>CM039090.1:0-1418691 GCA_022113865.1 Chimonanthus praecox | reverse complement strand
AGAGTGATACATTGCTCAGCATCAGGCTCAGAGTCTCAGAACCGAAACTGCACCAGCAGGTGAGCAATACTGAGAGATAAGTCTGGGTCTAAGCATTTTGAGCCCAGTCTGGATCGGATTCTTGTTGCTTTCTGTCTGAAGCTCGTAATGGTATTAATAATAGTACATACATGTATTTTTATTTGTAATACCTACTTTAAATATTGGAATATTTATTATTTATATTTTATTAATATTATGACCCAATTTGGGCTTGGATAAAATGTGGGACTAATCAAATTAACTCATGTCCCAATGATGTAGTGATATTTCACTGATTATTAATTATGTTTTTCTATAAGTATTTGAATGATCTAGACTAGTAAAAGAGACTAAGAGGCTTATCGGGTCAACCAAGCAAATCTTTTATCAAATGTCTTATCAAAGATGGAGCCAATGGGACCGATTGTACGGATCCATCGATGCTGGCCACACATTAGGTAAATTTGTGGGGCCAAAGAGAATTGGAGATTTAATATGGCCCACATTCATTGCATGGTGAGTCTTGATCGGACACGTAAGATTGTCCAAGTCAAGTTGTTATCAAATGTCTAATCAAAGATTGAGCCAACGGACCAGATTGTTCGGATTCCATCGATGCTGGCCACAAATTATGTGGGACCAAGAAGTAGTGCATCTGGACGAACAATTTGATAAAATAGACGTGAGAATCCAACAATTTGATGCAAGGGACATTCAAGTTTCTCCTGTCCACAAAGATCAAATAGTCGGCCCATTTCAATCCAATGTGGCTGGCTCATTTATAACATTTGAAGAAGTCTTTAGCTTAGGCCCACCCACCTCCAAGAAAGTGCTGACCAAATCTTAAAGTGGCCAGAGATTACGTGGAATCTCATGGATACGAGTGAAGCAGATGGATCAAAAAAAGAGAGAAGGATGAACCAATTCATTTTCACACTATTCACTTTGGACAAGATCATTCCCCAAAATTAATCAGTTTGAGATAGTGTGCCTCTATTTTGGTTGTTTTATATACTGGATGGTAGACATTATCAGATGGGGAGTTTCGCTGGGGTGGTAATTTGTTAAAAAATAACGTAGGTGTCTTAACATGAGTTCAACGAGAACAAAAATCTTGTGTAGAGCAAAATAGTAAAAACTCGTTTGATTCTGATTTCCAGTACAAATACGAACTGTGAAAGCGTGGCCTATCGATCATTTAGATCTTCGAAATTTGAAGTTAAAAGGTGTTAGAAAAGTTACCATAGGATAGTGACGTTGTTTTTTATCCTTCTATTTCGGCTCTTTCTATAATTGTGAAGCAGAATTCACCAAAGTGTTGGATTGTTCACCCATCAATAGGGAACGTAAGTTGGGTTTACGCCGTCGTGAGACAAATTAGTTTTACTCTACTTATAGTTGTGCCCCAATATTAATTCAACCTATTACGAGAGGAACGATTGATTCGAAACCTACTAAATTGAAAATCTACGCCACATGTCCCTGGCCCTAGTTGTAAAATCTCTGAGCAGAACATGGTTATCAAAATTGTATGTATATATAATACAAAATTTTCTCATAATACCTTCATTGAAATTTTGTCTTGGAGAGTGTTTAGTAAATTTAATGTATCTATTTTCTTCTCCACACTCATCTATTCTTATAAATTATATCTTAATTAATTTAGCATTAATTTGACTTTTAAATTTATTGATCTAACTCGATTAATATTTGCATATTTATACATAAACTTATATCTAATTAATACCTTATTTTACATCACACAAAAGAAACAAGCATATAAAAGTTTATAGCTACTGAATCCAATTGATTGAACTTTCTTAGTGATTGGTTGAAAAAATGAGAAAATATAATATAATATTTCTCCTAAGAATAGTTCTTATAAGACTTACATGTAAACTTTGGTTTGTGGAGCCTCTATAGATATAATGAAGCAAATTTTCCCCTCACACTCACCCACCCCTCGTGAATTTTATCCTATTCAATTTGTCACAGATTTGACTTTTAAAGACTATTAATCAGATGAATTTTTATTATTAGATAAATGTGAAATTTTGAGAGCATTAAAAAAAATTACTTCTCTTATCAAATTGAAAGAAATTTTATATACACTATATATAAACCAAGACATTTCAAACCCACTTATACATATGGGCTCAAGTGGCACCTATTTGGTATTTACACCAATTTTGGTGCAAACTCATTTTTATGAGAGAGATCTTATATATGAAATTTGGAAATATGTTACCACATATCATATAAAGTTCTCTTAAATGTGAAGCCTATCTATTATTATTATGAAGTTGGGATGGCTAAAATGGTCTATTCTCACATATAATGTTAATTTAAAGAACAATTTTATTGAATAACTCTTAGAAACACATGTTTTTATTCTCAATAAAAAGGGATGGAAAAGTACAGTGCTGTTTTTTATAATAAAAAACACTAATGTTTAATCACTTTTACCCATCTAATTAGGTAGGCTTTTGAAAGTTCTACATTACTTAGCCCCATAAACAGCCATCTTCTTCATTATTCTATCTATGTTATATCCTATCTTACCACCTTAAGGCGTAGCTTTAATGATCTCCACTTTCTTTTGATACTCCCAATGTAATAATTTTTGACCTTTTGTACTTTTTTTCTACTTTTAATAAAGTGTGAGTGTAATTTAATTGATTATTTTAGACAATGAGAGGTCATAGATTCAAACC
This sequence comes from Chimonanthus praecox, assembly GCA_022113865.1. Lineage (NCBI taxonomy): Eukaryota > Viridiplantae > Streptophyta > Magnoliopsida > Laurales > Calycanthaceae > Chimonanthus > Chimonanthus praecox. Next base: position 1,415,956 of record CM039090.1, on the reverse strand, counting down.
TCTATGATATAATTTTGATATACTTTAAAGGTAGTGGGCCTACTCTGAGAATTTTAAACTGAATATTCTACGGTTTTTCACACGTAAATTAAAAAAAAAAATTACACTTTAAAATTTGACACATGTCAATCATATTTTCATTATCAATTGGTGAGTTTCAAATTTTAAAATATAAAACTCTTGTGTACATAACTAAGTAGGGACACAATTCTTGACTTTATTATGATCGAGATATCTTGTAATTGATTATTTTTCGTAATCTATTCATGAAATTTTGTCATATAGCACGAAGCTTAATTAATATCACTATATATTTATTGAAAGGTTAATTTTGCACAACAAAATTTCCTATAATTTAGTCAAAACTTGAAACTTTCATGCGGTAAGAAGCTTGTAGACTTACCTTGTTTTCAATGACATTTTTTTTCATCCCTACATCCAACAAGTTCAGACATTTAATGAAAAAATAACTATACAATGGTTAAAGTAAAAGTCTAAAATAACCTAATGAGGCCCATTTCAGACTGTCTGTCACTCTGTCTAATTGAGTAATTGTTCATTAAATCTCACAATCATCAATTCCCATTACCATTGCTCTTGCCATTCATACCCACTCTTACCCTATGACGTCACCTGTCAAAATAACCTTCCACCCTATGACGTCACCTGTCAAAATAACCTCAATCAGTATCGGCCACATCTCCTAAACAAGGGTTTAGTCAAAATTTCCTAATCACAAATCTACTGCTCAGTCTAATTTGATGTCTGTGCAATTGAAAATTCACACTTTAAAAATCAACCTATAAATCTAAAGGAGAAGGTTGGATCAGATAAAAAAAATTCAATTGAGGCTGGATTTTGATTAAATATGTGACATCAGCATGATGTCATAAAAAAATGATCAATTAATAAAAGATGAGTTAAAAAATAGCTATAAAATCTAAAATTTAAGATTCAAAACACAAAAATATAAAAATAGTAATAAAATATTTTACACACTAATTACAATTATAAATAATAAAATATAATATAATGAACTCCAAACTTTTTATAAATTCTTAAGAGTGAAATTCTCTAACCCTTTTGTTTTCGAGATTTTATTTTAAAATATTCAAAAAATAATTTAACTATATCTAACAAATAATAGATTTAGAACTTTAAAACAACTATGATAAGGGCAGCTGGTATGGTATGTCCAATTGTGGTTGGTTGTGGCACATAATTTAGCTAGCCATATAATTAAATAATATTTCTTTTGATGATATGGCTGGCTATAATTTTTAGCCAGCCTCGCCACACGGTATAGTGTTAACTAGAATAGCTATTTTTTAATATTTTATTATTATTTTTTTATGTACATTTTTTTAACAAATTTAAAAGAAAATAAATATAAAGACATTACATATTTTTTCAAAAGTAATTAAATAAATTAACAAAACATACATATTTTCTAACAAGTAATTAAATAAATTAAAAAACATACATATTTTCTCACAAGAAATTAAATAAATTAAAAAGACATACATATTTGTTTACAAATGTAAAGGAAAAAAAATCAAAAGGTAAAGAGTTATTTTTTATTTTTTGTATAAAAAATAAAATAATAAATTAAAGAAAAAAATAATTATTTGCCCTAATATACAAATTATACCAAAAACAAAAAAAAAATCCAAAATAATCAAATAAATAAAAAAAATGAGAAAATAAAAAAAATCAAAAACTATATACAAGTTATATATACAGCTATATATATATATAAAAGGAGAGAAAATGTTAAATGGCTGGCTACCCTTTGTGTTATCTGTGGCCAATCATTTAACAAACTTTGATGTGGACTCAACTGATAACCAAAATTATACGGTACACACATTCTGGCCATATGTGTTACTAGCTGATGCTCTAATGCATGTGTTGTACGTATGCGTGTGCCCATCCACTACAAGTAATCCAGGCGTTGCAACAGCCAATACCTGGATGTCTTGATTATTAGCAATATACTTAGTAAAAATAGATTTTTTAAGGATAATCTTGTTGGATCTGATGTAAAGAAAATCACATGAATAGTTTTATTTTGAAGTTTTACCTCCATATGATGATCTTATTGTTTGATTTTACTCATCAAAGTTGAAAGGCTAAAATTCTGTAGTTTAAATCATCGATTGACAGTAAAATTTAGAAAGTTCATGACTATGTCCATGTCCTATCAAGTAGATCTAAAATTGTAAGAACTCCAATTAATTTAATAACATATTTTGTTAATATATCTGGCTAGCCTAATTCATTTCAGATCAACTACTTTTTCCACTATTTAAGGAGGTGGCCAACAAGAAACCACATTTCATGTGTTGAGGCCACAACATTCACTCTCTTCATTAATCACCGCCACCCGCTGCTTTTTCTCTTCCTTCTTTTTTCCTCTCAAATCCCAACACCTGAACACCAAACAAAGAAAATCCTACATATTTTCCTACTTGCAGAAGGTCTTAACCATGCCTTCTTCCTCACTTCAATGGCTGAGCTTAGTTGGTGTGATCTGGCTCCAAGCCATAAATGGTACAAACTCCAATTTCCCAGCCTACTCTTCCCAGCTCAAGCTCCTCCTCTCCATCTCCCAAGTTCAGCTCAACAATCTCGCCTTTGCATCCGACGCCGGAAAGCTATTTGGATGGTTATCCGGCCTCGCCGCTTTCTACCTTCCCCTCTGGCTAGTTTTGATAATTGGTTCACTTCTTGGGCTAGTTGGGTATGGAGTGCAATACCTCTTCCTAGTAAACCAGGTCACTTCACTGCATTATTGGCAAATATTTCTACTCACAATTTTAGCTGGAAATAGCATTTGCTGGATAAACACTATTTGCTACCTCGTTACCATCCACAACTTCCCGTCATCGGATCACCGCCAGATTGCCGTCGGGCTATCGACTAGCTACGTGGGATTAAGCGCGAAGATCTACACGGCCTTGGTCGATGCAATTTTCAGCTCCTCTTCTATCAAAACCGCTAGAGCTTATCTCCTCCTCAATTCAGTTGTGCCCCTGATGGCTTCTTTGGTAACTGCACCGGCATTGAGACTGCTAGAGGCGAAAAGGTCAAAATTTATAGAGATTGGATTTGTGGGTATGTTTTTTATCACTATAATGACCGGAGTATACGCCGTAATCAGCACCGTTGGGCCTATGTCTAACTGGGCCTCCCCACAAGTCCATGCAATCGGACTTGGGACACTCCTTGCTGCGCCACTTGCGATTCCTGTGGCCGCGATGGTTCGAGATATTTTGAAAAGGAAATTGGTGATGAATAGGGAGATGAGAGTGCACAATTTTACCATGAATGAAGATGGTTTTGGAGAGAGAAGAGTTGTGATCCAAGTGAAAGAAGAAGTGGGCCATGAAGATAGAGGTGGTTTAGATGGAAAAGAGGAAATGGGACTGAAAATGATGGTTAGAAGTGTGGATTTTTGGCTGTATTTTTTCGTCTACATGTTTGGTGCAACACTGGGGTTGGTGTTTTTGAATAATTTGGGTCAAATAGCTGAATCAAGAGGCCTTTCCAAGACTTCTTCGTTGGTTTCCTTGTCTTCTTCATTTGGGTTCTTTGGTCGCCTCGTCCCGTCTTTGATGGAGTACCTTTTCTCCAAGTAAGACAATTGCTAGTCCATAACTTTTCTTCTTTTCCTACTTCTTGTTGACTCAAAGATTAAAACTGGTCTTCTGTTTCACATGTTCATCACTTCATCCTTCTCCTGTGCAACTTTGAAGGTCCACTCACAGTCCCTTTTGTTGATTTTTTTTTTTAAAGTATTTTTATTACATCATGAAAATAACTTTTCTTTTCACAAATCCAATAAAATGAATGGAATATGTAATTTTGATCATGATTAAAATGAGTTTTTTGTTAATTATTTTTTGAAGTGATCAAACTAACCACTTCAATATTTGTTTAATCTTCAACGGTTTTCTTTTTTCTTTTCTTTTTATTTTTCCAACTTTAGATTATTGTGTTTAGATTCTATAGTTATGTACTCTAACTTAATTTAATGATATCCATATGAAAATTAACATAATTAGTGTCACTCACTCTACTCTTCTCGTACATGTGATCGAGTTTTTTTTTTTTTAATATGGGTATTCGTCTCCCGTATTGGCGGTGAGACTAATCTCATGACTTAGAGGAATTAAACGTAAATCAAATTGAAGACTTCACTTCATGAGGCGAGTGTCTTAAACATCAGACCAACCTCCTTAAATTATTGATGTGAATTTTTGATGAATATTAACGCTTTTCTTTAGAGATGACTCGTTACCCTAAATGGAGAATTGTTTTATTCCATCCTTCGACTCTTGTTACTATTTTTGAACCGTATCCTTTTGGGTTTAGGCCTAAAAACTTAAAAAAATTTGTTACTGGTCACTTGATAGTATTTATTGTCGTCATTATCATGATCATTTTCGTCCTCCTCTTTTGTCAACAAAGGATCAATGGACTTAACTTCTTGTTTTTGTTTTCTTCTTGTACAGAAGACGGTGGATGGTTTCAAGAACTGCAAGTATAGTAATACTGATGTTTCCTATGGTGGGGGCCTTCTTCTTGCTTCTCAACTCCTCAGACCTCTCCTTGCAAATCAGCACTGCAGTTATAGGCCTATGTACTGGTGCAATCACCTCCATCGCCGTTTCCACGACTTCTGAACTGTTTGGGACCAAGAACTTCGGCGTAAATCATAACATTATTGTCACCAATATTTCTATAGGCTCCTTTCTATTTGGCTACTTGGCTGGCCTTGTTTACCAAAGGGAAGGTGATGAAGGAAATGCAAGCTGCATGGGAACACAATGCTACAACAAGACTTTCATGCTATGGGGATCCATCTGCTCTCTTGGAACATTTCTTAGTTTCGTCCTCTACCTTCGAAATCGCAAAGTTTAAACATATAAATTTCTATGATCAATACAATCTGTCTCTTAATTTTTTGAGAGATCGAGTTGATTATAGATTTTGATTCTGACACGATCAATTTTTTATAGAATCAGATATTCTACCAAGAGTAGGCGATTCTATAAAAACAGAGTGCTCGAATCACGACCCACTATTTAAACGAGTGTTTCTGGCTTGGCACTTGCATAATTGGAGTATCACACAAATACTTTCAATCCAACCAGTCAAGACCCATTTTGAATTTAGAAAAGAAAATGTGTAAATCCAATAGCCAACATCAAATCAAGGATATATTTGTATTCAAGTACATTATTTTCAAGTTTTTTCTTTAGAGTTTTATCTCCATGTAAATGTATCTCTCAAGAATATCTCGATACGAGAAGGTAAAGTGGTGAAATTTTGTTTTATCAAGTCCATGAATTCTTGTCTTTGAGCTTTCAACAGAGTAAATGAAGGAAAGCTCTTTCCTCATACTTTTCAATGAGGTCTTAAAATAGAAGAACAGAATCTTCAACTTCACAAACTTCTTTCACTAGAAGTGTTGATCTACACGACTACATAAATGTTTTTTTCAAAATCAAGAGACATTTGTAAAGATTGTTTATGTTAAATCACATCAAATCAAGCTAGTCTTAAATATTTGGTTTCTAAAATTTTAAACTATCAATGAATTTCTTTTAATTTTAAGAGTTCAATCTACCCACGAGATGAAAAGGAAATCTATTGGCCTAGATCTGAATTGAATCCATGAAAAATTAAGGAACTATAAATAGATTGAAATAAATATTACATAGCCCCACATTCAATTGTGCTTGCAATTTCCTTTTTCCCTATCTCTGTGCTCAGTAAATTCGTGGACATTGATATTTAATTAAAGAGTTAGGTTGAAATTTATTAATGAGATTACTAATGAGATATATCACTAAATAGATCGTGAGTCTTGTAAATTTAAGTTTGTGTGATAGATAATTATTTAAATATGAAGTATATTATGATTCAAGACATATGATTTTAGTCTTTAAATTTTAGTGAGTATAAATTATTAACTTTTAAAAGTTTAAAATCAAGCGATAGAGTCATCAGATGGAGGTAAAACTTACTAAAGTAACTACTTATATAGTTCTCTATATATCGGACCCAAAAATAACTACTTATATAGTTCTCTATGTATCGGACCCAAAAATGTAAATTTTAAAATCAAATTACTAAAATATCAAATTTCCTTAGATTTTTTGCTAATAGATTATAGAGCTGAAATTCGGATGGGTTGGACCGGTTTTAATAAACCTAGTCTAACTCATATCAAAACTTATTGCACCCAATTTGACTCAACTCGAATTGTTGACTCAAATTACTCAACCCGACCTGACTCGACTCAACTCAAGTGCTGGCCCTACTCAAGTTTCACCCATAGCCATTACTATTTATAACTTGATACATTTGGATTGACTTGGAATACATCGTATCAAATCAGATTGATCTTAAATTTTTTAACTGTTATAATTTCTTTTTTTTTTTAACTCGACTCGATTTGAAATATACAAATATATAAACCCAAATTTACTAATTTCTCAAATCAAATTATACGACTTTAATTAAAATCCGACCCAAAATTCACCCTTAATTGATTGGCATTAGAGACCGATCCCGCGCACAGACGGTAAACAAGACTTTTTTGCTACTTAGAGAAGTAGAAAACTACTTTAATGAAAAAGGACGAAACAAAATACGTGGGCATGTCATTTTCCACGGCATAAATGAAAGCGAGTAGATTTTATTAGCAAATGACACGTGGCATTCCAAAGACCTTGCATTTTGCCAAACTCTAAAAAATGAGAATGACGTAGGCATGAGGTGTGGTGACGTACACAGTTTTCACAGTTATGGTTCTACTGTTGTGCATTGAATGTCTGTTATAAATATTTGGGTGAGAGTTTGGTCAAAATAGAGAAGTATTGGTACGTATAAAAATTAAAATATGACGGAGGTGTGAGGACTCCTCAGCCTGGCCATGGCCATGCCATGCTGCTTTTGCCTTTGAGGATGCGACTCCAGCTCCTCAAGTCGGGCTACATTAAGAAACTCCATAATTTACACAATTCCTATTTAACGTAAATATCTTGGAGATTCTATTTATATTTCTATAATAACTATGTTGTATTGCTATTTATTCGAATGTTATAGCTTATAAGTAAATCAAGAGATAGAAATGTGTTAGCTACTCTTTCACAAATTACAAGAAGAAGAATAATTCATTTATTAATCTGCAAGCAAAAAGGATGGTTTGAAAAGTGTAACACCGCTCAAAAAAAATATCAAATTTTGATAATTTACTATTCAATTAAATGTATAAATTATTAAAACAAGAGACGTAATAAGTTGCAATAGAATAAACTATAAAACTGGTGTGTTATAGTTTGGTGTAGTTTGGATTATATATGTATTTGTGATCGAGTTATTCTTTTCTTAGAACATTATCTTTATCTTGCTTAAGTGTTCTTTCTTAAGATAGATTTCTTAATTTTTGCATAATAACATATTGTTCAGAGGTATAATAAAATCCATTATGACAGTTGTTAGAAGTAATCTCACCAAGTGTGCATCATGCACCACCTCTTCAAGAATTTAAAAATATCTCTATGTTAGTGAATGGAAAGAATACAATGATCTTACTTAAGTCCATTATACTATTATAGTATGACTTGTTGCAGTTTGTTTGTCTTTATGTGGACAGTTTCTTTTCATTTATCGGTTTTTTTTTCTTTTTTCTTTATTCTTTCTATATGCATATATGATGCCTTCATCTATTAATATATAGAATATTTAAAAAAAATTCAGGTTATATATTTCTAATATTTATATAAAAAATCTATATTATAAAATTTAAATTTGACCACTAGATAGGAGAGATTTAGAATCTAATTTTATCATGGTCAGGTATCATTTCTTTAAAAATAAAAACTCTCATTACACACTTTTAGTCATAAAGAGTGGATCAAATCCATTCCTTTTTCTTATCTTTTTAGTAATTTTTTAAACGAATTTTCCTATTTTTTAATATTGGTATATTAGCATCATCTTAAAATGTTCAAATTTATCAAAGTAAATATTAAATTTTGTTATACTTTTTTTAGAAGATTTTTTTATTTTATTTTTACTAATATGGAAAAAATCACAACTGCTTAATAAATGAATAACAAAGTTTCGTTTGGTTTGATGGTAATCTTAAATATTTGTATATAAATAAAGTAAAAATATAATAAAAATAAATGAATTTTTTTTTTTTAATTTGATGAGATTATTTTAACTTTATCATATAGGAAAAATATCAAAATAAGTAGAACTCCAAGCGGGCAATAACTTTGTTACGTCTATTTAAGGTTTCTCTTAACAAAATATCGGGCATTCGGGCCAACTATGCCGTCACTGGTGAGTTCATCCCTATTCCCTAGTCTCCACTCTCGAGGAAGAAAAAAAGGGCAATCCCTGGCTGACCTAATAAATATAATAATTTTTTTGTTACGTAAAATCAATAACTTCTTTGTGAGGATTTTTTGTAATGATATCTATGGGTAATATTCATTAAGTATCGGTACAATGTGTACATGTAAAGCGACATATATTTAATATATTGATACTTGATGAACGATATACCGATAAAAATAAAATAAGAATTTCACTCTATTCTATATCTCATAACAGATTTGGCCCGTGTAAGAATGAGTGACTTTGAAAAATAAGATAAAGTTATCAAGAGTCTATTAATTATTTTAAAATGATTTGATTGTCTAATTTAAGAAATAAAAACTCTAAACTTCTATCAGTTATTTTAAAATGGTTTACTTAACCGACTCTGGTATAAAAGAAAATATCTAATTAATTTTTTTCATATTAAGATTTAATGCTAGGCCTTCTTTTTAGATGAATTTTGGGATTCACGTTGTGATACGAAAAGCATTATACAAGTACCAATTTATTATAATACTATCTTCAAAGTTTTTCTTCTTTTGATTATTCTATCTTTTAATTTTTAGCTTTTTATAATTCATAATATAGAATTTATTAAAATTTAAATACCAAAATTGCATAGTTAGAATAATTAAATTACAAAAAAACTTTATAAATTACGTATTTCTATGTTTACCTATCAACACACTTAAATATGTAAAACCTATTTTGTATTGGAAGAATATTTGTCCCAAGTGGATGGAAACTTTTCCTCACATCAATGTTGTGGGACTAATTTTCACCGACCTCTGTAGTGAAGTCATTTTCTTTCATTATTGAAATTTGATACACCAGTACAGCTTCATCTGAAGGTGGGTGTTGTCTCGATTAATTAATGTATTCATTAAAAAGTGTAATTATATATTTTTAATTTAAAACTAAGATAATAACAATAAAATTAAGAAGAATCATACAAAATATAATTTTGATTTTATTTATTTATTCATCTATTATCTTTTATATTTTATCTAATAGAAAAAGGAGTGTGACATATAGCTTTAAATAATTAACTACTTAATTGATTTTCCTTTGTAGTACAAAGGGGACATGTAATTCATTCATCCAAACGATGTTCTTAATGCAGGTTGTATCATTGTAAACCATTTTTAAAGATCATTAATTAACCGTTGAGAATGAAGGTCCCATGTTCGGATATTTTAGGTGCATCTAATGAAGAAGTTGCCCTACTGTTAGCCAGCTATTATTTAGAAATCGATTTAGAAATAGTCATCACAATTAAATGAATAAACAAATTACTCTACTTGTACGCTTTGTCACTAAATCGGCCAAAACCTTTTGAATATATGTATGAAATAAGACTGGACAAATTTAGAACTAACTATCAATTTACTAACTTAGACATTAATTTAGGAATATCTCATGTATGTTTTTTTTTTTCCATGTGTTATTTTACTCTGAGAAAAAAACGGAGTGGGCATTGTGCAACGCAATGTATCAAAAGTTAAAGGCCAATACACATCCGTCCATCACCAGTTCGGATTCAGGCTGCAACGCACCGAGATATTCCTAAATTAAAGCATGATATAATTTTAAAGGTTTTTTTTTTTTAATGAAGAACCCAAAACCCATATCTCTTCTCAAACACAAAGGCATTGGATAAAGTTCCATAGGCATATAACCTCCTATAAGTTATGAGCATTAGGTGATTATGAAATTCGAAATGAGACCTTTGATTCTTGAGTGTACCACCCGTTGAGCTACCCTTTAAATACCTCGATAAAAGATAACATGAGAAAATATATGATTTAAGAGATTCACATCAGCTAGATATAATATTAATAATGTTAAGGATGTCCTCTCTAAAATTAAAAAAAAATGCTTAATATTTTAAATTCTAACTATTTTATTTCTTATGTTCGTTTGAATTTTATTATCAAGAATTTGTTGGAGCTGGATGCAAACGAGTCTTACATTTGAAGTGTAGAGGGAAATTTAGAGATTATAAATGACTTGAGTGACTCCACCTAATAGTCTAGTCTTTTAGGATGTATATATAAGTCCTAAGAAGTGGTATCAGAGTTAATTCTTAGGTTACCTCATGTGGACTAAGGAGATCCCATAGGCCGATGGGATGGCTGACCTCATTCGAGGAGGATATTGTTTGGATTGACTGCGAACGAGTCCCATATTAGAAGTGTAGAGAAAGATTTAGAGCTTTACGAATGACATAAGTCACTCCACCTAACATGAATAAATACCCAATCTTAACGCAATCAAAGGTCCCAAGAAATCAACTGATTTGACTCTTTTCCATACTGTGGCGTATTTAGAAACTTTTGATTTTCATGCTTTTCTCTTATTTAGATATCAACAAAGTGCAAAAGAGAAAATAACCTCTACCATATTCATGTTCCAAACCCTTGTGGCCCTAATTAAACCATCAAGGTCACTCATTCAAAACATTCGGCTCAAGTCAAATCACAATGTTCTTATGCTAGAAATGGAGTTTTTAAAAATTGTGGAGGACCAACCGGCTCCATCAGAATCAGTATTTGTATCATTCAGTCCAATCTAAATTATGAAAGTGTTTGTAGTTTGAAATTGACTTAAATGATTTTTGTGGGCTAGAATAGTTTTCTTTAATCATTTAATTTTTTAAAGAAAATCTATCCACGCATTACAGGCCACTAGTTTATTTTGGAAAATTATTGCAAGGTTGTGCAACCAACTGGCCCCTTGTAAAACTCCAGATTTCTGAGTTATAAAATGTAGGGCGCAACCCCAGGCCCAAATTCTAAAATTAAGTTCATTCCCGCGGGCCTTTCTTAGTCAAGCCCAAGTTAAAATTGTGAGTGTCAGCTCGGCCTGTTTGATTTTGGCCTATGGGCTGGAAAAACTTGAACCCAGTCCAAGCCCAAGCCCAAGTTCATTTATTCTGTTCTATTTCCATTATTTGTGAAACCATGCATATTCTAAGTTTATTTCATGAATAGTCAGGCTTGGGCTTGGATCTTGAAATTGTAACATCTCTCTCTCTCCCCCACACCTCCCGATTGTTGGAAGAATGAAGTCCATTCAAAATAATCACCATAGGAATAGGAATTTTGCTTGTTTAAGTGAAAGTTAGAAGAACAGGGTTCTCCTCGATTACATCTATAGAGCAAGAATGTGGCCTATCCAAAGAACCATATCCACAAAATCAGGCCCATTCTGAGCCTGGATAGGTCTCATCTGTATAAATTGGGATCAAGTGAGTTGGTCCATGGTCAAGGTCCAAGAACAAGCCCAATTTCGAACGTGCGCAAATGAGAAGTATGTCTAAATTATTAGCCATTTAAAATTAATAGATTGGATACTTTGGATAGTGGCAGCTGCTCTTATTTCCCTTGTTGGGCAGCTGCATTCTTATACATTCATCTATTAGGGCCTAGGTCGTACATTAGTATGACCATTGGACCCAAGCCTTATTATGCTTAGGCCCTCGGCAGGTCTTATTATAATAATGTCAGGATTCTAGACATCTTCTATTGTTAAGGCCTATTTGCTTACTTTCTTAGCTTCATATATTGGCCAGAATTAAAAAATAATTTAATATTATCCAATATTTTTGAAATGTTAGGTTTTTGAGTTTTTTAAATGAAAAATACCTAACTTAAAAGGGCCGACAGGGTAATAATTGAGCCGGAGAATTTTTGTCCCCTGAAGCCGAAATATCAATTTTAGATGACATTTATACCTTGTTTGAGTTTCCCATTCATTTCATCGCATTCATATATGATGCAAGCAGCACTTGGATGTGTACCATCAATGGTGTCACTCCATTGACCACTGATCCCCCTCCTTCACGTGGACACCACTAAGTAAATCCCTTGTTAGATACGAATTCCTAGGGACGGTAAATTTGATGTGACACTTAAATTAAAATTCAAATCAATTAATATATGTTATGTTAAACCCAAAGGTTAGAGAGATCGTTAAGAACTCACTTCAAGAAATAGGAGTTAGAATTTGATTCCCACTCCATTCAAAGGGCCACTCTCCGTAAGTTACTCGATGTGTTTAGGTAAGAAGACTTGTATATGTCCTGAGGATTACGCAGATACTCTAAAAAGCCTTGATACCTTGGTTATTAAGAAAAAAATTATACATGTCATGTTCGATCGTAGCCTAATTTTAAAAGATAGAGTTAAAAAAGATTTTATTAAGGACAATTTAAAGATATGTTTAGTAGTTGACAATAAAAAATTGGTCTAAAATAGTTTAGTTATGTAAGTAGAAGACTTGAGACGGCTTTCGAAAGTAGAATTGAAAGACTGCAATATCACAAGTACAAAGATGAGAGTTAGACAAATAAAAACATGATAGGAAGAGAGAAAGAAAAACGTGATACATCATAGAGTTAGTAACTTAGTTCATAATAGAGTCAAATGGTGATATAAAATAAAAATGTCAATCATATATAAATGGAACTTTAGCATTTCATGATGACGACGACTATTTAAACTCAATTTCAAATCGATTGAGTATTCTACTCGTGAATTGACAGGTTCACATTGACCGATAAAATAATTAAGTTTGTCCGAAGAGAGCTATTGATAGTTAGATTTCGATCATGTCAATATCTATTATACTTTGATGTTGAAGTAATCTGACCCATTACGACTCCTACGAACTTGAACCAGATCAACTTAGAGCCTTTGTAAGTAATTGATCCTCTTTTTTTTTTATGATCAAAGTGTCGAGACCTCTTAGAGCATGTTACTAATTTTTGGAGCATGTGCAAACTTTCTTAACCACATATACTAGGTACTTATACAGGAAGTGACTCTTTAAGAGTGGGAATCAAATTCAGAACTCTTATTTCTTGAGACGGATTTCTAACAATCACTCCAACTTATCGTGACTAATTGTGATTTAATCCTCAGAACTGCTTATCGTCATCCATCTAAACAAAGTCCTCATAGACACAGAAAGATGGAAATAAGGCTGTCAATGGGCGTGGATTCAGCCCGCCTGTTTCTACACTGTGAATGAAATGGTAATTGTTTGAATGGACCTGACCACCCAACAGGCCTAAAAGACGACTCCAAGTCTGCCCACTAATGTTATTGGAAAGTTGGATCTGACTCTGGCGAGGTCTGATGGCCCTTCAGCCCACCTGCTTAATAAATAAACAGGCAAGGCCAGCAGGCAGCGGGCCAGATGCAGATCCAAGGACCAAACTACCTGACCTCCTGAATTGGATTTGGGCAGCAATTAATCAATTCTAAATCGGTATATATTCCAAGATAAATCCTGTTTAGAGATTGATTGGGCTTGAATGGACCTAATCAATATGCTCTTGTACCATTAACGAAATAATCAAGTTGTAATCACAGGGCTTCGATTAAATATTCATCAGATCTGTTGTAAAAAATTAGAATTTTGAGGGCAGAAATTGGCTGGGCCTTTGTAACGGGGCTGTCAGCAGGCTGGAATTTGAGATTTAGTTTTCAGCTCATTCCAAAATATCGGACAAGCCGGTGCGAACTTATATCAGACCATTTTTTTTTTTTTTTTGATATATAAGTTAAAATATCCTTCCATATTCATAAAGTGTCTTTACTGCATTTAGAAGTAGCCAAGACTTTTAATTTAGGCACTTCTATTTTTTAAAAAATAATTAAAGGGAGCACTTTCTAGGTAATGACAATTATGCTTACAAATTGAGGAGGCCAGGCCTAGTTTTGAGCCTGCGTCATACAAACCAAGTTCATTAAGTCTAAGTCCTGAGCTCAGGCCCTGACTTGGATTGGCTTGATTTCAAGCCCATGATTAGCCTGATTTGTACTTGCAAGGCTTAGGCATATATTTAAGCCCAATTTATATGTTTGGGCTTTTATTTGTCCAAAATTGGACCTACAGAAGATTTGTTGTCAAACTATATAATATATAAATAAATTTCAAATTTATATATAGTAATTGAATAATAAATCTATATTCTATAGGGTAAACAAAACTTGGACTTTTGGATTTTTCGGAATCCCTTCATTAGTAATTTCGTATCGAGCTTGGGGTTTTAGTGCATTCCAGGCCCAACCTGATTTTAAAGTGCAGCTTATTGTTCCAGGCCCAAAATGAGTCCACGTTGCACTACTTCATTTATGTAGAGGAGTTGACACTTAGGACATGCTTGATTAAAAATTCCCATGTTAGTTCCCTACTCTGTTTTCTCATCATTTTCCTAGGAATAAAAATCATTTTCCCATGTTTGTGTTTTGTTCGAGAAATTGATATTAGGCATCAACTAGAGATGAAGATGAAACTTGAGTAACTGAAAAAATTCAGATTTAGGTTGACTTGGGCTTGGATTGAGCTCATTTTTTACCCAAAATATCAAATCCAAATTAGAATTTGGGTCAATCTGACCCAACTCAATTACCTGAACAGATCTGAATCAATCGTGTTTATAAATGACCGAACTCGACCCAACCCAAGTTTTTTTTATAAGATATCATATAGGAACAAGTTTAAACATGTAAATACTTGTGGAACTTCAAAACTTGAAGAGTTGGGTTGAATTAAGTTAATCTTTGTTATATTATTCTTGGAGTGTTCAACTATCTAAACTCACATAAAAGAGTATTCGTAAAGAGAACACTTGGTGTGCTATAAAAATATCATAGAGAAACAAGTATCAAGCATATTCCATAGATTGTTAGAAATATTTCTTTATTTATTTTAAATTAAAGAAAATAATTTCTTAAAATTTTTATTTTCAAAGTTGAGGAGAGAAAAAAATATTCATTAGATCTACTTATTGTAAAAGCTTTACATAGTAAATAATAATTATTGAACTTATTTATTTTGAAATCAATATAAAAAAGGTAAACAAGATTCACTTCTTTGTATTATAAATTATCAATCGAGTTGCTTATCCTGTTGATTCTAGACAGTATACGAGACAAGATTCACATAATTGAACACATAAAAACAAGGATTTCTTCTGAGAGTAAGATAGGAACTTAAGGGCTTAAAATTTCAGTTTATGTCCATATTTCTGGCCTACTGATGATGTGAAATATCGTGTCACATGAAAGCACACATGGACCACATTAGTCCACATCATGGGGTCCCAAAAATAAAATAAACTAGGTTTTATGAATTTGTTTCTCTCCTGTATAATTCCTTAATTCTCACCCTTCATTGCAATGATAAAACCTCAGCCTGACGATGTGTCCATTTGAGCTCCATTGTGGGGTCTATCATGATCTGCAATCACAATATTTTCTTCTTATACCTATCAACTTTCCGTGTGAATTGTATCTGTACTCAATTTGAATCAATTTCGAGTTGACTTCATTGTTGGATTAAGTATCTTTAAAAAATTAACCCATTTTGATCGTTCAAAATGATAGCTTTTCAAATTCAACAAATCTGATTTTTATGAGAAATATCATTTAAAAAATATCTTTCAAGTCTATCTATACTCATACAATGATACAGAGAGAGTTTATATACGAAGAAAATGATCATTGGATAATTTTTCTTTAACAAAAAGGATTAGGTAGAAATCTTACTTAGTGTATGGCTTTTATATAAGGCTTTTGCTTCGATTAATTTAAATTTTGTTTCACACGTCACTCTATCCTTTGAATAAAACTTTGGTTTAAGTTCATTGCATCTCTGACTTGTTTAAAGAGATTTTATATTAAAATAGAATTACACTTCTTATATTAGTGCTGATATGAAAAGCCAGAATTAATTAATCTTCAAAAATTAAAAAAAAGTTATTCAATAAAAAAATTGCCGCCATCCTACAACATGAAATTTTCTTGAGGATGTCGTGACTCTCAAAATAGCATCTTTTATTGTGGATGGAAAGTTGTCTATAACCAATGTGGGGCTCTATTTAGAGCCATATTTGATTTTTCTTCTTCTTTATGTTTGCATCAATTAAAATATTAGGTTCACCTAAGCCATAATAATAATAAAAACATCTACTAATTTAGAAGGCTTTTGGACCACGACGGCTAAAGGGGTTCATTTTCATCATGTGAAGAAATTGATGGGTTTTCAATTATTAGATTTTTTTTTTTTTTTTTACAATGATGGAATTAAGGTTCCATTAACTTAAAACTCATAAACAAAAAAAGAAAAGAAAAAAAGAGAGTAAATCTGTATAAACCTCAAACATTATAGCTATTATAGTATAAGAATAATTTATGAAAATTACTTCAATTTCAATGGGTCACCAAGGCCTTCTTTTGTCCGTTTGGCTACAATAAGAATTGATGAAAGAAAAGTGAATTCACTTCACATGCTTTTACGAAAAAAAAAGAGGAATTTCTAATTTTGGTTGAGAAAAATGACCGATCATGTAGATGTGTCTTACCTTTGAGAAGTACTTAAGTCTTGTATGGTAGCCATTCTCTTGCAAGGGAATGGCAATGGATGATCCAAACTACTTTTCTTCCATCGTTATCAAGTCCTTTCTGCCATTATCCCCAATACTCATTAATATTGGAATGAAAAATCATGTTAGTAAAATAAGTCTTTAATTTTAAAACTTAAAAAAAAATCAATGAATTATATTTATGAATTTTTAAAGATCAATATTATATACTTGAAATGATCATTTGGCAATGAAACTTCACTCACTCTATATCTGTGTAATTACCTATCTAACACCATATTTCATTAATGGCAAGTCTCGTTAGAGAGTCTGAATTGAAAAGTCTCGTGGGCCTAACTCTTGTACGTTGAGATTCATTAATGACTTGCCACGTGTTTAGTGGAGCTCAATTTAGAATATAGGCGTGAAGTTGGACCAACTTAATATGAGATTGGATAAATGACTTGATTTTTCATGTTCCATCAAATTTGAAGCTTATAGTGTATCTGTGAGATATCTAACATTGGAGGAACCATCAAAATGAGCCATTATGGAATGAGTGTCTTCTTGTTAAGATATATTTAGATGTTATGCTATATTTAGATTTTATGGTTGATTATCCTGATTTCCTCTTTTTGATTGGGGGTTACATGTCCTGATTTCCTCCTTTTAATTGGGAGTTAGAGGCCCTGATTTCATCTTTTCGATTAACAACTATAGGATTTTATCTATATCATTTATTGTATTTTTCTTTCTATATATAAGTCTATACAAGCATCTTTCGAAGACACATCAAATCTGTGTGTTATTTTACACTATTCCTATTATTTTATCCTCCAATCAAGTTGTTAAGCTATCGCCTAGAAATTTTCTCTTCATCGAAATTTATTCACTAGAAAACTTTGGGTACAATTAGATGATGGTGGAATTGATTTTGTTTTGGAAAAGTGATTAATTACACTTGATCCACACTTAATTGGGAAATTGTAGAAAGATGCCTTTCTTCTTGCTCTCCACCAAATATTAGGAGCTGCTCTTTCATTCCACACCAAGAAATGGGTGATAGGTCAGGTTCGTGAATGTTGAAAGGCAACAAACACGTACAGTTGGAAAGCTGTGTGTATGTTGTGATGAGAGAATCATAAGACCATAACCACTCGAAAGTGACTTTCTCAGCTTATAAAGTCATGTAGTCTCTGAAAGTGACTCCTCCTCCCAACTTATGTATAATAATGTCTACTTCTTCTTCTCCTTCTCCTTCTCACCACCATCCTCAGCTCTGTTTACTGTCCTTGGGCCCTTGATTTTGTCTTTGTGGGACCCACCAATGCTGGGATATGGTCAATCCATGCCATCCATTTGATGACCAAACAACGTGGACCTGCCATGGTTAGAATATCCCCAACTATCAAGAACAATATGCCAAGTTCTTTTCATTTGGATGTAGGGGACTATTTCGATCTCTTTCTCAACTATATACTATACCAGGTCAAGCTTGTTTCATATTCAATCTATATTGGACGCCATGACTTTAATTATTGTTAGAACTGAGTACCCATTCTAAAAGACTATGCATTAGGTCAAGCGACCTAAGTTCTATATATATATTTTTAGATCTCTCCATTCACAATCAATATGAGACTAATTCAACATTCCAACAATTGTAAGTTCTTAAAACATAAAAGTACTTTGGATTATTAAGATGCTTTGTATTTTGCATTCATTTGGATTATACACCAGACCCTAATTGAGGATTCTCAAGGTTAAAGATACTTTTCTAATTTCATGTTGCATATTATTTATATATATATATATATATATATATTGATTTTTGCAATGCTATTTTTTCTCATGGTGTACCTCCTTTAAAAGAAAATTTCAAATTTGCCCTTTTTTTCGAAAAAGAAGAAAAGAGAGGTGAGGAGAGAAGTAAGGGCAAATTTGAAAATTCATTTTAATGGGGATTAAAAGAGGCAACATAATTTAGACTTATTCATCCATGGATATCTCAACAATGTTCATGAGCTTAGCAGATTGGTGGTTTGATCATCACATCACGGGTTATGACTTGAGTTTGAAATGTCAGGCATCCAAATTCCAGGTCTTTAGTAGATGATGAATGTTGGCCAGAATTTCAGCCATTTGAGCTTATTGTCAGACCCAATTTTTTAATTTCTATTTAAATAATTTTTTTCTGAAATTTCGATTTCACTTGTACTATTAATAGTACCACTATTTAACAATATTTATGTTTGTTTTGTTGGGGTTGGGGAATGAGTCCCATATTGGAAGTGTAGAAGGAGATCTATAGATTTATAAAGGACTTGGGTCACTCCACCTAACAGAGCTAGTTTTTTGGATTGGATACCTAGGTCCTAACAAGAGTCTTTTGGACTAGATACTCAAGTCCTAACTAGTGTTTTAGAGCCAGATTTTATGCTACCTCATGTGGACTCGGGAGATCCGCCAGGCTGACGGGATGATTGGGGGAGGGCGGATTGTTGGTGCTAGTGAACGAGTCCCACATCGGAAGTGTAGAGGGAGATCTAGGAATTTATAAAAGAGTTGGGTCACTTCACCTAAAAGACTAGTTTTTTTGGCTTGATATGCATGTCCTAACAGATTCTTGGCTCGATTTGAGAGAATACAAAATTAATCCCTTAAATTTTAGAATTTTTTTTTACTGTTCTTTCTTCTCTCCTCTCACTTCTCATCGTTGGAGTGTTTTTGCAAAATACAGAGGAATAATTTAGAGAGCGGCGAGAGAGAGAGCGTGAGTTGTGATGAAAAACCAAAGAGAAAAAGGAAAAAAGAAAGGCTCTCGGTTCGGTTGTGTAGAGAGAAAAAGGAGAGGAGAAATCCTTATATGTGAGAGAGTTGCATAGAAACTTTGTATCTTGTATCTCTTTTTCAAATTAGTGAAATTTTCCAATTGTTATTTATAGATGTATGCTTTGGCTAAACCACGTAAAATTTTGTACGTTTTACTGTTTTTCCTTCATATTGATTGAAATGGATTTTGCCCAACATTTCTTATTATGCCAATGTTGGACCCCTTATATTTCATTTTGACTAGTATTTGTAATCATAGGAGATGACGTGAATAAGGGGTCTGGGACTCAAGAATGATGGAATTCCTATAAAATTAAATGACAATAGAACAGAATAATAAGAACTATTTCCCATTGAACCCTTAATCTTCCTGGTCCGCCCGGATGGTCCCACCACACCCATCATTTGTGGTAGTACTCCAATGAATATATGCAAGCATGTACTCAAACCAAACTTCGTGTCTTTGCTCTTTTAACTTATCCCTTTCTGTATCTTTATAATACCTAAAGGATATTATGCTCTTACCACACACAACAAGGATCTTGTTTTCTCCTCTTTGAACTTTAATTGGTTTTATTTTTCTTGCATGTGAATGTACTTTCCAAAGTTCAGCTCACGTGACCTTTTGCTGGTAAGTCACAAGAATCCTATAATAATTTATAATTGATTATTTTTGTTTGATGAAAATGGAAAGAAACAAAATATATAGGTGTCATAATAATAGAAAGGATGATCAAGACAAAAAACAGAAAACATTTACAGCAGTGATAAAAAAAACATATTATTTGTCAGTCTATTCAATTTAATAATATTCTTTAGTCAAATCCTTTAATGAGTTCTTATCAATAATTTAATGATGATAAATAGTTTATGGAATTGGAAAAAGAAGAACTTGATTGGCAGTGACTGTTAGGACTGAGTATTCAATCTAAAAGGTTAGCTTATTAGGTGGAGTGATCCGCTTTTTTTATAAATGTCTAAATCTCCTCATTCGCAATCAATGTGAGACTCGTTCGCTGTTCCAACAATGTCCTTTTCGAATGAGGTTTTTCGACGGATAGAACGTCACAGACTCCATCATGCTAGGGAATCCTTTGAGTCCACATGCATAACTTCGAGAAATGCCTCGGAGACTACTTGTTAAAATTTGGTTAGCCTTTTAGACTGATACCGGTCCTAACATTGACAATCACAAGATTAGATGGAAATACACAGTAAATATGGTAAATTAATATTGAGGTTAAGACATAATTATAAGTGATCATCTTAGAGGCCACGCGTCTCGGGTGTCATCTCAAGAGCTATTGAAATAATGTTTAAGGAATAAATAAATAGCAGAAGTTTTTTTTATTTGTCACCAAAATATCATGATAGATTTTGAGAACAGTCCGCATATTGCCAAATTCAGTATGTCTGTCATTGTGATTGTGTCATAAAAGTTTTTTGGTTCTTTTTCTTTATATGTGGTTTAAAAATTGGGTCCACACAAACGCGTACACATCATCATTATGCTACATAAATAGGATCTTAGGTTGATAATGATATTTTAATTACTATCAAACAATGTTAATGAGGTTTAAGATCATGTTAGTTTAGTATTGTGTAGTGTGATTATTCTACAAGAATTCTTCCTTACACATAAAAATATAAAATAACTTCCATTGTATCACATGTGAGGGAAACAATCAAAATCATAGAGAGAATCTTCTTAAACTCCAACTTGTTTGCTACTGACAAGGCCCTAACCAAAGAATTTACATTCAACTAAGATAATCATCAAAGGATTAACAATTACTCCATAGACATCAATATTTCCTCTTATATGTTGACTCAAAGTGCTACATCAAAATATACTTCCCAAAGCAGCATTTCACTAGAAAATGAAGGAGAAAGAGCTTCTTTACCAAGAATTCTTAACAAGCAAAGAGATTCATTTTCTTATACCAACCAAAGAAGAGTAAAAATTTAATGAAATGAACACGAACGATGAATTTTTAAAGTAGTTTTATTTTAGGGTTTTTTTCTTTTTAAAGTATAGCCCATTGTTTTAAGTTTAATATTTGTGTAGTTGTGCAAAAATTGTAATTTTTGTGGCAGGGTATTAGAGGAAAGTCTTTATTCATTGATTCGTCACTGACAATTTTTTATTGTGTATATTTCTTTAGTTGTCAACTTTCCTAATTAAAAAATTATAGTTTAATTTGATTATTATTTTTTTCATTAAAAACTGTAACCTCTATAGCAATTTTTTAAAAAAATTCACAGGACATTGGGAAACATAAATTATTTTTATTAACTCCAATCTATCTTATATTTTCCATCTTATTTGTACAATTTGTCAACTAGTCAATGAGAAAGAACAGAAGAAAATTGGACGATAGCATCATCAATTCCATTGGTAGGTGAGATAAGACACAGAGGGTCATTAGACGTGTCAAGGTTTTTTTTTGACGCGTGTGTTTATAATCAAACTGATAAGCACTAAGTCACCTTCAATCTAATAAATACCACTTAATTTTTTGACTTGTTCCGTTTGTCTACTCTTTCATATCACCATTGGTATGATTGGTTCAATTTTTTTGAAAGAAAATACTAATTGAGTTCTAAATTTTTGTCTTTGGACCACAACCTAATACACTTCACATATTACTATTACTGTGACCAATGTTGAGATTTCAGTATCTAATTCTACAGTAGGTTTAGGTGGGAACGTTTTGGTTGTATTTTTGTAAATAAAATAATAAATCATGAGGTGTCGAATGAAATCTGAGAACTATGTAATAGACAATAAACCCCTAGAGCATAAACCAAAGAAAATAATACAAATTTGAGGTGAGGAAGGCACCAAAGATTTGATTCCAAGAACAAAGACCCAAAAACTTGGAAATTCAGAATAGAGAATTTGGGTGGGATTTGGCTGATCAAACCCAAAAATCTAGATCCTAAAACATTGCATGAAATCACAAGGAACTGAACAGGAGCTTCAACCCTAAACAGAAGTAGGGTCTTAAACACTGAAATGATTTGGTGACTAATCCTACATTCTAGACCCTAAATCCCTAGAAAAACCTAAAAATTTAAGTACAGCAAGAGACAAGGCTGGAGCAGGAGTATGTGCATGGGTTGATTGTTTTGTTGTAATGATTAAGAGGCACACATGTGAATAGGTGGGTACGTGATTTGTCTGTGTATAGAGGAGACAACGGTGTATCTAAGAGTGCAGATGGAATAGACATAAGACTTTGCGATATCTATAGGTGGTAAATATCACAACATGATTAGAAGCTCTAATTACTCAATTAGGGTAAAATTTATCCCCAAAGTTCATACTGTTTTAGCATCCTTTAAGGAAAAATGATATCATGCCACTATGTAAGCATGTTTTAATGTGAAACATGTGAATGTTATAATGCCATCAATGTAAATCATTTGTCCGATGACTTTCGTCATCGTGGATGAGTAGTCATGCAAAAGAGTTTTTTTTTCTTTATTTTTTTAACATTAATATCTGCATCCCACACTGGAAATAAGATTAATCTCATGAACATACGTAAATTTTTCAATCCACATACTGATTTAGTCGTTGAAAAGTGACCTGTACAAAAGTTGTATCAATTAAATGATTCCATACAATTTTGTATGTTGGAACAAATGATTTTTCTAACCATCGAAGGTCGACCATTTATTGGATGGTCATTCTTGTAAATACGTGATAGGTGATGGATCTCCTCAAATTTGCCAATAATAAAATACTCAATCATAAACTATTCACTAGCTTTGTTTCGTTTGCTGATTGATGTCTATGAAGGAAGAAATTTTCTGCTATTTCTATAGCTTATTGTCAACCCGAAATCCAGCTTGGTAAGTGTGTTATTGTGAAACACATGAATATTGTAACATCATAAATCTCGATCGTCCGTTAGATGGCCCTTCTCTAAGGTGATGGACCTGTTTGTGAAAGAGTGACCATGCAATAGTTGCATTAATGGATTGATCTTGACCATTCGTTTTCATTGAATCATTTGGGTACGGGTGTATGAATGGAGAAATCTTTTGCTTTCACTGTCTTATTGGAAACCCACAATCCGAGTGGGGAAATAGTTCCGACGATGGCAAGAATGAGTTTTCAATGAAGGCAAGAAAATGTGAAGGGTTAGAACAAAATTAATCACACATCTCTGAAATTAGGGTTACAGCATGAGTGAGTGAGTCCTTTCAGATCAAGTACCATCTTTGTGATGGCCCACCTATGATTGTCACCAAATGGATGCATGGTAGAAATGTACGAGCTTTCTACATTCATGGGAAAATTCCACATGATCACTTGGCCACAGCTGTCCTCTCTATGACTGTTTTCTGTGACCAAAATGGTTCCAAGAAAATGGGTGGTTGTTTAGACCTGTGAATGCCGTGCCATCGACACAAAACATTCTTTAACCCTTTTTTAATCCTTTTTTTTTTTCCTTTGGGTCTACGAGATTTTAGATAGAGAATATCATGAGAGACAGGGAGAGAGAGAGAGAGAGAGAGAGAGAGAGAGAGAGATTTGGACTTGCATGGCACGTGTGGATGAAAAGCAAGGACAAAACGTTCACGTTGAGGAGAGCAAAAGCCCCCGTGAGAGGAATTTGGAGGCATTCACCACTAAACATATCCTTTGACGCTTCCTTCCTTCGCTGCTATCGATGGCGCCCCGATCACGAGCAGATTCCTCCGCGTTAAGGGAACCCCACCACCTCTCCTTCCTCTGCACATTTGCCACTCATCTTACGTCTTTTCACCTATCTGCCACCCTTTCACCCGTTGCACCATTTCTTTCATTTTTCTCCTCCTTTTCACCATTTT
The DNA here is from genome assembly GCA_022113865.1 of Chimonanthus praecox. Classification (NCBI taxonomy): domain Eukaryota; kingdom Viridiplantae; phylum Streptophyta; class Magnoliopsida; order Laurales; family Calycanthaceae; genus Chimonanthus; species Chimonanthus praecox. The sequence continues at coordinate 1,391,502 of CM039090.1, read as the reverse complement.
ATTTTTATTTTTTACAGTTCTTACTTACAACTGAGGTTATAAATTTCACTTGGTAATAATTAGAAGAAGAGGTAGATCTTTAAATATCTAAAGTAGGATATCAAAGAAAGATACGATAAATTTAATATACATTATTGCATAACCTTCTTAACTCACTTTCACACACATTACCAATGGTGGCAGTAATAGTGAGAAACTATTTGTTGCAAATCAAAAGGTAAATATTGTTGGGATTTAATGCTTACACTACTTCTTCCCTTCATAATAATTATCATCTTTTGTATCTAATTTGAACCTGTATCATTTTTCTCCTCCTTTTCAGGAGAAAATAGAAGAAAGGAGAGGTTTTTCCTCATATCCTGTTTGATAATTTCTTCATAATAAAATCATGATATCATACCATATTATCATTATCTCTTTACTTGAGACAAAATAGCTTCTTCCATCTACATCACTGAAGAAACTTTCTGTTGATTTCTGCTAAAGATTTTCTTCTCTATCTTACCAGTAGAAATCTTTATGGTTTCTCTTAAAAAAAATTGCATCAACCTGAAGACATAAAACTTTAGTCAATACCTGTTATAATTGCATCCCATGTGGAATTTTTCAGTGCACTTGCAAGTGGGTTTTGAATTCCATCCCAGCCACTGACATTCCTCACAATAAAGAAATCTCATTAACTTGTAGAGGACATTTTTTTTTTAAATTTTAGAAGAATAGTATAGAGAATTGAGAATATAGAATTGTAAAATTTAGAATGTGTTTAGGGTTTAGCAGTAATATTAGTGGTACCAAACTACCAATGCTGCAATTGCAGGAAGAAACAAATAACAAATAATGCAAGTATGCAACTGTTGTGGATGTGAAATTATGGATGGACCAATTTTGATGGTTTCAATAATGTAGTAAGTAACTTATCTTGTTTTCATTTTATTCATTTATCCTTTTGGGGGTCTCTAGCTAGCAATTTTTTTTATTGACGTGATTATATATTTTGTGGGTGACCTGTTGAGAGGGTCACATTTTTCTTTTTGGCAAAAACGCCAAAATGGGCTCAAATAGAGGGAAACATACATGTACATGCCAACAAATTGGCAAATTTGGTTCTACTTGTAATAGTTTGACATGTGACCATATGCTAGTTGTAAAGCTTAATCCCCTTTCCAGGATTTGTTCCTTGTCTCACTTTTCAATAAAATTCTCAATATTTAATATAATTTTTTCCTTGTCCCTCTTTTCAAAAAAAATTCTCACTCACTACTTATATAATTTTTTTTTTAATCAAATTTGACACTAAGGGTACCTACATCAGGTAGCTGAAATCTAAGCTGAACACCATCTACGGTATGCAAAATGCAACATGTCAACAGACCTGATTCACTAGAATAACAATTTCTCGATAATGGTAAATATTTATTATATTTTATCTGAATTGACAATTTATATGTTTTCCACATAAATTATAATAAATATATATTCGTATTAAACTGGCATTGAAAAACTTCGATCCGATATCTCATATATTTCAATCCAATTAAAAACTACAATATTAAAAGAAAAAATATTTGTACAGTATATGGAGCTGTTGAGCATCTTCCAGTGGATGTTTGAAACTCGGCTTACAGTTTGCCTCTTAGGGTATAATTATTGCGGCTTTTATTTTATTGCGAGACTGAGGGCTGTTTGGTAAATACCCATGGCATATATTATATAATATTGGTGAGGAAACTGAGGCATTCATGTGGGCAGTAATCAGATGATGATCACGTTGATTTGAGGGCTCCTTCCTTCTTTTTAAGAGCCTCTGAAGCTTGTCTACTGGTAACGAAAAGAAGAGCAGAGAAGAGAAGAAGAAGAGCCATGGTTTCAAGAGAGCATAAGAAAGCTGCTCTATATGAGAAGCTACACCTACTTCGTTCTATTACTAATTCTAATGCTGTAAATCCCTCAAATTTCTGAAAATTTCTCCATCTATTATTTCTCTATCTATCTATCTATCTATCTATCTATCTCTCTTTAAGTCTCTAAACATAGCATGAGTAGAATGGAATAGATTTAGTAAACTCAAATTTGAAGGAAAGCTTGATTTAAAGATGACCCAAAATTTTGTTGGCTCCATTGTCTCCATCTTTATGTAATGTTGATTTTGTGCATATTGTTCTCCATTTTGTATTATTTCCTTTTGAATGGCATAAGTGATAACTTATTTAAATATGGAAGGGAAGAATTTTATTGTAAAGGGCTTAACAGTCATGTTTAGAGATCCAATTATGGGATTATTCCATAACTGTGCTTCTGCATTTCAATTAACAGGCAAAAGATAAATTTCAAATGACAAGCAAAAAAACCCACAATTTCTTTTGCTTGTTTTGTTTATCATATGATTGTATATCACCTCTTATCAATCTAATGGGGCAAGTAGGGTTGATTATACCAATCGTCTGAACTTTCTTCTGTGGCAGGTAAACAAGACCTCAATAATAGTAGATGCCTCAAAGTATATTGAAGAGTTAAAGCAAAAGGTTGAGAGACTGGATCAAGAACTTGCAACATCGCAAAGCTCTGAGGATCAGAATCAATTGCCGATGGTACGTGCTATATTTCATCTTTTCCAATGTTTATTCTTCTTGATGAATTGATGGAGACCTAAGCATTCCATTACCATTCTGAAATTCTCCATTATTTTACGATGGTCTCCAGCACCCAATCGTTTCTCTTGTTGATTGAGAAGAGAGTCCTAACGGGGGCTTAAGACTCTTTGTTGAGTTAAAACACTGATAACTTGTTTTTTTATAAATACTGATGTTGTAATTTCTGTGATACAACTTAATAATAAAATCTCTCCCTTCTTTTCTGTACTATTTTTTTTCTTAGAGGTTTTCCACGTAAATCTCTATGTGATTGCCTTTTGAGTTTATTAGTTTCTACATGTTCATAATCAACATCTCTCATTCGTTGACTCTGTCATCTCTTTCACGAATCCAACAGATGGCACAGTTTATTAACTTATTTTTCTATGTGCATCATCAGGTTACAGTTGAAACCCTAGACAAGGGTTTCCAAATAAATGTATTCTCTGAGAAGAGTTGCCCGGGTATGCTAGTGTCTATATTGGAGGCATTTGAAGAACTAGGGCTAGAGGTGATCGACGCTCGTGCTTCATGTACAGACTCTCATTCCATTTTGAAGCTGTGGGAGGAGAAGTAAGACAATAAACGTTACACATAAACACATTCCTACATGTTTATACATACTATGGACATGGTGGGAATGATCAAATCCAACCAGTTGTGCTCCCATGGTAGTCCAATGCACAGGTTGTGGGCTTGAGGCCCATCATCCTATCTACATGTATGTTGGGCTTGTAGAGAGCGTAATATTGGGTATCCAGCCCAAAATACTAACCTATTAAGTAGAGGGATCCAAGTCAAATATAAGCCAATAGATATTTCCCTTCACAACCGATACGAGACTCGTTCGACTATCGAACAGATTGCACGTGAATTAAATTTCTACTTGTTACAATGATCATAACCATTGAACCACAAGCATGCAAATATGCAAAAGCTGCAGTCGAAGCAAATTATTATAGAAATCTATTTGTGAGGCCCCTCGTGAGATGATTGGTTCATCCAATCCAGCTGTTTTTCAAGTCATACGCAATCTATGTTATGCCTTTCTATCCTTAGCCGTGCATGCTAGTGGGCCAAACTGGGCTTCTATTGCCCCATCACATATACACGCCCCCTCTCAATTCAATTTTTTTTTAAATCTTATCCCCCTCCTTTTCGAATAAAACCAGGGAAATGTCTCATTATGATCTAGATTGCATCCTTATCCAGTGAAACCTGTTGGAGTTTATCATTCTCATGGATACTCTGCATGATCATCATAATTTTCGCTTGAAAATCATCGGTTTTTTAAAATTAGTGCAATGCCATATATAGGATTAGCTTAGTACAAGTTTCACTTGATCAAATCATATGTTTCTCCATTTAAGACATGATAAGTTCATATATCTTTTTTCTTGTACGTGTGAAGTAACTAAATTTCTACAATTTGCAGAGTCAAGAGCAAGTAGAAAGCATGGATGCTCAAGTGGTGAAACAGGCGGTCTTGGAAGCTATAAAGAATTGCAGCGGAAGTAGCGACCAAGAATGATAGTAGTATTTCCTTCTTCTTTTATTATGCATTTTCATCCTCCTATCCTTTTGTTCTAGCATGGTAAAACCGCTCAACGAAGGTTGATGTTTTCCCATTATGTGTGTAATTATTGTGCTTGCGTTATTAGCGATCGTGTTGCTTCAATCTAGTCATAAAACTGAAAGGACCAACTTCAGAAATATTTATTGACAACTGTGAATTATAGAACTGCAACAAGAAAGGTTGTGTGTTTTCTTCTAGATAGGTTAATTATGCTTAAAGAAATCAATTGCTAGATTTTCTGTTAAACAATGATAATCAAACTGGTGCCTTGTCATTAGGAATGTACCTCAATATAAAAAAGAAAAACCAAGCTATATTTTAGTTCTAATAACTTGATCAAGCAATCCCAAATTGGAGATGAGATTAATCCTACAGAAACACGAATCCACCTGTAAACATTGTGTATCAGGTAAATCTGGAAAGAGTCAAATCCAAGACCTCTAGTCTAATTCTAAAAGTTTAGATCAACTGAGCTACCCATGCAAGACTTGATTGAAAGTTCTGACTTTTACTCTAGTCCTGGATTTTATTATGGCCTACGTAAATGGAAATAGTGATCCAAAAAAAATTGTTCCAAATTAATATGTTGGTATAGATTGGATTGCCTGTGAACCTAATGCATTGAGGTGGGTCTGTGTAACGACTTTGTCCCGCCCAACCTGAGTCCGTTTTGGGTTCCACACACACGCCCTTACGGTTTTGCATTGGGATCCTATACACACACATCCCAAAAGACCTCATCTTAGTATGAGAGTAAGCAACAATGACATTGTCCTCTTTGGAGCTCCACCTTGCTCTGAACATGGCCACCCTTAAGGTTTTATTCTCAGCACGTGGCCCTCGAACTTTGACCCAGAAACACATGCCTAGGAGGCCTCATGTTAAGAGAAGGAAGATTGTTATTTATATCCCAAGATCCGGACAACCTCCCAGGCGATGAGGGACAACATTTATCAACATCTCACTTGCAATTTTATCTCTCTTTATTCACTCCCAGTGGAGTTCTCCTCCTCCTTCCATTGGCGACTATTCCTCTCTCTCTGCCACGCACGATGCTTGGAGTTTCCCCTCTTCCTCCACAAGGTGCATGCCGTCACAATCCCCCAACCAAGGACTAGAGCCGTCATCGGCTCTGATATTATTTATAATGATCCTACCTTGCTCAGCATAATATTGTCTGCTTTGGACTCCATACATATGCTTTCACGGTTTTGCATTGGTATGTGGGCCCATACACACACACACCCCCTGATATTAGAGTATGCAACAGGCATATTGTCCTCTTTGGGGCTCCACCTGGCTCCTACTAGAGTCACCCACAAGGTTTAATTCCCAGCACGTGGCCCTCGGACTCCGACCCAGCAACACACACCTAGGAGGCCTCATGCTAAGATAAGGAAGAGTGTTACTTATATCCTAAGATGCTGACAACCTTCCAGACGATGTGGGACAAAATTCATCAACACCTCATTGGCGATTTCATCTCTCTTCATTCACATCTAGTGGAGTTCTCATCATCTTTCAAGTGGCGATTATTCCTCTCTCTGTTACGCACGACCAGTGGAGTTTCCCCCCCTCCTCCACAAGGTGGAGCCATCATAGTCTGTTTGGATTTTCTGATTCTATCTTGATCACAAATTGCAATCTTCCCGAATTTTTTTGTTTCAATTCAAGAATATGAATAATGTTAACCTATAGCTAGATATATAATATTATTCTTATGTATTCTATTATTCTTGAGAAATTTCTGAGACACGTCTTATAACCTGAAGATGTGAAATTTCAGAAATGATTAGTGAAATTCTGTTTCGTAAATTATTCGGACGCACATTCTCAAATGAAAAAAAAAGAAGAATAATAATTTGTGTAAAAGGAATAAACCAGTTCAGTTTGATCACTAAAGGAAATTACTCCCCATTAGTGTTAAATTGCACATCAATTTTTCTGTAAATTGGAGGACCAAAAGTAATTTAGTGAATTTGGAAACTGATGTCATCTCTTACCATTATTTAACAAATTGTTTCCTTCGATGAATTTTGAATTAAAATGTACCAAGGAAACGGCCAAATGTGTTTTAATGGGGAAAAAGAAAATAGAAATATATTTTTCTTTATGAATTATCGACATATGACAACTCAATACTGTTTATTTAGGCACATCATTAGCAAAATAAACTTTTTAACACATAATTAGTAGAATTTTCAAGTGAAAGGTTTTTTTTCCTTTCTTTGGTCTCTCTAAAATGAAGGAACTCTCAACAACAATGAACTCAATGCAATGACATTATCTTAATGGTTTTGAAATATCACATTTATGATACCCAAACCATACCATAATAGATGGCCTAAGCTAATTTATTTCTCTCATTCATCAAACTCAACTTTTTGGTTAAGAGTGAAATGCTAGTTAGCATCCACATATGTATATTGTATCTTCATTATTAAGGAACGATCAAATGTGAGATGGGAATACCCATATTACAAAATATAATATGGCATAGAAAAATTACTTCAATTTGCATGTGACGCAGCACAAACATAATCGGGTTGGAAATGGATGGATGACTTGGCTAAATGGGTAAAATTAATCGGTTTGGGAAATTAAAGTTGGTCAACTACTTCAAAACTGGTGGTCAATGGGGCTGAATGAGTTAATGGATGGGTTTGGATCGAAGGGTTTGAGTGTGCTTTAACTATGGGTTGTGGTGGATGTGGGAACAAAGATAAGGATCGGTCAATGAAAGGTCAAGGGGTGATTGTGTTGGTGGGACAAAGGGTCAACTGGGATTGTAAATATGGAAAAGATTAATGGGTTTGGCGTTGGGTACCAAGATAGGTGGGAGGATTAATGGGTTAGTGGAGTTATTAATTAAAGTGGCTGTTGGTAGGTTTGTCTTGGGTTTAGAAGATGGAGATAGGGCTGATGGAAGGCTAGGCGATGGTGAGAGAAAAGGTTGGCATTCTCTTCATCACTCCTCTTCAAACCACATACTTATCTCTCAGTAGTCCATCTCAAATACTCTTGCTGCTTCTCCATTTTCTCATTAATTGAAATGTTAGATAAGACGATGATTCTCCAATCAAAATGAAGAAAGCAAAAGAAATTATAAGAGGAACCAACATCAGAAATGCTGTATCTTCTTTATATAGGACGTAGGTGCTTCTTCGTTTCATTGTTTTCTTTGGGTCTAAATCTCTTGGAATCCTATTTGTACCTCTCTCTCTTTTTTATTTAATAAATTTCTTCTTGATTACCTCTAAAAAAGAAGAAGACTGCTCCTTTTAGGACCAAATTTCATTCTCCAAGCATAGATAGGATATTTGTTAACGTTGGCCACACGATTTGCCTCGTTGGATTGATAGGATGTTACCATATTTGTAGGCTCCTGAGTTATATTTGTATTTGACTTTCTCTATAATTCCTTATTGGTTGTTACCATCCTTGGATCAGAAGTTTCAACAGCAAGTTCGTTAATTTCCTCAAGTTCAATATTATACTATGCTTAGTTATATAATTAGTTCGCACTTTAAGATTAAATGAGGAATCAATAGAACTTTGAAAATCTTATGAACATAAAAAAGGTCGGGTGATGTATTAAAAAGAGCTCACTTGTCATTTCACAAAATATGGGTGAAGATTACATCTCCATAATTTGGAAATTGAATTCAATCGGGCTAGCTTTCATTGTTGTTCGGTTCAAATAATTCAATGACTTTTCCCATTCGATATGATCTAGACTCTTTTAAGTTTGGTTCATCCATGATTCACCCTCATTTGTTAGACTAGTTAACTGCTAAAAATGAATTTATTATTATCAAAATCATTTATCATCTGCATGGCTCAACTTATCGAGAGTTATTATTCCACTCAACTCTATTGATAATGGATATGTCAATGCGATGAGATTACTATGTTACAATGTGGATATCAAATGATTATCTATTAATTAGACCAAACAATGATTGTTAACGACTAATGTTTCATTTGATTCTTAAAATTTTAATGGTTATCTAAACAAAACATTTAAGAGGATGAAATGCTAGAATCTATAAAATGCCCAAGTGGGTTGTCTGCCTCAGGGGTACAAATATCGGCCGATACATATCGTATCAGCCGATATGTACCGGTTTTGAAGGTATGAATATTGGCCGATATATATCGTTATCAGCCGATATTCACAATATCGGCTTAAATATCGGCCGTATCATATCTGCCGATATCAAAATATCTGCCGATATTTTCAAAAAAAAAATGGAGGAAAGAGAAAAATATCGGCCGATATATCGGCCGATAACGATATATCGGTCAATATATCGTATCGGCCGATACCGATTTTTAAACCCCTGGTCTGCCTAGTGTACAAAGCTCTACGTGGGGCCCCTACAATGATAAATCCAAATCGTTAAAATGTTGAGATTTTTTCTAACTACAGATTCAACCTTAATTATATCCATTTAAGGCGTCCTCACATTATGTAAACATTTTTATCTTATTAAAAGTTGGAATGATCTTATGTTTCAAAAAAAGTTTGAATGATGTTAAGATCCCATTTTCAACAATTTAATACTCTATGTGTATAACTATACAATCATATAATTTTTTTTTTAATTTACGTGTAAAAAATTACGGAATACCCAACGTAAAATCCCCACAGATAAAATTCATTCTCAAACATCGAGTGTCACAACAATTGAAATTAAAAATTCAATTAGAGTTGCGTGTGGGGAATCTTTTCTAAAAACTAAGATAGTTCGACTTTTATGTAGAAGACAAAATGGTATGCTTGGCTTGGAAAGTTTTCCAAAATTTATTCTCACGTTGGAAAGAATAAAAAGTTGAAAGGACCTTCCAATTGCCTACCAATGTTAATAATCATTGCTCTAAGCCATCAAAGGGAAATTCCATACTAATCAAAAGGGAATTCTAAGCCAATTAAAGCTGCCTCATGGATGCATGTACACAAAAGCAACTTTAGATGTAATCTGCATTTAACATTTACACGTTATATCATGTCAATAAACTTTGTGGTTTGCATCCATCTGTGTTCAACGCCTTGGGGAAACCAAATCATTCATTGGAATTGACTCAACCAATTCAATCTGAAATCTTAAATTAAAAATATCAAGTGATACTTAGCGTATTAACCGTTAGTAATTAGTCTAGAGAGAATCGATACGTTGCACCCACAACATATTGATTCATTGTGGGTCCACCAGGTTGCACCATGATGGGCCACGATAGTGGTCCACCAGGTTGCACCACGATGGGCCACGATAGTGGATGCGACATCGTGGTTCGTCGCACATGTCACGTTTCTGAGTTTTGAACCGATACACGCATGATACGGACAATACTATCAATTTCATGGCTTTTTGTAGTGTTAAATTTCTAGATCTCAATGGTTAATTTCTTCATCAACATAAGCTAGATAGACCATCAAGCTACTAACAGTCGCATCACTACAAAAAGTTTTTTGTGTTCTTGTGCCAAAATCTTAGTAGCTAGGAGCAAAGAGCCAATTTGCCATCAAAATTAGCTGTCTTCACAGTTTTTTATAGGTGTCTCACCCTTGTTAGATAAAATTCTCGCTTCAGCAGTTCATTCTCCTCATTGCTTCATTTAAAACTTGAAATTGTTCAAGTTCAGACTAATTAGCAACCATTCTAAGAGTATATCTGAATTTGCAAAAGTCAAAATAAACGAAATTTTCTCCTACTCATAGCCACAGTTAGCAAGGGCTGACATAATCTTATAAAATCCAAATTAGTAACTCTTATTCGACACTAAATTTAGTCTTTGCATATTTTCATCATCACAGCCCATTCTCTCCTAATCTCTGCCTCGAAGCATCTGTAAGCCTCTTTAACCACACACATTAGATAGTTACAACGAAAGTGGCCTTTTAGAGTGCTTGCCTTTACTTATCTCTTAAAATCATTCTTTTTTTTCAAATGTTGAATTGATGGGAAGAAACCATTTAAATGGCTATCATTGGATGAGAAAAGCATTCTTTCACTAGAAATTCAAAGCATAGATCTTTGTTACTTTGTTTCACGTGAGTAATATGAGTTTGTCAGAGTGGAAAGCTTTTTTCTACTGTTTTCCTTCAGAGATCTTTTCTACAAGGGTGATTTTACAAGAAAGTCAGACAATAGATGATAGTCAAGTGATGACTCTGTAGTTTGTACACCTCAATATAGAATAGCTTTCCAAACCAAAAAAGTTGGAATTCTTTTCTTCTTCTTTATGCCATTCAATTCATTGACTAATCCTTTAACATGGATCCTTACGTGGGAAATTTGTTCACTCAAGCTTTGGAAAGATATTGTCTTAGATAGGTTAATATATAAGGGTTTCCACGTCTGTATTGCGACACTATAGGGCCTATAAATCCCAACATACAGGGATAGAGTTCTTAGAATTTTTTTTTTTAAGACGATAACATCTAAAAGTCGAGTACATTAGATTTCAAAAGTCATGATTTAAAATTTTGAAAACCAACACTAAAATAGAGACAGTTTTGCATCGATTCCAATCCTACAGTGAAATTAACTCAGAATGAGTTCAAATACGGTAACAATCAAACTCAAGAGATAGATACGTGTGAGATAAGAAAAAGATGTTTGTTGAACCAAGATGGATCCTAGATGAAAGAAAACTAGTGCCTATAGGCAATGGAGCTTGAATAAAATTTTGAAGTTTTATAATCTGTGTGTGATTGTAAAGTGTCAATCAACATCGCACCTCTCTCAAAATGATTCCAAATCCAAATCATTAAAAACAAGTCTCTCTTTCTTTCCTTCTCCAATAAGATGAAAAGAGTGTAGTGTAAAAAGTGAAAGAAGGGGAACAAGTCTCTATTGACAAACAGTAATTTGACAAGAAAAAATTATGTGAAACAATCACACATCTAAGACAAAAGGATGTAGTCCCATCTTGAAGCCCCTATTTGCAGATAAATCATCAACAAAAATATAATTTATTGAATTGATTTAGAGTTATTAATCCCTTATTTATACAAGATACAAACAATTTTGTTCTTCATTTGTCATAAAACCCTATTACTAAAAGCAACTGATCCTCTGTTGATTAGGGTTAGGAAACCCTCTCTGCTACAAATTCCTCTACAAATACAGGCCACCCAAAGAATCTAAATCCTTATATTTTCCACATCGTCCTTGATATCAAACATATTGAGATGACCCACATCTTTTTTCCTTGGTCTCTCTCAACAATGCTCTTGTAATTTGTACACAAAGGTGTGCATTCTTCATGGCAAATTCATCATATTTAGAAGAGAACACCACTTCTTCCATGTGTTTCACTATAGAATTCATTGCACTCTCTTTTAATCTATTGTTGGAACAAATCTCAGAGATTTCAAGAACTTCAAGAACATTTGATGAATCCAAAGACCCAAGAATTTGGATCTCACAAAACTTCTTGAGGAAAGGGATGTTGTATTTATCAGCTGCTAGTAACAAGGAGAAGGCATGTTTCTCAACTTTTTCCTTTGTGAGGCTTCCACTGTAGAGGAATTCCAAGAGGCAATGGAGCTCTTCATAGTTCAATTCTGGAAGAGAAATGGTGTCATTTGCTGGGGCTTTGCATTCATCTGATTCTAACATTGTTCTGAAAATTTCAGACCTTGTTGCCTGTAACATATAAAGTGAAGTTATATATTTATATCACCATATATTCTGCCATAAGAAAGAAAAACTATGATTTATTCTATATTTTTGCCATTCAGACTCAATTCGGATAGCAATCGAACTTCTAATGACTGGGCTTGGGCCAGGCCTAGTTGTATCAAGTGCTCAAGGCCAAGGCCAATCCAAAACGAGATTAAAAATGTGGCTATGCCCGAGCCGACTTGCCCGAGGTCCTGATGGGAAAGCTGCACTGTATGTTTGTTCTCCACGGTACTTGCAGTGAACTTCACTCGTGGTTGAGGGCTTGGGCCAGGCCTATGTTGTGTCAAGTCCAAGGCCAATCCAAAACGGGCTTGAAAATGTGGCCATGCCCGAGCTGAATAGCCCAAGTTCCTGATGAGTCAATCAATTATGGGCCAAGAGGCCCTCAACCACGAGTGAAGTTCACTGAAAGTTCTGTGGAGGACAAACATACAGTACACAGCTCATGTGAATCTACAGTTTGATGGGGCCAAGCATTCAGCAGATTCGTTTCATAATGGATTAGGACTTGGCCATTTCTCTGGTTCTTTGTGCTTTTCAGCTTAGTTCTTGTTTAACTTGGCCGATAGGACTCAGACTTGTTTTGTCCTCAGTCAAGGATTTTTTTTTTTAGGTCTGGAGGTGTCCAGACATCGTACGCAACTAATCCTCGAGGTGTGTGAAAACCTCCCTATCCACACACACCAGGTAATTCGATGGAACCTTACTCTATACATTCCCATAGAAAATACGTCCTCAGTCTAAGATTGAATCCGATATTTAATACCTCACAGAGTGCGGTACATACCTTAAAAATTTGTCTCTCTGAAATTAATGTATAGAATCGGCATATCTGCTCATTCGAATCGGCATATCTGCTCATTCACCCTCGTGGGGCTCATGACTAATGAACCATACCCAAAATTCCATTGGGTCCAATGTGGGCCGACTCCAACCCGCCCCATTGACAGATGGGGCAAATTTCGGCTATGGTTCATCCATCATTAGCCCCATCAGGTGAATGAGCAGATAAGTCTGCTTTCATGTGTCAAAGTTTTGAAGGGTATGGCTATAGAGGAGAGGAAATCCACCCCGAGTTTCAAATTGGATCTTATTTTGTTGGGCCAGGAAAAAAACTCTCTTACTACTTATAATCAACCTGAACCAAGCAAACCCATGGGCGTCCTCATATGGCCCTATACTTTATGAGTACTTATCAGAGTCCACTTACTTTATTGTTGTGATTAAATTAATGAAATGTATAATTCATTTATTTAAAATTTGTCAATGGTTTTACATCAGCCTTTTCACATGGGTTGACGAACATAAAAAATTCAATTTCATAAGAAAATATTTTTCATTCTATATTATTGGCATTTTCTTTTCTCCTATAAAAATAGGTAAATGTGCCCTGAGAGAATGAAAAGAGGAGAACTCACCAGCAAAGCTCTATGGGACGGAATGGGAGGCCCATCAGCAGGTTTCATTTGAATGTCTGTATGAATTTCCTCTCTAAATGCGGCCACAAATTCATCAAGAAATCCAATCTTTTCATTCATTCCTTCCTCAATCTCCTTCATTTCCTTCATCCACTTGAATGCATTTGAAATTCCCTAATAATATAAATCCAACAGACCCATCAATTAATAAATATATACTAATCCCATATTTATCCACTAATCACGAATGAAAATAGGATCAATGGAATCAAAATTATTTAAATTCTTCTTTAAGACATTACAAGAATATTAGTAAATAATGTTTGAACCAGGTCCAACAGGCCTGTTCCCTCATTTCTAAGACTCTACAGTTCATTTCCTGCTTGTAGGGCTTCTAACGGGCAGTGCACAGCCCATTTAGACAGGCCTGGCAAGTCTGGAGATCAGGAATTGCACTTTAGTAGATATATGCCCTTAACTCAAAGGTGTGGATTGGACTTGGGCTTAAAAGCTTATTGTATGTTTATTTGGTTCATTAATTTCTATGGGATTTTACTAATGAGTAATGATCACCCAAGCAACTCTTATTTGTGCACATGTAGGGTCGAGGCATACTAATTAGAGGTGATAATGAATTCGTTTCAAAGTTCCATATTGAATATTTAGCTCATAAAAAAATTATCTTAATTAAATCAATCAAGCTAATTTTTCTCTAAGATCTTATCACTTTAAATTAAATTTTAATCTTTAATTTTGAGGTCTTGAAAATATGATTTGATTAATCCAATTAAAGTGATATTTGGTCGTTTGATTCTCAAACAGAGACCTTAGCAATAAACTCTTCACTACTTCATTTGGTGGGCCCATCCCTATATTTAAAAGGTTAAGACCTTAATAACAAAAAAAAAATTACAAAATTCAAATGGACCCGAAACCAACATGTAACTTGCTTCGACTAAGACCATATTGAACAATTTTTTTAAGTTAAACTTGTTTTCTTTGGCATTACTGATCACGAGTGGAACTTCTTTTTTGTTTTGAAGATTTTTCTATAATAACCTTTTCATTCCACTGGAATTTGATCTTAGAACCACTATTGCTATTGTTTGAATGAATTATTCGTGTACAGAGTAGTTGAGGAAAAAAAAAATATTTACAAATTTTCAGACCACAGAGAAATTCATATCATCAAAACAATGTAAAACCAGAAAGAAATGGTGCTGACCTTGGATGAATTTGACTGCAATGATGTGGAACTTCTTGTTTTGTCATCCATTTCAAGTTTATTCAAGAAAGACATGATGCATCTTGCTCCTTCATAGCAGCTAAGGCAGATGGTGTTTCTGGGAGGCCTGAAAACAGAAGCCATGGGACTGCAAATGCAGCAATCCATCCCTTTCTTCCTCAAAACGAACAGATTCAATTCATTAATCAAAACCCCTTTTATAAGTTGTTAGTTGGAGGTTTAAATATATTAATCATAACACAGCAACACATGTCTGTTGGTACTATCTCAATCATTTGAACTTGTGAAAATGTCAAAACTAGCCTTTGGTGATTGTGGGGAATTACATAATTTCTAGCACCAACACATGCAATAGCAAGTTCAGAAAAATGCCACAGGTCGAGACTCCGTGACCAGATAAACACATATGAAGGCCTAGCTTCATTGTCAAAATCGTATGGCTGCATTCAGAAGAGGGAGGTTTTGGATGCGTAGGAGAATCCAACATGCTCGTGTATTAAACACTTGTTCATGAAGATAAGTGGCACATTTGTCAATGGCAAATGGCAAAAGAGATAAGTGAGTAGATTGTCTTATTCAATGGATGAGGGGTTGCTATGTATAAATTTATTGGTGATGAAATTATTTGATAATTTAGGGGATGGAAGGGAATAATTGGTGAGCAGGAAGTCGTGTTGCTTAAGTAGGAATGACAATGACCTTCTAACTCTTTAAACAGAATATGTTTGGTATGAGGGTGGCACGTCTCAACAACTATTTTCTTTCAATCAATACCATCAAATAATTGGCAAATTAGAGGGGCCTCCAATCCAGCTACTATTCCTTCTTTCGGCTCTACTGAATCCCATTTATGTGAGATATATGCTGATAAATTTATATTTTTATAAGTTTTTATTTGAGAAATTGATAAGAGAACTGATGTTTTTTTTATAAAAAAGAATACCCCGTTTATCATTTAGTTCATTTTTCATCATCTAAGTGGTGAGTAGGTGCACTGATGTTTCTATCTCTTCCATTTTTGTTGTTATAAGATCATTAGAATCTCTATTCGAGTGCAAAATCAAGACTATCCGAGAGATTATCCACCTTAATAGGTTACTAATGTTCTTGTTCAACTATGTTTGATTTTAGAGTCTGAACAAGATACAATGCTTCAGTATTGGTATTAATCACATTTAGACATGAGGTCCATCAATTAGAGTAGTGATGAATCTGTTGGAAAGGTTTTTATATGAATACATAGGAAAAAAAAATACTTAATGATCGAGATCAATCAAGTCATATTTTTAAAGACTGAAAAGTTTAAAAATTAAAAATAATTTAAATTAATCACCTCCAACAAATCACCTTCAAAAACATTCCTATCTTTTTCATTTCTTTTTATTTTTATATGTACCAAACTCAACCACAACCTACCTTCAATTATCAGGTCAAATAACCTATTTGATAAGTGTCACTTGGATCAGCCTCCCACTAGGCCATATTATTAAATGACAGAGAATCTGGGCTTCGGCTGCTCAGCTCGGTGTCAGGCTCAGGCTCAAATTAATAAGCCAAATTGGACTCAGGTTGGAATCCATCCTAGTGCATTGAGGGCTTGGCCTCTCTTATAAGTACTTTTGCTAGTCCAAGTAAAAGGAAAAACATTTTTACAAGGCCTCAATGGGCCCAAATTGCAGCCTATTTCAGTAGAAGTTTTGAAACTTGGGCCAAAATTGATTTATTAAAAAAAAAAAAAAACTTGTCCAGAATGGGCTTAAAAAGCCAGAAATTTACCAAAAAATTTAACCCATTATTTTCTTGCTGAAATTGCTGCCTTATTTATATAGCCTCAAAAGGCTACTGAAACTGGTACCTTCTTAATTTAATTTAAGATTTTCCAAGAAAGTTTTAATTCAAGATTATTGCCAATCTCGATCTACTCTCAAATTTAAATTTCTCTAAAATAATCTTAGTTTTGAACTATTAATATTTAAAAACATCCTTTGATTTAGATAAAATCCAAAATAACTCATGAGAAGATCTTTTGAGCCCACTGCTTGGTTCCTTGGTTTAGATTTGAAATCGTTTCCTTAAACTTATATACTTCAGTCGAGGTCCGCTTGGCTCTTAACTTAGGATTCAATTTGAAATCCAACAAAATTGAATAATAGTTTATTAACTTGATTCAGAAAAACTCATTCTTAGCTTGCTCAACTCAAAATACTATTGGTATAAAACGTGAAGCTGTTCATATTTTTGTTGTTCTACTAACATAACATATTAGCATTTCTTTAAGAGAAATCATAACATAAAATATGACAATAAGGATGTCAAATTATCATCATCAATATTACAGATTTCAGTGGATAGCTCAGTTCACCAAATGGATGGAGATTTTGTTTTCTTCTTCCTCGGGGATCTGCTTCTTCTCATAGTGATGAATGATTGCTGCACCTGACAGCACTGCTAATGTTAGGGCTTGGGCATGCATCCTGCATCAATATATAAATAGATTAAAATGCATATAGTATTTTACAATATAGAAATAGAGATGTAAATAGATACAAATGAAATTCCATCTGAGGCCCAAACAAGTTTGAGCATAGATAAGTCTTCTTATATGTTTTTGAAATCAAGCTTGGCTCCTACAAATACAGTTCAGATTAGGCTTGGGTTTGACTAATTCAAGTTAATCTGGACCTAGGCTCATGTTGGGGCCATTTAATTGCAATGCAAGTCCAGGGTCATGCAGGCCCAAAACCCAGCTCAGGCCGCTCGAGTCCAGGAGAGGTGTAAATAGACCTGGCAAAATTTGAAACTACCCAGTTATCTGAGCTAAATTCGATCATTTTACATGGTTATGAGTTTAAAATTTTATAATCTGAATTGACTGATCAATTTAATAAATAAGTAAGTGAACAGTTGAGAGTTATTGACTTAAACCCGTATAAGACTTGATTCGAAACCGATCCAACCCTACTCGCTGCCAGGTCTAGGTGTAAAGCAGTAAGGGTTGCCCTGCAAAGAGCTTGTTTTACTGGTTTTTTGGCTTGATCTTTCGGATAATCAGAGACCCATTTACATTGTATTTGATCTTAAGTCTACACTAGTAGGGTTCAAATCTATGTGCTTAATTCTCGTGTCGGGTCCTCGAATCTAAAGTCTATAAACAAGTCGGATTCAGGTCCATACTAATTTAAAAATTTTATTCCAAAGAGTTTACATTCCAAAGAAAATGTATATTCAAAAAATTAAAAAAAGTTCATGTTTGAAATGAAAAAAAATTATATTCCAAAAGAAAATATCCTTGGGGTAGTAACTAGTAAGGTATTCCTTTAAGTAATACTCTGCACGTGTTAGAATCATCACATGTGTGGTTTCTTTCCTCACCTGGCATGTATGAGCCTGAGGCTTGGCTTGAGTGGTGATCTTGCACGTGTGTATGCAAGTGATGCCCCAATAGCCGTCGCCCAAAGAGTGCCTAAGACAGGAAACGCATAGTTAATAATAATTAAATGTCATTTGCTTATCAGCACATGCTGTAGTGTTCGAGATTGTTGGATTAATGGGTAATTAGATCAAATATTTAACTAATCATCAGTATCTTATATATCTAAGAAAATTACATAAATGCACCCAATATATATTATGATTAATTTCATGATAAAGATACATCAAATATATATTAAAAAAATTATTCTAAATTTTAAATAAAATAACAATTCTAAGAATTTAAATTCATCGTACACTGAACTCTAAATGAAACTCGACTCAGAATTATATTACATACCAATGCTAGTTAGCTTGTGTTCAGCGACCCATGACTTGAAGGAATCCATATCTTATCAAAGAAAGGCTTTGGAAAGGAGAGAAGCTTTTGCAAAGTGGGGATTTGAGAAGCATGGAGGGATTCCACATTTATAAGTTTTAGGTGAATCTTGTTTGGTGCCCATTGATTTTCCCAAACCTTGGACTGCTATTAGTTTAGTGGTGAAAACTGCAGGCACTCTTTTTATTTTTTTTCACTTTTCAGTTTTCACCCCAAGGTTCTTTCCTTTTCCCCTTTTTTTATTCATTTCACCTGCTGAGTGCTGATATGGATAAGGTTAGGCACTTAGGAGTTAGGACTCACTGATTGATCACATGCTGTGGACTGGACGAAGTGAGGCTTAACATCTCAGCCGTTGATTCACCGACGGGTGTTGTACTTGATCTATCCAAACATGTGCCAAGTCGAATACCGGAAAAATAGATAGACGATTTTAGCTGAAGGATTTCAGGGGGCAGAGGGTTTTCCAACTTAGGGATGTATTAATATTAAGAATGTTAGCTCTTTTTTTTTAACGAGGATTTTTTTTATAAAATATAGTATAGTTTTTATAAAAGTAAAATGATTTTTAAACTTATTTTCTATCTTTTTATGCTTGTTTAGAAGTAAGGATATTTTATGAAAATGTCATTGATGCACTTGTAAAAAGTAATTTTTTATCTAAAATATTATTTTCAAAAAACCACTTTTAAAGAACAGAAAATTAGTTTTCCTCTTTCTTTTCTTACAGACATGTGTAAAAAGTACAGTTGATACGTTGTATATTGGCTACAATATATCCAAAAAATGAGACTGATACGTAGCAGCTACAACATATACACATGTTATTGACTACACTTGTCAGTGGAGGTGTACAACTCGGTCTGAAGTTTATAAGCTCAACTCTCAACTCATGATTTAAGAACTCAGTATGCCATAGCTAGATTTGATAGACTTGATTGGGCTTAAACACTTAAATGAGTCATTGCTATTTAGCAACCTAAAGTAAAACTCGGAATCCGAGTCGTCGCACAAACTGCAGTGTGCATGGCTGAGAATTATCGATTGTAGTCATTATAGAGTAGACTCGTTCTCATATTTAAAAAGCATGAGGTTGAAAAATAGATGTGAGAAAAAAAGATGGTGTGGAAAAGAGGGCGCACCCTGACCCACCCACCTGGTTTTGTGCCTACCAATGTGCCCTTAGTTTTACAATGGATCTTATGCCACTGAAAAGAGCGAGCGGTTAGGAACTTGAAATACACTGTACAACGAAGGAACACATGCTACTTAAAAAATAAACACTGTTTGACAACATTTTTCCAAATCGGAGGTTGGAGATGTGCCTCACATAGTCTAATTCGATAGTAATAGTTAAATTTAAAGACACTCGACTTTTCTTTTTCTACACATTTGTTTTCAAAAAAATTGAGTGAAATTATCTTTTTGTCCTTTCATTTTTTTTTTTTTGAAAAAATAATTTATTTGCATCATTCGAATGAATTTTTAGTTCTTTCGAATGAACGTGGCATTGAATTAGTCTGATTCTTTAAGTAACGAATTCGGCCAATACAAAACATATTGGGTGAATTGTATCACTCATGGATTCAATTAATATAACTAATGTTTTCAAAGTTCCCATATCGACTGATTTACATATACATATACAATAATAAAAGCTATAGCAATGCCTTCAAATAAAATTAGTCAGTGTTAAAACAGATTTTACACTAATCTTTAAAGCAGTTTCAAACTGGTTCATTTGTTCAAAATTAGAGTTCCTATTTACTTTATTTTTCCTTTACTTTTTTTTTTCCACTAAAAACATCATTTTCCACCTTATTATTATAGTACAATAGTTCTAATAATATTGTTCATTTATTTTATTTTTGTATTTAATTCTAACTTTAGCAATTTATCATGTCTGTAACATTAATTTCAAACATTTAAATTTAACTATACCAAATTATTATAAAAGTTATGCAATCAATAATTTAATTTGATTTGATTTTTATACCATTCAATGAAACCAAATACAATATCAAATAAGTGCTTAATTGAAATGTTGAAATTATACTAATATTATCATCATTGATCATTTAGCCAATTATCTATCAATCTAAATTAGGCTTTTCTCACGTCTGTGATACTTAACTTATAATGGTCAAAATGAATTCTATTGCATCTTCTTTTCAAATTTTCAAACTGGGTAGAGTTAGTCGCCTGTTTTGCAAAAACAGCGAAGCCAGCGGCAAGCCCACCTAGTGCGCCAGCCACTACGGCAGACCGGGGACCCGTAGCCGCCTTGTAAATGGCCCCGATGCAGAGACCTGCCAGCACGAAATTCAGAACATCGTCGATCCCTCGAGTAGCAACAAGCCCACCACTTTCGAGGCCGTCAAAGATGAGACCGACGACATCGAGAGAGTTGTCCAAGCGCCGCCTACCCAGGCCAGAGGAGTTGAGGACCCGGTTGAGGCGGAGCTTGAGGGAATCGCCCGGCTCGGTGGACTTAAGGTCGTGGAAAGAGCTGCGGGGGGAGCCCAGATGTGGCGCCGGCAAGGTAGGCGGAGTGGGTTTAGTAATGGAGGTTTTCGCCCCAGGAGCGGTGGTTGGAGGCAGCGGTCTCCTCATGGAAGAGGAATTCGGGGGAGGTGGGGAGGCGGTAGTGTTTCTGGACTGGGATTTGTAGGTCCTGGTATGGGTGGTACAGTTGGATTTTTAGGTCGGATCTCGAGTCCTCCTCCACGTATGAATCTAGTATAGTTGTGATGGACGCATAAAAAAATTCTTTTTTTAGAATATAAGTCTCAACAGAAATTATCACATTTTTTAAACTATTCAAACTTTGATTAATTTACTTTTTTAATTTTTAGACTTGATAACATTTAAAAATATAGTTTTATTCATTCAATCAAGATATTTTTTTAATCACATATTCAACAAATTCTTTTCTATTTAGTGAGCCCGTGCTATTGGTGATCATTTCACCATATACGTTCATATTTTAAATAAACCAGTACCACAATAAAGCACAACATTTTAGAGGGGATAATCATACATAGTTATTGTAATAGTAAGGATTACTTCAAATTATGCTATTTGAGACATGTAGGTTCACTATTTAAAAATTTAAGTGATTCATTAATTTTTAAATTTTATTAAATTTTTGAACCCATAGTTAGATAAATCAAATGAGAAGAATGTGTCAATTTTTTTAATCTTTTTTTTGAAATATTAACGGCAAATTCTCATTAAAAAAAAATTACAAAGTTAGAGATTCAAGTATAAGACAGATAATTTTTTTAATCAAATTTGTCATTTGATCTATCCAATGATAGATTCAACAACTTCACAAAATCTAAAAGGCCACCCATTTAGACACCAGACTTTTCTGCTATAATATACAGTGCTTAAAAAATAACTTTTTAAATAATAAAATTCTCAAACTTTAAAATTATTTTTTAAGCACTGTGTATTTTCAAAATTTCTCAAATTAAATATCCGGACTAATTATGATAATTTGATAAAAATACTTTAAGACTTTAAGGTCTTTTGACACTCCTAAATATATTTTTGACACAGCTGAGGGATACCCTTATTTGTAAAACACTGTGTTTTAAGCATTTTGGAGTGTCAAAAGACCTTAAATTCTTAAAGTATTTTTATCATACTATCGTAATTAGTTCGGATATTCAATTTGAGAAATTTTAAAAATACACAGTGCTTAAAAAATAACTTTTTAAATAATAAAATCTCCTTTAAATCTTTAAAGTTATTTTTTAAGCACCGTGTATTTCCAAAATTTATCAAATTAAATATCCGGACTAATTATGATAATCTGATAAAAATACTTTAAAACTTGAAGGTCTTTTGACACTCCTAAATATATTTTCGACACAGCTAAGGGATATCCTTATTTGTAAAACACTGTGTTTTAAGTATTTGGGAATGTCAAACGACTTTAAAGTCTTAAAGTATTTTTATCAGATTATCGTAATTAGTCTGGATATTTAATTTTAAAAATTTTGAAAATACACAGTGCTTAAAAAATAAATTTTAAATTTTAAAAAATATTTTCCTATTTAAAATTTTTAAAGGATTTTACTGCATTAATCCTTCGAATTATTCGGATTTTATTGTAGCTGATGAGCACAGAAAAATGACTATTTTACCTTTTTATTTGGACTAGTTAGCCTCTTGTTTTGTGTGTTTTAGAATATGTTTAATGAGATTTTGGATGTTTTGCAGGATTTATAGGGAAATGCAAGATATGAGAATTAAAAAGGAGAATTTTACAATTTATGAGCATAAATTTATATTTTGAAAAGTTGAAATTCTTAATAATTATTTTACCACAATTTTAGGGGTTTTATTTGTAAACTAATTAATTCAAATCCATTTATGAGAGTTTGGATTAATTTAGTACATTTTTAGAATTGATTGTAAGTGGTAAAATTAATTATTAAATTTTCCATACTTTGAAAAGCCCAATTATTAAGCCCATGAAGAAATCCACATGTGTGAATACTATTTTCATTATCTCAAGAGGAAATTCTAAATTTAAAAGTCAATATAAGAGGATTTTCGAATTTGGCAAGTGGATTAAGGAAAGAGAAAGAGAATAAAAAAGTGAGAAAAATAAAGAAGGTTTGACATATGTTCGGTATTTTATTCATAAATTTCTACTCTAATGTCTGATTATTTTGATTCTTTTTGCGTTGGAAAGAAGACTTCAAGGGCTACAACTTTGTAGTTTACGACTTTTTCTGATTCAAAAGTTAACAAGGTCAAAACTGAACTGCAAGATGGTACATGTGTAAAGAACGGGATTCTGCACCCACTTTCCTTATACGAATTTAGCTCCTTATCTCCTTTCAGTCATTTCATATTTAGCACAAATCATATCCGCCCTCCATGTGTCCTTTGCTTTATTTAAATCTTTAAATCCAATCCGTTCATTCCACCTCCTTTCATCTATAAATACTAGCCTCTCCCATTGAGAAAACTAAACCTTGGCACTGAGATTTTTGGAGAGCAAGAAGTGAAGGAAAAGAAGGGAAGGAGATAGTGTGATTTTCAAAAATCACAAGGGTTTTTTAAGGTTGGTGATTTTGAATTTCTCATTGTATTTTCTTGTCCTTTAATTTCAATTCTATTGGTTTGTAATTTAATTTCATATTTTATTAATAAAATTGAGGTGTGATGAAATATTTAGTCTATGGTTTTCCAATTATTCACTTTATGTATGATGATTATTTGATTTTATTTTTATTCTATTATTAAGTTTATGTGTGGATTTATTTTAATTATTTCAGATTAAATGTGATGAAAATTTAGATTGAATAGACTTCCTTCTTCAATTTAAGGCTCTTATTTTAAGAGTGTGATGAAATATTTTAGATTTGAAGATAAAGTTTAAATTCTATTCATTCTAAGGTTTAATTTGAGATTTTTAATTTAATGAAATCCATGGATTTAATTGTTAAAATATTTATCGATGAAAATTTTGAATGCATGATTGGTGATTTACGTGAGCTCTATATTCTAGGCCTTTGTTTTATTTTTAAAATATGGAAAATAATGCCTCCTTGATTTTTTGAGCCAGTTCCACTGTAAATATGTACAGATGTAATTTAGATGCCTTTAAAAATAATCCGACCTTAAGCTAAAATCCGAATAATTCGAAGGATTAATGCAGTAAAATCCTTTAAAAATAATTCGGATTTTATTGTAGCTACAAGTCGAAGTACCATTAATCCTTCAAATGATTCGGATTTTATTGTAACTACAAGTATTCATTCCTTCGAATACCAGTTGAATCGTTCGAAATAACCGAAAAAATGAACTAAAATATCGTCCGAAGGATAAAATATGAGAGGGTAAAAGGGTAATTTACTCTAAAATTTTGAGAACTGGTGTCTTATAGAAAAAAATTTGGTGTCTAAATAGGTGGTCAATCTAAAATTATATATCCTTACTTTAAAAATTAATAAAAAAATTAAATTTAAAAAAATATAGACCCTGCTTGTCTCAAATTTATAAATCAGTGTAGGATATTTCTATTTGTTTTCCTTGATTGACTCCAAAAGGCACATGAGAAAGTAGGGCTGTCAGACCCAACCTCTATCATGAATTTTGGACTATGTGATTTGTCTAAAAGAGCACTGACAAAAGAAAATTAAATACCATTGATGAAAGTAGAATGTTGGGAGAAAGTAGCTGTCCATCAATCAAATAAAAAAATACCATCAACTCCAGCAAACATAGACTTAGTGACATTATCTGATTTGTTTCATGCAGAAATTTAGATGATCAAATGTCAATTACGATCATCAGATGTTAAATGAAAAAAAAAAAATTATAGTATCTAAATTCTAAAAGTTACGTGACAAAACATAAAAAAGAAGCATAATTTAGTTGAACCAGTCACATGGATCCTACACAATGTTTGGTGTTAAGCTCCTAGGTTCCTCATTGCATTAATAAAAGTGCGACTTTTAAAAATTCATGTTTTAAAATTAAATTAAAAAAATATGATTAAATAATATTATTGAGGTGGAATTTACTCTCAAAAGCTAGTTATTGAGAGAATCGTGTCTTAAGTATTATATAGATTTATTAATTTCACAAATTAATCAATAAAATTATGAAAATTTACTACATATTGAGAGAGATAGAGGAAGAAAGGATTATAACCTATTTATGAAAATAGTAAAATCACTCTTATTTTACTGAGTTACATAAATCTCATGGTTTTTTGTATTATTAATTGTATGTTTATCATAATTTATTTATTTTCAAAATCTACTTATAGTGATCACAGCCATCCATTTTTGAGCTAATTAATGTAATTGATTACTCACGTGAATAAAAAGTGCAACTTAAATTATTTAATGAAAATAGCTATACCCCGTGCTAGGCTCATCTTGGCTGAGATGGGTGTGAGCCAACCTACACCAGTTTAAAACAACTAATTTATTTTTTTCAAAATCAAGTTGCAAGGAGGCATTGCAAACCCTGTTAAGATATTAATTAAATGATTTCCCTTCAACTAATCAATTACATTTTCAATCTTTCCCCTCTCAGTACCTATAATTAGTACATCATTAATCATCACTATTCAATATTAAATATTATGGTAAGTGTTACAATCCGTCCTTTAGCACAATATTGTCCACTTTAAATCCCACGTAGGGCGGTCCGCACAGCTTTAAATTGGGTCTGTCCCACAAGAACAAGCTCAAAAGGCCTTGTGCTAAGGAGAGGAAAAACACCCTCTTATAATCCCATACCTCCTCCACCTCATGGGCGATGTGGGACTTTTTTCCATACCCCTATGTGGGTGAGGTGTTACGGCAAGGAATTGAGGCGTGATTTATTGAGGTCTAAGGCTAAGATTCCTCAGCTATAAGTCTAACTTCTTAAGAAAATTGGTACCTAAAAATGTGGAAAAATCGTTGGATAAGAATATACGACCAACTAAGGAGAAAAATTTCCAATATTCAAGCTTTGCTGCTAATATCACATTGTTTTGCAGCTTACAAGATTCTATTTGTCTCTAACTAGGTGTACATGTTCAATCAATATCACACTTACATAAATCATAAATTAAAAAAAATCTAAGACTCGTCCATATTTTCCTCTCATTATTTATTTTTTCCAATTTTTATAGTAATTCAGGTAGAGATGGGTTGAATAAAATAAAATTCAATTCATGTCAGTAATTGAGAAAATCTGATTAAGTCGAGTTAGGTTAGATAAAAAATCTATTATTAATTATAATTACCTCCACATGAACTTGAAAGGGATATTTTAAAGATTCAACTATATATTAGATTTTTATCTAATCTAAGGTCACAAATTTACGATTGAAGTTGAAAATCAGATGATGCTTTCGATTTTTTGTATTTTGAAAGATCTAAATGTCTGCTTTCATTTCATATGGTACAGTAGAGTATACGGCCATATCAGTTGCATTTTTTAAAATAATAAATTAATCCATGAAACATGTATTGAATTGGAACAAAGAGGGTTTTTTTTTAACAAGACCTCTAGATTAGGTAGAATATTAAAAGTCAATCTCAAATAACTTTTTTAGCCATCTAATCAAAGATTATGAAATTAATAATTGAAATTGAGAAACTAAATGGCTGAAATATCAAATGCCTCCGAATTTTGTACTTGGATGAATTTAGGGTTTTATTTTTATTTTTTATGGCACAATAAGGTCTACAATAATGTCTGGCTTTAACTTCAAAAACATAAATTGAAATCTATATAACCTAATATTGAACCAAGACAAAAAGGGCTTTTCAAATAACTTATAAAAGGCTTGAGAGGTTTTTTTTTAATACTAAAAAAATTATAGAACTTTTCTCATTGGTCTGACGGTCAAAATACTTACTTCATGAAGTTGGGTGTTGAGTTCACACACTTAACTCCAATTGGATACTCCCCATAGATTTAACTCATGCGTGTAGATTAGGAGGTTTACACATACCTGTGAGATTAGTTTTATCTCCAATGTTGGGTGGAGTTACCTATGTTATCTAAAAAAACTAAGGCTGCATTTGGATATGGATAAATTTTGTAGGAGTTATCCAGAGTTACTGTTGACTGGGGTTACCCTTGTATTATGAATATTACTTTTTTGGAAAGGATAGAGAAGTATTCCTTAATTACCAAACAAAAGTAATGAAAACTTAACCCCGATTACCCCCATCTAGATTGAATTTCTTTCAGAATATCCTAAAAAGTTTGAATTATTGAGCACATGCAATAATTGGACGGTACTAATACGTTAGTTACTTAATCGTAGAAAGCATGGTGTGACAAATTTGTGGAACACTTTTTGACATTGAGAGGAAGGTTCCAAGTGTGGATGGCGGAGGGTGTGTTGAACTTGAAGGTTGTAGGCAGACAAGAATCAATTAGACATAATTGATACTTTAGCTTTTAATACATGGATGAAATTGACTTAACAAGATTCTTTCAAATGTCTGTGTTCACATTATCAAATGATACAAACAAATAACCATTTTGACTTAGAACGAAATCATCTATTAAATTTGTCAAATTGAACAGAATTAAAAAAAAAAATGAGACGGCGATGCACCTATGGTCGTACATGGGTGGGTGGGTGGGTTGGTGGTGGGCTAAGCTAAAGTTTGCCAAAGCTCATATTAATATTTTGGACAATATTCCGTCGTGTAAGTTCTATAAAATATTATTAACATTTTATACAACTCTATTTTTATCATAGGCAAGGGCAGCCTCCTCCAATGTCATGTTATCGAGTAACCCATGAAAATTATATCAGCCGATGTTTTAAATCAAAATTTAATGGCCACCAACAATTTCTAGAGTCTACAAATCAAATTTGATTTTCCACTAAATCACTCATTAATCTGAATTTAGTCTTAACATGATGCAGGGTAAAACTCCTGTATCTATAGAGCAATTGTCTTGTTTTTTTTTTGTTCTTTATTTACAAAATAGAATATAATATAAGGGAGTAATGCGTCTTGATTAGAGACTTGAATAGCAAGAAATTGTCCCAACACGTAAATTCCATTCATAGAGTATGTTGACCTTTGTTCAAAGATCATGTGGTGCTCTTTTGGTGAAACATTCCAGCTTGTTTTTTTTTTTTATTGAACTCTTAGACGTTTTTTTTCTCTCCCTTGAAGTAAAGTTATAAAAACAAAAAGACTGAATAATGGCATGAAAACACGTATGGAAATTGATGATGAAAGTACAATGAGAACTTTTTTCTGGGTTTTATAGGAGATTTAGAGATTTATAAAAGATTTTGGGTCACTTCACCTGATAGGTTAGTCTTTTGGGTTGGATACCCAGTCTTAATAAGGGGTATTAGAGCCACATCTCCAAACCAATGTATGTGGACTTAGGAGATTCCCTTGCTGGACGTAATGGTCGGCGGCGTTCTATCTGCCGGAGAGCCTCGTTCAAGGGGGGATTGTTTGGACATCGAATGAGTTCGACACTCGTTGTGAAGAGAGAGATTTATGGACTTATAAGGGACTTGAGTTTCTCCACCTAGACTGCGTTTGGATGAGGGGTAAATTTTACAGGGGTTACCCTTAACTTATTTGGTAATTACAGTGGTACATTAAGAACTTACCCTAATGGTAAAAAATCTTTTTTAGTAGCTATAAGCATGAGTAACCTGATATATTAACAATTTTATTAGAATTAATATTTTTTATTAAATTCAATATAATAAAAAAGTAAAAATAAAATTTTATAAGACATAATTATTAAATAATATTCATCATATAGGGGGTAATATATTAACAATTTTATTAAATTCATATAATATAAAAATAAAAAATAAAACATAATTATTAAATAATATTCATCAATTAAAAAATATTTTAAAATATTTTGCTACATAGGTGCAAAGAGGGCGGTAAAGAGGGGTAATATATTAACAACTTTATTAGAATAAATAATTTTATTAAATTTAAATAATATAAAAAATAAAAACATAATTATTAAATAATATTCATCAATTAAAAACTATTTTAAAATATTTTTTCTTCATAGGTGCAAAGAGATGTAATATATTAAAAATTTTATTAGAATTAATATTTTTATTTAACTCATATAATATAAAAAATAAAAATAAAATTTTATGAAACATAATTATTAAATAATATTCATCAATTAAAAAATATTTTAAAATATTTTTACACCATAGGTACAAAGAGGTGTAAAGAGAGGTAAAGAGGGGCAAGGGTTTCATGAAAACCCCCATGCTCCAAGGGGTTTTCAAAAAAAGGAGGGGGAGGGATAAAAAATTGAATTTTTACCCTCATCCCTCCATCACCAAACAAGGGTACCCCATACAAATGCATCTTTAATAGACTGGTCTTTTGGGCTGAATACCAATCTTAACAATATTTTGGATAAAAAATTTGATAAAGAGAATAGAAGTGTGAAGTAAATTGTTTGAGTTCTATAAGTGTCGGAAAAACAATTATTGACCAAAAAAAAATAATAGATACTAGTTTAAATATTAGATAAATAACTTAGAACATGATGAATAAGTATTTAGTTATTTAGAAGTGTGAAACAAAATTGAAAAATAAGAATTAAAAATGTAGAAAATGTTTATCATATCATGTTACAATTTATTGTCGTTCTCAGTTGTTATTTAGTTCATCAAATTGTAAAGTTAGGAGCAGAAAATAATAATCTTATTTCCACCAGAGTTTCCAACAGAAAAATCGTACAAATTCAAAACAGAGGAAAATCCCACTGATCCAACTTGCAAAATAATTGTTTTTTTTTTTCCTGTAATTTTGCATGAATCAATACATGAGCGATCATGGGGTTTTGAAAATGTAGTGGATTCCAGTTACCAAGTGCCTAATAAAGTTGTCCTTCTGACTTTTCAAACCTTTGACTTTTGACCTCTATACCACCGCACCGAAAAAGAACTGTATGAAAATGACGAACATTGCAACCAAAGTCCACGATTCCTCCAATTTCTGCTAATAAATACCTCTCTCGGCACTTATCCACTCAACCTAAGCTCTATTTCTTACTATTCTTCTTCCTTTGCAATGGCTTCTTTCTCCTTCAACTTTGCCTTCGTTATCTGCTTCTTCTCCTTCTTCTTGTATGCTTCTGTTTTCGCTCAACTCTCATCCACCTTCTATGACTCTTCATGTCCCAAAGCCCTATCTACCATTCAATCTGCAGTAAAATCTGCAGTGTCGAAGGAGAAACGCATGGGTGCATCGCTGCTCCGTCTTCATTTCCATGATTGCTTTGTTAATGTATGTATCAAGTAAACTTTATACTATAATACTATCTATCCTACTTCATATGCATTTTGGGCTTAAAGCTTATACAATTTTCAGTTTTATTTCCATTTTTATTTTTCAACTTATAATGTTATTGTTATCATCATCTATTTTAACTACAAAGTGCAGTATTTGTATGTTGCATGCATGCACGTTGTTTACATCATTATCACTTTTTTTTTCTTTTTTATTGACTGAACTGTTCAGGACTTTTTAGAGCACTTAACTAGTCTTTGGGACATGTATAAGTCTTTTCACGAATAGTGGCCCTTTAGGTTGAGATGAGATTCAATCACAAAACACTCCTTTTCTGAAAAGCAGGTTCCTGGCGAGCGCACCAATCCCTTAGGTTTGAAGTACTTTGCCAAATCAAAAAGGAAAACATACACTTATAAGTGGTTCTTGATTTGACAATACTTCTTTTTAGAACTTGTGATGTGATTCTCAAGTTCAGTAGCTAATTCATCTCTATATTTATTTAGAAGAAAGGATTAAATAAAGGAGACTATTGTTAGGTTCCATATATCAACTATTCATTGATAGAATTTAAAATTGTAAAATATAATCCTCTTTCCATAATAGTAGATATGTAGACAAGCATTTCATTTCGTCATAGATGGCAGGCATGTTACATAGTTTCATTTTATTTTATTATTTTATTTGTAACATAGATATCTCTATCTCATATTAAAAGTGATCTCACAATCAGTTTCTTTTTATTGTTCCTTTAAATTGTATTGAATCAAATCTATGATATTAAATATCGTATATTCAGTATTGACTATCCATATTAAGGTTTAAACATCAAACTCAGTCTTTGTCTCGGTAGAGACCAAGTCTAGATTGAGTTTGAATCGCATTAGAGAAGTTGATAAAGTTTTCTCTTTAAAAGCAACATGACAAGTGATGTATTTGGACTGGTTGGGAAAAAGAAATGAGGCATCTAGACAAATTGGGTTCAACTAGCTCTGATGATGTATATGTTTAGGTCTTTACTTGGACTCAACCATTAAAACTGGTAAGAAGTGATGACATTGATAGAAAAACTGGAGAACTGATTTCAACATCTTTCTTTCTTTCATGTTTTCAAATTTTAAATTATGATATCACTGTTTTTTATTAGTAAAAAAAAAACAGTATTCTTTATCATATTGTGAAACAAATCCAAGCCCATTTAAAGGTGTTTGGAAAAGTAATTTTTGCTCTAACCTAACAGATACTATTTTCATGTAATCGAAATAAGATATTCACATTAGCCAAATTAGCCAAAAAAAAAAAAATCTTTATTCCTCTTTACTTCAATTATCTTTTTTGTAACTTTATATGAATAGGTCGAAATTTTGAATACAACATGTATTTACTGTTTTGGTCGCGGATAATGTCACTAGAAGACCAGACATAACTCCACTAAGTAGAGTTAAGAAGCTACAGATAAGAACAACTGGGCAACCCACTACTTTATTGAAGTTGGACCATTAAAAAATGGAGAGAGAGCAGAATTACGAAGGCAGTGCTTGGACTTCAACAATAATACGACAACATTCACTTCTGTAATTAAGTTGATAAAGTTTCCCTTATTGAATGAGACAGACATAAAGTTGAAATATCTATCTTTTAGAGTACAGACAATTCAAAAGACGTTCAAAAAGTTTCTTATATTCAGCGAGAAAGACTAAGTTCTAATGGTAGTGATTGACTGTGATTTTTGAATTGGATTTGTAGGGTTGTGATGGTTCAGTATTGTTGGATGACACATCCAGTTTCACTGGAGAGAAGACAGGCGTTGCAAATACTAATTTGAGAGGTTTCGATGTGATTGACACCATTAAATCTCAAATCGAGGGAATATGCCCGCAAGTGGTCTCTTGTGCAGACATTCTAGCTGTTGTCGCTCGAGATTCTGTCGTTGCGGTAAGAAAATCTTCATGAATAATTTACTGTATCATCTTTATTTAAATATGTTGTTGTTGATATATTATTATTATTATTAATTTCTAATTGGGTTGGATTTGCAGCTGGGCGGCCGTTCATGGACAGTTCAATTGGGAAGAAGAGATTCAACTACGGCAAGTTTAAGCACTGCAAATAGTGACATTCCTGCACCAAGTTCTGATCTAAGCAGCCTCATTTCTGCCTTTTCCAACAAGGGTCTCAGCACTAAGGAGATGGTGACTCTCTCTGGTGGGTTTATTGTTAATAACTTGGCCTAATTTCTTTAAATTTCCCACAAATTCTAATAAATTACCTGACCATCTCTAACATTTTTTTCACTCTCTCTTTAGGATCACACACCATAGGCCAAGCTAGGTGCACAGTGTTCCGATCTCGAATATACAACGAGACCAACATCGATTCCTCTTTTGCTACTTCAATGAAGTCGAATTGTCCGAGCACCGGTGGCGACAGCAATCTATCTCCTCTCGACACGACATCGACGGTTTTCGACAATAACTATTATAAGAACTTGGTCAACAAGAAGGGACTTCTCCATTCAGATCAACAGCTCTTCAATGGAGGTTCCACAGATGCTCAAGTTCAATCTTACAGCACAAATCAAGCAACTTTCTTTTCTGATTTTGCAAGTGCAATGGTGAAGATGGGGGCCATCAGTCCTCTCACTGGGACTAGTGGAGAGATCAGGACCAATTGCAGGAAGACCAATTAAAAAAAGTTCCTAATCCCCCTTAATTTTGTATGTTATGAGCGATTAAGTTAATAAAACAAATTAAGTAATGTTTAAGGTGTGATTTTGCTAGCAGTAATGCTTGCATCCTACCAGAAACTATTGAAGTGTGTGCTTAGGTAAGGCTAGTATTGAGGTGGGGTAACCTCCTTTTTTAAGTCCCTCATGTAAACTCATGTATGGGTTAATGGTGAAATTTAAGTGTGAAATCCTGTCAAGTGCTTTATAATATGGTTTTGTCTTTGTACTATTTATTTTAAGCAATGAAATTACTAATGCCATTTTTGCATATGGAAGTCAGCCTTTTATTTTTTACTATCATCTAGTTATTATTTGTATTATTGAGGTCGTCATTATAATTAAAAGTCAAAATTTCATTTATTTGAATCGACTTTTTTAATTCTACTTCACCCTTTGACCGTATTATAAAGCATACAATCAATCATCCATTATCTATCATATTTTTCTTTATTTCTTCCCTTTATTATTTCAATGGCCTACCCTTCTTCTGACTCATATAACTTATAATCTCAAATACGTTTATCTCATCTATCTGGAGTTTCTAAGTAAAGACTGGAATTTGAGATTGTGTCTATTGTTTTTCAAATTCCAGAAGGGGTGAGATGCAAATATTCAGTAACATTTCGTTTTTTATTTTTTTTGAAAATGACCCTAAAACTAATATACTCAGAATTTAAGAAATATTGGCGATAAGACTTTTCCTTTTCCCTTTTTTAAGAGAAATAAATTTGGGCCCGAAATGGGGAAATGGCCGAAATATTGGCCAAAATTCACTAGCTTATTAAGGGGCCTGATATTTCAGATTTTTGTGAAATTTCAAATTCAAATCTGGAGTTGAAGCTCATAAAGATTGTTTTTATGGGTAGAATCTAACCTACAACTTTTATAGTTGTAATCATTAAAATTTATCAACAGTGCTATAGGACAGTGCTATAGGCTTTTGTCTCAATCAGGACCGTTGGAAAATTAAGTAATGTTTTTAAGGATTAATTATTATCTGATCAATCTTGATGACGTGGGGAGTGCTAGTATCTAATCATGCGAGTTGCAAGCTATTGCACTTCTTTTCAGTCAACTGCCCTTATCCAAGAAAGCTTTTAAGTGGGTGAATGATTTGTGACAATCGGGTTTTGGACTTTTGGGTCATCAAAGCCCAATCCAAATTCTAAGTAGGCCAACCCAAGTACAACCTCAACTAAACCAACCCAATCCACTCCAACTTTAGGTGGTATTTCTTATCTTGAGTTGGGTTAGATCTAGGTTCATGCCTGATCCAGCCCATATCCTCCTCCTTAACTTAGGTTGGCTAAGCTATGTCAGGTCAGATTTGACCCAAGTTCAATCCCTAGCTACAATCGACTAACCATTTTATTTCAGGTATGTGTTCTATCTTTTAGATGATCCAACATCCTTAATGGAATTTGATCACTGCAAAGCCTGTTAATCTAACATGTTTAGCCCAAAGAAGATGTCATTATCAATTCAGAAATGCAATTTAATGGGGCCTGAACACTAGGCTCGGACTGTCATCTTAAATGGGGTTGGATCCAACTTGTGCAATGTGGCATTCGAACATGTCATCCAACTGAAGCCCAGACAGGGTTTCAAACTTTGGCTGATATAAAATATTGGGTGATAGGCATGCCAAGTCTGATTTAATGGGCTTTTCTGAAAGAAAAAAAATGCTGATAACCTGTACGGAACCAATTTTTTGTTACATAAAAAACTGGAGCCTGAATGGGCCGAAATGGCCACAATTTCTTGGCCTCACCCAGGTCCAGAGTATTGGATTTCGCTGATATTTTTAACTCAGGGCATAGATGCTGCCCTTTCATAAATTAAGCTTAAAATGTAGCTCAAGCTTGAGAATGAGCCATCGCAGGTGACCAAAAGAACCGTGACATGTCATGTTAGGTTTTGTGAAGTGTAATCATCAGAGATTTATTGTCAATCCGATCTGCACTGTCACGGGCTGTATATAATAACATTTTCTGTGAGAGAATAACGAAATGAAAGTGCAAACCATCTCTCCTTCAATTTTTCGCCCCTTGAGTATAGTGCATCAGTGTTGAACCCATAGATATACCAAAATAAAATTACGTAAATCTTTGTATTGTGCTTTGATTCTTTATGTTGATTTTCTCCTTTTATTTTCTTTTCAATATTACTATTTCTGTGTAGTAGAAAAGATGTTTCCTCTCAACAACCATTCCAGTCCATTCCCCAAAAAAATATACAATTGTTAATAACAATCTTGCAACTTCATTTTCTACCAAATCAATCAATTTGTAAATCTGTGCACTATGATTATCATGACAACTACAAGATGCCAAGACATTGAAGCATGATAAATAGATGTCATTAGACCATTGGAGTGTCTTCAAGAGAATGTAAAATCAAGTATGCACTATAAAACTAATAAAAGAAAATCAATTCCTTTTAGTCTCTTATTTCTCAAATGAAGAATCAGTGCAAGAATCACTGAATCTCACACTTTCTTACACCAGAATCTATATCTAGAACATCAGACAAGAAATACTATGCCCATCATTATTACAACCTAGATATAGTGGAGTTGAGAAAGGATGGTTTCAATCTAGGGCAGAGACTGACCTTTTTCAAATCTGACTATATATAGATTCGAAATATAAAAAAAAAAACAGAACTAAATACAATAGTGCATAAAATGATAAACCTTAATTCACTTTCCTACAATTCATACGAATCTCTCCATGACTACCAGTGAGGGGCTTTATGTTCCCCATCTTGATCATGGAAACACCAAAATCTGCCAAAACGCCCCGGGTTGGTCACTGTAGTACCTCACTAGGCCAGCACTAGCACTCCCATGACCCTTGAAGAGCTGTTGGTCCGAGTGGAGGAGGCCCTTCTTCTCCAGCAGTTCTTGGAAGTACACGGTGTCGAAATTCGTCGTCGTTCCGTCTAATGGTGCGGTGATGTCATCTCCTTCGGTTCGGGGGCATCGCATTCGTCGTTCACTTGCGAACTGTGGATCTATGTTGGTCTCTTTGTATATCCGGTTTCTAAAAGTTGTGCCGGGCGAGACCAATGGTGTGGCCACCTGATAGAATTACTAGGTCCTCAAGGGTTAGCCCATGTTGCTTGAAGTTGGAGAGTAGGGCATCAAAGTTCATGAATGGTGACGGGTATGTCTTTGTCTGCATCTTTTTTGCTGGCCCTTCGTGAATCTCCGACCTAGTAATACTTGGTATGAATGGCCTCCAACTTCAAGATATAATACAAGAGGAAAGAATTAATTGATCCAGCTTTGATTGGGCTCTTTTAGGGCCTAAATACCACGCTCGAATTTGAATTTCTTCCAACTAACCTAGTATAACAGCCCAAGTTTGGCCCAAAGCCTGAAATGGAGCTACCATTTATATTATTTAATTTTATTAATTATATTGTGTATAAATAAATTTAAACAAACACAATTATAAGCCCAAATAAGCTCGCGCCCAGATAAGACCGCATCAACATTTGGGCTTGAAACAGGGCTTCGGTCTTACCAATAGTCCAATGCAATTTAGGGATCAAGGCCTTTATTTGATAGTGGGTATTGGGTTCATGCAGGCCAAATAGAAGCGCCACCCACCAATTTGCAGCACTACTTGGTGCATGCCTTTCCATGCTCAGCCTGAACCAGGCCTAAAGTCTGTTGTGCCTGGCTGACAGGATGTAGTGCTTGGTGAATGCAAAGTCTGGCCCAAACACAGCCCGTTTACATTTCTATAAAATGATGGAAGTATGAACAAACATGCTCATGTAAGCAGACAGCAACCAGCATACGAAATGAAGTTGATTTCAATGTGTAAACATGGTTGAGTGTGTGACTCCGCGACAACTGAGTCACGAGCCGCAACAGCCAAGATATCGGCACATGACACGACATTGCCATATAGCAGAGTCGACAGCGGCTTTTATTTGATCCACCACCTCAAAACCCCTTACCGAGTTCAGATTTGGTAGCGCCGTCTTCTCCGGTGAATCCTGGGTAGTCGTCGAGGAGAAGTGAACCGTCGCAACCCTGCATTAAAGACACACAAGTCACATTTGTAGTATGTCCGCGATTTAGAAAAGAAAAAAGAGCGAATTAATCAGCCATTATTCTTACATTAACAAAGCAGTCATGGAAGTGCAATCGGAGCAAAGATGCACCCATTCGTGGCTCCCGTTCGACTGCCTGTTCGACAATAGTCTTAATGGCGGGCAATGCCTGTGGACAAACCTTATCATAGAAATCAGGACAGAGCTGTGCACTTGTATGGATCAAAATGGCAGCAAACACTGCCAAGAATGCGATGATCGACCGTCGAGCAGCCATTTCCGTGACCAAAAATTCTGAATTTACTGTGGAAACTAGCAGCAAGGTGGTGTTTATATAGATGGCCGGTCGTCTAGTCCCCTTCACGTATTACGATCGAATTTAAAAAATCTCATACCTTGAAGATATGACATGCTATATTATCTAAGTATTAGGTATTTATTGACTGGATCAAAATGTATATTAACTAAAGAAGACATTTATATTAGTAATAACACAATGACTTCATCCATATTCCACCAGAAAATACAATTCCATTCAGTGTAGTTATATCCTGCTATGTTGGTGTTCATGGCAACTACCGGTAGCTTGTTTAGACTTGCGTTTTAGACTCGAGTTTGTAAATATAAAACTCCGACACAAACTTTAAATTCAATGGAGTCAAGTAATTCAGATGGCTTTTTCTTTTTCGACTTTTAAGAAAAAGGCATCAATTTACTTCACTAGAGATTTTATTTAGTTAAGCCAACTTGAATCGACTCGTCTCAGTCTTTAGAATTTTTTAACTATGATATTTTCAATCCAATCCCACCTATTTATTAATGGGTTGTACAAACCATTTATCAAATGGTTCAATGTACCCAACCTAAATTTTGTTTTTTCCAAGTTCAGTTGGCAGTTATACATCTATTTACAAATTACTGTATTGAATTGATGAATCCATCTATTTAAACTCTCAATTTAAAAGCCGTTCATTTTTTAGACTGGGTTTGAAGCAAGTCAACCTATTTATTAAATAGGCTTCACTCAACCCAAACTCAGTTTTTTGGATTCATTGTAGGTCAGACTAGAATAGCCACTCGTCTAACCCCAAACCTGGTTTGATCCGCTTAGGGCTGGTCTTGGGTTGACATTTGCAGCTCATGGGCTTGGTCTTGGGCTTGGACTACCTTATGTGAAATATCATTTTGTATGAAAACTGGTAGATATCCACAGGCGTCAGCCTTCCACTTGATACAATCCTAGATATCTTGCCCAAACACTGGGCCTGTCCCAATTAGATACCTTTAGAAATGATGATAATAATATTAGTCAACCATTTATAGACAATACAGTGTTAATTCAAATATCAATAGCAAACATTTCTTTTTTAAATGTAGTATCTTTTTGAAAACTTATTGGAGAACGGGGCATGGAATTATAAGGAGGTTTACATTAGGACCAAGTTTAAAGTAAAATGGTTTTCTCAGGCCCAATTTGTCTCAGCTTTGTCATCTAATAATGGCTCCTGTCAGCCTCAGGCCTTGAATTTCTTTCCCAAAGCAAGCTGAGCTGGACTCGGGCTAAAAGTTAAAATATTCATAATAAGACTCGGCTTTATTGGGAGGGATCGAATCCGAGTTGACTCAACCGATGACTCTGACTCGGTTAATTTTTAAAACCAAGGTCATTTACTATATACTAATCTTCTCATAGATTTAAATATCCTCCAAGACGTATCTTCGAGGGCCGGTATTGTTATGTATTTTGAAAGGCATTTAAGGTTGTTCCTCAGCCCAAACCCATCTCAGAACCCATCATAAACAAATATGTTTTAACACATTTGCTAGTTTAAGGGACCAAGCTCGGTCTAAATTCTTGAGCCCTTTATCAAACAGTTTGGCTTGGAATTTTGTAAAAAGCACATCAAATCCCATCGGTCTTTTGGCCCGTTTAGCCATGATATGTGTGTACTTGGGTCATTTTCTATTCTTTCAAAAATTATTTTGAAATTAATTAAAATATTGACAGTTTAAAATTATGAGCTATAAGTGGACTAAATTTGAACTAAAAACTCACTCTTTAGTCACTTGATTTTATTAGTCAAAGTCATTAGATGTCTTTAAGAATCACCAGCCAAGACGCCTGGTGGCTTTAACATCTAAAATCAAGTATCTAACAATTGAGTTTTTAGCTCAAATTTAATCCACTTGAGCTCATCGTATTTAAGTAGTTAAATGTTTAATGGCCTCAAATGGTTGAACTCGGGCATTAATCAACAATGCCCAATGGGATTCGGGCTTTCATATTTATAAACAGGCTTAGGCTTGTATAGAGCATAGTCCGGCCCGGACCAGATTGTATCTCCGATTACGGCCTGTCTAAGCCTATTTATATCCAGAATTCCAGATCAATAATAAAGGCCCATTTGGGGCAATTCAGATTTTTTTAAAATAAATTTGAAAAATAAGCTGACAGTAAAGTAGTTTTGCAGTACATGTAATCATGTATGACCAGTTTTTATGTAAAAACATGATTACAGATATAATTTGGTGTTTTGACCACTTTTCAATTCTTAATAAGACTGACGCAACCCTGCCTGCATAAAGCTTTTGATTATCTCATATGTATCTCTTAATGACTCATAATCAGGTAATTAAATTAGTTAATTATTGTAACAGGTAAAATTAAAATAAAATAAAGGGTAGACCAAGCAATGAATCGCACAATATAAGCTCATCGCTAACGCATGTTTTAAGGATGACAACTTGAATTGAACTTGCCCAGAAAGAAAGAGTGATTAAATTTTTTAAAGAATAAATATTGGAAATCTTGATCATTTATTTATTTGAAAGGCTACCATTACGCGGTTAGCCGCCAGTTGGTTGTTATACATTTAACAATAATTAAGGATTGTTTATCCAAAATTAAAAGTTAGAAATGTGCATGATGGGGACACATTTAGATTTCAAACAGGGTCCTCTCAAAGAAATTAATAACAGATAGGTTAGAATATGAAGATGATGACACTATATATTGATAATTAGTGTCAACCCTAATGAGAACTTATTAAATATTAGTTCACACTTAATCAAAGAAGGATTAGTTGGTTGAAGAAACATTAATTTGTAGCATACCAAATGTAATTGTTAAAGATAATGATTAGATCATAAACCAATGTCATTTCTCTATGCAACAAATAAGGGTGACAAGTTGGGTCAGGGTCAACCCTCACAAGCCGGCCCCAACCTAGAAAAATTAGACTTTGGTCAACTCTGAAATGAGTCTGAATTCGATTTGGTTTCAAAAATAGGTTTAATTTTGTTAAAATAGATAAGTAAAAACTCATCCTTAAAAACTGACAGTAAAAAAGAGGAAACCCATATGCTTATAAACTTTATAATCCAAAGGTCCACTGGCGATATAAGACTTTGATAACACTCTCCCTCAGTGCCAAGACTGGAGACATTGGACTCTCCCCCTCCAC
Source organism: Chimonanthus praecox (assembly GCA_022113865.1). Taxonomy (NCBI): domain Eukaryota; kingdom Viridiplantae; phylum Streptophyta; class Magnoliopsida; order Laurales; family Calycanthaceae; genus Chimonanthus; species Chimonanthus praecox. Next base: position 1,351,075 of record CM039090.1, on the reverse strand, counting down.
GCAGGGTTAAAGGGAGAGCACGACTTATCCATGTGGTACCCACAATATGAGTAAAACTCATCCTTAAAAACCAGCTATTAAGAAGAGAACCCATGTACTTATAAACCTCATAACCCAAAGATCCACCGCCGATGTAAAACTTTGCTAACAAATTTAAGATTAGATTGTTTTCGAGTCCTTTATGCAAAAGGACCGAACTCAACATGAGAGGAAACCTGAGTCAAACTTAAGGCCCAACACATCTAACATTTTTATATTATATTTATCTTAAATATTCTATTATATCTTAATTAAAGTTTCTAAATTTCAATTTAAATAATTTTAAACCTTAATTGTCCAACTCTAAGCTCGATGGAATCCCAAATATAAATTCACTCACCCACCACTCGCTAGCCACATATCTGCTGAATAGAGATTTAAAACTTTAAATGACACATTATACTCACATGCACATAGACTTTCATGGTATCTAAAATTGAACCCATTAGCAACATTGAGATCATAGTTGGAAGCAATGACAAAGAAATAAGTTAATTTGAGAAAGGGCCAGAAATCCAAAGACTTATTTGGGCTTTTATTTTATTTAAGAATCTAAGGTTGTTTTAAATTAATCTGGGCCCATTTGAGCCCATTCAAGATCTGTTCCCCATAGTTATAACATGGGCTCCAGTTTGAATTAATTCACGATCCGACCAGACTCACTTGACTAGCATCACAAGCTATGAAATCCAACGATTCAACTAATGGTAAGGAGGAAGTGAGTTAATCATGTTGATGTCTGAGAGACAATCAATGATTCATTTAGATGTTAACTTCATGATTATAAAAAAAATCAATTTTAACAGTAAATCAATTTATTAAAAAGATCAATAATCCAAATTAAAGGCTTGAGAATTTGACCCATTTATATAGAGATGTAAATGTGTCAGGCTCAGGTCGGACCAAGCTGACGACAACCTTGTCACATTTTACTAGCCTACTTAGGTTTTGGGTTTGTGCCCAATTTCCATCTTATGAGAACTGAGAAGGCAACAGGTGAGCAGTCATGTTCAAGGGCCAAGTTTGGGTCAGGCCTTCCTCATCTGGGCTTAAGTCCCTTTGTTGCCCAAGTCTGTCAAGCCAATTTAGGCAAAGCCTTAATCCGCTTGTTTGAATAAATGAGAAACCATTGGACCCCATCTGTACCTACTGTGCAAATTAACAAATTAATATGAACATAGTTCTGAGTGATACGAACGCCATGCAAATTAGGGAAAAAACACAATTCAAAATATAGGAGTCTCGGGAGGAGAAATTATCTGTTGCAAATCAGTTTAAAATGAATTGGTGAGAACTTTCAATCACAACACTTAGATTGAATCATTGATTGAATTTTAAAAGTGAAACCTAGCTGCATTTTACTTATCCAAAGGCTGATTGAAAGTTCACAAAGAATATTTCTTGTGTTCAGGGAGGGATTTTAATGTGAAAGTAATCGGTATAATTAATGTAAGATAATAATAAAATTATGCAATTATATTTATATTTGTATATAAATATAAAGAGGTTTGCCTAAAGAGCCCAAGCCCATCCATTTACTAAATAGGCTCAAAAGGCGAGCTAGAACCTACGCCTATTGAGCAAGTATTTATGTTAAAGCCAAAGATTTCAATTGGGCTTGGGTCAAGTTTAAGCTCATGAATAAGCTCACTGACGAGGTTTGGGCTGACAAATGGGTTGTTAGGCCTTGGAGGTTGCCACAAAATTGCCTGGGCTTTTGTGTCTTAACGCCCTTCGAGTCTTCCACTAAAAGCACAAAGACTTATTGGCATAGGTTCTGTCTTACTGAAGGCACCCTTTGCCAATTCTAATGTCAAATACTCAACAGTTAAGTAGTTATTAATTGTAGACAATAATGAACTTGTTCTTCATTCTTTACCAATTTCAATGTTCAGAGTTTATAATTTAAGTGGCACATTAAAATCTTTTTCAACTTTGAATTAAGTGACTTACCCTGTGGTTGAGAATTGAGGATTGATTCAGACTACAAAATTTTGGATTTCCTCCTAACAATCAAATTATATCTTGTCTTACGTCTACTTTTCAATTATTTTATATACAAATAAGAGATATTAAATCTTCCATTAAAAAAACAGTATGAAAAGGGGTATAGTGGGTTATGAAGTTGAAATTATTCTCCTCCCCTTAAAAAACAGTGTGAGAACGGGTATCGTGGGCCAATCTTTTCTACCTTGGCCTATTTAGCCCAGCCATTCATTGTGGCATTTAGGCCTGTAAGTGGACATGGATCTGACCCGCTGGCAGTCTAGCCCAACTTGATAATTAAGAAAACAGACCGGGTTGTGGACAGACTCAGTCCGAGTTACTGATGCGTATTTGTTAATACGTTACACATCAGTTATAATATTAAAAAAAATTCATATTTTCTCTTTCTTAATTGCGAAGGGATGGATAATAGCTTTGTTTATAATCTGTAATATCTCTGTACATTGAAGACACCAATGCTAGTAATGGATAATAAGGTTCCATAATGGGCTCTTCGGGACCAAGCCCATTCAGGAAAAAGCAAGAATAAACTCTATGGTCTATGATTTAGGGCCTGAGGCCCAAAAATTACACATAAGCCTCCTGGTTGACAATTATTGACAAGGCCTGTCAAGGGATGTCATGAGATTTCACTTAGAACTTGTTTGCCCATTTCCACGAAGATCAAAAAGCTATAGAAAACTCCCTTTCCATTTTCTGTTCCCTTTAAGAAAGAAATGAAAATGTAATCTGTTAATAAATTGTGGAAACATGAAAGACTATCACATTAATCAAACAATAAATCAAAACAAGATGTATATCACACTTGGAGCCTTTTGGTACTTCATTTCATAAGGGGAAATTCATTACAGTATTCCATAGTCTTAGACAATTCATCCAAGACATGTTCAAACTTCAAACAAACCCATCAAAAAATTTAGTTTTTTTAATATAAAAAAGAAGACATATCAATTATTTAAAAAAAAAAAAAAGAGAGAGAAAACCATGCAAGCTTCTCATTGTTCTTTTGAGTCTCAATTCACCCTCCTGCAATTCTTCCTTATTTGTCCTTCCTTTCCTGTCAATGGCTTTATATTTCCCATTTTCACCATAGACTTGGAAAAATCAGAGAAAAAAGCTCCAGTGCTTGAGCTATATTTCTTCACCAATGCATCAGTTGAACCCCGATTGAATAGCACCTGGTCTGAGTGTAAGAGACCCTTCTTCCTTTCCAAATCCTTGAAGTACTGAATGTCAAAAGATGCGACTGTTTGGTCTAGACCTTCAAAGTTGAAATCTCCTCCACTACGGGGACACGACTTGCGCAGCGACCGGGCTAATTTTGGGTCTATGTTGGTCTCATTGTAGATGCGATCCCGGAAGACGGCACATCTTGCAAGACCTAGAGTGTGGCCGCCGGAGAGTGCGACGAGGTCGCGCTTGTTCAATCCCTGCTTCCTGAAGTTTTTTATGAGAGCAGGTAGATCCATCAATGGTGAAGGGAGGTTGTCGTTTGCATCGGTCGGGCTCGCCGTCATCGAATCTCGCCTCCCAAGTCGCACCTTCCATGTTGGGCCTCCCAACTACGCAAGTAAACCACAGCTAACTAGTCCATGTCAATAATCTCTTTCACTCTAATTAACAATTAAGCAATGTAACTAAAATCATGTCAATTGTCAAAAAAAAAAAAAATTGTGCTATAAATATTCTCACTCTAATCACATTCATTAACTAAATTAGCTTAGAACTAATCCAAAGATGGTGCATCCTTTGGAGAAAAATTAAGCATACTCACAGCAACCACTGAATCTCGAGCAGCAACCGCTAAGATATCTGCACAGGAAACAACCGGGCCGCCGCAAGCTCCATCCACCACCCTCTTTATCTGATCGACTAGTTTGAATCCTCTAGCCGATCTGTTATTAGGAGGGGCCTTCTTCTCTGTTTCTATTGTCGGGGTGCTGTCGAGCAAAATTGATGCATCACAGCCCTAAACAATTAAAACTAAGTTAGACATGAAAATCAATGCCAAAATCATATTTCTACAGCTAATCACACTTCGTATCAAATTAAATGTGATGGTTGATCTTACATTGACGAAGCAATCGTGGAAGTGAAGGCGGAGCAAGGAAGCAGCGATCCGGCTTTCTCTGTGCACTGCATCCTCCACCACTTTCCTGATGGTGGGCAAGGCCTTTGGGCAAATTTTGTCATAGAACGTAGGAGAAAGTTTACATGAAGAAGCTGTGGTTGCAAGGGTCACCACCATTAACAAGACATGAAGGAAGAAGAACGACCAAGAAGAAGAAGAAGCAGCAGCCATGAGTATTGAGACTTGAGAAAGTGATTTATAAGTGTTGGGTCTGCTTTGGCTGAGGTGTTCTATGCATCTACTTATATGGAAACAATTGAATGATAAAATCTAGACTGTTCAAACTTGCAAACATAGGATTAACACATTTAAATTATTGATAAAGGCATGGAACCCACTAAGGCCAATTATCTGTTTCTCATCACTAAAATACAATGCTACAGCCTACACGTAAAGAATCAATAGATAATTTTATGGCCCAAGTATTGTATTGATTCTATTACTTGAACTTTTGTTTATGCAGTCTAACTTAACAATGAAGTGTATGGACAGTTTGCATCATTGATAAGTAAGGTTCATGATTAAAAATCATGTAAAATATGTGTAAAAAATTAATTTAAAAAAAAGAAAGAAAAAAAAAGATAAGGGTCCCACTATTCATTATATATTTTGACTTTTGGTGATGAAGATGTGGCAAAGGCAGTTGTCTTTGTTGTCCTGATGAAGTTGTCATTTTGTGAGAATTTGGAAGGTAGAATATCTGATCTTAAAGTCATTAATGAAATATATAAATAGCCACTGTAAGAAGAAAAGAATGGCTTTACCATTTCCTTATTGAATTATAATTGAAATAAATTATCATAAAGTGCCACAATCTCTAAAGAATGACAGACATGGGACAGTCCCCAGTTCAAAAATAGAAGAAGATATTATGGGTGTCGACGATTTGAAAGGTATTTAGATATTAGTCTCTAAATTATGTTTATATTGATTTTAATTAAATTAATTCTTATAAATCTTATATTTAGATATAAGTTTGTTTAACATATTCATTTCTATCTTCATTAATTAATCTTAAATAAAGATGCAGACTAGTTTACACCCTACAAATATAGGGAAGTATCTTATTTACTTAAGAAAAAGGAATATATCGACACATCCTTGATAATAATCTCTTCAAAATAATATATACTTCCATCACCAATGCAATGGACATTGAATCATTAACAAAAAGTTAAAATTTCTTAATAAAGGAAAATGAAAAATTGTTGTTAATATTATGTGTCTTTTTTTTTATGACCAAGGTGTCAAGGTTTTTTGGAACATTCGACTAATCTTATATGTCCTTTTGTATAAAAATTAAATTATAGAAAACGTGTCTAAAGCGAACATTGACGGCTATAATTATTCTTACTAATTAAACTCATTTTTGTGTTATTTACATATGCTTCCTCCTTTGATATGATAAAAGTCATTCAACTATGACATTATAATATGATGTTTGTTTAGTAGTTCATGGACAAAAATATGTGCTAGATTTTTTTTTTTTCAAGATAGGAAGTCTAGGGTAGGTAGTAGCAGCCCTTCCTCTATGTTAAAGAAAGCATCTCAGCTCAATAAGAAAGAATTTCATTGGGACAATCTTTTAAATAGTAACAACTCTCCTTAAGTGTATTTATTTTTAATTAATTTTCATTGGGCTCTCATCTATGGACAAAGGAGAAGTCTTTGACAACTTATGTCCCAACATATTCCTCACATGTGTGGATTAAGAAGTTTATTTGTTCCACCCACAATGTCGTCCCAACTTATTTTTCGGACTTTGATTACTCTGTGAGTCTTCCACTGCTCACACAGCTTACCATACAGGTGAGAATTGAAAACTTGAGTGCCCATTCCAAAATCAGTCCGATTTGCAGATCAAATGATCCCAAACTATTCAAGCTGTCTTCGTCAAATCATTATCATTATTATTTTTTTTATTTATACCATTTATCCCGTAAATTAGATTTTATTTTTATTTTAAATTTGACAAATTATTTTCATGAACATTGTTTATTTGACGTTAAAGGAATACAAACCAAAAATTTAAATAAATTTAATAACCACATTTTACACCAAAATGTTTCTCATATTTCTAACCTAATTATTAAATTATTTTACCCTGTAAGAAAAAAGAAAGATTAGAGAGAGAGTTCGTGAAATTATCACCGATATGTTTATATATTTATCCATCAATCTATATTCCATCAAAGTAAGAAGAGGACAATGTGTAGCAGGCAAAGAAGACTGGACTCTTGCAAATGAAATCCTCCTTTTACCTGTCGCAGGAACAGCAGTAGTTTGCGTGAGAGAGAACAAAACCCATCAAAATGTAGACATCAGAACCAGATAAGTAGCATGTGGTTGTGCTTAAGTGGGTCCTCCATCCTACTAAAAGTTGCATGTAAATCCAATTGCCAGCTTCGACTGTCATGTTTTGTCCCTGCCAAACCCTCCCACCCTCACCCCGACCTACTACCCAAGGCTAGGAAATCTTCATATAATAAATTGATAAGTAGCCTTTTATAATTATTTAAAATCATACCATTTAAATACCAATGTGAAAAACTAATTTGTTTTTCTGTGTTTTGCAACATGGCAATTCAATGCACTAGCACAAGATCTGTGTTTTACGTAGTGTAATTTGTTGCGCAAGACATGTATTATGGGCTAGCACAAGATATCTAATTCAAGCAGGCGGAAGTAGTTCAAATGACTATGTTGTGCTAGCTGAAACTTAGTTTGCGCTTGAACAGCGAAGGCATCTTCGTCTTAAATTTAGCATAAGAAATTTTAAAAAAGAAAAAAAATTAGTGGCATTGCCGTTAAAATTCACAAATTTAGAGATATTTTCACTAAAAACATATTCAAATTTAATATGACTGTATATAATTTTGAACTGAGTTACTGGTTCCATTCGATTCCTCATTTTAAAATTAATTTTTTTGTATTTTTTTTTAATAAATAAACTCACTATTTAAAATTTTCTGGTAAGTTATTGATTTTAGATTGAGAGTTTAAAATAAATATATAATTAATTTAAACTCCATTAAATTTGACTGTTGCCACCTCTCCCTCTGCTATAAACAGGTCAAATTTGATTAGATATGGCAAGACCCATATCTGCATCTACATCATACATTGGATTCAAATTTAAAATCGAACTATTACAATTTCTTAAAAATAAATTCATATCCACAACTACTTCTTATTGATAGATTCAAATTTAAATTCGACCAAATCGACCATTTCCACGTCTAAATGTTCCCAAGTCATCGTGTTTAGGTATCTTTAGAGTCTAATTCAAGTGTCTACTTCCGTTGACCATTTCATCTTTGTTAATATTAATGATTACGATGGCGACTCGTTAATTATTTTGTTTGGCAGCTGCGGCCATATGAGTCAAAGATTGAAAAAAAAACATCTCACTGTCAATTTCAGATCTCATCTACACAGGTGTCACATATCTTTTACGACATAATACTATCAATTTATATTTAAAAAAAAATCAATAATAAGAACTGTTTATATATAAATGTGATAAATAACTCAAAGATGAACCGTTTAGCCTTTAGATAATTGGACAACAAGCAGCATTCTACGGTCAAGATTCAAAGCTCACTCCATCTATGGATTCATCAAAATGTTTAAAGAAGAAAGTGATTTTTAGTGACATTGCTTACTCAGGTATTTAGTGGGGAATGAAGTACAATCTGGTAATAAATATGTGGAAACAAGAAACATTAACCACAATAATCAAACTCGGGAAAGAAAAAGAACAATAAAAAGATTCATTTTAATCAAATTTGGGAACAAAAAAGAAAATTAACAAATTTTATATCACACTTGGTAACTTTTGGACCACACACATCAAATCATCAATTACTTTAAAATAAAAAAAATAAGGAAAGAAAAGAAAATCATGGTAGCTTCTCATTTTTCTTTCTAGTCTCAATTTACCATCCTACAATTCTTCCTTATTTGTCCTTTCTTTCCTGTCAAGGGCTTTATATTACCCATTTTAACCATAGACTTGGCAAAATCAGCATAGAATGCTCCAGTGCTTGAGCTATATGTCTTCACCAGTGCATCAGTTGAGCCACCATTGAATAGGACCTGGTCTGAGTGCAGAAGGCCTTTCTTCCCCACCAAATCCTTGAAATATTGAACGTCAAACCGTGCCTCCGTTTGGTCTAAGCCTTCAAAGTTGAAGTCTCCTCCGGTACGAGGGCACGACCTGCGCAGTGACCGGGCAAAATTTGGGTCTATGTTGGTCTCATTGTAGATCCGATCCCGGAAGACGCCGCATCTTGCAAGCCCTAGAGTGTGGCCACCAGAGAGTGCAACCAGGTCACGCTTATTCAATCCCTGCTTCTTGAAGTTTTTTCTGAGAGCAGGTAGATCCATCAATGGTGATGGGAGGTTGTCGTTTGCATCCGTCCGGCTCGCTGTCGTAGAATCTCGCCTCCCCAGTCGCACCTTCCATGTTGGGCCTCCCAACTACACAAGTAAACCACAACAAAGTAGCCCATGTTAATCTTCTGCTCCCACTCTTTTAAGTAGCAATCAAGAAAGGTAGCTAGAATTACATCTAACGTCACAAAGATTTTGCAATCTAGTGTATCATCCATGTTATTAAGGACTCCCTGATCATCTTCATTAACTGAATTAATTTAGAAATGTCTAAAATTTCACAAATTAACCAAAGAAGGTACAAACTTTCGAGTAACCCAAAGGGGTTGGCCTGAGGTTCAAAAAGGCCGCCTCATGATGCGGGTCTTGAGTTCAATTAATGCTCAACTCCAATGGGTCACTCGTAGACTTAACAAGTGTGTGTGGATTGAGACATTTACACATATTTGTGGATTAGTCTCACTTCCAATGTTGGATGGAGATGCTCTTGTTGTAAAAAGAAAATAATTTGGAGAGAACTCAAGGATGCATACCGCAACCACCGAATCGCGAGCCGCAACGGCTAAGATATCTGCACAGGAAACAACGGGGCCGCCACAAACTCCATCAACCACTCTCTTAATTCGATCGACTAGTTTGAATGCTCTCGCTGATCTGTTATTAGCAAGGGATTTCTTCTCAGTTTCTATCGTCGGGGTGCTATCGAGCAAAAGCGATGCATCGCAGCCCTACAAAATTAGAACCAACTTAGATAAGATGAGCAATGCCAACATCACATTTATGGATACGAGTGTTAGTCAGACAGTGGGTTCAAAAGAAGTTGTCAGATTCAATTGTAAGTGACAAAATCCCAAACTTATAATGACGAGAACATAAATAGATTAATACTCTCTGTCTCAATTTAGTTATCTCATATACATTTTTGAACTGTCTCAAAATAGTTATCTTATATATATTTTGAATGAGTTACAGGATGTTGGATAGAAGCTTTTAAGTATTTTGAGAGCCCTTTTTTAAAAAATTCAAAATTTTAAAATAAGTCAACTAAAATAGAACTGAGATTAAAATATCATAATTGATCTTACATTAACGAAGCAATCGTGAAAGTGAAGGCGGAGCAACGAAGCTCCCATCCGGTTTTCCTTTCGCACTGCATCCTCCACCACTTTCCTAATGGTGGGCAAGGCCTTGTGGCAAATTTTGTCATAGAAAGTAGGAGAAAGCTTGCCTGAGGAAACTGTGGTTGCAGAGACCAACACCATTAAAAAGACATGGAGGAAGAAGAAGGAAGAAGAAGAAGAAGCCGCCATGAGTATTTAGATCTGAGAGACTGATTACTAAGTGTTCTTATCTATGATTTGGCTAAGGTGTAGCATGTATCTATTTATATAGAAAGAAGGAATGATAATGAAAGCCTCTCTCCTCTCTCTCTCTCTCACAGTAAGTGGTGCCTCCTTACAGATGGGCTGCTGATTTTAAAGCAATCAAACTTGGAATTACATGAAGACAGCTTCTTGGAAGATACTAATATCCACATGGGATTCTATTTTTGCAAATCAAGGATAAAACACAATGAAATTATTGAATTAGGTATGGGCCAACCAGGGCCTAATTGCATGTTTTCAATCATTAAAGTACCACTTGTCCATCTGTAAAATAAAATCCTACCAAACGATGCAACATGCAAGGATTCATTAGATAATCTCGGCGGCTAAATTATCTTTTTTTCACGGTTTTAAAATTAATGATCAATATTAAAAGTTTCCAAAAGAATTTCATTTTAGGAGTGACTACTGATTTGATGAATGTCGACTTGTGGCACATGATAATTCATACAGAGTAAATTGTGGGAAGTATGCAAGACCCATAATTGAGGAAAAAAAAAAGAAAAAAAGTCTTATTTCCAAATCAAGTAAAACATATGTGAAAAAAATAATAAAAAGGGGAAAAATGTTCGCCTATTTATTATGTATTTTGACTTCGTTGCAAAAGCAGCTATATATTTTGTCCTGATGAAGTTGTCATTTTATAAACATAACAAGTAAGAATCTTAGATATTAAAGTCATCAATGAAGAATATGATGGCTTCTCCATGTGGATTTTACTCAAGGAAGTTAAGGTATGGAATAAAAGCCTTTTACTTTTAAAATGGAAAAGAATGCCATTATCATGTATAATTTCTATCAATTTTTTTTTTTTAATTTATGTGTAGAAAACTATAAGCAACTTCTCGCTTTCTGAAACAAAAAACAACCAGTTGAACTACACCAATGTAGATTAGTTCTATAATCTTTTAACTCTTTAATGGAATGCATTAAACTTAGTAGTAAGAAATTAACGATATGTTTAAAAATATTAAGATAGTGATAGAGATGGGATAATCATCGGTTCAAAAATAAAAGAATATAAACATATCAATGTAAATAACTATGGCTGCTAAAATTTAGTTCAAATTATTGAGTCTTTACATCCTAATTAGACAAGTTACAAGTCATAATATCACTTGGATTCCAATAATAAGCGACTCATCTTCTCTTAAATTTATATTCATAATATCACTCTGTAAAGTTCTATATTTAAATGTAGATTTTCCAACAAATTCATATTTAACCATCATTAATAGACCTCAGATTGAGGTGCAGGCTAAGTATATATCTAAACGTGCAATGGAATATTCTGTTTACTAGATAAGGAATACATTAATACAATCTTAATAATATTCATAAAAATAATGTAGAGTTCGATTCTTGTGCAATGGACATTAAGTCATTAACAAAAAGTTAAAAAGATTAACACAAATAAATTAAAATTTGGTACTAATCTTTGTATCTTAGCAGCGCAAATGGTTACTTTTTTAACAAGAATTAAGTCACCTAAATTTCGTGTTTAGTGGGAGCAGTGACAACAATAATTATTCTTATTAGCTAAAGTCGTCTTTGTGTTGCTAAAAAGCCATGCAACCATGAGATAAATAATATGATGTTAGGTTACCAGTTCATTAATAATTTCCCTAAGCATAATAAGTCAAAGGTGTCTTAGTAGCAGTCCTCCTTGTTAAAGAATCTCAGCTTAGGAGAAGTTTCACCACCTAATATTGGCACAATTTTTTTTCTTAATTAGAACAGTTCTTTGAAAAACTTAAAAACTCTTTTCATTGTCATCAAATATTAGAATTTTATCTATTTAAATTGACTTTTCAAGTTCTAGTTCTCCAGTTCACCCATATCATATTATTAATCACTCTATTATCTAATATGTCTTTCTTTATCTCATTTCTCCATACTGTATGATAATAAAAAAACCCATTTAATTATATTTAACTTAGTTTTTAGGGACGACTCTCATCAAAAATCATTATAGCTTAGTTGGTCTAAACTTTTATTATTAAACTAGAGGTTTTGAGTTTCACTCTCCTTGAACTTACTTAATACACGAGAGTTGCACGTGATTTTATGAATCCGTAAGATTAATTGTAAATGAGAATACCAATAAAGATTGATTATTAACATAGAAATTGCAAAATAGTGGACCATAATGATTGGATCAAGATAAGATTTAATATGTTAAAGTCATTGAATAATTTCCTACCTATTACATCGAACTCTAAAAAAAGGGAGTGCAATCGTGGTATATAAATACTTTAGTTGGACTAAGACGTTTTAGCAACTTATGTTTTAATATATTCCTTGGACGTATGGATTAAAACATCAATTAGTTCCGTTGATTATGGAAACGTCATTTGTCATGTTAAAGTTTGATTCCTTTGTGAGTTCTTCATTAAATTTTTTGAATTATATAGGGAACTTTTTATTGTTTTAACTTTTAATTATGAAGATCGAGTGGGTATAAAAAATATATACTTGTACGAAAGAAGGTTTCAAAAATAAGCTTAAACTGGAGTTTAGCCAAAAGGCAAGTGGATCTCAAAATAAATTTTAATAAATTCAACCTAGGTACAAATATAATCATAAAATGGTGAAATTATCATTTGCATCATGTATTCATCATATTACCATATGCAAATCTAAGCATGGGATCTATCAAATTGAGTGGCGGTAATTGATTGAACAGATTTTTTATTAAATATATGATTATCAAAATTACATCAATTCATAAATGATAAAATGAAAAATATAGGAAAACTCGTAAGACAATTTTAGCAGATAAAAGAAGCCGTCCGCCAAAATTAAAAATCCTCCTTTATCCTGTAGCAGTAGCAGGAATAGTTTACGCCTCCCGAGAAGATAAAGCGTTAAATCAAGTACTACGTGGTTGTTATTAAATGGGTCCTCAATCTTCATAAAGTTGTATATAATTTCAATTTGCAGCTTTAGCTGTCATGTTTTGCTCATGGTAAGATGGTGGGCAGAGCCGCCCCACGTGAAGAGGTTGGCTGTCATTAACTATTCGTCTGTTTGAGTTGAATGGGTCACTCCATCCAATCTAAAATTGATTTAATTCGACTAGCTCATTTGATAAATATATAAATAACAAATTAAAAATTATTGATTTAAATTTGAAATTGATCTAACTCAATAGATAAGTTACTAAATCTACATTGAATTAGATTTTACAAAATATGATTCAATTTGATAATTCAAACTGAATATAAATTTAAAATTTTATGACTCGAATTTGAAATAATACAAGTAAATAATTGATTAAAAATTATTAATTCAAATTTGAAGAAGATCAAACCTAAAAAGTTAAAATTGACTCGATTCTTCAATTATCCTATGAAAAATTAATTGAGTGAGTTGAAAAAGATAAATTCTTTTGTTAAAGAAGTCGCGATACACAAATAACTATTGTTTTTACTTTTCCAGACGAAAATAGATTCAAATTGGCAGGTTGATTCACAAGAAAAATTGGTGAAGATGAATTTGAGTTTGGATCGAGCGACCCGTTCAACCCGAATAATTATTTCTGAAAATTGGCAGGTAAGGAAGCCTTTAAATCCTCCTTTTATCCTGTAGCAGTACAGGAATAGTTTACGGCTCCCGAGAAGATAAATCATTTAAGCAAGTTCAACGTGGTTGTTATTAAATGGGTCCTCAATCTTCTTAAAGTTGTATATATAATTTCAACTTGCCAGCTCTGGCTGTCATGTTTTGCTCATGGTAAGATGGTGGGCCAAGCCGCCCCACATGAACAGGGTGGCTGTCATTAACATTTTGTCTAGTCGAGTTGAATGGGTCACTCCATCCAATCTAAAATTGATTTAATTTGAGTAACTTTTTGTTGAATATTTAAATAATAAATTAAAAACTATTGATTTAAATTTAAAATTGATCTAACTCAATAGATATGTTACTAAGTTTATTTTGAATTAGATTTTACAAAATATGATTCTATTTGATAAACTCAAACTGAATATAAATTTAGAATTCTATGACTCGAATTTGAAATAGTACAAATAAATAATTGGTTGAAAATTGTCATCTCAAATTTAAATAAGATCAAACTTAAAATGTTAAAAGTGATTCGATTTGACAATGAAAATTGAAAAAGATAAATTCATTTGCTAAAGAAGTCGCGATACACAAATAACTTTTGTTTTTTACTTTTCAAGACGAAAATAGATTCAAATTGGCAGGTTGATTCAGAAGAAAATTTGGTGAATTTGAGTTTGGATCGACCGACCCGTTCAACCCGAATAGTTAATTCTGATTCAGGTGTCAGTTCATCCCCCCTGCAGATGGGGGACTTCCCCTATAAAGGATGCATCCATCAAAGCATGGACAAAATCAGCTGGCAATAGGAATTATAATATTATATAATCCAACCACATATTAAAGTCGCTTTAACGCTTTAGACTTCGGTTGGAGAAGCCTTCTTAGTCATATTGTTTTATAAAATAGGTAGAAAATGTTCAAAGTAAGTAAGTTGGTAATATTTGAATGTCATTTGACTATTTTAATTTTGAGATTTTAGATTTTAAAATTCTAATATTATAAATATTAATTATTTATAGTGTATCATGAGGAAAAGTTCTATTTAAATTATCATTCATAAAAAAAAATGTCCATTTTATTTAACTATGTGAAATTTAGGTTATGATTAATATTAAACCTACATTTAAGGAGCTGGTTGATGGTTTATGTTCTCTGCCATGCAACCTAACATTTCTGCCACAAGAGAAACAAGGATTTGATTTGGAAGAGGCCCAAAGTCTTCTTTTCCTGCCAAAACTGTCAGTCCTCTTTCTTGTTAGATGGTAAAGTAAAAACAAGCCAATGGTACGTTCATTGAAGGGTTTTAAGTTTTGACAATGGTATTTTTATTAACACTTGAAATTGAGTCATGAAAAAAAATACATTTTTCCTTTTTTCCTAATTTTACTTCTCTATAATTGTTCTTTAGTAATATTTTTTTACGTAAAAATATTATTGTATAAGGATAAAATTAGAAAGAGAAAATATCTATTTTCTCATGAGTCACAGTTAGGTATTACTAAAACACTAGTGTGAGAATTAAAAGCAGAACTTAAAACATAAGTAAAATTTAGTATTTTGATTTTTTTTTTAATGGGGTTATAAATATTGGTTGATTATTTGACTGTTTTAACTCATTTTGAGTTAATCTTTATGTTTTATAAATAACTTTTGGCTGAAACTTTCAATAAAAAGGCCCATTGAATTGTCATAATCCTTCATTTTTTATAATTAAAAACAATTAATTAAAAAATACCAGTCGTAACCAATCCAATAATGAAAATATATTAAGCAAATATCGTAAAAAAAAATCTAAATTTAAAAGAAAAACAACAAAATTGTCCTCTGAACTGAGTGAGACAGTTACACTGGAGAAAAAAATGTCAAGAAATTTTCTAGTTTAATCATCTCATCTATAAATGGGCCTTTTGTTGCCACAGATTGGGAGTATTGAACACTTAGCAATGAGTATGAAATATGAATGTTTTCCGAATTCGATAATCTATACAAAATGACAAACAGTGGAGGACTCGCATAGTAATCCAGCCCCGACATAATAAAGGAAGGCGACGTGATTAGTGGAACTATATAATGCCTTAATGCACATGTGACAATTTTGAAGATTGTCTGAAACATTAATTGCGAAAGTGACGTGTCCCAACTACGACTGGGGTATTACTACAACAAGACTACGCCCTCTTATTATTTTTATATAGTTATAATTTCTAAATTGGACGTAACTTGTGGAGACTACTGAGATTATCAAATCATTCCTTTGCATTGAACCATTAAATTAAATTATAAAAAATTTAAGGTTTAGCTTAAGAGTATAAAGTCGTGATTAATTACCTTCATATTTTACAAACAACAATAGTTTGATCATGATGACAATTTTATAATTCAATCTATCAACTTAATAAAAAAAAATTGAATCATACATTTTAAAAAAAAAATTAAATTGATTTTTAACTTGATCATACTCGACTAGAAATAAATTCAAATTAAAATAAATGAA
Organism: Chimonanthus praecox; assembly: GCA_022113865.1. NCBI lineage: Eukaryota > Viridiplantae > Streptophyta > Magnoliopsida > Laurales > Calycanthaceae > Chimonanthus > Chimonanthus praecox. The sequence goes on along the minus strand of CM039090.1, from coordinate 1,335,054 downwards.
GTTTCATAAATAGTAACGCAATTCTATTTTTATTTCAAAGGCTCCATATAAATGAAAAGTTTTCTCGTTTTTCATTTTTCATTAAAATAATTTATAATATTTTTTTAATTTTATAAAATTTTCGGAAAAGGTTAAATCAGTCAGGCTGTAATAAAAAAAATTAAATTGTATCAAACTGGTAAGACAAAAAAAAAATTGTTATCTATAATCATTATATTTTGACTCGGACCCAACTTTAACAACCTCTAATTTTGGCGGCGGACAAGAGGTAATTGGGTCCAAGTAGAGGAATTCAAGTAGAGGTCATGATTTATGTAATAAAGTACAATGTGTTCATCCTTTGTTTGAACAAATTAAATTCCATTTAATTAGTGCTTCCTTCTCATCTTCCCAGAAGCTGTCTTCATATCATTCCAAGTTTGAATAGTCTAAAATGAGCAGCCCATCTGAGAGAGAGAGAGAGAGGGGGGTTGCTTATGGCATTGAAATTCTATCTTATAAATAGATCCATGCTACAGCTTTGTCCATAGCATAACTAAGAACACTTTGAAGTTCGAAATCACTCTCTCAAATCTCCATACTCATGGCTTCTACTTCTTCCTTCTTCTTCCTCCAAGTGTTGATGGTGGTGGTGGCCTCTGCAACCACAGCTTCCTCTGCCCAACTTTCTCCCACATTCTACGACAAGATTTGCCCCAAGGCCTTGCCCACCATTAGAAAAGTGGTGGAGGATGCAGTCCGAAAGGAAAACCGAATGGGAGCCTCGTTGCTTCGCCTCCACTTTCACGATTGCTTTGTCAACGTAAGATCAACTACAACATCTAAATCCCATATTCAATTGCTTCATCATTATTAAAACTATTTATTCCATCAATATAAGAATGACATGCTAATTTAGTTCAATTTATTTTAATTTTGTAGGGTTGTGATGCATCGATCTTGCTCGATAGCACCCCGACTATAGAGAGTGAGAAGAAGTCCCTTGCTAATAACAGATCAGCTAGAGGGTTCAAACTGATCGATCGGATTAAGAGGGTGGTGGATGGAGCTTGCGGCGGCCCGGTTGTTTCCTGTGCAGATATCTTGGCAGTTGCTGCTCGTGATTCAGTGATTGCTGTAAGTATCCTTTCTCCCAAGTTTTCACAAAAATTGGCTAATTTGTGAAAATACATGCATTTTTCATTTATTTTCTAATGTAATTAGTTAATGAAGGTGATTAGAGAGCCCTCTGTAACGAGGATTTAGTAACATTTCCTAATATAGACATAATTCTAGCTACATTTCTTTTTATTGTTACTAGATGAGTGAAAGCTGATTATCATCATGGGCTAATTAGTTGTAATTTACTTGTACAGTTGGGAGGCCCAACGTGGAGGGTGCAACTGGGGCGGCGAGATTCGACGACGGCGAGCCGTGACGATGCAAACGACAAAATCCCATCACCGTTCATGGATCTACCCGCCCTCATAGATAACTTCAAGAATCAAGGATTGAATGAGCGCGACCTCGCACTCTCCTCTTTAGGTCTTGCAAGATGCGGCGTCTTCCGGGATCGGATCTACAATGAGACCAACATCGACCAGAGTTTTGCCAGGTCGCTGCAGAAGTCGTGCCCTCGCAGTGGAGGAGACTTCAACTTTGAAGGTCTTGACAAGACGCCGGCACGGTTTGACGTTCAATATTTCAAGGATTTGGTGGGGAAGAAGGGGGTCTTGCACTCAGACCAGGTACTATTCAATGGTGGCTCAACTGATGCACTGGTGAAGACATATAGCTCAAGCAATGGAGCATTTTCAGCTGATTTTGCAAAGTCCATGGTGAAAATGGGAAATATAAAGCCCAAGACAGGAAAGGAAGGACAAATAAGGAAGAACTGTAGGATGGTGAATTGAGACTTTTGGGCAGAAAAAATGAGAAAGCTACCATGGTTTTCTTTCCTATTTACTAAAAGTTATTGATATGCTCTCTTTAATTCTACATTTTTTTTTGAATTTATGGAAATCTTTCAAGTGTATGTAAAATTGCAATGAAATTCCTCTTATCAAGTGATTTACCAAAAGGTACGACGAATGATATACATTTTCTTTTTCTTTTCTTTCCAGATGTTTAATTATTGGCTTTATCATTTTTCCTTTCCACATATTTATTAACCGATTGCACCTTCATTTGACCCAGATATTACTAGAGATGTTAGACTCCATACTATTTTAAAACAGTGATTCTGAATTATGGGTGATATAATTTTTTATTTTTATAATATGGGTATTTGATTTTACTGAGATTAACCTATAAATATTTCAATTTATACACTAATTTAATCGATAAGATTAAACAAATTAAATTTAAAATCTCACTTTATGAGACATGAAGCCTACCCTTCTAACTTGTGGGTGGTAAAATTAATAAGTGAGAATAAACAAATATCATCTTTCATTCATGGGTCGAATAAATGAAAGTTGGCCATCTGATATTCAAATTTGCACGCATTTTTAGTGTTAAAGATAGAGAGAGAGAGAGCACATGCAAGCCTCTTCCTTTTGGGACAGTGACAGCCGCCTCTGGATGTGGCCAGGCGGCTTTTTGAATGGAAGGACACAGTTGAAACTTGAGACTAATTCGTTCGTAACTTCGTATACGAAATTATTCACAAATCTTGTTCATTGAGTACATTAAGAAGGAATCGAATTCATCATCTTTATACTTTTAGTTTTAATTTTAACCATTTATATCAATTTATTAGACAGTTGTTTTATCAATTAAATTGAAAATGGTCAATATGATAATCATAAAGAAAAATTGATTTAAATATTTTATCCATTAATTAAGTATATAAAATTCATAATTAATAAAGTCCTCCACTTCGATCTTCCAATTATTTAGTCTAAATTGAGTGGCTAGACATATTAAATGAGTTTTTAATTTTTTTAAATCTTCATATCAATCTGTTTTAATTTTGAATAATTAATGGAGATAACAACATTTTTATAATTAGAGACACCAATATACCTTAGAGACAAAAAGATTAAAGGACAAATAATTTCGATTTGAACCGTTGATTTCCTTTCCTCATCTTCGGGCCATTGATGATGAGCACATTCTCCCTTTTGTTCATCATGGTACCCCAACTGCTGGGGTATTCTCAGTGCTACCTCTTAAACTTTGTTCTTCTTTTAGGCTGTCCCATTGGCTGACTTTTTTCTCTGGGCCCCATTTTTTTTTTCCTACCTTGTCCATAATATCAGCTGTTCTTTTGAGCTTTTCTTTTTTCTTTGGGCTTTTTGGGCCCATTTTTTTTTCTATTTTTGATGGATTATTTTTTGCCTTGCCTATACCGTAGACTATACTGTACATTCTCGTCCCTTCTTTTTGAATGAATTTACTAACCTCCATTTAAAAAAAATATATCGATTTCCCTACTAATTTTATAAGTTTTTTACTTCAACTTTTGGCCAAATATTACATAATCTAACTCCAATTGCAAAACTTTATGACTTAATTTTTTCGTTAGACTAGCTGAATAAAGGGGTTCTAGACCTAAGTCCAACCCAACTTAAATCAATCACCATTTAAGCACATTATCTTTTATTACACGATTTTAACCAATGTACCCCCATTTCATGATAAACTTTTTTAATCTATTGCCTCTATTTTTTATAACCCAAAAATAATAAGAGAAGTTTTATAATCTCAGTTGTATTAAAATAACTTTTCATATAATTTTTTATTTTTTTATAAATTTTAAATTGAATTAGGTCAGATTGAAAAAATAAATGAGATTTAAATAAATCCAGATCAACTAATAACAAAAATATGAATCAAACTAAATAAAATAAAATAAAAATTCTATTATTTGCTCTCATTAAGAACCATTTCCAAAAACCAAACTGAAGTTCATGTTCTGTCTTTCCAACCTAATTATTACTACTGCTACCAGATAAAGTAGGACTTCATTTACAAGAGTCCATAGTCTTAAATGACTGCTCACGTCGTCGTAGATGGAAGACAGATTTGATAGTTAAAGTAACACGTAACCAAGCCAATGATCATTAATATTAATAGACCCCTCTCACTAATATTATTTTTTTTTATTTAGATGAGAGGACTGACGACTTAAAGAAATAGGCTAAACATATTTAATTTCTGATAAATAAAAAAGAAAAATTATTTTTTTTAGATTTATTTTATTTCTGAGTCACCATCCCATAAGTGGTGGACACCAACACTCAATAAAATCTAAATTGGACAAAATCATATAAATATGTGTGACAATAGATTCAAATATAAAGGTCCATTCAATCAATAATTTTTTTTTTTAAAACGAGTTCAATCATTAACAAATTGGTAAATATTAAATAAAATTTCTAATTAACACTTAAAGAAAATGAAGATAAAAATAGAAGCTAACCATGCCCTTCCGGAAAGGGAGAGATTTTGAATTGGATCATTAAACTTAAAGTGAAATCCATATTTTTACTTTTTTTTTACATGTATTGTCATTTTATAAAATATATTTGTACTCAATATAAATTTATTTGAACTAATTTCGAGTTATACTCAAATATAATTTGAATTTTGGGTAATACAACTTATTAATTTTTTTATAGAAATTAGAATTGTAATTAAAATAATCTATTTAAACTCCATTTTTTTTTTTATGTAATATGGGTATCTCCATTTTCATATTGAAAGTGAGACTAATCTCACGGGCACATATAAATGTCCCAATCAACAAACATTGATTTAGTCAATAGAGAATTACTGCACATAGAGTGGCATGAAAAGATTGACTGTGAATCGAAGAGACCTTTCTAAATCAACTCAACTCTATTATAAAAAAACAAATCATATAAAAAATTATCTAATAAATTAATAACAAAATAAAGCCTCAAAATTCTCAAATGTTTTTTATATTAGGACATTGGCATAAGTACAAATGATTTAATAAAAATTCGTAAAAATTGGCTTGAGAGTCAATAATTTACTTGAGACGAGGAAGGTTTTGATTTCAGAAAACTCTAAATACAAAAAGAACTACTTATTATAGTGTTAATCAATTATAAATAAGAAAGTTTGCATGTACTCAAAAAATGAGTTAAAAATTCTAACATATCGAAACACCTTAATCTTAAAAAAAGGAAAAATTTAATGGAGACAAATTGAACATTTTATATATAAATAAAACTAAGTATTATAGTAGATGTTTTCCTATTTAGAAGGACTCCCAAAGTAATCGAAAGCCCGACATAATGAGTGAAGCTGACATAATCAGTGGAACTGACTAATGTCTTAATGGACATTTGAGAAATATATTGAAATATATAAGCTGCCAACTGGACTATTACTGACTGAAGACCACGCACTCTTTCTTTGACGTAACATGCAGAATCTTGTTTAGTGATTTGATGTACCGAGACTATCTATTCATTTATTACAAATATAAATTATAAATAATTACGTACCATGAAAATCTCACTGGTGAGAATTCCCAACGTTACGTGGCCAATTTGGTTTCAATCACGTTATGGAGACTTTTTTTCTTATTTTATGATAGATGGAAAATGATTTATGCACTCTTATTTTTTATTTATTATGCACTAAAATTATAATTTTTTCAAAAAAAGTAAGGAAGGAGAGAGAAAAGAAGAATTTTGAGTTTGGACAAAATTGTAATTTCACATAGGGGGAATGCACAATGGGTAAAAGAGGGGGGTGCACAAATCATTTTCCGTACATTACAGGTGTTCATTTGTCCAAACTTTGTGTGAGTCTCATCTAAAAAGTTAAGACAAGAGAGATACCTATCCTATATTAAATGAATTGTTTAACTCTAAAAGTTAGAGTTAGAATTAAACACATTATAAATAGTCTAAAGATAATTATGATAGATGATAAATTGAAAAAAACTCGTTTAAAATTATTTGATCATGTTAGTAGAAGATCAAACACAAAACTTAATATATAAGATGGAGAGGCGAGGATAGGGTTGAAATTGGGCCGGGTCGGGTCGAGTTTTTTAAAATCCAACTTGGCTCGAGTTAGTAATATATGGAACTCGATCCAACCTGACTCGAACTTTTTACTCGGACCTCTTGACCCGACTGACCCGAATTATAACCTGACTCGACCCAAAACCTGATCTGACCTACATTTTGAATCTACTTTAGCCTACTTTTTACTGAGTTGGGTCGAGTTTGATCAGGTCGGGTCTGGTTAACTTAAAAATCTTTCAATCCAACTCGACCAGGATTCAACGTGAATTTTTGACTACTCAACCCGACCCGACCAGCTGACTTGACTTTCATAATCCAACCCGTAACATTTTCGAGTCAGGTCATATGGGTTTGGGCCAAAATCCGACCTAAGTTTCACCCCTGGACAAGGGAATGAAAAATATAATGTGCTATAGTACCACTAAAGTAAATAATATCTATAGCGGCACATTGTATTATCTATTTTTGCTAGAAGTCTTTATTTCAATCAATCTTCTCAAGAACTTTGGGGCTCCCGTTCTAAAATCTTTAGCCAAACCAACAGCCTGCCCCATTTTCTTTTGGGTACATATTTTCACACGAGAATTTTGTCATCTAACATGGAAATTTTTTTTTTTTTTTTGAAATTTCTATTTTACCCTTCTAACCAATATAAAAAGTGGAAGGGTAAAACGGAAGTGAAAGGATAAAATGGGAATTTAAAAAAAAAAAAAATTTCCCTTTCAATAAAAGAATTCTCCCGTGTAAGAATGCTTACCCTTTCTTATAGATATTTGGGCTTAAACGTCATTAGATTAGTCAGTGGGTTAACATTTGGCATTTCCAGATTGGGCAAATATACGAAACAGGCTATTTATGGACTTAAAGCCTGTCTAGACCCATCGAAAACTATCAGGCTTAAATGAGACACTAGCTTGACGGGACAGGCTCGAGCTCATTTTTAAGAGTGTTTAACAAAACGGATGGGTTCAGATCAGGGTCGAAAATTCGACATCTCTCTCCTCATTTTTTATTTTTTAAAATCTAAGTGGGTTTTTTTTTAAAAAAAAATCATTTAAAAAAAATAAAAAAGGCTGTTTTTTAAAAAAAAAATTAAAAAATATAAATATCGGATGAGATATCGACCGGGCCCATTCAGATATTTGTTTTTTTAAATAAAAAATAAAAATCGATCGATATTCAGCCGAACTTTTTTGTTTCTGCCCGATACTATGTGTATCGGCCGAGATTTGGACCGCTGGACTTCAGATTCATATAAAAAGCCAGTGAATGCCCATTGGGCTTTCCAGCCCATTAGTCTCATGCATATATATTTATAAAGTAATACATATACAATACTTTATATTTTAATTAATATTATTAATTAAGCCCTAATCAGTTATTACATATAATAAATTTCTCTCTCTAAGCCTTCAGTTTATTGGGCCTTTTTTGCTTAATTGAAATAGGGCTTCAAAAGAGGCTTTAAGACTCACCTTTTTCTAAATATTTCTTTTAGAAAATGCTTAAAATTAAGTCTAAATAAAGCCTTCAGTTATTACATAAAATAAATTTCTCTCTCTAAGCCATCAGTTTGTTTGGCCTTTTTTGCTTAATTGAAATAGGGCTTCAAAAGTGGCTTAAGACACACCTTTTTCTAAATATTTCTTTTAGAAAATGCTTAAAATTGAGTCTAAAGAAAGCGTCCAACGGGCACGCTTGAGCTTCTTATTTTCCAAATGGGCAGGCTCAGACGTTGAATGGGCCGCAGTCAAACGTGTCTTTTATAGGATCAAAACAGGCTCAGGCCTCAAGCTAACATAGAGGGGATCCTGGCCCAAGCTTAACCTGTGAATATGGCTACAGAGAAGTCATTTGCTTAGGTGTGTGGAATGGAGCTTCAATATAACTTTAAGGTTGCAAACCTAAGTGCACTAAGGTTTCTGGGACCCATTTTTAACAAATGGACAATATTTATTATTTGATCTTATTTTATAATTCAATTGAAGATCAGCTAAGGAATGATCAATGGAACGGTGAATTCATAGAAAAAGAAGATCAAAAGATTAATCTCATAATTGATTAATCAAAACATTCAAAACTAGTTATTTAATTCGTAGAGATTTTCAAACATTTATTGCATCCGGAGTTAACAATGTATCATAACAAAAAAAACTTTTCTAAATCATATGAATCAATCAATTAAAAAAAAAAATCATCCATTCATTCAATCTCTCTTCTCTTCTCTCTTATTCTTCTTTAGTTTAATTTTCAGTTCCAAACTAAGGGTAAGAGAATTTGATGAAGTCATTGAAAATTTGTTTTTTCTTCTAAATTTGATATTTCACTCTTTCCATGAATATCTTCTTTCTCTTTTTCATGTGATTTACAATCTACATCATCATTCTTCTATGTTTGTGGGGTTGGGGGAGAGCAATACGTGACTGTCTTTTATTCATCAAATCTATCTATTATAAAAAATAAACTTTATTTTTTATATAAATTCATAAAAATGGGTGGCTAAATTCACAAAATATTTTTACTCAAAAGAGAGTTTGAATTCTATAATCTAGCTTAGTCATCCATTTTTATAATTTTATATCATAAACATAAAATCTAATTTTAACAATACATGTTTATATTCAGATAAATCTGACAAATGCAATTCAAATGATGTGAGATATAAAAAATAACAAATGCCATCAAATTTTTAAAAAAAAAAAAGTTTGAAGAAAACCAATCGGCTCTTAAAGAAAGAATACTTTAGTTTTCACCTTGTAGACAATGACACCCGTAAAAAGAGAAAGAGAAATTTTAATATTTTTTTATATCACAATTACCAGTGCCATTTTTTCTATCTAAAATGAAAATGACAGTCAAGATAGATGACTCAGATTCATTGTATATCACAGTCCCTACTCCCTCGCCTAATAACTGAGGAAGGTAAAAATTACTTTGACCAGGAGTAGCCACACTCTAGAATGTAGATACACATTTTAAAGCCTTGATAATGATGTCTACGTTTGTCAGTAACCATTTTTCTTAAAAAAAAAATGATGCCCACGTTCATAATCAAAAGAATTAATATTTAATGTGGGTTCACCTGATTTTGAAATAATCTCCAAATGGGGCCCATTGTTATAAAAAAAGGAAGCAGATATATGTGCATGGCCCATCTAGCCATCGAAATGTCTTCAATGTAACATGAAACAGACAGAGAAAAAAAGAGAGTTGAACTTTGAACCCTTTGGTTCTTTGACTTGGTAAAAGATTAACACAATTCTAGTCTAAAAATCAATCAGAAGAATAAAGACGGCAACGTTTTAGTTATTTTCTTACTTCGATGTCAAGGAATATGAATCTTATGCACTGTACATTGAATCCCATTTTTTATATATGATTTTTTTTGCTGATTTATGAGAAAAGTATAAACAAATGATGAGGTCTGTGATGACTTTTCTATGTCTATCTGATGATTTTTTTTGGGTAGGTTATAACACATGGTCGACATCAGGGAGAGACAGCGACAATATATTTTTCTTTTCTCTCTCACACATAAAAAGAAACTACTCATTAAAATCTGACTTTACAAATAATGGACCTGACTCAATTCAGACTCTTTCGAGCCAAGTCCAACACTTATGATATTGCTATTATAACTATATTGTGTTTATGGATCATTCTCTAAACCAATTTTTCTACCCAAGTTTCAAGTAATATGGCGAGAGAGTTTTTCAATTTTGCTAATTTTGTTCTAATTAAGTAATGTTGATGCTCAGTTCTACGAGGAGTCACTCTGTAAGAGGTTTGTGGGAGGACAAGGCCAAAATTTCAATGGGTAAATCAAGAGAGAGGACTGCTCGTCCAGTCGTCCCCATTGCATCTGTTTCACTGCCAATTGTCAAGAACAGTAAATATACAAAAATATTTGCCTCTTAACGTCCCTTTATCAGATGGGTACAAAAGGAAAACCCTAAACCCTTCCCCCCTCCCCCTCTCCTTTTTTTACTATAAGGATCTGAACTAAACTCTTTGTGTTTCAAAATAATTATCTCATTTATATTGAAGTAGTATAAAGTGTATTGAAAATGGATGAAATTACATAGAAAGTTACTTAAAAATATAAATATTTTAAATAAGACAATTAAAATAGGACAGAGGGAGTATTAAGTAATGTGTATATAGAAATTTAGATATTAGTCGGATGTTAATATTACCATTCATCCATAGTAATTACTAATATCACGCATGGCCAAAGAAAAGAAAGAACAAAAATTGGATTTTGAATCCTTGGGTCATTTTGACTTGGTAAAAGAGTAACACAATTCTATTACTACTTTTCTTTTGTTATTTTACATATATATATCTATATAATTATATAGTTGAGAAAATTATACTTGGTTAGGATATGCTCAACCTAATTAGATTTAATTTTGGAAAGGTTAATATTTTAATACAAAGTCAACAATACATATTAGAGAGAGAGGAACCTGGATGTAGCAATTGACAAAATGAGTGATGCATAGTCAAAGCCAAGTAATATTAAATAAATTTTGGTTTTCTAAATATATGCATGTGTTTCTTTATACTTATAATTTAACGACACTAAACGAAAGAGTCAACCTATTGACATTATAGACTAAAAATAATTGAAATTGCGGTGGATCTCAACCATACATGTGGCATAGAGTACTGTTACACATAATTAAAAAATTTATGAATAAAATAGATGGCATTGAAATTTGGAACCATCAATTCTAAGTAGAAAACGTTTCTGCATGGCAGTACAGTCAATACTCAATAGTCAATACTATAAAAAAAAATTATTTTTTATTATAACCATCACTTCTTTTTTATATTATAGACTTCAAATTTTATATATTCTTAATGAAAGAAGTTTGTGCTAAGAACCCCTAAACCCATTTGCTGAATAAACAGAATCATGTCAGTGCTATTAGGAATGATTCACTATTTATGGATCATTTTCCAAACATAATTTCTAATTAATGCATTAATTTCTTCACTTTATATGGTCAGTGCTATTTCTATATTCTTTTTGAATTAACGTGTAGGAAATTCAGACACAGACCTACTAAAATTCTTACGGATGAACATACTAATACCCTGAGCCACACTAAAATTAATCCATATTTCTTTATTTCTTTAACTTGCCCTTCCGTGCTTTGAGATGGTTATCTAATATACTTGAAAAAAAATTGCACAAAAAATTCAATGGGTTGAATTTATAAAGTTTGTTTTTAAAGGTTTTTTAACCTTTTTAACTTTGAATAATTTTTAATTCTTGAACTTTTTAGTTTTTATTTTCATTTATTTTTTAAAAACATCATCTATGATTCATTTAATTATTATTTTTTTTATAAATTCTTATTAAACAAATAGAATTTTCAATTGAATCACCCGACAAACCAATGCATGGGAGAGGTTTTGAGTTTGATTCATGCTCAACCTCTCTGGGTCACTCTTCATGGGATTACTCCCCGTTGACTAAACCAGTGTGTTTGGATTGAGAGGTTTATATATGCTCGTAGAATTAATTTCACCTCTAATATGAGGTGGGATACCCATATTAAAAAAAAAAAAAAAATCTGAAAAAAAGAAAGATAGGAATTGTTTGTTGATATGGAAATCATGTCACATATCTTACATTTGTCATTGAGGTGAAACATAATACGATTTTTTTATAAGAAAAACTATAGGTTTCTCAATCAATAACCATCATATAATCGGCAGTATAACATAATTAGACAACTTAATACATTACTTATATGCTTAATCAAATAAAGAAATCCTCTTTGAATAGGAATTTACCCTTGGATAAATCTTCTTTATTTGTTTCTCCTTCTATGCATTTGAATTTGCCATTTGCCAACATCTGTCTTTACTCTTTAGATTGCGTTCAAAAATGCTTTGTCAACTCTTCCTATTCTTATTTTTCCATCAGCTATATATTTTATGCTAGTCGATGTCTCTGAAAAAAAATATTCAAATGTAAAAGACTAAATACATGAACCAAATCATATCCTTCTATAAATTATAATACCATAGTAAATTCAGTTTTGTCATTGATCTTATCGACTAATTACAAACTATATCACTAAATAGGAACTTCAGATTATATTAGCCGTTGATGTGATATGTGTTAGTAAATTATGTTTATTATTAGTCTTCGAAGTTAGATTATTAACTATATATATATATTCGAAATAGACTCTTAAATTATAATAATTTATGTGATTTCAACGAAGGAGTTACAATACTGTGTGGCATGTGTCCAAAAAATAAAAATGACTGAAATTTATTACACTTGAGATAGACCAATATCTAAATTTTGTTTTTGGATTTTTTTTTTCTTTTAGAAATATGGCATAATGGCGAATAACAGTGAAAGCTACTATGGAGAGACCAAATGGCACCATTGCAGGGCACAATGGCGGCTTGTACAAGAAATTATATATTGTGAATTGATTAATTGTAAGTCAAAGTGGCTAATTTTATTTCATTTATATTTGTATAATTGTCTTTCATATTCGTCATCATCTTGTAACTTAGATTCTTTTTTAATTTTAATTCATTTGAATATGGTTACTGTTGAATTAAGTTTAAGTGTTTCACCTTCATAGTTCAATTTTTGCAACCTCTCAAAATTATACTTAGAAATGTTTTTTAATTTTACGACACTTTCTAGTCATGACATATTTATCAAACTAACTTATTTGTACTATAAAATAGGACAACGATTCTCGTATGGGCATTTTGTATAATGTAATACGGATTTTACTCCATTGTCTATTTTGTCTTTTGGATCGGCTGGTCGAAACCTTCAACTCGGCTTGTCAGATCTTTTGCTTTAAGTGATTCGAATAATTTGACAAGCTAATTCAAAAGATAAAATGAATAATATAGTAAAATTCGTATTAAATTATACAAAATAACCATAGAAATATCGCTGTACATAAAATATAAATACAGTGAAAATAGTCATTCAATTTATATTAAACTGATTCAAAAGTCAAAACACATAATTTATGCAATCTCATTTATTCTTTGATTGGCATTGTTACCTTTTTCAGAAGTTGAATAGTCATATGACCATCTCCATCTACGACTTGCTACGTTTTTCCAGTCCCCAGTCTTTGCCTTGGGTATCAAACTTACATCAAATGTTAAATTATTATCTCATTCTCCAATGTTTTTAATTGGCTTTAGTTACGTACTTTAAAACTTTTTAAAATGCAGATGGATTACATAAAAGCTTCGGACAAATAAACTATTAAACTATCAACTGTTTTTGGCTTCCAGGCAGAGGAGATTTGTTAAAATTATTTTTTTAATTTAGAAGTTTTTTATAATTTTATTTTGATGTATCCTTATTATTGGATTAAAGACAAAATATTAAAAGATTTATTCAATAATTTATTTTTAATTTTAGAAAATCAAAGGCTAATATGATTCAATAGATCTCATTTTTAACAGTATGATAATCCATATAATAATCTATACATTCATAAATCTTTTTAACTTAGGCATATGTCAAATTGGCCTTCTAAAATTATAAAGTCAACTGACGTATGGAGGTATCTTAGCTAATAAGAAAAAAATTTAGAAAATTCAAAGGAGTTAGGAATCTGTCTTAGAATTCGATTTTCACTCCAATTAAAAAAATCACTTCTGAATAATTATCTAGTGTCCCGATAAATGTCTCTAAAATATATAAATATAAAATTTTCAACCTAATTAATAATCCATTTATCGATCTTCCTATCCATCTTTTTCATTAACTATTAGTTGCCCCACTTTTTTTGTCAACTAATGGATTGGATTAATTGGGATACAATGTACCACAAATTCGGCCATACATTTAATGTTCTTAATTTCTTATACTAATTTGAGCAAATTTTGTAGCAGTTGAGACTTGAGATGTGACTTTCCAAGTCTGCCTGACATTATGTCTGAAACAAAATTAAAAAATTTTATGGAAGAAAATGTAGTAAAGATTCAATCAAACCTGTCACCTCTGATTTTCCATCTAAACTGAAATTTCTAATGATATAAAAGAGACACGTAATTGACTAAGACTACTTCATGACCAAGTAATCACAAGATCAATTTAATTAATCAAAGGTTATTTAAATATCACCAATTATATCAAGCTGTAATCTAATCATAAAAAATATTTAATTAAATTGATGACCATGACTATTTGATCAATAAGACCTGCTAACAGTCATTTTCTTTTAGCTGGCAGACAATAGTATGTGAAAGTTACAGCCAAATCAATGACTCGCCGCCCTTTGACCAACAAAAAATTTGTTCAAAAATCAAAATTTAGCTTTAACATATCTAAGCATTCGTATTTACTGATGATTGATAAAATGTATGTAATTTCAATTTTAATCGTTCACCTTATGACCTAACCATCAACTGTTAATAAAGAATTTTAATATGTAATTTTGATGTGATTATTTAAATACTTTTCTTTGTTTTAAATTTTGATCAATCATATTTAAAATTTTCACTTGTCCTCTGCAATTGAAAAAAAAATTGATGCAAGCCTTAAGAAGCTTTATTACTATCCATATTTCATGTTAAAAAAAAACTAATTTCAACACAAAGGGTTTGGAGTGATGATTAAGAACTCGCCTCACGAATCAAGAGTTCTTAATTTGATTCCAACTCTAGTCTAAAGGATCACTCTCCTTAGAGTTACCTAATGTGTGTGAGTAAGAAGGTTGTACTTGTCTTTGAAATTAATCAATACTCTAAAAGACCTAGGCACGTTGATTATAAAAAGACAAATTTCTCAAATCAACATAATAATAAATGAAATTGCCTATATGGGTGTAACTCAGCTAGTAATCTCCCACCTCAAGAAGCAGGAGGTGGCAAGTTCGAACCTCCATGGTCTCACTTGGTGTGTTTTAAGAGCAGTGAGTATCACCTGTAGAGATTTTATGTTGGATTTCCCACAGTTTTCCTCACATAAAGTGAAAAAAAGAAAAGAAATTCACTAACTTGGCAGGTGAAAGAAGGGATGTAGATTAATTATAATTCAAAAGCTAACATGTTTTTAATTCTTCAAAGCATAATTATCCACAATAAATCTGAAATTTGACTGAGGTTAGATATATCTGTTTTGCATCCATCTTCAAGAAGTCCTGTGTTTTGTGATATTTGCATATCGTCCCCTCAGAATCCAATGAGTTTTGTTTGATTTTTCAATTTAATTAAAAATTAAAACTTAATTATGTGGCTTTAGATTAACTCTAAAAATTGAATATTTACACATCACTAATCGAAAACCTCCTGTAAAAGAATTTATAAGGCTAGTGAACTCTATCTATTAATTTATATCTCCTCTGAATTTTCCTTCAGTAGGAGTACTTTCTAAATGTTTTTTTTGCCAGACCGATTGATGGCCCCCACATTTGACAAATCTACACAACACAGATGACCTTTTCTTTCATTTACTTGTTTACTATTAGTTTATTCCCTGTCAACCAATTATAGATGTGAACACTCAAATGAAGGGCTGAGATTCCATCCATTGGTCTCTTGGATTAGGTGAACTGCTTATGCCAAACATTACAGAGCCATTTGGATCCATGAACAAGTTCTAAATGTGACCAAATCCAAATCCTAACACTATTTATAGCCTAGTTTGGCAATGAGTATGACTCAAATCACACACCCCCTTTTTTCTACTAAGGCAAAAATGGCTGCTTCTTCTTCTTCCATGGCTTTTGCCACCTTGTCTCTACTCTTTTTGCTCTTCTGTGGCAACTCCTCTGCTCAGCTCTCCACCAATTACTACTCAAAATCATGCCCAAATGTCTTCCACGCTGTGAAATCCACCGTCCATCAAGCGATCATGAAAGAACGTCGGATGGGCGCCTCGCTTCTTCGTCTGTTTTTCCACGATTGCTTTGTTAATGTAATACTTGGTCATTAATTACCACTAACCATGTATAACTCTATCTATAAGCTCAACATTTCACAATCAACAATCAACTATGTTTATTTATAATGCCCAAACACTAGTTCAATACTCAATTATAGTCAGGTTTTCTGCATGAAAAAATTCTCATTCATTTTGAATAAGTGTTGCTATTACTTTTAAAAAGTAGTAAAGTAACATACAAGAACCAATCCTTGTCTAAATGGCTTGTCTGGCTGGTAAGCTCTGTTTTTCATTTTCTAAACATTCAATCCTCTGTTTTATGATGTAAATGCTCTGTTTTTTCAGGGGTGTGACGGGTCTCTTCTCCTCGACGACACATCGAAGTTCACCGGAGAGAAAAATGCACTCCCGAATAAGAATTCTGCAAGAGGATTCAATGTAGTTGATGATATCAAATCGGCAGTAGAGAAGGTGTGCCCTGGTGTAGTTTCATGCGCTGACATTTTGGCCATCGCTTCTCGGGACTCCGTTGCCGTAGTAAGTAACAATCTTCATGTAGATGGGGCACTTCTAATGATTCTAGTTGCAAATATTTTGGGTAGTTCATAAAACAAGTATTATTCAATTTAATAGTTAAATTTACATGTTTTGGATGTGATGCAGCTTGGTGGCCCTTTTTGGAATGTGAAATTGGGAAGAAGGGATGCAAGGACAGCCAGTAAAGCTGCTGCCAACACTAACATTCCAGCTCCAACCTTTAACTTAAACAATCTCATCTCTAGCTTTGCAGCTCAAGGCCTCTCTGCTAAGGATATGGTTGCTTTATCTGGTATGTGATCTCTCTCTCTCTCTCTCTCTCTCTCTCTATCTATCTGTCTGTCTCTCTCTCTTGATTCATGGTTTGTGATGGTAACAGGGGGCCACACCATTGGACTAGCAAGGTGCACCACCTTCAGAAATCGCATATACAACGAGCGCAACATCTACAGATCCTTCGCAAGAACGAGGCAGTCGAATTGCCCGAGGACTTCCGGCAATGGCGACAACAAGTTGGCGCCACTAGACCTACAAACTCCATTTGCATTCGATAACAATTACTACAAGAACCTCATCAGCCAACGCGGTCTTCTTCACTCCGATCAACAGCTATTCAATGGGGGGTCTACTGACTCTCAAGTAAAAGAGTATACCAGCAATCCTAGCAAATTCAGTGCCGATTTCGTCGCAGCCATGATCAAGATGGGAGACATTAAGCCGCTCACCGGATCAATGGGAGAGATCAGAAGGAAGTGCAGGATGGTGAATTAAGTATAATTAATTTTCTAATTACAATAAATCTTGTGTGTTTTCTTCTATCTTTCTCTGAAAGAACAAATCAGGGTGTTGTTTGTTTGTCATTTGTTTAAGATTCAATGTTTGTTAATCACTTGATTTGTTACAGTTAATGATCAAGTGAGCCTAGTCAATGGGGTTAAAAGAGTTCTTTGAATTTTGTTGTTACTGCAATGGAAGTTCAATCAAGTTATGAGTTCATCAAGTGTGTTCAGATGCTTCTCTTTGTTTTCTCGTATTTAATCAAGTTCATCAAGTCAATTAAGGTGGCGACTTTCTCATTTTCTAATGTTTGAGATCTCAACTTTTGTCGTACTCGTGGTAATCCTGAGACAAACTTTCACCATTTTGTATTCGTTCAGTAAATATTAATGGTGGTAACTTTGGGACAAACTTTTCCTTTCAGAAAGATGAGGAAAGGTGAAATTGACTTTCGCCCAGTGGAGAATTGCCTCCATGATCCAAAGGCTTTGGACAGGTTCTATTAAATTTCATATCATTTTCATATAGTAAGCATTTAAAATAGTAAGGGGTAATTTAAAAATAAGTTTCAAAATTTTTCTAATCTGAAAAAGTCTCATTTTTATACTGAAATAAAGGCTTCAAACGTGTTTTTTGTAAAAAAAAATCTAAAAAATCCATCTTTTGCAAAATTCAACACGTGTTACATCGGTTTCAACTTTAGTATTTATGATGTTTTTCTTTTTCCCTTCTTTCTACATTTTCACTTCTACTCTTTGCCCTACAACTTGTGACTTTTCAATTCCATTACTTCCATGTCTAAACTACTTCAAATGTGTTTTTTTTATACTATTTTTTGATGCGGTCATAAAAAAATTTGGTGTACTCTATGGGTAGTGGACTCACCACCCGTGGAGAGATTTTGTAAGAATGTGGCTGAGTTTTCCACACATAAAAAAAAGAAATTCAAACAAGCTAATTTCAATTGAGGAAGATAGATCCATTAGAGAATGGTGGGATGCAGCAAGTGAGCTTGATTGGGGAATTTTCATTGCAATTGCATGCTAGAATGGATAGTGAAAAGAGAGAGCCGAAAGTACTTTCTAAATTCTAATAGACCCACTTGCAATCGATTTGAAGCCCATATGAACATGCATTAAGGAGGGACTACAAACCTTCACTGTCAGGGCCATGACTCTGCTTTCAATTTGAGGTTCTTAATGGGCCTCAAAATATTGACCAATATTTCAGTTTTTTTATTCCTATTGGGCCCTAATCTTTTTTTTAAAAAAAAAAAATCGGCCCGGCCTAGTTAATGAATGATGCCAAAACAATGATGTCGGGCTCATGTGTATCTAAGGCTATTGAAATCAAGTTATTGTGTTACAAACTTCAAATGGCCTAGATCCAGCCGTAGGCTGAGATCCCTTACTCTTAGTCTAAATCTGAACTACGCCGCCACCAGCCCCACCAATCAGGTGACTGGCCACACATTCGCATATGGGGATGACGATGGATAAGATTTAATCGGAGAACTGCCGGACAAAGGTGGGTTTAACATGAAATATTCTTACTTCTGTGGGCTTGGAATTACAGATGCTTTTCATATATAGAATTGAACAATAAACAGTATTAGGATAGAAAAAGAAAAGGAAGAGGAAAATAGTAAATGGAGAAAGAAATAAAAAAAATAAAAAAAAATCAAATGCCCATTGGAGACCCTATTTATTTTTAGATCCTAACTCAATTCAAAATAAAAAAGGCTCCGTTGGGCCTGATCCTTGACTCAAATTGAATCAGGGCCCAACCCAGCCTACCCAACTTGCACCCTGACAGACTAAACAAACAACTCTCACACGGTCAATTGATCAAGTCGGAGAGTCATCTAAAGAAATCTATCTATAATGACACAAGTGTAACACTGATTTTTGATATTTGCCTCAATATTTCGGTCGCTAGTATGTGTTAACAATTTTACATTGTCAGTGGACCTTTGAAATGTGAAATTTATAAGCATATGAACACCTCTCCTAAATAGCTTATTTTTAAGGGCAAATTATACTCATATGTTTTATATGATATCAGAGAGAGGTAGGACAGGGATGAATCGGGTTTATGACTTGAGTCCTGCATTGAAGGATAGAGTCGAGCCAGTGAACCTTTGAAATATGAGGTTTATAAACAAATGAGTATTCTTTCCTTAATAGTCAATTTTAAAGGTAAGTTCTATTGATATGTTTTACTGCATAAGCTTCAGAATCATTTCATCATAGAAATGGGCCATGACTCATTATTATATGATCTTTAAAAATCTAAATAATCTTCACTCCATTTTATGAGACATTAGAATATTTCCTCCTCTTTGCAAAAGAGTAATGCACCAATCTTCGGCTTTTTCTTCATCTTCTATTCTTATGGATTCACATTCTCAAAATCTAGCTCAACAATCAACAGTACTGATGCAAAGCCCATGTAAAACCAACCAATATCACCCTCATTGGCTCTTTATCCAAGGTTTAAAGCTTGAAAGCTTGACAATATATAAACCGAAACTTAATATTTCAGCTGAAATTTGAGGCTATTTTATTTTATGAAGAGTGAGATTTCATCTAAAATTTTGAGAAATATCAGCCGAAATTTCGGCCAATTCTCAGGATATAAAGACTTTCAATATTTCCAAATATTTTTTGATAACAGAACCCTAGGTATCCTACAAATATCGACAAAACAAAATTTTGGCTGATATTTGTTATTCAAATAATAACATACTGTAAATTTTTATATATGAAAAACATCAATATATCCTTTTACTCATTGATGGCGACAGAAGGTGACACAGTGACAAGATGGTTGACCATATTAAGTAAAATCTTAGTGTCTCTATTATTGAATAATTTTCACCTGAACCATGTGGGATCAACTGTGATGTAAAATTACATATTCTATTTTTAATGAAGAGTAAGAATTTATTTCACTCAAGAGAAAAGAGGAAAGAACAAGAAAAAGGTAAAACAAGCCTTAGGAAAGCGTGATGAGCTCAGAAGTCCTGGCCAAGCAAAAAATCAAAGGAAGGCATACAAAAAGTAGGGGTGAAACTGGGGTCGGGTTTTGACCCGACCCGCATGACCCGATCCGAGAAATCATGCGAATCGGGTCATATGAGTCGAGTCAGCAGGTCAGGTCAGGTTGAGAAGATAAAAACCCACATTAAATTCGGGTCGGGTCGGGCTGAAAAATTTACAAGTTAATCCGACCCAACCCGGTTAAAATAGATTCAGAATGCGGGTCAAGTCAGAATTTTAGTTGAGTCGAGTTTTAATTCAGGTCAGATCAAGTCGGATTGAGTTTTAAGAAATCCGAACCGATTTGATTTCAGCACTAAAAGAAAATAAAGCTCGGAAGGAAACTCAGGCCGCCCACAAATCGGACAAGAACTTACAAAACTTCATTTGAAGTTGATCTCACGTTTGAATTAAAAATTCATCTAAAACTACTCTATCTTTATCATTGATTTTTCAACTTACAAAATCATAATTTAGATCCAATAAACTTAATTTTTTTTTCCCAAAAACACCTTTCAACCCAACATTTTCCATACATTAGACCTACCCTTGTGGGTCCAACCTTGTTTGTCATACTATATGCAGGATGTCATTTGAGCCCCACAGGCCAGATAGTCCATCAGCCCATGTGCTAAGATGTTGATTACATGGGCAAGATCCTAAGCTTTATCAACACATAAATTAAGATTGAAGCAGACTCCTTGGGACCTCATCTCTTCACATGCAAAAACTCCTCAGCTTCTTCATCAAACCAAAGGAATTTAAGAAGGTCAAGATCCATCCTTCTTCTCATCAGTAATTAAAAATTTCTTCTTGTAATGAAGATGAAAGAGATTTTTCGGGGAAGGAGAATGTATTATAAATTCTTAATGGAACCTTCTTTTGTATGGACTTTTGGAGTATTTAAGATGCGACCATCTCAAGCAACTACGACGGTAGACCCAATTCCATCACATCTGAACAAAACTCCAAATATTCAAAACTGATGGGAATTTAATAATGGAAATAAAGAAGATTGGAGATGGTGAAGATTTGCAGTTCCCCATGATTTTATTTATTTATTCTGTAAATTTTTCTTTTAGGGTTTTCTCCATTCCCACTCGGGTAGACCAACTCCACACGGCAAGGAAGCACCAGATTTTAGAAATAAAACTAGCTGGCAAGATCACTGACTACTCAACTGTACGTATCTCTCTTTCTCTCTCTACCAAATCAGTACCTTGGTTTCACAAGCAAGTAATGAAGTACATTTCCTGCATTTACAAGAATGCTCATCTCAGGTTAGAGATGGCAATGGATGGGCCGAAGTCAAGTCAGATTTAAGTCAGGTTCACTTTTATGTAATAATATATATTTTTTAATTTGACTCAGTCTAATCTAAATTCTTTTTTTTTTTATTCAACTTGGCTGGAATTTTGTTTTACTTAAATTTAATTCAATCTAGCTTGAAATCCAAGTGGGTTTTTTTTGTAAAAGATTCCTTTCACTCTACAATTACCCCCATTGATAAGTTTTGTTGATGATGATCCTTTTCTATACAAATTCCTCAGAGAAAATAGTGGTACTTACTCATCGATACTTAGTACTGATACAAGGACTAATAGCTGCGATCCACATAGTTTTACTTATGAATTATTAAAATTATCATCTTTAAAGTGACAAAAGTCTCACAACAGTTAATTCAAAAAACCAATAACTCCATATAGTATTTGAAACACTCTTCTCTCAATAGCTAATTTTCGAGAGTGGGTTCTACTTTAAGAATGTTATCATATTAAGATTTTCCACTATATTATTAGAGCAAGTTTTACGTATAACTAAAGAGTTCAGTTGCATGTGAGGGCATATCTGAAGATGTTGGTGATGAAAAAAACAAGTACGTTCGAGTACTTAGGAATGGTTAAAATGAGGAAAAAAATTCTCTGAGGAATGTTTATTGGTTTTAAACAGTACATTCGAGTCATTTCTCCATGATGTACAAGCAATACACCAAATCGAAGGAACAAGTACAATGAATCTCTTAAAGGTCTTAAAATAATTAAGTTTGTTGTCACCTTTACATGTGGGATTAGGAGAGAAAAAGAATGGGCGGGACAAGAGATTATCACTTTTACATACCACTACAAAATGAGGAAAAAAAGTAGACAAATCCAAATGCTCCCAATAGACATCCTAAACAGAAAGTGAACAGTTCTAATCAATTAAAAATGATAAAAGTAGGGAAGAATTTACCCATAAAAAGATGGTTAATAGGAAAGACTGAGTTATTAGAGATGTGATAGTTTGATGATCAAAATTGTTTTTGTCCGTTTTTTCTTCCTTTTCCGTTGTTATTAAGCTAATGGTCCTAAACTATATAGTTCCAAGAACTAAATAAAGGTTAAGAAGAATTAACCTAAAAAAAGATGGTTAGATGTAGAATGTAATTTACTAGACCTGTTATATTTTGATTAAAATAAAATGATCATATACAAATAAAAATATATTACTGCTGGCAAGTTCACCCTCTATTTAAAATTAAAGATTTATAAACTCTAAATGAACGGTTATTTTTTTTAAGACCAAAGTATTCATACGTCTCATTTGAACAATGAGAATTGTATAAATCCCACAATTCTCACACATTAAAAATACAATAATGAGAAGTAACCCTTTGTATGAGGGAGACTAGATGACAAGATCTTTTACAAATAAAAATGGATTCTAAACATCAAACTAGCGCCTCAAAGTTAAATACAGTTAAATAAAGAACAATGAAAAATAATTATTTTTGTATTGAAGAGACCTTGATTGTGAAACTTTTTACAAACAAAAGCGGGTTTTAAATAAAAAGTATGTTTGATAAATGATGTCATTAAGTAGATAGCATATGATCAAATGAATATCTGTAAAGACAAGTTAAGATCTAAATTCGATATACATTGAATTGTACCCTGATTACCAAAGTTGCAATAAAATATTGATTATTGAATACATCTTTCTCATAAAGTAGGGAGCTTTTCCAACATTTATTTTATTTTTTCAATAGCTGTAAGAGGCTTGTGCTGTTCACAAATGAAAGAAGGGGATTACTTTTCCAGCTTTTCTGTGACTCAAAATTCTCCTCAGAAATTTCTTAACAAAGGAAGAATCAGACCATCCATACTTTTTGTCCCCTCTTCAATTTCCAGATCTCTAGGGTACAGACAAGCAATTACCAAGCACATTCAACCCCTCTCTCCCACGTGTTATACCACACGTGCCTGTCTCATCACACTCTCATCTCTCTAAAAATCATTATCATTATCATTATCATCAACAAGTAATCTCATCCTTCTAAGATTGCCTCCTTAATGGGGCTATTCACAAAGAAAAATCAGCCTAATCGTCCAAATTGTGGGAACCAAAAGTGGATGAAGTTTGCATGTTATCAGATGATCTAGATCTCATTCTGGCATTGAATATGGACTTCGGACCTTCAAATGCTTATCAAATTTGAATGACTGAAAATGTGAGAAGTAAGAAAGTTTAGAGAATTTTAAAATGGATAATAGAGATGTCTGGTCAACATAGTTTTCATGAAGTTTCCATCCAAGATGGGAACCACAATTTGGACGACTAGATTGATTAGAGTGACGCGAAGTTTAAGGTGAATGAGTAATGATGTCCCCTGAGTTTGGGTTTCTTATAGGATAAGATGCATCTAATCTGGTAATTAAATGTTAAAAATATTTGATTTACACATGACTCAAAGTCTGAAACCCATGGAGGCGGAAGATTAAATGAAAACACTGGAACTTTTATTTTTGTGGGTTGTTTTTTCTACATGGGAAATTATATGGGTTTAATATCTTCACCAAAATGGAAGGAAAAAAAAGAAGAAGAGAGAAATGTATGGAGACAACAAGAGATAGATGCTTGAAATAACCTAAATTGATTAATGGTGCAACTAATAAAAAGGAGGTATTCCAGAAGGCTTAATCTTCTATTAAAGGAAAAATCACAAAAAAAAAAAATTAATCAAAACTCAGCACTAGATATTATTTAGAAAAATATGGATTAAACTATGAATTAATATGGGGAATAAGGAGAAGGTAAGGAGCCAACCATCTAATATTTTTGCAAGTTTATCTCCACATAATTCATGATTTGAAGAAAAAAATGGGATTTTAGCCATAATTAGCCAAAAAAGGGAACATTTTCGTTCGAAATGGAACTATAGTCGGTGGTGGTGGATGGAGGCGTGTACATGGAGGAAGAAGAAGTTGCAGAACAGGGTGGAGGTGGCGGTGGAGAAGGTGGGACTGGTGGTGGCACCGCCACCGACACGGCCCCGGAACCAATCAAAGTGGCATGCGTAGAAGGCATGATATTGACACTAGTCTCTCTATATTTATACTTCAATATTTCAGCTCTTACTGCATTAAGCTCTGCTTGCAAGGATTGGACTTGTTGTTGCAAGGCTGAGATCGCACCCATGCACCCATACACAGGGTCTCTAAGTCTCACATTTGCTTCATAAACAAGGCTGTTCGCTGCATCGGCTCTCTGGCTTTCAGATACCTCCTGAATTAAACATAAAATAGAATATCATCATCACTAAAGTCATTCATCGCATCAATCTAAAGTTCAACAATTACAACTGAAGTTGATCGATATAAAAGTAAAGAGAAATAGAATTACCATGAGCATTTTAGAGACATTGCTTGCACCAAAGACCTTGTGAACAGAAGCAAATTTTTGGGGCTCATGAGGGGAGAAATAAGGTGAAAATGGGCATTCTTGTGCACATCTTCTCCTCAAGAGCTTGCAGGCAGCACAAGGTGTAATGGTGTTCAAGATCCCAGGAGGGCCTAGCAAGTGTCTCCTTCCCATTCGATCTGAACCATCGGTTTCTCTTCTTAGCTTCTTTCCCACTTCATCAAGCCTCTCCCTGAATGATTCAAAATCCGAATGAAATGGAAGCCTCACCAAAATAAATAAAATAAGAAAGTGTTGAAATATCAGGGTTTTATTTTATTTTTGTCTACCCATGAAGAAACAACCTGATAAAGAAAGGGTGTAAGGACTAAGATTTAAATATTTTATCTTCCTATCAACCCCCCCCCCCAAAAAAAAAAAATCGTGTTGTGCTCTGCTTCAAATGAGAAACAGAGGAAAGTGATGTAAATAAAATAACATAAGAAAGATGATACGTAGGAAAGGGATGGAAAGGGTGTTAAGGAGTAAGATTTGTATGTTTTATTTTCTTTTTTTTTAAAAAAAAGCAGGAAAAAAATTCTTGGGTTTTGCTCCACTTGAAGAGGAGAAACAGAGGAGAAGATGTATTATGTGTTATATTTAGCAGGGTACCTGTCTCTGGACATTCAAGCATGCTCCTTAGCAATGGAAGAGTTGCAGAGGGAAAGATAGAGAGGGGGAGAGAATGGAGAAGAAATATGAAAAGGGAGAAGAGTGCAGTGCTTAAAAGGCAAGGTATTAAAGAAAAGTGGGCCTGACTTATAGAAAGAAAATACAAAAGGAATATTAGAAGATAGCGAAAAGAGATGGGGATTTGTTTGTTTGTTTGTTTGTTGCTGATGTTATTGTTGGTGTACTAGGGTTTGATGGCAGATGATGAAATTTGCAGAGAGAGAGAGAGAGAGAGAGAGAGAGAGAGATTAATGGGGGAAGAAGTGAGAGAGGCAGAGGTACGAAAAATGCCAGCCTTGACACTGTTTGCTCACGTGGACTCATTACCACTGTTGACTTTTAGAGGCAACTGAAATGGATGGCTTGTTTGAGGTATTTGAGAGGATAAATTTCTATATTTTTCATTCATTCTCCAGAACCCCCATATGAATCTTTGGCTGCGTTTGGATGGGGGTAACGGGGGGTTATTTGAGAGGATAAATTTCTATATTTTTCATTCATTCTCCAGAACCCCCATATGAATCTTTGGCTGCGTTTGGATGGGGGTAAGGGGGGTAACCCCCCGTTACCCCTACTTACCCCTGTTTGGTAAAAGGGCGAGGTGTAAAAATTCAAATTTTTACCCCTCTTGTCTCCCTTTTCAATACCCTCATGGGGCAAGCGGTATTCAAAAATGAATACCCCTCCTTACCCCCATTTTGCTTATGATTTTTTTTTTTATATTTTATTTATTTATTTATTTTGGTGAGTACTTGACTTTTTTTTTTTTAAAGCACTCCATTATTTCCATTTGATAAATTTCATATCACCAAAAAATAAATTATATTTTTTTATGAAGAGATATGAAGAATTTTTTTATTCATTTATTGAAATTTAAAATAATAATAGTGGTTTTTTATTTATTTTTTATTTTTTAAGAAACCTTTCCCCTATTTATCCCGTGCCTTCATCTATTTTTCAATTATATATTATATAATTTTCTGAAACGTATTTGTCAAAATATTCTATTTTTAAGGGGTGATTCTGTCGAAATTTCGATAGGGTCTCAAACTCTGAGAATTTTGAGATTTATGATAATATCTTTGAGGGTAATTAACAATTTATTCTATTAGAAGATTATTTTAAAAATATGTCAACATTTTCAACGTGATGTATTTGGCTGAGGGGTAAATTTTTACAGGGGTTACCCTTGAGTAGGGGTAAACTAACATATTAACAATTTTATAAGAATTAATAATTTTATTAAATCTATATAATATAAAAATAAAATTTCTGCAACATTTTCAACGTGATGCATTTGAGTGAGGGGTAAATTTTTACAGGGGTTACCCTTGAGCAGGGGTAATTGTACGTAGGGATAAACTGACATATTAACAATTTTATGAGAATTAATAATTTTATTAAATCTATATAATATAAAAATAAAATTTCTATAACATTTTCAATGTGATGCATTTGGGTGAGGGGTAAATTTTTACAGGGGTTATCCTTGAGCAGGGGTAATTGTACGTAGGGGTAAACTGACATATTAATAATTTTATGAGAATTAATAATTTTATTAAATCTATATAATATAAAAATAAAATTTCTGAAACATTTTCAATGTGATGCATTTCGGTGAGGGGTAAATTTTTACAAGGGTTCCCTTGAGCAGGGGTAATTGTATGTAGGGGTAAACTGACATATTAACAATTTTATGAGAATTAATAATTTTATTAAGTCTATATAATATAAAAATAAAATTTATATAACATTTTCAATGTGATGCATTTGGGTGATGGGTAAATTTTTATAGGGGTTACCCTTAAGTAGGGGTAATTGTACGCAGGGGTTTAAATATCGGCCGATACGATACGTATCGGCCGATATATATCGGTTTTGTATATGTGAATATCGGCCGATATGTATCGTATCGGCCGATATTCACAATATCGGCCTTGATATCGGCCGTATTATATCGGTCCGATATCAAAATATCGGCCGATATTTAAAAAACAAGAAAAAGAGAAAAATATCGGCCGATATATCGGCCGATAACGATATATCGGTCGACATATCGTATCGGCCGATATATCGGCCGATACCGATTTTTAAACCCCTGATTGTACGTAGGGATAAACTGACATATTAACAATTTTATCAAAATTAATAATTTTATTAAATCTATATAATATAAAAATAAAATTTCTATAACATTTTCAATGTGATGTATTTGGGTGAGGGGTAAATTTTTACAGGGGTTACCCTTGAACATGGGTAATTGTACGTAGGGGTAAACTGACATATTAATAATTTTATGAGAATTAATAATTTTATTAAATCTATATAATATAAAAATAATTCAATGTGATGCATTTGGGTGAGGGGTAAATTTTTATAGGGGTTACCCTTGAGCAGAGGTAATTGTACGTAGGAGTAAACTGACATATTAATAATTTTATAAGAATTAATAATTTTATTAAATCTATATAATATAAAAATAAAATTTCTGTAACATTTTCAAAGTGATACATTTGGGTGAGGGGTAAATTTTTATATGGGTTACCCTTGAATAGGGGTACGCTTACATATTAACAATTTTATGAGAATTAATATTTTTATTAAATTCATATAATATAAAAAATAATAATTATAATTTTTATGAAGAGATATGTTGATATTTTTTATTTATTTATTGGGATTTAAAATAGTAATATAAAAAAAAATCTTTATTTATATTTTTAATATTAGAATGTAAGTGTTCATTTTAAATTATAATTATGAAAAATAATTTATAAAAATTAGATAATATTATTGTAAGTTCTATTATTAGAATTTACTTCATAAATATTATTTAATAATTATGTTTTATAAAAAAAATAAAAATATTAATATATCAGATTATCCTTACTTGTAGTTACCAAATAAGATTTTTTACCCTTAGGGTAAAGTTTTACTTTACCAATGCAATTATAAAAAAAGATAAGGGTAATCCTACCTCAAGGGTCACCCCTACTTAGGGGTAACCCCTATAAAAATTACCCCCCCTCCAAACGCAGCCTTTGTGATTAAGCATGAGGTTGAGTTTTCAATTCATTTTTCAATGCACAAAAGCCATTTATAATTATAAATTAAAATGATTTAACATTTTTTTTTAAGACATGGATATCCCAACCTCATATTAGAGGTGATACTAATCATATGGATAAACGAAACCAACTGCTCTGTGTATTAGATAAGTTCGAGAGGAGTTTAACCCAAGACTTCCGGTATATAAGTTTAGACCAACTAAATTACCTACGCGGGTTAAAGGGTTAAGAGAAGAAATTTTTTTAGAGAAAAAGTACATCCTACTATATCTAAAAAAGTATCCAATAGATTATTTAAAAAGGATTGAGATATTGATTTTTGCTCATAAATTAGAATTATATATATATTTTTTAAAAATTGTACATTTATCGTAGATTGCGTCACATGCGATATAGTTGAGTGACATAGATGGAGTATTTCATTAACAAGTAATTCAAATAAAACTCTTTTATTCAATGCATCATGAAAAATCAATGAGTTGTGACACTTAAATTTTCAAAATCCAAAGATAAAAATAAAATAATGAAACACTGCTCAAATTTTTAAGACTCACTTTTCTTACCATTTCTACACATCTCAATCCGTCTCCTTGAGTAGAGAGACTTTGACAATTTGGCTCACTTTTTTTTTTACTTTCTTCCCATTGAAACATAATTAGGTTTCAACTAGAGTTGACTAATCCAATCATCTAAAATTAGAGATTACATAAATTATTTATCTATAAAAATCAATCTACTACTAAACTTTGAATTAGTGAAAAGTTATAGGTGGTAACAATGAGTAATTTAATGTTGACTAACATAACATGTTTCCCATTTTGAATTTGGTGGGTGGGCTGACTTTGATAAAGGCATGTACAATTGAAAGGAAAATGTACCAAAAAATATTTTGTAAGGTTACAAATGGGATGCAATTGGATCTAAATTTCTCATTCTTATACGTCGTAAATTTAAGTTTTGCATTTATTTTGTTTGTGGATTCTCACTTTAAAATGGGTAAAACAAGAACGATACAAATTTCTACATCT
Organism: Chimonanthus praecox; assembly: GCA_022113865.1. NCBI lineage: Eukaryota > Viridiplantae > Streptophyta > Magnoliopsida > Laurales > Calycanthaceae > Chimonanthus > Chimonanthus praecox. Next base: position 1,305,324 of record CM039090.1, on the reverse strand, counting down.
GTTCTTTCATTTATCCGAAACTCTCAAAGTAAAGGAGTCTTTCCCACTTTTATTATGGGTTTTTTAGAAAGAGTTATTTCTAATTTATTTAAAAGAAGCATCTAATTTATTTTTACAAAATGATTAAAGTTTGATAATAATTGTAAAAAGACTACTTATCCCACTAACTAATAAAAAATTATTTCTGATCAATTTAATTAAAAATTTGATTGCAATTAGATTTCGTAGGAACATGGGATACCACACCCTTGGAACAATATAATAAATATAGCTTAGCTTATACTTCAGCTTAGTATCTATTGGCCATTGAAATCTTACATCTATAGTTGTCAAAAAAACAAAAATTGTTATACTAGATAATAAATTATATATGAAGCTTAATAAACAAAGGTGATTTGAAAGAAAATCACACTGGCGAAACCTACTTTGCTGAATCAGTGAGTGAAGTAGGTGGGCATTGTGCGCAGCCGCTGATCTAGGGATTGAACAATCGGGTCCGGATTGCCCAACAACCAGATTTTTAGTCTAATTTTGCTCTAAATCTGGGTCTTCTTAAGTAATTGGGTAGATGGGTCCTTTTGCATCCTATAGTGTAACTGGTATGATTGGGTAAAAGAGATTGTTACCGTGACAACCATAGAACTTCTTTTTTATTTTTTGGATTCCAGTCTAAAAATAAAATAAAGATATTATGATTTTGAGAATAAAATTATTATATAATTTCAATCCAATGATCACGAAATAGAAAGAAAACAATGATGTATTTTAAAAATACAAGTCTTGGGATCAAGTCCTCCTCAACACAAAAATAATAATTTCTCATTATTTTGTACTTAATATGAGCGAATTGGGAAGTTTATACATCTTCAAACTTCAAAAGATTACTTAGATGGGACGCATAAATAACTTGATCTTAAAAAATAAATGAGTCATAGTAGCTGGTTCGAAAGGATCAAATCGGAATCCATTCTAAAATTAGGTGATTTGAAAGAGCTGGAGAAACTCATCAAAAACTAATAAAATGGTCAAATCGTGGTTTAAGCAGTTTGACTTCCCATATTGGTCGGTTTGACAAGTTTCCATTGCCCCATTTTTTAATGTTTTTTTTTTCTCTTTAATTTTGACTTGATTAGAGTAACCATGCAATCTAATCCATTAGAACTGAATTGGTAAACAAAATAGGTCTAACCCAAATTTATAATACACTCAAATAAGTAGCTGGGCCCACCTACTAGTCATTGGTCATTACAAGATCATGATTTTGTAGGATGTAGACACACTTGGATTCTACTTGTATGCTTCAAGCCAAGCAAACCCCCAAAAAGAAGATAAGCTCTCTAGTCGCTTGTCTTTGAGTCTAGTCTAAACCAAGCCTGACACATTTTTAAGGGGGTTAATATCAAAGGTCGGTGGTGAAAGGGAGTGAAAACAAGAGTGGATAACATCCAAATGGGTGGAGAGAAATTTTGAGTCCCACTTATTTCTAAGTGATTTTGATTTGTGGGGCCCATTGATACATTATTATTTCACACTTATTTCTAAGTGATTTTGATTTGTGGGGCCTATTGATACATTATTATTTCACACATTTAGACATAGAACTCACTAATTTAAGTGATAAAAATATACTTTTAACTGATAAACTTTGAAAATATTAAAAAATATAGTTTGATTGATTTAAAAATTAGATAATCAAGTATCAATTAAATTGATAATCCCTGGCCAGCTTTCATTTTCTCTGCACTCGCTTCTTAAATGATAGATTCTTACTGTCGTTTAATCAATGCTATTAACTCATCATCATTCTATAAAATTCATATCATATTTCAAAAAAAATTGAAATTTGGAATTGATTAAGACTTCGATCGAATCAACTTTTTCTGAGTAATTCAAATTCATTCCTACCTACCAGTTTCCATTGTGAAGGGGGCTATGTTTTTTATTAAATAAAGAAATTTCATCATTTATAATATGTAGAAACACTCGTTGACTCATATGATCATTGGCACACCCATGTAATATGAAAATACATGGTAAGAGTATAAAATCAAGCAAGGATGAAAACACGTGTAAAAAAATGTTTTTGATACGTTGCGTATCGGCTGTAATATATCATAAAATGAAAGTCGATATGTATTAACCGCAATGCATCGGTGTCTTGTGGCTTAGGTCTAGATGGTGACACATGGTTAACAGGCAGGTGATGGATGACTGTAAACAAATATATTGCGGCCAATATGTATCGGTTCACGGTCAATGAACCAACTTTTTTTTTTATTGACTTTGATGATGTTCATATTAAAAACCATTGATGCTTTCCAATTTGACGCAATAGCTTAAAGTTCATCCATTGCATAGATAACTGAATTATCAGGATTTAACTTGAAAGATAATGATGATGATGAAGTCACGCTTAGTAAGCAAATTCTACAAATTAGAGAATCTAGTCAATCAGATCCCAGAAACTTCAATGGTTAATCAATCAATGGTGGGTCAAACATATGGAGAGTTCAGATCAAAGTACTGATGGGCCACAATCAAATTCATTACACAGAGGTTCTTTTGGAGGCGCTAACTTTTCAGAAATCATCAATTCATCATATATTATATTTTTTAAACATGCGTATCTTATAAGAAAAAATGCACATTGATTCTTGTTTGACCCTTATTTTTTGCCTAAGAAGTCGCATCTATGTTCTCCCTTTCCCAACCTATCCCTCTTCTCTTCCATCTCGTTTCCCAATATCCCACCTTCCTTTTCTCCATGAAGATAAGAAAGAAGAAAAATACTAATCTTCTCTCTCTCTCTTAGTGAGACATGTAGTCATGTACTATAAAAGTATAAATACATTTTTAGAGCGTATGTGGTTGAATACGATGTAAAGATAATTGTATCAAATAGTTTTTGTATGAAATTTTACTTTTATTTGATGATTTTATTTCTAATTTTAAATTTTTAAAAATCAATGACCCATGCCTATCAAAATTTAAAGGTCAATGTTGACTTGCATTATCAATTGATAATGAATTTATATACTCTAAATCTGTGTATTCACCAAACAACTGAATTTAAATTTGTAGGATCCAACAAACATTCTGATGACCTAGCTTAACACAAGATGCCCTTAGAAAGGAACTCATGACCTAGCTGCCCATAGCAAGACTTCCATGGCTCGATAAAATAAGTCTACTTGATCATCTGAACTCGTGCATTTTATAGGAAACTATTTGATTATAATATTATTTTCCTTATTTTTAAGAGGTACTTTTGTAATTTTACATGATTGAATTCATGAACTAATAGTTAAGGAAGTTCCTTGAGATTTTTATATAAACATTGAGGGTTTTTAGAATTCTCATATTATTGATTAGCTACCGAAAACATAGTTTTAGTTTAATAAAGTAAAACTGAAATCATAAAAAAAAAGCCATTACATTAAGTAATTAGTTTTCATGTCATGTTGAGATTAAAACCATGGTCTTGATTCGAAATACACAAATCTCACATGGAGTTCAAAGTAAATAAAGATTTAAAAAATGGGTTGATCCAGGTAAAAAATAATTGGGCACCGACCCTAATTTTATGGAAATTGTTTAGGAGAAGTGTCAAAATCCCGGTTGGCTTTGTTTTCTTAAAAGACTAGAATACCAAAGGTCAAAAACTCAAAATATGTTATTTCAAATTGTCTTTGAGGTTTATTTTGATCTTAATAATGTCCAAATCATTGATTAGTCCATTCTTAAGTGCCTCAGATGACACAACACGACTCGAACTCAGTCACATCGGCTAGGAATTGTTTTTTTTTTCGTTTATCCGGCCAGTTCCTATTCAACTCGGCTGACATATTCAGACTCAGTTAATGGCAATATGTCTCACACTCAATCATACAAGTTAGAACTTGTACTGATGTAAAGTATCCAAATTAAGTGTAGACAATGATCCAATCTTAAATTCAAATATCAGCCAATATCCAAAATAATGGTCCATATTTGTCAATTGTCACATTATGATATTTTCAATATTGTCTACTATGAAACACTACACCATAAAACTAAAATATCAATCAGTAAGCATGATAAATGTCTATTTTTTTAAAGTTATTGTGGTTGACTTTTTTCATCTATTTAGGATTAAAGATTTTGAGTCTAACTTTTTTATTCTCCTCTATTTAAACCAATTTCATCATCTTTTTTAAACCCAATATTTCAATATCAGGTTAGATTTAAAGCCAATAGAGGTGAAACATGGAACGGGTTTTCAAATAATCCGACCTGAGAAATCAATGAGTTTGGATTATGTATTTATATATTTCAGGTCGGGTCGCATTAGGAAAATGAAAACTCGTATGAAATTTCAGTCGGGTTGGATTGAGAAAATTAGAATTAAACTTATCCGACCTGACGTACCCTGACTCGACACGAGTGCTCTAAGTTATAAAACGGCACTCGGATTGACTTGGGTTAGAAATTCAGATCAGGTTGAATAATTTAGGTAAGCAAATCGGATCGGGTTGGATTCATTAAATTTTAACATGAGTTGAATTGAGTTTATTAAAATTCAATCGGACCCGTTCAGCCCTAAAAGAGCTTCTTCCAAATTGAAATGCCACATAGGATGCCAGGATTGCAAGGCCCAGCCCACTTTCATCAACATTACCAGGATTGTACTCGCATGGAGGGCCTTACCGGGCCGAACTTAATGCAACATGCATCATATTTCGGACGATTATAGACTGGGACATAGCTTGCTTGTAAGAGCCCACAATAAGCTTCGATGGGCTCACGTTTCCAGTATCGCTTGGGCCATTATGACTTAGTATTGCCTAATTTCAATAGGATCCCAATTTCTTATCCATTTTCTGTATCAAATTATCAATTCAATATTAATTAGCACTCGATTTGTCTACTTTCAATAAACGCTCTTTGAGTCTCACCTATAAGCTTTTTAAGAATCACCTAAATCCTACCAGCTAAGCACTTAGTAGTCTGTAAAATTCATAATTTTTTTTTTTTTAATTTACATATGGAAAACCGTAGAGTACTCAGGATAAACTCATAATTCATCATGTGTCAACCTCATTTAATCATTTCTCCACTTAGATTAAGCCCTTATCATCCAACAACAACTAATTTTCAGCCAATATTTAAAGCATGTGTGAGGAATAACCATACACGCTTAGGCACCTGCTACCAAATGAATCGGAATTGGGTCAAAATGTCTTTTTCTCAATAAGTGGCCCACCAGAATTCACCTTGATTGTATCCATCATGATATGTTTTCAAATACTGTAAATTTTAAAGATTTAAAAATAGTTCAAATTGATCAAATTTTGTAGAACTAAAAAATGTGACTTGATTAATTTAATTGGAGAAGTTTTTAGCAGATAAGTCAATGTTCTTATAATTATCTTATATATTTAAAACTCAAGACAAACTACAGATGTTTGCATATGAAAAGTAAAGGTGTAACTCAACTGATTTCCTCCTGTCTCATAAAGCGGGAGGTTGCAGGTTTAAGCTCTCATAGCCTAACCTTAGTGTGCCTTAGGAGTAGTGGTCTCACCTATGGGGGTTTTACACTCGGTATCCCACAGTTTCCCACACTTAAATTAAAAAAAAAAAAAACATATCTAATAAAATAATTTTTTACTTAAATATGAACTAATAAAAATATAATTTCAAAATATTTTACTTTTATCTTTACAATTATTTCTAAAATTTTGCTTTTTGCGCCCTCAATTCTTACTTAAGTCATATACCTGCTTATTTATCTTTTTTTTTTTTTTCCATTTCACCTTTTATATTTCCTTTATTTAATTACTAAACTACCATCACCCAAAAGGAAAAGAAAAGAAACGTCCGAGTTGCACCCTTACCACACACTCCCCACCATCTAGAAACCTTATCATGTCTTAACTTGTATACCGGGTACTTCGTTCTCCAATTCAATCATACATGGAGTTGTTCTCTCTTCAAGCTCTCCTCTTCTCCCTCCTTTTCGTCCTCTCTCTCTCAATCTTCTTCTCCAACAGAGCTCCATCAAAGAAATGGAGATCTACAGGTATTCGAACCTACCCACTTGTCGGAAACTTGCCGGATTTTCTCAAGAACCGGAACCGATTGCTTGAATGGATGACTGAAATCCTCTTAGAGCATCCAACGAACACGGTTATCTTCCAAAGGCCTGGAAATGTTAGAGGAATCATCACGGCTAATCCTACAAACGTGGAGCACATGCTCAAGTCCAATTTTGAAAACTACCAGAAAGGGGAACGATTCATCTCCCTATTGGAAGACTTCCTCGGCCGTGGGATTTTCAATTCCGATGGCGAGCTATGGAAGGTTTGTGTTTATGATATATGCAGTCCAGTATTTTCATCTTATAGTTATTATTTTCCTCCTTTTGTTAAAAGAACAACACTCTGCTATGGTATTACAATGGACACACTCTTGAAATCAAGTATTAGTGTACAACTTGGGCTGTCAAAACTTGAACCTGAAAGGCCCAACTGAACTTGCATTCTGGCTTGGATCCAAAAGCGAACTTGTAACCAGGCCTCAGGTAGTTGAAGATAACTCTGGTCTGGCCCATATTTTATTCATTTATTTCTATGATTTTGTATAACTTGTTACCTTCCTAAGTACTGCATATTTGAATGACAAGCGATAAGCATCCATTCCAGTCCAATCCACTGAATCATCTCTTGGTAAATCTGAGCCAAACCCAAATCCATTTATTTCATTGTTACGTCTTGTTCAAGCCTTTTATTTGTCATTCATCCACATAATGGGGCTCAAGTGGTGGTGACATGGTGGCCCATCTATCTGCAACAAAAGGGCAATAGTGTGCTTACCTACCCAGATCATCATTTTTAAAATACTCAACTCACAGGTGCAAAGGAAGACAGCAAGCTTTGAATTCAATACAAAATCTCTTCGAAACTTCGTCATGGAAAGCGTCCGCCATGAAATCCTCAATCGCTTGTTTCCGGTGCTACACAAAGCAAGTGAAACTGGCGACATTCTGGACTTGCAAGATGTTCTCGAGCGCTTTGCCTTTGACAATGTGTGCATGGTCGCCTTCAACGAGGACCCAATGAGTCTGGGCTTGGGTGTGTCCCAGTCGGCCCATGACTTTGCACGGGCCTTTGAGGTGGCGGCCAACCTCAGTGCAGGCCGTTTCAGATATGCATGGCCGTTCCTTTGGAAAATCAAGCGGTTCTTCAATGTTGGATCAGAGAGGAGGTTAAAAGAGTCCATCTACACCGTCCATAACTTCGCAAGTAAGATCATACAGGCCAGGAAGAAAGAAGGCCCAAAATCAGACACCGATCTACTGTCAAGGTTCATTGCGAGCGATGATAATTCAGACGAGTTCCTCCGAGATATCATTGTGAGTTTCATCCTAGCAGGCCGTGACACAACATCGTCCACTCTTTCATGGTTCTTCTGGCTTCTGTCATCGAGACCCGACGTTGAGGAATGTATCTTGAATGAATTGAAACTGATACGGGCCCGTTACCGAAACGACACCGAGAATTTTAGTTTCGAAGAGTTGCGAGAAATGCATTATCTTCATGCATCGATATCGGAGGCCCTGAGGTTGTACCCGCCTGTATCGATTGATACAAGAGCATGTCGAGACGACGATGTAATGCCGGATGGAACGGTAGTGAAGAAGGGCTGGTTTGTGACATATAATGCATACACAATGGGAAGAATGGAGAGCATTTGGGGAAAAGATTGCCTGAGTTTCAAACCAGAGAGGTGGTTGGATAACGGGGTGTTTCGGACCGAAAGCCCATATAAGTTTCCAGTATTTCATGCGGGCCCAAGGATGTGCCTGGGGAAGGAGATGGCTAACATACAGATGAAGTCCATTGTAGCATGTGTCATTGAGAAATTTCAGATAGAAGCTATAGGGAAGGACACGTGTCCTACACATTTGCTCTCATTAACTATGAGGATCAAAGGAGGGTTGCCTGTTCGAGTGAAGAAGAGAAACATTGCTGCATAGTATCTAATGTCTATAATATCATTTCCAATTTTTCATGTCCTAATAGAGAAACATATATGTATATCTAAAGATAGTTTTTTTTTTTTTTTTATGAATTTACTTGTCGGAAATTGCAGGATATCTAAAGATAGTTAGTTTGGTTGCAGTCATACGATCCTCTCCCTCAATTTATAATTTAATGAACTTACATACAATTGGAGTCATAGAGCTTCTTCCTATCTTCCCATCCATAAGCCTAATGTACATAAATAATCATTGCATGGCCCGGCCCACTTTCATCAACATTACCAGGATTATACTCGCATGGAGGGCCTTTCTGGGCCGGAACTTAATGCAACATGCATCATATTTCAGACAATTATAGGCTGAGACATAGCTTGTTTGTAAAAGCCCACAATAGGCTCGATGGGCTCACGTTTCCGGTATCACTTGGGCTATCATGACTTGTATCATGACTTGTATGAGGGGCGGCGCAAAGAGATCTCAGTCAGGGATTGAAAATTTGGCTCGAACGAGATTTTTCTCTCTCCTTATTTTTTTTTTTTTTGAAAATTTCGATGATTACTTTTTTTTTTGAAAAAATTCAGTTAAAAAAATGGATTATTTTTAAAAAAATTTAAAAATATAAATAGCGGCCGAGGTACGACTGGGCCCACACCGATATTTGTTTTTTTTAAATAAAAAATAAAAATCAGCCAAACTTTTTTGTCTTTGGCCGATACTATACGTATCGGCCGAGATATCTCGGCCATTGAAATCCCAAGATATCTCGGCCGATACGGAGATTTCGACCCCTGATCTAAGCTGAGAAGTTTCTCTCCATAGTGTTTTTTTATTTTTTTTGAAAAAAATCAAAAAAATTTACAGAAAATGCAAATAATTATGTGTTTATTGAACAAGTAATTTTACATAAAATATTGGACATTTACATCTTCTAATATAATTTATAAGTTACGATATATTGAAATTATATAATTAGTAATAAAATGGTGAAGAATTACAAAAGCAAAGTAGATAAATGAGGAAAAATTGTAGAATTAATTTCATATTTTATTTACTTAGTCAATGAGTGTTATTTTAAGTTATGAATTATAGAAACAAAAAAATAAATAGTAAAAAAATGGATTAAGTAATTTCATATTTTTTTAAAAAAAATTGCCCTACCGATATTACTAAATCTCAGCAAATATCAAGACAGAGATCTCGGCCGACATCTCCATAATATAAGCTGAGATTTGATTCGTACGACCCATACAATGATCGGATGAGATTTGGAACCTGCTTGTATCGCCTAAAATAATGAACATGTGTGCCAAAAATTCATAGGAATTTCAATACACGATATATCGGTAGGGAGGAGAGAAACGGGATCACCAGTAAGGAGAGTGAGAGAGAGCTCAATTTTCGTTCATCATAATCAATATCTCTATTACAATCGCTAACCCTAATACTAAAATAAGAAATAAAATAAAAACAAAATAAGAAAAAAGGAAATTACTTTAAATAAGAGAATATACAAATGAGGAAAATTAGAAATTAATTGATTTTCTCAATTCCGTGCCGGGTATCCCGATTCGGGTAAGATCGCAATTTTGGGGCAACGCGGAATGATTCTGGTTCTACATCACTTAGATATAAATCAATCACATAATAGAAAAAATGAGGTCATTTATATTCATTATGGAGTTCTTTTTAACAAAATAAGATTAGAAAAATATCACATTAGAATTGCTCTATCATGCGAACAAAGGAAATGCAAATCTAAGTATGCACTGAAATACAATTTTTTTCCTAAAAGCATGTCTGATATTCTGTATTTGGAGGTGGAATTTGACAAATTCTGCTCAAAATCTATTATTTAATATATTTAAAATTTATAAATGAAAAATCTTAATATTTCAAAAGTCATCAAAATTCTAAAATTTCAGAGCGTCAACTGCCATGGTGAAAAAGAAGGGAGACAAAGGATCTCCGTGTCTTAAATCCCTAGAGGCCTTAATTGAAGCAACAGAGATCCATTTATCAGAATAGAGGAGGCCTCACAAGTAAAATAAAAAGAGAAGAAAAGTAAGTAGTTCTATCTAAATAAAAGTATAAAATAAAATGATTTCTCTAGTTATCTCTCTTCCTTCGTGCCACGTTTACATTTTTTTCCCATTTGATAATAAAAAAAATATTTTCTCCATCGAAAAAGTAGCGTCAGTGGGAGATGAAGAGAAGCAAATTTTTTTTTTTTAATATTGATTTTCATAGAAGTAGAAAATAAACAAATTGACCCCTAAAATTTTTATATGACCTAATGAAAACTAAGGTAATGTTTTTCTAAATTACAAAGTCAACCTTGCTGTGAGTGATGCACTGCTTTCTCCAATAAAAATTTCCATTACACTTAGCAGCCACTAATCTTATTTTGTCAGCTTACCCTTTTTCATTAATCAATGTATTAATGGTAAAGAAACTGACCTTTCCTTTAAACGTCTCTCACATGAACGTCCATAATCACCAAAAACAAAAATTTCTAATATTTTATTAAAAAAAGAAGAAAAAAAAAAGCTTCCAAGACGCATTCATGCAAATTTAATAGTTAGATAGTAGCCTGTACTGATACTTCCCACTTGCATTAATTGGCATTCGTCAATTCCAATGTCCCCAAAATTATAAATAGGTTTCACCAACTCCAATCAATTAAAAATCTAAGAACCCATATTGCCCTACTTTAATCACTAGTGCCATCAATTTTTAATTTTTTTCCCTACAAATCCATGTGACATGTGGAAGCCCAAGTTGTGATGACATTCCAATTCATTATTCGGATGGAATACCCATTGATTTCTGCAATAATAATATTATTTTTATGTCTCACTTGTCTTAACCAATTGGGTCTGTCTTGAAATTTGGCTTTCATGGAACTTTCACACTAAGATAAGTGCAGATGAAGTTCTGTTTATTTCGTTTTTGTTGTTGATGGTGGTATTTTTTAAAAAATTAAAGAAATATTATAGTTTAAAGTTTGAAATTTACATTCAATTTGAAATCTTATTAAATTAAATAATCCGTCCATCATTTTTTTCCACTAGTGAAACTATGATCTTGACTAATTCTTGGACGAAACCAAGCTAGAGTCAACCTATATACAACTCCTATTAGATACAAAGAAAATTACACCAATGTGTCAAATTGTAAATGTCTAAAGTGATTAGAAAAGAAATTTCCATGTAATGATAAAAAAAAATCAATATATAAGATCATCCAACATCATCAGTGGACTTTTGGTATCAGATTTATACGACTTCAGATAATATATATATTATAAATTTATCGATATTTGAAACTGAAGATGGTGAAGGTGGTGGTGAGGCTATTTAATTGATTTAAAAATGGATTTCCAAATATATTAATACAGAACTAAGTTATTTAAATAGTTTTTTACTACGGAAGTCTGACACCATTGAAGCACCATTTCATTTTGAGTTCCCTGAACCTTCTTCAACTATTTTTTATTAGGAAGAGATGTAGATGATATAATTAAAGAGAAGTTCCTTGATCTAATCATAGCTTATAGCAATTAAAATTTTAAAGTAAAACATTAGAAGACTTAGATAATAATAATATGATAATGATAATGGTAGAAGAAATCAAGAACATAGCCAAGACTAGCAATAGATCGAAGTCTAAATATTCAACAGCGTTATGTTTTTTTTTTCTTTTTCTGGGCTTTATTGGTAGTTTGAGAGACTACCATTCATGTTACAATTCAAGGGAGTTGAAACACTACCACACATGTTACAACCCAAGAAATCTAGAGACTTACAACCCAAAATTCAAAATGAAATTCTCTTAGGCAGTACCTTGCCTAGATCCATGTCCAACAACAGACAACAAAGCATTCTTCATTCCCCCCATGGAATAGCACCCTCGGACCCCACCGAAGCACAAAGTCGAAGTCGGCGATCCAATTGCCGGATATTCATCATCCCCCATCGAAGAGAAAGACGATCTGGAGCTCGAGAGACGGGTACGTCTGAACAAATTTGAAGACATGAATGGTGATGATGACGACGATGACGATGAAGTGTAGGATGATGCATAAGACAACCTAGGCGAGGGTGAATTTGATGTTGGTGATGACACATGAGACCTTCTCACATTGAGCTTGGGAAGTATGGTATTGAAAAGGCTAGATTTTGAGGGTTTTTTGTTGGTGCGACTCTTGTAGTAGGAAGGAGGTGGAGTAAGGGGAGGTAGAGAAGTGGTAGAAAGTGTATGTTTTGGTGTTCCTGGTTGAGATTCCCAAACAAATGGAACTGAACCAGCTGCAACTCCATAATAAACTCTAAGGGAAGAATTTGCCATGGAATTTTCCTTGGACAAAAGCTTACCAAAGAACTTGTCATCCCGCTTGATTTGGAGGGTCTTTTGAGGAAGATCAGGGCTCCTTTTCAGCATCTTTGGCTTGATGGGCTTCTTGGTTCTAAAGTTAGGGTTTGAAGAAGACAGAGAAAGAGAGAGAGGAGAGGTCTTTGCAAGTTTGGTGATCTAGTTCCCCTGTGTCTAGTGCATTATGTACTATTTCTAAGGTCTTAATGATGAAACAATATAATATATATTAAACACATGCAACTATTAATTAAGTCGCCTTCGACATAATTTCATAAGAAAATTAGAAATTTGGCTTTAGATGGTGCTTTGTCCTATTATTATTGATGACAATTTCACTTTCTTCCCGTGACATGTTACTTTATTGAGTCAATCTTTTCTATTATAGACCACTTTTAGTTGGTGATCAAATAATATCTTCATATATGATTTGTTAGAACCAAAGTCCTGTATAAATCTATAGATCTTTCTATCCATAACTGATGTAGAACTTGTTCACTGTTCCAACAATCTCTTTTCGAACAACGCTTTCTAACAAATAGAACGTAGCCGGTTATCCCGTCTAGTTAGGGAATCTTCTAAGTCCACATGTATTGGTTTAAAGATATAGATCTGATACCATTTGTAAAAACTAGGTTTCTAGACTAAAAGTGTAACCCATTAGATGGAGTAGCCGAAGTCTTTCATAAATTCCTAAATCTCTCTCCTTCACAATCAATGTAAAACTTGTTCACTACCCCAACTTGATTTCCTAACGTAAATCAAGCATCTCTCGTACAACATCTTGGCAATTGATGTTAGTTCCTAATTTTCTCTCCTGCAATCGTAGTTTTAAATATTGGCTGAGATTCAAAATTTCATAATATTTTTATCTGAGAAATTGATAATTATTTGGGTTTTAAGAACTCGGTCAAAACCTATAATAGCCAATATTTTGGCCAAACCAAAATATCAGTTTCAAATAGTATTTACACCTAAAAAACCATAAAACTTATCCAAATTCGAGAGGTTGAGATCAAAAGCTTCAAAAGTTCCCAATCTGAGATACATTGAACAATCGAGAATGTGGTAGAAATTAAGAGACTAATGTGTACTTAATGTATTAATTAAGAGACTTTGGATAGTTAGGAAAGAAGGGAGGTTGAGAGACAATAAATGCCCAAATGGGGAGATGTGGTCCATGAAGGTTTTGTATTAATAGTAGGCTGTGGAAATGGAACTGTTCACACCCATGAAAATGACTTAAAAAGCCACAATCAATGCAAGACCCATGAAGCCGAAGAAGATAAATTTTTGATTAAAGCCAATTTTGATTTTCTTCATATGAGTTCTCATGTGAGATGAAAAGTAATTAAATGAGTCTTACCATTAGGTAAGTTACAGGAAAATTAGAGTTACTTTTATATATATTGGGTCCACTTTAATAATAAAGAAAAGAAAGAAATCCTTGAATTTCAACATCTTTTTATGATTATTAATGAATACCGCTAAATTGAGATAAGCTATTGTCCTAAACATTTGTATCATACTATTTATTATCTGGACATTGAACTTCTTAAACTTTAGTTCTAAGTATCTGTAGATTCTTGTGAAAATGCTTTGCACTTTCCAATTTCCATTATTCAAATCATTATGGCAGTAACAAATACTAACAAAGCTGAGTTGCTCACTGGAAGGAGCTGCAAATATTTATTTGTTTGTTTGTTTTTAAATTATTATTCTGATTGGGGGGAGAAATGTAGGAAACCAACCTAATATGAGAAAGAACAGATTGGAATGGAAGATTAAGGAAATATACTTCTTATGTAAGTTCAAAAAAGTATTGGAATTCGAGATTAAGGAAATATACTGCTTAAGTTCAAATATTAATGGGTCCCATAGTTTGCCATTAGGGGCAGCAATGGATCTTTCGTGCTTCCCCAACCAAAGCCACAAAATCCTATGAGTAGGTGCCCATAATATTGTAATGGTCCTGCAGACTACCAACAGTACATCTAATTAAAAGGGTCAGTAGAACCAATAAAATAGAGAACCATGTTTTTTTGAATCCTTGATTAGATCAATGTGATTGGCTTGATGAGTAAGATGTCTATCTCATAAAATACGATTTTGAATTTGATTCACGTTCAATTCTAATGGGTCACTTTCTTTAAACTTAATTGATGTGTGTATTAAAAAGTTAACATATGTCTATGGATTAATCTTCCTCTAATGTAGAACTGGAATACCATATTATAAAAAAAGATTATGTATTACTTAAAAAGTATTAATCTGTATTTAATCTAAGAAAGATTTAGATGAATATATCACGTTGTTGACTTGATGGTCATTTAAGTAAACTTCATATATTATAAAACCCATGTGCCCAATGAACTTAGAAGTTGAAATAAAGTGAGGTTCCCATCACAGTTCACACCCTTAATTCATGATTAGTCAAAGAGAATAAACCCTAAACCTATTGGTCTGGATAAGAATTCAAACCTAGTTTTTCTGCAACTCATTCGATGCAGTTTCAATGGCGATGAAAAAGCATAGCACGTGCTATCACATGGGAGCACGTGCATTCCCCTTCCATTCCCCATCTTCGTGCTAGGTTCTTAGTTTCCTGCTTTCATTTTGTTTTTTAAAGGTTTTTGGTAGTGGATGAGCATGGCCGTCCATCGTCAATCATATCATGAGTGGATGGATCACTGCACGAGAAAATTGTAGTTTGGTAGTAAATTTAATGACTATTTATTTCAGTTTGTTAGTAAATTTAATGGATCTTTATTTTATTTTTTCTTAAATTACGTCAATGAAGTACGATCTATGAGAAATATATGTAGAAGTGCTGAATATATATAATTTTTTATGAAAATATCATTATGATGTCACAATAAGTTTTCAATTTATTTAGAAAATTATTTTAAAAGTTGAGGTCTATGCACATGTTTATTGTGTTAATTGATATGATCAAAATATTGTGAATATATTTTAGTAAGATTATTTTTAATAATGTCGGGTAATTAAATTATTTGATCTAGTGTCACTTGCCAAAAAAATAGTAGAGATATGAATAATTCCATTAAAATGAATATTTATGAAGCATAATCTATACTTTGTAAAAAGGAGTTATACAAAGTCATAGAAAAATAAGAAAAACAAATAAAGAAACATAACATAATCTCTAATAACAAAAGAAGTACAACAATAATAATCACTCTCTACAACAATAATAATCACTCTCTCCCACCAAAAAACAAGATCTAAGAAAATACTATAACACAACGTGATCTTATGGATTCCCGCATTTACCAATAAATCTGCCACATTATTAACTAACCTTCTCACCTGGGTGAAGTGAAAAATCATATTCTTAAACAAATGTCTGATCTTCCTAAAATATTAATTAATCTCTATGAATTTTTTTTTTTACTACTTGTCCAAGCAATAGCATTAACAGAATCTCCTTCAATAATAAGATTGGCATTTTCTCATCTAGATCAAAGGAGAAGTGCTTTCTAAACACGTAGTAAATCCTCTTCATTTACACCTGTAGACTCCGAAAAAGCCAACAACAACAACCTCCTATTAACATCATGAAACATGATTTTCCTCTAATGACACCATCCACATTAAATTTAAAGAAATGAGGTTTTAATTTTGATGGTTTAACATTTACTATATTTCTCTTCCGACCACCCTTCAAGCACCATCTCAACTCATTCATAATCTCATATAGTAACCGGAGAATTCCTTACTTAAAATGAGCC
This sequence comes from Chimonanthus praecox, assembly GCA_022113865.1. Taxonomy (NCBI): domain Eukaryota; kingdom Viridiplantae; phylum Streptophyta; class Magnoliopsida; order Laurales; family Calycanthaceae; genus Chimonanthus; species Chimonanthus praecox. The sequence goes on along the minus strand of CM039090.1, from coordinate 1,289,178 downwards.
ACCCAATGCTACTCCACTTGGCCGTCTAAAATTTTGGAAACTTACCTTAAAATGTTTTATTGTTCCAATCTTTCCATACTAACAAAAAATCACAGCTACAATTAACCTCCAAATAATGTATAAAATTATTTGTTAAAAAAACCTAATTCTTGTAATCTACCAATGCAAATACGAATTTAGGTCACTTGCAATCTGGCACGTATCAACCAAGTCGAAGTTTAGTGTTTTTTTTTTTTTTTTAACTCAACTTATCTTAACTGGTTTACTACTTTACTCAGTTAGTATGTCACCGAGTCATCCAAATTGGTGAGTTTGATCACAATTTTGAATATCTCTCGTGTTATTTTGGTTGCCTACGGAATCCAGTGCTGAGTCCAAATTTTTGAAGTATGCTTAAAGTTATAGTTCACAAGATACCGATTCTTTAGTCTTAAATGGGGACAAACCCAAACTTAGTATCTTCCCACCGAGACTCAGTCGGATTACCCATCGATGGATTTGCAACCAAGGCAAGTCAAACTGACTTTTAGGGCTGCAAAAGCCTGAACCTGAATTGTAATTAAAGGGCCCAAGAACTAGACCAGGCCCAGTTTAACCTAAATTAGTCAAATCCGAGCCCTAACCAAATTATATTTGTAAGAACCAAGGCCATTGTCATTCCCGTATGTATATGAGTCTTACCTAGTAAAATTATTTTATATACTATATAAAATTTATATTTATAAACAATATTAATTAATTAAAATTAGATTATATAAATTGTACTTAAATTTTGGGCTTTTTAGGCTAAACTTGGACTGTACTAGCCCCAGTCGAGTCTGAATTCAAATTTGAGTTTGACAAAAAGAAGGAGAGTCATACAGACACTCGGGTTTTCTTTCTCTACACACCTGTTTTCAAAAAATCATGTGAAATTACCCTTTTGGCTTTTCATTTTTTTTGAAAAAACGATTCCTTCGCATCATTCTAACGAATTTTTGGTTCGTTCGAAAGAAACTTGCAGTACATGGGCGGTGGAGTGGAGTTTTCAAACGAGATCGTTTTTTGACCAATTTCTACAAACAAGGTATCAAAATTCATCTACTCTGGATTTTATTAACTCCGGGACTGATTTTAAGTGAAAAGAGTATAGTTTTGAGCTTAAAAAATTATACCCAAAAAATTAAAAAAAATGGCATTCCCTTTTAATTCTTTGGGTACGATTTTTGAAGTTCAAAACTATACTATTTTCACTTAAAATCAGTCGCAAAGTTCATAGAATTCAGAGTAGATGAATTTTGATACCTTGTTTGTAAAAATTAGTCGAAAAACAATATTGTTTGAAAATTCCACTCCATAAACCACAACTGAAAGGTTTGTTCGAACGAACGAAAGAATCTTTTGAATGATTCACAACGGCAAGGAATGATGTGGAGGAATCATTTTTTTTTAGAAAAAATAGAAAGGCAAAAGGGTAATTTTACATGATTTTTTGAAAATAGGTGTGCAAATAAAAAAAATGCGGGTATCTATTTGGCTGGCAAAAAAGAATCCAAATAATTATCACCATTCTACAATATAAGAAATATTTTTAAAATGAACATACGTCTAGTAACTGTTTCTCTCTTTTGACACACTTTTATGCAGTTTTGCATGTTTAAAATTTGCTCAAAAACCACATATCGGGCAATGGAGGAAATGAAAAAAGCCAAAAAAAAATTCAGTTTTAGGTTCGGCAAACATAATAAATGTATTTTCAGATTTTTCAGAAATATTTAAATTACTATAGTCGGTAGACCTATGTTTGAAAATTTTCAATCGATAACAACCAATATTTCAACCCAATTTAGAAGTTTTTGTCTAAAAATAATTTTGATTTTTAATTAAAATTATCTATCAGCATCAGCATCAGCTAAAATGGCAGATATGACCGGCTTATATTTTTAATTCATTCCCTGAAGGACCGAAGAATGTACTCTCACCCGACATTTTAATCCCCAAGAGTCAGAAAATTATTAAGAGAGGAGGGTAGTACAGACTAAGAAGACTACTCTATGTGCTAGAAACGATAGCCCATTTAGCTAAACGAACTAGTTTTGAAGCCCAGATCAGATACATGGGCTTGAAAGTGGGACAAACCTGGCCCAATTGTAGAATGGACACTTTTTTTTTTTAAATCACCGGTACTTGACACTATTTCAGAGTTACAAATCTTGATCGATATTATTTGTATTGACAGATATAACTGAGATCTCACTAACATCAGTTTATACACATTTATACAATTAAAATTTATGGAAGATAAAAATTAGAAGATGAAAATATAAAGACATGGAAAAAAAAATCCCTTACTATTAGCAACCAGGCTCTACAGTCTACACCTCATTATTAAAATCTCACGGCACACTCATCAAATTTATATTTTCATTAAAATATATGATGTGGCTCAAAAATATTTAAATTTTTAAATAATATTTGGTCATCAGCTTTCGCCAAAAGTAAAGCCATGATAGTACAAAGATGAATGGGCGCCGGGCCCCACATGCTCTTTATCGCCTGCGATAGGAGCACGTCCGCACACTTTGTAGGATTCTGACCGTTGATGCACCACAACGCAGCAAATCAATGGTAGTCACTACAACGGCACGTTTGACGTTCAAATGCCAAAGTATCTGACCGTTGCAGATTGAATTTTGTATTTTTCTTTGCCGACAACCGCACTTACTTTCCCAAGTCCTAATCACAATTCGAAGTTTGAAGTTTGAACTTTCTAGTAAGCAGTAAGCACCAGGTTAATATTAAAATCACTTTATAAAATTATAAAACAGTTGTTGATATAAGAATTTAGAAAAAAAATGTTAGTTATTATTTAAATTAAATAAAAATAGACAGTTTAAGTGGAGTATATTATTTTTATAAATTAAATAATTAAAAAGATTTAAATGAATTTTTATGATCAATAATCACTATTATAATTTGGTAAGGTTGATATTTGTAATAAAAATAAAATTGATGTACGAGTAGTTGAGAACTCGTTACTAAGTTATTTGATTTAACATAAGAGTTGAATCTAGTGTAGCCGGACCCACTAAAAGGAAATGAGCTCACCGTTAATGCTCCCGTTAGTATTATGTTCTCCCTTACTCCCCTTCGCTCGTAAATCATAATTATAAGTCTTTGAGAAATGACATGTGCACTCTCAATTACTTACATCGGTCATAAAACAGTGTATTTTTGCATTCAACAAACAATATTTTATACGTAATTTTTTAAAAAATATAAATAAGTAGTGATTTTTAAATGTTAAATATTAGATGTGAAAAATGATAACATGTGACAATTTGATTAATACCATAAATTTTTTATTTTGTATTAACAACAGATGATCTATTTTTAATCCCAAGAAATACTTCAGAATTGAAGTCTTTAGATTCAATTCAGTGACTCTAATGAATGCTCATTCTATGCAGACTTGTTCAATATGTGTGAATTAGAGGTTTTCATACACTCCCGAAGATTAATAGAGTGCAACGTATAGATACCTCTGAACCTTAAGAAAAAAAAGATGATCAATTCTTTTAAGTTGACATGTAAGACAAAGGAGTTAAAAAATCTCAACATAAATGGGTTTATACCTTATACACATCAATCCATTAAATCGTAGTTTTTAATTTTTCAAAAAGAAATGAAAGAAGTGATGATCTATATTATGTTTTGATTGATACTAGTATCAGAGGGCCTTGAATGTCGACCAAGGATTTCAAGACTTAGCTGAGTCTGAATTGAATCAATTAATATGATTAGACTCGATCAATACTGATATAACCGGTTGAGATTTGGCCGTTTTGACCCATTTTTATTGGTTTATAACTGATTTTACTTTGACTCGGCCAATACAATTTGAACTCTTAGAAATAGAATGCAATATTTAAAACTTTAGCCTTATATTCATCTCAGGTATTTGAAACTTAAGTGGAGGACCCGCTTGGATTTTGTATAAGAAGTATGTACAGTGATAAGCCACTGGTACGATGTGTCCCGATCCGACCCGAAATCGTAACCGACGAGTTAAGATTTTGGTCTTTCGGGTCCAATGGCATAAAGCCCAATGCCCAAAGCCCAAAGTCCGAACTATTTTCAGTCACTGGAAAGTGATGTCCTTCACTCCTCAAAATAGAAAAGAGGGATTAATTTCGAAACCCGAAGTCGAACGTTTTCCCTCACTCTCCTCTCTTCTCTCTGTGTGTCAGTTATCTGTATTCACTCATTCGTTCTCATTTACAGCTTGCTCCATCTGCATTTCAAATTCCTTTTCATTTCATCCTCTCTCTCTCTCTCTCTCTCTCTCTCTCTCTCTCCTAGAGGCCCGAAAAGTCCCGTTCAAGAAATTCCTTTCAGGCCTATTATGGCCGGAACCCTAGACTCTGGCGCCGGAGGTCCGGAAGCCTCATTGCCAGAGATTAGCGACGGACGGGCGGAGATCGACACCTCAGCTCCCTTCGAGTCAGTTAAGGAGGCTGTGAACCGTTTCGGCGGCAGTGGCGTCTGGAAACCCCACTACAAGCTCGCGGCCGACGCCGAGGTATATAACTCTGACTCTTCATTGAGTTCTCCCAGTTTAGATGTAGCACTTGCTCCTCACTTGTGAGAGCTCAACCTATTTTTTTTTTTTGTTTCTCCTTTTTCTTTTCCTTTTTTCCCTCTTCTTCCCTGTTGAATATTTTGTATGCTTTTGTTTTGGATTTAGGGTTTAGTTGGAAAAGCTGCGGCTTTTTTCTCCGAGTTTGGATGGATGCAAATAAGGTGTTTTTTCCCGCAAAATACAAGTTTGTTAGGAAATTACCAATTTTAAGTAAAAATGGAACTTTATTCCCTTATTTTCAAGGAAACTTTTCTTCATTCTGTCCGTTGGTTTTTTTTTTTCTTTTGATGAATTGCGTTGGTTTTGCACATTTCAGCATCAGTTTCTTTTAAAACTGAAATTAGATTTTTTTTTTTTTGATGTCCTTTTGCTCCTTGTTTGGATGCATGGAAAGGATATAATTTTTGTTGGGGAAAGTTACAATTTTAAAGTTAAAAAGAAGAAGTGTATTTAATTTTTTTTTTCCGGGAAAGTATTCATCTTTCTGTGCATTGATTTGTACAGTGATTTCCGTTGGTTTTGTGCATCTCAGCGTGGGTTTCTTTTAAAACTGAAAATTGATTTGTTTTGATGTCTTCTTGTTCTGTGTTTGTATGCATGGAAAGGAGTATTTCTGGAAAATTACAATTATAAATAAACTACGAAGTGTATTTAATTTTCTTTTCCAGGAAAGTATTCGTCTTTCTCTGCATTGAGTTTTGATACTGAATTGTGTTGGCTTTGCGCATTTCAGTATGGGTTTCTATTGAAATTAAAAATTGATTTGTTTTTATTGTGTATTTGTCCACCTAAATGTCTCACTAGGTGAATCTCCAATTCTTGATATCACTTCTTTACTATTATTCTAGCTTAGTTATCATGAAACAATAAGAAATTATCCATTGCTTATTGCAGCATATTGATAACCACTTACTGATGTCCCACTTTTTTTGAAAGGTTAGTGATGTTCCATCCTGGCTCTTCACTCATCACCCAGTTGATAACGCATTTTCTTTTCCAAAAAAAATGCCTTGTGTTTCCAAAAGTGCCCTAGAAAGTTTGGGAATAGTTGTCATTTTATGTGGAAAAGGTGGTGTTTCTCATGATGGAAGGGTGGCGTGGAGAGTCAAATACTCAAGTGTGAAGATAAGCAAGAGTAATTGGATTGTAAATTTTCTATTGAAAAGGGATCTGCACACCTCAACTTGGAAAATGAAATCCAAACTTATTTTGAAAATTTGATGGCGTTCCCACTTAACCCCTTTGATCATGGCAACTGTTTTCCTTTTCCCAAGTAACTGGCAGCCTGTACTAGTCCCATGACTTTCCTTGATGACTTCTTTTTTTTATTTTTTCAGACTTTCAGTTGCCAAGCTTGTCATCTGTTCTGTGATGATTTTTAAACAAGTAACAACAACAAATTTATCAACTTCTTTCTCCCCAGAATCACAGATGGTTGTATTTTGTACTGTTTTGGAGCTGTATATAGTCTAAAAGGCTTCTATCAGCACTATTTTACACTTTTCATTTGGGTATGATTAGTCAACCAATAATTGGTTGAGGCCTGACACAATTGAAATAATGCAGAAACCAGAAAACATATTAGGTGAACTTCTGCTTGCTGTCATTTTCATCTTAAACTGAAAGATGGATATGTTTCATGAGAAATACAAATAGCTAGTTTTGGTGGAAACCATGGCGCCTGTCTTATGCTGCTTTAAAAAAATAAAGTATGCCCTTGAGCTTTATCATTTGTCCAAAAAAAATAAAAAATTCTGAGCTCTCAGAGTTGTTTTTCCCTTTTCTTCTCACAAGCAGTGTTTTGAGGAGGTTGATATAGTGAAGGTTGAAGAACAGACTGCACTGCTAGAGAAGGATCTGATTCTGAAAGAACGAGAAACCTTTGATGTCTTAAAAGAACTGGAATCGACAAAGAGCATTATTGAAGAGTTAAAATCACAACTACAGAGAGAAACATCAGAAGTTATTACAGTTCCTGACTTAACCTCAGAAAACAGGAAAGCGAATCATGTCACTGAAACTGTAAAACCGACTCCCGAAGATCTAGAGTCAAATCATGATTTGGTAGGCTCAAGTTCTCCTGCTTCTCCATCTCCAGGAAGGATCCTAATGGAGTTGAAGCAGGCAAAGGTGAACCTTAACAGGACAACAGATGATCTTAGTGGGATTCGAGCTTCAGTTGATTCTCTCAACAAAAAATTAGAGAAGGAGAAGCTTTCGCTTGAGAAAACCCGTGAGAGATTGACTTCAAACTCTGCGAAGATATTATCTCTGGAAGAAGAGCTCAACCGAACACAGCTAAAACTTAAACTGACAATAGATGCTGAGATCAAAGGGGATGAAAATGGCACAGATATTTCGAAGGAGCTCCAACAGTTGAGTGCGGAGGCAGACCACTTCAAAAAGATGGCAGAAGGTGCTAGATCTGAAGTATCAAAAACTGTGGCTGAAATCGAACAGACAAAGACTAGCATAAGGACAGCAGAGATAAGATGGCATGCAGCCAAGAAGATGGAAGAAGCTGCTAGAGCAGCAGAAGGTGCAGCCCTTGCGGAGATCAAAGCTCTAACATGCAGTGAGAAGTCGATGACAGGTTCTCTTGAAAAACCTTCAGGAGTTACTCTTTCATTTGAAGAGTACATGTCACTGACCTGCAGAGCTCGAGAAGCAGAGGCGTTAGCAAATAAGAGAATTGAAACCGCCATGCTTCAAGTCAATGAAGCAGAAATATCAAAGCGGACAATTTTAAAACAGGTGGAGGAAGCAACAGAAGAAGTCAAAACAAGTAGAAAGGCTCTGGATGAAGCTCTAAGCCGAGTTGATGCTGCAAATAGAGCGAAGCTTGCAGTTGAAGAAGCACTAAGGAAGTGGAGATCAGAACACGGGCAAAAGAGACGAACTGTACACAATTCTACCAAGTTCAAAAACTCATATCCATCACACCACCGTAGAGATTCTCGACTTCTTGATGTGAATGGGGCTAAGTTGGCTGCTGATGATCGGTCAAAGAGTGTTTTGAAGCCAACATTGTCGATTGGGCAGATAATGAGTAGGAAACTGCTTTTGCCTGAAGAGTCTTTAGCAGAAATGCCTGCCAGAAGAGTGGAGAAACCTAAGGTGTCCTTGGGGCAGATGCTAAGCAAACGAAATGCAGCTCTATCACCTCCAAGGGAAACAAGTGCCCACAGGCAGTTCTCCACAAAGAGGAAGCAATTTGGGTTTGCCCGTATCTCACTCCTCTTGGCAAAGCAAGACAAGAAGAAGAAAAAAAAGCAAATTCCAAGCATGTAGTAATGTCAGGTCGGTAGGGGTGCATTTGAAGTACTACCCTGAGATGGAAAATTTATGGTAGAATGGATTGTTAACTGCTGCTCAAGCGTTTTTGGTGGCATCGAAATTAGGCATTAGTGGATTCATTCGATGTGGGACAAATGTGTTTCACTGAAAATTCCAATATTTTCACTGAAAATTTGGTGCGTCAAATGTGTTTGATTCAGATTGTGAAATTTGGAGTAGAAATGGAGTGAAATGGATGGGCTTTTGAGGTACCGTCCTTAGGTTTCTTAAACTGATCTGAACAAATTTACTGTATTCGTCCTTGGGTTTCTTAAACTGATCTGAACGAATTTACTGTATTCTCCTTTTATATCATGCTTTCTAGTCCTGTTTGTGTGAGTATATCACTGTTTCCTTTGAATCCACAACTTCGATATTTAACTGTTTTCTAATTCTCTGTATGTCTCTTTGTGAAGATGTCCGTTACGTTGTTTTGACATCCTGTGATTTTGGAATGGACAACAGGATTTTCATGAACTCTTTCAGATCCCACCTTTATATCAGCGGGCAAATTCTGATTGCAGTCTCTTGGGGAGGTTTCCCCATCTTTTGGCTTTTTTGAATAACATTTACCGAATTTGTTAAAAAAACTCAGAATGGACATTAATTTAATGATTTTGTTTGGATTAAAAGTTTAAGAGCTATTATGATTTGATGGACTTTATTTTCAAGAATTTGATCTCTCTCATTATTATCTATCAAATCATCAAAAAATTTAATTAAAAGAATAAGTGCCCCCATCTACTATCCATTATTAGAGATCTGGACTTTTGTAAGCCTAAACTTCCCTTGACCATGGGTATCTATCCACTTCATTTAAATTTTTATTAAGTACTGTTTAAATAGTGTGCAACTCTATATAAGTCCTCGTCTAAGTACGGTCAATATTGTTAATAGAAATATTCTTTGCTATGCTGGCTATACCTATCTCAGTGGAAGAGTGGATTCATGACATTTTTAATAATAACTTGATGCACGTCAGCTCATCAATCAAATTATTTGAATTAAATTTATTAAAATATAAAAAATTAATTTTAAAATATATTATATAAAGTCACACAATGTATAACATAGGTTGAAACAAATTTTAAACTTTCAAATCCATATATATATATAAGATCATTCATTAATTTTATAATTATCTTTTAAATAAATTAAAATATATTTTTTAAAATTAAATCTCAAAGACCTTTTCTTCCCACCATCTGCAACCCACAAAGGTCACATTTTTCTAGCTATTTCCTCAATTTCATATCAGTTTTCCATAATTTAGATTTTTTTTTTTCTTGTGTTCTTCTACTTGAAATTCAGTTCCAGTCAACTAGGAAGCTCTTACTTAAATGGATTTCTAGTTGTTTAAGCTCTTGATCTCTTGCATCTGCAAAGTCAAATTAGGGTTCTTATCTCTTTCTCTTTCTTTATTGATTTTGCTTTCGGTTCTTTGATTCTTTGATTTCGATGTCTGCAGTAAAGGTTGAAATATTGGCCGATATGTATCGGTATTTTAATACCGAATGATATCGGCCGATACGATATGTATCGACCGTACATACCGAATATCGGTCACAATGTCGGCCGATATTCATAAAAATCAGTATTTAAAAAAAAAAAAAAAAAATTAAAAAAAAACACCGATACGGTTTTTGACGGTTTTTACACGGTTTTTCGCTGTTCTTCACGGTTTTTAACGGTTCAGGGTTTACGGCTTTCACGGGTTCTCATGGTTTTTTGCAGTTTTTCACGGTTCTATACGGTTCTTCACGGTTTTTTCGCAGTTCCGATATCAGAGGAGAGAGAAATGGTCGATATTGGAGGAGAGAGAAAATTCTAGGCTGATATATCGGCCATGGCGATTTTTTGACCCCTGGTCTGCAGGATTTCAAGACTTTTTTTTTTTAAAAATAAAATTTAAGAGTTTGCTTGATCTGTGATACTCCATGAATTGGAGAAAAATCAATATTCTAAAATCTGAAGGTTAATTAAACCGTTTTCTTGTCACTGTTCAACGTAATTAGGTTCAACTGTTCATGTATTGGGTTAAACCATTCTAAAGTGTGATATTAGCATAATATCGTAGCAAACAACAATTGGTCCCTATTTGTTTAGCTAATTGTAAAGAAGTCCCAGTTAATTGTAAAGAAGTCCCGAATGTTTTGATTATAGTAGCTTCATCTATCACAGTTGAAAATTGATTGCAATCAAGTTCCTTCTATGACCATATACAGTGTTTTGAAGTAAAGGTGTGATGTGATGTGGTGATGGTTTGTACTTTGTAGGACCTAACTGGGCCCGTGCATCTGTACGGTATTGGATGGGGTCCAAGCGAAGCGTGTATATATATATATATATATAAAATTTTTATTCAACTTAAAGGAATTGGAGCCCATTTTTTCACATTTGACTTGGTCTCATCCAGTACTGCTGAATTTGAAAGAGCTTAACCGTCGAAAGTCATCGTGTTTCGCTCCAGCCAAAAAAACGAAGCTATTGCCGAAGGTTTCATGATTCTCTGAGAAAGGGCCTGAACCCAAACTAAAAAATGAGAGCTTTAGAAGTTGAGGTCAAAGGGAAAGGAGACGAAAATAAAGATCGAAAATGAGACCAAATGGTCAGGAACAAAAGGAGAACGGAGAAAAAGGCAATCAACTTCTTATTCCAACAAAGAAAACAAACGTTAGGAGTTGAAAAGTTTGGGGTTTAAGTAGGGCCGGCCCTATCTATAGGCTAATTAGGCTGTCCTCAAATAAATAGGGCCTCAAGTCCATAAACTCTTTTATTATATGTTAAATAGTTAATAATGCATATTAAATCATAAATTCATTGTTATCTAGTTTGATTAGAATGATTGTTTTATAAATATGAGACTCTAGTTCAAATCCTGGCTCTGTATAATAAAAATAACTATTTTTATTTTTATCGAGTTCTTTAATAATAATAATGAAAATAACAATAATTTGAATTAATATTACTTGAAATCATTTGACTATTTTTAACTATTTCGAATTTAGAACACTTAAAATTGAAAATTTATATATTGATAATTTTTCTACTCAATTTAAAGCATAAGTTTCTTAAAAAATTAAAATAATGATAGTAACTATCATAATAATTATTATTATAATCCTCATTTTTTTGAATTTAATAATAATAATAAAATAATAATAAATAATTTTAATTAATAAAGAGTCTTTTAAAATATATCTATCATCTAAATAAAGGGAAAGAGAAATCTATATTGAGTTGATAATTTTGAATTAAAAATAATTTAAAGCTTTTAAAATTTGAAGGGATGAAGAAACATAGATTTATTCATTTGATCAATGTAGATTTTATTAGAAGTAATATAGAAGTATAAATCATTATAATTAAGATAATTTTTAATTTTTAATTTTTTAAAAAATACAGAAAAATTAAAAAATTAAAATAATGATAATATCTTCGTTTCAAATGAGAATTTGCATTAGTGTCGTACTCGAATATGATAAAAAATGTAATACCAAAAGAATGAATTGCCAAATTATATAAAAAGAATGAATTGTTGTTTTCCAAATGCATGAATTGCTTATAAAATAATGTTGATTATACGAGTTATAGTTACATATGCAGAAATAAGTTTTTCAAAGTTAAAACTAATAAAAATTTAACTTCGGTCTAGAATGTCATAAGAAAGATAGAATGGATTAACTATCTTATCTATTGAAAAATAAATGTTAAAAAATTTTAAATATAGTAATTTAATTAGTAATTTTGCATCTCAAAAATTTTAAATAATACTTTGTTATAAATTTGATTAAGATATTTTATTTAGTTTCACACATTGTAAAAAAAATTGTATGATTTTATTTCTTATGAGTATATAAAGATCCATCTTAAAAACTCGCCTAGGGCCCATGAAATCACAGGACCGACCCTGGCTTTAAGATTATCCGCCTAGGGTTAGTTGAAAATGTGGAACTTTCAAGTTTCAAGAACCGAAGGGACTGAACCTCATCCATCTCCCTATCTATGTGATCCCCTTCCTAGGTTCATGGACACTTCAATGTAGGCAATGTGTTAGTGTCAAACACTTGGCTTTTATATGTAAAATTCATATCTCTCTTGCATTTGTGGCATGTCCTTGCTTTGTGCTGGCATCATTGTCTCCTGGACATCCCACCTGTCCATGTTTATTGTCACTGGTGCGGGCATTGTTATAAAAATCACCATTACATTGTTCTAATCACTATTCATGTATTGGCATGGGTGACACCCCCAATTATTGTCAATTTTCAATGTCATGGATGGAACCCAGTAAAATGATATAACATTTCCTCTCATTATACCTTCAATAAAAGGGATCTATCTACAATTATTGCAATAGATGTGCAAAGATGTGCGAGTATGTATGGGTTAATGTGCATACCTGCCATAGGTTGGATTACGCATTCTATTTTGTCAGGTTACTAGCAATATCTCTATCCCTAGAATGAAGTGAGTAGAAACTATACCCAAAATTTCTGTGTGGCTGTTGAACTTTTATTGTATGCTCACATTATGTATAGACCTATTACAGGGAGAATTTTCTCATGAACAAATTATTAGAACTTTTGATCTTTGCTAAGTAAGTTGAATATTGAGAAATTGTTAGCCTTTATTGGTCATATTTATTGCAGGCATCATGGGGTTCAGAGTAGGGTTTCTTTTCATTCTTGTTTTGATCAGCTGGGACTATGGACATGCCAGAAATTTGGTGATCTCTCATATTTCTGGTAAGGCAATTAAACTTACTTTTTCTCATGGTGTCTCTCGTTTATGTCATCACCTTCCTCTGCAATTTACAATGTAGGAATGATCTTAGTCTAGATATGCAATTGGTCTACGCTTCATTTTTTAGTGAAATAATAATTTCATGGGAAGAATTAGGTATCCGTGAGGTTTGGTTTCTGGCTTCTGTTCCATTCATTAATATTTTAAAACAGAACTCAGATCAGCTGGCAAAAATGTCGAATTCTGACTTTCTTTCATGATTTAGTTATGAAGGTATACGATGAGCAGCCTGAAAGTGAAGCTTCAAAATTCAATGTGGGAAATGAAGGAGTGTGTTCGTTATGTGAGCGATTTGCTTCCCAAGCAAGATTTTATCTTAGTGAGAACAAGACCCAGACAGAGATCTTTGAGAATCTTCACCAAGTCTGTTCTCGGCTGTACTCCTTCCAACAAGAGGTACCATTTACTGTATGGCTAATGAAATTGTCCATTTGTCCCTTTGTTTATCAAGGGTATATTTGACATTCCTTTAGGAAATTGAAGATGGTTTTGTTGGAAGTTTATCATGTTTTAGAAGAAATTTAAATTCAGGCCGGCGATGGTAGGTTATAGCATGTAACAGGTGATAGGTTTTCTTTGGTTCTCCAGCTATTGCCCATGAAAATGAATCTAAGCACGCAAGGGAAAGTTTGATGGTCAGTTTTAGATCTTCACCCTTGACCCTTCTTCTTTTACTCATTTAGTCTTGTAAATCATTTTCATTCCTAGGAAAAAGCAAAACATGCATTAAGGAACTTTAATGATTCAAGAGTCCAAAAATTGTGGATACATAATGAACATTGTGAACGACAGATCATCTAATTTCATAGTCAAAACTAAAACTTTAATATATTTTGGAGTTACAGTCCTTTGATTGTAAAGCTTTTTGTACCTGGCTTTCCTTTTACACCAATCACATAAATAAAAATCTTTACCATCTGAGGTATAGTAGGGCACATTTCTCATCTCTACTAGGTTGGAAAATGGAGATAAGAAACCACTTTACTACCATCCCCCATTGGAAACTGGTCTTTACTCATGATGAGCTAAAAGCCTCCAGAGAGGAAAATCTGTTTTTTTGCACAAAAACCTAGTGCACTGAAAATCTGTTTTCCTTTTTCAGTGAAAATAGGGGGAAAATCAGGAGTGCGTTTTGCAAACACTACCTTGTGTGTTTGTGTGCACATGCACTCTTGTACATAGGCACTTATCATAAGATCTGGAACACATGCCTTTATATTCTGGGAGGAATCACTTGATTCTTGAGCCATTAGTGGTCCTTGGACCTAGGCACTTGAAGTTTTACATGTGCACCCTATATTTAGCTAATCCATACACTGTCCGTGTTTGGCAGCCACAGGGATGGCACCAGAGTCTTTACCCTACGATTCATGAATGGCCTCCAAACAAATGGGTAAGAGATGAGAACCAAATCAGAACAATGTTCTGGCGTATATGGAGGGTGAAGGATTGATGGTAGAATAGGAGAGATCAACTAGATAAAAACACTCCACGTGAGAAGTTATGTCCTAGGATAGCATGTGGCAACAAGTTGGCTCAGGTTGTATCAACCCATTATTAAATGAAAGAAATACTCGACCAAAATTTTGGTTTTTTTTTTTTTTTTTGTGTGTGGGGTGTTGGTTTCCAAATTGGTTGGTAAATTGATGGCTCAGATCAGGTTTGAGTCAGGTTCAGTGTCCTAGTTTTTGGTAAAACTTAACAATTCATTATGATGGTTTCAGTCAGGTCATTTACTCAACAGTTTTAAGTTGCTTGACCAAGCCCTGTTTATCTGGGTTCGGTTTGGATCATGTTGACAGCTAAGGTCAGAAATTCCACCCCTATTCAGGAACACCTGTTCCCTGTTAGTTCGGAAATGGGGATGTGAGGAATTGGGTACTTGGCTGGAAACTAAGATAGTAGAAGAAAGGCATTACACAGATTCCAAGTGCCAAGACCATTTCTGTTGAAATTGGAAGATTTGTTAGAATCTTCATAGAAGTTGGTATTTGCTAGATTTCTTGGATTGGAATAAATCTCAGTGAATCACTTAAGTAATACCATCGTACTCATACCATTTTTTCCTTTTTATCATCTTTTGTCAGTGTGCAACATTGGTGGACTATTATGCTCCTTTATTCTTTGTGGAGATTGCCAGGATACATTCAGAAGACTTCTGCAAAAGATTAAATCTCTGTGAGGATGTGGCATTCATTTCTTTGCAGAAATATCAAGATAGTTGTGAACTTTGTCATCAAGCTGTAGTTGAGGTTTTACTGAAGCTAAGAGATCCTGATACTCAAGTAATATGCTTGTCTTCCCTATATAAAAATATATAATACTTGTTTGGCTCTCATTTCTTTCATGGTTGTTGAGTTAGATGATACTCAATCATGAATTGTTTGATGCTTTTGGCTCTGATTGTTATTGCAGTAAAGGCAAAATAAGTGTCACTTACTAGCTATGATGCTTAGACACTTCAAAGTAGGCAATGTGTTCACATCATGTCATGTCAGACATTTCATATGTATGTGTAAAATCTGTGCCCTTCCTGTATCTATGGTGTGTCCACACCAAATCCTTTTTTGTTTGAACATCATTAGCTCAATTGCCATATTTAGAAAAAATAAGAAAGGGCCAAATGTTGCATTTGATTCTATTGCAATAAAATGTTCAAAATTCTACCAAATGTTTTCATTGTTATTGAGGCCGTCTTGATTGTGCTTTCTTTATCAACCTTATCAAAAGCCATGTTCTATTAATCATCTTAAATGCTTCCCTTACTCCCTGATACTATTTCGGGTGCTATTTTAGAATTCTACCTTTTTTCTACCCCTATTCTATTGAGCTTGGAATCTTCATCAGTTCTTTGTACTAGGGCTTTTGCTGACTTCTATGTAGATTCCCAACCATTTTAGATGGCATTTCCTTGATTGTCTCATTTTATTTGAGAGTTGAACTCCATCTAACAATGCAAATCTATTTACTTTAGTGGCTTGATGATTGCAGTATACTCCACTCTGTCCTTCCGACAATAATCACACTTGTAATAACCACACCAAACCCTTCATTTGTTCTATAGGTGCGCCCCTATTATCAGAATTTTAACAGAATCGCACTTAAGTTGTTTTTTATGTGAACTTGTGTGGGGAATTTCATCGTTCTCTTGGAACTATACCTAATCCCTATTTGGATGAGACATTTTGAGGGAAAATCATGTTTTTTGAGGAGCCAAAACCCTGGAGAACTATTGTTCTCCTAGTTAGGGTAGGGAACTCATAAGGAATTCCACTTTTGCTTACCATCCTGTTCAAATCCAAGTTCTACTTACACATCTCGGACACAACTGAAGTCTTTTCAATCTTGACCAACTTATCCTCCAACTCTCAGACCTAAAGCTACACAAATGTATTGTGTCTTTGTTCTACACATTTTAAATGATTTGGCTCCCTGTATTGTGTCTTTGTGTGTGCAAATTTTAGATGATTTGGATCAAAAGCTTTTCTTCACACTTCTTACTTTAGTTGGTTTCTTTCTTAAACACTGCAATATAAAGGTTCATTTTTGTCTTCCCTGTTGAATTTTCCCTAACTAGTGCACAGAGAACTTGTCGCTGCTTTGTGCATGTCCCTATATTATCTTGACATATTTAAACTTTTCATCAAATTAGCAATTGTTGAACCACTTAAAATCAGTATGAATCACATCTAGTAATTTGCAAAGAACACCATTTTTGCCCAATTGCAAGCTTGTTCAAATGAAATCGAAGTAAAAAATGGAGTTCTTGCTATTATACTGTTCTTCTTGCCAATTAGTCCCTTTGAACGACATGATTTTTTTAGCAATTTTCAGTCTCTATTTTTTTCATAGACATTCCACTCTGTTCCATAAAATGTTTGGATGTTTTCAGAAAATTCTCACTAAATTGTGAGCTTTACAACTCCCAGTTGGGACCATGGAATGATAACCTATTGTGGCCCATGGGGTCTCACATTGTGGTGTGGGTGGGTTTGTAGTGGATTACATGGAGATAGGTTGGATGAGGTTTCACCTCCATGCAATTGTTAGACTTGTGAGTTTGGACATGCAATCAATTATTAATGAGAGCCAAATCTTTTGTCATTATAATAGTCAAGCCATTTACCCCATCTATTTGACCTTAGAAGTCATAATTGGATTTAGCAAATTGTTTTTAGTGTCTTGACTGTCCATTTGACACCCTTATGACTCAAAATTGCAAGCTTTCTGGTTGTAACAATAAGCTCTTACCAACTGTGCTACAAGCTCATTTCTAAGAGCCAAATCTTTACCTGAATTTGGTTTCTACCTTTCTAACCATATATAATTTGATTGTCTAAATTTTCTAAAATAATTTTTGTCCGATGCATTTCTTAGGCTCTCTTCTAATAATTCAAAGGGAGTTTTTGACATTTTCAAATTCAGTTCATTGTGGACAGTGTAATGTAACTGTTGTTTGTATATGTATTTTTATATGCATAGCTTACTTTTTGATGGATACTTGATCTTCTTGTTGGAAACTGGGATTGAATGCAGCTAGAGATAATCGAGCTACTTCTTAAGGAATGTGAAAAGATAGAGAATCATGTGAAAGAGGTAAATTAGACACTTTGAAACCCATTAATAGTTGTGTACATTACTGAAAAAACCATCTTCAATTGAAAGACTATTAAATGCTGATGGTTATATGTGGCGTTCTGGGTATTTACACTTGCAACTGTAAATGTTAGAGAGAGACACACACACACACACACAAAAGCACATGCACGACACAGACACACAAAAACACACATATATTTGAACTAATGAGAAGCTTGACGTTGGTCAAAATATTGATAGTGGATTATTCTTTCTCTAAATTCACAAATTTTCTCTTTTTAGATACTAATATAAAAAAGGTGGGTTGATTCCTTTCTACTCAACAAATTTAATCAGAAAGCCTCTTTTTTCTGTTTTGTAATTATTTTTATATGAATTTCCCCTATTTTAGGTAATAACATGAGAATGGTGGAGAAAAACCTTCCGACTCATGAAATCCAATCTTAAGATCACTTTTTTTCTATTTTTTAGTCTTTTTACACAAATTTCTCTATTTTATTAATACTAATATGATAAGGACAGATAAAATCTTTCACACTCACTAAATCAATTCTTAGATTCATTTTCTATTTTTGTCCATAATTTAGGCTGGGCTCTAGCTTCTTGTAGATTGGAACATCTTGGTCTTTTGATCTTTGGCCAGATTTATAGATTATGGTCGTACTCCCTCATTAATTAATCTTGTATATTGATTTGTGGGCCTCTGTTGAGTAACGGGCATTGTCTATCTGTGCCTGCTCAAATTCAGAGAGTGGATTGTTGCAATGCAACAAGCTGTACATTTGCTGCAGAAATCTTCCAGTTATTCTGAAGGTTCTTCATCTGCTGATAATTTACTTTGAATTTTTTTTTGTAACATGGGTATCCCCACTTCACATTGGAGGTGAGACTAATCCCACGAGCATGTTTCTTAAATGGTATTCCAGTTCTCAATATTGCTGGCAAGGGGGTGGTTTTCTTCTTTCCTTTATTGAATTCAATGCACACATCCAGTCACAATCGTAACAGAACTTTAAATTTATGAGGAAAGTAGTATAACTGTACAGAGAGTGAACAAACAGAAGATAGTACCACAATGCCCCTTGAACTATACAGTTGGCAATTCATGTACCCTCCTGATAGTCCCTGTAAACCATACAAGTGAGCAGCCTATGCCTGGTAGCCTGAAATTTTAGCGAAAGTATAATTTGTAGAACTTTATGGATTTGTTAAGATATCCACAACTTGAAATTTCATTAGATCACATCAAGAAGGAATTCCATGCCACCAATCTGGTCCCAAGGTAACAACCAGGAGAGGAAGAATTGGAAAATACGGTGTTTTGGTTCTTTGTGCTTGGCCATCTGGCTTCTGGCTATGGCTTTGGCTTGAGTTGAATCTTGTTCCCATGGGCCAAATTGTCTTGTTCAATAAAAAAAGGTGCAAGTGAGCTGGCTCAACATATAAAGGGAGGTCAGATATGTTCCTGCATGCGGATTCTGGAACTAGTATTAGGCCAAAATAGATCGGCTGCAGCCGAGCAAGCTTCAGCCTTGCCTGGACTTGTAAGGACCCAATTTAAAAAAAAAAAATCTCTGGTAACATCTAATTTCAATTTGTCTAGGACTATGATGAACCAAACAACAAGGACTGTCATTCTACTGAGAACTTGTTAAATTAAGTTGTGTATTTGTTTTGGAGATTTTGCAACGTTGTCTTCAATTCTTGATTTGTCATTGGACTCTTTCATGGTTGACAGTGTAAGAAGCTGGTTTTTAAGTACGGTCCTGTGATCCTCATAAATGCTGAGCAGTTCCTCGAGACCCATGATATATGCACTAGTATCCATGCTTGCAAGCCTTCTGGGGTTGCAGAAGCTGATTCGGAAATGCCCTTGTCTGATAGCTGACGATGGGAAAGGCTGATTTGTGCAATCTTGGGGGTCATATGTTATTCGAATCACTTCAAAGTGCTCTGCTGCAGAACTCTAGTAAATAAGCCATGGCATGTTAATATCTTGTAAAAGGCACATAAGGTATGCCATCCACGAATTGAAGATTGCTTCATTGTATTTACTTAACGGTCAATACAAAATCCTCTTTTCAAATTCGTCTGTCCTTTCACTTCAAAACTGTTTGTATGTGTGGCCATATAAAAGTAAATGATGATTATTTGTGAAATGTCAATTAAGATGTATGGTTCATGTTAAAGTAAATGAAATTCAACTCTGCTCTGGAGTAGATTGTGTTTTGTTCAATTTATCTAAAATGCTAGAAGGAATACTGTGACTCAGAGGTTTAATGCCATGAACATTTGCTGGAAGCCAATGTTATCTCTAAGTGGTTACAGTTTGTGTGTTGCTAGAAGGAATACTGTAACTCAGAGGTTTAATGCATGAACATTTGCTGGAAGCCAATGTTTTCTCTAAGTGGTGTTGCTGGACAACTGTCACACGAAAAACCTTCAGGTGATCGACTGTTTAGTCAATTCTAAACAGCCAGATCTTATTATTAAGCCATCTAGACTGTTTTAGTCATTTTCTTTACTTTCTTTTCCTTTTTAATAAGATTATTTTGGTCATTCTCCCTTGTAGAACTTTAACGTTCCCTTTTTTGAACTTGGGGTATTTATCATTTTAGCTACTAACAGAGCTTGCCATCGATCTTCTTCTGCAATTGGATGAAACAGAGGCCTCTCTCTACATTATGGTTTGATATCTTTTGGTTTGTGTGAGAAATCTTGGAGATTGTTACAATCAGGTGTGATAGAATTAAGATATTGGTGTAGAACCAGTTGGTGTCTAACCATTCCAAGACCTTCTCATTGTCCATAGGTGTCTACATTATATTCTCATCTATGGACAATGAGAAGGTCTTAGAATGGTTAGACATCAACTGGTTCTACACCAATATCTTAATTCCACCACCACCTGATTGTAGCAATCTCCAAGATCTCTCCCACGATCTCTTTTCATTTTCTCTTCTGTTTATGACTTTTATAGGGTTAAGTCAGGCTCAACCTGTACTGACCAACATGATCCAAAAATTTTGAGACCAGAAGCTACTTAGGTTAGAACATGAGCCCAAGTTTAGACTCAAAATTTACAACTCAATTCAAACTCAGGTCAGGTCTAGGCCTTGCATTCTTAAGCTCCATCCAACCTGAAACCCAAATAAGACCCACAACTAAGTTAAACCCAAGAATCTATGATTTCTAATATATTTTTATATTGTACATTATATTATATTATTATGTTAATTAAAAATATTAATTCTCTGCACATCGTTAAATCCTACCCACATTCCGTAAAGTGTAAAACTAATTGTCTTTGTATTTCTCACTTCTAATCAAAGGTATTATTTTGGACTTTATTTGTTAATTATATATGATAATTAAATTAGAAGTAAAATAATACCTATGAAACTTAATAATAATATGTATAATGCCAAAAAAAAGAAATCCAGATAATAAATTTTATTAAAACTTTACACTACGAGTAGATGTTATTAGCTAATGATAGAAATTAATTTTGAATTATAATGAGTAATGACTTCCTTTCTACATATAACTCTCATTTTTTGATGAGTGAGATTTTTATATTTGCAAGGAAAATTTGGATGTTTAAGAAGCCGAATTTCAAAGTGTAACATCTTCTCGCTTGCTGTCATATAAAATAAATACAATTATAAATTATTTTTATTGTCTAAACTATTGTGTGGAAGTCTTATCGATCTCTAGAAAATTCAGACATTAGGAGAATCACGAGGAAAGGTCCCTGTCATACTCAGTCCCTTTGCTTTCACCGTCAACTTTCATCTTCTTTTAAAACATAAGAGGCCAAAGTCATTAATTCTGCAGTTCTTTCTCTACCACAGTTTGGCTTTAATCTATTAAATGCAGAACCTCCTTCATTGAATTTTAATGGTTTAGATTTTCATCCACATACATGGCTTAAGAACAAAATGGCATGTATACTTAACTGTTGTCAGGAATCAGGATGGATATGGACCATACAATATTACAATGTACTGTAAGCATTAAATATCAACTATAATTATTTAATAAATAATTTATTTTTCATGCAAAAGTTATGTACGGTAGTCTTAGATAAAAATGGGTGCTAGAAGGCAGCTCAAATATACATTGGAGAAATCTTTTTCTGCTCATTTTCTAAAAACTGATGAAAATTTTCATTTTGTCCATCCACTTAAAAACACCACATTCATTGAAGCAAAAAATCATTCGGAGGATGTGATTCAAGTAATGAAAAAATTCCTTCGAACGAATTTGAATTTTCAAACGAAATCATTTTTCGACCGATTTGTACAAATAAAGTATCACAATTCATCTCCTCTGAATTTTATGTACTCTATGACTAATTTTAAATGAAAAGGGTATAGTTTTAGGTTTCAAAAATCGTATCCAAAGAATTAAGAGGGAAGTTCCTTAATTTTTTGGATATGATTTTTAAAGC
The DNA here is from genome assembly GCA_022113865.1 of Chimonanthus praecox. Taxonomy (NCBI): domain Eukaryota; kingdom Viridiplantae; phylum Streptophyta; class Magnoliopsida; order Laurales; family Calycanthaceae; genus Chimonanthus; species Chimonanthus praecox. The sequence goes on along the minus strand of CM039090.1, from coordinate 1,267,363 downwards.
CCGAAACTATACCTTCTTAACTTAAAATCAGTCTCGGAGTTTATAAAACTCATAATAGATGAATTTTGATACCTTGTTTGTACAAATCGGTTGATAAACGAATTCGTTTAAAAATCTCACTTCGCAGTCAATTTTGTTCGAACGAATTTTTTCATTCGGTAAATGAGGCGTTTTTAAGTGAAAGGACAAAATAATAATTTCCATTAACTTTTGGATAACAAGTATATAGAGAACATTTCTCAAGTGTCTATATGACTCCCTTATTAGAGTTGGGAGGTAAGAGATTAGATCACAGCATATTATGAATTTTTAATTTCATAATTTTTTTTTTTTATTTACGTATGGAAAACAACACATGTAATTTTTCACAGTAGTACAACACCTTTAAAAGAAGAAGGCTATTTTACCAATTTTTTTTTTTAAATAGTCTTTTTCTTTTAAAGATGATGCACTTTAATGATAATTCATAGTACACAAATCATTATCTTTATTATATTATTATTATTAATTTGATGAATGGAGTTTCATAATTTCTACTATATTTCATCCAAAGATACACTCAATGGCTGAATGTATATGGATAGGAATTTAATCGAAAAGTTAATTGAATTGCTGGGTGAGATTCAAATAAGACACTCAAATACAAGCCTCACATGCAATGTCCAAAACCCTAAAAAGGTCACGTAGTGGATTTGATAATTTACTTTAAGTAGTAAAAGGAGTTGATGGTTTAATTATTATATAGATGGCATGATTGACGTGCATCATCAAAAATACGTTGGAAGTGACAAATATTTTTTTATTACAAGGGACTTGTTGTCTTCTTCTACTCACCAATAATATTTTATTAATTACCTTTAAGCCCTCCAATCTTTCGCAGTTTCGTAAACTTTGTCTTTGTAATGATGAGTAAATAACACTAAGTTATTCTTGATTGCGTGCATCATCCGATTATTTCGGTTGATTATTATAATAATAATAATAATAAAATAATGGTTGATATCATAAATTTTATAATAATCTTTCTTAGATGATGGAGCCTTTAGGTGGACGCCTAAATATGTTAGAGAGGTATATGTTGGATATTTTATAAGAAATATTGCGTATTAGATAAATTGAAGAAAAGTCAAATTTAAGACTACTACTCTAATCTTAAAAATTTAGATGAACTGAATTACTCATTTTAAAGATTTTTGAAATATAGCTCTTCAATTATTGGGCCCTTTAGAACAATTTATTGATAAAAGGGCCATATGGGCTCTACAAATGATAATATGAACCTCATGAATTGCAATCTCGAGTATCAAAGTCCTAAAATATTCACCACATAATTAAATATTGCAAATTGATACCATTACATTTTTAGCCCCTGCTAGTTTTTCAAAGTTGTTGATGTATGAGCCCCTTAAATGGACATTGGTAGCTGTCTAAGCCCCAAAGGATTAAAACCAACACATTTGAGTTCATATTTAATACCATGAATAAAACAGCAAAGGGACTCAGGTTCTACGAAGGAACCTCACTGTCCTCACTAACCAGCGATATGGACCTCATTGAGATGGTGAAAAGTGGTGGCGATTCATAATCTAGACCACATTTTTAGCCAAATAAATTCAATTAGCATATATACCCAAAAGTAGGGGTGAAACTTGCGTCGAGTTTTAATTTGACCTGCAAGATCTAACCTGAGACGTCAATGGGTTTGAGTTATGTTTTTGTATATCTCGAGTCGGATTAGATTGAGAAAAAATAAATACGCATGAAATTCGAGTTGAATCGAATTGAGAAATTTAAAAGTGACGTGATTCGACCCGAGTATAATAAGTTATAAAATAACACTTGGGTTGAGTCGGGTCAGAAATTTAAGTCAAGTCAAGTTGGATTCAATAAATTTTGACATGGACTTAGTTGGTTTATTGAAACCCGATCCGATCCAACCCGAGTCTCTGCTCTATCCAAAAGTCAGTTTAAGGAAGGACTTGATTGGAGCCCGATGATTTTATTTTACCACCATTATAGACTTCGACTCATAATAAATAGATATAAAACAAGTTGTACTATCTATTAATTTAATATGATAATTTTTCACTATAGAATAAAACAGAATTTTGAAACTTTTAAATATATGATTACATTGAAATTATTTTTTAAACTCTATATATAAAGTAATTTGATGTTTATAACTCAGAGTTGCGGACGTCTATTCTCAAAGAGGTGAAATCTTAAAGTTCTTCATCGAAAAAAAATTCTATATATAAAAGAAGAAAATAAACTTTATATAAAAAAGAAAGAATGCAAGAGGATAATTGCTGATTTCTATTTCTAAATTGAGAAAGAAGAAATATAATTTTAAGATCCTAAGTTATGAACCACATAAAAATGGAAAGAAGGAAAGAAGACAATGTTGACGTGTCAACAATGTAGTACACATGTTAGGAAAAGTTCAAAATCCAAAAGAATTCAAATACCAAAGGTACTGACAGAGCCTTTATGGCCATTGTCCCTTGCCTGTCAACCATTTGGGCCACAATTTTAGTAAATGTATAATTATTAAATTTCATTGTCATCTGCATATTTATCCATTACTTTTAATTATGTTTTTTAAATTATGTTTTTAAAATTATATTTTTATGAGATTTTTCTGAAAATATCATTATAACAATTTTAAAAGTTGAAAATATCTCACTATTACGATCACCTGTTAGATCTTCCAATCGGATAGGAGAGAATTAGATATCTAGTGAAATAAGCAGAATTTTCAAATTGAAAAGCCTAATTAAATTATTATAATCATTGGTCTGAATTTTTTCTAGGCCACCCATCAATTAATTATAACTGGGACTTAAATAAATGGATCAAATAAACATGGCCACACATATATGAAAATAGGGTGATGCTTTCATGTCTCTTTCTCTGCTTTTACAGTTGCAGAGAAATAACAAGCCGAGTTTCGTTGGAATAATATTTAGATTTTTTTTTTTTTTCTAAACCGAAGTCAATTATAAATCTAGTGAAATATGTGCATTTTCGCCCCCTTAACTTGTTTATATGTCTTCTTATTTCTGTTCAATGTTTTTCTTTGTAATATTGTAAGTGTCAATAATTTACAATACTCTATAAAAAATAAAGTGTTGGACAACAGAGAAAGAAACAAATAAACAAAGATAGAATGATAGAATTATGTATATTACATTATATGGGTAGATTAACTTAGATAGAGCTAGATATAATCATATTGAGAATAATTTAAAAATAATTTCAATAAAACACAAATTGAAAGATACTCACTTGAGATGATTTAGACATTAAATATAGCTTTTTAGGACTAGACCATTAAAAATTTAGAGGAAAATAAAGAATGACGGGACTAATAATTGATTGTTTATTTATATAGTTTATTATAAGATCAATTGAAGATAAATGAAATTTTAGTCGAAACAAGTTGACCTAAATTTATTTGAATTTTTTTTTGCATTTTCATCGAAACATTATTTCAGCTCTTTCAATCCAAAGAGAATTTAATGACGGCTTAGTTTAAATATGTAATACTAAAAGATGTTTAGTAGGAGACAAACATTTTCAGAATTTCTTTATTTTCAGTTTAAAAAAAGTGCTCTCCTTTAATATATTTGTTTTATTCTGCATTAACTACTTTAAGAAAGAGATTTTGTTTACAAATCAAATTAGTTCTCACTTATCACTTTTCTTTACAAAATTACTTTGAAAAGCAACCTTTTATCCTTAAAAGGCAAAAAAAGCCTGTGCTATTTGCAGATTCTCATTCTCTTTATATTTCAACGTCATTAATTTTTCAATCAGCCAATCAAATCAGGTCCCATTTGTGTCACTTAGTATATAAATTTTTAAGTCAATTATCTCTAATAATTTTTATACGATTAATAGTTCTTAATAAAGATAAAATTCTGATACATGACAATGAATATCTTAATAGACTTATAAAAGACCAAAACATGTATCGTGAAACTTAGGAAAACAAAAAATATTAAATTATTAATATATCGCCATTTCAAGTTAAATACTTTTCGATATCTTTACATAAACACCAAACAAATTCTGCTCATCCATTGGAAAGAAAGTTCTAAACAAGATTTGATGATTGGCATTAGAAATGTGAAGTGATTTTTTTTTTTTTTTTTGGGGAAAAAAACACCCTATAGAAGCTGCTTAGGGTGAATATAAAGTTCTCTTAGTTTAAAGACTTGAATCCTATATGGGCCTTAATTACATCACTTGCTTGTTGAGATTAAATAAATCCTAAATTGTTAGGTTGCTTAGAAAGATTATTGCTTGATAGAATGTCTATAACAAATTATCTTTGATCTGTTAAATAAAATTATATGTTTTTTTAAATCTGAAAAGATTTGATTTTATTTGAAGATATAAATTTTAATTTAGAGAAATAGTTGAATATAAGAAGAAAAAGATTGAAGGAGTGTGATTGGAGTCAAGATAAACTCTATAAATTTCATGTTGTAATCACTTCAAAGAAAAGTTATTATATTTTAAATTAATAAATTTAATAATCAATTTTTTAAGTTTCAAATATTAAAATCAAAATCATTAGATATGATGAAAATTTATTCTTATTTACATTTTATTTTCCACATGCCGACATATGATCTGTTTAAAGGATTAATATTTAATTAAGAATGTTCCAAATTAACCACGTTTTTTGAGTTCTTTTTAATATTTCTCGTTGGAAGACGATATTCAGACGTGGACCTCGTCCTACCATTCAAATCTACCATACCGCGTGACCGTACGACTAAAAGTGAAACGCGTCCAATTACCGCAGTTTCACAGCCAACACGTGTACGTTATGGATCTCTCAATCCAAGTCTCCCCCGCAATACTTTCTGCACACGTGTACGGCCTGATCTTCCTAAAATCGAAGTTTGAACAAATTAAATACGAAGCTCCGTCATCCAATCAATTAGCCATCTCCTTCCTGCTATAAATATACCCCGCAACCGGACTGCAATTGATTCAACCCATTTGCAGAGATTCGAATCCAAATTTCTCTCCTCTTCTCTCTTAAGAAGTTTCCATCTCCAATGCCGGGGATTGAACCGGATTCCGGCGATATGTCGGAGTCCGCCGACAATTCTCCGGGGACGAAAATCATTTTCGGCAAATATGAGATCGGGAAACTCCTCGGCTGCGGCGCCTTCGCCAAGGTCTACCACGCTCGAGAGATCAGCTCCGGCCAGGGCGTCGCCGTGAAGGTAATAAGCAAGCACCGGATCGTCAAAGGGCCTCATCGCTCATATTAAGCGCGAGATCGCTATCATGCGCCGGTTGCGCCATCCTCATATCGTGCGCCTCTTCGAGGTTCTTGCCACGTGCTCGAAAATCTACTTCGTGATGGAGTACGTCAAAGGAGGAGAGCTGTTCGGTAAGGTTGCGAAGGGGAGATTGACGGAAGATCTCAGCCGTCGGTATTTCCAGCAGCTGATCTCGGCCATCGGATATTGCCACTCCCGCGGCGTCTTCCACCGCGATTTGAAGCCTGAAAACCTCCTCCTAGATGAGAATGGGGATCTGAAGGTGTCAGATTTCGGCCTCAGCGCCGTCTCGGAGCAGATCCAAAACGACGGGCTGTTCCATACGCTGTGGCCAGCCTACGTTGCTCCGGAATCCTCGCGAAAAAGGCTATGATGGCGCAAAAGTCGATATTTGGTCCTGCGGCGTAATTCTACGTCTTAAATGCGGGATACCTTCCCTTCAATGATCCAAACCTCATGGTCCTGTATAAGAAGATCTACAAGGGCGAGTTTCGGTGCCCAAGATGGACGTCTCCCCACATGAAACGGATGTTGCACCGCCTCCTCGACACTAATCTCGACACGCGCATCACCGTCGACGAGATCCTTCGCGATCCGTGGTTCCGGAGGGGTTTCAAAGAGGTGAAACTCCGATTCCATGACGAAGATTTCGGTGTCGGATACAAACCAGATGCTGCGGAAAAGGAGGAGCGAAGCCTCAACGCCTTCGACATCATTTCATTCTCCTCCGGCTGCGACCTTTCTGGGTTGTTCACGGATTCGGAAATTTCGATGCCAGACTCGCGGCCTTTCCTAACGGCCAGCACGGGGGAACAGGTGATGAAGTATGTGACACAGGTGGCCAAAGATGAGCAATTGGAGATGAGGAGCAAGAAGGAGTGGAGGGTGGAGATGATGGGGCTTAACGGTAATTTGGTCTTTTCCGTGGAGGTTTACCGGTTGACTGATGAGCTGTCGGTTGTGGAAGTTAAGCGAACGGGAGGCGATTTAGGGACTTACGGGAACTTTTGGAGCGAGAAGCTGTGGCCGGGGTTGAGCGTCTTGATGTACAACAGGGAACAACCGGTTGCCGGTAACCAGTGACCAGCTCTTTCCCGTGTCTTGGCTTTTGAGTACTATGTAATTGTGTAAGCCATTAAGCCTATAAGGTGTATTCTGTACCATGTACGGTGTGTTTATTATGAACTTGTAATAAGGACCAATACTCCTCAGACGTTAACCCGTCCACCCCCATCCCCCCACCCCCCGTCCCTTTCCCATTTTTTACCCGGGAAATACCGGGCCGGGATTTCTCATTTCCCGTTTATCCTCCTGTGTATATAAATGTGTAAAAGACCATTTTGTCTCTTGGAAGGTTTCTTCAGTGACCGGTAAAAAATTCTCTACTCTCTCTCATTACTTCGCTAAAATTGACAACGCTGTTTCTTTTCTGAACTTTTTTATATAGTAATAGTAATTTGAATTAATTTTAACCGAATTTTATATTTTTAAAGAAATTGATTTGGGCATAATTTGAAAAATTGTTATTATCTCTTTTTTAAAAAAAAAAAAACTGATTTTTCATATTTATTATTATATAATAATGGTAAAATTAAAATTTTAATTTATGCAACATTTTTTTTTTTTTAAAATAATCTTGTACCTTCTCTAAGAGCTTGTAATTTTCTGAGCAGGTGGTGGATTTTTCTGGACTTGAAGAATGAGTAAAATGATCCTTTTGGCTCTGAATACGACAGCAAATTATATGTTTGTGAGATCCACTTACTCTGTTTAGGTATAAGAGGTTTATATTTGCTGGCGAATCTATAATTGTCTTGGGCTCTTGGCTGTCAAGGACATTTTTGAGATACCAAAAGAAATTACATTAAAAGACGATAGAAAAATCTTGAAATATTTGAAAATAAATTTTTTATATAATTTATTAAAGAAAGTTTGAGACAAGAAACTGTGAGAATCCTTATTTTCATAGTAAGAGTATCATTTGATTCAAATCTATATCTGTAGAGGAATTTATTTAATTATTAGATCTTTTACTAAAAAAGAAAGGCGAATGCCACAAGAGACACGAAGGGTAGAGAGACGAGCAAATGCATGGTAAGGGAAGATATGAAATGTGATAGGATAGAATAAAAGGAAAAAGGGAAAAGTTTTCAAGGTTTCGAGATTAGTGGCAATTATGATGATGATTGACTTTTGATAATAAGATGGGGGTTAGCTTAGAGGGGATTAGTTTGGCCAAACTCTCTTTATCAACCATCTAAGGATATAATTAATTAATTTGAGTGGGATTGAAAAACTCTATTTTGCACCTATAGAGGATGGGGTTTTAACAGTAGATTGATGGAATTTTGTTATTATAAATGACGATATTAAATTTTTATTTGTGATTTATATGATAAGTAAGAATGGTAATCCTAAAACTCAAAATTTGAATTTGAGCAACTGGGTTTTCATATTAGATGATGATCAAATCTCAGGTTTTATCGAGATGGGATTTTAGACGAAATGATCTGGGTCTCATGGTCTATTAATGCCTTTGGGGCAAGTTAAAAAGGAAGTGTTAAAGTGGGTTGTTGGGGTCCATGCAATATCTTGTGAGGTGAGAGAGAAAAAAGGTCTTATTTTATTATTAGACTATTTATGATATTATTAACAGGCCTTGGCTAAATGCCCAAATTTGAAGGTTAACTGATCATTTTGGTCATGTGAAAATTGTTAAAAAATTTATAATGATCATTTTACTTTTAAATTTATTATGTTAATTGGAGACATTATAAATTTATCTAACTTATGCCTGTATAAGAATTTAGACTCGAGTGTATTCTTAAACATCACTTTGGAAGGTTAGATTGGATTGGAATTGAGAAGAGACAAAAAAAAGTGAAATTATGGTAGGCAATGGATTTAACAACAGATACATGGGTCCACTGATGGGTTACATGTTCATAATTTAGATAAATCTTCCACGCAATAAAAAGTAACAAACACAGCATATTTTGTAAAGGCATGTCTTCTTCAATTGATTGGAACTTGGATTGTTTCTTGATAGGCAACTTTTGCGGTAACTTATATATGATATTTTTATTAGTATGATTATTAAGCAGTCTTTAAACGTAGTGAGGTCAGCCATTTTTTCTTTCTTTCTTATCAACCAGTCTTCTTTTAACTTGGTTCATTCCTGATTCCCTCGATGTCATGGAAATGGACGTCCAATTCAATAATTAAATTTGGGAGTCCATTCGGACACCTTTTTTTATAGACAGTTATTTTTTAAGCACTATGTATTTCTAAAATTTCTCAAATTGAATATCCGGACTAATTACGATAACCTGATAAAAATACTTTAAAACTTGAAGGTCTTTTGACACTTCCAAATATATTTTCCGTACAGCGAAAGGATACCCTTATTTATAATTAAGAAATTTTGAAAATACACAGTACTTAAAAAAATAATTTAAAAAAAAAAAAATATTGTACCATCATTCAAAGGATCTTTATAATCCTTCGAACGATTTGATGGTTCGAAGGATCTAAAAATTGCAATGAATAATCATTCGAAGGATTTTTAGTGGAAGGGTAAGATGATAATTTCTACATAAAATTTAAAACGAGGTGTTCTCTAGCCGAAGAAAAAGGGGTGTCCAAATAAAGCGCCTTAAATTTGTGATTGTTTTTCTATCATTTAAAAACCAAGCCCTTTCGAAGATTTGTTTATGCACTCACTTCATTGAGCTCTTTCACACCACTATATTATATTGTAATTTTATTTTTATATTACCTTCTATTGTTTTATGTTTTGTTTTATCGTGTCATTACTTCTATTTGTGTCATTTTCTTCTCTGACCGACCAGTGTCTTCTTTTCTCTTTTCCTTCTAAATTGCAGTCCATTCATCAACAGTTCAAGTCGGTTTTGATCTTCAGTTATTTATATATCGATGGAAATTTAAAATTTTGTTGAAATTTCTTAGATTTTATAAGAAAAAGCGATATAGTATTATTGACGAATAATAAGTTTTCTTCAATATTTTTTTGATAAATGAGGTGTACATGACTTCTTATACTACCTGATTAATCTTAGAACGTGTGCAATCCTCTAAATTCATACACACTGATTAAAACTAGAGAAAATGATCTTTAAAGTGGAATAAGATTCAAACAAGACTTCCGCTTTCTATAATGTCTGACCAATGCACCAACATCCAAAAAAAAAAAATTAGTGTAAAAAAACAGTTTGATATACCCAACATAGGCTGATATTTATCGAATTATTAAGAGTCTCGTATGTTGATTTTGGTTGAGATTTCAAACTCTGATTGAGTTGGGTTTAAAATAGTCTCAATTAGCTGTTTTTTAACAAATTGGATAGAGTAGAGTATGAATGTAGGTATTATTTGAGGGTGAGACACCGATTTTTAGATTTTAAGTGGAAATTACCATGCTGCTCTTCCGCGCAGAATCGATCGATCGATTGTACAATGCACTTTTCGCATCGATCGATCGATTACACGAGCTGTTGAAAATGATCGCAAAAATGTGAAATTGATTATGTCGATCGATTGATAGCATGCTATCAATCCCTAATTAAAAAAAAAAAAAAATTTAAATTTTAAAGTTGTTTTTTAAGCACTGTATATTTTCAAAATTTCTCAAATTGAATATCCGGATTAATTACGATAACCTGATAAAAATACTTTAAAACTTGAAGGTCTTTTGACACTCCCAAATGTTTACAACAGAGTGTTTTACAAATAAGGATATCCCTATGGTGTGCCGAAAACACATTTAAGAGTGTCAAAAGACCTTGAAGTCTTAAAGTATTTTTATTAGGTTATCGTAATTAGTCCGGATATTTAATTTGAGAAATTTTGAAAATACACCGTGCTTAAAAAATAATGTTAAAGTTTTAAAGGAAAGATAAAACTTTAATGTTATTTTTTAAGCACTGTGTATTTTTAAAATTTCTCAAATTGAATATCCGGACCAATTACGATAACCTGATAAAAATATTTTAAGACTTTAAGGTCTTTTGACACTCCCAAATGCTTAAAACAGAATGTTTTACAAATAAGGGTATCCCTAGGATGTACCGAAAACACATTTAGGAGTGTAAAAAGACTTTAAAGTCTTAAAATATTTTTACCAGGTTATCGTAATTAGTCCGGATATTTAATTTGAGAAATTTTGAAAATTCACCGTGCTTAAAAAATAACGTTAAAGTTTGGGAGTGTCAAAAGACCTTCAAGTGTTAAAGTATTTTTATCAGGTTATCATAATTAATCTGGATATTCAATTTGAGAAATTTTGAAAATATACAGTTGCTTAAAAAATAACTTTAAAATTTTAATTTTTTTTTATTTAATTACTATATGAATCGATCGATTGATAGCATGCTATGAATCGATTGATTCGATCGACATAATCAATTTCACATTTTTGCAATTCATCCGCTCGTGTAATCGATCGATCGATGCGAAAAGTGCACTGCACAATGGATCGATTGATTTTGCGCAGAAGGGCAGCATGATAATTTCTACTTAAAATCTAAAAATTGATATCTGGTGACAGGATTGCGGTGTCTGTATGGGCACCCTTATTTGAAAGCACAAGCCAAACAAGTTAGACTTCAGAGACTCCCTCGCAAGTCGCAACTGCGGGACCTGGCCTGACTTTCTAAGTCAGCCTAGAAACTTTGCTTGGTTTCAGTTTATTCGGGTCCCACGTTGTTTTAAATTTCTCTCGTCAGCATCCACTTGTCCACTCCACACTACAATATAAGCTAAGATTATATAAACCCACGGCACGTAGGACTCAACATATGATTAATGACTAAATTAAAAATATTTATTGTATTAGTTGATATTTATATGAGAAAAATCAGGTGTAGGAGGTTGACTATAAAATAAGATCTTGAATATCCACTATTCATTAATAGGCATTTAAAATTTAATAACATATTTCATGAATGATAAATGTGAAAAATCTGATATTTATTTTTTAAATTTAAGTATAGGAAACTATGAGAAATCCAATGTAAAACTTTTACTCACGGGTAATTTCTAGTGTCTTTAGGATATACTATGTGAGGTCATGGGAATTTAAACCTGATATTTTTCACTTTTTGAGATGGGAGATTATCAGTTAAACTACACTCATGTAAACAAAATCTGATTTTTATTGTGAAATCTCATTATTTCTCATTTATAGCAATGGTACAAATATCACCTTAAAATGGAAAATTCACTTGTGAACAACCAGATGGGGGCCTTGGACATTGAATATATTGGATTGTTGTTTACATACTTTGTAATCAAGGGAGACACCCTTTTGTCAGCTCTCAATATTCCAAAACTTAGTATTCTTATTATATCGTAGGCTTAGACTTTCTTTTAATACATGTGAACGAGTATTCTATAAAAGCATCACTAAAGTTTCAAATTCCAATAATGTAACAAGAAATGGTTGCAAAGAGTAAAGCAACTTAGGTAGGAGACTTAACTCATTGATAAGTGGTTGAAACAACTCATCTTATAATAGTGATCATACATTATCACCCACATGCACAGGCCAATATATTAATAAATGTGGTGATAACTGATAAGATAATACTAATCTAACTTAATCAACCTTGTAAGCATTACCCATTATTGACTATGTCCACTTGTGGCCGTTCAATTAAATATTACGTCAATTAAAAGTTCTGCTAAATAATTTAAATATAAAACTGGTGAATTAAAAGTCCAATTAAATTGAGATAAGGAAAATATAGAGAAAATATTCTTCCAATAACCTTTTTCACTAAGAGAAAAAAATGTTCTTTTCTTTTAATTGTTTTTATAGAAAAGATCAATTTTACTCCTTAACTTCTAAGTATTATCCACATACGTTTAGTTTAACTGGTAATCTCTTATCTCAAGAAGTGGAAGATGTCAAGTTCAAATCATCATGACCTCATCTGATGTGATCTAAAAATAATAAGTATCACTGGTAAGAGTCTTACGCTCAGTTTTCCATCATTTCCTTATGAATAAATGAAAAAAAAATCATTCACTGCACTAATGATCTCAAATAGAACGAAACTCCCTGTATTTTATTCTAAAATATTTTATTCAGTTTAAATATAATTTTAACCGCAGACAAAAAAAGATATTTTCAATGATTCTTTGAAATGACAGATGCCTAAAAGTTGTGGTTCCAATGTGGCACATGCCCCCAAAAGGTATTATGGATGGAAAATCTAATTTGAATAATTTAGTTCCTTTTTTTTTTTTAATTTAATTTTAATTTTTATAATATGTAGCATTTTGATATTAAATAGTACATAAGAATATGACACGAATTGTGGAAGGCCCTTGTTCCACAATCTCACTTGACCACTTAAATATGCGAATTTACATAATTGAAATTAAAAAAAAAAAATATCCTTATCCATTAACATTGACTAATGACTACCATAATGACTACCACTATGTCACTAACCTTGGTTTGGTACTTTGATTGCATGTGAAATGGCCACCGCATGGCATGTGGGATGCTGGATTCACTTATGATTACAAACTGCCTTTACAGCTTGGATGTCTTGCAAACAATTAAGGAATTTAAATTTTAAGGTTTTGCTAATTTTGTAATTTATTTTTCAAGACTCCACTCATAATCTTCTCTAGTCGAGTAACTCGTATGAGGTTTTGAATTCAATTGAAAAAAAAATACTTTTAAAATACATTGACTCATTCAATTCGAAATCCTATCAAGCCGAGTCAATTCAAATTGACATACATGAGTTATTTTGAGTTTTTAAACTATGATATATTCACACTCCACAAGTAATTCAGAATTTCTGCAAACTATTTGAACTTGTCACGCTTCAATCCTTCTTACTTTCTCACTGGTTTTTATCTAATCTTCGTTACATAAGAAACACTATAGACAAAGAAATGGGCTTTCGCACTCTTTTAAGCATTTCTACAGCTTTTTTATAAAAAAAAAATTTCAAAGGTAGGGGTATGAGTCACTCGGATAAATTATGAAATTGAGAATTGCGGAAAAAAGAACTCATATACTGCAATTTTTATAGAATAAAAAACTTTCAAAGAATCCTAATTTCAGGGAAAATGAATGATCTCAATTGTGTCTTGAACAACATTACATGATCGATTTCTTTGTTTGAGCAATATACTCATTTTTAATTTTATATTTTCTTCTAATTCTTATCAAAGATCTCTGTATACACATCGAGTTAGGCTAGCAAAACTTGTTAACGAGACTTTTTATTAAATTGATTAAGGACTGATATACAGATATATGATTATATAAAATGTGTAGGGGTCGTAAAATCTTAGCCTTTTCAATTTTAAAGAAACTAAGTCATTAGTCTACATAAGACACCATGTCAGGTTACATTTGGGTCAGCTTTTGAGCAAAGGGCATCTCACCTCTTGGCCAATAAATGATCCCAGTGATTATGCCTGCGAAGACAGCAAGAAATAATCATTCGACCTAGATTCAATAACTTATCATGGGCTTACTTAAAATTTAATTATTATCTACTATGAAATCATTTCAGCCCAACAGGTTCTAGGCCCAACTAAATTATCATTGGATCTTGAGCTAGTATCATTGTTTTTAAGAGTTTTGACCATGGGACATGGTCAGTATATGTAATACCATGTCTTAGAAGGGGTCTATAGTGTGGAGTGTGTTTATGAAGAAAAATTTCTACATTACTAATTGCATTGGAATTCTCTGATATATAAATATTAGCATTCATTTTTCTAACACAAGGCTTTTTGGACCTGATCTAGTGGGTCAGGGCCCAAAACAAAATCGTGTGAGCCCAAGTGAGGCCTAAAGCGGACATGTGATGGGTAGGGTCGGATCGTCACAAGTATTATCAGAGCACGGTTCAACACTCGAACTGTGTAGGCTCTACTTGCATGACGTTGTCTGTATGTGTGTGTGTACCCCTGTCAGTGTGATATGACAGAGTCGGAGACGGCTTTAGTCTTAAAGGAGGTGGATTGTAATACCCTCCCACCCAAAAGCTCCACATTGGTTGTGGACTTGGGTGGTGGAGACTTTATTTGAAGAGGCAAACCCTCAACCCATTACAAGGCCTTTTGGGCCTGGTTTGGTGGGCCAGGGCCCAAAACAAAGTCGTGTGGGCCGTGGGGCTTAAAGCGGACAATATTGTGATGGAGTTGGGTCGGGTCGTTATAAATAGTATCAGAGCATGGTTCAACTCTATGCCTGAGGGTGTGGGCTTGGTTGTTGTGTGTGCAGAGCGGATGGAAGTTCTGACTTTAAGGGAGGTAAATTGTAATACTCTACCCCAGAGGGGTCTATAGTGTGGATTGTTCCTATGGAGAAAAAGTCTTACATTGCTAATTGAATTGGAAATTCTCTGAAATATAAGTAGTAACCTTTCTCCTTCTAATATGAGTCCTTTTGAGAGCAATAGTGAGTTGGTTCGCCAATTGAAAGCCGTACGTGCCGTGTGAATCTCAGAGTGGATAATATCATGCTAACGAGACGAGTCGTTACAATACATTATTTTGTTATGTTTTTCTTTTTAATTTTTGAAAGTTACTTAATGGGTATTGTGCATCAGATTTTGGGGCGGAATACTTGCATATCTGGCCCGATTCCTACCAGCAACCTAATTCTTTATGGTTCATAAGGATGCAACTCGACCTGAACCACCTTGAACCAACATAGAAATTAGCTGGTTCAGCCTGAATAAGCTTGGGTCATAGATTGGGTTGTGCTAAGGTTCCCAACTACAAGTGAAATTTGACAAAATCTATACACATTACCCAGTAGTTTTAATAACTTCAAGTTAAAGAAATGATCAAGATTACATAACTTGCTTCGGCCAGTCTCGGATTTTTGTTGAGCTGGGCATGGGGAAAGCACAACGACCCCAAAAGGCCCAATTTAAAAAATATGGCCTTTTTAGGCACATTCTGATTGGGTTTTACTTGAGAAGGTCAGTTATGATGGATCTACAACAGAGAATAGAGATTTTTTTTCCCAAGCTAACCAACAAGTTACATTTCCCATGAGACATTAAAGTAATGCCTGGCAAAGTGGCAAGGTTTCCGCCATCCAGCTAAAGGTCCAATAGGGTGTGTAACTTGGCCCAGGCCCAGGCCCAGTAAAAGCAAGCAGTCTCGGTTGACAAATCCGGGCTCAAGAGACCCAGGCTCAGAACCAATTTTAGACCTAAAATAACACAGTTTTAAGTACTCTGAAAACCACCAATATTTGATAATTTTAATTTTTTTTCTAATTTCTAAATTTTGTGGTTTTTAAAACATGATTTGATTGATCCAATTAAATTAATTTTTGACGATCATTTAAACAGAAATCTTTAGAGCAGAACCGTGCTCCAAACTTTATCACCATCACCTTCTTATATCTATAATTTGTAATATCTCAACTTTATTTAATGGAATCATTAAAAATATATTCTTATATAAAGAAAATGAAAAAAAAAGCCCAAACTTTTGTCATTTCGAACATTCTAATGCACAATCAAAGGGATTACGAGAACCTTAATGTAGGGCCCCATCCATTAGATTCCAGAACTTTTGCAAGTCATATTTATACCATTTGTTTGTCTAAATTCATCAAAACAGAATAAAGAAGATACCTTTCTCCCACTAAAATATCTAATCAACGGCAAAAGCTAAAAATATGTTGAACACTTGAACCTATGAATATTAAATAAATTATTATATTTCAAAGACCAGGTTTAGAAGAATTTTGGCCTTCCATTCTTTGGATATTTTGACACGAGAATATCTGATTGTGGAATTTATCTCATGAAAAAAAATTAAATATTTGGATAATTTATCATGTAGATAGTTCAACTGTCTAAAATAAAGTTTATTGAATTATCTTAGTCTACACATTTCCAAAATTAAAATAAAATAATTAGATCAATATACTTACTTATACTTATGATGCTCAATACATCCATCCACACAGACAACAGCCGAGTGTATTGATGACTGAAATGATAACAAATATATATATTAAAAGTAAAATGAGTCAATTGGTTGCCTCTCGTCACACGAACTTGGAGGTTCTAGATTTGAACCCCTATGGCCTAACCTTAGTGTGTCCTAGAAGTAGTGAGCTCATTTTTGAGAGTTTTACGTTGAATATCCCACGGTTTTCCATAATAATTTTTTTAAAAAAATTTATAAAATTGATTGACCATGTTGGTGTTTCTTTTCCTTCAATTACAAAGCAAAAATCAATAAACACGCAATCAAACTAAAAAAATCTAAAAACTCAAAATAAAAGAACCAATTTCCTCATTTAAAATTAAATCAAAAGGAAATTAGAAAAGATGCTATTTATCTAAAAAAACTAACTATATTCGCATTTCAAACCATACTAGTACAGCCATTGCTTTTATTGGTACCATTTTCCATCCCAGCAACTTGTAAAATATTTTCTCCATTTGCCGTAGATTTTTTCTTCCCAAAAAACCCCTCAACCCAATCCCAGAAGTGTAATATGATGTGGGTCCCAATTCCTCCAATCAAACCGTACGCGATGGAGTAAGTCAAAGGAGTCAATATCAGTGTTACAAACGCCGGTATAGCCTCTCTCATATCGACCCAATTGATCTCGACCACAGATCTCATCATCAAGACCCCGACTAAGATCAATGGTGGACCCACGGCCCATGACGGTATCGAAGCTAGTAACGGTGTGAAGAAGAAGGCCAAGAAGAAGTAACCCGCTACAGTCAATGCTGTTATACCGGTACGTCCCCCTTCCCGAATCCCAGTCGAGGACTCAAGATATGCTGTAACGGGCGATGTACCGAGCAATGACCCGACAATGATCGATGCTGCATCACTGATGAAAGCAAAGTACTGGCCCTCAAACTCCCCGTTACCATCCGTTAAATCAGCGAAACGGGCCATCGAATACAACGAACCGGTCGTATCGAGGATGTCGACATACAGAAACGTTGCAACCGCTACCCAAAAGTGCCCTGTCCCAATACCCGAAAAACTGAGCGCTCCGGCTGTCATTTCAATTTTGTGCACGTCCACCACCGTTCTAAAATACCGATACGAAGCGTTCCCCATATCTGTATCAGGAAAAACAGTTACGGGTGTGTGACGGAACCATGAAACGGCCGTTACAAACACGATACCATAGATCATCGCGCCCTTGATGTTTTTCGCCAGACAGTAGGCAATGATGACGAAGCCGACGATGGCGAGCCAGAACGTTGGGCTCTCCATCCGGCCATTTACGCAGAGAATATCTCCCGACGCAGAAGCGCCGGGCAATAATGTAACGGTGCCATTATCTGCTGTTACGACAGGGGCAACGGAGGCTAGGGAGGAGACGGGGCAGGCAGCGAGAGTGACTAGAGTGGAGGGGGAGAAGCCGACGAGGCCGATGCCTTGGTTGCTCTGTAGGCCGATGAATGCGAGGAAGAGTCCGATGCCCGCCGGTGCGGCAACTCGGACGGGTCGGGGAACGAGTTTGGCGAGTTGGGCTCGGATGCCCAGTGCTGAAATGAGAAGAAAAATTAACCCTTCGATGAAAACAGCAGCTAGTGCCGTCCGGTATTCGATATCGCCGGAGCCATGAAAGCCGACAACATTGTATGCAAAGTAAGCGTTGGCGCCCATTCCCGGTGCAAGTGCCAAAGGAAGGTTTGCCAATGCACCCATTATCAAGCATCCGATCAGCGAAGATCCGACGGTGGCGATGATAAGATCTTTACGTGTGCGTTCTAAGCATGCGGCGTAACCTGGGTTGACCGGCGGGAACATGCAGGTGGGGCTAGGTGGGATAAGTTGGAGAGTGGGGCCGGTGCAGTTGGAGGTGGAGATGGTGGGGTCGGAGCATAGGGGAGTGCAGTCGGAGACAGAGCACGTGCCGCCGGAGTCGGCGAGAATACTGGCGTTGACACCAAGGATGTAGGCCATGGTGAGGAAGGTGGCAGTGCCGGCTCCGAGCTCAGTGGTGAAGGTGGAGTTGCGCTCGGCGAGCTTGAAGCGCCGACCGAGTCGTGAATCGGCCACAAAAGAGTTGAGCTGAGTCAGGGACGAGTCCCAGCGAGTTGCAAAGGTTTTCTTTTCTGGGAGACTGACCATCTTTTCTCCTCTCTTATCTCAACGTAAGTATAAATCTCTCTCGTGGCCTTTATAGAGGTGAGAGAGAGAGAGAGAGAGAGAGAGTGAGAGGAGATGTTTGGATACTTTAAGGGATAATTTTTATTTTTTTATTTTGTGTTGAGGAAATGATTCTGTATTTGTTAAATTATTTTGTTAGAAGGAATGTTACCATTTTTCTTTTATTTTTTCTATATTATTTAAAAAAATTAGACCAATTGATTTAAGTGATATTTTTATCAATTTTATTTTTTTTGGTTCTTCTTGTATTAAGGAAATGTTTATGTTTTTTTTTTTCATTTTCTATTATTCTTGTCTTAAGGAATGTTGTCTCCCTCTGCCCATTTTTCATGGTATTGATAATTCTATTCAGAAGACAATCTTGTCCAAACATGTATTTCTGTTTATTTTAAGCGATGGACTAAATATTTCATCAAAATTTAAGTCATCAGCATATAGTCAAATTTATTACTTATCAAATTATTATTAATTGAAATAAAACTTATTTCAAAATATTTTATACACTTCGTTTAAGAGTGCAACTTGAGTTAGGATTAGCATAAATCCAACCGACTCAGTTGAAAATATAAATGGGCTAACCTAACTCATTTAAAATATGAGTTGAATTCAGGAAAAAAGAGAAGAAAAAATTGACTCACTATTTTCAATTCAATAGCACTAAAATAATTCAAATTTGATATATATATATATATATCCACTCTATATTTGTGGATGTTTAGTTGATGATATTTTAAGTTTAACTCTTTACAATGATTATATTTTAGTGGTGGAATTTTTTTTTTATAAATATCTTATCGCTTGAAATATATCAATATAATTTATATGGACCTCATTGTTTACATAATTACATAGGCCGATCCATGATCAGATTAACCCAATCTAAATTGGTTTGATTCAAATAAAAAATGGATTGAGGTTTAAAAAAAAAAATAGCTTGGCTTATGAAAAAGTTAGAAGAGGGCTGAAATATTGGTTGGATGAAAAATATATATTTTTCCATTATGGAGCGGGTTGTAGTTCCATGAGAAGATTGTCATTGCAGTAAATTGGATGATCTTCTCATCATTCAGTAAAATCTATGGTTTTGATAATAACTCAAAAAAGAAAAGAAAAAGAAGAGAAGACATGTTTAAGTTGCAATTGTGAATGTTTTGATGGCTGAGGATCATATTGTTAGTGTTAAGATTTAGATGAGTAAAAAAAAAAAGAGAAGATGTGATTTGTTGCATCATGTCTCACTTGTTGTGTCAATTTGCCAATTTGGTGGCCAAAAGAATAATTCATGTGATTATGTTGAATTTCTGATTAAGTTACTTTTTTCCAAATCCGATTCTATCTTATTTGCATAATTGAAAGAATAAAAAATACCATCACATCTCAGATATTATAAATAGCAAGTTCTTAAACCTAGTATAAGGAAAAAAGTTTAAGATCAGTTTGTCATTATTGTCATCATTAGTCATTAACTTAAAAATATTTTTCTTCTAAAATCAAAATTAATCTTATAAATAGTTCTGTCTTTGGTTATGATACTTCATTCATCTAACAGCCTTGGACTAGCTAGCAAATTTAATAAAATAGACTTTTTATGGGCAACTAATTCATAACTTTTATTCATAGTTTGTAAAAGTTTATCATCTTTTTTAATTACGATTTAGAGTGATCTTCGGAGTATGTGTAACCCTCTCAATTTCACATATATTAGGTCCCAACTATGGAAAGTGATCCTTAGAGTTGAATGTGAATCAAATTTAAGTCTCCAATGTCAAGCCACGCTTGTATTTTGTCAATCAGGCCAACCCCTTGAGCTATTACAATCATATATTTCTCTATTTTAATTACACCAAATGTCAAATTTTGCTACCTAATCGTAGAAAAAAATGGGGAAGATGATGTTCAGAACATGCCAAAGTCAGGTTCCTTAGGACTAGGAGCAGTGTCTAATCAGGAAGATTTCCTAATCACACATTTCAATGATTAACTAACCCAATCAATAATTGAAGGAGGCATACTATGCTGAAGTGAAATTTGGGTAATCCAAGCCATGTATCTGGTGGGGCACAAAACTAAAGATCCAATGGTCCATATTTTTTCGTTTCAATCATCCATTTTCTTATCCTTAATGACCCCACCACATCAAAATTTTAGCTCACTTTTGGGCTTCACACACGTCAATGCTCACACCACATGCATCGTATTAGAAAATCACCTTTTTTATTTCATCAATCATTATCATCACATAAATTATTGATGTTATCAATCTAAAGTTGATCTATAATTTAGATTTGACAAATTATTTCTATCGACCTAGTGTCCTATTTGACGCATCAAATGAATATAAAAATGTTCAATCTAAATTCAAAGAGAAAATAATAATTTAAACGATTTAAAAATGTACAATATTTTTTAAAATTTTCATCAAATATATAACAATAACTTTGGATATTTTAATGCTTTTTCTTTGGTTGAGAAAGCAAAAAAAACCCTACTTTTAATCTCATGCAGTGTATTGGCCTACCACATTCAATCATAATAGCTTTTTTTCTCTATCATTACTCATAATTCCATCTAAGTGCCTCGAGACTACTCAATGGGCCCCAAATATTCCCAATAATACAAAGATATTTGCAACTTTCTTTGTTAGTTTAAAATTTATGTCCAATGTAGTGTATGTTTCCATCAATCACCCTCATGGGCCTCACTGATTTGCATGTACCCAGCTAAGAATCAACAAATATTGTATACTATTGGATATGGTTTAGTACGAGCCTATAAGAAATAATTGTCTAATTGTGAAGTGCCTCATAGAACCAACCTTTTTTAGATCAAAACATCCAATAAGATTGATCAATTCTTATATTAATCCCTAGTGAAAGTGAATCTCTAATATACAATTATAGATTTTACCATTGATATAGACTAAAGCTTGTTTCATTATAATCCAAACTTTTGGGGTTAAAGTTAGTTATCCTAAAACCTTAACTTTGGGTGAAATCCCACACCCACACAAGATAGCCGTCAGCTAACATCATGGGTCGAATTCGCAACCTCTCATTTCTTAAAATGAGAAGTTATCAGGTGAACTACCCCATGTTAGGTGCAACAAAACATTCATTGAAAGTATGAATTCCTTTCTTTTGTAAAAAAGAATAGTTTGCGTTTCTTTTCTTTTAAAAGAAAAAAGATTTTATTATTTTTTCCTGACTTATCTTATAAAGTTATAATGATTGGTTGGATGAGTGAATTTTCTTTAAATTATATAATACATGAAAGTCTCTATTCCAATAACGTTACTATGTGGAGCCTATCTCATAATAAATTTATATTTTTCAACTGAAATAGATATATTTGTTTCTCTGAACTTCTTACAAAAACTTTCTTATCATCAAATATACCCATAATTTTTCTAATCTTATGATTCCTTCGTGCTAATCTATTATTCTTTTATTCCAAATTCTCAAAGGCAAATCCATGTGGGCTTTTGCCTAGCCAACATGCTGGGCTCCTATTATGTGGGTCCGTACATCAAAGTTCTCACATAATAGGGTTGGTGTTCTCACTTTTTAGGCTCTCAAAGTAAAGGACCCAAAGACCACTACTTTATGCATTGAAAATTTATAAACAATCAATTTAAATCTACTCTTCAGATTCTATGACATGGCCTCAATCTTCAATCCAATGGAGACATAATTATTTGACTGGTGTTTCTCTCAATATAGTCACAGGTGTTCTAGAAGTGGATTTTCATACATTTTTCACTCTCATTGATCTTTTTAATAAAAAAATTATTTAAACCGTAATTATTACATCCGACATTTAAATAATATTTTAATAAACTCTCACCCTCATCGGATTTTTTAGTGTACTTCACATCTAGAAGATTCAGATTCTCAAGTCATATATGAACTTGTAAAATAGTATGACCACCCATACTCTAGGATATTGCATAGATCTCTTTGTCCCTTAGTGCAAAATCTTGTTGATGATCTTTTATTGTTGTAAACAGATTCTCTCTTTTAAGGATTTTTGGACCACTCTTATCACTTTATGGATACCTAATGTTCTACCAGTTAGCTATGATTTTTGATAATTTATGATCATCTGTTGCATGTAGTGTGAGACAAAAAGAGATTAATGAATGGTGAAAGAGGATATCTAAGTTCTCTAAGACAATAAACAAACCCAAGTTGAGAATCACAACATCCTTATTTGTAGGCTTTAATTTGGGCAAAATGATTGGAAGTGGGAAACATGTTTATGTGGCCTAAACCCTTTTCTCTAATATTTGATTAACATTCACAAAGTGCGATTACACTACTTGAACCTCTCTTTTATTCTTTGTCGTTACTGGTTATAATAAGGATTTGATCAACTAATTTGTTATTATGAGAAATAAATAAAAAAACACTTTTAGTCATTTTGAAAAGGAAGAACCTTTCATAATGTAAAATTGGAA
The DNA here is from genome assembly GCA_022113865.1 of Chimonanthus praecox. Lineage (NCBI taxonomy): Eukaryota > Viridiplantae > Streptophyta > Magnoliopsida > Laurales > Calycanthaceae > Chimonanthus > Chimonanthus praecox. Next base: position 1,244,431 of record CM039090.1, on the reverse strand, counting down.
CCAGGGCCATCTTTAGCCTTTGGTAAGAAAGGCAATTGCCTTAGTCCTTCGGACGAAAAAGTCCCCTCTATCCGTGGCTGGGCTCCCATCCAAGTCTCTCTCGCCATGGGGGCTGAAACTCGATGCAATTATAAAAATGGTTCTTGTTTCTCTTTTTCAGACTCTCAATCTCTCTTCAACCCCTCTCTCTTTATTGATTATTGAAACCCAACAATCACATCTTCACTCTCTTTCTCTGACTTCTGCAAGTCTTTCTCATTTCATTTCTTAGTTTAAAATTTCAATTTTAATTGATAAACAGTTTGGATTAATGAATTTATGACATAAGGTAATTTTGGACAATTCCTGTTAAAATAGAAATGAAAATTCGTTCTGAAACTCAGATCGGTCGAAATCCCTCTTCTTTCTCTTTCAGGTTTTTGTAAATAATTCTCATATTAATCTTTTATCTCTTTTACTTCTTGATTTAATGCTAATGTTAGTTTTCATTAGAATCAATTTTAATATCAAAACTTGTTAAGATTATTTTCAAAAGAAAGTAAGTCCAGAAAACCCTTCTCTCTGTTATTCCTCCATCTCTATTTCGTTTCTTAGATAGGTTTTCCTTAAATGTTTTGTTAAATTTGATATTGTAAATGGGATTGAAAAAAAAAATAAGGAAAATGATTTGGGTTTGTTTTTCCACTGCCATTATTCACTGCCATTATTCAGCTAATTGATTGTAAGTTACTCAGATTATATATATTAAAAAAATGATAGAGAGAACTCATCTCTCACTCTCTGGTTGCACTTCAGCCCACTCAGTATACTGATCTTTTAAAGTGTTCTTATTCTGTTTTAATTGTTGAATATGCTAATTTCACTCAGATGGATAAATTTTTCAATGCTCTGTATTGTTGACCTCTTGATTTTTTTAAGTTAAAAATTTTATTATATAGAATAATTTATTTTATTATATATAATTAATTTTTTTATTAAATATTACTTATAATAATTTGTTAAATACTAAAAAAATTCCATTTAATTTTTTTGCTTTAGACCTCAACTCGTATTTATACGACACTGGTTGTAACTCATACCTAAGGACAGGTAAACCCAATCTTGAGGCTCTGTCAAATTCTTTTATAAAGAGAGATGCAGCCTTTTCTACGATAGAGATGTATGATGTATCAAGCACTGAGTTTCAAATATTAGTTAAAATTTTAATTTATCAGATGTTAGGGGGTGATGTGCAGATATGGTGAAATATTGAGATTTTCCGAAAAAGAGTCCAAAACTAATATACTGAAAATAAAAAATAGAGAATTTTTTGGGAAAAAAAGAGTGAAATGGGCCAAAACTTAAAGTTTTAAATGTTAATGAAATTTCAAATTGAAATCAAGTCACCAATTTTTGTTAAGCAACTTCTTTTCGAAGTGATATGATTTGTTAAAGCATGGAAAACTAAATTTACATTAATATAGTCCATGAGAAAACTATCTGACAAGCTAGTGAACTTTTCATGATACAAGTCTAACCTTGTTTAAAGGGATATTTTTATAAAACAGTTATCAAATATGCAAATATGTTATAGAGTAGAACGCTAGACAATGAAGATAAGATAAATAGACAAAATTAAAGTTATGAAGATGTGTATGTTTAGTTGTATGAGTAGATTAAATCTAAAAAGATAGAATTAAAAATGACCATATCAGGGAAAGTTTAAAAATAATTTCAATAGAACGCAAATTGAGATAATTTGAGGAGATTTGAACATGTAAATAGAAAATCATAGAGAATTCTAATGCTTAGAGTTGAAATGCCACAACTAACAGGTACAAAGAAGAGGTGCAAGCCATTAGAAATAAGGAGAAAAAAGATAAAAAATACATGATAGATAGTAGAGTGATTACTGTACAATTTATAATAAGATTAGATAAAAAAGTAAAACTTGAAAAACTTATACCAGATAAATAAGATCTTCACTTTGATCATAATAATGATGATCATAAAAAATTCACAAACCATTCTCACTCCAAATAAATAAGATGAAAACTCTAATAATGATGATGATGAGGATCTATATGCCAAGATGACTGATGTTATGATAAATGAACTGAACCAAACTAATCTATGGACTGAACTAACCTATTTTTTTAAATTATTGAGCCCATCATATCTTGGGCTCTCGGCCCAAACCAGCCTATTTTTAATGTCCAAACATAAAACCAAGACCATATCTGTGGACTTGTCCAGTCAAGATAAAGGGAATCATGGGTTCGACCTAACCCATTAGCGATGCTATCAGAATGTATCCCACCCAAAATGTCCTATCAATTTTTCAAACCATGGCCGGTGGCTTTCATCACAAAAGTGTGGGCCCACTTGCCACAAATATGCCACTTAGCCTTCTGACAGCATTTTCAACATGTCACTTTATTTTTCCAAGAAAATGTTGGGCCAATTTAATCTGACATTATATTGATAAATTAACAATAAGTTAGTAAATATCATAAAAATAAAATCTACCATTACTTTTATTTTTACACTTGTTTTTGCTATAGCAAGATTTTAATTACCTCAATATTCTTTGAAGATAATTTTATTTAAGTAATTACAGTTAACTTATTTGTGTGTATAGCACAATTGCTTAAATAGTTGACATACTTGAGTATAAATTGAAATACATAATTAAAATTTTGTAGTTATGTAATAAAGCTATCTTTTGAATTTTAATTAGTGTAATTACACAGTTAAACTTTTCTAAATGTATAACTCAATATTTTTAGAGTAATTACAATTATACCATCTTGTGAAATATATTTTGCATAATTATAGAACTAAATTTCTAAATAAGTAATTAAATATTTTTAGAATAATTACCATCGACATAAATGAGTGTAAAATACAATTAGATATTCTTTGAAGATGATAGTTTTTTATGGAGATTTATGATAACACCACTTGTGACCAACCTTGTCCTGCATCACAATTAAAATTAAACTAAGTTTGTATTAATGGGCATGTTAATTAATTTCTATTTTGATGTTAATTGTGCCCCACATTGAACAAGTGTGGGACCCTTGACAAGGGTTATAAGAATGTAACGTAGATTTCATTTGTTTGCTTTGTTTTTTATCTTTACTTTTGATGAATAGACATGAATTGGCAGCCAAACAATGGGAAAGTTAATAAATTAATATAATTAATATGTTGGTGGTGTTAGCAATAAAAGTGATAACTTTTTTCAGCAATAAAGCAATAAAGTGGTAACTTAAGGAATTTAAAGCAAGTTTCTAGTTACTTTAATTTAAAGATTAAATAATATTAAAGTAGTAATTATCAGGTGCTTAACTCAAAATTGGGTTAAATGTGACTAGACTTGTTGGACTATGGTTATGAGTGGATCTAACCTAGAATTTGTCCTAGACTAATCCAATTCCATCTAGTCATCCCTGAATCGTGTTTAAATTTTACCCACAAAAGGCAATTTTGTATTTGCAAAATAATTAAATAATGCAAATAAAGAAAGGATGTTATAGTTTTGGAAACAAATAGAGATATAATTTTTTATTAAAAAAAAAAGTAAAAAAGTAAAATTTAAATAATGACAAATTGCAGAGTGTGGCATGTAAATATTAGTTTAATTGAGAAAGAGAAGAGGTAGACTCTTGACAATATAAAGAAGAAATTAAAAAAAAAAAAGATATATTAAATAAAAGTGACTTACTCCATAGTTTATGATAGGGTAAAATGAATGAGTAGAGTTTAAAAAGTCAATCTTAGATAGATGGAATAAAATTTTGATATATGACAACGATAATCAGTTTTTCTCCAAAAATGGCGGCAAAATAGATATAAATGAAATTTAAACCAAAGTTTCAAGATACCAATGATTGATGGTTTTGAAAAAATTAAAAGAAAAACTGGACTAACCTAAATAACTAGAAAATAGCAATCAAATCTCTCCCCCACTCTCTATTGATTTTGAGGCTGTGTCTTTCCTTTTTCTTTTATTTCTTTTCCACCTCCCTATTCAAACATCAGAGGGTAGCCTCCTAATTGGGTTGTTGGCAGAAATCTCTGACTGTCAAGCCACAATAATAAATGGGTTTTGTGGTTCTCTTTGGCTGTCTACATAATCAGTAATCACACCCCTAAACTAAAACTAATGGCAGTGGAGGAAAAAAAGGTAAAAGGTGGTGGGTGTGGAATGACATGAGACAAGATAGAAACTTGTTTGGGGGGAATTGCTTAATGCCAACTTGTTTGAAGTGTGTTGTCGTTTTTTCTCAAAAGGGGCTGTTAGATCAAAGTCCATCATCCATTACTTGGCCTTGTGCAATTTCTAGTACATTTCACTTTTGAGCCAAGGAACAAAAGGGGCCTATGGCAGACAATATAATTTGTAAAGAAATGAGTCAAAGGATGTTTGAGTTTTCCAAAAATAAAATAAGTATAAAAATAAAAATTATAGGAACTACATACGTGAGTTTCATCATATATACAATTCATATTTAAGGATGTCGATTTCTTGTATTATCTATATGGGTGTAGTTCAGTTGGTTACCTCTTTCTTAAGGAAACGGAAGGTTATGAGTTCGATCCCCCACGGCCTAATCTTGGTGTACCTTAGGGGTAATGTCAACCCATGGGAGTTTTACGCTGGGTATCCTATAGTTTTCCACACGTAAATTCAAAAAAAAAAAAACATTAAGTCTTTATTCTTTACCTAAACTTTGTAGTTTTGTACATAGTGTTATCTATATTTTGTATCTATAAGAAAATTATAAGATTATGGTATTAATTTATATTGAGCAAGGTGTGAGAAAGAGAGCATTATTGTAATCTTATTATTGAAGATAGTGAATTGCTCTCATCTCATTGTGAACGTAGGCACGCTATTGAACCACGTTAGTCTCATATTTTATATGTGATTGTTTGTATTTGTTGTATTGTGGTTTATTTATTTTTTCTACTTCACATTAGGATCATTTGCATGCATTACAGAAGAATCTTACTAATTGTAAGAAGGGATAAAAAGAAAACCGTGGTCTGTTTCAATACGATTTAGATTGGTACAAAATGCACCGGCCAATGTACTTAGATATCAACCCATCAAATTATTCCTTTGGGTATGGCCACGATACCATATCGTATCAACCTGACTCAACCAATATGACCTAACAAATTCACCAATGCATATCAATAATATAACCGAGTTGATAGTTTCATCCAATATTCATGTCTTTTTCTATTGAAATTCATATATTATAAAAGTTGAGAAAAATGGTTTTATTCTTATTAGAAGAAAATAAAGAAAAGAGTCATTTTTCTATTTTTTGATAGACAATTCAAAGAATCTCATCTCTCTTTAAGTACTAAAGTGTTGGGTAAAACTCTAGATGTTCCTTACAAGCTTCGCGCATCAGATGACTACGGGATTAAAACTCAAGATCTCTTATTTTTGAGCTAAAGTGTCTGCTAGTTGAACTATCCCGTGCAAGATTGATTCTTTTTTTCATTTCAAGTTGAGAAAAAGACTTGGTGGAATCTCATCAGCACTGAGGTGAACTGCAGTTTCTCTACTGATGTTTGGAACAATCTGATGAGGAAGTTTCAACTAAACAACCAGTCGGGCAACATCTTGATTGACTCCTCTATGCTAATTCATAACAGTAATAGCCGTCTTGAATCTTTGGTTGTCCACCTTGCTCTACCTGCAACAATCTGGTACCTTTGGCATGAGAGAAATGACAGAATTTTCAAAAACTCTATGAGCAATACTAATCGACTTTGTTACAATATTCGTATGGATATTCGTAATCGTCTCATCTTTCTCCTCTCCAACTCTAATGTTAAGGGAATAAGAGACGGCTTCGCAGCTTCGAGAACCTGCCCTCTGCATCTGTTGGTCCACCGATACCACTGGATAGGAATGCCCCCTTATCTCTGGCCCTTGATCTCTAATCATTTCTAGTTTTCTTCTGGCGGGAGGAACTTCCTTGGTGCCATGTACTCCGATAATGGCATCACTGGCTTCTATTCTACCCCTCTCATTTCCATGGACTCCACCATTCCAATGCTGAATTTTGCACAAAAAAAATTTTGTTAGCTATGCTCAGATTGGACATCCCCTTCTATTGCATTATGTTCCCCGATAAGATTGCAAAGTTCATTAAACACTCCCATGTCTTTCAGTGGCACTATTTCAACCATATTAGAGCTATTAATTCCCTCCTTGGCAAATTCTGTTTTGGTATTGTTCAAATTGTTTGCTTCAAAACTCTCTACTTTTTCGATGACTAACAGCAACGACATATTTTATTCTACAGATATAGCATCGACTAACATTTGATCATCGGTTTGCTAGCATAGTTTTAATCTGACTCACTTTCTTTGTACAGATTGATGTATATTGTTTCTATTGGTTTTGTTGGGTGTTGGCTTTTTGGCCATGTATCTCCTTTCTTTCTCTTTGCCTGGCCCGGGCTATGGGCAAATTTTTGTATCTTGGGCTCCATTTTGAATGAATAACTAATCCTCTCATTCAAAAAAAAAACTTCTTCCTGAATACACGATACAGTCGAATCTAAAACAGTAAAAATTACCCATTGTGCCCAGAACGGATGATCTTGATTTGGGATAAATGGATGATGGTCCATGACGCTTTGTGCCTAGATTTGATTAAATTTTGGGCCTGTGGACTGAGCACTCCTAAAAACCTGGGTGTTTGATAGAATGGGCTATGGTCTGGGCCTTCTTCATATTTTAAGCCCAGTCCAGCTTATTCAGCCTAATTATTATTTTTCTTTTCTTTTTATCTTTTGATTCCATGATCAATGGATTGGAATTCCGAACATTCAGACATTAGCATTTTATATATTGGATAAGGACTTATAAACTGACAAAGGGAGAGCATTATATGGCTCACTTTCACCTATAATGATGGGCCTATTAAAAAAGTTTATACTTCGAATATGAGCCCAGAAAGGAGTATATTGATTCAACTGAACGGTGATCTTTAAGCCCAAAACGGTTAGGAATTTTAAAAAAGAATTAAGATATTAAAATTTAAAGAGCATGGAAAATGAGTTCCTTAATCTGATCAAGACTGTTTTTCAGTCTACTACTTATCCAAATTTAGTATTTTCCAATATAACCACTCTCGGTATGAGATGCCCACGTGTGAGGGTGAGCTTATTATATTCAACGTTAACAGAAAATTAAGACCCCATATTTAGTATAAACAAGCTGGGCCTTGTGTGAAAAACATACCGTATTTATGTTCATAATATTAAAGGTACTTTGTCATTTACTCAAAAAAGAGATATCACATGTTGACGTTTAAAGAAATATATTATTTCTAAAAATGGAATTTGATATAAATAAGTTTTATTTTAGTGTTTATTGCAACAGGGCCTTGGCTCATATGAGCCTTTATGGCCAAGTCAGGCCTCGAAAGAATACGTCTTAGCATCCAATTTAAACCTAAAATTTACTTTCTATTTTAAAATTAAAGCCCCAGTCCGAAATCTAAACTGAACCCTCAATAATCTTTGATCCACAAATTGGTCATGGCCCCTTCATCTGCTATGATCCTTGGATAAAAGGTGAATAGGGATAGGAGACACATTTTTAGTAGGTTGAGTCCCCAATTTGGTGGACACAAGTGACAAATGGACATCATTTATCCTACTTGTTGCAAACATTTGCATTTCAAGGGCTGATAAAATCACCATTTACTTCATGGACTTTTTTTTTTTTGTCTTTCTCCAATTTTTGATAAAATATTAGGTATAAAATTGTTTTTTTTTTTTTTTTATTTCCATTCAGACTAAAAGAACATTAAATAACTTACATGGATGTAGTTCAAGTGGTTGACTCCCGCTTCATAAAGTGGGAGGTTACAGGTTCGAACCCCCATAACCTAATCTTGGTGTACCCTAGAAGTAATGGACTCACCCGTGAGGATTTTACACTGAGTCTCCCGTGGTTTTCCACACGTAAATTAAAAAAAAAAAATATTTAAAGTCTTCATAGAAGGTTTTAGTCTGATGTATAGAATGATTGAAATTATTGTTGCATTGTCTCATATAGGGTTCATTTAAAGATGGATTTAAAATGTCAACAGCAGATTTAAAGGTTTCACATAATCTAAAAAATTCGTACATATGCATCTTATCATTTATATATTAATGATTAATAAATTATTTATATTTTTAAAAATGAACTTTTAATTTTAAATACCACTATTTACTGCCATCTTTTGGATTAAAATGGCAACAAAAGATGTCAAGATCATTTGCTATTAATTTTCGATAACAAATGTCGAATTGGAGATACCAATTTCAAATTCAAAATGCAGTTCCCTTGAGGATATATGCGAATCGAACAAAGATCCCAACGGTCGAATTTGAGATCGAGCGAGCGTGAGAGAGAGAGAGAGAGAGAGAGAGAGATGAGGAAAGCTAAGGGAAGAAGATCTGAAGCCCAGAATCCAAAACCAGTGGAGGAGTCGGTAAAGGAGGAGACAGGAGGATTCTTCGCCTGCTATCTCCTCTGCTCTCTTAGCCCTAGCCACAAAGGCCACACCTACATTGGGTACTTCTTCTTTTTTCTTCCTTTTAGTGTATCTTGATTCAAGAAAATGCCAACAGATGATTCGTTCCTTTTAGATGATGATAATAAGTTCTTTCTTTCTGGGTTTTATTGTTTCTGACCTCTCAAAATTCATTTCCTACCAAGAAAATCATATCAGGGTGCGTTTGGATTGGGGGAAATGAGTAAAAAATGGGGGGTTTCTCCTTCTTTCTCCCGTTTGGTAATGAATCAGGTAATAGGAAAATGAGCCCCATTTTATTCTGTTTTCTACTCCTCGAGTAGAAAAATGTCGCCTCCAACACAAGTAGAAACAATGGTTTCTCCTCTTATTCCCTTTTCTTTGTACCTTTTCACCTTTACTTACCAAAGAAGATTGTAGAAAATCCCTCAGCAGAGAATACCCTACTCAGTAGAATCCACTACTGCGGAGAAGCCCTAAAAAAAATTTACCACTCTAAATGCACCCAAATTTCATTTCTCAAGCTTTCTTGGTCCCATTTTGCCTGAATCTTGGATTTTGATTTGACCATGGCATAAATTTCCAAATGTCGGTATTAGCCTCTACTTTTTATTTTTAAACAATCATCGGTTGTTTAAATATGGAAAAGGATGCTACATTCCTTTAAATTAGTTGATGAATTTCCTTCATCTTTAGTTGTGACTACCTTCATTCTATAATAGATACAACATTTGATCCTAATGATGTAATTGTATAACAACAAAAAAAAAAAAAAAAATGTTTAACTAATAAAAATATTTGGTTGGCTACATTGTTTATGCGTAGGTTTACCATCAATCCTCGGCGTCGAATTAGGCAACATAATGGTGAAATAAGGTGTGGTGCTTGGAGAACAAAAAAGAAGCGCCCGTGGGAAATGATTTTGTGCATATATGGTTTCCCTTCAAATGTGTCAGCACTCCAGGTTATATTTATTGCAGAATTAATAATAATAATATCCTATTTCATTTTTGTTGTTGTAAAGCAAAGTTTAGTTGTCTTTGATACGAGGGTTGAAAAAGAGAAAAAAAAAAAAGTAATTTGAACTGTATTTGAGGGTTGAAATCATAGTTGAACTCAGATTCGACTTGAATCCGATTGAGTCGAATAACTCTCAGGCAAGTTTTTTAACTCATGTCATAAGATTTTGTAATGCCTGCTGACTCGCTTGACTTGAAATCCTAGTAAGTCGAGTAAACTTAGACCAACTAGCTCAAAAAAATTCATTTTATGAAGGCATTTTCCCTTCCCCTGAGATCCAGTATTACTTGCAGTTTGAATGGGCATGGCAGCACCCAAGAGAGTCTCTTGCAGTAAGAAAAGCTGCTGCAAGCTTGGAATCCCTATCAAGGAAATCCCTATCGAGGATCACCAAAAATATCAAACTTGCTTACACAATGCTCACACTTCCAGCCTGGCAGAAGTAAACTTCTCTCTCTCTAGCCTGTTTTCTCTCCTTTTACTCCATTTTTCTCATAATTACTCATTAGTTTTAATTACAGTTTCTTCTTCTTCCTTCAGCTTAAAGCTCACTGTAAATTTCTTCTCGACAAAGTACATGAAGTATGCTGCTGGCTGCCCGACCTTGCCAGAGCAGATGCATGTCCAAGTCTGTCCGATGGACGAACTTCCCTGCTATGTGGATAATCTGATTTTAGAAAACGACGACGACGTTGATGAGGATGAAAATTTAAATGTCGATAACGGGCATGAGAAAAATGCAATGGATATGTCAGCTAATCATACATGGGCTGATCAGCATAATATAGAGAAAGTTGCAACCAGCGATCTGTTTCCATTGATTGAAGAACACGACTTTGTACATTCTCCCTCAACTCCAAAAGTCAACACTCTATCTTCTGTCAACTTTAGAAGCAGTTCGGGTAAGAATATTTGGGAGTGGAATGGAGAAGGAAATGTGGGTCAGTCAATGCAGCAAATGTCGATGCCGGGAGCAGACCGTAATCCTTTATCATCTATCAGTATTCTCTCACCTGAAGTCTATGTAGGAAATACTCAGTATAACATGGAGAAAGTTGCAACTGGCAATCTTTTCCCATCAATTGATGAACAAGCTTTTGAAATCTCCCCCTCAACTCCGAGAACTGATAGTCGTCAATCTTCTGTTGACTTTAGATATTCCAGTAAGGATATTCAGGAGTGCAATGGAGAAGGAAATCCAAGACAGTCAATGGAACAAAAATTACTCCAAAAGCAGACAATAATCCTTTGTCATCTATCAGTATTCTCTCACCCGAAGTCTCTGTAGGAGGAAGTATTCAGATTTTAGACAATTATCCCGTTTCATGTCTTGTCTCTCCGGGTAGCATTTTTAAGGAAGATATGCAGACCCCGCCGCCATTGAGGTGCAGAATTCGGTCCTTCAGTAAGTCGGCGCCAACTTATCCTGAGATTATTGATTTGACAGATTCACCTAATTTCATTCAATTGTAGAAGTATTTCTTGTATGCAGAAAAATAAATGTACAAGATTTGTGCTTTGTTACTTCATTAATAAGAAATCTCATGTCTTCATTTGGCCAAGCCAGACTGCTTTTGTAGATTGTGATTCTTATATGATCTGGAAAGAATCACAATTATAACAGGGAGATTTCCAAGCACTGTCAACTGACCAGTATTGGCCTGAGAAAAGAAATTTACATATCCAATTTTCATCCAATGACCACTGCACATCATTTTATAGGAACCAAATTTGAAATGCCCCTCAAGCAACAGTGTCAATCATTAACAGGTTGATTCTTTCTTCTTCTTCTTTTTGCAGTTGGTTTTTTATTTTCATTTAATCATCTATTTGCAAGCAAATCCAATCATTAGATAGATGGTTTATATAAACTGTAAATTTGATTTATTTATTTTTAATGGCAATTACAACTTTTAGTAACAAATATTTGTTGAAATTCAAATTTTCAATTGATATTTTGAGGTGGAAGAAGAGTGTTATGTAAATATCGCAGTTTATCAGGTTTTACATGAAAACCCCTAAACCCAACAGTGTAATTACCGAAAATGAGACAAGATGACCGATATTTTAACTGAAGTTTTTGCCCAATTTAGAGTTCAATCTTTATGTTTCACTCAAAATTTTAAACAAAGTACCCCAGACTCTTGTCAAAAATTGTATCCAAATTTAAATTTCAAACCCATAGGAGTTCAATGCTCAGCCAAACCATTATTTGAAACTCAAATTGCAGCCTAAAGATAAAAAACGAGATCCTAGGTTTCCAAGTTTGCAAATGAAAGAGTTTTAAAAAAAAACCACTGCAATTAGTGCAAGAAAAAGATATGGTTAACGAATAAAGAAGTGTGGAACACACTATTTTACAGAAATTCAAATAAACATTTATTTAGAAGCGCAAGATGGAATTTTAAAGACAATGTGAGAAATGTATGCATTTGAGAGGGGAAAGAGTCTCCCATCAATTCCAAAAATCTAAGGTTGTGTTTGTTTCGAGAGAGTTGAGGAGAAATTTAGGAATTTTCCTCCTTTTCCCTATTCGATATTTACTAAAGTGAAGATCCTTCACTCAAGTGGAAAACTTGTTTTCCCCTATCCTTCTTTTCTTCTCATACATTTTCTCTTGTGATTACCAAATAAGATAGGAGAATCTCTAAAAAAGATAATCCCATACCCAAGTGAATCTCCTACTCAAGAAAGTCTCCTGAAACACACTTCAATTCTTCATCCAAAAGCAGCACAGAGAAAGTCCAGTTTCATCAACTATGGTGGAGTCTGGAATTTAGGGGTATTTGATCGCAGTGATCATAACTCAGTCAGTCCATCCTGTCAAATTAGGTAGCAGTGGCGTACAGCAAAGATGGACCCACTTATGATCAACCCCACCAGTCTCCTTGGCCCCTTGATGAATTCAAGTATGGTTTCCGCCCCAAATCCATACGACTGTTCCTCACTGATCTAAAATTTTGAGGTCTAAAATCAAAGGTCAAGAATGATCTAAAAAGGACTACCTCAAATTGGCAACCGCACCTGCCCCCTGCCCCCTGCCCCTTGCCATATGTTTGCTACAAAACAGGATCACTCCAAATGTATGTTCAAATGCCAATACCTGTAAATATCAGCATCATAGTTCAAAACTAGATATTTTGGACACAAAAAAGCTTAACGAGTTGAGCTAGTCATCAGAGTCAGTCAACTTGATGACATGATGTCACAGAATGTTGAATTTTTTTTTTTTTTATATACATAGCTTACGTGAATCCTTTAAAAGTGTAGAGAAAATTGTAAAGAGCTAAAGACAATGACAATAGAAGTACGATAAAAGGTCTCCAGAACCTCAAATCATAAATTTTAACTTCACCTTCCTGCTACACAAAATCCCAAACACAAGTAAAGTTTTCCAGATCCAACTCATGATCCTATCCAGGTCTCTTAGAGCACCTAACTAATTCTCGAAACATGTGCAAGCCTCTCTACCCACACACCGGATAACTTTACGGCGAATGGCCTTTTGGGGTAAAGTGGAAATCGAATAGGACTCCCCACTTCCTGAGGCGGGTTCCTGATCATCACTCCAACCCCTTTGGGTTAGGATGCAAGCATTATTCATTCAAGGATATTCATCAATGATGCAGAAAAGATGCATTTTCATAAATATCTCAAACACACAAACTTCTTCAAGTTCAAGGTACATATAGTATCTGAGTCGCAATATCGTGGCAAGATTTATCAAGTTCACACATGCAACTTGCATTTACCCAGAGATTCATCTAAAACACACTGAAAGAAAACAATACATTGCTACTTGCAATAGAACACTCAAAGATACAATACATTCAAGCACATACCCACTTGTGCTAGTTCACAAAGCTTTTGAAGTATTGATTTCGAATCAACAAGGACACAACGTTTCAAAACAAATACAGAACATCTTTTTTTTTATGACGGAGAAGCCCTAGACCTTCATCTCTCACTCGTACTCCAGATGCATGAAGCCCCATGCATGTAGAACAACATATATAGAGATAACATTAGGAATTTCTTGAATCAGGAACATTTGCCCAAAAGTACGAATTTGAATATAGAAGGGCTAGCCTCAAGACTGTTGTTGCTGTTGCTGCTGGTCCCCTTGCCAAGCCCAAACAATGTCCTTCAGTGCTGGCCTCAGGTCCTCTTTCCATAGCTTCTGATATTCAATTGTATCCCCACTCGACTTCTTCACCTCCACCAAATGAAATGATGGTGTGAACTCAAAGATCTCAGCATCAATTGAAAGCACCCCTTTCTACCTTCTTTCAATCCCTGTAATTTGATTACACCTTCATCCTTCTTTTTCACTTTCAGTCTCAGTCGCTTTGCGATCTCTTCCAGCTTTGAGATGATGGTTGAAGCAGGTTGGTTAGAAGTGAAACGTGCCTCTTTCTTACAGTCAGTTTCTTCAAACAAAGCAGAAAGATCAAATCCAGTAGAAAGAGAGATGATATCAAATGCATTCAAGTTCGTGGGTTTCACCGGCTCTGCTTTGCACTCAGTGACACTAGCACCACATGAACCAAATACTGCATCAGCGTTGAGGGGAGCCAGTTCTTTAATTTCTGTTTCATTTTTCACTGATTTTACATCTAATCCCTTTTTGAACCAAGAGTTCTCCTTGATTTTAGCAAATGAAATCCGACTGTTTGGGTTTGGATCCAAGATCTTAGACAGCAGCCTGCGCACTTCAGAGGGAAACCAATTTGGGCACTTAAACTCCCCTTTACCAATCTTCCTGTACATCTCCATCAGATTTGAATCATGGAAAGGAAGATAACCAGACAAAAGAACAAATAAGATCACTCCGCAGGACCAAATGTCAGCTTTAGCACCATCGTACCCTTTTCTACTTATCACCTCAGGAGCGACATAAGCTGGAGTCCCACAAGTCGTGTGAAGTAATCCATCCTGCCGCTTTGATTCTGCAAGCGCACTTAACCCAAAGTCTGAAACCTTTAAATTCTCATTCTCATCCAACAGTAGGTTTTCGGGTTTTAAATCTCGGTGATACACCCCTCTGCTATGGCAGAAATCCACAGCACTGATCAGCTGCTGGAAGTATTTCCGTGCAACATCCTCTTTGAGCTTCCCCTTGGCTACCTTGTTAAAGAGTTCACCACCTTTCACATATTCCATAGCAAAGTAAATCTTGGTTTTGGTAGCCATGACCTCATAAAGCTGAACAACATGTTGGTGCCTCACCAATCCCATTACGGATATCTCTCGCTTGATCTGATCCGTCATTCCTACCTTCAAAACCTTCTCTTTGTCAATCACCTTTACGGCAACACTCTGGCCACCTTTAAGGTCCCTTGCATGGTAAACTTTAGCAAAAGTGCCTTGCCCCAATAATCTTCCCATTTCATACCTTTGCATCAATATGCTCCCTTTATTATCCATTTAAAACTACAAAATAAAAAACACAATACAGTACTACGCGGTCCCGCTAAAACAATAATCTAGTCACAGAGCGGGAGTTTTACAATTCCAACTCAACCGTCTTCACAAAGGTCGTGATTTAACACAAACCTTTTTCTACAGCTTGCAGCTCCATTGAAGAGCATAGATGAATAAACATTTGGCAGTCCAATCTCATCAAGGATGAACAGAGGAAACTCATGCAGAGCTACCAGTTCATTAGCATCAAAACGGTTCTCAGCGATCAAGCACATCTTTCAGCATTCCCTGGTGTTTACTCTGCCAATTGCCAATAAGAGAATGCTGACAAACCCAAATTTGGAACTTGAGCAAAATTACCAAAAGAATAGAGCAAATGATCACGGTTCAAAATGTCAACCAATAACCTGAAAGAAAAATGAAAATCAATAGAAATGCCAAAAAAAGGCCAAAAGAGTCAACAACAAACAATTTAATAAGAAACAAACAAGTAATAAGGCTCATCAAGAGGCCAAGAGTCAAGTGAAAACAAAGGCCCAAAAAGAAATGTTCAGTAAACTGCCAAGAACAGAAATGAGAAGGCCAACTAGTGACTCTTTTGCCCTTTCAAAGTCCCAAACGTCAAGCAAAAAGAAAAAAGCCCACTATCGCCATTGTACATGACCAGTCTCTATTACACACCCCAACTTGGGTGAGTCATAGTGTGATCATGCGAAAATGCTAAAAAAAAAGAAGACAAACATCACTAATTGTGCATTTATCACAGGTGTCTGAATAAGATGCCCAACTCTGGTGACTTCTTCCCCAACTTTGATGACTTACAAATGTGAGATCAAGCACATCTTTTGCCAATGGCACAAAACTTAAACATGAGACAAAGATACAATGATAACACAGTGCATCCACTCATTGGGCTCAATCCCAGATCTGCAACCACCAGATCTGACCTTTCTCTGACAATTCCAACTGTATAATCAACAGATTTAAATCATCAAATGCAAGCCTCATAATTTAGGTCCTTATTGCCCATTTCTATACCAAAATCCACTAAGATTTTCAATCACTGTGTATTTTATCAAATAGGCCATTCCTAGTGGATTCCAAATAGATGGGACAAAAGCTTTGATGATAGTGGTATTGGTGAGCCATTCATAGCAGATCTGACAAATAGAAACATGAATCATGTTCACCATGAGGATGTACCTCATAATTATGATGAAAGCAACTGGGTGGCATTGAAACTTTCATCAAACGAGTGGCAGTTTACTTCTCTCCAAGTAACGGCCCATATATGGGTTAGAGAATTGAAACACTCTTGAAACACATTTAGCATAAAAGATCTTTTCATATGGTATGGTTATTGGGTAACCATTGATTGTGAAGGCTGCAATTTGATTGGACCCCACGTACGAAAAAATGGACCCAAGTGAGCTATACTGTATCCAACTATAGAACCTAGGGCTGTAGGCAGAGTAAAATATGAGAAGCCACCAGCCAACTAAAGCTCCTAACCAGCTAATGTAGAAACCTTTCCAGCCATTAATGCCAACAAGATAGGGAAACCACCTCCCTTCAAAAAAAGACATAAAACAAGTTTTTTTTTTTGGGATTCCCACCGCAGCTGCTCTAATACCACACAGGGCATGGTGAAAACAAAAACAGGATTAATAGCAAACAAAGATATTTTTAAAACCGGGGCTTTAGAATGAAAGCAAAGGTATTTACAAATTGAAATTTTCAGAGTCTGGCTTAGCCAAACTCCTGAGTAAGACTGGTCCTCAACATGGACTAGATCTCACATAGTTGTGCCAGGTGGTTGGAGACCATTAGATGGGGAAGATGGACCTTTCATCCCCATCCTATAATCCTAGCAAAAGATGGATACAACATATCAATGCCTTATGGAGTTAGAATTTCAGGGATATAAACCACAAGACTAGGGTGATCTTATAGTGGTGAAACTTCACCTACCCCTTCTCCATTTAACCCAAAAAATTCCCACCCAATCATGTCAGGACAAGTCCACATTAAAAGGCTAGTATCACTAAGCCAGGCTTCTCAACATGGCTCTCGCAGATCTCTATCACTTTATGTGAGACAGTAAAATAAACATATCATCAGATGATCAAAGCAGCTCGCAGAATTGCGACTTTCATGTATAGAAATGGAGAGTTCCATCATCTGGGAAAATGAGATCTTCCAACAAAAATAAAAAGATGTTTAAAAGACATCTATAGACAAGAGAAGCAAAATTAACTCAATCTCAAACAATCTTCTGTATCCAAAAATTGGCACAATTAATGAACACTACAAAAAAATTCTAAAAAAGACATAATGTAAAATTTGAGAAACTCAGAAAGCATATGCTCAAAACTGAAGAGTATGTGAAACACCGTGCATGTCTGGCCCAATAAATAACCATCTCACCCCTCCCCTCTCTCTTCCAATCTTCTTGCCCAAAATAGGGAAAAACATTGAATTTTAAGCAGAATAACATTAATCAAGAGCAATCTTTCACAGAAGGGAGAAATTGAACAAAGTCCACAAATTTCACAAGGGCTCTGTCTGGATGAGCTGAAAGGTAACTACTTTCCTGGAAATAATAAACTTTTCAACAAAGAATGGTTAACAAACATTTTTTTTTTCTTAAAAAAAAAAACAAATTTACCTTCCTTTCCATGCATCTAAGCAGAGCAATGGGATTCATTTAGATGCATAAAAAGGAAATTACTTTCCTGTAAAAAATAAAATTAACACTTCGATGGTTAAAGAAGCTATATTTGGTAGAAATAGTTACTTCTCGGGGAAATATTTTCCTCAAAAATAGTAAAATTTTGGGATGTTTTGAAAGAAGACCCATTACTTTTGTGCTTCTCTTTCAGAATATTCCTAAAATCTTAACTAAAATATCTAAAACATATATATTTGCAAAAATAGTAATTTTCCAGGAAATTACATTCCTTTGACGCATCCAAACGTTGTCATTTATAAAAAACGGGATTTTCAATAGAAACAGAGATTTTTCAAGCATTATCAGATTCACAAGAGGAGACAAAATCTCTCTTTTTTACAAAAAAAAAAATCTTCTCTTTTTTCCTGAAATTATTAAAAAAAATAACTACAAAGCCAGAAATTTTCACACAGAAGATATGATATTAGATAATATCAACATAAATAAAGCACAAAATGCTAAAAAAAAAAGAGAGAACATGGATTGAGCATCTATCAACGAGAAACAAGCTCAGACTCGACAAATTGAAAAGAAAAAAAACTCAAAACCCTAAAAAAGGCGTAAATTCTTCTTCTTTCAAAGAAGTAAAGAAGAAAAGGTAGACAGCGATCGAGAAATTGAAACGAAAAGGAGATTGGAATAGAGAACTCACCTCAGGAAAAGATGGCAGAATTTGAAAATCGGATTTGAAACCTTGGAACGATAAAGCCACGAAATGAAGAGAACGAGGAAAATAGTCAGGGAAATGAAGAAAAGAGATGGAGATTTGATGGCGTGTAAGAAGGGGCGTGTTCCTATGATATTCCCAGCCCTCCCGGTCTTAGAATATTCTAACCTGTTCTTCGATTCCACGGTCTTAAAAAAATGTACGTGGACGAAAATGCCCCTGCAGTGAATCTACTCCGAAAGTGTCCACCATCGAGCTAGCAACCAGCCAATTTTCCATTACCATCACATGTTGGATATTGTGAAATTTCTTATTTTCTATTAACAAACCCAGACATCTTGTGAAATTAACATTTCATAATTATTTTATAGTAAATTACGATTTGTTAATTTACAACAATATTTTATAATTATGAAATAATTAACCACAAACCCCAACATGTATTTCTTATTATCTTTTCATAATTTGGGTCCACCATAGTAGTTAATCTTAATTTTTAAAATGTACAGTCCAGACAAAACAAATCTCGGTCAATATGCATCAACTAACATTTGAGATATCGGTTGATATCTGATATATATCATCAATATCGGTTGATAAAGGTGGTTTTAAATTCCTGATATAGCCTTTTTTATAAAAAAAAAATTAACTTTTAGAAATGTTTTTTTTTATTAGACTAAATGTTGGAAATAGCGTGACTAATTTGTATTGAATTTGATGTGTCCATCCTCTTTGTTGAAATTTTTATTACGGTTTGACACATATGAAGACAGTCCCAACTTCTTTTAAATTGTTAGGCTCTTCTTACCGAACAATTTTCTTTATCTTGGGGGAAGGTGGAAAAAGACCAGATTCTTAAACATAGACCTAAATATTGGCTGAAATTGCCTAAAATTTTCAATTTCAGCCAAATTATTAGTTAGTCAGAAGAATTTTTAATATTTTAGAAAATTAAAAAAACCAATTTTCATGTTGGGTGGGGCACAAAATTTTTAAAAAAAAATCAGCTAAAATTATGAATTTAGACCAAAAAAATTTATAACTCCAAATTAAGTATGTTTTGAATTTGAAGGAAGGTTTTAAATTCTGTCTATTCACTAATAAAGTCTGATATAGAATCGTATCAGCCCATTAAATTTTTATTTTGAAAAATAAAAATATTTCAATATTTAAAAGCTTAGGTTTAAAATGTGATAAAGGGTACGAGAATCAAACTAGTAAAGAATTTTTTAGGAACAAAAGTTAGTAATGTGTCATTATGCTATTGTGTTGTTTAGTGTTGTCTTTTTCATTAAGTTGAGATTATGGACCAAAACCTCTGTTTATGATTAGTAATTATCTTAAAATATTACCTTGGCAATAATGATTTGAACGTTTGGAGTGATGATTATGAATTTGCGATCCATATACTTCTCAGAATTCAAAAACTCTAAATATAGAAAGATTGAAGATTTTCTTAAGTCAAGTAGAATTGAGCAGAAAAACTCCAAAGACTTGAGATATGACCCTAAATATTTCAATATTTCAATATAATATTTTATAGGCCACCCATCTTAATGGGTGTTTTTTTGCTAGAAGACATGGGTCTTAAAAAATTTATATGAAAACTCCACTTTCCCTTTCACCCTTTCTAACCTTTAAAAAAATGAAATTATAGGTGCACCGCTCAGAATTATAAGTACCCCGTTCATAATTATAGGTGCACCACTATAGATGAGTTCTGCACACCATAATTATAATTAATTTCAAAATTATAGGTGTACCGCTCAGAATTATAGGTACACTGTTCATAATTATAGGTACATCGCTATGGATGAGTTCTGCACACCAAAGTTATAGTTAATTTCGAAATTATAGGTGCACCGCTTATAATTATAGGTACACCGCTCATAATTATAGGTGCACCACTATAGATGGATTCTATACGTTAAAGTTATAGTTAATTTCGAAATTATAGGTGCATTGTTCATAATTATAGGTGCACCGTTGATAATTATAGGTACA
The DNA here is from genome assembly GCA_022113865.1 of Chimonanthus praecox. Taxonomy (NCBI): domain Eukaryota; kingdom Viridiplantae; phylum Streptophyta; class Magnoliopsida; order Laurales; family Calycanthaceae; genus Chimonanthus; species Chimonanthus praecox. The sequence continues at coordinate 1,224,043 of CM039090.1, read as the reverse complement.
CTGCTCATAATTATAAGTGCACCGCTGTTCTCTACTTAAGATTTGCATACGGAAGGGCAGAGGTAAAGTGAGAATTTCACTTTATCTCGTGTTTCCTAACAAAAAAACACTCGTGTTAGGATGGACATCCTATTTTATATAATTAATCATGTATAAAATCTTAATTGTCTCCTTCATTTAATTATACAAAGATATTTTATTTATATCATTTTAGACCTCTATATTTTTAACTTTTGTAGATTTTTTTCATTTTTATTTCCATTTTTATATTCTATTATGGATTTGTTTGTGCCCGTGGTTAGATTTTTTTTTTTGGAATCTATAAAAATGTTAGGTTCTCAAGTCTAGTTTTCGAATTTCAGGTATTTCTAATAGGTAGGTATCTCAAGTATACCACGTCGGGTTAGATCTTAAATTTAAAAATATTGGTTTTGAAGTGGGTTAGCATAAACTCGACCTAACTTAAAAACCCTAATAAAGAGTGGATAAATTGATAAAGGAAATAAAAAAATATGACTCATTTATCTTATAAATATCTCATCAAAATCTTCTCTTATTTCTTCTTTTCTATCTCATTCAGCTTGAATTGACTTCGATTCAACTTAATCTATCTATAATTCATGTATTATACATTTATAATATAATATATTTTTATAAAACTAGTTTAAAGAATTTGTTAATATATTTTATATTAATAAGGTCTGATCTTACTTATTTTTCATGAATTTTCTATTTGCTCCTTTTTATTTCATCAGTGTTGTAAATTAGAACATGCATATTATTGCTTTTAAGGATCTCAAATGAAACTATTAATTTAATTAAAATAGACTTAGCTTAACAACAAATATAATCAAGTCAATGAATCACTTTAATTAGAGATTGGGTTAAGTAATAACTGAAAATTAATAAATGTGTGAAATTAAAATTGAGATGAACCAAACCCAATCTATCCTAAATTACATTTTAATACAAAATATTGTTTTTTAATATAAAATAACTGTTGATGAACGCGAAGCAAGTAAACAAAAAGTTTGGCCATTTAAAAAGGTTTGCGTGGCATGGATCCATTTGTAATAATGTAATAAACAACGTTGACTCACATGGGCAACTCATGGCTAGACTTTTTTTTTAATTGCCTTTGTTACGTGAATATTATATTATGATTTACAATTATCATGGAAAAGATATATAAAATTAATACACTGTTACTTCATGTAAATCTAGAAGATAATGTTTTCAATGTTGGACTAACTCTTAGAGATAATCATATTAGTTAAGTTAATTAAAAATCAATTAAATTTTATTTAAAATCAAATAAAAAGAATAAAATTTTGACTTAATTCAGTTTAATTAATTTTACATGTTGTGATCAAGCAAATAATGAAAATAGATTATATGAATATCAATAAATTAATTTAATTCTAGGAGAAAAAAGAATATTATTAATATTATTATCAAATGAGCATATTTTTTTAATTTTTAATTTTATATTTATAAACATCAATTACTTAATATTTACTTGAATTTTTGTCGTGGTCGGTTCCGCAAAGGTCGTAACTCAGCCGATGGAAGTGGACCGCAAGCGACCGGTCCGAACTAACCGTCTTCATATCACATCGTCCAATCAGAGGAAGCCACGAAATCGAACGAGGTATGGTAGTTGTGATTCGGCCATTGTACTCGAGCTCAAATAGAACAAATAGTGGCCGTCCATTTACCAGTGACACGTATTATTATTATTGAGTTGCGGTATTGCCACGTCATTTTTGAGGAATTGTCAAATGGCTGTCAAGACAATTGTCATAATCTCGTTCTCTAGATATTACCGACCATGGTTAATAGCGGGATATTTTTAAATTCTTAGATTTTTATTAGAAATTTAACAGGAAAATTTCATAAAAAATATATTATTTTAAAAATAATAAAAATAAATAATGTGGATGGAGTTTGAAAATATAGATGATATTTCAGAAATAAAAAATATATATTTCACCCAAGCATTTTTAATGAGAATTTAACGGCAAAATCTCTAGATTTTAAAGGGAATTTACTTTTTTCGAGATAAAAACGTATTTTTAATGGAAATTTACAGTTAAAACGTCCGACGTGATAAACTCAGGTTTTTAATGCGCAAAAGTTATTTTACCGATATTTTCGTGATAAAAATGAAAATATCAAAGATATTTGTTGCATTGGTCAAGACCCTACTAGACGTTGACATTTAAGTCAATATTAAAAAACAACTAATAATTGTGAGATTCTCTAATTTTTCACTGAGATTTTAATCCTTCCTCAATTTTAATTATATAACATTTAACGATAAAATTGAGATTAGTGACCTACAAAATGAAAGAGATTAAATTTAATATGAAAAATTGAAAAATATACTTTTATCAGACATGTCGCGATATACATACTTGATATATGTAAAATAGATTTGAAGCTTAATCAATTGTCCATTTTATTTAATTAAATTAAATAATATTTATGTGATTGTTCATAATTATACATAATAAATTAAATCAAATTGATTAACACGTGAGAAATCATTAGATACTTAGCGTAAAATTTCTAGAGAAAAAACTTAGACATAATCCTATTAAAATTCTTATAGAGAGTCCACTATTTTTAAGACACATCAAAATTAAATTATGAAACTCGAACTTATAATCTTCCACTTTTAAAAATAGAAGTTAACCAATTAAACTAGGCTTGTATGAATAATTTCATATATATGATTGGTGATTAATTTCTTGTGATGCCGTAGAAAAGCAACTTCCTCTGTACGTACCAAACCTTACCTACCGACATCCACTTTTGTATGATGTAATCATGTGACCCACTTTGGTGGGGCCTACCACCAATATGTTCTGGACCCAAATTTACTACTAGCTTTGTCTTTTTGTCTTTTTCCAATTGCTTGCAATGGAATCTATCACTGCATGAATTTACTTACCATTGTTGCCTATTAATGCTAGTAAAGACTCTTGTAATTTTAATTATATTTGAAGAGTTAAGTTGTAAATAATAAAAGTTTGTGTACTCGGGTTTCGAAGTTTTAGCATTAGATATGGAGTCAAAAGAGCTGAAGAACCTAATGAAATTGAGCATGACCAATTCCATTTAGGGCTTATAAAAAATATCTATAGGGAACTTAATTTGGAAAAAATATTTATCTTGTTTTTTCATTTAAAAGAAAAAAAGTTAAATAAGAGAGAGAAAACCCTTCTCCTTTATAGAGAGAACAATTAAGAATTTAGTGCTTCTAAAGAATTGAAAAATTTATATAAGATGCAAATTGATTTGAAATAAATTCGAGAATCGTTTGAGATGCAAATTCTTAAATATGCGACATCAAATACATTTTTGAAAAAACAAGTTTTGATCATTTGTGCACTTATTAACATCAAGAGTTGAGATTAACGATGTGGATCTATATATACTCCCTAGTTCATAGAAGACATGGACAAGAGGAGGAATATAGATATTCTTTTTGAAGGAATTTAGAAAGAATTTTAGAGGTTATGTCCTTTGAGAAGAAGACAACTGGATTTCAAATCTATTTTTGTTTGTAGGACTTTAAATCTTATTTCCTCTATTTTTGAGATTTATGATATATTTTTTAACCATATGATTATTGAATTTTTTAATCTATTAAAATGGCTGAATTCTTGAATCTCAAATATTTCTCTCAATTTAAATCATTTTTTTTAAAAAAAAGCAGATATTTTGAGCATTTTTAATTAAGTCGATTTCAAATCTATTTTTTTTATTCAAAGTCAGATAAAATAATCCCCAACTAATCTGCCATTCTCACCAAACTTGCATCCCTAAGTTTTCTCTAGATTTTGATTATGTCACAAAGAAAATGTACCATCTATTTTAATTGAAATGTTTGCTCTCTAGGCAAGTGGAGATGGATTAGGTATTGTCATTATAAATAAATCCATTAATCATTATCACTTATTAAAATAAGTTATAAATTGTGTTACTTATGTTGAGTGGCGTTTTGATAATGGCTCCATGCAATGAATTGCACTTTTTTAAATAACTTGGCCAATATGGTCAATGACTGCCTGTTGTTTGTGTGAGGAACATTCTTTATCATGTGGACCCCATCATATGAGGCCATCACCCACAACTTTGTTTATGAGATATTTCTAACGACGGAATAAGATTATAAATGTTAAACTGTAAAGTCTAATCATCAAAGATATACAGTTGATTTAGTCACAGACAGTATATAATATTCTTTTATGAGAGAAAGTGTTGTGAGTGAAAGTTGCAATTGAGAGCCATATCTGACTCTTATTTTTTAGCATAGTAGATCGATGTTAAACCCGTCGACGTACCAAAAAAGAATCATATAAATATCTTTATTATGATGTTGATTTTCTTTTTCTTTATTTTCTTTTTTATCGATATTGTTGTTTCTATGAGGAAACAATTTGATATTCACGATCACTTGGTGTGATGGATGACTGGATGGATGAGATTGTGTAACCTTAACCCATCATCTAAGATGGTGTCCAACTCCAACCACATGGGCGGTGGCATATTGGCAATGTTTATTGATGGGTTGATTTGGTTGAACACTTAGACATGGCCTAAGGCACGTGATTTATCTACTGGTGTTTTGAGCATTCTCATGAGTCAAATCACGTGATTTATCTACTGGTCTTTTGAGCAATCTCATGAGTCAAATCAGTATAAGGCAACATTTATATATGTGAAAAATAGGCGATAAATAGAATTTTAAGTTAATCTAAAAGAATTGGAGTGATAATGAAGAGTGAGTCTCTTCACTCCAAAGGGCTACCTTTTTCTAGAGTTACCTAGGCTGTGTTTGGATGGGGGTAAGAGGGGGTAACCCCCCATTACCCCTTGTTACCTTCATTTGGTAATTAGGAGGTGAGGGTAAAATAAAAAAATTTATCCTCATCCCATTTTTGAATACCCCTTTGGAGGTTGGGTATTCACAATACCCTATCCCTCAATACCCCTTGCCTTCCTCTCTTTATCAATTATATATTATAATAATTTATTTATTGTTTAAAATATATATTATATAATTAAAATAATAATATATTTCAAGTAATCAGGAATTTAATTTTGTTTGAAATTTATTTAAAAAATATGTTAACATTTTCAACATGATACATTTGGATGAGGGGTAAATTTTATAGGGGTTACCTTTGAGTAGAGGTAACTGTAAGGGAATAAATTGACATATTAACAATTTTATGAGAATTAATATTTTTATTAAATTTATTTAATATAAATAATAAAACTAAAAATTTATGAAACATAATTGTCAAAATATCCTATCTTTAAAGGGTTATTCTCTCAAAATTTCGATAAGGTCTCGAAAACTCCGAAAGAGTTTGATATTCATCATAATTTCTTTCGGAGTAATTAACAATTTATTCTCTTGGAAGTTTATTTTAAAAATGTGTCAACATTTTCAACACAATGCATTTGGATGAGGGATAAATTTTACGGGGTTACCCTTGAGTAGGGGTAAATTGACATATTAACAATTTTATGAGAATTAATATTTTTTATTAAATCTATCTAATATAAATAATAATAAAATTATGAAACATAATTGTCAAAATATCCTATTTTTAAGAGGTTATTCTGTCGAAATTTCGATAAGGTATCGAAATTCCGAAAAGAGTTTGAGGTTCATCATAATCTCTTTCGGAGTAATTAACAATTTATTCTCTTGGAAATTTATTTTTAAAATGTATTAACATTTTCAACATGATGCATTTGGATGAGGGGTAAATTTTACGGGGGTTACCATTGAGTAAGGGTAACTGTAAGAATGGGTAACCTGACATATTAACAATTTTATGAGAATTAATATTTTTATTAAATTCATATAATATAAAAAAATAAAAATTATAATTATTTATGAAGAGATATGTTGATTTTTTTTATTCATTTATTGTGATTTAAGATAATAATATCAAAAAAATTCTTTATTTATTTTTTAATGTTAGGATGCAGGTGTTCATGTTAAATTATAATTATGAAAAATAATTTATAAAAAGTAGATAATATTATTATAAGTTATATTATTAGAATTTATTTCATGAATATTATTTAATAATTATGTTTTATAAAAAAATTTAAAAAATATTAATATATCAGATTACCCTTACTTATAGTTACCAAAAAAGATTTTTTACCGGGTAAACTTTTACTTTACCACTGCAATTATCAAATAAGATAAGAGTAATCTCAGTTCAAAGGTCACTCCCACTTAAGGGTGACTCCTACTCGAAGTAACCCCTCTAAAATTTACCCCTCATCCAAACGCAGCCCTAGTGTATGAATAGAGAGATTTGCATATATGAGAGAATTAATCAGGTGCTTTGGAAAACCTGAACATCTTGGTCATCAATAAAATAAATAAATTTTAACTTGGAGTTTCAAATTTCAACGAAATTAATATTTTAGATTTTTAATGAGTTAAAAGTCTTCAGTTCATCTCGAACTCATTTTTAAATGCATTGAAAGAGATAATTCTAAAATTTAGCCAAATTTCCAAATAGTGAATATATAAACTTTGGATTCACTTTTGAAAAATAAGATATTTTATGATATTTTCTGAGTAGCATATATTATGATTTTCAGACAAAATTTGAAACTTAACTTTAGAATTTAGACTAATCTTTTAGGCCGAGTTCTACTAAAATTTAGAAGAATTACATTGATGACCATCTATATTTATAAGCTCTCAAATTTAACTAACATTAAATTTATTTTTAATTCCTAAGGGTATATTTGTTTGCATTAGTTTCACAAAAAAAATATGATTTTGACTAAATCCAATAAAATTTCTTTTGATGAAATTTAAAAATAATATTTTTAAATAAACTTGTCATATGGTAAACTTGTAGAGCAGGGAAAATCTCCTGATATTAGATGGACTAGCATTGTTTTAAAAGATGATTGATGAATTTTCAACTTCTAAAATATATTTTAATCCAAAAATGAATCTAACTTATGATTAGAATTAAAATTTGACACAACATTGATTGGAAATAGGACTGCAACTCGGTTTGGGTTTTGGCCCGACCCACATGACCCGACCCCAAAATCATACGGGTCGGGTCAAGAATTTCAGGTAAGTGGATCATTTAGGCGGAATTGAGGATTTTATAAGTTAACCCAACTCCGACCCGACTAAAATTAGGTTAAAATGGATTCATAATGCGGGTCGCGTCAAAATTTGGTCGGATCGGGTCGTATCAACTCCGGTCAACTTGGATTTTAAAAAACCGGCCCGCCCAACCCGAATTGCGCCCAAATTGGAAACAAGAAAAAAGAGAGCTTGAGATGGCCTCCATAGGACTCTCTAAACACCTTTTGCACTACAAAATTTATGCAAAAGTTAAGGATTCTTTACTTGAGATTTCATCAATCTGTGATGACAGAATTTCAAAAAGATTTATTTGAATTCCCTTTGCTTCTCTCTTCAACCTTAGATTTGTCAAAAGTGAGTCATGATACTCGTTGTACAACTTACTCAAGTGACCCTTTATCGAAAGAAGTGCAACTCTTTTAGTATCAAACTTGTGTCATTTTGATTTTGTATTTTTTTTTTTTTAATTTACATGTACAAAAGTGTAGGATATCCAACGAAAAACTTCTATTAGTGAACTTATTACTGTACGGCATACCAAGGTTAGGCCATGAGGAAGAACCTGCAACTTTCGAGGTAGAAGGCAACTGGTTGACATACACCATGTAGTTAAGTGAATGAATAAATCAGGTCAAATCAAAATTTTTATAAGAAAAAGTTGACCCAACTCTGTTTTGTCAGATGGGATCGAGTATGCAAATTGATTAAAAAGTTGTCATCCCTATACTTCTAATTTCTAAACATGTGCAGATGCAAAGTGATACATTAAATTTATACAATGTTTATAGTTTATACCATAACTACTACTAGACAAGGTACATCTTGATTAACCTTCAAGCTTGAATTTCAATTGGAATGAGGAATATTCCCAAGTACAATGGCACAAGGGAAGCTGTGGGCGCCAATACAATCTCACCTTCTTCTTCTTAGCAACACATTTCATACGCTTATTCCACATTTTTTTAATAAATGTCTTTGGCAGGTAAACAGAAACTTAAATTAATTTAAGAAGAAAGACATATACAAGTAGCAGATGAAGAAGACAGCATCAAATGAAGACAGTATTAGTTGGCTAATCCTGAGGTGGGCCACAGTATTAAGTCAGCTGAAGGCACACATACCCCATAGGCAAAACCAACAAGGATCCTTCTTCTTGTTTTAATTTTATTTAATGTACGTAGAACAGAGATGCCAATGCCTAATGGAAAGTCTAAGTGTCTTTTTGAAAATTCTGAATCTCTATACTTTAAAGTTTAAATATTAGACTTTTTATTTTTCAATTTCTAAAAATATTATAATTTCAATGTACCGAGTTTGATAAACAACAACCTAGAAGTAAATCTGTTGAAAAAATGGAATTCTTTTTATAACATGGATATTTCCAATCTATATTGACCGTAAAACTAATCTCATAAATACAAAACCATCCGCAAACCTTGTAAAACACGTAAGTAAGAGAATTCAGAGTAAAAACCTCTGCTCTAATTCTAAAAGCTTAGACCATCTGAACTGTTAAAAAAAAAAAATATGAAATTTTGAACTATGGGGATACACTATTTATATCATGAAAATTTTGCTTTCAAGGTCTAATACTTTATGAGAAGATCCACTTAAAACCGTAACATGCATAAAATCAGTTTTTCATTTCCTCCAAAAAAATTCTATTATTTTTCTAAATGAAAAAAAAAAATTGGCCAATATTGGCACCTATCGTTTGTTATTCACTGACACAGTACTTATCAACAATATAGCCAATGCAAGACCATGTTGGTCCAAACCTTTTTATAACTGGTTTCTACACAATGCAAATTGGGTCCGGGTGAACACATTCGGCCCAGGTCATGGTTGAGCTGGGCCATGGTTGAGTTCCACATTGCCTAGTGCCCAAAACCTCATAGTGTCTTTGTCATTATGCATCGATTGGATATATATATATATATATATATTTATTTATTTATTTATCCATCTAGAACAATAAAATCTAGTGCATAAATAATACATATGCATTTTAATACTCAAGATCCATCTGAGCTTAGGCCAGCAGTGGGTACAACAAGTAGGGCCCTGTATCAGATAGGGTATTGGCCTGTTCATGGGGCTTAAACTTGGCTTGTTTAATAGATGGGCAACTTGCCCAAGTTAAAATTATATATGTGTACGTGCTATCCTAAGTTAAAGTGGATTCTCTAACCTATCACCCTCATCTTCCAAAGTTCAAATTCCACACATGGCCAGTAGAGCATCCCTCAGCTCTTAGCCGCCTCATTTATCTCCTAACCCTTCCTCTAATTCAAATTCCGGACATCGACATGGGATAATTGCCTCAAATCTATTAAGACCTTCAAATTTTGGATTTTTCCTGGACAAATGCTGATCTTAGAAGAGCTAGTTTCTACAAGAGAAGAAATTAACTACAAATTATCAATGTCAAAAAATGCAATAACATCAACAGCACTAAAATACGCATCTAGTACCTGATGCCTTTTGCCACTTCAAAAAAGTGTGCAACATTCTCCTCTGGAGTGCCCACTTTGATGCCATGACCTAGATTCAGAATATGTTTACTGGTACCTGCTTTCTTTACTGTATCAAGTATCCGCTTTGTGATGAACTCTTTCGACCCAAAAAGCACACCTGGGTCCACGTTGCCCTGCACTGCTATATCACTTCCCAGCCGTTTCCTACCATCTGCCATGTCAACTGTCCAATCTAAGCTGACAACATCCACACCCGTCAGGGGAAGCCTCTCGAGCAAGCCTCCAGAACCACTTGCATAAAGTATCAGAGGTAGGTCAGGATGGGTATCTTTAACAGTATCTACAATTTGCTTCAAGTAAGGAAGACTGAATTCCTCAAAATCCACAGGGCTCAGTTCAGTCGCCCAAGAATCAAAGATCTGAACTGCTTGAGCTCCACTATTTGCTTGGTACTGAATATATTTTGCCATAGAGACTGCAAACTTCTGTAGCAATGCATGTAACACCTACAAAAACAGAGAAAATTGAATACTAGGTGCTATCATAAAGGCATGCAGAGCCTGGGCAATCACTGTCAATGACACGAGGACCAAATTAATCATTTTGCCTATTATTTGTAAAGTGTAGCAGCTTGACATATATAGCATGGATCACTTGGGCACTAGTGCTCAATTTTTAATCTGAGCACCCCTAGGTGGAGCCCACTTGGGTCCACATGGATGGGTAGGTTTGACGGGTCTTGCCATGTATGTGGTACCTTTAAAAATCATCTTAATTGGTTAAGTGAAGCCATTTTGTTAAAGGACCAGAAAAATTCAACTTTATTTGACATTGGAAATCCATTGAGTTAGACCAGTGGGTTGTAAAAATTGGATTGGTGTCAAAATAGGTATGTGTGCAACTCAAAAAGAGAGGCTGAAAGAGGAAGGGGGGAGGAGGGGAAGGGGAGTCATGGAGGTCCACTGGGTCCACTTTGGGCCCCACACAGCCTGGAGCTCAAGTAACAACTTAAGCACAATGCTCATATGATCCTTATATATATACAGGAACCCTTGAGCTATGTTGCATGAACACTTTAAAATGTATAATACCCACGTGGACACTTGTAGACAATTACACCCATATCGAAGACTTGTAGTAGACACTTGTACTCTTCCTAAACTATTTTAGTGTTTTTTAACATTGTTTCCTATGATTACTAAAATATTACAGCACCTTTCCCCTCTTAAAATCTAAATAAAATATCAATGCATTTATCACTTAAATATTTAGAGAAAAACTAGTATATTATTTTCTACCTTATTTTTATTTAAATAAAATTAGATTTAATTTTATTTAAATAAGGTGTCGTGTCCCTGTGTTCAACACTCTATACACGTGTTGGACACTGACACTCGTACCCGTACCCATGCAACTTAGTCATTGAGGTTGAGGCAAAGATCAGTAACCATAAAGTAATAGACAAGATTAACCATCTGATTTCAATTATTTGGCTTTTTTTGAAAGATTCAATTATTTAACATTGGTCATATGATTTATTTCTTTTGGCACATTTATCTGGACCATAGTTATATTTATATTTTCCACCACTTTCATTTTGAGTGGGAAGGTGTAGAAAATCTAAACCAACCTTAGCAAACTACATACCTTTGGTTGCGAGAAGGCAAGAGCTTTTATTTTTGAGAAATTCTTGGATGAACCACCTTCAACCACATAAGAAGCCAGGGTAAAAGGAGCCCCAACAAAGCCCAGAACAGCTGCTTCATTTTTCACCTGGACAAGTTTTTTTTTTTTTAAAAAAAAAAGGAAAGGAAATAATCACATGAACATCTTAGCGCCAAAATCTAAAATTTTCAGTTTTAGAGTTCTCTTTAATATGAATCATCAATCTAAAATTTGATAACAAAAATAAAGCTTCCATTGGATGTCCCAGGAAATAGCATTTTGGGACATTGAATGGCTAAACTGATTCCTCTACAATTCTTGGTGAGGGGACTCATTGCAGTTTTGTTTAGAGTAAATCAACAAACTTTCTATCCTACTTGCCTGAAGAATAGTAAGTAGGCAATTTGCATGGAAGTTCATACATTCCACCCTAAATCTAGGCATGCCTATACACACTTTTCAATTAGTGGAAGTATTTATCCATGCTAAGTTTGTTTGCCCTACAACCCAAACCATCCTTCAGTTTGTTTGTGGATTTAATCATCTCAAACAACAATCTAGAGTACATGTGCCTCATACAGTAAACAGGTACTTGTCAAGTAGCAGGTAGTGTTTTACACATATTACTTGCTTCTAATTCATACATGTTAAACCACGGAGGCAAATTGACATAGGATTAGTAACCACAAGTATCCTACAGGTATCAAATGGTTTACCCATTTTAGTAAAGCACATATGACAATACCTACTGTTGGGTTCTTTTAGAAGCCAAAGCCCATGGCACACACAATTTGTATTTTGTGGCAGTGGATTTGGTGTGGGGCCCATGTGCAGGCACCACCCACCTAATTACTGCCAATTTACAACACTTGCACAAGATGCCCCTGAACATAAAAACATATTATTACTGGTTTATATCAACAAAGGCATCCTAAAATTGTAGATTAGCGGGTCAGATTCCATTTGGTGTAGACTAGATGTTCCACATAATTCAGGGGCATTTCATTCCACAAGGTTTTCTAGGATGAACTGTTAATATAAATTTTCATTTTGAATTTCAGCCTGCCCCAACCAAAACATTTCATCCAATGAACTTTACTATTATGAATTCTGATCACTTAATCTTATTTGTAGATGATGCTGAAAACCAATGTATAGTGTTGAAAATTAAAAATACAAGAATTTATAATTGATGTGCAGAATGACGTGTCTCTATCTATTTATGTTAATTTGCTCTCGGTTATTTCTTTTGCTTTCCTTTTCCTCTCTTTTTTGTAATGTTTGTGCTTTTAAATTAATAAAATGAATGTCAAAAGGGCTGAGACGCCAAAAAGATTCCATCCTAAAAGATAAAATGAAAAACCCACTGAAATGAAGTTAACATTTCATCACTTTTCAGTGGAATCCAATGCTAAATCAAATAGTTGTCCACAGAACAACAATTTCACAGTTTAAATGACCTGTTCCAGTGAATGTTATTGTCTTCAAATGTAAGAATACTGAAGAAAATCATATTCCGCTATACAGCTGAAGGGATCTCATGAAAGAGAGATGGAGAATGGGGAGGGGAGTTGGTCCACAGCTGAAAGTAAATCATGCTTAAAGCATTAAAAATAAAAGGAAAACAACATAAAGATTTTCACATCACATATGCAAAGAGAATGATACAACATACTTCCTCTCTCAAGATTCTCAATGCCTTCCCAACGTATGGAACTGACTCCTCTGGGACAAATTCTCTCACTTGATCAACATCAGCACTTATCCTTAAAGGATTGAATATGATTGGTCCCTTCCCTTTTACAATGTCAAAAGGTATATTCATTCCAGAGAGGGGTAAGAATGTCTGAAAATAAAATAACCTGTTACAAGACATGGTTAAACTGGGAGTCAGAAATACAAAAGATTATAAAATAGCTGAACATAAAACACACTGACTAGAGGAGCAGCAGACACACTTGTAAGACATGCCCATGCAAAACTCTAAAATTGTGAACATAGATTAGTTTCAAATTTTATGATGATGCAATCAAATTTTGAAAGAAAGCTAGAAGATCAAAACGAGTTTAGACCACTCAAATTTCAATGTTTCAATTTTTTATAGAATGGGTGGCTATCAAATCTAGTATGCACCTTCAAACGAATTACGCTAGTGGTGAACCCAAACTCATCAAAAATTTGTTTCCAGTGAATTTTGAATGCAGGTCTTTCATAAGAAATCTTTCATAGGACCTGGTTTTATCTTATTCAAATGTTAGAAAATAAGAAATTTTCATTTGCACAATAGTGGTGTTTTTGGATACGGATGGGACGGCGTAAGGCTCTAAAGATGTTGATGGTGACTCTTATTTGCAGAACAGAAGGGCAAACTACCAATATTGCCACAGTACTAGAACTGATGAAAATCATGGTATGACAAAATGCATTAGTGGTCACTTTAAGAAAATAAAGTAGGAACTACATGTGGATGAAGGGGACTTTGACAAGAAGATGTGTTGTCAATGTTTTTTGCTGGTTTAATCTGTTTGAGAATGTTGTTCAGAGAATCTGTTATACATATTTGACACAGGTGTTCATAAACTTGAAGCAATTTTTGGTAGCAAGAGTTTTGAACTCATAGGAATGACCAGACCAGGCCAGGCCTGACTAACATTTAAATACCATCAACTATCGTATGATGGGGTAAGAAAGGCCTGGCTAGGACATTTTAGTTCAAGGAAGGATGTGAACTGTGGACAAGCCTCTGCTGGCTGGCCTGTCTGGCTGCATCTTAATAGAAAAGGCTTGATGCCACAGGGATATAATAAAAATTATAAAAACATATAAAAAAATTATTTCTATATAAAGCTGAAAAAGGTGCGACAAAAGATGAAAAATTGAGTCCAAAATTGAGACATCCTGCATGTTGTACTACTACACATCCTAATAAAATCATTCTGATCCCAAAGAAAGAAAAACTGAACAAGAAACAAAATGGTCAACGTCTCACCCCATCAGGATGGAAAACCTTCCAAGGTTGTAGAGAGATCTCAACAACAAGATCAACATTTTCTGATCTTTCACGAAATGATGGATACTTCTCACATATTATTTGATAACTCTGTCAAAGAAAAGAATCAACAAGTTACATAATGCCAAGAAAGTAACATTCTTCAAACTTGATAAAGAAGAGCAGATCTGTTCAATAAAACAAAGTGTGATTCACCAATATGTTCAAGTTTGTTTCACAGATTTTCACTGAAATTATGCAGTTCAGAATCAAGTTAGCCAAATCGGGGATACAACATCCATTAAGCATATACAACCAACTTAACCACATATTGATCTCCATAGCAAAGTTCAACATACAACAGGGAGTAAGGTTCAAAATACAAAACAATACATATTGCATATAATCTAATATGATACTTTCATGTGACAAGAGCCTGTAGCATAGATGGTAAGTGTTCATTGTTACAACCAAAAGGTTGTGGGTTTGAGTTATGTCACCATCTAAAAAATGATAATTTCAAGTAATCAAACACCTTTATGTCATTGCCCATACATCCAATACTAATCAGCAGCCACAACCACATACAAGTTATGTGACTGATATTCTGATTTTGGGACTATTTCCTTTTGTTATATAGTTTACGTGTTATATCAATTAGTTATTCAAACTCTAAATGTATAAGCTATATTGTGAATGCTTAGATCTATCACTTCTAAGCAAACACATTCTTTTGGGTTCAATATCTGTTTTTGACAAAAGAAATCAAGACTGAAGGCTCTATAGTATGTTGTTTGCAAAACGAAGTGGTTAGTCAAACAAAATATCAAGTAAATATATGCTTAGTCAAACAATTTACAAATTAGAGTAAAGAAAATTTGAAAAGATCCAGAGAGACTTTCTTTCAAATGGGCCTGGGGAGAAAAAAAGATCCATTTAGTGAACTGGTAGATAGTCAACTCATCAATAGAGAAAGAATGTTTGGGTATTGGCAACCTTGAGGAAAGGAACTGATCTTATTTTGCAAAAATGTGGTGGAGAATTGTCGAGGAAAGGGCGGCCTTTCGAGATAAATAATCAAATTAAAACATGGGGAATCTAAATATCGCTGGTTGTTGGGAAGGGTTGATCATGGGAGCTTCATTTGGAAAGATATATCCAAATTGGGATTGGATGGTCATGTGGAGGGAGGAAATTTAGAGAGAGCTAAAAATTGGTTGTAGGTGATGGGTCCAAAATATATTTTTGGGAAGACCTGTGGATTGGGTATGAAGTGCATAACCTCTCATTCCCAAGATTATATTCCTTCTCTTAGTAAAAGCACAAGATAATTAAAGGTTGAGTGAAGGAAATTGAGGGGTAAAGATCTTGGGCTGATGGACCATGAAATCTCAATGTTTGTCTCTCTCATGAGATTAGTGAGTGATAAAATTCCCTCAATAGTAGAAAGAAACGAATTTGGGAAAAAGGAGTCAAATAGGATCTTTTCGAGCAAACCCACCAACTCTATTATTAAACCCCAACCCTCTGTTTCCTTCCCTTTCATATCCATTTGGAAAATGTCTGTTTCATCTAACATGCAAATATTTCTCTAGTGCGAAGTGTATAAAGTAGCTAATATCAGATATATATTATCCTCAAGTGCCACTTAGATTAAAGGGATTTCTCTTTTATGATAATTGTTACACCAACATCTTTAAGTAGGTTTAGATGTTAGAAATGAAGGAAAAAAGGACGATGAGTATGCAGTTAGGATTTGAAACATATGCCTACAGTCTGAATAAAAGAGGAAGTGAAGGAATAACATTTAAGGTGATTTGGGCTGCATAGACGAAGATTCAGACTCCAAATAAAGAATTGACAAGAATTAGGAAAAGAGGGAGACCAATAAACTTATAATGAAGTAGTCAAACCTAAACGGATAAGTGGTACTTTAGAAAGTAGAACACAAAGACTCCACATGCAAGGATAATAGTTCAATGATGATTACGATCTAGACATGTAGATTTCAAGTTAAAGCCCCTAGTTGCCTACATTTAAAAAAAGGGTGACTAGAATAAAGAATGAATCTGTGTCTTATGTCAGTCATACGATCATCCTATGACTAGGTCAATTCTCTGAGACCTCCCAACAATCACAACATGCTTTGCTTTTTGTTGCAAATGGCTCCTTGGTGTAGTAGTACAAGTGGTAGTTCCCTTAGGTTAAGTATTTGTGCCTGTTGTTGCCACCATTTATTGTAAGACCACCATCCCCAAAGCAAAGAACTAAGCCATAAACAAATCTAGCCATGTGTTTGAAAGTAACGAGAAACTAAATTATAAGTGAATTTTAGTTTATAGAAACTATTGCCATATGGATTAAAAGTAACGCTCTACCAAGGAACCAAGATCTACAAGTCTGGTCACAAACAAACTATTGAAGTGGAGTACGCCTTTTCTCCTAAATCAATACTCATTTAATGTACAATTAAAACAACACTATCAGTATACACTATGAGGAGGTAAGCTGTAACAAAATATAAAATACAGTGTTTCAGCTGACTAATATTCTTATCTAGTTTAAACTGCAGTAGTTGTCAAACCTGCCTTCATGTACCTCCCTGCTTGCCTCATAAGCCAAACTGGGGGTCTTTCGACTTTTCTCTCTCTTACAGCATGAATTAGGAAGGGCTCATTGACACCCACTACATTTGGTACTGCCACAGATTCTGGAGAAAGGAAATGGAAAAATCAAGTGTTAAGCTTCAATAATTTCAATAAAATATAACATGAAAAAGCAGAAGGTATTAGCACCCATCAAAGGTATATGAGCACAATTGCACTGTACTCAGGCAATAACTCCTACAGTTCAAAGTATGGGCACTCTTGCACTGAATTCATGCAATAGCTCCTACAGTTAACAACTGACCTTAGCAAAAGTGCTAGACCCATTCCCACACTACATCACTCCTGGAAGACCCAGGCCTCTCTTCATCACCATCATCATATAGATATAATACATATTAAAAAACTTAAAAAAAGCTACTTAGACCTCCAAATTACAGAAAATACATGGAAATCCCAATTTGGGCTCTGTTTGGTGAATGTAAAGTAAAGAACTTTCCTGTGAATAACGAACTTTTAACCTGTAAAACTAAGAAGTAAAAATTAAAAAAGAAAAAGAATAGCTCCTTAGACCTCCAAATTACAGAAAATACACAAATTAACTCCAATTCGAGTTCTGTTTGGATTGATAGAGAGCAAAGAGGTTTCCTGAAAAATTACCAGTTTTTAACCCGTACTTAAAAACAAAAAAAACTACTTAACGATTCCACAAAAGGGCTACTTAGACCTTCAAATTACAAGAAATACACATTAGCCTCAATTCGGGATCTGTTTGAATGAATGGAAAGTAAAGAACTTTCCTGGAAAATAATGGATGTAATCCTGTAAATATTTAAAAAAAAAAAGAAGCCTACTTAGACCTCTAAACCACAGAAAAAAAGGGAGCTCTGTCTGGATAACTGGAAACGAAATAACTTTCCTGGAAAATATGGAATTTTGAACCTGTAAATATTTAAAAAAGTATATAAAAAAACTACTTAGACCTCCAAATTACAGCAAAAACACAATTAAACCCCAGTTCGGGCCCTGTTTCGATGAGTGGAAAGCAAAGAGCTTTCATGGAAAATAAGGAACTTTTACCAAACAACTGACTAGACAGATTCGCATTTTTGAGCTAACATACCACCAACAGCGGATCGGATACGGAGCCTGGATTTAGAGCTAGAATGGAAGGTGGATATGGAGCAAGAACGGACGGTGGATGAAGAAACGGAAAAGGGCGTGAAAATACACGACATTTTTCCTTTTTCTTTGATTTTCAAAAGATTTCTCTAAAATCTCTTCGCATTTCGTTCTCTTTCGACTCAGTATACAGAGAAAAATAGGAAAGATATTTGCAGAATTCAGATCGGGTGAAGGACTTCTGGCCTGTTGGATTTTTGCTTTTTTACCTAAATACCCTTCGTTTCCAATATTATGCATTAAAAATAATTCATTTTATTTATTTTATTATAACATTTTAGATTATGAATTTTGAGATGATGATATTAATTTTAAAACATGAATTTATGAATTTTAACTGATAAAACATAAGTGAAATACAAAATTTTAGTTAAATTTTATCAATTTAAATTCTAGCAAAACATAATTATTTGAAATATTGATTTTTTTTTTCATTTAATGCTCGACATAAATTTTTCCCGACAAAAATGAATCTCAATTATAATTAAAAATTAAAACAATTCAAAAAAATTAACCCAGATTCATGTGTCTTTCTCTACTCAATTAACACAGAATCAAGTTGAGTCAAATAGTACAATCAATTAAAAAAGAATTAAATTTTTATCAAATAATTTAACTCACGTTGTCAACAAAATAAAAATTTAAGACTAAACATTTAACATTCTTTATTAGAAATAAAATTAAATTCTCGTGTTTAGAATCAATTCATCCAAAATCAGTCTTATGTTTTAAATTGCAATCAATACATGAACATTTTTTTCCTTTTTCTCTTTGTATATGCACCTCTAGTGCTCTTTTATCTATTAATATATGAATTATTTAAAAATAATAATTATAAGAAATTTCATTTCTATTTTTCATGTGTATTCAGATGTATTCATTTTTACAAATTTGTACTGTGTTATTTAAAATAAAACCAAAGCCAGAAATGAAAAGAGTGGACATCGAAGAAAATAATGTGACTATAGGAGTAATTTTTATTTGAAACCATTTCGATGGTTGATGGAGCGAGTTGAGATTTTGCCTTAAAAAGAGGGTTGTTTTCGTCTTTTAAGATAAAAGTCTTATCCGCAGAGACGATTTCTCATGCTTGGGATTAGAGAGGATTCTCTCTGATCACTTCAAGATAGATGTTGTCCGAGAAATGACAGAAAAGTTCCTTACGTTTTGACAAAATTGCCAACGAATAAGAAGAATTAATTAGACCCCTGATTATTATGGGCGACCCATGCTCCACCGTCTAATTTGATATGAGTTTTATTATATTACATTTTTTACTTTGAATTGGCTCACTGAACTATGTAAGTAATTTTAAGAGTTCGACGAGTCGATTCGAAGGATAAAATGGGTAATATAATAAAATCTATATTGGATTACACAAAATACCCGTAGGACGATGACTACTCATTATTATGAGGTTCCCTTCTATTTATCATTCATTATTGAAAATTTAAATTTTAAAATATAATTTTTCAATAAATACTAAATATAATTAAAATATAGTGGATATATAGAATTTGAACTTATTATAGTTATACCTTCTTATATTTGATCATTTCTAAAAAAAATCATGATTGATCTTCTCTTTGTTATATGTGATGGATCATTAGCTTTAGAATGTGTTAAATAGTATAGACTATTAAAAAAAAATAGATTGTGTGTTTGACCAAATTGTTAGTGTCCCCATTGTTTTAGTCTTTGTTTCGTTTAAATTAATTTGAATAGCTTTCAATCTACTTAGGAAATTAGTGAACAAAGCCAAGTAGCCAACTATGTATTTTATAAAAAATACAAAAGGCTGTTTATAATTTCTTAAACAATTAATATTCATATAAAGTCCATAGAATAAATGTCTTTGACGTAGTTTAGAAGGTCAAAGAAAATGTCAATTTAAACAAACTCAGTAGTCATTATCGCCATTTTAAAATTTTAAAACATGCTTTAATTGTATTAAATTTTTCACTCATAAGGTCTAATAATTCATGAAAAATAACTAACCCTCCCAATGAAGCACGGGTTGACTCAGCTTTGAGTCTGGAACAGATCAGATTTGGGTAGGCCTTTCAGATTTTGTGTTGGGAAGATGTTATGCCTCACCTTATTAACACCCCCTGCTTACCTTAGAAAGCACCTAAAGAGGAAGGACTGAGGTGACGATCCAAGCATGGTAACCAAAGAAGTGAAAAAAAAAAGTGGTTTTTTTTTTTAATAGAATCTCTATTTTTTTGGATTTATTTGAAAAAAAAAAAGACAATATTCATAATTTTAAAAAACTCCTTACTTTTGATAAAGAATTATAAAAGAACCCCTTGGCTATAGTTCACTAATGATCAAATGATGTCTGTTTTAAGATTGTTTCATATTACATTGTGGGGTCTGCCAAGATGTCAATACCACCTGAAGAATAGGATGACTGACAAACATCAACATATATAATTTTAAAATAAAAAGTTTAACATGATCAAGGAGCCATTTTAGAATTTTTGTAAAAGGTTGGGAGGTTTTTCAAAATTATGGAAGACTTAGGGAATGCTTTTTTTTTTTTTTTTAAATAAATTCAAAAGATTAAATCTCTTTTAGAAAAAAAAAATTAAAAAAATGTTTAGTAGCTAGGCAAATCAATGCAGGCCAAGGATTTTGAAATCGAACGTTTGATAGCATCTTAAGACCAAAAGATGGCAGCCATCTAACTTAAATTGCTGAAGCTACATTTTTACATTCAAAAAAGAAAATTAGTGACAAAAGAAACCACTTGAATAACCTGGAAAAATTGGCTTGATAGTGAAGACGCTCGCCTCATGAAACGAGGTCTTGAATTCACTTCATACTCAACTCCTCCAGATCACTCCCCATGGGGTTACTCTCTATCTACTTATCCAGTGTGTGAAAAAAAAAAAGAATGAACGAATCAAAAGATGGTATCAGTTTTAAGCTTCCTCTTCGGAGGAGATTTCTCAACGATCTGCTTTTGTAAATCCATGAAATTGGAGCCCTTGTGAGCAAACAGTCTTCGGAGGTTGATTACCGAAAGCTCACTAAAGGAAGCAACGGCGAGATCTGCCTGCTCCAACTCATACCTGCATATGTTTGTAGAATGCAACTAGTCAATTTCAAGAAGTCAGTGTGTTTTAGTTCCACGTGGAGCATACAAGAATTATCATAATGAGAACGACTATTCCAAGTAGACATTCATATAAACCTAAATGCAGTGAGGTCCTCAATGTGCATTAAGAAAGCAACCCAAGTACATCATCCATGAACCTTACGAGCCCACAGTTTTTGTTTTATTGTAGGCCAGCTTCTCATTGGATCTCGGCACTCTGCAATCGTTGGGTTTATGAATAAACTTTATTCTCTCAAAAAAAAGGAAAAAAGTGAAGTTTCTCTTGCATCAAATTGTTTAGGACAACCACCTTAAACACCAATCACTGGGTGACGTGTCATAAAACTGGTATCATGTGACTGGACTTGATTTTTAATGCTAATAAGTATTGTCCCTTTAAAAAAACATATAAAATAAATAGAACATAGGGGACAAGCTCAGAAGTTGACAGGGAAGAGGGAAGGGTTGATTCTCCATCACTAGAGAGAGACAGAGAGAGTCCAAATATCTGCCATTTCCCGTTTCCTGTATCAAAACTCTCTTGCTATGAAGTCACGCAAAGGGTCATGTAACCTCCTCCATGATATGTTGACTGGTTAAAAATATTGTAACCTCCTCCATGATATGTTGAATGGTTAAAAATATTGGTCGGCATGAAGCATAAAGGTTGTATGTAGTGTGTACGAGTCATGAGATACACACTAAATACATGTGCATTGACTGCATAAAAATTGTCCATGACAAATGGCCGGTACACAAACATGATCAAGACCCACATGACAAAAACTACTTGAGCAGGCAAACAACTTCAAATTGTAATGTTCTCCAAATTTTAGGATATTAATTCATAACATGTGTGGGGAAAAAGTTTCGCACTGATACCATACAATATGGTCAATACTTAATACATATCACCAATGCATATTGGTTTTTCATGCCAGCCGATATGCCTTCTGATACCCACTACTTGAACCTTGCTTGGAAAACCCAATCTAGACGATGCAGGGTCCGAACAAAGATCAGTGATAATTATCATGTATTGACCATTTAATCAGATTGGCCTAGATCTTCCTTCTTTAGGTATCATTTTATGAAATGTTGCAAGAGTGTGCAGGTCAAATGGAGGAGAAAATTGGGTGTTTTCTTTTCAGAATAGAGACACATACGCAGGATGGGCACCAATTAATGCCACTGCCATCATCGTACAGTTGTGTGCAGCAGTTATGCCCCTTGGATCATCCTCAAATACAACACACTTGGATGGCTTTCGATCTAACTGCAAGATGTACTCCAAATCAGTCACACAGCAGAACAATAATCCTAGTCATTAACTTTCATAGAACATTTATCCTTTTTATTAATAAACTATTTAGTGCCAAAATACAAATAAAGCCACTGTAGGATAAAGGGCAGGAGGTTAGTATAGTAATTTGGACATGGCTAGAACACAATAAGTTTAGATCAAAGTATATGCTTATGGATACTGGCAGATAGATTGTACGTACATCCATGTCTGACAGATTTGTACCCCAACCTCTATCTGAGGATGCATTGGATTGGGCAAAAGTTTTTAGGTGAAAGTTAAATGAATTGCAGGTAATTCATTTTCACCTGAAACAGGTGGAAAATTGCTTGAGTGGAGCCATCCTTTTTCCTACAGTAGAAATAGATGCCAAAAGGGTGAACAAGGTATCTCCTGGAGGAAAACTAGCTCCATTTGTCATTCTCAGTCATATGATCTAAGGGACAAGACTTGATGGTTAAAAAGAGGTCAAGGGCACAAGTTAATACACAAAATCAGACGGCCAGCAATGTCTTTCAAGGATGATTTTGATGGATCACTAGTCCACAAACTTCCTTTGTATCTATGGGGGTATCATGCCCCACTATAAGACAAACTTCAAGACATTAATCTGAAATTGCCATTCTTCAGTTACTCAAGTTACACCTAAGTATTGTACGTTTAATGTCAACGAGGACGAGGAGAAGGCCGGGTTCAGGGTAATTTATTTTTAATGTCAACGAGGCAGTGAGGGGTAAACCTGGCCCGCCTGGGATAGTGGGAGTGGTGCATGAAGATAGTGGATGATACTAGCTTTCTCAGAACCCATAAGGGTCATGGAGTCGAATGAAGCAGAATTGTGGGCAATTAGAAGAGCGTTTCTCATATGGACAAAGCTTTGGAATAGTAACTTCATTACCGAGGGTGATTCTATTAATGCCATTACCTGGACTAGTGGAAGGAAGGATCCCTCTTGAAAGTTGGTTAACATCAGCAGGAATGGAGGTATCATTTACAACATATTGCAAGTACAACCAACAGTATTGCAGACTTTTTGGGTAAGGATGGAGGGCAGAAGCGGTGGCCGTCATTGGAGTTCTTCTGATTTCTGATCTCGAGTTTGTGGGTCAGGGTGTAAGGGGTTCAGGGATGTATTTTCCTACTTCAGGAGCTTTGTACTTACATTTCCTTTTGTTGTCTAGTTTTTTTTTTTTGAAAGATCTTTTGTTGTGCTTGGCCATGTATAACGCTCTTATACAAAGTGGCTATTGTCTTTGTACGTATTTAATGAAATCCTTTAATGTCTCCGTTTCAAAAAAAAAAAAAGAGTTACACCTAAGTCATCCTTTAGGTAACTCCATCGGAGAATATGGTATGGTGCTCGGCCGATGATGGAAAACAGGAAAAGGGTAATGACCATAAGAAAGGTGCCTTTAGTGGAAAATTGCCATCTCAAGAAGTGCTCTCACGTGGAAGCCATTTTTGGATGGTTCAACTGAAACTAGTAGTCAATTTGTTTCAGAGCTTAATTCTTACACAATGTCAGGAAAGAAAGAATTCTAATGGAGTAACCCATTATTTGTTCCATTAGAAAAACTAGAAAACAGGACAAACAAGGAACTTCCACAACAGAGCCACAAGTGTCGTCTGTGTCGAGTTGAACTTCCTCGTACCCATCCTTCAGGAATATTGTTGGATAAACTGTAAGAAACATCAAACAAGAATGAAACCTCCATACCTTTACTGCAGCAGACAGAAATCTATGAGCCATAGACTCCATGCCATCCTCCTCAGAAACAATTGCCTGCAAAATAGGGAGGAGGATCAATTGGTAACATATATAATCAGAAACAAGGAATTCATAACAAACAAAGATATCATACCTGAAAATACTTTATGAGACCCATCCGCTGTAAAGCTGCAAGGAGATTGATCCGTCCAGGCACGAAGTAACAGCACAAGGGATACCAGCTGTGTATACAGCATCCAACCATTCCTCCAAACCTTCCGTGGGTGTCCTAAGCTGGAGAAATATACAAGGCAGGCAAGGGGAGCCAAACCATAAATTATACTCAAACCCAAAAACTAAATAATCCAAGTTACGAGATGTCATTCCCATGTACCTCATGGTATGATTTGATCCAAAAGCAAAAATCACTCCGACCAGCACGGTATTTGGCCCAACTACAAAACCTCAAACTGCCTAACTCCTCTTTCATTTATTTTGGTTTCTTTTATTTTACAACCTTTTAATCACACTAACCACAGAAACTATAACATATTGTAGATTCATGGAAAAAGACTTCTCTACATTTTGTGTGCCGTCTTTTCCAGAAAGAAACAATAGTCAAATGCCAAAACATTCTACCCCCGAGGCAAAATGGAATGGCCTCCAAAATGCAATTGGCAACTATGAGTGGTGTGATTTCAGGTTTATCCTCATCCATAATAGAGTCCAGCATTTGGAAGGTTTAGGTTGATGTATGCTCATGCCACATCTCCAATGCAAGATGTATTAAAAGTAAAGTTTAATACATGTACATGGGAAAACATTTCAATGTATATGATTCACTTCTTTAAAAATAACAAGTTGCATACACATTGCATTTAAGAATCAGAGTAATTAAATAATACACAAAGAAAGGACCCTACTTTTAGGAGATTTTCATAATACAGTTGTGCAAGCCGCGACTTCAGTCTCTCGAGTTTGCGTTCTTCATTCTCCCAGCACAAAACCTGAATTTAGAAGCATCAACTGAAATTATGTGTTTGTTTTTTGGCAAGTAACAAATACATTTCATTAAAAAGGAATTTACAAAGATATACAGCTATGAGGTACAAGGCATGAATAAGCTACAAAGATATACAAGTTCACTCAAACTAAATTCCATCTTTTTTCTTCTATTGGGACCACCAATAGCACTTTTTCAAACATGAATACATTCACATCTTGCCACATATGCTTTATTTCTCACCCATGTAACTGTCGGCCAACATTCAGCTTCATATAGAAAAACAAATGTCACCTCATGAGAATGCAAAACCCTGTGATTGCACTATGAGCACCTTCTAACTGTGCTACACTGTTGATGCCCAAAATTTCATGTCACTGCTTTGAACATTCAAAGTCAGAGCAGCCCCATGCACAATGATGGTCAGAACAGACCCCATTCACAGCTACTAGACCAAACTCCACATTGTCTGGGTTCACATCCTACATCTTTTAAGTGGATGGCCATGATCAATTAGATCAATTTCCCTCAAAACCTTTTTATGAAGGTAGTGCACTAGCAACCCCAACACCCTTTCTTAAATGATGGGGCTAGGGAATGGCCTCAGCAAAATCATTAAATAAAAAACAGGAAATTCATTAAAATATCTCCAAGATCATGAAACCACACGTCATTGTGAGAAAGTAATGACTACATGCGCTCCCAACATGTAGGTAGGCTCAGATGACGCCAATTGGCCATTCTTATGAAAGTCTTATAAGAACTTTTCTTTTCTTTTTTTCCTTTTGAACAATGAAGTCTCATGAGAACTATTCTTAGGGCATCATCATCATCATCATTATTATTATTATTATCATCATCATCATTATTATTAACACCCTCTTCATCATGACACAATCAATTTAGTGAATTCCAAACCTTTTGTAGAACATTATCAGCACCGGCATAAAGAATGGATCTTTGTATCTCACCATCTTCTGGGATATCCTTTCCTGCAGAGAATCTAT
Source organism: Chimonanthus praecox (assembly GCA_022113865.1). NCBI lineage: Eukaryota > Viridiplantae > Streptophyta > Magnoliopsida > Laurales > Calycanthaceae > Chimonanthus > Chimonanthus praecox. The sequence goes on along the minus strand of CM039090.1, from coordinate 1,197,844 downwards.
GTCAATGATAACTGAAGTTTTCCTATGAAAGAACAAAAGTAAAGAGAGGACTACCAAAAAGAGATTGTACTGCATAAGATTGAATTACTCATACCTAAACTAAAACACCATGCAATTCAGTAGCCCTGAAATTTGGTTCCATTTTTTTTTTTTTTGGAATCATATTTCTTCAACTGATTAAAAAGGGTCGGCACCAAAAATTGCCAACCTATCTCTTTGAGAATGGCCAGTTTGATGCCTCCAAGTTAGCAAAACACATACGATATGCAAATACTTCAAAAAGTAAGCAACATTTTAGTACCACATCATGTCTGATATGGCAATACTTCATTTCTCTGTGTAAAATAATGTCTCTATTGTATACACATGTCTAGGCATCATAGGCTAATCATTAAGAATCTACAATTTCCACTATTTACACAACAAGTTTGGCATAGATCTTCTTGAACTTCAACCATCTAAAAAACTCCATTGATCAAAGATGGCCATGGTTGACCACCACTTACTGCAAGTACACAACACTTTAAAAAGTCCAATGCTCTAGGAGTCTAGGACTTCGCATGACCCTTTTCTTGAAATGGAGGAAAGCCGACTTTGTTAGGGTGTTGACAACAATGGACCACATGAAAGCATCAGTGTATGAGATGTGCAACTAGATTACTAATGTGGTCGGCAATACAAAAGGCCAATCACAAAATCAAATAGCCATAGCCCGAAAGTCTGAAAACCTAAGTGGTTTCAAAGTTACAAATTTGGGTCATGGCAATTCTTGCCTTTCAGTGAATCTCAGAGTCTGGAGCATGAGTTGTTTAAACTGAAAAAAAGAAAAGAAAAAAAGATGACTAATTGCTACACTGTGATTAGATTTCAATACCTAGGTGCAACTATAGAACAAAATATAGGTTCCACTTGGTTATTGCAAATAGGATTAGCACAGGATGGGCAAAGTCGACCCAAGATATTGGAATTTCCACTCACTCTCTCTCAAAACAAAAAGGAAGAAAAGAAAAATAAATTCTAGTGGAGTACTCTGTCATCATCAAGCTTGACAAGGACTAAAGGGGCTTACTTATACTAAAGTCAATTCAGGTTCATGAAGCAACTGACACTGTTGAGAAGCATTTAATCATTGCAAATCAGGGAACTTGGAAGTTTGAACTATACATTTTTTTTCGTTCTCTTTTTTTGAGTCATCTTTAATTGAACTATTCTATCCTCCTAATGTAACTACAAAAGGAGGATGGTTAAGACTACTAAACTTCTCCAACACTATTCCCCATGACACTTTTAGGTGTCCATCAATTGAATATTGACTATTAATTTATAAATAATTGTCCAACTTTTGTCTGGTGTGATAGGTCCATTGCAAAGATCTTCAATTGAATATGGGACATAAACATATCAATCCAATCATAGAGGTTGTGTTTTTTAGGCTCCCTAAATGTTACTTACTTTAAATTATTTTTAAAGCCTAACCATCTAGATCTACCATGAGGCCCACTTTTACTCCATTTGATGGTTCAATGAAAGAACTTGACATAAATATGAAACCTCATAAAAATCACTTGATCTAATCTCAAAAGCCATGTTTTTTAAGCTCTCACAATTTTGATAGCTTTGAATTATTTTTCAATATCAATGTTCTTAGACACTTATTTCTTTTAGTAGTTACAAGGTAGCCAACATTTACACTTTGGATCAAACCAGCTTGGTTCAATTTTAATTTATAGATATAGACATATATAAACTATAATTCAGATAAATGTCTAAGTTTAAGTAAAGCCATGTTCTGGTATCATGTTTTTTTATAGTTATATATGTTATGCACACAATTCTAAAACTATATATTAATTTTGATATACAATTCAATTCAATGAAATAAGTGTAATCTCTCTTGATGCTTATTTCATAGAGCTGTGTGCGAAGCATGTGCCTATATTAGTACACTGTAAATGCATAAAATGATATAACTACAACCAATGTACCTTCTTCTGAAGCAAGTTGCCTCCAAGCATTCAACTTCAATGATCGAGTATCAGCCTGGAATCACAAGAGAACATATCAATGTGTTGTAGGAATGAGTACAGAGACACGAGAACATATCAATCTGTGTAGGAGTGTGACTACAGATCAACTAGAAAGAACAGTCTACCAAGTGAAAATGGAAGAAAATAACAAGGAGAAGACAGGAAAGAAAAACTTATGCCATTTTTACCAAACCAAAAATGCAAACCTACAGATTGAAAAAATAACTTTCAGAATAATATATTGTTTCTTAAGAGAGGACAGAAGAACATATAGGTCTGCAGAACTTTCATCTTTTAACAAAAGAAATAAGGCTTTTCCGTGTTTTCAAGAAATGTTGATAAACATCATAATTAAGATAAAAATGGGAGTTAGCATGTAAGAGGTTACCACAACATTGTCCCATGAGAAGATTAGACCAAAAGCTTCATCCGGTTTCAAAGTATACCGTATTCTTTGGAGAAAGCTTTCTTGCATCCGATCATTCAAAAAGTCCTAGAACGAATACATTAATGCCACATGAGAGATTGGTTAAAACATAAAAATAATAACTAAAGTAGCTGTAATGTAAGTATCATTTCTTTTTACGGTTAACGAGTGGGTTTGGAGTTCCTTACCACATCAACCTTTAAAGGCCCATCTGCTCTAAATGTCTCAAACCTTCACCATATTCAGCTCCGATCACCTAAAAAAAAGAATGTCATATTCAACTGAACATAGTTATTTTAGTCAACAATCAAAAGAGAAAAATCATCAACTATCTATAGCAGCTTCTAGAGTTCTACTTCTAGTCCTCCACTTATCCAGTTTTCCCAATCAAAATACATGTTTTCTCTCTCTAATATCTAACATGCTTTCTTCAATTATTTCACTCATACTAACAACAACAAACAGAAGTGCAAGAAAACAAACACAAACAATCTCCAAAGATTTTATATGCAAAATTCACATATAAGCAAGGAAAGGACAAGAAAGATGTTACTCAATCTCAGCTCATCGTGGGAATCAAGAAGCACACAATACAAACATATAAACCATCTTTATTTTTGTGAATAAGAACAACCTTAGTAGGAATAAACTAGAGGTCACAGATTCGACTCTCCTTGGAGCTACCCGATATATGAGAGTTGCGGGTGTGTTTCATGTATCACTGGAATCAGTCTCACCTCCAGTGTGGGGTAATGAAAGATTAGTTTTTAATAGAAAACGAAAGAGTGAAGGGTTTCCCTTTCTTGTGGAGCTCTTGAGGTATGGGCATTGCACTATGTTGCATGTACTCTTCAAGATGTGCATCACACCTATGTGAGGCACTTGTGCGTGCATATCGAACACTCGCACCAATTCTTCATGGACTCTTCTAGTATTTTTTTTTTTTTTGAAAGGTACTCTTCTAGTATTTTAATGTTGTTTTGCAAGATGACTAAAATATTACAACACTTTTCTCTACTTAAAACCTAATTAAAAGATTGATATGTTTGTCACTTAATTGTTTAAAGGAAAAAAAGGACATTATTTTCTAATAGTGTTATTTTTGCCACTCATTTTCATTTAAAGTAAATTTAGATTAAAGTTATTTAAATACGGTGTCATGTCCACATGCCCTTTTCTCCTTGGTTGTCGAGACTAACATCTCACATCCGTGTTGAACTCCGACCCGGCGACCCCCATACCTGTACCAATGCCACTTAGGCATCATTGAACTAGAATAGGTGTTTTCCAATTCACATAAGGTTGAGTTGGGTAGACTTTTCCACATACCTGACCCAAACTTTTTGAGTTAGAATCGACAGGTTTCAGAAATTGTTACCTCTATGTCAAAGTTTTTTTTTTTTGTGTGTATGAGAGAGATTTTGTAGGTCATATACTTAAAAAAAGAATTTTGTCAACATTTTAGAAGTGAGGCTATGATATGGGCTTTGCTTCAAGTTTTAGTATAGCTATACTTGTAATTCTCAAATTTTCTCTTTTGTGATTCATAGTAAAAAACCATCCTCCCTTTCTCCAGTGGACCTAAGCATCATTGTCAAACACCCAAACCACTTAAATTTTATGTATCCTTGTTTGGTAATTTTGTTTTTCCTTTGCCAAAATTTAGATTGTACTTTATTTGCATCACAACAGCCTCTTCATTTGAGCTCAAAGCAAAAAGGAATTCTTAAATACAAAAATAAAAATCCAACGTATCTTCAAGGTTCAACCAAAAAATGTGTCACCAAAAATTCAAAACTAATCAATCAAAGAATAGACCTCCAATAATTCTAAAAAAGTAAAGAAAAAAAAATTCTTCTAATCCAAGGGGGGGAAGTGAAAGGCTACTGTGAAATTAAAACCCCAGATTCTTCTTAAAGATGATTAACTATAAACTTAGGAGATGATGTATGTACATGAACTATACCCTTTTATATTCTAGTGCTCATGTGGCAAGTAATAATTCGTTGGCTTTTCAAGAGTCATATTTAGCATTTTCAATCAAAGTAGTAGCAACGTTAGTGCGTACCAATAAAGATATAATTCTAAAGTATATTTAGCATTTTCAATAAATTTACTACAAAATAAATAAATTAAGATTAGTACCTACTACCTAACAACAACCCAGGATAGAGAGACAGACTCATATCCAGAAGCTCAACGATTTCAAAACGAAAAACACAAAAAAAAAAAAAAAAGGAAAAAAAAATTAATAATAATAAGAATGACATTATTTAGAAAAAAAAAAATACCTCTTCCATGAAGACCTTATTGGGTCTGACCGAAAACCCATTTCCAGAGTCTTTCTCGTTGGACCCTCCTGCGTTTCTGATCACCAAACTCCTTCCCGGGATAGGACGCTTCAATCTCTGTCAAAAACCCATCAAAAATCGGTAAAAAATAAAATAACCCAAAGAAGAAAAAATCAGAAGAAGATGGATAGAGACTGACGGATGATCCGAGGCTGTTATTGGTAGAAAAAATCGATAAATGAAGACGAGAAGCGGGTCTGAAAGGATGGATAGAGGAGGGCGTGAAATTGCAGTCCATGAGAGAGAGGAGAGAAAAAAGAGAGGGATGCTGGAATAGAAGCGTCCGGTCTAACCATTCAGAGCCGCGAGAGATCTTCCATGTGAATTTACAGAAAGGCCATGAAGTAGCTTATTTAAATATATCGACGGACTTAATACTTCTGAAGCCCGTTGGATTTTTAATCCCGTTTATATGTTACATGTTTTTTATTTTTTTATTTTGTAAATTAAAAATATAATTATACAAATTGAACAAATAATTAAAAATTGAAAATACATTAAAATCTCTCCTAAAAGTCAGTTTATAGCCACTCAATTTTAAGGGTCAAAATCACTCAATTTTAATGGTCAAAATCACTGGGTGTCAATTTAAAAAAATATTTTCCAACTTTAATTATCAAGATCAAGTCACTAAATTTTAAATTTTGGACAAAAAATTTACTTGATGGTATATATTTAAGTATTTTCAATTTGTACAGTTATATTTTAAGTTTACTTAACAATTTTTTTGAAAAGTAAAAAATGGTATCATATGCTTAACCTGTGGGACGCAGGCTTTCTAAGTGAAGTTCAGCCCAAATCCAACCGAAGAACGCCTGTACACACATTTAGTGAAGCCTGTAGAACTTATTGCACTTTTCAACTGTTTTAATAAATTATATATATTTATATAAATATAACCATTATATACTATTACAATATATATTATGCCCATATATAATACAATTATCTCCCTTAAATTTGAAATTGGATCTTAAAATAAGCATCAAATATATTAATATAAAGATGCTTTAATCGCCGGGCTTGAGCTTTTCTTCTAGCCTAACATCAAAGATGTAGAGGTTTAATAAATGAAAAATAATTTGAAGTCATAGAGAGATTTAAAAATGATTTTTATAATTTGATTGAGATGCTTTTGATAAAATCTCATACCCATTTAAAGATTTTTTAATAATAAATGAATAACAATATTTGAAGTTTAGTTGTCTATCTTTTCTCTCTTTTATAATTACGTAGGAAGCATGAGATAAATAGCAGTGTTCACAATAAATTCTAATCCTAATTGTCAGATTAAGCCTAAACATTTGGGCCCGAGTGACAGACAATTTGGGCCTCAATTTGAAGCAAATAAATGAGATAAGGTGGGGCAAATTTGGATCGGCCCAAACCCGTCCCATTCTCACCTTCCCACTTGAGAATTTAGGTCTAAGTTGTGACTTGTGAGTGGAAATTACGTGACTTGCAGCATGATTTGGATACGATGAGAATATTCTTCCTTATAGAAACTGACAATATAAATATAAATATATATTTTTTGGAACATAAAATATAAATATATATTATATAAGAAAAATATAAACTGAGAATACATGAGACTTGTATATGGTTTTGTATCTGTGAGATTAGTCTCACTTCAATCAGGAGTATAAATCTTAACCGATACTGTGCGTATCGGCCAGAGAAAAAAGAAATCGGCTGAGATCTCGGCCGATTTATTTCTTTTTAAAAAAAAAAAAAATCAGTTGCGGGCCCGGTCAATATCTCGGTCGATATTTATATTTTTTAATTTTTTTTAATACAGTCTTTTTTTAAAAAAAATGAATTTCACCGAGATTTCTGAAAAAAAAAAAGGAATTTTGAAGAGAGAGAAAGAAATTCGGTCGAGATCTCAGCCAAAAATTCGGTGGAGCCGAATTTTCGACCCCTGCTTCCAATGTGGGATGGGGTCGTGGGCTACCCATGTTGTCCAAAAAAAGATAAAATTAGAATTTACGACATTAAAAATTTTAATTAGAGTTTTTTTAAAAGAAATATTAAAAAATAGTATTTGAGGTAATTTTAAAATACAATAGATGATTAAGCTGTAAAAAAATAAAAAGGTCGATACTTGAAAGTAGAATGCATTGAGACTCATGGATTTAAAAAATTGGCGAAATCTGATACAGGCTAGTATCGTCTGTGTTGGTGATATGATACATAATATGGCTAATATATGTTAGTATTAGCTGATTTTTAAATCTTTTCTAGATCAATTTGAAAAAGGAGAAAATGAAAAATTTATTATGACCATATTTTAGATTAAAAAGATTTTCATAGAGTATCAAATCTTAAAAAATAATAAATTCAATATAAATAAAGTACGTTAAAAAAATTCTGCAATTTTTTGTAATTTTCCATCATTTTATATTTTTCTTTTTGAAATTCACAACAACATTTGAATATGTAAATAGCCGCTATTTAATGATAAAATTATATGTAGATAAAGTCTAGATTTTTTTTTTTAAAAAAAAAAGAGAAATGTATGACCGATATATATAGACGTGCGATATTTTTACCACCTACTAAGAGCTCTTCGTGTCAACATTAGTGCAGCTCTTGGCCTATTCTGAATAGCTGGCCGGTTAGATGGGCCAAGCCCATAGAACTTTACAATCCTAACTAAGCAGCCCATCGTAAGTATTGGCATGGGACAGGCCTGACTGTTGAAACCTTCATCAATTCCTGAAAATTAGTCTCAATAACATGGATGTGATTCATATTGGTGGCCCAGCCCTGCTTATGTACTTCTGTGCCAAACATGGAATCCTTGACAGTTTAGAATTTCCATATCCAGTACAACTAAACAGTAAACACTCCAGAATGGCAACTGGACAGACCCAAAACTTGTCCATGTACACGGGCCGTAAATTTGTTGGGCCGATTTCAGCTCTTATCATGGACCCAGCCCTTTACAAAATGTAACAGGAAGCTTAAGGTAGAATGGGCCCAAGCTAAGCATAATCAGATACAGAACCCAAACTGGAGGCCTTAAACAGCCTAAAACTTAAAGCGGGCTGGATTGAGAGAGGCCCAGTTGGCCACAAGGTAAGTGCACATCATGCACCATCTTTATTTTTGACATACTGTCCTGACTTGCGGCATAATCTTGCCACATTCGACGATGGCTTAGAATTATATTTTATATTTGACATTTTAAAATTTATAATTATTTGCATGTTATTATATTTTAAATTTATGATTATTAAGTAATTGACTAGCTAGTGAATTAATATTATATATGACATCATGTGATATCAATGGGTTTCACCGAATTTGACCAGGTTGAACCTCGGTTAAATCCTATTAAATCCAACCTTTTCTTAAGGCAATTTGATCCACAAGTTGATCTTTAAAACATTGATTACTCCTTACATTAGCCAATTGGATTTGAAGCTTCTTTTTCATCCTCACAAAGCCACAAATTGCAACTTCCCATTTCATTTGGCACTACTAATTCTAAGCACGGTGATATATATTAGAGGAAAACCATAAAACCAATCAACACAATATCCACCATATCTTCTTACAAGAGCAACTGGCCTCCCTCTATCTCAAAGAAGATGTATAGTTGTTGTTGTTGTTATCATCAAATCTATTCATCCTATCAAATTGGAATTTGACATTTACAATTGATTTTATTTTTTTATGATCGAAGGTGTCCAAGTAGTACTTCAGAGCATGTAAAAGCCTCTCAATCCGCACACCCCGGGTAAATCTACGGAGAATGGTCCTTTATTGAAGTTAAGCTTGAATCGAATCTAAGACCTCGCCTCATGAGATGAGCGCCTTGACGGTCGGGCTAACCGCTTGACGTTCACACTTACAACTGAATTTGACAAAGATTTTCTTCGAATCAATTGCTTATTTAACACCCAAAATTTGTCTCCTCTTTTGATAGAGGAATGCCACAAAGGTAACAAGTTGGATGAATATTTGGTACAAGTAAAAAAGAACAAAAGCATAGAAGATGTCATATTTGTTATCACAATGCATAGTCTTTTTTCAATATTGTAACAACATTGGAATTGAGAGGGTCTATCCATCCCTAAAAGAACATAATACTGAAAAGGATTAAGGAAAAAAGTTCATGAGACAGAATGACTAATGTCTGAACCTACAAAATAAACCTCTCTTGCTAATCATTGTTTGATTTGGATAGAAGAAAAACACAACAGAGAAAGAAGGAAACAACCCCCTTCTTTGTTGAAAGAAGCCCTACTGCTACTGTACAATAGCCAAATGACTTGCCTGTCAAAAGAGGTGATTGCAACTCACAATTCAGCCAATCTCATTGATGCAAGAGAGAGACCTTCTCAAGACCAAAGCCCATGAAAGAAATCCATAGCATCCATAGCAGCACTCTAAGGAGGATGTGTGAAATGAAGCCTGTGGAGTAGAAATAGCTATATTAATAAGCTTTCAGAAAGAATAATTTAGTTTAAGAGACTGAATAGATGAACATAAATTATTTCCAACTTCTGACTCTCTCTCTCTAAATAAGTAGATATAACCTTGTGGATTCAAAGGGGACATGCTTTTTTTTTTTTATATATATAAAGCTCTCAATCCACACATAGGTTAAGTCTACTGAGAGTGGTCCGTTGGAGTTGAACGTGAATCGAACTTAAGACTTCGTTTCATGAGATGGACATCTTTGCTATATGTCTTGTTGCATGAACTGTGAAACTCTCAATATTACTTGCTATAATGATTTGCAGAATTAGCCATTATAGCGTCTTGCTACAGTCCATGCTACAATGTAGACTTTTTCCTTTTTCAGTTTTCTTCTAGTTTAAGCCATCTCTATATTTAAGATGAGTCTCATATCTGATAATTCTTAACTCTTGGAATGTAAAGAATTCTATACAAGCAAAGATAAGGTTGGTCTACAAGCAAGTCTTTTTGGTTTTCTTCATTATTTGTCTGATTTCTCATGAGGACTCAGTAAAAGACAACTCTACACTCCATTCGACATGTACTGACAGTACTGTGTAAGCCATTGTGGGTGAGATTTTTCTATTGACTTCTTTTATTCTCTAGTTTTGATGAGAGAAACCCAATATTTTACATAGACTCTTGAATTTATATTGTAAATTTTGATTGAATGGAACTCCAACCCACATCACTAGACCACACATTTGGGCCCGTAGTGTGTATGGATGGTTTTATTGGTCCATTGTCAGCCACATGCTCAATGTATCAAATTACACCAAAATGCGACGAAGTTGTTTCATAGCCAATGGGGTTGGTGTGGTCTAAATTGGTGAGCTTCGGTCTTAGGGAGGTTTGCATGTAAAAGATTTCTTCAATCCAAAAGAGGTAAGAGAATTAGAAAAAGAGTAAACCTGTGATATTATGAACTTCAAAAAAATGGGATCATGAATTTTATAGTTTTATTTTTTTAATGATGAAGAAATCCAAAATTTCCATCTTTCTCCGAATACAAAGGCATTGGATAAAACTCCGTATACATGCAGCAACCCTTTGCAAGTCACAAGTATCGAGTGGCTACAAGACTGGAACGTGAGACATCTTATATTCAAAGTATCCAGGCCTAACAGCCATTATTTTGGTGAAACTCCATTATTTTCCTTCCTAAGAGCCACCTCATCCCAATATCTCCTACAGGTGTCCTCCTTCAAAGTTGAGACTCCTCCAAGGTTCATTAGTCACCTTCTCAAGATTTTAAAATTCTCTAAGAAACATCCAATCACGATGATTTGAAAAGTAAGAGAATATAAAAGTTGATTTCTCTTTTTTCCAAAAGAATCTCTTAATTTAAATTCTCCTCTGCAAAATCTTAATATACATTCAATACCATAAGATACCTCTTTTCTCACCTTATCATTTCAATTGTTAGGAGTTTTTCCTTCTTCACTAAGTCACCTCATCATCAACAGCATGATAGCCAATCATCTTCATCTCATTCCTTCTTAGGCTTAAGTAGTAATCTCAAATGTCTCATCTTCATCTCGTTTCTTCTTACACATGAGTAAACTAAGATGATTGTTTGAACCACTTCTCTAAAAAAAAAAATTGTTTCCTTGCTAAAGTTGACAAATCAAGCTAGAAGAAATTGTTGTAACAAAAGAGAACGACTTCTTTACCAAACAGTCAAACCTAAATTGAAGAGATTCTATCAACCCATCCTCTATATAGCCTTCTCTAAATGACAAGCCCAAGAGAAAAAACATGGTCATGTACATTCATACTTTCTCTCCCAAACAGTCATGTTAAAACTTGTTCTTTAATTCCAATTAGTTGGCGTACTACCATTAATGATAAAACTCTCACAGAGCTGACTTAAATAACTGGGGCAAATACTTTCATAAAAAACAATCCACATGTTTGTGTGAACCTCTTGGTAATTATTACGTGTCATCTTCTCAATTCTTGAAACAAGTGCAATTCTCCCTATCCGTACACACCAAGTAACACTATGTGAGTGGCCTTTTTGTATTGAGAATGACTTGAACCCAAGACCTTCCACACCTAAGACGGATTCTTGACCGCCAAGCCAATCCTCACAGCTTACGTGTCATCTTCTCTTGCATCTGCTTTAGGGAGGATTGATTTAAAAATAGATAAGAGGGTGATTGATTAAAACAATAGATGACTTAGAACTATGTTGTGACCAATTTAGATCCTTAAATGCAAGAAGAAACCTAATTTTCTTCTTCTTCTTTTGGAGGGAGGGAGGGATGGGTGTTTGGGGCTGTTTGAGATTGCAAGGTAATTTAAGAGATGCTCATGAGAAATGTCAAGACATGGAAGGAAGCTTAATTTTTTAAAGACTTAATACAACATCCAAACCCAACTAACTCAGAATCTACTCTCCCTGGTCAATTTGTGGTAAACAAATAAAAAAATTAATCTAAAAATGATCATCAACCAACAAAAAGTATACAGTTTATTTTTAAAAATTTATTGTAAATGTGTCTGAGTTTATCTATATACTATGTTATTGATAGAATAATCATATAATACATCATGAAAAGTTATTACTAGTATATTACATTATTTACATTGTGGATGATAAATGCAAGGAAACTTATGGAGGAGCTTTGATGAGATTAACTCACTCTTGACACGTGCCCACAAGGAAATGCCCATGCTTAGGTGCAATAATTGAAACAAATGGAGGATAGGAGTTGAATATATTGAGCAAGAGAAGAATTATTGGGATAATAAACTAGTTTCACGTGGTTGTGATGGAGGAGATTTAGAGACTTATAAAGGACTTGGATCACTCCACTAAATAGACTAGTCTTTTGAGTTGATACTCATTCCTAACAAGTGGTATTACGAGCAATATCCCAAGCCAACGCATGTGAATTCAGGAGATCTCTTAGCCAACGAGATGGCCGACAACGTTCTATCCACTGAAGAACCTCGTTCAAAGGGAGATTGTGCATTGGTTGTGAAGGGGGAGATTTAGAGAATTAAAGTACTTTGTGATAAAAAAGTGTTATATTTTCTAGAACCAAACCACAATATTTTATAGAGTTTATGTGTTAAACGATGAAGAAAGATAAGCCAACAATGTTAACGTAATAGAAAGATATTCACTTAGATTAATGTGTGGAGATAACATTATTGTGGCTATTTGGAATTTCAGATATCGAACTCTAGATTTTGATGGCAGTTTTTTTGCCTTGAGTTGTTCGGAGCACATTGGTATAGTAATTTTGCAAGTGGAAAACATTGAATTTGAATTCCAAATGTTGTAGTTATGTAGTGCATTGTTCTAACATATATGCATCCTCACTTAATATTAAGAAAATGATATAGTTTCATATATTATTGTTTAGTTATATTTTATATTATTTCATAAATTTATATATTTTTAGAGAAAATTCTAAATTTTACTATTCTATGATTTATTGGTCATGATTCGCGATTCAAGATATAAAAAAATTCGAAATGTGATTGGTGATAAGATAAGAAATTCTGATGTTTGTTCTATAATCATAAATCCATCACAATATATTCGTAAATTGTAAGGTAACATGATAGAAATGCTAAGATTTATATTGAGTTGCATTGTTGGTATGCCAATGATGTTCAAGTCTTTCGCATTTTTAACTTTATTGTAAAAATATTATTATTTCAATTGTGATGGATAGATTATGTTATAATTATTATCATTAAAGTCATTTATCCTCTTAATCTAAGATGAATTTTTGCATTTTAACTTGACATGTATCTATTTTAATGGGCCAACTTCCTATCTCATCCGTGTAGGACTTGAAATGATAAACTTTGAAATTGCAACAATGAGCACTTATCATGAATATTCCGAGCAAATGTACAATTTCTAATGTTTTGAAAATCAAATTACATTATGAAATTGTTTTATGTGTTAGATTTAATAATATAACTTGTCCAATTTTCTTTCAAATATTTAGTAGATATCAATATACATATTAAACTAACTGTTAAGTTCAAATTTCCAAAAATATGTTAACAGTATACTGGACCCAAGGTTGTAAGGTCACAATAAGCTAAACAGCCCCCGAAATTCAAAAGTCTTCAACTCTCACCAACTCATGCTAAAATACCCATCAAACCAAAAGTTATGAAATTTGATTCCAAATAATGTTTTTGATGATAATTCGAATTTTAAATGTTGAAATGAATCACTCTTCAATATAAATCATAAGATTTCTAGACAACATAAATCAATCCCCTTCCCCTTGTAGATATTTTATGATTTATAAGGTACAAATCATATATTGTAAGAACAACCTTGGCTTACAATATCATCCTAAGATTTCTAATTCGATTAATCTTAGTGTGTTATGAATCTTATAATTCATTGAGAATCAGGAGTCCATATTGAGTAACTCATATTTGCGAACATTTTTTTTAATCTTGAGAGGTTGGCCTGATGACTAAAAACTCGTCTCAGGAAGCAGTGATCTTGTGTTCAATGTATGCACAACCCCAAAAGGCTATTTCCTCCAAATATTGACATGTTTTGAAAAAAATAAAAATTGACAAACATTTACAATTATGTGTTTGAAGATATAGATTTCTAAGAACTAGGAGTTAAAAGTATTTCAATTGCTTGAGGAAATCGTGAATACAAGCTTGCTCGACTTAGGCTAAAACAAAATTCTCCAATATATAGGTAACTATGTTAGATTTTGAGAGATTAAAATATATCTTAGATTCTTCTTCGTTTGTATATTTAATTGTTATGAACCATAATTCAATAAAACATAGTTTGCTGATCATGTTCTGGTTGTGGGGTTCTTTCAATAGGACACAATCCATTAAATTTGAGTCTAGTAGAAAAAATCTACACTCATTGTTGTGCTATACAGTGGAATTTCTATGCAAGAAATTAATCACACATATAATAGAACACAATTTTTACGTAGTTTGGCTAACTGCCTATATTCACGGGCAACACAGGGAAGAGTTTTCACTAAATCAAATGAGGAGATACAATGTAGAGTCTATACTCTCTTTTCTCCCTTTCTCTATCTTCTTTATTATAAGCAATTCTCACATAACAAAAAACAAAATCAACTGCACATTAACAGCAATACAAACTCATATTTTTTTTCAACAGGAAGTGTTCGTGTCATATAAATCACATTGGTACTATTTCTTTTTCTAAGATAACTTCTCAACTATGTTGTCATTTTGTATGATGTGCAATGGAGTGTGACAACATCTGAGTTTATTTTTTTTTCCTATTTAATTATATTCTTTTTTTCTTATGGGATTTTTTTTTTTTTTGAATTTACGTGTGGGAAATCGTAAAAAACTCAGGGTAAAACTCCGACAGGTGATACCCACTGCCCTTAGGGTATATCAAGTTAGGACATGAGAGTTCGAACTAGACACCTCCCACTTTTTAAAGCGGGATATTAAACTGTTGAGTTATACCCATGTGGACCCGAAATTTAAATGTTAGGAAACTTGTAAGAAAAAAAAAAAAATCTAAAAGAACCAATCGAACTTTAGACCTAAGTAGACAAGGAATACTTATAGTAAGTGTCTGACCTGAATACCTTTGGAAACAAGCATACAGATGCATTGAATTGTGAAATGACATTATCCTTTAAGAAAATGGATCACCTCATTACGCTACAGCATATTTAGTAATATGGGACATTGACAAACGTTCATAAAAATGAAATCGCCAGTAGTAAAAGTAAGGAAGAAAAGAAGGGATAAATTGTCTCCATCAGAAACAATTTTAGTCAGGTCTATACCCAATAAGAGATTAAAAAAATGATATGCAATTGTCTTTAAGAATTTTTTTATGACCAAGGTGTCGAGGGCAAGTCTCTCTACTCACACATATCCGGTAATTCTACAGAGAATAGTTCTTTGGAGTGAAGTGGAAATCAAACTCAGAACTCCACTTCTTGAAATGGGTTTCTGACCATCCCTCCAACCCTTTTGGATTGCAATAGTCTCCAAGAATTGCCATAATTACTTCATTGTGATATCATTAATAAACATAAAATCATTGAGAAATTGGGAAAAAACTAGAATAAAATAAAGAAAAGATTCATAAAAAATAAAATGTGACCATGAACCAAAGATTGAATAGCATGAAGATTACACATATATAACCTATCATGATATTTTCAGATGTTCTGAACTAATTAAAACTTTCCATAATAATATAACTTCCAAAGCATGGTAAATATAACAATAAGTTGATAATTCTATTTTGCATTTTTTGAAGCATTAACATAACTATAAACTAAACTTTGATTTCTGTACTTCATCTTACCATAGAAGTGTCATTGTCCTCTTCAAGCATGACCTTCTGGTATACCAATGCCAGATTTCCCTTCTCAGCTTGAAGTAGATGCCTTTTCTAAAAGAAAAAGAAAAGAAAAAATTAAAGTCAAAAGATTAACTCACTCTGGAATAATTCTTGAAAGACTATCTTACATGCAATGGTTAAATTTCTACCATTGTCAATACATTCTTCTGCATCTGAAATATTCCTTGGTTGGTGTTGCAAAAATCCTCAGTCTTAAAGGTCTTCTTGGAGCTTTTCCTATGCATCCAATACAAGAATGAATCATCTCTCCATTTCTTATTTAACATCAGCATTGCAAAACAAAGATATACATCAATTCAAATAAGAAGATTAATGTGAAGACCACAATACATCACATATACACTTCCAAATTAACAAAGGAACACAAATTGTTGCTTTCTATGATGTTGGGACACTTCAAATTAGGCTAAGATCATATATTATGTTGTTTCAGACAGTTCATTTTTATATACAAAATTTATTGAGCTGTTGTATCATGGTGCTTTCTTCTCGTATCCATTTTTTACATCAAAAGTGTCGGGGCTGTGAATGAGTCTCACATTGGAGATTTATAAAGGATTTAAATTACTCTACCTATGAAACTAGTCTTTTGGGATGAATACTCATTTCCTAACAAGTAGTATTAGAGTAAGGTCTTAAGCTACTTTATGTGGATTCAGGAGATCCCTCAGGTGGATGGGATGGGTGGCCTCACATGAGGGGGGAATTGTTGAGGCTGTGAACAAATCACACATTGAAAGTATATAAAGAAATTTAGAAGTGTATAAAGAATTTGAGTCACTCGACTTAATAAGTTAGTCTTTTGGACTAGATAATCAAATCCTAACAAAAAAAAAACGTTTTAAAAGTATATATTAATCAGTTTTAGAAAGTTGATAGTTATATATGATGTTTGTGTTCTTGTGGCTTCCAAACGATAATAAATTTAGTTTAGTCCGCTATACAGAGGTTTCTGTCATTTCTTACGAAAAATGGTGAAGTACAAGAATGAGCTAAATGTAATTTAGCTTGTGATATTATTAAAAAAAAAGAAGACAGAAATGGAATGAGGACAACATGAGTTACATAAATTTAGAAAGATCGATGTGACATGAAGGGAAGTTTTTTTTTTTATCTATTTTAAGAGACTAATTCTAAAAAAGATACAGCTTTATTGGATCTCACACAATCTCAAAATATCCCATTTCTTGAAAATTCAACCGCTACAAAGAATGAAAATTGACATTGCAATTTCTATTCCTAAAAATTCATCAAATATTAGTTTTTGTCTCATCAGATGACACGGCTCTTTTTTAGTAATTCATGCTCAATTTTCCAAAGCAGATGATTAAACCAAAATTTAAAATATCACTAAGAAATTGAAAGAGAAAGAGAGACATTAGAGGCATCTGAAAATCAGATAATAAGAACTACCAAGTAACAAGGGATTATTAAAATCCACAAAAACTGGTAAACGATTAGACTATTTATCCACTATCACCAATCCAATGATCCAATTTATGCAGATCATATTTCACAGGCCTACTTAGAATCATCTTAAATATAAGAGAGAGAAAAAGCCCAAGACACACAATTGAAATAGGTTGCTAAGTCCAGAGAGTGGAGACATTCATAGAAATTTTGGATTTACTCATTTTAAGGTAATAGAAAAAATTCAATGGGGGTAGAGTGATGGTCAGGAACCCATTTCAGGAGGTGGTCTTTAAGTCCAAAGAAATTCATAGAAATTTTGGATTTACTCATTTTAAGGTACTAGAAGAACCCAAAGGGGTAGAGTGATAGTCAGGAACCCACTTCAAGAAGTGGGAGTCCTGAGTTCGATTCACATTCTACCCCAAAGGACCACTCTATAGAGTTACCCTATATATGTGGATAGAAGGCTTGCATATGTTTCGAAAATGAGTCAGGTGCTCTAAGAGGCCTGAATACCTTGATCATAAAAAAATACAAGAAAGTGGGAGAGGTGAACTAAAATGCAGAACGCAGTTTGAAGGAATATGTTAAACCTCCATATGGAGGAGGAAAAAAAAACTTTTAGCACATTTGGTCCAAGGAATCTGGATGTGGGATTACTGGCTTACAGTCATTGAGATCAGATGGTTAAAAAAATCATCTCCACTGGTTATTTCTTGCACATTGAACTAGAAATGTCAAAGATAAACGGTTCATTTAGTAGAAGACCAGTCTGGTTGCTCAAAAACTGAGGACTACCTAACTTAAGATAGTAGTAAAAGTAAGAATGAACCAAAAATTAAAATGAAAAAGTATCCTCAATATGGACAAATGGAGAAAATCAACCCCCTATGACATAAGGCTTCAATCTTTGATGATCATGAATTATGATCCCTCTAATTGGGGTAAATCTCAAGTTTTGGTTAAAAACCAAGTTGAGATTTAATGATGGGTGACCAGATGGGTTTTAAAAAAAAATCTTGCAGATTGAACTAAGAAATGTGAACTGTGTAGAAGAGAAAGAAGGGATATTTGTATGAGACCAAAGACCTGTCACTGATGGAAGAACTGAGGATAGATGGTTTAAGCTGCGAAGAAAAGGGAGAAGATACTAATACTTGGAACGAAATAGTATCTTTAATAGAAATGAGTGGAGAAGTTGAACTCAAAGAATCACCATCTTTGACATAAAGCTTCAATGTTTGATGATCATGATCCCATATTTGGGTTAGTTCTCAATTTTTTTATTAAAAACCAAGATGAGATCTAAAGATGGTCAACAGAATTAATTCTTGGGCCTTGTTTATGAATCTCCATTCTTCAAAACACAGTTCAGATGGTAGAAAAAAATCATCTCCACTGCTTTTTTCTGCACATTGAAGTATTGAACTAAAAAATATCTCCTGTAATGAAGAAAAAGAGAAGAAATATCATCTGAGATGGTTTGCACATGTCTATGTGACTAAGGACCAACCGTTGTTTGAAGAAATGCGGTCTCACTAGTTTAAAGTGCTGGGTAAGACAGAAGATACTAAAACTTAGAATGAAATTGATCTCCTAAATAGAGATGAATGGAGAAGTTGAACTTATAAAATAAACCCTTTATAAAATTAGATTACAATGTTTGATGATCATGAATCATGATCCCCTTATTTGGGTTAAATCTCAAGTTTTGATTAGAAACCCAGTTGAGATTCAATGATGGGTAAACTGAATTAGTACTTGGTCCTTGCATCTGAAAGCTCTTTTCTTTGAGTCACTGTTCAGATGGTTAACAAAAAAAGGAAATAAAAGAAATGTGGACTAGACAAAAGAGATGGTCTGAGGAATCCAACATTGCTGTACTTTGATCTCTCCCAGCATGATGAAGAAGTAGAAGGAAAATAAAAAGAAATAATATTAAAATAATGATGACGAATGACATGAAAGTTTGAAACAAAGGGGAAAAAAACTGTTTACACCATACGAAAGTACACATGCATGCGTACATACCAAAAAAATGTACGTACTTACTACATATATGCCAAAACTTGCAGACTATTTTTAGTTTATTTTTCTTTATTTTCAGCTGAAAATTACTTTTAGCTGCATGCGGAGGAATCTAAACAATGCAATCCAGATTTCCATGAGATCCGAGCTGAAGCTTGTGAAATTGAGTTAACTCACGTAACTCGTGAAGAACATATTTGAAAACAAAAAAATAAAAAGAGTACTAGACGTAAGATCCAGAAAGAAAGTGTTGGTCTCTTCTTCTTCTTCTTCATCATCATCATCTTCTACTTTTTTACTGAGAAGATCTTAAAGATGAGAGAGAATGAAAGAAGAAGAAATGGACTTTTGGATAACGGGATTTTGAATTAAAAAAGGTGGCATTTTGAGATAAAGAGAACAACTGAAGATATAGACATAAGACCCAGAAAGAAAATGCTTCTTTTTTTCTGAAAAGATCTTAAAAGTGAGAGGCAGATATCAGAAAAGAAGAAATGGGTTTAAAAGATAACGAGATTTTGGATTAAAAAGCAGGATTTTGAGAGTGATAGAGAGAGATTCAGTTGCAAAGAATGGAAACAAAGATGTCTGAGTAGAAAGAAGAAGAAAAAAAAGAAGTGAGCATGGAGAAAAAGAAATGTAGAAAAGGATACCACATGTGGAAAGCTCTTTCTTTGTGGGGGGCTTCGATCTTCTTGTGAGTTTGTGGCGGAATAGCCATTAAAGTTGCGGAAGGAGCTCTCTGGAACTTCTTCGGACCAGAGCTTTTAAAAAGAAAGCCTGCTCTCGCTAACATGCGCTGAAGAGCGCTGGTCACCACAGCCTCTGCTTCACCTGTTCCAAGTTCCATCCATTTTAATTTTTTAACACCAGTAGTAAAGTTCTTTTACTTTATACAGTCATACACCAACGACTGGATGGAGTTGGTGGTGCCCACTCTATTCAAAATACTATTCTTTTATTTTTTATTCACAAGCCTTATTTATGAATATAAAATTTTAAATAGTTAATTCAAGATATAAGATCATTATATAAAACTAAAACTTCATCCCTAGCTTATTCTTATGATCTCGTTATGTCATATTCAATTATTTAGACCTCAAAATCTATTTAAAAGAAAATCGCATTTCTCAAAAGAATTTTAAAATACGATATGATGTTTTAAAATTCGTATAATTAAATATTCTTACATCCCAATATTTGAATTTGATTAAATAATGTTACATTGTGTTTGAATATTTTTTTTGTGATCGATTTAAAGTCTCAATATCAATTATCCATCAGAACTATAAACGGTTGGATTGAGATACACCGTAATGTCTAGCTGATTAAGAGACTTTATATATACAAGTAGGACATTAAGATTCAATTACTTTATTTTGATGAAAATAGGCCACCACATATGAAATTTATTCAATCTTATCATAACTTACAATAAAATCAATCTCGTGCAAT
Organism: Chimonanthus praecox; assembly: GCA_022113865.1. Lineage (NCBI taxonomy): Eukaryota > Viridiplantae > Streptophyta > Magnoliopsida > Laurales > Calycanthaceae > Chimonanthus > Chimonanthus praecox. The sequence goes on along the minus strand of CM039090.1, from coordinate 1,177,288 downwards.
CATTCCACAGAGAGAATTAGAATATATTCATGCATGTTCTATTCCGCTCTCCATTATGTACTATTATTGTATAAGTATATTTGAATATACATTGTCTTAAATTAATTTTCCTATATGAATTTTAGAATTGTCTCAAAATAGTTGTCTCATTTATATTAAAGTAGTATAAAGTGTGTTAAAAATAGATGAGATTACATAGAGTACTAGTCTATAAAGAAAGTTCTTTAAAAAATATAAATATTTCAAATGAAACAATTAAAATAGGACGATGAAGTATTATTTATATTATAATATATATTTATATTTGTATATTGAACTTTTATATTTACTTTTCATAGAGGAATAGTAAAATATCGAAACAACGAAATATCTACTGTAAAAGCAAATCAGTATGAGATATTAGAACATATTTGACAATCTTAATCTTAAATATTTTTTTTTCAACTATTCAGATTGATTGGACTATTCGAATCATATAAGTATGTACACCAATAATTACATGCACAATCAATAAATAAATAAATAAATAAGAAATAGAAGACTAACACTAAAACTTTCTCAACGACTGAAATGTGAATCCCGCACAATAAGGTAAAGAAGAAGGGACGACATAGTAAAGTCTGTACAAAAGGACGAATAATGAAATGACACGTTGATGTATTAAGTGGTTCATCGACACGTGTATGTCCCTACCAATCGGGGGAGACTTGGGACGACAAGGCTGCTGCCTTGTTTGAAACTACTAATGAGATGTTGACAATTGTCAATCTCTGCCTACCGTCGATAAAATATCGTACAATCTCTCCACAGGCTACTTACTACTCATTTAAACATTTTTTAGTAGTAATTTTTTCTCATACTAATAGTCATGTGTTTTAAAATTGGAATCGAATCATATAGTGAATAATTATTTTAATTCTTATTTTTTCCACCGCTATTCTTTTATTACTACATTATATCAACGTCATAGTTGAAATGATTTGACTCAATAGTTGAATTTAATCGGATCAAATTATTATAAAAATAGTATAATTAATAATCTGATTTCTAAAATATTAGTATAAATATTTTTGGAGAGCCATACAGACACCTGATTTTTCTTTCCTACACACCCTTTTTCAAAATTTTGAATAAAATTACTCTTTTGCCCTTCTACTTAATCTTCCGCCGAACGAACCGCCGAAGGAATAATTCCTTCCTACATTGGGTCGACCGAATACATAAAAGAGAGGGAATAAAAACCGGTGGGCCACACCATTGACCGAAACCTAAAGCTTCCTTAATCGTAGATAAGTGGGCAAGGGGCGATCATAGTAGTGTCGATCTTAGAGGCAGAAGTGAAGGAACCATTTGGATCTAAGAAAAAAACCCACAAAATTAAGTTTCGAACGCCCCAATAATTGGTATAATCGATATCTGTTTTGAGTTTGGTTTGGGTCGAGTTACCAATCTATCTAGTTAAAGAGCCTTTTCTAGTGAGACACATACTAAGACTACCCCTTAAATGACTATAAACATGGCACAGTTGCATGCGGACATAGCAATAATTGGGTATGTCGGATCTCCTAATTATTTTTGGATTTAAGTAGGGTCTATCCCATTTGTAAATGAGTTCATATTTATAATTAGGTCAAAACAAGTCGGGTCCAGTGAATTTTCGTCAGGTTTTATATATAGATAAGTTATGCAAAAGATGACTTTAATAGATCTCAAGCTAAAAAATGATTAAGTTGACTAAACTCATATTTGAATGAATTGAATTAATTTTGAGTTGACTCTAATCCAATATGCACTCTTAGATCAGACTTGTGAGATTCATAAATTGAATTGAAAATTGTTATCCCTAGTTAAAAGGAATTTGATTTGAGCAGCAGTATTTTTATTAAGATAGGATATCAAGATCATTTTATTCTTTGTTTTGATGTAATAAATTTAAAAAATAAAAATATTATTAATTTATCATAATAAATAAAAAACAACATACTCTCAAGTATGGTGGCCAAATCAATTTCCCTGGTTAAAGTGGATGTGTTGGAAAACACTGTACTGGTTGAAGATTCTCTCACATGCTTGGGAGAGTAGAGAAGAGTAGATGTCATTCATTGATTGATCTCAGTTTTGATTGAGAGTGAGAGAAAGAAAAAAAAAGGTGTGACCCAGATCCAGAGGCACTTGTCTACAAGTAAGTGGGCGAGTTTAAGGATGTCAGAATCTAGATTTGATTGATGGCTTAAGACCTTAAAAAGTTGACTAAAACTAGACCCAGAGTCAGTGGCCAATTTCAGAACAACTCTGGGATGCTTTCCTGTGGGACCCACAAATTTGGACGGCCCTGATCAACATCCACAGGTAACTACTGTGAAGTGTGAATTGACACTGTAAAATAAATGCTGGCCCAACCCTGAATTCTCTCCTGATCTCTCCTCACCCACTCACATTAGAGTACTAGACATCAGGTTAGTCGGAAACACCCGGGGATTTTAGAGGTTCGGAAGGGATAACTGTGAGAAATATTTTATTTTTAATCTAATTTATTAAAATTATTTTTAAAAAAATTAGATAAAAAATTATAACTTTTATTTGATGCATTTTGATCGTGAACCAAAATATTTATCAAATAAGTTATTTTATTTTTAAAAATTCTTGAATAAATTCAGATAAAATCTATCTATCTATATACTTTTTGTTATTATCAATGTTTACACACTTGAATCCATATTTTGATATTTTCATAACATATTATTTTGGTGCTTAATTTTTAGTTTTAAAAAACTTTATTTATTTTCCATCACTATTTTTAATGCGAAATAATAATTGGAAACCTGTAAGGTCACATTTCAATAATGTGTAGCAAATTCAATCGAAGTAGAATACATGTACTTCTCTACCAAAAAGTATTTTATAAAAATGCTGAGAAACTATTTGAAAATTTGAATTGTAATTTATAAATTTATTGAAAATGAGTTTGGATGCAATTTCTAAAAATTCACAATAAAACTTTTTAAAAACTTTTAAGATAGAATATTGATCATTCTTCATTCTTGAACTATTCAAACTTATTAAATAGTAGAATATTAATTTTAAAAGTATGTACCTATGCAGAATATATCAAATAAAATAAAATTAAGGTCCTCAGTATTACCCTCTGCTGGTTTTGGTGCTGTGATAGCCATGTTAATGGGTGATGTCGACTATTTAAAGTGAATATTTGATTTTTAACACTAAAGTTAAACCAATAAATTAATTAAATTATTTTTTACCAATGAATGGTTAGAGATATCTAATCAATTGATATTTTTTTTACCCACATGAGTCTAGCTCAACTGGTTGCCTCCCGCCTCAGGAAGCAGAAGGTTACAGGTATGAGCCCCCGTAGCCTAACCTTGGTGTGCCCTAAAGGTAGTAGACTCATCCATGAGGGTTTTATGCTGGATATCCCGTGGTTTTTCACATGTAAATTCAAAATAAATATTTATGCCATTATTTTTTTAGACACATTTCAATTTAAAGAGTAAAATGATATTTAAAATGGTGTACATTTGTCATTGAATAAGCCTCACTTAAAAATTAGAGGATGCGCTCCATCCACGTTATTATTATACCTTTAAATTCAAATTTAACTTAAAACAAATCCCATCCAAGTATGTTAATGACATCACTATGTTTAATGATTAACTTTTTTTAGATAACATTGAAGGTGAGACTAATCCCAGAGACATGTACAAACCTCTCAATCCACACACACCAGTTAAATTTATGGAGAGTGACTCATTAAATTTTAGCGTGAATCAAATTCAAAACCCCGCTTCATGAAGCGGGTATCTTGATTACAAGGCCAACCCCTTGGGGTTAATGATTCAACTTTAACACTAAGAATGATTGTCATAATTCATGAACTTCCAACTAGCCAGCCACATCACTTTAAAACAGCCCCTCTAACATGATCTATCAAACAACCGATTTTTTAAGTTGAGGCATTTTTCACGTTTCATCAATCCTGGCCATCTATTGCCTCACTTTAGTTGATTATATTACAAAAATCATCACGTTCACACATTTTTCATCATTTAATGGATAGACTTCAAAATGGATGGCCCTGATTAAATATTCTAATAACTAAGACTGAGCACTCGTTTCACAAGCCTACATCACCTAGTGCTTCCTTCACCAAACACAAAAGAAAGAATGCTCAGTTCATCATCCCCTCGTCAATGAAGCCTGTTTCATTTATACATTTTCAGCTTTCCAAACCCTACCACTGATGGTGATGATTTGAAACTGAGCTCTTTCCAGTGGTACATTTCACTTGAGCCTCTCCTGCCTAAACCTCTCCAGTTCCTTGACCATTTGCCAGTGTTCCAACGATAGGCATGTCTCGCCAAAGCTCGCAGACATTAGCCGAGCCATAGTCAGCCACCTGCAATGGTGTACCGACACTCGAGGGAGATTAAAAACAAATGCCCATATCCGCAAAATGCAGAATGAAGTAAAATGAAAGAAGCAATCTTAAAAGATACCTGCTAAAATCTTGATTGCCCAACTTCTGATTTTCTTGCCTTGATGAGACCATGTCGTCTTCTATTGTCTGTAATGTGATTCAACAAATATCAATTCATATCTGCCACTTCAAGCATAATATAATCACTAACAACTCATCAAAAGAATGTCAATGAATCTTTTCTCACATCATCATAATCGTCACAAATCCAACCTATCTGAGGTCAGCAACGAAGCCTTTTTCAAATATTTATCATAAATTCAGAAGGCACATTTTGAGGAATGAAATGTATGCAAGTGCACTAGAAAATGCAAAGTTGGCTTGAGTTTGTTTTAGAGCCATTAACACAAAAAGCCCTAGCTGCATATAGAAAACCCAAAAATAACCCAGATTAACAACAGGTTGTGAAAAAAAAGATCACCAACAAAATCAGCATCTTTACAAATTCAATGAGTAGAAAAGGCAAATGATGAATGGATTGGTACAAGGTACACAAAGTGGAGACAAACCAGTTAAGTACAAATGATAAGCAATGTTTTTGAGGCCAAACCAAAGAGCCGGTCTGACTTGGTTGAACCTAAACAGTCTGAAGACAGTTCAGTTTGTCCGAACACTATAACAATTTTTCTTTCTTATTTTTCCTATTATTCATTTTCACTAAAATTGTCATTTTCCATTGTTGCTAGTATAGTATCATGGTTGCAATATGATTTTGAATTTTTAATTAGTAATTTTTTTAACTATGATAACATATTCTGTTATTATAATCTTAATATTATGGTTTATAACAGTTCAAAGTGCTTTGACCCGGCGACTGAACCTAATTAAACGAACCATGATAAAAAGTGGTTTAATAAACAGTTCAGCTTTTAAGGCTATAAAATAACACAACTTGGTCAAGATATGATTTAAGGCTCACAAACCAGTGAAATGAAAAAAATGAAACATGACATTCATTACATCACATCAGATCCACATGTTACAGAAGGATATTTTAAACATTGATCACTGATCGTTTGGCAAAAGATTACACAAAACATTTCAAAGGAAAAAGTCCTATGCAATATTGGTTTAACAAATATCCGTGGCATACCTTTTGAATGGCAGGTTCAATATTATGTGGAAGTGATTTTAGAGTAGCCAAGTACCATCTCCATGCTTGCAATTCCTCTGTCGTTGCATCTTGAACAGATGTAACAGTATTTGGACAGAAAGGTAAGACCAAATCAGCAGGCTTAATGTTTGATTTCCCCACTGAAAGGACTAATAATTGGATATCCGTATCCATTTCCATCTTATAGTACTCAAACGCGTATTCAACCTGACATAACAAGTAAATGTGAGGAACTTTCTTCACAACCACAAGGACCAATAATCTACATACACCATAAGCCTCAGTGAATAATGTATGGTCAGATGAATACTTGAATCACATAATGCTGCAAATCTAACAAATGTGTTTCAGTTTGTCTTGAATGATGATATTACAGGGCCCATGAGGCACCAACTATCTTGAATGTGCAAGGCAGTAGACATCAATCTTATCCCGTCTTTTTCAAAACCCTTTGTAATTTCTACTGTTGCAGGCCACTGATTTTGGGTTTAGGATCTCTTACAACTATGAGATTATGGGCATATCAAATCCATTAAGTCCCATTTTCAGATAAGAACCCCAACTGATTTAGATATTGTCTTTCTAGTTCATTTTGGAAAACCACTTCTAGTCCCAAACCAGCATATCTAATGGAAGAGATGCTTCAGTCCTTTCACCTAAAATGACAAAATCAACGAATTAGCAAAGGGTTTTCAGTACAAGCATGGAAGTTTCTGTGTACAAAATGTCACTTGAAACAATAACAGAGCAAAGAAGATGAAAAGCTAAAATTACCTTTTGGAACTCCAGTAGATTCTTAAGCAACTGCACGTTTGCAATCCCAGTGGAATTGAGTGTGCCCGCATTAAGCTGGGTCTCATCAATGGTGACATGGGTCCCTTGGGCTAACTGCAGAGCTCCAGTGACCAGCCTGCAGCAAACCATGTCATCAGCTGAAGAGAGAAGTATAAATTAAGAAATAAGATACTGACATTGTTTTAAAGAGGAAGAAGAACTGAATGGGCTTAAAAACAAACAAACACACAAATAAAACTAGCTTAACTGGACATATCTGACAGTTGAAGGAAATTCAGTTTGCAATCACAGGTTGTGAACAAGATGTCGGCATTAGGTTTGTATCGCTTCTAGGCTATGATACCCAGATACTTGAAATGGGCAATATTCATGTATCATATCATGTCGGATACTATGTGTAAATCCATGTCCTTAGCATTCCCATGGGCTTGTCCTTGATATATCGATACTGTGTCTGGGCATCATAACTTTTGGGATGAAATTGGGGTTGATTCTGACACATACTGATTTACAAGTTTTTTGATATGCTATATTGCTATTAAGAAGAGAAAAGAAGCCAAGACTAGTGAATTGCAAACTATTAATATTGTGATTTGAAGCAGAAATATCACAATATACACAGACAAGGTTATTATTGTATCTAATGAAAATTCCGGTTCCCACACTGCCTCAACTGTATAGAACTGAAAACCATTCTAAAAACTGGCAATACTAATTCATGGTACATTCAAAGTCTCTAGACCACCTTTACAAAAGTCACTTGAATGAAGTCCAACCTGTTTATCGTATAATCCTTTCTTGGTCCAAGTGTAGCAGTGTTCAGATAGTCCATGGTGAGAGGTATGGTTTGTGAGAAAGGCACAAGTCTCTGGATTGCAAGATTGAGTCGGTTCCTAAATATGGAAACAGTCTCATTGCTAAAGCCAGTTAGGTTTAATGACATCTTCCCCACTGCAAAACTTCCCACTCTAGCATGCACCTGCCAAAGTAAAGGCAGTCAAGTTAAATAAGGTGTGCATAGAATATGGGCTAGAGACAGTATCTGTCACCTTTTTCCTTACAGGTACAAACGAGAATCCCTAAGCACACATCTATAAGGATCATATCAATCATAAGGTGCGCCCTTTGTGTGGGCCATTTCTCATTCAGAATTATAATCATTAAACAGGATAACATTTAAGTATGTGTTTAAGCCAGCTAACTTGAAAGCTACATTGGCATAGTTCATGATTGGCTTGACAATAAACAAGTCATAACTCTACAATGGTCATTGCACATATAGTGCACACAAATATCATCTACCACATACTGATCATTTCAGGTGGGTGGTTGGGGGGGAGGGGAAGAGAGAGAGAAAGAGTCCTATCATTTGTTGTATGGATACTATACAAACAACTGTATACTGCTGTATAGTGCTTGTATCAACCTGGTTGAGCTCAAGCTTGATATGCAACATCAAACCAAGCATAAGATGACTTCTGCTCAGCTTGATTTTGATAGAAAAGAGGTCATGGATGGCTCTTTTGGTTGTTTAAATCCACAAAAGTGAGCCTGGAAGTCCAGATGCATGATGTAAATTCAAAACATTCATAACTCTCAATCTAACCATCAAAGAATGGTAAGGTGGGCCCATTAGGGTCATTTGTTTGTTTGGATAGAATGTAGTAGTTGTGTAATGTTTACCATGTTATTAATTATTATTTTCGTCACTTTTCTTTTGAGATAACTTAGAAGGCCTAAATAGAGTTTATTTTAGATTATAACTGCTTCAAATAAGGCTAGTCTCAAAGGAAGTTGACTAGGAATCTTTTCTTGGGTAGAAAGTTATGTTTTGATGATGTCTTGAGCTGTTTTAATAAGGGTATGTAAAATGACGAATTTATGAAGTTATTGGAGTTAATTTGGTTATTTCTCTCTCTCTTTGATGGCTGATTCTCATCTTTTTCTTCCTTTGCGTCATTTATTGAAGGGTGTTTGGAAGAGAAAGTGATCTTTCTATTGTTTTCGTCTAGCTCCACTGTGTCCAATTTCTAACAAGCTTGTGCTCAAGCTAAATTACTGCCAACCAGCAAATCTTTAGCCCAGAGTTAGGCCCAGAGTTAGGCACTTGGGCTCAATCTTGAACCCAATCAGAAGCTGGGTCAAACTCAGATTACTCAGCTTCTTTACACCCTATTTGAGGAAAGAAATAAATGGTCAAGGGAAAGGGGAAAAAAAGTTAAAAATTCCAATTCCATTGACTGCATTGTCCATGAAGCTACTCCAATTGAAGGTCACCTTCTTCATCCAAATGGTGTTGAAGGCCAATATTGTTTGATCAGTAATTTTTGAGAAGTGGTCATCAACTATAGGGTATGCATGCGCGAAAAAGAAAGCTGCAGATTTGCCACATGTATTAGGATAGTAACCAGCTCCAGTTGAAGGAACGACCAGTAAAACTTTTATTAGTGGGCCATCTATGATAGGGTTTGGCTGGATGAATGACAGTGGGCCATCTATGATAAGAGTCCACCTGGACAAACATTATGTAACTTGTAGACGATCAACATGTATTAGGATATTCACCTAGGTGAACAAACAAAACCATAGGCAGGGAGATATGTAAAACGAGATCAAGTACTCCACAAACAAACCATGAGCACTTAAATGTTCCAGCAGAAAATGTAATAGGAAATTAACCACTTGTAATCACCTTCGACAGAAGATGCAACAGCATGCAGTGGGCAGCAACACCATCATTTCCAAGAACAGCAGTAAGATGTCTAAGCAGAGCATCCCGAACCCCTCTAACCAAAGTTGGCAATGGCTGAAGATGAAGGGCAATAAAATAAGGCATAGAAAATGACGAAAAGAAAAGGGGGTAAATATACAAGAATAGAAAAGGAGTAAATACATATATTCATTCGAATCATTTGCTTGCCCTATAATAAATATATAATATTCATTCAAATCATTTGCTTGCCCTATAATTTAAAAAAGCAAAAATACCATTTCATGATCAATATAGGTCTTAAGATGAAGGGTACACCCAAAATCACCATACCATGTGAAATTGACTTCCTAACTTTCCCAGTTAAATGTGAAAATCTTCCATTTACAAATCACCAATCAAGTAGCAAAAATAGTCCAATGGGGGATATATAATGGCCATGGTCCACCAACATGTGACCCACCAGTACCATTGCAACCAAAAGGCTCTCTTGATCAAGCCACATATGATATTGAAAAAATGGAAGTGGCAAGCCAACTAAGAGGTCTCCAGAATGGATTTCTTTTTCTGAGTAATGTAATGTAATTCTAGTCAATTTATGCTGTTGAATGACTGTACAAGGGTCAAAAAGAGAGGGATTTTTTTTTTTAAATAGAGGGGTTAAAAAAATGAGCAATAATCACCTCAATGACCTGGTGACTGGGAAGGAAATCACGGATACCCAGCTTCCAGTGTATTAAACAGTGGAGACGTGGAACCTGAAAATGAAGTTTATCCTACCACTAGATTAAAAAATTACTGAAGATTGGCAAAAAGTCTTTTTAATGGCATAAAAAATAAGGATATTTCAAATGAATTGATGAAATGGCAAGTACATTGGGTTACATATCTCAAAATCAAGTTAAGTAATCAAAATGACAATATGAATGTGCATCTACATAACTTTGCATGCAGGTATCCATATGCTTTCATAGAGACACATACACATGTTTCACTACTCTTAATTTATATGAATAATTAAGAGCTTGTTTGGTTACCAGGACACATTTATACATTTTCTCTATTCATGTTTACATATATGAGGGTACCATATAGGCCATCAGTAACTAGACTCATTCCCCACTATAGAACTAAAGGTTTGTTTGGAAACTTAGATGAACCCCAAATCACAATCTACTTGAATATTTGGAGGGAACTGATGGATAACTATTCTTCCATGAATTTTGAAGATCATATTTGCATAGTCAATACAGCCCTGCATTGGTATATTTTTTTATTGAAAGATAACTATTTATTCACAAGAATAAAACAACTTTACAAAAGACTGCCACAAAACCGGGAAAACAGATCCCACCACCCCCCACCCAACATATTACATGACTCAAAAAACAAAAAACATTACAAAGTTCTGTTTACAACTTCCGAAATCCTTAGCAGACCCTGTTTTGCCAGGTCATCAGCTGCTGAATTTGCAGCTCTGGAGACCCACAAGACATTAAGTGATTCTCTAAGATTGACAGGGCGAATCTTGTCAACTTTGTCCAGGAATTTCCATGGGCAACTCGAACCAGACGCCCAGCTCAGAATCACATTAGAATCCCCTTCAAAGTTCCCCCAGCAGCCCCAAATCTTCCGTCTCAAGCACACCTCTCCAAAGAGCATGCAGTTCTGCTTCAATTGCAGAACAATTGGGAAGAGGACCAGCAAAAGAGGACCTTCTCGACCCAAGATGATCCATAACTTTCCTGAACACAGTTGCCATCAAAGTTTAGATTGAGACACTGAGGATCCTGCGGGCACAGAAGACACTTCAAACAAATCAACAGAAGCCTAACCCCTGCAAACATCAGAAATACAAATCTCTTGACCAGTTTTGGCTCCCAGCATCCACCATGCAGCTCTGACTTTGATTATTTCAATAACTTGACCAGTTGGAGACAATTTCCCCTGAAACACCCTACTATTTCTTTCTAAATTCTAGCTAGATAGACGACACTATGCTTAGCATCATGACTTTGCAAAGCATCCTGCAAAATGAGCTAACCCCTGAGATGATCGATTCATTGCATAACTAGGCCTAGTCTGAAAAAAACAAAAGGCAAGCTGACAATGAAGCAGAAGATGGTTCATGGACTCAACATCGGCTAGACAAAGATGATAGGCATTGACAATGATCATTCTCTTCCATCTCAAATTATCAATCGTCAAGATCTTTTCCAAATCAGCAAGCCAACCAAAAATCTTAACCTTTAAAGAAGCCTCACACTTCCAAATGTTAGGATGGACACGAGGGACGTCACCCCTCATAAGCTTTCCACAAAAAGATTTAACACTGAATTCCCCATGGATATCAGGTTCCAAATTCTTCTGTCTTGACCCATACCTCACACAAAAACCCGATTAAGAAGTTGCATCAACAATGACCACTCCTCCACCATCCAACCTTCCAGCTCCCTCCTAAATTGGGGCACCAAACTACCTTATTATTTTGAAGCTTGAAGCTATCTTTGACCACCGCATCCCTATTTGAAGCCAATGAGAAAAGAGTAGGAAATCTCAAGGCCAAAGAAGAATCACACACCCATCTATCTTGCCAAAAGGATATATCAGACCCAAAGTACACTCTATATCTAATATTCCACGGACCTTCCGAACTGTCCACCAATTTTCACTGCCATTTCCCTAACAAGGCAATCTTAAAGCAACAGATTGATCTGATGCCCGCCCTGACACCAGAAAATACTTAGAAAATATACCGCCAGATTGGAAAACACTGATTTAATGAGGATTATCCTACCGTCGACAGATAGATGCTTGCCTTTCCACACACAACCTTTTCTTTATTTTCTCAATTATCCTCTTCCAGCAGCTTTTCTAGGTCTGATATTGCAGAATAACTTGGATGGATTCCTCAAAAAAAGATTAACTCAAGATGTATAAGACAGAAAAAACATTATCCCTCAAATTTAGTATTTATTTCCTCAAAACCACACATTATCAAACCATCCAGAATGTTAAACATGCCATGAAAGACTAAAAAGTTATGTGGCTTCCACAGTACCAACAAGATTATCAAAGAACACATACAGTAACACTTGCTAACATAGTGGTCAAGTATGATGTGCCGGAGCCTAAGACACTAAGCACACTACAAGCACATAGGTATTGAATGCATGTACAAAGGGCTTCAAAAATGTAGTGTATATATATTTGATGACCAAGGTGTCCAAGCCTCTTAGAGGAACCTGACTAATCCTTGGGGCATGTGCAAGCCTCCCTACCCACACACACCAGGTAACTCTACGGGGAGTGGCCCTTTGGGGTGAAGTGAACTCAGGACTCCTGCTTCCTGAGGTGGGTTCCTGGCCATCACTCCAACCCCTTTGGGTTGTAGAGTATATATATATATATATGCACACTTGTGTATTTGATATGCATGTTTATTTATTAGAGAATACATATAATGCCTAAATATATTAATTAGAATTTCTAAAGTAACTGAAATACTTAATTGTTAGTATCGGAAGCTAAAAGAAAACCTTAATATAGAAAATTTTTAGAAGAGCTAGGCCTAATTGAGGTTTTCTAGCCTCAGAGATAGGCTAGTTGATCCTTTACTTGATAAACCATCTGAAAAATACAACCACATACCTTACTAGGAGGTAAATGAGCCAATGCATCTTCATAGATGTTATTTGAAAATTCTTCAGAGTCATCCTTATGAACTGCAAGCTCGGGATCGAAGGTAAAAACACCAATGAACTCAAAAACATCATTCAACTTTATGTCAGCCTCTGGTGAATCATAAATCTGGAAAGACACGATGTCTCCATTTTAGGATACCTTTGTTATAGCATCAGATTAGAGTACATATCAAAGTGGCAGTGACATACAGCTCACAAAGTTTGAATTCACCATCTTTTACAACAAATAAAAAGAAAATCTAACTCAAGATTTACCTTAACTAGACATGGAAGGGAATTAGCATCAAACTCCAATTGCATGCTCTGTCCAGGAAGGTTATCTTTAACAGGTTCTTGTGATCTTTGAAATGATTTGCAAGAAAATCCATCTTCTCGCTGCAGATGCAAATTTCAAACAATTATCAGCATCCACTCATCAATGAGCAGTAACTTGTGATGCTATACGCAAATAATCCTTGAGCATAGATTCTGCATATATTATCCCACATTCCCCTTCAGCAAAGCCCACTTCGGACCAGGACATGTTCATAAGAAACATCTATGCTTGAATATGGGGCCTATTAAAACTACCTCGACCGGATCAAACGAGTCATGGTGGGGTTGTCCATTTTGCAACCAACCCACTCCCATGGTCCAAGGTAGGTCATGTATGGGGGAGAAAGGAGTAGTACCCCTTGCCCAAGTTCAAGCAGGTATATACATATTATGGAATCTAGAAAAGCTCATGCTAGAAGAGTGGATGGCCTCTAGGTTGGCCCGTCTAGTAACCAATCCAAATCATTCTACATATTTGCCTTCTAGGTTCAAATCTAACTAGAGAGGAACACATGTGATTTATCCTCACTACTGGATCAAGTATCTCTCTTTTTCTTTTTAGGTGTTGGATCAAGTACAATAGTATAACTATTTAAGCAATGGTGTAGTTTTAACGCTCAAAAATGAAAGATTAGGATGATTTTATGGAGCCCACTATGGACATTATTATAGTTCACATAATTTCATAACCATCCATCATCACAGCCATGTCAATACGTGGGGCCCATCCCCCTGACATGGCTTGTCCAAGGCCCCAAGCTTTTTACCTAGGACCCACCATCCTAACCTCCTTCACTCCTCACATGTACTATGCCAACCCCTACCTTTTCTCAATAAATTGGATCGGTACTTATTTTTACCTCATTTAAAACTATACTCATTGTAGGATTAAACCCAATCCTGTGGCACCATTTATCTGTGGCCTTTAATACACCATTGTAGAGTCATCCATTTACACTAATTTAAGGTAAGCCCCTATGCAAGTATAGATCTTTACAACCAACAAATCCCCATGCCCTAGTTGGGCCCTAGAAAGAACTTGTGAAGGATGGTATTGTGTATATGCATGTGTGTTTGCCAATCACTATCAGTGTGCATGTATGGTTTTCACTTAGGTGACCATGCGTGCCATTGTGAATGCCTATCTCTAGGGCCGACCTAGGTGGGACCTAATAGATGGAGATAAATTTGTTCGGAAGGCCTATATATGAAATCAAATCCACCTAAAATTAGCACAATTGCATTCCCCAAAAATCATAGATCTCAAGCATCCAATATTCAAAAGTAAATGGGTCATAGAGGTTTAGGTTTCCATGTTTCTGATGGTGGATTTAACACAAAACAATGTCAAATTTGGTAGAGATCCAATTCTAAATGGGTAGATCCATGTGCATGTGCATGGGCGGGGTGGGAAAAGTATGCATAACCCCTTATATGGGTAAAGTTAGGTGAAGTATAAATTAATTATTATTTATATGTAATATCAACAATGAATGTGCTTGCTCATCATTTTACCTGTTTCTTAGTGCTTGAACTGCTTAGTTCATAATGTGAAGCCTGTCAGCGAACATCACGTCAGCAAGATAATAGCAATAACAATTGAAAGGAGCTGAGAAGGACGGCCATTTTATTACATTGATGCTTTTGTCACCATTTACTACATCTCTTGAACGCTTTTCTCCATGTTGAGATGAGGAATTGCTTGGTCTGTTCAACATAGCTTCACAAGAGGAAGATTGCACAAGCCATGAGTTCTGTCCCGGAACCTAGAAAGAAAAGTGAAGAAAAGAAGAATTAAAATTCAAGCAAGTGGAAGAAATCATAAACAAAAAAGTAACAGTGGAAGAAATTAAAAACAATGGTAACAATCTTGTCACGTAAGGTAGTTATCTAAGTAAATAAAATAGCTCACAGGAACACAGTATAAGAGACGTCGTTCCCAAACTTGCACTTCAGAAGGAGAAGCCATTTGATATGATGAGACATCTGTGAATTTGTTTGTCCTCCATGTCAAGCCATCCTGCTAGACTTCCAACATCATTATGGGTGGTGCAACATAAGCTAGGAAAAGCCATGAGAATTTGGCCAACAATCTTGCTACAAGCTTAAAAATATACATGGCATAAGCTATTTGTATGTGCTGGGTGTTAGATCCATATCCAAATCCAACCATGAATATTGGGCATGGGTCCTTACAAATAATTCAAACCCCAATACAACTTGGATCCAAATATTCCAAGCCTAAGTGTGTGTTTGGCAACTCTGAATCTCCAGAGATTAAAATTTTCAATCTCCTGCAAATCAAAGATTTCAATACGCAAGGCATTAAACTATTGATACAATTAAGCATGTATTTGGATAGAATATGGATGTAAGAGAGGGATTATGATTCAGATTCCTCATGACTTAATGCTAGAATGAATCAGTAAGGCATTAGCAGTAAAGTGAATGGCTATCAGATTTTAAGGCAGGAATGCATTGCGTTTTAATGATTGGATCCAGTTCTCTGCTTACAAACCCAGATGATTATTAATTGGATCCAATCCATGTGCTTTTTTTCTTATAGTCAGATCCCACGGCAAACCCTGTAACGGTCCACCAATATCCCTAAATTTGGCCAATTTCCTATACTTTCATTTTATCCACTAAGTACTCTGTAGCAACTATGAAGGTTGCAGGTCAGAGTCATGTCACAATTCCAAATTACTAGAAGAGTCTAACAAAACTTTGGCATGGGGGTTTCACATCTAATAATTTGTCAATAGTATGATGTAGGGTAAGGAGGATTTAATTCCCACACAGAATTCAAAGCTATTCGTTGATCAATTAGAGTATATTCTTAAAATTCCAAGCTATTTATCACTTGGAATCCATATTCCAAAAGTAGATTCACAAGAAACATCTAAAATCCATGCTAAATAAGGTTCTTGACTAGCAGTACATGTCCAAATGAAAGTTGAATTATAGGCTAAGTTAAAAATACAAAACCTGGTTGTACAGTGTCCTAAAACAATTACTGACCATATAAAGAAAAGTTTTTTTTTTTTGAAAGATTATATAAAAAATGTTTATACCTTGAAAGTTCCAATGTAAAGTTCATTGTCGAGCATGTCTTGAACCATTCCCCGGAATCGAACCAAAGAATTGGGCTGAATCCAATGAAGATTTGCATGATAAATTATTGGAACCTATATTAAAGTGAGCATGTGAGAAAAAACCTATAATCACAATTCTTTTCACAAATTACAGAAACATCTACAAACTACTATGTCAAAAATCATAAATACAATAAACTGTTCATCATTCATGAAGTATAAAATCACCTGCAAGAGATGGGAAAAACGAGGAATCCAAAAAGACAAGGAATTCATTCAAATTCCAAAATTGTCTATAATGTGGATGATCAATCCCACCCACTCTAACTTTTTGAATTTGTGAGAATTTCAAGTATATGACTACAATATCATGAAAACTAATAGATACAACAATTTGTTCATCATTTATGCATTAACACCTTGTGCATTTTCTCATTTTCTACGGTGATTCAAACACCTAATATCTTTTATAAAATTGACAGACGCCCAACACCTTGTGCGTTCTTTCTTACTAATTCTTAGGTGTTGACAATCAAATGCTTTTAAATGCTAAAGAAAGAAAAAATTGGATGTCTAATTTTGTTTGTCGATGCTTAAATCACTTCTATTCTTAGAAAAAAAGAAAGTATGCTGATGTACTGGGAAATGAAAATGGAGATAATAATTACAAGGGAGAGGCCGCCCTGATCGAAGAGGAAGCTGCGGAAAAGATCGATGACGCCCCAATCACCTCCGCCGGGCAAGATCGCCGGGTCCAGCCCGGAGGCCACCGCTCTCTCGAAGGTCCTCCGTACGGTGCCTAGAGGGTTCTCCACGAAATCCAAGCTGGGCCCTATCATCTCTCTCATTCGACTCTCTAAGAAGAAGAAGAAAGATGAGAAGCAGAGATCGACATTTCGCGCGCAACTAAGATGATAAGTTTCCCGCCACCGCTGGATACATGCCACGTCTTTTATGCCCGTTGACATGTGGCTATTTAAACTCATCAAGTAAATTTTTTTAATCAATTAAAATATTCGTTTTTAAAAATATTTCTTAATTCTCTCCGAATTATCTCCGACTTCCATATTTTTAAAATGGGATCAATTTTAAATAGAATTTTTTTTATGATCGAAGGTGTTTAATGTTTCATCCCATTAATATTTAGGGGTATGTACACGCTTCCTTACAAACATTTAACGGGTTCAAGCGGTGGGACCTTATTATGTACATATCCCACACACAGTGACCCTTCATTTAAGTTCTTAGAAATTAAACTTAAGATCTCAATCCTTAAGTCTCATGTCTCAATCACTAGATCAACTCATTGGAATTATTTTAGATGGAATTTTCATCCAATAATAAAATCAATTCGAAATAGTTCATACTAAGTAAGGATCAAATTCATATGGATAGATCCGTATTAAGAGAGACTGAGTATGATTTTAGGGCCTGATTCTCAATATGGGCCCAAGTGTGGACTATTGCCTTAGTCAGTTCTTTTCTCACCCTTTCTACACAAAAAGAAAGTCAATCAAGCCCCAGTGGGCAAAATGGGCTGGGCCATCTAAGATTACGGGAAATGTACCGCCAGTCTCAGATGGATCCAATCTTCAATTTTCAGCTATGTGCTAAATTGGTCTAATTTCCTGACCCGACAACTAGTTTTCTTGCCCATTTGCAGCAAGATCTTTATCACCGTCACTGTCTATAGCAGTTGCATGAGTATTATCTCATCTATTTGCGATCACCAATTGAGATTTAAGAACTATTAAACCCATGATACATTACCAATATTCATATCCATGTCAAACACTCATTGAACATGGTCAAGCCCATCTATGCCCATTGGATGATCCATCTCCATTTTGAATAAATAGGCTTGCACCGACCCAACTGAATCATAATTCGGACAAGACCAACTTGTTCGATTTAGGCCGAGCCCAATCTGTACGCTTAAAACTCAGGCACTACCAAAATGATTCGACGAAAAACAAGGCCCACTTGTGTTAAGTATGCCAGATTGGGATTGGCCTTTTAAACTCAGCTCATTTAGAAACCGGACAAGAAAATGGATCCACAGACTTATGTCAGGCATGGATCGGCTTTCAGCATTGCACTATAGCTTTCTGGAAATATAATCCCAGCATGCCCATTTCGAACTTATTCCAGAGAGGCCCAGACCAGAGTTGAAAATTTCAGCAAAATCCAATATTTCAGGCCTGGGATGGGCCGGCCCGATGTTTTTTGGCCGATATAAATATATAGAGCTTAAATAATGTTTTTAATTCAATTTTGATTTGGCTCAAGTCAGGGGCCTCTAACCCAACCCGACCTCTAATTTCACATATAATTGTGTCATAGCTGTCAAAGGCAAAGGAATATGAGACGCAATGACCAAAAGTAAGAGACATGGACCACATAGTTTCATGTTTTAAACACAACACGATCCGACCCAACTCAATTGAACCCTAAATTTGGCTGTTTGCTCTTATTCAATCCTGAGTCAAACATGAGCCAGCCTAAGTCAGTTGGGCATCCTATACCTAGCCATTGGACCACATCCAAACCCAGTGGCCACTGCTATACATATCTTACATGTTCCTCTACAGTCACTCTCACTATTGTCCTACATGGATGGACCCCACAAGCCAAGATATGTCAATAGATTTCAAAAATCAAAAATTGAAAATTTGAGAGTAGAAAAAGGGTAAATATTTTCACACGTGAGAATCCTTTCATCTCATATGGGATTTTTTTTTTTTTTTTGAAATTTCCATTTTACCCTTTTCACTTTTCTGGGTTGGTTAGAAATGTAAAATGGAAATTTCAAAAAAAAAAAAAAGAATTCCCATGTGAGTTGAAAAATTTCTATCGTGTGAGAATGTGTACTCTAAAAATCATCATCACTATCATCATCAAAATTAAAATTTATCTATTTAAAATTGACTTTTTGAATTTTACTTCTCTATTCAACTCTATTATGCAAGAATTAAAAATATTATTTAAGAAAAAAAAGGTTTGCATACATATTTCGTATTTATTTGTAAATTAGTTCGAAAGTTATATTTAGATGTGTAGAGTAAGATTCGATTTACTACTTTCTTATATAATTTTTATTGTAGATAATATCTTATCTATCTATTATTATTTTTTGAATTTTATTTTTTCTCTCTTTACACCTTTTATTTGCAATCCTTTAATTCTTCATAACGCTTTATTTTCAATAAAAATGTTAATATTAATATTAATATTTAATGACAATCTCCAAATATTTATAATATTATATGCTTTACTTCATTTCAAAATAAAAAACATGACAGGTGCCTTATATAATAATATTGCTTCTCCAATGATGACGATAATGAACCATCTCTGTACACGGCCATCTATAATTGATCCGTCTCTTTCTTTCAAGACTTAATAGTGACAGTTGAAAAGTACTAAGGCTTTTTCACTTTTAGAATTTGAGTTGAATTTTCATGGGTTCAAAACTTCAAATAGGTAATTAATTTTTTTTTAAAAAATATCGAATTTAAATAAAAATATTAACTTAAATATGATTGGATAAATAATTTAATGATAATGATGATCTATTTCTATTTTAACAAATTATCTGTTAGAAACTAGTTCATCATTTTACACAAGCATGTACAGAAAGAGAGAATTTGAATCCAACAATATTAAGTAGTTGTAATTTAGATTGTAATTTAGATTTGTAATGGAGTCTGATTCATATATTGATAGAGACTTTTAACCTTTTAAGGGATTTAGGTGTTTTTTTTTTAATTCAAATTTTTATCTAAACCTAAGCGGAGTCTGATTTGTGTAGTGAGAGAGAGGATTATTAGTATTTTTGGAGATTAAGGCTTATGTTATAGTGCTATATATGCACATAAAAGAAAAGAGAGTTCGAATGCGATTGTCCAAAGGGTATTTTGTGTAATTCAATATGAGTTTTACTATGTTGTCTATTTTGTCTTTCAAATCGACTCGCCAAAACCTTTGAGTAAAATCTTTGTCAGATTATACAAAATATATGTGGGAGAATCACTGTACATTTAATAAAAAATAAATTAATGCAAATTCATATTTTACCTAAATCAGAGTGAGTCCATATCTACCAAGAGAAGGGCCTTTTAGCCTTTTAAGGAGTTGGGCTTTTCAACATGCACATGAGAGAGAGAGACCATTCATTCTACAGCAAACACAAACGAGCACTAGACTACAATGGAGGAGTCAAAGAAGCAAACAATAGATAGGGAAATACAATCCTTGGAGGGCCCTATCCCCAAATTTTCCATTCACCATTCTTTATTTTCACTATTCACTTGGCCCCCACTATCCTTCCCTTCTTACCCTCTCTCTCTCTCTAAGTCTCAACATCCCCCAAACCCTAAAATTCTATTCACAACCATCATTGTCTACAACAACCAGGCCTGCTAACTCCACATTTATTAAGAATGTGATTTGAGGCAATGGGTTCAAGCTTTTCAAGGGATAAGGTACCCTACAATGACACATAAACAACAACTAATGGCCAAACACAACAGGACAATCTACATCTTCTTTCATTTGTTATCTAAAATCAACATTTCTCTGTGCTCATACAGTGATTCTTATTGGTCTAATCAGTTGTACGTAATAATATATTTTTCTTTGTTTTAACCCAATATAATTTTTTCATGTCCAACTCTTATATTTCATTTTACTCAACT
Source organism: Chimonanthus praecox (assembly GCA_022113865.1). NCBI lineage: Eukaryota > Viridiplantae > Streptophyta > Magnoliopsida > Laurales > Calycanthaceae > Chimonanthus > Chimonanthus praecox. The sequence continues at coordinate 1,156,360 of CM039090.1, read as the reverse complement.
GACTAGTGAGGCTGAGAACGAGTTTTACATTTGAAGAGCAGAGAGGACTTAGGTCACTTCACCCATCTAATGGACTTGTCTTTTGGACTGAATACTCAGTCCTAACCTAACTTCACTGAGTTTGTCTTGAACTTTCATGGAAAATAGTAAAAATGAAAAAAAAAACAGTAAATGAAAAATCATTTTTAATAGAAAAGTGTGAGAAGTGAATTTTTCTATTCATTTGCTTTTAGCAAACCTCCCTATTTGGATTGAAAGAGTGGAAAAATTGGAAGTATAGAATGTGATGGCTCGACAAGGGTAGCTTTCCACCAGCACTGCAGGCAGTTCTTTCTACTTCCTTTTTGGCTGGCTTCACCCCTCTCATCTCCCACTTCTGCTTGCTGACTGACTAATCAATTGCCCAAAAGGTCAAAACCTCCAAAAAGAGGGTGTGGTCCATTTTTTACCCTACAAGCATTCACTCACATGTTTGAAGTCCGGAGTTTGAATCATATAGTTAAAAATCTTTAAAAAATATATAATAAAAAATAATAATTTGAGTTGATTGGGTTTACGGGATTTTAAAATTGATCGAATCGATGAAGTTATATCGAGTCTTTTTGAGTCGAGCAGTGCTATATTCTTCAAATGTTAATTTTGCCTCAATGAGAATGGAAAGTGATTTTAAATCCTTTAAATTGCTTATTCAAGAAAAAAAAATTGAAACTGAATTGATAATTGAATGATAGTGTGGTGCATGGCATGTTTGTCTCTTATCTTTCTAATAGAAATTTGAAAAATGCATCACTAATCATCAAATGGGTCAAAATTAATAACATCAGATATTAATAATTATCTAATTTAAAATAATGATTATAGTCTAATATAGTGTAATGCTGATAATATAACATTAATGCCTGAGATTGACAACCAATGAGGTATAAGAGATCCAATTTCTAGACCATTGGCTAAGTGGCAAGGAAATGATTTGCTAAGTCAATATCTAAAATGTCACTGTATGAACAATATTTCAACAAAAATCTCAGCAATTTGAAATCCAAAATTCTAAATGAGATTTTCCAAGTCTCCTCATTTTGAAAGACTCTTTCTTCAAATCTTAAATGATTCACACAGTTTTGAGAATATATAGAAAATGTCGAAGACACGTAGTGGGTAAATTTTGATGTGCATATGATCATTTTAGCTTTGTAACTTTAAATATTAAAATTTTGAGGTGTATAAATCATTGAATTTTTGTAGTCTATCTCATCAAATTATGATACTCTGAGCCTAAATTTTATTAACTCTACTCATGTGATCCTCTTTAAATCACATCAAAATAGTATAATCTATCAAAGTCTCAATCAACTTTCTTCAGCAATTAAAAAGTTTATTACTGTGAGTGATAACTTAAAGTACACAATTTACATTGAAATTTGAGTCAATTCAGTATCAATAAATTCAATCTAACCTATTTTAAAATTTACTGAATTGATTCAACTTAAATTATTAACTTTAATTATTCAATTTGACTCGATCTAAATTTTTTATCTGATTTAACTTAAATGTTATTTTACAACTTAATAAAGTTAAATCAAATCAACTGATTTTAAATTTTTCAATCCAACTTCATCTAAATATTTTTTTTCCGAAATGATCTGATCCAAGATTCACCCTAATATTAACTGTACCAGTGACTGATGATGGGTCCCACATGTATGTAAACAGGGAAGCAGGACAGTACAATTTTCTTTTTGGCCTCAGGACCCATCATTCCTCCTACGAACACCAGTCGAACAGACCCACAATTCTATATCTGCATTACATCTGGCCATCTTTAGGTATTATTGTACTGACCATACAACCAATTCCAATTTTTTTGTTTTGTTTTTGAGGACCCTCCACACGAGGATTTAGGCTTTTGACTCATAATTGAGGCAATTGGGTATACAATTATGGGGCCCAATTAGATATATATTTAAGTTAAAATGCAAAATTAGTTTTAAATGAGAGAATACAACAAATAAATATCAACCAATGTTTTGTTTTTGAGGACCCTCCACACGAGGATTTAGGCTTTTGACTCATAATTGAGGCAATTAGGCTACAATTATGGGGCCCAATTAGATATATATTTAAGTTAAAATGCAAAATTATTTTAAATGAGAGAATACAACAAATAAATATCGACCAATATGAGATATAATTTAACAAAAATAATATTTTTAACAATTTCGATTCACCAATAAATGAGATCCACATGCCTGCTCTCACAACTTAGGAAATGGCCAAGACATTTTGGGCACTTAGAACAAAGGCTTTATGTGGAGCCTACTTAATTGTAAATTTAAATTGCTAAAATTGTATACTCTTTTAAACTTAGATTTGTGTTTCTTTTTTTTCCTTTTTTATCCAATTTATGCATCTTTGAATTAAATCATGATATATAAAATTATTCATCTAATGTTTTTTATTCTTAAAAATCATTGGACTACAATGACCCATTGGTCTCATTTTGAATATTTTTAATTTTTATCCATCAACCCGTCAATCTATTTTAATCTTCGATGGGATTTACCTTCTAATGTATCCTGTTAGAGCACCTAGGCCCAAGTGTCTATAGGACCTCACCTACCTAATAATAAAATCTTCCATGGTTGTACTTGGCCCGACACTTTTTCATCTGAGGTTTAACCCAACTTGTCTTCACTTAAATTTCATTTTACTCCTGCAGTCCTACGTAGGCCTTACAAAATTTGAGTCAAATATTTTAAGATTTTTCACTCATTTATTAAACTTAGATTTATTTGAGAACTATAGGTTTCAACTACGTGTCCTGTAGTAATTCAATATTCTTGACTTGAAGGGTTATGCATTTATAATTTTATCTAACGCTCTCTTACTCAGTAGAGATAAGGATTTACAATTTTTCATTGTTAAAAAAAATATATTCAATATGCAACAAAAATACATAATACAAAATAACTAACAGAAACTTTCCACTTTATCAAAATATTATTTGCTTGCATGTTACTCTCTTGCACATTATTATGCACATTGTGTGGAGAAAATCATGTATACTTTTACACATAGAATCTATAATAGACATGACGTAGCAATTGGGGATGAAAATTTTGCATTGAAGCTTATTTATTACTATAAATAATGGTCTGGAATTGTCCTTTTCATTTATGCTATCCATGATGGGGAATTTATATCAACATCATTGATGGGAAATTATTGATTCATTCACTAATCTTGCAAATGGAGGTACTCAAATTTGGAAATTTAAGTCCTGCATCAGATTTCAATCTTCATATTTATTTCATTGTCACTATTTTCTTCTTCAATCTCATTACCTTCTTTGGTTTCTTAAGTCCCATTGTTTTTATCCTAACCCCAAACTTAAAACCAATTTTTTTCTCTTTCTAGCATTTTTATTAGCGTGGACTTTCTCAAATTAAAACTGTTCGATGTTTTTCTAATTTAGGGATTTTATTTTGTAACTAAATTTATTTTTCTTTTTTTTTTTAAAATTTTTTCTGTGGGAAATCACAGATATCCAGCGTAAAACTCTTATAAGTAAACCCACTACTGTTAAGGCACACTAAAGTTAGATTATGGGGGTTATAACTTACAACTTCCCACTTCCTAAAACAGGAGTCAAATACCCACGTGGATAAAGAATATTTGCATCATTAGACTACAATAGCTTTCATTTTAATTCTTTTATTTTTTTTTGTATTTTTTATATTTTCTTTCTCTTATATTCCATTTTATTATAAATCTCTCCTTATCAAATCCCTATCTTAATTTCACATGACAACCGCCTAACACGACCCGTAGATCTCTCCTTGATCAAAGAAGAAACGTCGAAACTCTTTATCTTAATTTCACGTGGTATGAGCCTAACTCGCCACAGCCGAACCTCGTCTCGGTCTTCTCCGATTCGCCTCTGTCCCGGAACTACCAGATTTCTGGGCCAACGGCGACCCATTTTCCGACTGGCTGCTTTCTCGTGTCCTCGTTTTCGTCTTGATCTTCTCAGCCAAACTCTGCTGCCGTCCATCGGAGATCTCTACTGCCATCCCTGATTCTACCATTCTCAGTCGAGCAAGGGAGGGAATGGTCCGGTTCAAGATGTGACATCCCAACTTCATGAAAGGGCCGAGTTCTAAGTTTCAATTAAAAAAAATAAATGAAAATTTAGCCCTTAGTGGATGAAAGAATTTCCATTTCAGCCCAATAACTTTTCTGATTGTTTTGTTTTTTAAATCAATCTGAAACAAAATTCTACTGTTTTAAATAATTGCGAAAATGCATAACAATACCCTGGGAATCCAGAAAATTTTATCCCCCACCAAGCCTCCACTCAATTGAAATAATTTATGTCAACAAATTATGAAAAAACTAACCAACTATAAGATGCCATGTCAATATAAATTCATAGCTCAATAATTTAAAACTCCAACTTTTCTCAAATTCCTACTCAGTCAAGTAACTCGAATGAGTTTTTTAATTCAACTCAGAAAAACTTTGAAAAGTCGAGTAAAACTCATTAACTCACTTAACTTAAATCTCCATTGATTTGAGTTAACTCTGACTCACTCACTTAATTTTTCTAAGTTGTTAAACTAAAGCAAATGCACAAAACACTCAAAACATTTTTGGCGCTCGGTTTCATGTGGGACGTCCTTATTTTATAATTTTTATTTGAGATATTTTCAGATTAAACATGATAAGTAAAAACATTTATTCAATAATTTCTTTTTAATTTTAAAAAACCAAGTACTAACTTCATTCAAAGAGTCTCATTTTTTTAAAAATAGTTTCCATGACAATATATCTATCTAGATCAAATAGATTATCTCAGTAAACTATAACAGGAGAAAAGATCAAAATGCATAGTGATTTTTGGACCACTATTTTTTCTCCTCTTTTCTCTTTCTAAAAAATAAGAGCAAAAATAAAATTTCCTTTTAAACTAACAGGAGAAAAGATCAATATGCATAGTGATTTTTGCACCACCATTTTTTCTCCTCTTTTCTCTTTCTAAAAAATAAGAGCAAAAATAAAATTTCCTTTTAAAAAATACACTATGAGAAAAAAAGGTGGTACATAAATTACTACCCATCAATATTTTAGATGAAATTTAGCTTTTATTTTTATATTACTTTGTATATGAAAAAAAAGGTTTCGTGAAGAAAAAAGGCACCCCATATAGACACTATGGAAAATCTGTCTCTAGACACCCGATTTCAAATTTTCAGGTGAAATTACTATTTTGTCCTTCCGCATTTTATCATTTTAATGATTCTTCAGTTCATTCGAATGATTCAGTCGTCCGATTCAACTGCACACTTGAATCGTTTGAAAGATCACTTTGATCCTTCGAACGAATGTGCAGGATGCTACACTAATGCATTATTTAAATAATAAAATCTCTTTTAAAACTTTAAAATTATTTTTTAAGTAATGTGTATTTTCCAAATTTCTCAAAATAAATATCCAGACTAATTACGATCATGATTAAAATACTGTAAGAATTTAAGGTCTTTTGACACTCTAAAATGCGTAAAACACAGTGTTTTACAGATAAGGGTATCTCTCGGCTGTGTTGAAAACACATTTAGGAGTGTTAAAAGACCTTTAAATCTTAAAATATTTTTATCAGGTATCGTAATTAGTCCATATATTCAATTTGAGATATTTTAGAAATACACAGTGCTTAAAAAATAACTGTCTATATTGCTGATGCTATATTAATGAATAGTGCATTAGTTAAATAATAAAATCTTCTTCAAAATTTTAAAGTTATTTTTAAGCACTATATATTTTCAAAATTTCTCAAATTAAATATTCGGACTAATTATGATAACTTGATAAAAATATTTTAACACTTTTAGGTCTTTTGACACTTCTAAATTTGTTTTCAGTACAGTCGAGGGATACTCTTATTTGTAAAATATTGTGTTTTAAGCATTTGGGAGTATCAAAAGACCTTAAATTCCAAAAGTATTTTTATCATCCTATCGTAATTAGTCCGGATATTTAATTTAAATAATGTGTTACTATAGCATTCTATCCATTCGTTCGATCAAAGCATCAAACTAATCTTTCGAATGTTTCGACTGTGTAGTTAAATCGTCCGAAAGAATCCATTTTCTACTGATATGTTCAATTGAATCGTCGGAAGGAATTAATTTTTCAGTGATATGTTATATTCTTTTGGATGACTGAATTATTTAAATAATCTAAAAAATAAACGATTCGAATGATAAAATATGAAAGGAGAAAATGATAAGTTCATTCAAAAATTTAAAATTAGATTTCCAGAGACAGAGATAGATAGGTCTGTATCCGAAGCGCCTGAAAAAAGCATAAAATTTGAAAAGAGAGAGAAATGAGCAGTAAATGAGAAAACACAGGGTGAGGGTAAAAAAGAGGTAGAGGAAAGTCACCCGACAAAGGACCTGAAACGCCTCAGAGAATCCTGCAGACTCCAATCACCAATGTGTCTCTTCTTCTTTTACTCCCTTTCCAATTATTTCTTCTTCAATATGACAATACTGCCCGCATCATTTCCTATTTTCACCTTCCTTTACTATCTCTTTCTTCTCCCTTTTTTTTTTCTTCACTCTCTTCTTTTAGAAAATATAACAGGCCACAGCCATGTCCATGTCCAATTTTAGATTAAAATGAGACTTGGTTGACTTTTCAACCCACTTTGCCCTAAGTGGAGTCTGTGCAATGATCATTTAAAAAAAAAATTGATCAACTGCTTGGCTCACGCTTCATAAAGAAAGTTCTAGATTCAAACTCTCATAATTTAAGTTTAATGTGTTTTAAAGGTAGTGAGCTCACCTATATAAGTTTACGTGGAATATCCTGCAATTTTTTGTATGTAAACTTTTTAAAAAATTATTAGGAGATAAAAACATTATTATAAAGTATTTGCTAAAATATTGGAAATATTTGTGATATTCACTGAGACCCATTTACTCAATTGAGCCACTAATATGGGTACCAAGAAAAAGTGGTGTCAGATACTTCAAGTCATTGCCAATTAAGCACTGAATCTCAGTAATTATCATCTCCAATTCATACATCCTTGTATAGTTTGTATGATATTAAATGCAAAAGGTAGAGAAAAAAAAAAAAGGAAAAAGCATTGCCCAATAGAGGCAATATGTATGAAGAAAAAGGACCACCAATAAATTGGAAAGGCACAAAATATGGGAACGTATGGAAATGTGCACTTTATATATTATTTTAATGGAGAGCCATCCATACACATGAGAAATCTTTCTCCTAATACACATTTTTCAAAAGTTGATAAAAATTATCCTTTTGTTATTCTACTTAAAAACGCCACATTCTTCGAATGAGTGATCCGCTGTAACGATCCGACTCAAATACAGGGTTAGGACATGACTCAGTGTGATATTGTTCACTTTAGGCCTTGCACACCGCTCGAACCTGTACAGTTTTGCATTTGGACTTGGGCCAATTTGATCAGGCCCAAAACGCGTCACATGGAGTCAAGAGGGTTGGCCTTCTCTTAAACTCCTCTTTCTTTTCTTTCTCCACCGATGTGGGACTCTCCCCACATCGGTGGTGTGCTGCCCACAGCCCACACCTGGGTAGGGGTATCACATCCGCCGACTGAAAAAATTCATTCGAACGAAGTGAGCTATGAAGTGAGATTTTTGAATGAAGTGGGCTGTGAAGTGTAATTTTATGGTCCATAAAATAGGAAAAATCTAATAATAACGTTTCAAATGAAAAATGTTGATTTGGCCTAAATTCTATGAATGGAGTTTACTTTCAATAAATCAAAATTTTATAAACGATGTTTCTCCTCATATTTTTAAGTTGATATTGTTTCACTGATATTCTCTATCAAATTAATTTATAAAAATTATAATTTCTAATTAACAAATATAGTTATTATTTTTTTTTATGATGAATAGTCCTAAGACTTCCTATCTCTCTATATTACTATAAGGATGCTGGATAAAATTTCAGATATCGTACCACGTGCATCAAGTTATTATAGAACTTAAACTTGAAATGTCTGACCCCTGAAAGTGCCTGCAAAATGAACTATATTATCTGAAGTAAAAAATATAAATTATTCTTAACAATTAAACATATACATCATACATCATTCATCATTCAATGTCCTCTCGTTTCATATGCCATTTTAGAGATTGGAGCTTTATTTTTTTTTAAAATAGAAAGGGATAGATAAGAGTTTAAAGGGGGAGTTTTATTAACTCCCATGCTAAATTAATAAGACCTATTTATTGAGATTTAATACCTAGTTTGTTACTTAAATAGGTCTCAATCTCAAGTCTCTATCACTGGGTGTAAAATAATGAGGATCATATGAACAAGGGTTATACAAAGTGTCAAGTCATCTTAAACAAGTGATAAAATAATGTCACCATGGACCCAACATTTTGACCTACATAGAAATGTCACCATGGATCCAAAATTTTCAGCCGAAATATCAACCATCTCAGCTATAGTTAATTTTTTTTAAAAAAAACATAGGAAATAAAAAATCACAAAATCTCAATTAAAGTAGGTTAGAATTTGTGCCCCAAATTTTCAAAATTTTAGAAAAATCTGACAAACCCATATTTTTCATATTGCCCCTCCGAATGTGAAAATATCAGCTGATACAATATTTTAAAAACTAAACAAAATTGTATGGTTCAATTTCATTCCACTTAAGCCAAACTCTAAAATGATTTAGTTGTTATAAAGATTTGGTTTGTTCAAATCTTTATTTATTTTGTTTCTCTCCGATTCTTAAAAAAAAAAAAAAAAGTCATTTACACCATTACTTTTGTTTTACAATGTGATTTCATACTTTTTATTAATTTTGACGAGTACAACAAATTATCATGTCTTAACTTAAAATATTTTTGACTTTATCTTCATTGAGACTACATCTCTCCCCTGAAAAAAAAAAACACTCAAATTAAGTAAAAAAGGACCACATCTGTATATTCTTCCTAAAATGAAATTCCCTGTTTTAGATGAGAAATTGAAGGGCAAAGTCGTCATTAAAACATCAAGCAGAGTACTTAAAGTAGCCATGATAGAGTGCGAAGCAGACATGAGAGAGTTGCTAAGCTCTCATTCAGAGAGGTGAGTTATTGTTTTTATATAATTTTTTAATGCCAGTTTTTGAACTGGCCAAAGAAAGCTGCAGAGATTAAGAAAAAGAGGAGAGATTCGAAGAAACCTGCGTTGGAAGGAATGGTTGTGACTGACATTTGTATGGGAAGGACCGAAAATCGAGTCAGTGATTCTACTCCAGTACTCCCAAGCTAGATCTTCTTCAGCTCAAGAAAAACAGAGGAGAGTGAAAACTGAAAACCAGAGATTTTTTCTCTCTGTTTTTTCAGATTTCTGGTCTGTTTCTTTCAGGGTCTTCTCTTTTTCAACTCTGTTCATGGATTCGAGGAAGCCAAAGCTGAATTTCATGTCCAGAAATCCTCTCCTTTACTGCATTTCCATCTGTCTCCTCTCTGTTTTTACTCTGTTCGGCACCATCAGCATCAGCATCAGCACCAGAAATCCATGCCTTGGTGAGAAAAAAATCAATTCTTTTTCAATACCCATTTCGATTTAATTCTCAATTCTGCACTTTTCTTCAACTTTTTGCAATACCCAGATCGATTTTCTGCTTTTCTTGGGTAGATTTCTGTGTAATCTGAAAAACCCACCTCGATTTTATGCAAAATTCAGTGATCTTCTGTTTAAAAAAAAAAAACAGACAGAGAGAGAGATTTGAGCCTTACTGTCTTCACTCATCTGCAATCTTTTCTTTCACTTCTCTGTTGCAGATATCAGAAGCTCTTCGGATAGAAAAATCGATTCTTACAAGCAGGTAAATTTCTTTCATTTTCTTATATCAGAATTTAGCTCAAATTAAACCCTGGAGTCCAGAACCTATTTCTTCTGTTTGTTTCTCTTCTTTTTTTTTTCTTGAAATCCATGGCTAAAATGCGCCGAGTACGTCAGTGCGCATCCCATCAGGCGTCTGTCCCTTCTTGGATTTTTGCCAGATCCTTACGGCGCATTTTAGCAGCAAGACACTGATCTTATTTTTTAAAAAATTCTAAGATAAATGCTAGAACACTAAATACTATAGATTTACTAATTATAAATATTAAAGACTTTTTCTCATGTATATCTACACAAATAGAAATGTTGAAAAAAATCAGGACAATTGATGGTTTCTTGAGTTTTGACACAAATATAGGAGAAAGATAAACATGTGTCTACGAATATGTGAAAATTTTCCTATGATATCATTTGACTATGTGACCCCACTTTATATCAAAGAATATAAAAAAAAAATAGATTTGAATATGAAATTTCAAAATAAATGATTGGTTTGTAAATTGCATATGGTATTACATGTATGTAGAACTAAAAAGCTCTTTTCTTATAAGTACGGTGTGTTCAAAATATTTTTGATACATATATTATAGAAATTACACTTTTTTACTTCAATAAGTCCTAGTTTTATGACATCGACATAATATAAAAAATAGGAAAATTTTAACTTTTGAAATATATTACTATTTGTATTACTAAAACGTCAACTTTATAAGCAGGTATATAAAGGTTTTTCTAATACACCTTGTAGAGACTAGAGACCACTGGCTCGAGTCAGTGTCGTATTGGGTCTGATTGAGACCCATCTAACGGTTCTGATTTTGGATCCGAGCTGCACCCCAGGCGCAAGTTAGTCCCAGTTGGAGATCAAAAGTTCATTTGGACGTTTCCCACATTTAAAATACGTGCTCTGTTAGCTTATGTGACATGCTAAAGTGAGCTGGGTGGCGTACGTTAGACCACCATGGTAGGTCCAATTCTTTCGTTGGTTGTTTGGCACCGATGGTAAGTGCCAATCAGCAGGTTGCGTTCCAATTCCACTGCTTGGCTGGATTTGGAAGATAGTCTAAAATTTCAAAAAATTCAAAGGACTCACTCTACCGTTATTTGGCTTGATAAGATATAAAGTCAATTGGGTTCGAGTGACGGTGAAGAACAACTTACCTCTGAAAGTAAAAAGTCTTGAGTTCAATTTTCACTTTCTCAAAGAGTCACTCCTTAGAGTTTTACTTGGTGTGTGTGGATGGAAAAATTTGTACATACCCTAAGTATTAATCATGTGCAACATGACTAGATCTAGACAATAGTCTAAAAATATGATACGAGTCAAAGTCAAACAATCACAAACTTTGTTGATTTTTTTTCAATTGAGTTGAAATAATGTGAATTTCTTGACTCAATTGGATTTTGAGTCTAGTAATGGAGTGTGAGTTTTGAGTTTTTAATCTTTGATTTGGACAATAGTGATGCTATTGTCGAATGATGGATAGATTTGGATGACACACTAAAATTTTTGAAAAAAAAAATTAGTTGAGTCACTCTTAGTTGACTTGATTTGATAGGATTTAGAGTTAAAAGAGAGTCAAGAACCTTTATCAAAATTCCCCCCCATTGAGTTGAAAATTCGATTGAGTTACTCAATTGAATTTTGAGTTGAGTTTGAATTTCGAATTTAATCGATGCTATTGCAAACCTGTTTGCAAAGTGTAGAAATGTTTTAGACTGAATTTAGATGGGAAGAAAATTGTTATATGAAAATAAATGAATGGTAATAAAAAGTTTTGATGGAGGCAATGGTAGTTTTCTTAATGAAGATGAGAGTGACTTGTGACAAAATGTTATTTTAAATGAATGAAACCCAAAATGAGTATGTAAATATTGCATCTACTTTTTCAATTTAAATAGATGCTTTAAGTTAGGATTGCATATGTTTTGAATGACGGATTAGCCCATGCTTATTGAAGGAGGATGGATAGTGGTATCAAATCCATCTCTGTTTTTTTAACCTGATTACGAGGGCATTGGGTAAAACTTGATTTGATTTGATCGCTGAGGTGAGCCGTTATAATTTCTTATGGAAGCCTAATTGGATTCTTGTTTTAGTTTTTTTAACGCTAACAAGTAGGGCAATGTAAACAGGAAATTGGCAATGGTGGTGCAGAAGAAAGGATTTTTTCAAGCTTGAGAAGGTATTTGAGTGGGCCTGGTTCATCGCCTCCCCGGTGCACGTCGAAGTGCGGTAGGTGCACCCCATGTAAGCCGGTTCACGTGCCGGTTCCTCCTGGGACTCCGGTGACAACCGAGTATTATCCAGAGGCTTGGAGATGCAAGTGTGGCAACAAGCTGTACATGCCATAGAGTAGAAACAACTTAAGAAGAAGAAAAAAAATGTTTTTAAGAGTTGATTGTCTAAGAGTAAGAGGTCCATTTTAAGCAGTCTTATAGAAATTAGCCTTCCTTTGTTAAGCTTTTGGATCCTGTGAATCGAAACCAACGAAATTGAGAGAAGATGATATTTTTATGTTGATTGTGTATAAAGTAATTAATATTAATTATTTCTCTTTTACCTTATCTTGTTTACCACAGGATGATGATCTATTTCTCTTAAAGATTAATTTACATGACTTATATTTTTTTTGAATTTACCAGCAGGATACGTTGTGTGAAATCTCAACGGATGAGTCCACTACACTTAGGGCACACTAAGATTAAGCCATGAGACTCGAATCTGCAATTTCTCACTTCTTGAGATGAGAGATAACCAGTTGAACTACACCCATGTAAGTACATGACTTACATTGATCTAATCAAAATTAAATTTTAATACACAACTAATTAAAAAAATATTTTTAAAAAATAAAATCATTACCACTGTAAATGGATACCCAGCTTGAACCTTAGAGAAAGTGTTTTTGCAGTAAAAATGTAAAATGAGATGTTTGTGGCTTCTGCATGTCAGATTTTCGCTTCATTTGCATCTGTGGCTTTGTTTGGCTCTTTGCTGCTTTGGTAACTTGCATACAACAATCCAAATGTAACCTTAGGCTCCTAACCATGACTGGTCATAAACTGGCAATTCACTTTTGCGTTCATTATAGTCACCTTTTGTACAACTGACACGTGCACACTTATGGGCCATGACAGAAATTTGGCAGCAGCCAGGCATATGGAAAAAAAGGAAAAAACATAAATTAAAAATTAAAAATAAGAAAATTAGAAAGTGACACATGGGACATAGAAATGACAGTGGAAATTAATTGACTGTTCATTTATTTTCCTATAAGGGGTACTGAGGTACTCAAGTGTAAGGGATATAATTTTCAGTCATGGTTACATTGCATGACTCACTTCAGGTATTATAAAAATTTGTTCAAATTATATATTGCATGTCTGACCCACACTCAGATATTTTGGTGGGCTATGTTAAAAGAACGAATGTCATGATCATAAAAATTATATAAAATTATATAGATGAATAAATTATCACAAGGTTTACTATACCATTAAAAATGTCACCTATTGAATAAACCCTTATGTACGGATGATGGAGGTAGAAAATAGTAAAATAATAACTCAAAAGGGTTAGAGTGATGGCTGAAATTTAAATCAAGAAGTGGGAGTCCTGAATTCGATTCCCACTCCACTCTAAAAGACTACTCCAAATTACTCGATATGTGTGGATAAAGAGACTTGCATATATCTCAAAGATTAGTTGATTGCTCTAAAAGATCTGAATGATTTAATCATAAAAAACAAATAAAACAATTACATATAGAAAAAGAATTTCACATCATGATTTTTTTTTCTTTGGGTGTCTTTAGGTGGGATGGCTATTCATTAAAGTGAGAGCCGTCATGTTGGTAGAGTTTGTTGTCGTGTCAATTATAGATTGTAACATAGACATTTTAAGAGGGAAGAATTGAGATTTGCTAATTAATTTTGTTTAGATGCAGTTGAAATGGTATAACCAAGAATGATAAGCATGGTGATTGAATTTAGATATATAAACTTTATTAACAAATCTCCCTTGTAGATGTGGGGCAACGTAGGGCTGTGACTCAGCCCATATGGGATTCATAATTTTAGGTTCGTGCTTGATTTTCAATATAAGGAACAAGCTTGGGTCTGAGCTTGAGTTTACCTAAATTATTGAAACTTGAGCATGGGCCGGGTTTTATTTTTAAGGCCTGATCCTGATTTCAAAATTCAAACTTAAAATGCATGTGAGAGCATATTTGGCTCAATCTTTCTTTCTAGGTTCAAGTTAAGGTTTTTTTTATTATTATAAAATATTCGTTCATATGTTATATTAAAAATTATATTTCTACACAATAAACTAGAGAAAATCACATTTTTATAAGTGTCGGCTCACATTTGGGCTTTTGGGTCTTAATTGGGGTTTCTTGAATAGTTGAATTAGACCCGAATTCATGTCACCTGATTTCAAACTTGGGCCTATATTTTGTGCCCAAAAATAGTGCAAACCAAGCCCGAGTCAATCCAAACCTGGATTTTTTTTCTTCAGATTCCTCATGCAGGCTCAAGTTAAGCTGAGCCCAAGTTATAGCCCTTGGGCAATGGATCACAATCATTTTATTATAGTGTCATGTATGCTAATTTAACACAGAATTTAATTACCGTACTTATAAAAAAATGGGTTACTTAACATTTCTTTATATTTTCAACTTTCAGATCAAAGTTAATTAAATCATTAAGAACATATGGTCTCTTAATCATATGAAAGCCCATAAATTAGAAAAATAAAATTTGTTCGGTGTCTCTTTATGCCTCAGGCTTCTTCTTTATTATTAAGCAATGCGGTGAAGCTCCGAGTTTTTCTCCTGAGCGTGACCCTAAGTAAAAAATCCAAATTTCATTTTTCTAGAAAGGGGCCCAAAACCAATATACCTGAAATTTTAGAAGTAATGGTGATTAAGTATTTTTCTAGGAAAAAAATTGGGCCTGAAGGATTGAAATGGACCCAAATTTGAGCCCATTAAGTGCCGAAAATATCGAATTTCACTGAAATTTGAAACTCAGTGTGTACTTGATGCACTGGTTCTGATCCATTTGTTACAGGGACCTTCACTTCCTAATAGAAATGGGTCAGATCTGCCCAACCTAACTAGAGCGAAAATGGCAAACCTAATTGGAGTCTTTGAAGTTGTTTATCATTTTCCAATTGGAGGAGCACAATTGCGAGTTGCGAGACTCTTTCTGCTTTTTGGTGCTTATTCATTTCCCACAAGGAGTTCAATAAATTGAATGAGAAAAATAGGGTATTTTTTGTGCTCAACAAGTTAAGGTATAATTCATTTTCGATAAAAAAAAAAAAGTTTTTTCACTCCAAACAATATAAATGTCGGGTTTCTACAGCCTAACACATCGTCAAATTTTGTCAAATGATGTGATTGCAACCAAAATTGTGACGGTGCACCGTCTTAGAAAAGTATCAATGCACAAATCAATACCTTTTTCAAATTTCCGCACTAAAATAGCAAATCATAGAAGCAAATAGCATCGGCCTTGCCTTTAAAGAACTGTTTTTTGCTTTTTATATCGAAGTGCCACGTAAATATTTTGATGTATAAAATATGGTGCTGAATTAAGTGCCGACAAAGAATAAATTATCGAATGGTTAAAATGATTCAATTAGTGTTTACGCGACCTTTGCCTTTAATCCATAATTCAAAAACTCGAAAGCTAGATTCGACTTGGGAACCTGTTGAGTTAGTAATTTGGACAAGTTTTTAAACTTAACTAAAAAAACTCTTGACTCAACGTCTTACTGAGGTGAGTGAACTCAAAATGACTCAAATGTTTGCACCAATAAGGTAATATAGACGATCAATCAGCTAGATCAAGAAAACCACTTCAGTTTCTAGCCCTTAGTTTAGGTCTCAATCCAGCTCACGAGCTTATAAAATGGGCCAGGAATGAGCCCATCAATAAAATTTGAAACTTCTCATGTTACATTTTTTCGGCTCAGGATGGCTGGGACTTCTAGATGGCCCTTTAAGCCGGAGTTGGTCCGAGCTCGGATGATTTAGATACTGTTTAAGAAGTTAGAGTCCAGGTCAATTCATGGCCCTAAATGAACCCAAAAATCTGGCCCAAAGTGGGAAAACTACGCCTATTTGTACACTATTAAGGCCCTTCAAATGGGTAATCCTGTTTTCATTGTGGATCCCAATGTGGATGGGCAAAATGTTGAAGGCATCTTAATTCAAGTTTTAAATTTTGGTGAAATACAAAATATTGGGCCTTTAACGAGCCAAAAAAAATCGATTATTTCATTCACTCTTGGGTCCAAATCCATTTTGACTCAAATACCGAAATTTAGGTCTGGTTGGAAATTGGAATATGGGTAATTTATGATTAAACACAAGATTTCATCAAATAAATTTACATCAAGGTACAGTACCTTTAAGGGATAACAAACAAAAGATAATATTTATTTTTTATTTTAAAGTAATGACAATATTGTCTATGGTCGAGTGCAGTCTAATAACTATAATCATCATTATTTTAAAAGTTATTTAGGATAAGTGTAATAAGACGATCGTATTTAGGGGGAGCAATATGCAAATATTGCAAAGTATTGAATTTTATAGAAGCATGACCAAGATGAAATATCTTAATTTTTTTTTTTATAATTTTGAAAAATTAATAAAAATCTAGGGTCAAAATGGACCATAAGAAAATATTAAGTGGAAACACTTTTCTTACCATGTAGAAACAACAATATTGAGATAAAAATAAAAAGAAGAAAATCAAACTTACGAAATCAAATCACGATTAATCTTGACCCCATCCATTAGTAACCTCCTCCTCAATTAATCTTGAAATCTATCAATGAGAAAGTGAGATGGCACACTTATTTAAGTTGAATTCCAAATTGAAAAAAAAAAAAATGATATACAGTATTAATGTTACAAATATTTGTGATATTTTTTAAATTTACTATATTTTTATTGTAAAATACCATTATCATGTTAATAACATATATTTTGTGGCACTGTAGTAAATTCTCGATAAAATTACCTTAAAAATGCGGTAAATGGTAATATCACAATAATATCTCGATAAATTCTTTATTAAGATTTTTATTAATTTTTAAATATTATATTTTTCTATTTATTTCTCAATAAGAATTTAAAAATATCTCGATATTACATCTATTGTTAATATTTCAAAAACGATATTTATGAAAATGATATTTACCTTCAAATTTGATATTGAAAATTTCAAAACTCTCTGCTTTCTAAGTTTCAATTTTCCATGGATTATATTTTTTAGAAAAAAATATTTTCCCCGTTTCATTCTCTCAAGCCCCAACAAGAACTGAAGGACAAAGTGTTGTAAACAGGGACTACTTCTAAACTGTAGTTCGCAGGAGAAAGTCTCCTGAGAAGTTCTTAATTTCACGGACTTTTAACGTTTTCGGGTCTGTAACGGCCGTGATCAAAACCGGTACGTGACAACGGTATGCATTGTCTTCTTTCTCTTGAACGTTCCAACAAAACGTTTCATCGATTAGATTCTTTCATTCCTTAGTCATTTATTAGAGCATTCAATACGACAATTTAATGAAAGAGTAAATTTAAAAATTATATATATTTTTTAAAATCAAGATGTTCAGACCTCTTTAAGCACTACGGCGTATACAAACCTCATCATCCATACACACCGGATAATATTACGGAGAATGATCTTTAAATATTGAGATTAATTTGAATTCAATATCTTTGATATCTTAGATAGGTTCTTGGCCGCCGAATGAATCGAGTTGTCTAAACAATTATTTTGTCTAAAGTGGTTGATGTACACTAATAAATTTACAAACCTTTTTTTAATGATAATTTACAAACTTATCTACAAAGCATACCTACTCCTGTTATGCTAATTTATAACAGCGGCAGGTGGTTAAAAACTTTAAATTATAGTTTAAGATTGGGTATTTGGAAAATAGACTTTGAGTACATGGCCCTACCATAATTATGATTGAAACCACCGTTTGTGCAGAACCAAATACCTAACCATTTATCTTTATTAGTAAGAGTGCATTATTTCTAACAAAAATTCATTATTTGGTAAAATATAATTTAATTTAATATTTGTAATTTATTTGATAAATAAGTTAAATTTAAGATAAATTAACCCTTCATTCGACACCCCTCTGTAGATTACACCCTTAATTCAAGCAATTCAAACCTAATTATAGACAAATTCATTCAAAACTTTCATGTCCGAACTTCCATCTCCACTTGTATTTAAATATTAGCCGATCTAGTAATGCCTATCCAATAATTAGAGTTGAAATTCGGCTCAGGTCAAGTCAGATTTTAATAAACTCAACTTAATCCATATAAAAATTTATTAAACTCAACCTCACTTTATCCGAATTGCTGACCCAAATTTCTTAACTCAATCCGACTTGAATTTCTAATCCGAGTCAACCTGAATGGTATTTTATAACTTGGTGCACGAGGGTTAAGTCGAATTACGTTGGGTCGAGTCGAGCTGATTTTAAACTTCTCAATCTAATCGATCCAAATTTCATGCGAATTTTTATTTTTTTAACTCAATCTGATCCGAATATACCAATACATAACCTAAACCCACTGATTTCTCTCATTGGATCATGCGGGTCGGATTAAAAATCAACTAAAGTTTCACCCCTACTTATAATGGATTCTATATGATAATTATAAAATTTATATAGATAAATATATTTTTATAAAGACTATCGTATCATAAAAAATAAAATTTATTAAATAATACTAATAAAAAGATAGATGTAAAATTGGAAAAAATTAACAGATTAAATATAATATAAAATGATTCTCGTGGCATCGCGTTCTGTAGGTTCGCACTGCATAGTGATTTAAGATTTTGCGGGTGACAGGGAATCTATTATTTATGGAGTGTATCTCAGTGCAAAAGTGGGGCCCATTATGCTTGCGAATTACGATTTTTAAATAGGCCGGCGGACTACGGAACGTACAATTGAATTTCTTTCTCAGAAAAGCTTGTCGCTCTCTCCGGAACTGGCACCAGACACGATCTCTTGCGCCGATTCTTGGAAAAGACGAAGTAGAGAGAGAAAAAGAGAGGGAAAATTCCAAATCCAATAGAAACACCAGCTTCTGAACCTTCTCAAAGTCTTCGAATTCCAACCTTCAGATTCCCCAAAACCTTCTACGAGCTCATCAGCAGCCCCTTTGGAGAAGAAAATCTACGCCAATCTGTCGTTGGAAGCTCGGACTTTTAGTGGTATTCTCTTTCCATTTTGTAATCTCGGACTCTTTTCTTTTTTCCATTTCCAACGTCTGGATGGTGCTTTGTGTAGAAATGTTGGGTTTTCTGTATTGAAATAGGCGGTCTGTTGCATTTTTGGAACTTCTTGAGCTCAGTGAGATGAAAAAGTAGCATTTTCCCACAGTTTAGAGTTAGAGCAGAAATCATTAAATGGTACTGTTTGATTTTGTCATTTGAGTGAAAACCTACATTTCCATTTTGGTTTAAAATCTTGATTTTCCCCTCTTTCTCACTTTCAGTTTGATTTTTGGAGGCTCTTGGGCTGAGAGAGATGAAAAAGTATGCTATTTTCCACTGTTTGGAGGCTTTTTGAGGAAAGTACGAACACTCATTTGGAGTTAGAGCAGAAATCTTAATGGGTTCTGTTTGATTTCTTCATCTGAGTGAAGGGCCAAAGCTTCATTTGGTTTGAAGTACTGCTTTTTCCCTCTTTTCTCACTTTTTTATTTTCTATATTCTGATATTTTCTCGGAAAAAGAGAAATAAGGAACCGACTGTTTTCAGCCCAAAACATCCGAGCTTTGTTTGAAAACTCAAGAAATATGAAATGGGTTTTTCAATAGAAATCTAATGACTATAAAGCAACAAAGGCCTTTACTTTCTTTGGTT
The DNA here is from genome assembly GCA_022113865.1 of Chimonanthus praecox. NCBI lineage: Eukaryota > Viridiplantae > Streptophyta > Magnoliopsida > Laurales > Calycanthaceae > Chimonanthus > Chimonanthus praecox. Next base: position 1,136,527 of record CM039090.1, on the reverse strand, counting down.
TTAAGCATTTCTTGAGTAGAACTTTCCAGATTTCCCACTTCAATGACCAAGCACCTTGCTTGATTACATAGTTTCATGGATTTTCTGGCGAAAACCATCTCTTTTTTTAGCTAAAACTTCTCATATTGTTCCATTTGGTCCTCAAAATTTTCTTTCCAGAAAAGTTCTACATTTTCTGGCAAACAGCTCCGTTTTTTGCCTACAGTTTCTTCAAAAATCGTTCAAGCCATGGATTTTTCTTCAAAAGCTGTGAAACCAGCTCCCAACATCTTCGAATTTGTTCACCGATTTGCCAAAGTCTGTAGGCTGAAATCGATTGGTCTTGTCTCTGGTGAAAATCCTGATGTTGTTCAGTCGATGGGAGATGGAAGTGAAGGCACTGAAGAAACTGAATGTGGAATTTATGAGCAGAAAATCTATCCCCAACCCATCGAAGAAACCCAATTCAAAGCCCATGAAGACATTTCCACAGCATCTGAGACACTTCGGAAACTTTTTGCGTCCATTTCATCTCTCAAAACAGCTTACATTCAGCTCCAAGAAGCTCACACTCCTTATGACCTCATAAAGATCCAATTAGCCGATCAGCTTGTGGTCTCTGAGCTCAAATCCCTCTCTGAAGTCAAGCATTCTTACAGAGAGAAGCAGAATACTAAACCAATGCTGGACTCAAATTCGAATTCTTCTTCTGCCTCTTCTTCTCTGCTGAGTGCTTCTGATGCTTCTGTAGAAATTCAACACTATCAGCGTTTATTAGAGGAATTACTCACTCAAATTGAATCAAAGGATGCCGAAATCCTCCAATTGCAGAACAAGCTTGACGAATTGAATGGGCAGAATGCTGAATTTGAGGAGAGGATTGAGCGAAGTGAGGAGCAGAATATTACACTCTCTAGAGATTCGAATCTTGATTCATTTCAAGAGGTCTTTCAGATGGCATCAAAATCAATCCATGATTTTGCGAAGCCATTGATTGCGCTTATGAAAGCCTCCGATTGGGACCTTGATCAGGCTGCTTGTGCAATTGAGGATGCTGTCATGTACTTGAAGAGGTCTGATAAGAAGTATGCATTCGAAGCCTACATCTGCCGCAAGATGTTTGGCACTGGTGGCTGGCCTCAATCGAGCAACTTCAATGGGGTTACCAGGCATCAAGACCCGTTTGATGCTTTGGTCGTACATCAAGATTCTGAATTTGCAAAATTCTGTCGAGAGAAGTATCTGCTGGTTGTGCATTCGGTGATGGAGCAATCATTCTTTGGAAATTTGGATCAGAGAGCGTTTGTGTTGAGTGGCCGGCATCCGCGCACTCCTCTGTACCAAGCATTTGTAAAGATGGCAAAGTGGGTGTGGCTTCTGATGGGGATGGCAAGAAAGATGGATCCGGCAGCTGAGATCTTTCGAGTGCAGAAAGGGAGCAAATTTTCAGAGGCCTACATGGAGAATGTAGTGGAAGGTGTTCAAGGACGAGGAATGGAAGTCGGGTTGATGGTGATGCCGGGTTTTCGGATCGGAGAAAAGGTGATTAGGTGCAGAGTCTACCTCTCTCTGATAAATTAGATTTCCTACATGGCACATGTGAGACATGGTTTTTGGACCGTGTTGTCACAGGATGAGACTCTGCAACATGGAGATTGGCTAAAGTGGCTAACTTTGATGCGAGTCATAAGCAGAAGGTGAACCCTACTCATTAAAAAGAGGTTTACTATGGTGTAGAGACCACAACACTTCTTTTGATACTTCTATAATCTTGAACTTTGAATGAATCTCTATGTTGCAAGAACCTCTTTTTGATAAGTTGGGCTTCATCAGTGTTTATGGCTCACTCCAAAGTTAGCCACCTTAGTTGTTGATGTATGTGTTACGGAGTCTGGTCGTGGGACATCAGACTTATGGCTGCTCGATGTCAGACGGGGAATTAAGAACTAAAATCTTTGCATGGTTCAAGTTAGATTGAAGAGTTGAGAGAAGATAAGAAGCTATTTTTGTATGTATATTAGCCAATTGCCACCTTAGACGCCGGATGTTCTCTTTAATGCATGGATTTCGATCCTTGTTTTGGTTCATATACAAAGCTGCTCATGTTAGTGAAGTGATTGTACAATCACTTCTCTTTTTGTCACTTGTATATCATAGATTTTAGAAGCAAGAAAGTAACTAAAGATATGTTACATTGTACTCTGCAGATCTCTGTTTTTAGTCATCATTCCATCTAGTAGTGAAATGAATATGTGAATCAGTGAATAGTAAATGTCTCTAGTATGGATTCAATGTCCGGGTATAGAACTTTACTACTCCCTCCATTTTATTTTAATTGTCTCATTTGAAAGATTTGTATTTTTTAAAGAACTCTCTATATAAAGCTAGCAGTTCATGCGATTTCAGTCATTTTCAACACACTTTATAGTGCTCCTATATAATTGAGACAACCATTTGGAAATAATTTCAAAATCCATATAAGACAACTGATTTGGGATAAGGAGTATTTTATTGGTTTCAAACATGACCAAAATTTTTTTGTGGATGAAGACAATGTTGTGCAAATGTGAAAGGGGATCCATTGGTTTATGCAGCATTTGTTGACCACTGCATCCTATTCTTGTTTAGGCTAGGTGTACAAAGATTTCATACGGTTTCAATGGTATTTCTTCTTTTGAAAGAGAAGAGGAAAGGCAGGAGACTGTTCAAGAATAAGAAGTTAAAAATCAGAAAAGAGAAAGTGATTCGGGTTGGGCCGAACATGAGAGAAAGGTACCATGACCATTTGAATTGATTCTTATTTTGTTATAACTGTCTCCACTTTTCTTTTTAAGGTATAAACTGTCATTACATGATAGGATTAAAAGAAATCTCAAACTAGTCCAACCTGCATAAAGTTTTTTTCGTTTGTTTGGATAAAATGGGTATCGAGATTAATCTTGCGGATAAAAGAAAATCACCTGTAAACCTCGTGTATCAGATAAGTTCGAGAGAAGTCGAGCTCAGGATTTTTAATCTAATTCTGGAAATTTAGATCAACTGAATTATCCGTGCAGATTGCAACCTACGTAAAGTTGATCTCCGCGTGAAGAAATGCTGTCATGAACTTTTTGAATTCAATTGATGAGCTCTTTTCATTCAGATGTGATTTGTAATTCATCAAGCAATTGATATTTTGATACAGTATAGATCAATCATTGAAGAAAACATTACAATAGCACCACCACCAACTATTTCTTCCCTTTTAAGGCCCATGCAATGGATGATTTGGTAGCTTCCAACTTCTACTGTGAGAAAAAACACACTTGTCCTTGATATCGTCAAATTACAGCATGTATAAAGAAGAAAATACAAGAAGAAGCTACAGCAAGGAAAAGCTGAAGAGTAACCCCTCATCTGGAGAACAGTCTAGTGAAGAAGTTTCCAGATTTTGACCTCTCAAGACATGCCACGTGGACATATCTTCCAAGTTTGTCCACTTGTCTTGCCTCCCCGCGAGTGTCCTTCTTGCAAACTTTACATGTCTTGTCAACCCAACCTTCTTCTACATATTGCCCATCAACTGAACACACCACGGGGAAAAAAAAATTGTTTAGAATTGTAAGCAATTCAAATGCAAGAGGAAAAGTGAAAAAAAGAAAAGAAAACATCAATTTTGATTCAATCACACATTTTCAATGGCAAGGTTTTCTAAGTGGTTAATAATGCCGCAAATGTTGACTTGTTCTTTGATCGGGTTAATCATTTCAGAAATATCATTTAACTTTGTAAATCATGAACTAATGGCCCACTCGTAATCTCATCTATTTAAGGTCGATTTTATGAGTTCTTCTCCATTTAACCTTATTATAAACCATAACATCTGTCACTCCACAGTCTAACATATCATTTTTTAGTCTGACATATCATTTTTTATCTCTTCTCTCCATGTCTTCGAAGGTTACTCTCTCTTTTTAGTGCCTTCTAATTGTAGGTGAAGGGGGGCTCTTTTATCATATCAGATCCTGCTAGCTTGTTTATATTTATTCACCCCGCTCTTATTGTATTCGTTATATCTAAGTTGAAATCTACCTAAGATTTTTCATAGAGTTCAACTATCTAAATTTACCATAGAGTACCACTACATCGTTTCCTATTCTTACCAAGTTACCTTCACTATCGTCTAACCCACTAAAGTTATATTTCATATATATTGTTTTAGTTCTGCTAATTTTCAAACCATTTGTCTCAAACATTCTCCTCAAACCATTTGTCTCTAACGTTCTTCTCAGATCTAACTCAGTGTTGAGTTATTGTTCCGTTGAACTATTGGTGTTATGTCAACTGTTTCCAATCATCATAGGGGAATTGAGGGATATTAATATGAAAACAGAATAAGCAGTTTAGAAATCTAAGCTAACATTATCCTAGCGATTTAAGAAGAGCTGAGATGTTTGTGATCAAGTGCAAACCATGGCAGCTTGCTTTCATTGATTGCATGAAGATGTAGAGGAAAAAAGCCTCCCATCAATTCGGTGTTGCAGTGTCTTTCGAAAGAATTTCTTAGATGGCAAGAAAGTGAACAAGAATGAATGGTAAAATTTTAGATCGAATCGTATTGGACAAGTTATTGCGACTATGCGAGCAACGTCCTATTTGATCATTTGAATTGTGTCTTGCAGAAAGAGGGTTGCATTGATGACACTGAAATCATAATTTCTGCATGGGATCATTCCTAGTTATAGTACCAAGTAGTAGAGTAGAAGGCAATTGATTGACCAAGGCTCTGCTTGATTACCCAGAAAACAACATCACTGTTTCATTCTTAAAAATAAGAAATCAAAAGTTTCGATAATTTAGAATATGTCGAACTTTTCAACTTCGTATTTAATCATTATGATCATTAAATCGACGAATCTCTTCTACATAGGTTGGCTTTCAAAGTTCTTCTCTTCTGTTCTACCTCGCTGGAACCCTGTCAATACATATTTTTACAAATTTACCTCTCATAATTTTTCCTTTTATTAGCATCTTTTCAATTTTTTATATACGCACTATTTCTGATCTCCTATGTTCATGTCAAAATCACCTTTGAGGTTTTCCTTCATTTTCTCATGTATTGAAACTATTCTAAAGAATGTCTTTAATCTACAATAGTAGAGATTGTGACAATAGATAACCCTACATATGATAACCTTATCTCCATCTACAATAATTTAAAAAACCTAATAAAAGTTTCTTCTAGTACAATCAGATGTCTGCAGAATTTCATTACCATGTATTCTCAGCTATTCTTAAATCACACTCCTAATTAAAAAAATTGACCTATGAGTCTCAATGGGACCCCACCCATTCATTACATTGCAGAGCAAATTCAAAACTCATAACCCTAACTTTTGAATATTCCAAGTTGGCAACCCTAATTATACAATCGATTCCTTTGAAGTGTCTGGTTTCAATGAATTGCTAAAAAGCAAAAAAAAAAAAAATTTAAAATACGCATACAAACACATAATAATGCACAAATTAAATTATTAAAAAAAGTCCAACTAGGCTAAAGAGGACAATATGTGGGTCCTAAGCCACATATAGTTGTAGTGTAAAGAGGACAATAATCTGAGTAGTAGGTACAGTAAGTTTCATCTCATCTAATAATTTTACCCCCTTGATTTTTTGAATGGGTAAGATAACATGGCTAGGATGGTCGGTTGGTGTTGAAACTTTACACGCTTTATATCTATACGATGTCATCTTCGGCATGAGAAATTATCTGTTGTAAACTGGTTCACAAAAATTTGTGTGGACTTTCAATCACAGCCCTTGAATGAGCGAAAGAGTTGTTAGGTTTCAGTAATATTAAAAATTAAGAAAAAGTGCCGAGACAACTCTCCGAATGTTTCCTAGGCCCCATATTATTGGGTGTAATGTAAAGAGAATGTATGAGTGGGAGAATGTGTGAAGTTTTATCCTCTATTTGATCATCTTAATCTTTTGATTTAATTTTTTATTGATCAAAGGTTTATATTTGTCGAAAATTAAAGAACAAAATTATTTAGTTGGAATGATCAATTGATAGTGAAAATTGGGTCCATGACCATTTGATGAGTAGTCTTGTTAAAGAGTGAAGGGATTTACCATCAATGTAGGATTTGAAGAAATCCTTGTATGTTCCTCCAATCTTCCTCCTAAGAGCACCATACTGCAAGAAAGAAAGAATGATAGCTACTTGGCATCAGTGGGCTGATACATGATGTAATAGCAAATAATGTGCCTGCGCATGCACTTATTTTGGGCATTAAGTAATTGAGTCTACCGTCTACACATTATCAATCCATATTAGTGTATAAATGATGTCTACTCCAGACATAATAAGTGCACATGGGCCAATCATAAAAATGCACCAAACCCATTTAATCCTTTTTCAATTTTCACAAAATAATAGGAGTTTGGGTGTTGGACAAGAATCATTGAAACCCATCAGCCAAACCGTGTGGTTTCTTCAAATTTGAACAATGGGTAAGGCTCAATCCAAAGCCCTTAGCCATGGTTAAGATTGAGAAACAAAAAATTAGGATTGAAATCCAAAATTCTGATAAAAATTGGTAGATCAGGCCGAAACCCTCAGTCATGATCAAGACAAAAAGAATTCAATCGAAATGCAAAGTCTCGAAATTTGGATTTTTTGTTTTTCTGAAATTTTGGGTTCTTTCGTGAGAAGGATTTTTTTTTTAATTGGGGCCTGGATTGGGCTGATATTTTTGGCCCATTAAGGGCCCACAAAATTGATTTCGGGTGACAGGGTAACTTAGGGGCAAGGTCCTCTACATAAAAAACGTGTTGACTTAGGCCACTTCTATAACAAAATAGGCTGACTTTGAACCATTTCAGAAGAGAAACGGGTTGGGCCGGTTTACTTGTTAGTGCCCAAATAAAGATAATTGGGTGAATTAGAGTCACTAATTGTATAGATTTGAGAGCTATTTGTAATGAAATATGGCATGACGTATTTTATTAAAACAAAATACACGTGAATTGGGAGTATGAGACTAATGGTATTATGGGCATGTTTTGGCCACTTTGCTCGATGACTTAAAAAAATAAAAAGAATTGAGTTCTTTTTTAAATCTATATTAGAATAAAATAACGAGATTACGCGACCGAGGTGTTTAGGATTTTTTAGAATATCCGACTAGTTTTCGAACTATGTACAAATCTTCCTTCCCACAAAAATTGAATAAAACTATGGGGGAGTGACCCTTTTTGGATGGGATGAGATTCGAACTTATGAGTCTTTTTTTTAATACGGGTTCTTGACCATCACACTAACTCGTTGAGTAAACCTTAAACGTATATAAAAAAGGGTGTAAATTCAAAATGTACGTTAAAAGAGTTTAATACTTTTACCTGTTCTTTTGTCATCCTTCCACCAGACCCTGTGGCTTCTCTTGCCTCCTCTAGAAGTTGAGCATCCTCAGCTGATCTCACTTGGGAGAAATCTAGGGCGTCTGTCAAACTTCCAAACAAGGATTGCTTGCTCTTCTTGGCCTCTCCTTTGCTCCCCTCCTCATCCAATTTAGCCCAAACACCAACTGAGCTAGCTGCCCTCTTGGGTGCAACACTAGAGCTTTTCTGGGGCACCACCCCTACAAATTGAGGGCAGCAGCAGCTCTGTGAAGAAGACAAGGGTAGAGCCCTCATCTCCACTTTCTCCTCCTTTTCTTCTTCTTCTTCTTCTTCCTGTTTGGGGTTAGATTCTATGTTACACTTACATTTTTTCTTATAGGGGGAGTGAAATTGCATGGTTGTGAAGCCATGCAAAATGTGGGGCCAGAATTTTGAGCTCTTGTGGCTGTTGTTTGCAGACGTGGATGGATGTCATGTTGCCAAGTGGCATTTGAAAATTACATGTGGGACTTAATGTAGATTTAGTGGCTTGGGAGTGAATACGTGGCCCTCTGGTTGGCCTTTTGAAAGGAGAGGGGGCTTTTGAATTTGGGTCATAGGCAAAAAGATCAGATTGGAAGCATCAAACCGTAGCCAGAAAATAAAAAAGCTAAGAGATCCATGATTGATGTGGTGCAAGTTGGGCCAGGTCGAACCCAACAAGCTTAATTTTTTTTAAAAAAAATAACTTACTTTTCAGTCTAAAATATTAGATTTGAATTAGACTGTGTTTAGTATATGAAAGTTCGAGTTTTGTCGGAATGCCGAAATTTTAAGTACAATTTATACAGATCTAATTTTTGTTAATCAATATTATGGATAAATATAAATATGTCAAATATAATTTATTTTTTGAATCTAAACTATATCATTTGACATGTGATATTGTACAGACTCTTAACTATATCACTTAAAATAATTTGTTAAATCTATTGAAATAAAATGATTTTTGTTTAATGTGATATATAGCCATAAATATGAAAGGATAAGTCCAGAAATATGGATACAGATTAGAAGATCCTTTTTAAATCAAAGCTCTGTTTCAGATTCAGCCATTCATATAACATATATGATTCATAGCCCTGCAACATGCCTAATATATATTTTTTAAATATATTATGTATTCCAAATAATATAAATAAATATATATTTCAAATGCCATGGCAACACTGAATCTATCCCCATGTACAATGGCATGGTATGATATTTATAGAATGAGTTAATGTAAGTTGGAATAATAATGATAATAAATTTATATAGGTAAAGCTTTATAGGCTTAAATTCAGGTTGAGTTTATTGGTGTCAATCAATATGAAGGGAAATTGACATGGGCACATGGGCACGGGTGTTTTAATGACAAAGAATACTAAATTTGTCCTTTTGTCTACTTGTCATCACTTAAATAGTAAAACCAGTATCATTTATTATAAAAAACACTAGTGTCTTCATTAATTCTCTTCACGAAGCTCCTTAGTCTCGCATAAGTCTAAAGCATACAATAGAACTTTTGATGATTTTTTTTTTTTTAATTTGTATAGTTATTAGTGTTAATGAGAAAGGTGGTTATCATATTTTATTAATTTATAAAGAAAAGAATAAACTTAAAATTCATCTTTAAATTAAACATGTTAATATAATCTCACTCAAATGCATCATCGACTACCACAAGCTTCAGCAGTTGGAGACCAAGCTTTAGCATATAAAGCCCAACGAGTTTGCAATTGAAGTAAAAATATATAAAAGGCCATTTGCAAATTCATAGAATATAAATTTGAAGCAAGGTTTAGTTGAGATTCCTTGGAATGTGATCCACCTATGTAAGACTGGTACTAAACAAAACATAGTTGATATACCAAATTACATTGTTTTTATGAGAAATCTGACAAAAATCGAGCTATTTCGTATTGCTGATATTTGAATTAAAGATACAGATCAATAACTGATCAACATTTCGTGTGAAGTCCACCAAATAGGAATTCAAATTATGGGTTCAAGTCTGTCTTAACCCTTTCAAGAACAAGAACAAAAACGAGCAAAACAATGAACAAGGATAGAGAGACTTTCATTGTATAAATATCCTCTGCTGTGTAACCAATAATTGCTGCAAATGTGCAATGGATGTCAAACTCTAAAATTGTTTCCACTCGCATAGAAACATTGTACTGGTTACTTCCAGACATCGTATGCATTTCACAAGCACGGCAAGCTCGCATCTGGCATTACATCCAACTCTACATTTTCAATGGCAGAACGTAACTCCCTACAGATATGATACAACTCTCTTACACCCAAAATGGCAATCAGACGACGTAAACCATGCCGACTTCAAGAAGGGAAACAGGAGGTACCTTGAGTGCCACCACAGGTCCCCGACAGTTCCTATGCAAGAAATTGTACCCAAAATCAATTGCTAGACGCCTCAAGATAGATGAACCTTGCTTTGCCTTCACGTATGAGTGACCGAGGATGAAGGCAGTTCCAGCATTTTGGGCCTCTAATAGTTCCTCTAGCTCTTCCTGCACCTGTCTATCAGTTTCTAAATTATCATCATGCATAAACCTCACTTTTCGCTTGGGTTCCACCGCCTCCATCTCGATCATGTCCACACTCTCTACTGATTGGAATGTGAGGGACGCACTCGCAGGTTGTGTGCTTTCAATGTCATAAGCAGGCAGGCTTGAGAATGCCGAAGCTCCGATGACCATCAACCCTCCCTCATCCACCAACTCACCAGAATTGGACTCATCAACAGACAACTGACCATTTGCACCTTGTCGTGACCCCTCAAGCAGGATAAAATCTGCCAACCGAGCAACTAGCTCAGATTCAAATGAATCTACATCTTGGTGCACATCACGATATCCATAGCGGACAATGCACCTGTAGGACCGGTGGGCTGAGGGGCCCACACGGCCCACAAGGTAGCGCTCGGCAGGGGGAACATATGGAACGGGGACAGATTTCACGCACACGAAAATGAGAATGCGGTGGAAAGCAGGGAGGTTGGTGACGAAGCGTGAGAAGTTTGCTGGTATGCCAGAGATAAGATTAGTGTAGACGAGGCCGATGCCAGGGACACGTGAGATACCAAGACTAGGGCCAAGGGCCAAGAGCCAATCCAATGAGACCTTGTTGTGGAGGTCGAATTCGTACTTCTTGATAGTTCCATAGTGCCAGATGAACATGACAGTCATGAGGAAGAAGGCAAGGAGGATAGGTAGCCAAGCACCTTCACGGAACTTGACAAGGGATGCCGAGAAGTAGAGAGCTTCTATGGAACCGAAGAAGATGAAGAAAACAAGAGCAAGAAGTGGCGGTTTGTGCCAACAGAGGGTGATGACTAGGGATGTGAGACACGTAGTCACTAGCATTACTGTCATCAATGCCAAACCTGTAGTAGAAGAACACAAAAACAAATTAAAACAATATGACAATGGATTGATGCAAGTGTCAAATTAAAAATCTTTCAACTTGGGTTAAACTTAAAATAAATAAAAAATCATAAATTGTCAGTGACGAAATGGAGGAGTTTTACATAAGCTTAGGGCATAATTGGCTCAATGTTGAGAGTCTGTATTGGGTTTGCACAATTAGGGCCATTTAAATCAATTGCCCTGGAGTTCTGTTGTACAAACTCTTCAAAATGTGTCAAGCACCTACATCCAACTCTTCATGAACTCTTCTAGTACTACCTTTTTAACATTGTTTTCCAAGATGAATAAACTATTACCACACCTTTCGCTTCTTGAAACTTAATTAAAATATTGAAAATTTGTCAAGTTCCATGAAGGCATGTGGCTACCTACCTAATGGATTAAACATCTTCCCTTATTTTCATATTTACCATTCCTTAATTCCAAATGTATTCCTTGGAAGAAAATAAATTTCTTAAATATTTAAACTTTAAAGTATATCCCCACAAAAGGATTTTTCCAATTAAAAAGCCACCTAATCATTTGAATCATTGTTGCAAAGTCTATAAATTACACATAAAACTAAATGATTTTATCTACTGATGGTATCCTCATAAAACTAAATGAGGACATAAAAAATAACCTAGAATCAGATCTTGACCATCTAGATGAACCCAGAACATACTGTAGGGAAGTGGTTCAGTAATTGAACCTTCATGAATCAATTTTTGCTCTTTCATTCCAAGTAACCCCCTTAAGGTATCAACTAATGGAGGAGTGATATTAGATGATTTTTGTCTTTCCTCCTCCTCTCTCTCTCTCATTAGGACAATATAGAAAGTCACTGATCAAATTCAGATACTACATGCCATCAATTTTTAGAAAGTTGATCCTCACTCCAAAAGGATGGTATTGATTTTTTATGAATCAGTAAAAGCTGAGATATCAGTCTACTCCAAGAGGTAATGAGAGCACAGCTTTGGGAATGAGGAAAACAATACCTGATGCATTCCCCATGTGTTTGGTGTCTCTGAATCCAACAGCCACAGCAATGCAGAGGATCATGAGCATCCAGTTGATTTCCGGGATGTATATTTGGCCATGTATTTTATCAGAGGTATGGATAACCTTGACCCTTGGAAAGCAACCAAGTGACTGGCTCTGGTTGATGATAGAGAACGTCCCACTGATAATTGCTTGGCTTCCCACGACCGAAGCAAGGATAGCCACCACAAGGACTGGCCATCTCACGCTTTCTGCAAACAAGTGGTTTGGACATACTTTCATCTCATCTCAAGAAAAGAAGTATTAATATTATAACAAAGACTTGCGGCTTTTATAGAATTTCACAAGAACCACCACCTTTGAATTGTTTGAATCATTAGAAAAGAAAGTACTGTAGCAGGAAGCATTAAAAACACAAACAATTGACGGTGACAAATGCTTACCAAGTCAACTCAAATTGATTCTACATCTGAGATTTTCACGAGCTCTTGGAAAAAATAAATTATGTCAAATATTATATTACATTCATTTAGTCACAACTCTAAAATGTTGGAGTGCGAACGAGAGTCCCACATCGGTTGTGAGGGGAAAAACTAAAGACGTGTATGGGACTGGGTCACTCCACCTAACAGGCTAGTCTTTTGGGCTGGCAACCCAATCCTAATAGTGGTATCGGAGCTAGGTCCCCAAGCCACAGCATGTGGACTCAGGGATCCCCTAGCCGACGGGATGGCCAGCGACATTCTATCCGCCAGAGCCTCATTCGAGGGGGCAATTGTTGGGGTTGAATAAGAGTCTTACATTGGTTGTGAAGGGAAAAAACTAAGGACTTATATGGGACAAAGTCACTCCACCTATCAGACTAGTCTTTTGAGCTGGAAGCCCAGTCTTAACATCAAAGCCCAAATGAATTCTCAATCAATTTTGGAGCAGGCACAAACTCTTTGAGTCTATTTAGGTTTTGAGGTTTGAAATTGTACTTGCAATTGTTTGTTGTTTTGCAGATAGAATAGAAAATCAATGAAAACTAAAGCGAGAACCCTAACTAGGAACACCCACCAAAATTAGACCACATGGTTGGTTGTAATGTGCACGGGACAACATGCATAGAGATGGATGAAGTTTGAAACTTTCACCTCATCCAATCATCCCTAGGCCTTGATTTTGGTCATAGATGGGTGCCTGTAGAAGTCAAAATTCAAGGAAATAAATCATATAACAAGGATGATCAAATAGAGATATAACTTCACAAGCACCCAACCTATGTGGATGCTTGAATATGTCAACTTTTGACAGATTCTCTCAGCAAGGAGCTTTTGCTAGTGCAACGCAGATAAATTGGCTATACATCCATTGCTGAGTTCTTGTTGTGGCCAGGATTCTTGATGGGTCAAGTCTAAATGAGTCCTAACCAAAATCAGAAAGATCTAGTACAGATTTGGTCATATTGGTCTTACCAAAGTCCTAGTATAGGTTCTGATTTCTGGATTTCTTAAGGCTTCAGATATGAACCAGGCACTTGAGCTTGTCAAGTTCTAATAAGCCTCTTTCGTATGCAAATGAGGGCAGGTTCTAATTCCTTAAACTGCCGCTAGTGCTCAGATTTTGTTATTATAATTGTTGATAAAAAAAATTGCAAAATGTTCTAAAAAAAGGAACTGCAAGTATTGAAACAAAAATTGAAGGAATGAAATAGAGAAGTATTTCAAAACGAGGAGCCTTGAAAATAGACAACAATCTCTGGGTAATAATGAGATAATTTGGTCAATGTTTGGGACATAGAGAAAATTACCAGGAACTGAGACATAAAAGCCAATCTGATAACTAGTGTCTATATGATGGTGCTTTGACAAGTAAGCAGCTTGACCCATGTAGGCGAGAATGAGGGCTGGATAAACAAGAACAGTGAAAGCAATCTGCAGTGCCATGAGAAGAATAAGAGATTGCTTATAGATCAAACAAATAAATAAGTAGAAAATATGTTTGAACCTACCTGTATTGCGGTGTATGGAAAGTGGCCAAGATCTGCAAACATTGCTTCTGAGCCTGCAAATATAGTAAAACACACACATTGGGTAATCCTTAATGGATGTCCTAAACCGATCTTCAAACACTAGCATGGAGATCACATTGCAGCCAAAATGAGTCATCTTAGATGAGCCAAATGATTACATTGTTGAGAGTAAAAGTTGATCTAAATTTAAAAAGAGAAATGAAGAATAGAGTTGGCAATTGGATAAAGAAAATCAAATTTGAAGGCCTAGCATTACAAAGATAACACGGTTCTTATTGTTGTTCAGGAAATTTGCATATCATCAAAGCAACAGATTCTTCAGTACATTATAGGATCCAATTGACATAAATCATCAAACTTTCCGTTTCCACTGTTGTACTTCCAAAAAAAAATTCAATGCCAAGGCAACGGTCAACACATTCGGTTCAAGAAGATTGATAGAATCACTTGCTTCCTAAAAGTTATGGTCATTTTGGGTAAATTCCGACTCAAAGGAGCTGTTCTAAGTTAACTCAGTAAGTTTTAACCTTCAATCACTCATGAATGACAAAATATTCACTGGTGAGCGAGATGTAGCACCCACCCCCTTCTCTTGGCTTCGACTTTGATCTCATTCGGAATGATAAACTCACTAACATTTAAAAAATAAAAAACAACGAATCATATAGTTCGTTCGAGCAAGTCGTCATTTGATCATCCAATAGTTCAATGCTGATTCAGTTTAGTTCACAAATTAGATCAATCTAGTTCAACCTCATTTAAATAACTCTAATTTTAAACATATTAATAAGATGAATAATTATTACATTATATTTATGAAATGTTCATATTTCTTTTGTGAATCAAAATATCTTTAAATAATTTATCTTTAGAAAGTTTATCAACAAAGACCAATGAATATTTGACCGAACATAAATAAATAGACTTTAACAAAGTCATTTACTTATATATATATATAGTGAGGAATGCTAAATAAATTAGTTTAGGCAAAAAAAATTTAGGTAAAACGAATGAAATTGTATTTATTTAGATTTTTTTTCATTTAAGTTTGCTACTCAAACTATGAACTTGACAAGCTGAAAAGAGAAAAATAAACCTACTCCAGGGAATTAGCAAATTATGACATACATTGAATTGCGAAGTCCGCATTCAAATACGAAATAATCGAATTGCAAACTAGGTAATTATGGATGGACTTTTGCATGTAGGACCCATTTTTCCATCAAAGAAAACCCTTCAACCTCAATGTCCCTCTATGGTTATTTTTGGGTCCCAAATTAGCCATCCATAAAGACAATTCACTATTAGATTGAGATACACCATGGTTCATGTTGAATTTAAGGCACCCCATAGCGAATGGGCCTTGTGGATAACTGATGTTGTAGCACAACATCTATTATGAAGAGGCATTGTGATCCAAAGGATTTCTTTGACGAAAAAGTGGGCCAACATACAGAACTAATTCAACTAATCAACTTTACCATAACTATATTGCTCTCAAATTTATCTATCATTTTCTCATTTTCTATATCCATTCTTTTCCAAAAACTAGTGCATAAAATGCTTTTGATTTTGGCATAGTATGATCGAACTTCATTAACTTTCAAAATGGAGAGCCAAATTCAACTAAGGACCCATGATTTTGCAGGAGCAAGTGTTTTCCTCTAGGAACCCATCTTTATGCATCATCAACCAAAAGCAGCAGAAAGCAAAAACCAGTAACATATGAAAGAATTTCAAGTTTCAAGTGTCTTCTAACGTTACCTGTTATACACAATAAAATTCCACCCAGAGACATCCAACCACCTTTCCTTGTCTTCCTCAAGAATTTGTACATGTAATATGGAGAAAGTGCTTGATAGACATGTCGGTTCCAGCTAAAGATATTGTACAAGCCAAGGGCACTGATGCAGAGTAGCCAAATCAACACAACTGGTGCAAAAAGGAATCCAACCCGATGTGTGCCGTAGT
The DNA here is from genome assembly GCA_022113865.1 of Chimonanthus praecox. Classification (NCBI taxonomy): domain Eukaryota; kingdom Viridiplantae; phylum Streptophyta; class Magnoliopsida; order Laurales; family Calycanthaceae; genus Chimonanthus; species Chimonanthus praecox. Next base: position 1,120,723 of record CM039090.1, on the reverse strand, counting down.
GTTGTAGGGCAAACAAGCATACAAATATAAAGCAAGTGATAGGAACAACAGCATCTGCAGATGGAGATGAATGAAGAAGTTCAACATGGGTATGTTATAAAGAACTGGCAAAGCTGTCATGCAAATAAACTTGATAATAACATTTTGAAAAATAAAAACTTGCTACTTCAATTTTGAAGGGACTGGTAGTGGATGGTTTGCCCTAAAAGAATAATGGTTTTGAACTATACATGCCATCTTTACATGCATATAATTTTTTTTAAAAAAATCTCCATGCCATATTATTTATTTTCAGTGCAATATAACTATTCGAAAGAGAAGATGAAGGAATTATTTCCAACTGAATGTAAGTATTTAAAAGCAAATAGAGATGAAAGGCTAAACCCAAAAACCCAAGGCCTCAAATTGGCCAGTCACTACAAATCAGTATTAACAAGATGAACTGCCAGAAAGTGGGTTCTTCAACAATTCTGCATCAGCCAAATTTTATTAGCAAATAGGTCAAGACTCAAGACATTGGCAGAAAGGTTGAAGCATGAAGAGAACTGCCCACTTCACAAGATGAATTGAAATACTTGACTGCAGTTCATATTCTTGCCTCTTCAGTTCAATCCGACACCCCAACTTAATTTTGTCTGAGTTGATTTCCTTGGAGAAATTGGCAAACAACCTCTAGAGACCTTAAAGCCCTTGAACTCATTTATCTTCATCAAAATACAGATAGTGAGTTTTCATGGTTTATCCCAACAATGTGTATGGCGGTAGTCAGAATTATTTGCCTCTCTTGCTACATAAAGGGTTCTTAAACTGCTGGTTTGTCCACGTCTAGTTCATACCATCTGACCTCTTTTGGTTGAAATCTTCGTTCGCTTGATTGAGATCTTTGTACATTTTCTTTGACTACCAATTTGAAAAATCACTTTCAAGGTTATGCAATTTTTTTTGGCAGAATGTAAATACCTGCTTATATGATTTGATCCATTTTTATCTCAAAGAAGAGATTCGTTTCTCCCAGATAAGGAAAAAAATAGAAAAGAATGGGCATTTTTCGAATGTCATAAATTTGCCATATTTTCTTACTTATCCCGAATGAAGTTTATGTTTTCAATCAAGCCAGCACCATAAATCCCTCCACTTTATTTAAAGACAAGTGGGTAACAGAAAAACAAGGTATAAACAGATTGAAAATGAGGAAAAAAACACAATCCAAAGTCAGAGGATGAAAACTTACATTCATGGTGTTCTTTAGACATGGATAACTCAAGTCCTGAGACAGCGGAGAAAACTGGATCACAGACAGGCATACTCTCTATCAGTAAACACTAATGGAATCTGAATCAAGAGAAACAAATGCATATAGAGGAAGATAAAATTACCAGAAATAGCTGGAGTGAGCACACCATCTCCAATCACCATACAAGTACCAACCAAAACAAGGAGTAACAAAGCAGTGTGCAAGGTCTTGTGCTTCTCAAGCAAAATTTTCAACTTTGAATTGTTTCTCGTCTCTGGAGGGCTTTCTAACTTGTATGTGGATACTTCTTCATCTGCAAGCTGCCAGTTAGGTAAAAGGCTTACTTTGGCATGCCTGCATATCAAAGAATACAGGGCAAAAGTCCCTCCTGCAAAATCACATATGGGAAGGTTCTATCATCATCACCAATAGTCATTTAACCATTTGGGAAGACTTAAACGTGCAAAAACCAAAATGGGTTACTTAATTCCTTTTACAGGCTTGTTTGGTAGAACCAGAATTTATAATTTCTTAAACTCTGGAATTAGCAAAGTTTGTGTATTCTAGAATTTTTAGAATGTTGATGATTTGGATACCAAAGATTTTGATAAAATGGGGCATTGACTTCGCTGTTTATTGCACTTTTTACATTTCAAATGATGAAAAGGAAAGGTTGCATCCCAATCAATAGCCTTTATAAAATTCCTCGCCTAGCAATATGTGTTCAGTAGGCTTATAATTACCAGTTGCAATCTAAGAATCCACAATCTAGAGTGATTCAGATTCGGGATTCCAAAAGAACTTTCATATGGGTAATTACAAAGTCACTAAGATTCAAATTTTGGGTAAATTCAAAATTCTTAATCTAGACTTCTAGTACCACCGAATATGGGTGTCTTTGAAGAATTTTGTAAATTACAGAAGATTCCAATTCCAATAAAAAAATCCAAGACTACCAAACAGAACCTATAAATCATCACAGCTGTTGACTTATTTACCTTCTCCATTGTCATCTGCTCTAAGAACTATGAAGACGTATTTCAAGAGAGGGAGCAGAGTTAATGTCCAGAAGACGAATGAAAGCACGCCAAAAATCTCTTCATTTGATTCTGAATGGGTGATGTCGTCTGCAAAAGTGCTTTTGTATACATACAACGGGGAAATGCTCAAGTCCCCATACACAACGCCAAGGCTCTGGTATGCTAAGAGAAAAAGTGTTCTCCAAGAATCCTTCTGCAATCCCATTCCATTATTCATTTTTCAGAGATTGAATTCAAGCCAAAAGTGTAAAAAATAACCAAAGGCAGAAACACACCTCAATCAATTAGTAGGGATCTACTTCCTGATTTGGAAAAAATGGTCAAATCTGGTACTATTTTTGGGTAGCAATTGGTTATTTCAAAGAATGTACTTTCTTTTCCATTGATCAAAGATCAAAAGGTGCTTAAATTCAGCCCAATTCAGGTATGCTAAGAGCAAGTGTGTTCTCCAAGAATCCTTCTGTAATCCAATCCATTATTCAATCTTCAGAGATTGATTTCAACCCAAAAGAGTAAACAATAACCAAAGCCACCGCAAAGCCACAAAAATGCTTGAACCAATTAGAAGGAATCTATTTTCATGGAAAATAACCCTTTTTTGTTTAAAATTGGCTGAACTGAGTTCTACTTTTATCTAAAAAATGGTTATTTAAAAAAAAAAGTACTTTCATTCTATTCTATGCATCATATTTCAAAAGGGAGCTCAAATTCAGCCCAGTTCAGCAGAAATTTCCACAAAAGAAAACCACCCCATGTTACAATCTTATTAAAAGAAGAAAAACAGATGCAAGAATTTAGTAGAGGGGAAGAAAAGGCTGAAGTAGTAATTCATTCCATTATTCAATTTTCAGAGATTGGATGCAACCTAAAGGAGTAAACAATAACCAAAGCCACTAACACACTTCCACCAATTAGAAGAAATCTACTTTCCTGGAAAACAACCATTTTTTGTTGAAAAACGGCTAAACCCACTTCTGCTTTTAGCTATTATGGGTGATTTCAAATGAAGTGCTTTCATTTATATTCCATGTATGAAATTTCAAAAGGAGCTTAAGTTCGATCCAATTCAGCAAAAATATGCAGAAAAACCAAACCCATGTTGCAATCTCATTAAAAGAAGAAAAACAGATCTCAGCATTTAGTATGAAGAATTAAATAAATTTAAAAAAAAAACTGAAAGCAGTAATCCATTCGACAGACACGCTTCAACCCATTAGAAAAATCTACTTTCCTGGAAAACAACCAATTCAGCCCAGTTCTATTTTTATCTAAAAAATGGTTAATTTGAAGAAAGTAGTTTCCTTTCTATGCCTCAAATCTAAAAGAGGAGCTTAAGTTAAGCCCGATGCAGCAGAAATTTTCAGAAAAGAAACCAAACTCATTTTACTATCTCAAAGAAGAGGAAAAAAAAAAAATCTTAGCATTTGGTATACAGTAAAAATGCTAAAGTAGCAACCGTTGCTTCAACCAATTACAGGGAAACTAATTTCCTGGAAAACAACCGTTTTTTTTTTTGTTGAAAATGGCCAAACCCACTTCTATTTCAGCTAATAATTGGTGGTTTCATAGAAAGTACTTTTGTCTCTATTCCATGCATTAAATATCAGAAAAGTGAGTTTAAATTCAGCCCAAGTCAGCAGAAATTTCCAGAAAATAAGAAAAACAGATCTCAGAAGTTTTATGAAGAAAAAAAAACTGCAAGTAGTAAACCCATTCCATTATTCAATTTTCAGACATTGAATTCAATCAATTAGTAGGAATCTATTTTCTGGAAAATATCCATTTTTTGTTAAAAGTGGTTAAACCCAGTGTATTTTTAGCTAATAAATGGTGATTTCAAAGAAAATACTTTCCTTTCTATTCCTTGCATCAAATAAAAAAAAGAGGAGCTTAAATTCAGATCAATTAAGAAGAAATTTCCAGAAAATAAACCAAACCCACATCACAATCTCATTAAAAGAAGAAAAAAGATCTCAGCATTTAAAATGAAGAATTAAAAAAAAAAAAAACTGAAAGTAGTGATCCATTCCATTGTTCAATTTTTCAGAGGTTGAATTCAACCAATTGGTAAGCCTGGAAAATGACAATTTTTGGTTAAAATGGTTAAAGTCACTTTTATTTTTAGCTAAAAATTGGCCATTTCAATGAATGAGCTTTCCCTTCTATTCTATGAATCAAATATCAAAAGGGAGCTTAAACTCAGTCCAATTTAGCTGAAATTTCCACAAAAGAAACCAAACCCACGTTGCAATCTCATTAAAAAATAACCAAACCCACCACAAAGACACAAAGAAGCTTCATTCAATTAGAAGGAATATACTTTCCTGGAAAATACACATTTGTTATTAAAAAAAGGGCTAAACCAGTTCTAATTTTAACATAAGATTGATTATTTTAAAGAATGTACTTTCCTTATCATTCTATTTATCCAATATCAAAAGATAGCTTAAATTCAGACAGCAGAATTCTGGAAAAGAAGCCAAAACCACGTTACAATCTCATTAAAAGAAGAAAACAGGTCTCGGCATTTAGAATGAAGAATTACCAAAAAGAAAACTGAAACTAGTAATGCATTACACCAATTAGAAGGAATCTACTTTGCTGGAAATCAACCATCTGTAATAAAAGGAGCCTAAATTCAGCCCAGTTTGGCAGAAATTTACAGAAAATAAACCAAAACCACGTTTACAATCACATTAAAAGAAGAAGAAAAAATCTCAGCAATTGGCATAAGAAGAAAATGAGATAGTGGTAACCTTCGAATAACCAAAGCCACAAAAACGATTCAATCAACAAGAAAGAATCTACTTTCCTTGAAAACAACTATTTTTCTGTTGAAAAATAGCTAAACCCAGTTCCATTTTTAGCTAATAATTGGTGATTTCAAAGCACGTACTTTCCTTTCTATTCCATGCATCAAATATCAAACGATGGAGCTGAAGTTCACAAGAAATTTCCACATAAGAAGAAAAACAGATCTCAGCATTTAGTATGAAAAATTAAAAAACAGAGGTGAAAGTAGTAAAACCTTTGAAGAACTCCAACACTTCCCCTTCTCAAGATCCATGTTTCATAGGAATTGGATCTTCACATCAATCTTATTTTTCTTGTTGCGATGCAGAGATCTGCACTAGAATTTGTTCATACGAGAAGAGAAGCAAAAGAAGAAAACTTTCATGAAAACAAGAATAGAGAAAAGGCTTATATACAGAAAGAGAGAATTGGACGTATCTTCCATTCTTCTTCCCCACACTATTTTCATGTACTCAAGAAAGTCGCATTGCGTAATGAAACGGCGAAAAAGCAGAGCATGTGAGCTTGAGAAATGATTCTAAATCTGAAATTGGATGCAGGCTTCGCCAAACCCAGATGATGGAAAGTGAAAAGAACAGGAAAACTTTTCGCCCATTTGGATTTTTACCTCCAGTTGGTGAAAATGGGAAAGGTGAATTTACATGCAGCTGAAATGCAGAGCTGACAACATGGGATTAAATAAATGCAAGGACAATGCAGAGGAGATCCAGTGTAGGGATTAAATGCATGCAGAGCCGAAAATTATAATTCTATAAAACAAAAACTTTGTTAATTTAAAAATGTAAAGAAACTACTCTAATTAATATATTTAGCTATATGATTGAAACTAAGTAAAGTTTTAATAATTAATTAAATTAAATGTATTAAAATAAATTTTATTTTAAAATTTAGATATGTACAAGACCCAATTCAATTTGATAATGTTATTATAGCAAAAATTGATAAAATGATTACAACTAAAATTGAATCACAAAAATTTGTGTATTAATTATGGTAAATTAGAGTTTTCATAAAGATAAAGATAAAGACAGAACACATGTAGATTTTTTTATAACAAAATATTTTCTTATTTATGATGACATTGAAAAAGAGAATTAATTTTAAAAAAAAAAATATTCCTCCTGATCTTTTTTTACCATTTCTTTCTTTCTTGTTAACTTACTATTTGCCTCCTTATAAACTAGAGGTCTTAGATAAAAGTTTTAAGAATTTTTTGAACAAAATTATTTATTAAAATTCTACTAAAAAAATATATAACTATATTAATATTTAAAGAATAACTTAATTTCAATGGGTTGGCAAAAAAACAGACGTCTTGTTTAAGAATGAAGAGTCTTATATTCAAGTCACAATTCAAGACAAAAGCACCATTTTCTATATTTTTCTCCAATGTGTGCATAGATATATTTTCACATATTTAGAAAGATAAGTCAAGTGTAACACATGAACACTTTCTGTCATAAAAAATATATATATTTTGAATAATTTTTTTTGAAAACCCTGATTTTTTTCATATATAAGAACTTTTTAACAAACAACTATGAGAGAATTTATAAGTAATATTTTAAATATTACTTTTAAAAATGCGTATTTCCATGTCACACTGCTTGAGATGGAGAGAGAATTGCAAGCGTGAAGATTCCTTTTACATTATTGTGAATAAATGTTCAAACAAGAAATGATTTCAAAAGGAGAAACTAAAGTTTTGTTACTTTGTCCATTAATCTTTATGATTGCATTTACTATGTGATTATAATAGGACGCCAATTTAGACACCAGACTTTTCTGCTAGGAGACATCAGTTTTTGGATTTTGAGGGAAAATTACGGTTTTGCCCTCTCGTGTTTTATCATTCGGACAATTTTTTAGTTCATTTTTCACTTCCTTCGAACGATTCAGAATCGATCCCTTTTGCCTTCCCGCGTTTTATCTTTCGAACAATTTTTCAGTTCAATCGAATCATTCGAAGGATTTTTCAATTGAGTTTTCAGTTCCTTCGAACGATTCCACTGTGCAATGGAATCGCACAGTGGAATCGTTCAAAGGATCATAAGATCCTTCGAATGAATCAACGTTTGCAGCTATAGTAAAATCTTTTAAAAAAATTTCTACACTAAAATGTCTTCTAAAATTTTAAGCACTGTGTATTTCCAAAATTTCTAAAATTAAATATTCAGACTAATTACGATAATCTGATAAAAATACTTTAAGACTTTAAGGTCGTTTGACATTCCCAAATACTTAAAATACAGTGTTTTACAAATAAGGGTATCCATCAGCTGTGTCAAAAATATATTCCCAAATGCAGTCGAATCGTTCGAAGGAACTGAAAAATCGTTCGAAGGATAAAACGCGGGAGCGCAAAAGGGATTGATTCTGAATCGTTCGAAGGAAGTGAAAAATGAACTAAAAAATCGTCCGAATGATAAAACACGGGAGGGCAAAACCGTAATTTTCATCAAAATCCGAAAACTGGTTTCTCCTAGCAGAAAAACCTGGTGTCTAAATGGGCGGCCTTATAATATTGTCTTTTCTACTTGCACTTCATTGTCCAGGAATTTAAATTTTATAAGGTAGAGTCTGCTGTATGTTATTTGTAGTACTTGCATGGGTGGTTCATATGAGCTCTTGCATTAGTTTGAAAAGTTATTTTTGGATTAAAGTATCTATAAAAATTCATGTTAATAAAAAATAAAAATTAAGATTTTAATTTCAACTCTAGAGTGACTCTTATTAAAAAAAAAAAAATACATCATTTATAATAAAAAAAAAAAAAAACTAACTCTAACCAAACTTTAAACTCTAAATCCTAAAACCCAAACATAAATTTTAAAATGGCCAGAGATCCTTCCACGGGAATTTTGTGTTTAACGACACGGGTTTTAGTTTATTTCCAATTTTACCCTTCGCATGAACAATACAATTTCAATGAGCTGATTTTTACTGTTCATGTGAATTTCGGCGAGCCGATTTAAAATTTTAGAGAGCCGAATTGCACTATTCATGAATTTTGGCGAGCCGCCTTGCAATTTCGGCAAGCTGATTTGCACTGTTCATGAATTTTGGCGAGCCGAATTGCACTGTTCATAAATTTTGGCGAGCCGGTTTGAAATTTCGAATAGCCGAATTGCACAGTTCATGAATTTTGGAAAGCCGGTTTGTAATTTCAGATAGCCGATTTGCACTGTTCATGGATTTTGACGAGTCGACTTACAATTTTGACGAGACCATTGCACTGTTCATGAATTTTGACATTCTTTTTTTTCGGTACAGAAGGTGAAGGGTAAATTAGGCATCACGGTAAAACTCGTGTCTGTATACACAAATTTAAAATTTATCTTTCATTTGATACAAGTAATACACCTCAAGAACTATGTTAGATATATTTATTATTTAAAAAAAAATAGAATCTAGATTTCTAATAAGTTGGTCTCTCTTGTCAAAGGGCATTGGTAGAAAAGATGTATCCACTGAATTCTCTATGAAAGGGGACAAAGAAAGAAACTGGTATTATCACATGTGCTCTCCCATCATTTTCATCTCATTATTTCCATTACCAAGAAAGAATTCAAGTTGGGAGAATGAAAATGGTCCATCAACTCCCTATTTATACAAAGGAAACTTACAAGGGACCACTCATTTTTGAGGTCTAGGACTCAATTTATGAAGTCTATATTATTAAAATTATTAACTTTAAAAAAAATTAGATATAATATTTTATAATGCTCATTTGATGCATTCTCACTATTATAATATTCATGATAGGTCAAAATATATATTCAATAATTTATTTTTAATTTAAAAAAATAAGGACCATCTCCTTCTACTTGCCATATTCCATTACTTCACACCGGAGTCATTTCTAATCTATTCCTCTTACACCAAAACTACCTTAATAAACTTCTCTAGCTTTTTAAAAAAAAAAATTATAACCGAGTGGAACAACGAGACAAGGGCCCTCATAAACCCGAGAGAACGAATTACACACACAAGACACCCCAAGTTTATACTGTTAGGATCAAACTGGCTACCTATCACTTCATGAGGCAGGAAGTAACCAATTGATCTATCGAACATTAGGTCTCTAAAATTTTAATCTATTTAAACTATTTTAATTTTTTTTTCTAAATTACATATTCTCAGTTCTACTTTTTAACTATGTTTTACTCATTCATTATAAATTTCACGTTCTGTCATCATTAACATATGTATTCTATCTTTTTTAAATAATCCAGTTGATAAAATGTTATTAATATAAAAATAATTTAAAAATTACTCTTCCATTTAAAATTGACAAGAACTCTTACTTCTACAAAGAAACATACCACGAAAATACATTGCGTTTGATTTAAAATTTTGTAAAAATGAGTGTGGATAAGGAGCAGGACATGTTCTTTGAAGCAGCAAAGGCACATGGTGGGGACTGGGGACATTTTCCAACCATTGGATGGATCGGGCTTTATCCTCACGGGCCAACCGTCTTTTCCTAACAAACCAAAACAATACACGTTCCAAATATACTTTGATCTCCTTCTAACTTACAATAAATGTTATCTCAGCATTCTGAATTGCAAAATCAGTTACTCGTAAGGTCTGATTAGATCAAGATATTATGATTATTATTATTATTATTATGATCGAAAGTGCTTTGGTGTCTTGCCGACTAATCTTTTGAGATATGTGTACACTTTCCTATATATACATGTCGAGTTCAAGCGATGGAATTTTACTTTGTATATATTCCACAGAGAGTGATCCTTCATTGGAGTCACTCTGGATTTATCCAGTCTCAAAATCCAACATACATCATACATCATTTTGTATCTCAATCCAACGATAATTTTTTATCATGGACGGTTGATAATGGGGTCCAGTAACAATCATCTGGAGATGTTGAGATTGAATTGTTTCTTTGATTGAAATGGATCTCACTTGTAAAACTAGCTCACCCTTACCATATGATCAAATCTTGTTTAATCATTTTTCTACGCACGAATAGCAAAGATGATTTATATGGATAACTTAGTCGGTCTAAGCTTTTAGGATTACGCTAGAGGTCTTGAGTTGACTTGTATGATACACAATGCTTACAGATGGTTTCGCGTATTCGTGGGACTAATCTCACCTCCAATGTGGGATAGGGATACCCATATTATAAAAAACCAATTATGTATCGACCAATATTTCATTTCCTGCGTTGACTTAGCCTGACTGAACTTAATTTTAAATAAATATAGACTAGATTAAATTAAGGGATTTTGATCATGAACCCAATTTGAAAGAAAAAATATTTAAATGCTCAATTTTTTTACCCATTAAAATTTAAAAAATTAGTCAACTACTATGCATGAAACCAAGTCTTTTCCTCTTTTACTTTCTATTAATAATTATGTTTTAAATAATAAAACTTGGGTCAAATCAGTAAGTTAATTGAGTTGGGTGGGCAGAGAAACTGCAAACAACAAATGCCAACCCGACCCCACCGATTTCCACCACCATTGGCTAATAGGGTCGTTGATACGGGAAGAATTGGTGCTCCTGCGGTCTAACTTGCCTTTTTGAAGTTCATGAATCTTTGTGGCATGGTACACTGGTGGGCCAGCAAATATTTGACCATAAGATTTTAGCCACGTATGTGCATATAAAGTGGTCGTCACTCGTCACATGAAACCGATTCTGATTCCATTTTATTATTTCCTACAATGACTTTTTGGTCATAGATATCTCTCCCAAGTCCCAACCACTGACTCAAAGTTGAATCTATCACATGTTGTGGGCCCACGTATCGAATTCCTTTCATAAGTTTTGTTAAATTAAAATAAAAACTCTAATTACACTTACTCTACCCAACTTAATGTCGATTGCTTTTAAAACGAGTCTATAAATAAGATAATATAATATGAGAAAATTTCTCAATATTTTTTTAGTAAATCATAATATGATAATATTTTTTAATTAAAAATCACTTTTTAAAATTAGTCATTGAGAGAAGTGTGTCTCAAATTTTATATGGAATCATTAATTTATCAAATTAGACAACGTAAGATTTTCTTACCACTTATTCACCCTCTCTTGTATGCAACAATTTCACGTGGAATTTTCTCTGATACTATATTAGAAAATTATGACTTAATAATATTCTTGAGGTAAAACTTCTCTTAAAAACTAACTATTGAGAATAAGGTACCAAAAATATTATATATAGTCATTTGTTTATCAAATTAATTGATGTCGGACTCCATTTCCACTTTAGAATATTAACTATGGGCGAGATTGACTCTAAAATTCGGTTAGAAAACAATTGTGTCTAAAATTGGACGATCTTTCTTTTACACCTATCTAGCATATAGTGTCAAATTAGACTCTCTTGGTTTTAAATTTTTTAAACATGAATGACTTACATTTGTCTAAATTTAAAAGGCCAAGATGGTTTGGATGGTTAATTAATAATACATTTTTATATATTCTATATTTATATACTAACTATTAAATTCCAAACAGTCAAATACATCAATGCTCTATTTGATAAAAGGCCTTTTTAAAAAGTCTTTCTAACCTAACCATTTAAAATTAGATTGAAATGTCATATAGAAGTATTGAAAGGAAATAGATATGATTTGGTTTTGATTTAAAGATATAATAAAATATTTAATCATAAAACTAGATACAATAAAACAGTTGGAAATAAATACATGCGGGTGTGATATGGCTTTTTGGAAGATTTGTAACAAAATATTTGACTACAGTATTACAAAAATTTAATAATACGTGGTTTTGTATATATTTTTTAAATATTTCAAAACAAGTACAAACTTAAAAAAAAAAACAAAATAATCAATCGTTATCTTTATTTTTTGGCTTTTAAGGGATGTACTTTCCTTTTGTCTTTATATGAATTTTTTTTTAATAATGAGTTAGTTTTTCATTAAAAAATACAACAAGAAGAAGGCATCCTAGTCCAAAAAAAGACAGAGACCACATGGCCAAGCAGTCAAGCACAAAACAGAAGATCCAAGAAAAGAGCCCAGAAAATATACAAAGCCCTGCCCAAATGCAGCACAAAGGCCCAAAACAAGCCCAGAAGGCGGCCACAAAAGATTAAATAGAAGGCCCAATTAGGCCCAACAATCCAAGCGCATGGGGAAAGCCCATCCCAAGGCCAGCAGGAGCAAGGGTCTAAATCTCGGCCGATACATATCGTATAGCTAGAGAAAAAAAAAATCGGCCAAATATCGGTTGTGGGCGGGCCGATATTTTAGCCGATATTTGCCCATATCGGGCGAATATCGGACTAATATCTACTAATATTTATATTTTTTAAAAGAAAAAGCCACTGAGATGTTCAAAAAAAAAAAAATTAAGAGAAAGAATTCACTCAAGATCTCGGCCGATATGAAGATTCTGTCGAAATTTGGTTCGGCCGAATTTTCAACCCCTGACTAGGAGCAACCAGTTAAAACTTAAAACTACCCAGGGATGTGGCAGAAGATCCCACCAGACCTGTGATGGGAACACTCTCATCAGCGATCCATTTTTTGTAATTAATATTTTTATTATTTCATTCCATTTTTGTATTTTCTTCCTTTTTCTTCTCTTCTATATTTTCTCCAATAAATACAATAGAGATCGGGTCTCTCAATGATTAAGAGTGCACAAACAAATCCCATAAGCACATTACAAAGACCTTACAAACTATATCAATCATTGAGATATCTCCATTCAATTCCATAAGCACTCAATATTATTTCATTTATAGTTTCATAAAAAAATAAAAAACCGAGATTATCTTAGAATAAAAAATAAAAAAATTGATGAAAATAATTAAAAATAAATAAATTTGAAGAAAAAAAGTTTTGAAATGGACAAATACCTTTACACTTGAAGAACTTGTTTTCAAATCTTCTTAAAATCATATTAAATGTAAGATTCAAATCGAAAAACGGTCAAAACAACATTTTTTTTTTTGAATGAGGCCAATACTTTGTAAGATAAAGAATAGTCGAAGGAATAAAATTTTAATGTTAGGTAGGTCAAAATATAAAAGAATAGCCAAAAAATTTAGATTTTCGCTGTAATTTTTCCTTAGCTGCTAATTGCAATGGGTTGGGCACAACAAATGGCTTAAATTTAAGCTGAGTTAGTGTGGCTTGGGCTGGGCCAGGGGTATAAGTCTCAGCCGATACTGTACGTATCGGCTGAGATATCTCAGATTTTCGAGGACCCGAGTATGGCCTGGAGCATTAATGGCCCAAAAGCTACAGTTAAATGGGTCAGAATCAGATCATTTTAGACAAGACCCTGACCCAACATAAGAAATGTTTGGGCTAGTTTATTTCCTGCCACCCAACGATTATTGAATTAATACTGCCTAGAGGTGCAACTTGGGTGAGTGGGTTGGCTTGAGACCTTAAACTTAGATCACTCATATTAAATTTGATTACTACTTTTTGACCCAATTCGCCCATAACCCAATCCATTTTTAAAACTCCAAGTCCATATTTAATTCAAGTCGGGTTGGGTTAAATTGGATAACAAGTCAATCAGTGTAGTTTATTACATTGTATAAATATGTTATGAGTAAAGAGAAATCGGTAAAGGCAAAGCAAGTCTCCATAATTAAAATGTAATCACCGTAAAGAGTTAAGAGTCTAAAAAGTCATTAAATAAAGATATAAAAAATGATGAGTGTGTGTTTTTATGTATAAAATTTTGATAATTTAAGCAAGTCGAGTTATACAAAGCATGACTTTAATCAGACCCAGATTAAAATTGGGTCAAGTGTTCTTAGAATGGATTGAATCTTTATTTTAAACGGGTTGCCTGTCCATATTTCAAGTTGGGTCAGTTGGGTTTAGGTTGACTCGAACCCTAGTTGCACTCCTAATCTTGACTTGAACTTGGATTATGGACTTGGATGTGCATGGATTATTTCCTTATTTCTAATTTTATCACTTTAATTTTTCTAATTTTAATGAATGATTATTTTCCAAAATTTATCCATTAAGAGATAAGATTTCTAGTACTTGTGATCAGGGATTTATATCTCAGATATCAACCGATATTTCAACTGAGAAATTTCCTTCTCCTATTTTTATTTTAAAACCATCTGTATCGGCCGTATATTGCCGATATCTCAAATCTCAACTGATACATATTGTATCGAGATTTGTTTCCCTGTTTGTGATAATTACTTCATATTTTGATTAAAGTGAGGTTTCACCACACCTTATCGAAGCATTCAGTTTCCAACTAATATTGAGCCATGTGAATTCAAGTTATCTACTAATTTTCAAAGACATTATTTGTACTGTACTTAACCTACTACTTGAACATGTAGGATATGTTGTTATTATAAGGCCCAAGGCCCATATTTGCATGATTTGGTGAACTTTAAGCCCAATTCAAATATGGATAAGCAAGATTTAGGTTAGATTTTAAACCTAAATTGCAAAGTCAGGCCTATCTTGCTTGGGGTAGAATTATCAATGAGTTAGGTTTGGTTGGATTTTAGTCAGGATTGGTTGACCTATTTATCTACACCCTCCGACTCATCCAAGGCCCATTCCCCACCTATTCATTAACAGGCCCATTCTCGCTCCACTTGATCCTAAATTGTAATAAATGGGTTGACCCAGTCCAATCCATTCACCTATTTGTTAAATTATTTAATCTATTTCCTAAATGGATGATGGCCTACCCAAATCCATATGGACCCATACAATGGGCCTCCCATCCAAAGCTCGAAATATATCGAATTTAAGACGGAGGAACTAAGCAGTAAACTTCATTCAAAATGAACCCGTGTCCCTGATTAGGTTTAGAGCAACCCGCAAGACCCGACCCGTCGAGTTCCACCATGAGAAGACCCCAAAAGCCCGAATGGCTTGAAAAACAACAGATGGAACCCATTAAGGGAATAGCTAAGTGTTTGTTACTTTTGTCTATAAAGCTTAGCTAAACTTTAGCTAAGATTTTAATGAAAATTTCAAAATTTTAAAAATATTATTCTCTCGAGAAGATAAATTAAATGAGATTATACTTATTCACTGGATATATGAAAGCCTCTATGAAAATATTACACAGATAGACGAGACAAATAATTTTAACGACTATAAAGATGATGAAAATTATGAATAAACTCCTTTGTTCACTCTAAAAAAAAGCTTAATACAGCAACCAAAAATAAAACTCTAATGACCAACACCAGGGCTTGGGACAGCTTCATGGCTAGAATTCAGATCAAAACCTTCTTCTTTTCTTCCATACCTTTGACTTCTTCCATCTTTCTTTCAAAAGCAAGAAGATTTTGAGTACCCATTTCTCTAAAATGGTGGAGAAGATGAGAGATATCTCCATCAAGCCTAGCTCCTTCTCCCCATGAAGAAGAAGATGAAGGTAATAGAATCACTGCTGCAACGAGTAGAAGAAGAACACTGAGGTTCCTGACCTTGTTTGCCATGAGAAAGAAATTCTATTCACAAGGTGGAAGTGTAAATAAGAAAGGGTAGCTGTTGGGTTTATATATGATTTGAAGGGGACCATGATGTCATCATTGAATGTAATTTTTTATGCTATTATATGAGATATCATTTTTGTAGGATATAGGCTTTGGAGGTATCATCTTTAGTCAAATATGTTGATTATTTAAATAGGAAATTGTTTATCCAAAACTATGCACCGGTGCATAAACCTATATTTTGTGTGATTGGAGTTTGAAATTTCACAATGTTGGACTCTAAATGAGTTTGATAAAATTTTGTTGATGTTTTTAATGTCTAAATTTTTAAAGAATTTTTTTTTTTATATAAAATAGAAAAGTATTGTAGATATAAATGAAATTTTGGGTTATCATTTTCTTTTCTTTCCTAAAATTCTTAATATTTTACAATATTCATAAGTTGTTTTCCCAAAGGGATTGGAGTGATGGCTAGGAATTCATCTTAGGATGTGAGAGTTCTGAGTTCAATTCTTACTCTATTTCAAAAGGGCCACTCCCCGTAAAGTTATCTAGTGTGTGTGAGCTGAAAATTAGTAAAGTGAACATCTTGGTCATAACAAAACTTGATAAATATTAGACAAAATTTTGAGTTCCAACCAATATATGAAACTTAGAAATGGTGTCTCACCTACTAACTTTGGATGATTGATTAGGACACGAGAGATTGATAATCTGGCCATTGGATAAGTTTAACTCTGGATATATAAATTTGATAAGAAATAGTTTATCATGTGATACTATAGTATATATTAAATATTGTCATCCTCGGAGTCATAACCATATTTTTTCGATAAACTCTTAGAATTTTACTTTTATCCTCAACTTTACAAGAAGTAATGTTTTTCTTTTACTTCACAACTTATCATTATCATCGTCATCATTAGCCAATATCGCATATATATAAAGTCAGTTTTATGAGTTCTTCTTTAATAAACTTTATTATAAATTATACCATCAATCACTTTACATTCTAATATATTATTTTTTATCCTTTTTCTTTATATTTAGACCATTTTCTCTTTCTAATGCCTTCGTTTGCATAGACTATCTACTTTATGCATTAAGATATGCTTGATCTTGATTTGCTTCATAACTTTTCAAATTACAACATAATCAAATAGGCCATATGGAGATTATTTATACACTAAAATCAGGTGTATAGCTTATTCACATATCACGGGGATCATTCCTTCTAATCCTTTCTTTAATCTCTTTGGATTTGATTTGAGGCAATTGAGGAAATATAAAATAAATAATCAAATGAAAAGTACTTTTTATTATAAAATTCAAGTCGTTGACCATCCCATACCTCGTGTTCTGTTTCCTCGTGCATTCCTTTGAGAGTACTCGAGTCACTCAAAGCCTATGAACACCTAACCTATAATATCCTCTAAAATAATTTAAGATTTTTCGTTTGAACTTTGAAGTTTGTGGTCGATTGAAAGACATGTCTAGAACCCTTAAATTAGGGGTGTCGGACCCATTTTCTTGGTTTGGGTTAAGAATGGTTATAGATTTTTTAAAGGGTCTCCATTTACACACTCGAATTTTCTGCTTCTACATATTTAATTTTTGGTAGAAGTGACTAATTATCATTTTGCTCCTACATTTCTATTCGTTCGAAGAAATTACCAGTTCATTTCGTCATTCGTTCGAACGAATGGACACATACCCCATGTAATTTGATTCGTTCGAACGAATCCCCTTATAAATCCATTAGTTCGAACGAATGAAATAGGTGAACAGTAACGTGGGTTACTGTTCATCCATGTTACGGTTCACCCGTCTTCAAATGAATGAAACGGATGAATAGTGACAGATAAATAGTAACACGGGTTACTGTTCACCTGTCTGATTGAATGAATCAGTTTTTTTTTAAATTTCAAAGTTATTTTTTAAGCACTGTGTATTTTTAAAAATTTTCAAATTAAATATCCGGACTAATTACTATAATCTGATAAAAATACTTTAAGACTTTAAGGTCTTTTGACACTCCTAAATATTTAAAACACAGTATTTTATAAATAAGGGTATCCCTAGAGTGGTCGAAAACACATTTAGGAGTGTCAAAAGACCTTAAAGTCTTAAAGTATTTTAATCAGGTTATCGTAATTAGTCCGGATATTTAATTTGAGAAATTTTGGAAATACACAGTGCTTAAAAAATAACTTTGAAGTTTTAAAGGAAATTTTATTATTTAATAGACTATGCACATTATTTTTTAAGCACCGCATATTTTCAAAATTTCTTAAATTAAATATCCGGACTAATTACGATAACCTGATAAATATACTTTAAGACTTAAAGGTCTTTTGACACTCCTAAATGTGTTTTCGGCACACCATAGGGATACCCTTATTTGTAAAATACTGTGTTTTAAATATTTAGGAGTGTCAAAAGACCTTTAAGTCTTAAAGTATATTTATCAGGTTATTGTAATTAGTTCGGATATTTAATTTGAGAAATTTTGAAAATACACGGTACTTAAAAAATAATGTGCATAGTGTATTAAATAATAAAATCTCCTTTAAAACTTCAAAGTTATTTTTTAAGCACTGTGTATTTCCAAAATTTCTTAAATTAAATATCCGGACTAATTACAATAACCTGATAAAAATACTTTAAGACTTCAAGGTCTTTTGACACTCCTAAATGTGTTTTCGACACACCCTAGGGATACCCTTATTTGTAAAATACTGTGTTTTAAATATTTAAGGGTGTCAAAAGACCTTAAAATCTTAAAGTATTTTTATCAGATTATAGTAATTATCCGAATATTTAATTTGAGAAATTTTAAAAATACATAGTGCTTAAAAAATAACTTTGAAATTTAAAAAAAAACTGATTCATTAAATCAGATGGGTGAACAGTAATTCGCGTTACTGTTCACCCGTTTCATTCATTCGAAGACGGGTGAACAGTAACCCGCGTTACTGTTCACTCGTTTCATTCGTTCGAACCAATAGATTTATAAGGGGGATTTGTTCGAACGAATCAAATTAGATGGGGTATGTGTCCATTCGTTCGAACAGATGACGAAATGAACTGGGAATTCGTTCGAAACGCAGGGGCAAAATGGTAATTAGCTACCTCCACCCGAAAACGGGTGTGTAAACGGGGATCCTTTTTAAATTAAAAAAAAATTATTTGAGATTTTCAATTGAAAATGTGGATTAATGCTTGTCAAGTGGAAAAAGCCTTTTCAATTTTATTTTTTATGTGTGAGAAATCGCATAATACCCAGTGTAAAATTTTAATGGGTGAGTCCACTACTCTTAAAACACATCAAGATTAGATGATGGGAGTTCGAATCCACATGGGTATAGCTAAACAAATTAGTCTAAAAAACATATTTTTAGATAATAACAATGGCATATATAAAAGAGAATATCATCATTGTACTTAAATTTAACAAAGTTTTCTCTCTAAGACTAACTTACAATCTTAAATTGATAAATTGTATTATAATTTTTTTTGTTAATATTTAAATTATCTGAATGTCTTTTCAAGTTGAAATCAAATTGGAGTAATGGGCTTTTAATTTTAGATGACCCATAAAGCAAAAGGAACATAAAAAGAAATAATAAATTTTTGAAAGTGATTATTTCTAAGTATGAAATTAGAAGAAGAGGCGGGGGTATCTAAGGAACTTAGCATTTTAAAATATTTTTTTAATAAAAAAAGTCAATCACAAGTAGGAGGTAGGAGTGGCTAAAAAAAATAAGCATTTTGCCGCCCATATGGCTAAGATTAAGAGACAATGGTCCTTAGATGAGAGGGATAACCATGTTCCTCTGTCCCCTTAAGTGTCAACTTCTAGGGACTCAACTTTCCCTACTAAAAATAAAAAGATGTTGCCTTGTTGGTGAGATAACACTGTCACAAGCTTTCCTATTGAGGTGGACAAAATTTTAATTTTAATATCTGATCATATAATTGGACATGTGGTATTCAATACATGTATTGGAGACTATAGACAAGGGTTCAAATATGCCCTTGCAGTATTGATTTTTTTTTTAAAAAAAATGTAATTATCTCTGTTGTAAAATTTAAATTTGATTTCGTATATTCGTGGGATTAGCCTCACTTCTAATGTGGAGTAGATCAATAAAGATACTTATGCTATCTATTTTTTTTTCTAGTCATCGGGTCAAATATTTCTTGGCTCAAGTGCCCACGTCAGACGCCGAGATCTCGGACCTAGCAATATTTCTACTCCTAAAGTAAACTGATTGCCCAATTCATGGATAGTCAATTGAAGTATCATTCTTTGATTTTATGTAATTATCAATTAATATAAACTCATAGCAAAGCTAATGGTAATGAGATTTCGGTTAATTTTTTTAAAGAATTATTTATAAGTGTTGAGCATATGGTAAGTACTAAGGTCATAATCGCAAAAAGTATAAGTTCTATTCATATGAGCATTAGAAAGACAGTATAATTTTAAACATTTTTTTATGATCAAAGTGTCCATTCTCCAGGCCTCTTACTCAATTAATTCTCTAAGCATGTGCAGGCCTTCCTACTCACACATATTGTGTAATTCTAGAAGGAATGATCCTTTAGAAGAAAATAAGAATCGAACTCAGGACTTTATTTTTCTGAGGCAGGTTCTTAACCATCACTTTAACTTGTTTGAGAAATTATTAATCATTTCAAAACAAAATTTACTAAAAAAAGCTTTGACTAGAATAGATGATTTATTGTTGAGCATGGATTTTGGTGAAGTTTTCTATTTCCGAGACCTTCATATGTCAAATTCCAAGAAGATCTTATATAAGCAATTTTGATGGATCATAAGTTTTGTGATCATTAAAAATTAATGTGCATGTCAAGACTTCTTTGGATCCAGATCACAGTTTTCTGACCAAGCTGGTCCATCCTAATAAATATCTTATTGAGTAGGACCAAATTGGGTCAACCTAGTTTTGAATTATCTAAGCCGAGTTCTTTGTTGACTCACTGAGTTGACTAAACCCGATCATTGTCTCTGACCATTGGATAGATTAAACCAAGTAGAAACTAATGATGATAATGATAATATGAATCAAAGAAAAAATAATTAAAAACTGTAGAAAAAAAATTTAAGAATAGTTAATAGGTTGGACCAAATTGATTAAATAGGCCCAAATTGATTACAGGTACTTTTGGACTGTATTTAGGATTCAATTAAAGGATCGTGGCCTCAATTTGGGCCCTTTTTAGGCATATTAGGCCCGAAAAGAGATGCTTGAGCCCATGTTTTGGAGACACCCATAATTTTATTTATGAAGGAATAGGTTGTTCATTCGGATCTAAAGCATACCCATTTTACCCATTTTCTTTGATCCGAGCCACGAAGCATTCCAATGTCAAAGTTGTGGGCCCATTCATGGATCAAATGTAACTACCCGACCCGAGAACAGGGCTTAGGGTCCAACTCAGTGTGATATTGTCCACTTTGGGCTTCGCACACAAGCGAGCCCCAACAGTTTTGTTTCGAGTCCCACATCGGTTTGGAGGAGAGGAAGGTGAGGGGTTATATAAAGCCACCCCATGTGTACTCTTGTGTGAGGCCTTTTGGGCTGGGCCATGTGAGCCCGAGTCCAGGAACAAAATCATGCGGGTTCGAGTTGCGTGTGAGGCCCAAAGCAAACAATATTACACTGAGTCATGCCCTAAGCCCTTTATTCGGGTCGGGTTATTACATAAACCCAACAATTTCTTTCTCCTAAACCGATGTGGTACTTCCCACATCAGTTTTTTAGTGTGTTTACATACATACAAAGGGGCAGGGTATCACACCAGACGTGAAAGGTTCAAGGCCCATCTGCTAGAAGCCATGATATAAGGAGTTTGGACCGAATGGATCATATAACAAGAATGCGAATCATATCATCAAGATGTTGCTCTCTACCATGTAGTAGGCCCAAGTCCAAAATGCCTCGGGTCCAACAAGCTCAATGTGTCCACCCAAAGAAAAAGAAGAAAGAGAGAGAAAAGAGAAGAAGAGAGAGAGAAAAGAGGAGTGAGTTCCCAACCCCGGCCCTCAGGGGTGCATTTTTTGTGGGCCCTTACTTGAGTCCACATGAAAAACTTTGAGAAAATTTGGATTTGGTTTCACCCAGGCTCTCTTTGGGCTAATACATGAAAACCCGAGTTTGAACCAAAATCTTGAATTTGAATCACATATTATAAAATCTATTTCTTTTAATTGATATCATGTATAATATTAAAGGAGTTCCAATTAAGCCCAAAGAAGCCTCAAACCGAATAAACTTTCATATACATTTGTGTACCAAAATAGACTCAGGTCCTACAATACCGTTTGGGCCGGACTTAAGTTTGACTTATTTGGGCTAACCCAAGCCCAGATTTGAAGATTAATGTCAAAAACAATAGTCAATTGCTAATTTTTAGTTTAGCTTGGTGATAATTTATGAAATAGAACTGATATTACACAACTGCTAATAGAATTGTTGAAACCCAACATTTGGTATCTCAACTGATTGGGCTCCCATCTCTTGTAGTGGGAGGTCTTCAGTTCAATCCCAGACGGCGTTAACCGAGGACGTACTGTGTGAGTGTGGGGCATTCCCCTTGGAGGTTTTGGAGTGGCTTAAAGGGGCCGAAGACGTTGGTTGGTTAGAAATTTCCCCCAGATCTAAAAAAAAAAAAAAAAGAAGTTTATTTAAGGGTGTTTCAATTGAAGAAAAAACCCTCAACCACTCTTACATCTACATTATATTAAGATGAGAGATCTAATCCCGTGGTACCCTGCCCATTGTGAGCACCAATAATTGATGTGGAGAGTCCCACATTGGTAGTGGAAGGAAATGAAATGGGGTATATTTGAGGCCACCCTTGTACTCAAAGAGTCTAAGTGTGACGCGTTGGGGCTCGGGCCCAAAAGCAAAACTGTGAAGGATCGCTTGTATGCGAAGTCCAAAGCGGACAATTTCACACTAAATCAAGTCCTAAACCCTATATTCGAGTCGAGCCGTTACAAATCCACTTAAATATATTTTTTTCAAATATAGTCTAAATAGAATCGAACTCTGTAAATCATGAAACTTTAGTCTATATATTAGATGCCTCTCTCATACTGAAAAAAATAAAGGAAATAGTTATAGTCCTATAATCATCCATCCATATATTTTTGGCTCATGAGCCCACAAATTTGTGTCAAACAGTAGGGCTTGTTAAGGGCTTTGTTCAGGTTTGGCTCAAATTTGCTGAGCTCAAGCCTGACCCAGCCTGAAAAGTCCGACTACCCTTCTATTTTGTGGCCCAAGCCCAACCATTTATCTTCGTCGGTGGTAGTCTCTAAATTTAACTTTTACATCTTAAAAAGTTAATTATTGCCAGTTCCTTTTAATATCACATGCAATTTCAAACATACCATAGATATCTGTACAATCCAATGTATAAGAAACACTAACATTAAGCTCAAATAGGCTCCATAAGTTATATAAAGATTAAGTGGTGAGTATGTATAAATGAATTTTATATTAAGGAATATAATAAATTGAAGTTCATTTTTTTATGGTTAAGATGTTCAGGTATCTTAAAGTACTCGAATAATCTTTGAGAGCTCTTGCAGCACTTGACTAATTCTCAAGACATGTGTAAGTCTTCTTACCTACCGGCATTGAGTAACTCCATAGATGTGATATCCTGACCCATGAGCTAGAGGCCAGGCCCTAGAGAAGCTTATCCAAGTGAAATTGGGCCTTGTCGGTCGGACCAGCAGTGTGGGCAGTTCGGATCCGACAAGCCCAGCAAGTGGGAGTGCATGTGGGAATTTTGGAGAGTCCCACATCGGAAGTTGAGGACTTCTGGATGGGGTTTATAAGGAGTTGCCCCTCCTTAACTCATGAGACGCGTTTTGTACCTACCGGGTTGGGCCAGGCCTAAAGGCAAAACCATGAGGGCTCATTTTTGGGGCCAAAGCGGACAATTTCTCATTGAGTTTGACCCTAAGCCTTGTTTATGGGTCGGGTCGTTACAATAGAGAGATTGACTCTTTAGAGTATAGTGGAAATCAAACTCAAAACTCCTACATTTTGAAGTAGATTCCTAATGTTCACATTTAAATTTAAATAAAGATTGTTTTTAGGTCAGCGATTCTCTCACAAACATTTTATTTTTAGTGTATTCTCGATTTTACCATTTGCATGAACAGTAAAATTTCTACGGGCTGATTTTTACTGTTTATGTGAATTTTGACGAGTCCATTTGCAATTTCGGTGAATCCATTTGCAATTTCGGTGAGCTGATTTGTACTGTTTATAAATTTTGACGAGCAGATTTGCACTATTCATATTTTGGCGAGTTGATTTGCATTATTTATGAATTTGTGACATTCTTTTTGTTTGATACGATAAATGAAGAGTAAATTGAACATCATGATAAAACATATATCATTATACTCAAAATGCACGTAGAAAAATTATTTTTAGTGTACTCTTATTGGATTCTTCCATGGAATCTTGTTTGTCTAAATGTGTAGAAGTAATTGGTGGAATTTATTATATTTTAGATCTGGAGTAACATCTCATCCACCAGTATCAAAGTGGACCCCATCAAACGGAAAGACTTTTCAAGTTCCCGTGCAGTGATAGCGACATTTCATTCCCTGCTCTGTGTACATAGTACAATCTTACACTAAATTTGCCGAACAAATGCCCTGATCAAGCTCCAAACCCTAAATAGAAATTCTAAAGCATGTAACATTTAAGCCAATCAATACAACTAGGGTGAAATGATCATTTGCATTTTAGTATATTTAGTGTTACTGTTCTCACTCACGTGTACATCTTATCAATTAAAGTGGGATGAGATTATAAAAAAAAAATTTAGACACATTAAAAATCACTTTAATTAAATCAATGAAGTCTTGATTTTTAAACACTTTAAATTTAATCAGTTTATATTATTGTTTAATCTTTAAACTTTGTTGCCTTAAAAAAAAATGATCTGATTGATCCAATTGTTGCCTTAAAAAAAAATTGATCTGATTGATCCAATTAAGAAAAAATTTAGTGACCCAGATCTTTTTAATATACCGCTCATCATCCTATTTGGTAAATTAATATCTAATTAGTTGAGTACTGCAGTGCACTGAAGGATCAACAACTTAGTACCAAAGTTGAATTTGGACATGGACCCACTACTTTGTACCGACATAGACCCACTACTTTGTACCATAGTTGAATTTGGACATGGACCCACTACTTTGTAGTTTGTGCCATAGTTGAAAATATCAGTCGAAAATATCAGTAGATACATATATTGAAGTTTTAGCCATCGATATATATTGGTGGGGCCCATGTCATGTCAGCTGATATTTGACTTTTTATATTTCTAGAAAATAAAAAAATCAGCCTGCTACGATATCTTTTAATTTCCATTTTTTTTTAAAAAAGGTCAATATCGTCCCGATATTGTATTTTTTAATTTCCAGAATTTTTTTTAAAAAATGTTGATATCGGCCCAATATTGAATTTATTAATTTCCAAAAACATTTTTTAAATGATATCATATTTTTAGAAACAATTATATTGAAAAATAGAGTTTATCATATAAAATCAAAATGAAAATCATATTGAAATTCTCAAGTCTGTAACTTAAAAAATTCATTTGAAGATGCAAATGACAAATATATTGCATATCTATGAGGTCCATAATTTTCTTCATTTTTTTATTTAAAAAAAATAAAAAAAATAAAAAATAAAAAAAGAGAGATATATCAACAATATATTAGCTGATATATGGGTATTGCCCATATTAATATATGGATTGATATATCATATATATAGGCAGGGCGATATTTCCATCCAAGTTTGTACCACTCAGCCCTTGCATTTATTCTTGAAATGTAAAACATGAGAGACATGGATCAATTGGTATCTCGGATCTCGGCCGATATCTCTCTCTCTTAAATTTTTTTGGACAAATATCGGTCGTATAATGAATATATATCTCGCTAGTACGGCCGATATTGTATGTATCAACTGAGATTTTTTAACTGTTGAAAATCTGACATATCTCCACTGTCAAGAACCTAAGATATCTCATCCGACATGCGCAGAATATTGGCTGAGATTTATAGTGAACATGGTTGAATATTGTTGAATTGTATGGCATCCGTTGTACGGTAGGACTCTTGAATGTGATCCAATCCATTCTATCTATGTGGTTCCGAACCATTTACGTGTCATCCCGATCTATCATTCAATACTTACGGTCCCCCGATCTAGTACATGACAATTATTGACCGTATATCTTCATCCCGACAATTGTGCATTGTACTGTGTCAGATCAACACCATCAACAGGCTTCTATGTTTCAACATCCATCAAATCATCTTAATTTCTATTTTTTTAAGATAAAAAAAATTTATTGAATATATTTTTTTACCTGAACGTAAATCAAAGTTGAATCTATTTTTTTTTTTTAAAAGACATTTTAAATGGTTTGAATTTATTATGTAATGGCCCCATTTAGGGTCTACATTCTCAAGTGGATAGCCCCATTTAAGGTCTACATACTCAAGTGGAACACTTGCCAAGGTTGATTATAGTGTCATCTAGTGTTTTAACAAGAACTCAATCGTACGATTTGATCCAAATTTTGACTTGAGCCGGTCTTACAATTATTTAAAATGTGATTTATTTTTTCATAAAGTTTGGTTTTTTAATTTTAAAGTATTAATACTATATCATGATTCAAGTGGTCTGATTCAACACTTACACCTAATAATACTGACCAATAATAAAAAACAATGTGATGTATTATATAATCCTAATAAATCGGATTTCATATTGTTTTTTATTATATAATCCTAATAAATTGGATTTCATATTTTATATTTGTATGAAGACATAATACATAGAGTGAAAAAAGGCAAAATGTTGGAAATTCATAGAAGTTAGCATCAAGAGAGTCTACCTACTCGACCACATTTTGTGGAAGTCATCTTCTTTGTCGATAAAGAAAAATTGAAATACGATATGTATCGACCAATATTTTTAACTGAAATATTCGTTCGAATGAATTCAACATCGATTTTAAATGGAATGGCAGAATAGTAATTTCACACTATAAATCCCTCATTTCTCACAACAAGGTGTTCTGTCATCCATCCAATGTATCACATTCTCATGATGGGCCACCCCACAACATTTCACTTCCATATCAAGTTCTCCAATTAAGTTGATAGACAATCTTGCTTGTACTTCTAAATATCGAATCATCTGTGGTGTGCAATGAAAAAAGAAGAAGAAATAGACAAGTTTGTGTGATATATCATAATATATTGAATGAGTGATTTAAATTAAATGACTCAATTAAAAATGATTAGCAGGAGACAATTTAAAGATGGATAGCGATCATTCTACAGACATTTTGTATAATCCGACATAGATTTTACTATAATGTCCATTTTGTCATTCGAATCGATTTGTTGAAACCTTCGAATCACTTACAGCAAAGGTTTCAGCGAGTCGATTCGAAGGTCAAAATGGGCAATACAGTAATATCCATATTGGATTACACAAAATGTCGGTGAGAAAATCATCATCCTTTAAAGATAGCCTTAATAGATGATAAAATGAGAAAAACATATCTAATGTGAGTTGATCATATTAATAGAAGACTAAAGACGGATAAATTGTTGATAAGAGCAGGAGAGATAGATCACTTAAAATGTAAAAAGGTACAAAAAATAACATGATAAATAGTAGAACCACTCAAAAAATATTCCTTAAAAACTTGATCCCACATAGATGGAGTTTTGACTTTTTAATGATAATAATGATGATCTAGTGTGCTCTAAATAAGTACTATAAAATTTAACAATTATAAATAAATAAAAAATGGAAACATTTATTTTAATAAGTGACTAATATATGACCAATAACTTTCATTACCGACCATATAATATTATAACATAAATCTGACTAACTTTTAAAGCCCGGCAACTCGAGATACCCAAGTGCACGTGCACACGCCAATAAGCCTCATCTATTTTTGTGAAGAAAAAGAT
The DNA here is from genome assembly GCA_022113865.1 of Chimonanthus praecox. NCBI lineage: Eukaryota > Viridiplantae > Streptophyta > Magnoliopsida > Laurales > Calycanthaceae > Chimonanthus > Chimonanthus praecox. The sequence continues at coordinate 1,093,106 of CM039090.1, read as the reverse complement.
CACATTAGTACTCTGTTGGCATGTTGATAACCCTAATCTAATGCGAATTGCCGGTACATGCAACGGAAGGCCCACATGATTGATATATGCCAACAACCTGAGATTAATTTTTTAGATCACACGTGTGTGATTGAATTTGATGAATAATTAAAGAAAATTAAAATTTGGTCTCATGATAAATTATCATTTACGCACTTTTACGTTTTGTGTACATCGAGGACTCGAGGCTGATTTTCTTTGAACATTAATTCATCTTATTTTGTTTGTTAATTACTGTAGAAAATATAAGAGGAAAGATTTATTCAAAAGAGATTGTAAACCGATTACCTCTTTCAGTGAAAGATGTTTCAAATTTATGTAGGAAGAAAAACTTGAGATTTTCTCGTTCATTCTCATTATTATTAAACAGGAGTAAAGGAGGATTACCCTCATTTTTAACTCTCTATCTCTGGTCCAAACGCAGCCTATTTAGAGCTCATATGAATTATGCGTTGTAGGTTTGTTGGAAAGGACTTTTCTTAATAGAACTTTAAAAAAAGGGTAAAGCCTATTTTGACAAGATTTGTGATGCCAACTATTGAAATTTTTTTAATCTTTAAAGTTTTGGTCTTTAAAAATATAAAAGTAATTGATTTGTTCGGTGGACATTAAATTCAAAGAAGAATCTTCAAACATATCTATTGATTAAGACCTAAATGGGCCTTGCAGAAATTGTGTGGCATAATGCACTATGCACACGAGTGAGGGAAATTCTTTTGTGGTATCCATGCAAGTCTAAAGTGCTTGATTGGTATGGGCCTGGTGGAGCTGGTCTTCATGGGCCCCTTTGAGGATGGAATGAGTATGTAACTTCAATGACTTGGTTGTAAAGGCTAGGCCTTTATACAATAAATCTCTACCAACAAACAACAATTATTAATAAATGGGATCTCATAATTAAGCAAGATAGAAATGTGTTAAAATGAGAAAAAGGAAATGAGCCCACTTGGGGGTGGTGGGGGCCCATAATCCCTTTTGGAGTTTGAGGCCCATTTTGCTGTGGATAAAAAATTAAAAATGTGATTATCAAATTGGCCCTTACTTTAAAATTAAAACCTTAATAAGAAAAACCCAAGTCTCAACTACATATTTATACAATGAATCATATTCAAACATATCATATTGTGGACAATCTTGCAGAAAGGAGGGTATTTTCTTAACACATTGTCCTACCAAAAGCTTAGTAGGAATAATTATCACTTTGTGAGTAATGATCACTTACATTTCCAACTAAAAAAAAAGGAGAACACATTAACTACATGACACTAATAGTTAATATTGGGTTGTACCTCAACTGATTGTAGGATTTAGGTTTTAGTTCAACCAGTTAATCTCTCATCTCAGGAAGTGGAAGGTGCTAAGTTCGAACCCTCAGACCTAATCTGATGTATCCTAAAAGCAGTGAATATCACTCTTAGGGGTGTTACGCTGGGTTTCCTGCGGTTTCTCACACGTAAATTAAAAAAAAAAATATATATTTAGATAATCACAGACGTTAAATAAGATATCTTCAAATGGGAAAATATAAATAATACTGATCAAGTTGTAGGGCAGCCGTTGTTTAAATGGGGCCAGGGACCCAAAATGTGACTTACAAGTTTTAGTCTAGAATAAATCTTTAACAAAATTAAGATATTAGTTAGGCTAATATGTAAAAAAGTTTAGCCAAAATATACTAAGTATGTGGGCCATTTTTGGCTGATATTTCTAGCATTTGTAAAAAGGTATTCAAAAACTTTGAAAAGAATAAAAGACAGAATAGTCTAAATATTATATTTTACATTCATCACTATTATTAAAAGTTAAAATTTCATCTATTTTGAAGCCAATTTTTTAAGTTCTTGTTCTTTATTTAATTATATTATAAACCATATACTTAGTCACTCTATCTTATATTTCACAATATTTTTTTTTTAAATATTAGCTCCCATTAGTTCAAATGTAAACCCTATATCGACATTTATTTTCCATACTCTTATCCATCCACGCCTTTCATAAACCAAACCCTTCTACCCTTCGGTTGTCATATGCTTCAACTTTACACTGAGTTAATCACTAATTTTGGGAAAAATGGTCACTGGGAGAAACTAATTATAATAAGGTGAGTTCAGCATCTTCGTTGAAACTGAAAAAAATTAAATGGATTTTTTTTAAATGAATGATAAAAATACAAGATTTGATCTTATTATAGTCAGGTCTTACGAACTCCATCAATTTCTCTTAATTTTTAACAAAAGTGTAACTTAAAAGATCAGTTGAAAAGTCTATATTACGGTTTGATAAGATAAAACTAGAGCCCTCAACAAAACTTGATAAGTCTAATATTTTATTTTTCAAATATGGAAGTAGAAGGATATCAAATTAAAAAATTTTAACCAAAATTTAAATTTGATTTCTGAACTCTTTGTATTTAAATATATAACCACATGGCAAGTCAATCTTAACCCTTCAAATGTGAGCCCACTATTGATGTGGAGTCAGCAACAGAACAAAAAATTTAAATAAATCTGATTAGGTCGTGCTAGCAAGATTTTGGCAAATGACATAATAAAAGAAAATGATTGATGGCTTATACTCACCAGAAAAAAAAAAACTTGGGCAAGTAATTGTCCCTTTTACTATCTCACTTCCCTCTTTTGTTAAATATTGCTATTGGTATGTATTAAAAAAAAAGAAAAGAAGAAGAAGTTAGCCTTAGACTGTGAATTATCAGAAAAATGGATGTAAAATACTTGGTATTCTCTCTTGATATTGTATTTGCTTTTAGTGAATAGTCTGCATTCTTACCTGCTTGAAGTTTGGCAGCCATGAATATCATTTAATAAGAGTTTTTAAATTATGGATTTCACATTTATGATTCACCTATAAAATATAAAATAAAAGAATGTACCATCCAAATCTTAAATATTTGAATTTCTCTACCAAACTCAAGTTTGTATAATTTTTTATTAAGATTCATAAATGAAGTTGTTTCAATTTATGTTATGGTTATAGTTTTTTTTTTAATGTTGCATATATATATATATTGTGTAAACAAATCCACTTTAATTTGTGTAATCCATTTACAATTTATCCATCATAGCTTCTTTTAAAAAAATATTATTAGTAATGATTGTATGGTTTCAAAATTTTAGCTTGAAATATAAGAGTTTATTTTTTGGTCAAAATTCTCTTTTTTTCTATATATATTTTGGGTTTTTTCAGAATTACAAAAGAGGGGCTAGGCTGAAATTTTGGCCACAAGTTTTTTTTTTTCTAATAAAAAAGGTTGGGTCTGAAATAGTCCAAAATATTAGGTAAAAATGTTTGGCCCATTAAGGGCCCAATATTTTATGTTTTCTGAATTTGGAAATTTAAATCTTAGTAGCGGACAGGGATTATACTGTTCTGAGTTTGCTTCCACTCTTTGACATTTTCAAATTTCCTACCTCTTTTCGTGGGGATCCATTTTAGATGAAAGACAGCCCCTGCTATTTATCTTCCTCTCTCCCTCCTCTCATCTTCCATTTATCAACACACAGAAAGAGAAAGAGAGACAGAAAGAGAGAGAGATCTTACTTTCAATTCAATTGCATTCATGGGGAATTACAGATTCAGGCTATCAGATATGATGCCAAATGCCTGGTTTTACAAGCTTAAAGACATGGGCAAGCCAAGAAATCCAAACATCTCCAACTCTCTCAACAAAAAACACCTTACAATCACTTCTCCAATCCCGCCATCTCATCATCAAAATCACCCAAATCTCTCCCTCCCCAGAAACTCTTCTAATCTTTCTCATAAAGCCACCCAATTCCTTGACTCACCTTCAAAGACAAGAACAAAGAGAAGAAGAAGAAAAACCAGCAGTAAAACCACCACTTGCACTTGCCACGCTGCCCTCCACTCTGTCCCTAAACCTGATTCCCCGCCTTCTCACAAACCCGTCTCCTCCTACCCGACTCACCCGTCCGACGGCATTTCGTCTTGGTCGAGCTCTAGCAGTCCTACCACTGACATTATCATTGACCTCAATAGGCAGAACTCTTGTAGTACTACTACTAAGAGGTATGAGAAGTCAAGTACCTATATTGATGCTAAAAGAACTTCTAGTAATGTGAGGTGTGAGAAGTTCAATAGTTACATTGACAACAAGAGCTCTGTTAGCAATCATAAATATGAGAAATTCGACGAATTTTCCGATAGCAAGAGCGATTGTGACCATCAGAAGCTTGAGAAGTTCAATCGGTTTGAATCAATTTCGGAGCTGAAGCTTCCCCCCATATTGACAAAGCCTCCGAAGCACGACGATCTAGTCCTTGAATTTGCAGAGAAAGGAAGAGAACCCCAAAGGGGCATCAGAAGTTCGACCAGAAATGCTTACACATCCATTTCTGTCAAAGATGACAGTAGCCCAGTTCGAAGATTGTCGTCTTTCACCACTCAAGGGCTGAAAATCCGCGCGAATTCTCCCCGGCTGGCGAGCAAGAAGATCCAGGCCTACCACCGGAAGTCGAGTTCAACATCGCCTGTATCTAGTATCAAGACAAGGAAGAAGAGAGTGACGGAGAGCCTCGTCGTCGTGAAGTCGTCGTTCGATCCACAGAGAGACTTCAGAGATTCAATGATGGAGATGATCATTGAGAACAACATCCGGACGTCGAAGGACTTGGAGGAATTACTCGCTTGCTATCTTTCGCTGAATTCAGATGAGTATCACGGCATGATTGTGAAGGTATTTGAGCAGATATGGTTTGATCTGACTGAAATTTGATTACAAAAACTGCATAAAGACAGAAACTTTGTCTTGAAAGATATGGTTTTCCACCCAAAGATTGATGGGATGAAAAGAAAATCTTTGAAGATGAAATTCTAAGGTTCTGTAAATGAATAAATTCTGTCTATTTGAGTTGATTTTTCCTTCATTTTCCTGGTTTTATCTATAAATAATTTTTTTTTGACATTCTATATGTATATTGAATGATGGATTAGATTCATTCAAAAGAGGGGGAAAATCTCCCCAAAGAGAAGAATTGTTTGATCTTTGAACTGATTTGCTTGCAGGATTTTGTAAGTCGTATTTATAAATTGAGGCATAAGGAGGAATCTAATTTCAGTTTACCGATTATTTATTATTTAAATATGAATTTGATATTACTTTTTTCTAAAATTAGAGCTTCTATCCACCTTTCTATGTTTACGAAGATCGGATCCAATCTTAAATCGGTTTTTTTAGCAAAACGTCACATATGATGCTCCCAAAAAGGTATCCAACTTTTTTATTCAAATGTATTCTTATATTCTAAACAAACAATTTGAATATTTTCTTTAAAAAAAAAAAAAAAGAATACATGGAAGGAGATACCATTGTAGGAATTCTTCTTGACATGCTTTGATTTAGAGATGATAATCTTGTTAGAATTGTACGAGCAAAAATTTCGATAAATAGCTGCAAAGATAGGAAGATGATTTTATTCGAAATTGAATTATTTAAAGTTGATTTTTTTTTTTGATTGAAGTGTCGAAGGTCTCTTAGAACAATCAGCTAATCTTTAGAGTATGTGCAAGCCTTACTATGTATACACGTCTGGTAAAACTATAGAAGAGTAGTCCTTTAGGGTGAGATATGATTTTTTAAGTGGGTTCGTGACCACAGACCAGCTCTTTTTTAGAGAACCAACAAAAGTTCTCGTGCTCAAAACTGAAAAATTAAAAATTCAATGTCATACGTAGACTTGGCAAACTAAAGAAAATTGGTATTGAGGACTGAACACCATATTTAAATAAATGTAAATTAAACTTCTTACAAATGAAAATAATGTAAATACTTATAGAAATAATTTACTAGTACTATGACCAATGAAATGACAAGAATATCAATATCTTAATTTGATTTATAAAGGAAAGAAGTGAAATAATATTTTTGTTATCTCAAAAAGTAATATTAGAGTAACATTAAAAGAGGTTATAAAGGATTAGAAAATAATATTTACATGAGATAACATTAAACCAACTGAATTTAGGGTGCATCCAATTGCAGGCTAATTTTTATGATAATTAAATCTTAAAATATTGCTTAGCTTAGATCTGACAACTCTAAAGAGAAGAAATTGCAAGTAATTTAACTGACCATATAAATCATGTTTCCCCATTTAGACACCGACACTTTCTGCCAGCAGATACAGATTTTTTATTTTTCACTGTAAATTACGATTCTGCCCTTTTCGCTCGGAATCGACCGATAAATTCTGCAGCGCATTATATATCGATCGATCGAATACGATTGATTCTCGGACATCAATCTGCATCAATCAATCGATCGATTGATTCCGTTAATGATAATTTATGCTACAGTAAAATTTCCTCTAAAACTTTAAAGTTATTTTTTAAGCACTGTGTATTTTCAAAATTTCTCAAATTAAATATTCAGACTAATTACGATAATCTGATAAAAATATATTAAGACTTCAAGGTCTTTTGACACTCTTAAATATTTAAAACACAGTATTTTACAATTAAGGGTATCCCTAGGCTGTGCCGAAAATACATTTAGGAGTGTCAAAAGACCTTAAAGTTTTAACTTATTTTTATTAGGTTATCGTAATTAGTCTGGATATTCAATTTGAGAAATTTTGAAAATACACAGTGCTTAAAAAATAACGTTAAAGTTTTAAAGGAAAGATAAAACTTTAACATTATTTTTTAAGCACTGTGTATTTTTAAAATTTCTCAAATTGAATATCTGGACTAATTACGATAACCTGATAAAAATACTTTAACATTTTAAGGTCTTTTGACATCCCTAAATATCTAAAACACAGTATTTTACAATTAAGGGTATCCCTAGGGTGTGCCGAAAATACATTTAGGAGTGTCAAAAGACCTTAAAGTTTTAAAGTATTTTTATCAGGTTATCGTAATTACTCTGGATATTCAATTTGAGAAATTTTGAAAATACAAAGTGCTTAAAAAATAACGTTAAAGTTTTATCTTTCCTTTAAAACTTTAACGTTATTTTTTAAGCACGGTGTATTTTCAAAATTTCTTAAATTGAATATCTAGACTAATTACGATAACCTGATAAAAATACTTTAAGAGTTCAAGGTCTTTTGATACTCCTAAATGTGTTTTCGGCACAGGCAACGGATACCCTTATTTGTAAATCACTCTTTTTTAAGTATTTGGGAGTATCAAAAGACCTTGAAATCTTAAAATATTTTTATCAGGTTATTTTAATTAGTCTGAATATTCAATTTGAGAAATTTTGAAAATACACAGTACTTAAAAAATACCGTTAAAGTTTTATCTTTCCTTTAAAACTTTAACATTATTTTTTAAGCACTGTGTATTTTCAAAATTTCTCAAATTGAATATCCAGACTAATTACGATAACCTAATAAAAATAAGTTAAAACTTTAAGGTCTTTTGACACTCCTAAATGTATTTTCGGCACAGCCTAGGGATACCCTTAATTGTAAAATACTGTGTTTTAAATATTTAAGAGTGTCAAAAGACCTTGAAATCTTAAAATATTTTTATCAGGTTATTTTAATTAGTCTGAATATTCAATTTGAGAAATTTTGAAAATACACAGTACTTAAAAAATACCGTTAAAGTTTTATCTTTCCTTTAAAACTTTAACGTTATTTTTTAAGCACTGTGTATTTTTAAAATTTCTCAAATTGAATATCTGGACTAATTACGATAACCTGATAAAAATACTTTAAGACTTTAAGATCTTTTGACACTCCTAAATGTGTTTTCGGCACAGTCTAAGGACACTCTTATTTATAAAATACTGTGTTTTAAATATTTAGGAGTGTTAAAAGACCTTAAAGTCTTAAAGTATTTTTATCAGATTATCGTAATTAGTCCGAATATTTAATTTGAGAAATTTTAAAAATACACAGTACTTAAAAAATAACTTTAATGTTTTAGAGAAAATTTGACTATAGCATAAATTATCATTAATAGAATCAATCGATCGATTGATGCAACAGTCAACAATCGATCGATTTCTTCTGCTGGTGTTTGCAAAGAGAATCAATCGCATTCGATCGATCGATTTATGATGCGCGGCAGAATCGATCGGTCGTTTCCGAGTGGAAGGGGCAGAATCGTAATTTCCAAAGAAAAATAAAAGATCAGTGTCTGCGGGGAGAAAGTGTCGGTGTCTAAATGGAGAGCCATAAATCATAATATAATAATGCCACTTGCTTAAACTCCTTAATTTTAATTAGTAGCAGAGAGAAGTGCAAATCCTCTGTTTTTGTCTATTTCTTAAAGATCTTAAGCAAGATAGATTTCCTCATAATTTTTTTTTCTTTGAAGTATGAAACACTTAAAGATCAAAGAATATTTCTTACCAATAATTTCATTCCTTGTTTCAATGGAATATGATACTTTATTTCCCATCATTTGGAAGAAAACAAAAGAGCAGACGTTATGATTTTGAAAAAAAATAATAATTTTATTTTAATCAAAACTCTCTTGGTAAGTTGGTGAGCATCACTTCAACCTCTTTGGATTTAAGATTTTACAATTTAGACATATGAAAAGGAAAATAAAATAAAATTTTCTTGTTAAATGATAAAAAAAAAAAATTGCATAAATGGTAGCTTTAGCCTCACCTAGAGGTGGGTGGAGGTTAAAAATAAATAAATAAAAAATGATGAATTTATTATTGGATTTTCTTGTCAAAATAAGGTAAGCTAATCATGTTTGGATCATGTCACAATCTGATTGGTTCAAACATCAAAATAAAAATGGTGAAGCAAGATTTATCTCATTTGGAAATTAAATAACGATTGTTGTATCCATCTTGATTTAGATAGATCAGAATTGACAACTCCAGTGTGACATGAAGGAAGCACAAAAAGGAGATGAAGATGCTTGTAGAGTATCCCCAAAAGATTATAAAATCAATTTAATCAAATCAAACAAGTCACATTTTTAATGTCCATAAAATTTAGAGATTGTAAAATAATTTAAAATGATCAAATTTATAAGATCTTTAAAAATATGAGTAGATTGATTTAATAAGCCGATTTTTAGTAGGCTATATTTAGAAAAAAAGAAAAGAAACAGGAGACATTTCCAATAAAACAACTGCCACCTCCAATCGTGAGGCCCTATCAGCTGGTACACCGTACACATGATAGTAATGTATACCTTAATTGGTGGGCAATTATTATCCTTATTTAAAATTAGACATTCATGTGAAAAACCCTAAACAAAAATTAAAAGGAACTACAAGAGCATTCCTACTTGATGCCAATCATATAAAGGAGGACTATAAATTCTGATAGAGACAATCCCTTGGGTCTTGTCCCTTTCTGAATTTTGGTCCCCATGAGATGCTTATCAACTTAAGTTAAATTCTTTCTTTCCGAGAGTATTTCTGAAGTTTTGATCTAACAAGATTAATCCTTTTGAATTTGTACTACCATTGTTCACACGATTAGCTTGTATGAGTTTAGTGCCAGCACCATGATTTGATCCGAGGACACGAGGGATCAAACTTAAGTCAATCTTACCAAGAGAAACATTCCAAACTTCACTTCTTTTTTCAGTTCATGATTGTTAGTTCTCACAAAACAGTCGATCAATCAAAGAGAGAAATTAATTTTTTTAATTACTGGTCCACATCAAACTTATAGAGAGTTAAGAAAATAAGGAATTACAATTTTTATTGTTCATTTTCTAAGTCATTTTTAATTCACATCAGATTCTTAAATGTGTAATCAAAACCCATATCCACTTCATATCGTTGGGTTTGAATTCTAATTCAGATATTTTCAAAGCTAAAAATATTGGCCTTCCTCTATAAAAAAAATAAAAAATTACTTTCATATAAAAAGGAATTCAAATCTCAATATCTCATACATTATATTGTTAATAAAGATTATAAGGAAAAACCTACAAAATAATCCCAAGAAATGTATAGAAAAATAGTACAATTGTCTAGAAACTAAATGTATTACTCATATTACTTGTCATACAGATTAGTGAATTATCAGAAATTAGAGTCATCTTTTTCTTTATAAATTAGAGTGAGAGTACACTCGATTTTCGAATTTTTGAAATCTTTGACTCAAATTCAAGGATTTTTAATCTAAATTTATTACTTTCTTTCTACTAACCTCTATTATTATTTGACTATGATTCACGATCATTCATAATAAATGAAAAAAATAATTTCTTTCCATCAATCATCATCACAAAATTAACCAAGATATGATAAGAGTGAAAAAGAGTAAGTCAAGTGAAAATACAACTGAGTACTTTTCACTCGTACTAACGATTGCAACTAATGTGAAAATGATATTCTCAATGATGTACAATGATTTCTGCTGCAATTAGAATCTCTTTGAGCTGTGTTGCAGCTGTACAAATGACTTTTTTTTCCTTTGCCTATCAATGATAGATCAGAACCCTCAACCACATGATGGCCCACTATCTAGAAAAGTAGATAACTTGAAATTGATTAATATACTATCATCTTTGTGAGTTATGACTTTACTTTATTTAAATTTAGGGTAGCAATCTTTTCACGAGAGTTTTGTATAATTCGACACGGATTTTACTTTATTACCCATTTTACCCTTCGAACCGGCTCTCCAAACCCTTCGAATGCCAGATCACTGACCCTTCCACTGCGTTATAAATCGACTTACTGATCGGCTCGCTGAATCACTGGCCGACTCACTGAAATTTATCTAAGTGAGACTGTTTTTCATACAGAACAACAAATTGGATCACTAACCTGATCACTGACCGGCTCACTGACCAAGTCACTGACTGGATCACTGACCGGATCATTGGATTTTTTTAAAATACTTTTGTATGGAAGTGGAAGGGTAAAATGGATAATACCCTAAATCCCGTGTCTCGTTACACAAAATACCTATGGGAGGATCACAATCCTAAATTTATTTTGAAATATATATATATATATATATATATATATAATATTTTAATTTACGTGTAGGAAACCGTGGGATATCCAGCATAAAATCCTCACGGATGAGCTAACTACTCTTAGGGCATACCAAAATTAGGCCATGGGGGCTCAAACCCGCAACCTAATTAAGATTCAAATATATTTTGAAATATATTTATCATTAAATTAAATTCAAATTTTATAGATAATTAAGATTTTTAGTATTTAAAATGATCTTTTAAGTGAAATATTTTCATATTTACTATTTGAAGATAGATTCATCAAGTTATCTCATTTGACATCATTTAATATATACTATAAAAAAAATACTCATTTAATTCATAATAAATAATTTTATAACAGATAACTTTCCCACCACGTCTATCTATGCCAATTAAAAACTTTATTAGGCAAACCCTAACCATCCAATTTGTGGACACTACATGAACACATAATAATGAAACATTTAATGACTCAATTTCAATTGGAAAATTTGGATGCCTAGGACATGGTTTGTGTGGCCATTATTTGAAGGTTTTAATTGGTATTCGATGAGATCCCTTCTCATGGGTTGTCCCAAGGAGAAGGTTTTATGAACTATTTTCGATGGTAGGGTTATAATAAATATACGTTCTCATCAATTTTTTTTTATAATTAGGGTGGCTAGCATTCGATTAATTCTTAAGACATATGTAAACCTTTCTACTTACACACCGGGTAATACCATATAGAGTGACCCTTTGAAGTGAAGTGAAAATAGAACTCATGACTCCCGTTTCCTGAGTCAACTTTTCTGCCATCACTCCAATCCCTTTGGATTGACCATCTCATCATCCCAACTCATGATTTTAAAATTTAAAATTTATTATTATATAACAAATATGTTAAATTAAAAGGTTAAAATCACTTATACGTATATTTCAAAAGTTTTTTTTTTTATAATTCAAAGATGAGGAAAATATACCAAAGTTTAAGATTGAAATCTATATTTATAAATGTAAACAAGAAAAAAACAAAAAAATCCTCTACTTTTGCTTTGTTGTTGAATCACACATTGTTTGTAGGGCTGAAATTAGTCTGGGTCGGGTTTTTTAAAACCCAATCCGACCTGAACTTTTGACCCGGATGTCTTGACCCGACCCGACTCAAACTATAACCCAACTCAGCCCGAAACCCGACCCGACTCACATTTTGAATCTACTTTAACCTACTTTTTACCATGTCGGGTCGGGTTTGATCGGGTCAGACCGGGTTAACTTAAAAATCTCTCAACTTAACCCGACCCCGATTTCAATACGGGTTTCTGACTTCTCAACCCAACCCGACTCGCATGATTTTAGGGTCGGGTCATATGGGTTCGGGCCAAAACCCGACCCGAGTTTCACCCCTAATTGTTTGATATGTGACTATGGGCCTATGTTCCATAAATGTAGGTACTTGGCTTTTCATTTTCTTATGTTTATGTCTGATGAGAAATATTTATTAGAAATAGTTTTAAATTTAAGGAATTAAATGTTGTATAAATTGTGCATATTGAAATTTCAAAGATGTGGGAGATATTGGCATGTTGTCGGTCAGTTTTAAAAGGTTCTGATGACATTTATAAAATAAAAATATGAACACACTTAAATTTAGAACATGATAGAGAAGAAGTGGAAGAAGATAAGAAAGGTTTAGAGTGAGAAATAAGGATCTAAACATAGATTAAAAAGTATTTGGGCTTTAATATGGCTAATTTATTTTTCTAATAGCATAGCATACTCTAAGAGTCTAAGGACAGTGATATTTTAGATGTTGTATAATATGATTGTAGGTTTAAAAGTCTAGGAGAGTAGTTAGAAATTAGAAGTTCAAAATCATAGCCAAATCTTTTGTTTAATTTTTCCAATCTTTCTTCTGTGAAGATTAGTGATGACAAAATGTCATACGACTTGACATTACTGTGGTAACAACTAACACCTAATCCTAATTATTTTAAATAAGATAAAAGCTGGCACAATTAGTGTTTCTAGTGGACTAGGCCAGCAAAATGGGCTTCCATGTCCAATCCATGGATAAATTTGATGACATTTTTGGCCCAATAACTAAGAGGGAAAAAAAAAAACTAAGATTTTCTGAGATTTTTGTTTTTATGACTAAGGTATTTAAGCCTTTTAAAGCACCAGGCTACTTTTCAAGACATGTGTAAACTGCCCTACCCATACACACTCCATAACTCTACATAAATGGTATATGGTAATTCTCAATGATGATAGAGATGCTTATATAGAGCAAGTTATGGAGTAAAAAAGATAGAATCATAAATAAGTACATTAGAGGAACTCAAATGTCTTTTATGATAAATTTGCCATTTTTCAAGTGATGGTTTCATTTTTAGAAAAAAAAACTAATCCTCCTTCATTTACTATAGAAAAATGATTTTTGATAGAGAAGAATTAGAATAAATATGGAAAAGAAAATTATTAATATATTTTTCTAAATTGTACCAAGACAAATTACATGGTAGAAATTACATGCAATCAATCAAGAGAATGAGGTTCTTTTTTTGCTTTATGAAAACAAAATCTTCATGAATTACAAGTGCTTAATAATATGGAAAAAAATGCTGAATTGGACAAACTAGCTAAAGCTGCATAGGCTCATGGGCCAAAAAACAAATTCTACATTCTACAAAATTAGCAGAAATACGAGGCAAAAGTTTTCATAGATTGAATCTCATCATCATCCTCTGTTCTTCGCAATCCCAGCCAGGAGCTTATTGCAGGAATCCATAGGGCCCACCTTGTGATGTTAAATATGGCCCTGGTGCCATCTCGACAAGATCGTGATCGAAGTAATGGGCCTGGATTAAGGAGTCCAAGTATTCTGGTCCATAAGGCCCAATAGACGATGAGACCATTGGTTGGTTGCTTGACGTCTCTATAGAGCTGTTGTCACTCAGCTGGAGATCTTGATCATGATTATGACAATCAGCTTCGGCGAAGTACATCAGTATCTGTTGAAACGATTCTGTATCAAGAGAAATTGGATAAAGCGATGGAGAAGAAGAGCCCGCTGATTCTGATTGGACTTGCTGCAGTGGCATCTGATAAAAATGAATCCGTCGCGAGAGGAATTGGACACCCCAACGGAGATGAACCCGTGGATTCTGATTGAACTTGCTGCAGTGGCATCTGATACAATGATTCTGTATCAAGAGAAATTGGATATCGCAACGGAGATGAACCCATCGATTCTGATTGGATTTGCTGCAGTGGTGGAGAGTGGGACAAGTCCAAGCCCGTTGAATCAGTACTAGAAGGCCCAGCAAGGCTATCCATCTTTACCGTTGCATAAACATTCATGGGATCGGATTCTGGGACTGGAACCTGGTCTTCTAATGGCCTCCATGAGATGGGTTGCGGTGAAATGACAGAACTATCCATCGGGCCAATATTGAAATCGTTCAAATATATGAATGGGCCTGTAAGGCCTTGCATCTGATCTGGGCTTTGCCCTGTTGGCTCAATCTCTGCACTAGTCGAGCAACCACTGCTACCCTGTAACAATTCTATCTTTCTCCTCTTCACACTCTCCAATTTCTTATCCAAATTGTTCAGTAAACCTTGTATTTTATCCATTGACAGACCGTCCAAGTTCACATCCCATGAAAGACATGGCTTGCTAAGCTTCTGAATGAGCTTCCCCTTCTTCCTTTCTTTACCTCCCATGCCTCTGTATAGGTTGATTATTTCAATGACCTCATCTGTATTCTCTGGCCATATGTTGGGCTTCATCTGCTCCATTTCAGGTGGGGGAAGATTGATCATGCATACCTTGGCGTCGCATAAGGTGGCAATCTCATAAGCCTTCTTCTTCAACCCCTGACTTCTCTTTAAGAATGTCACCCGACGAGATTTCGCCGATTCGATCAGCTTCATCGGTGCTTTGGCACGGCCCATTGAATTGGGTTCAGATTTTGGAGGAAGGATCAGAAACAATGGAGTTCAAAAACGCAGAATACTTCCCAAGTTTGATCTGTTAACCTGCTTCAAAATTTAAAACAGAGTTGCATATAAAATTCAGTTCCCAGTTTCAACTATTGTGCTTGGGTGTATGGAAAAATAAATGTTAAAACTTCTAAATTTCTAACATTAATTCAGAAAAGAAAGGAAAAAGGAAAAAGAAAATTAAAAGACATGAAAAATACAAATTTTGAATAGTTGATCATCCGCCCATTGATGCAAGATAGTTTTGATTACATGAACTAGGTAAAACATGGCAAGATAGACTAGCCCAAACTCGGCCGAGTTATATACATTTTCTGTTCAATTAAACTTTGACAAATTCATAGTTTTATTTGGATTCAGGTGAGTCACCGAGTCAAGGGAAACTCGAGAAAACTCACCTGACTGATGTCACTCTTTAAAGCTGGGGCGAGTATGCACGAGTCTTGACTGGGGTTTTCCTTAAAACATTCTGACTCAGTTGAATCATGAGTCGACTCAATTAGTTTTCCAACCTTGGTTCGATTCATGCATCAGAAGAAAATTACACATGGAATTAAAATAACTCATAAAATAACCTTGGTTTGATTTATATTGTTTAAGAACACTTAACAATATTTAAAAGTAAAAAAAAAAACTGTGATTTTCGCATTTATACATGAGAATTTTTTATGAGTTTCTAAGATGGCGAGGATTTGCATGAACTAGGTAAAACTGGACATGATAGACTTACCCGAACTCAACCCGATTCATATACAGTTTTTGTTCAACTAAATTTGACAAAATTCGCCATTTTATTTGAATTTGGGTGAGTCACCGAGACATGGGAAACTCCAGAAAACTCACCCGTGTGATGTCACCATTTAAAACTTGGGCGAGAATCCACGAGTTTTGACTCGGCTATCTCTAAAACCTTTCTCATTTAGTCAAATCACTAATCGACTCAGCAAGTTTTCCAACCTTGATTTCGACTCGACTCTGAAAAATCGAACGAAAGGAAAAGAAAGAAAAAGTAAAGAAGAAGAACCTGAAACTAGAAAGCGGAAGGTCTTGATCTCATCAGATCTCGTTTACTCCTATGTATAGACTATAGACAACGATCCTACCCTTTATGAAAACAATACCTTAACCTTCAAGCTTTTGAGAATAAATCTCAGCCGTCAGATTCTTACTACTGTCATTAGCGAG
This sequence comes from Chimonanthus praecox, assembly GCA_022113865.1. Taxonomy (NCBI): domain Eukaryota; kingdom Viridiplantae; phylum Streptophyta; class Magnoliopsida; order Laurales; family Calycanthaceae; genus Chimonanthus; species Chimonanthus praecox. Next base: position 1,076,972 of record CM039090.1, on the reverse strand, counting down.
TAGTGACTATGGGCGGTCGGAGGTTAAACTTGCAGCAACGACGATTTCTTGGTGCGTGTTTACAAAATTAGAAAGTGACGCAATATTAAAGGTAATATTTTTTTTTATCTAATTTAATTTTTTATTTATTGATCCGACTTAACTTAGCGTGACTCGACCCAAATGTCATTCTATTCATCCAGTACTAACTTGAATTATTATAAAAACTTTAAAAAAAGGGAGAAATTATTTTTAATAAACAGGAAAGATAATAGAATTCCGCTTGACGTGAAGGCTATAGAAAATCGAGACAAATTTTCAATATTATGGAAACAATAGAAAATTAATAAATTACTTAAACCCAAGGTGCAAATTCCACAGGCCCAACTTGTGATTATCCAAGCCGACCCGAAAATTTGGAACTTGGGTCTCATCGGTTTAGGGTCAATGTACATATGCAGAGTCATAAATTAGGGTCCGATCAATGATTTTTAACATTGGGCAGGTGGAGAAGGATCGGAGGAACTTACTGGATATCGGGCGAGCAGAATCGGTGGTCAGCAATCCTGTGATAATCAGCCGGCGAGCAGAACCAAAAGGGATTGGTTGGTTGGGAAGAAGAAAAGGAGATGAAGGGTTGGTGAAGAAGGAGAAGGAAGAGGAGAAGAGGTTCCCTGACTGGAACCAGCGTTGATGGAGAGAAGAAGAGATCACAGGAGGAAGAAGAGAGACCGAAAAATTAGGAGGAAGAGAAGTAGGGCCCAAGCACTGTTTTTATAGAGAAGGAGGGAGTAACTGCAGTCGGCTGAGGCTCCAGAGATCCTTCTATGTTTAGAACAACGAGTAGAGGTCGGTTTTTTGTCTGTGGGCCCATGTGTGACGTATGCATCTCACGTGCTACAACACAATTGGGCCCACTTCATTGAAAACATATTGTATTTATAATTCACAAAGTTGTTAATGGTTTATTACACAAAATTTTGTTATAATTTATCATTTAAATCAAAATTTCTTTTCTATCTTATAAATTACCATCTTAACTAGGGATAAAAATCTCGGCGATACCGAGATATCACTTGTGATTAGAAAATTGAAAGGGGTGTTACAAGAGTTTTTTTTTTTTTTTCCATAGACACTAGATAAATATAATAAATCACTATATCAATAAGAGTTATATTCTTATTTTTTATTCTTAAAATGTTTTGTAATTAACATTTAATAAATAATAATCTCTCCCTATATAATGGTTGATTTTTGACAATAATAGAGATAAAAAAATTCAATTTTTTATTTTTTCATCACTTTGGAAGAAATTTAAAATATTTATTAATTAGACCAATAAAGTTGAAATATTAATACGTGAGCGATATATTGAATGGGTGCAAATTTTAACTATGAGAATGTAACCCATTAAAATTACCAAGTTGAGGAGACATTTTCGTGCAAAAGTCATGCTCCACTTATCATTTCTTACATCAATATAATAAAATAAACAACTAACTATAAATTATTAAATTAATTTTAAGTTATTTTCGTTAGATGGCAAAATTTGCACAATTCCTTTCAAATTAAAATATCTAAAAAGTTTAAACTTTTGAATTAGAACCGCCATTAGAAGGTCGGCTCTGCAACTCACAGCTGCCTTTCTACTTATAAACTCTTGAATTTCAGACAACACTGTATTCTTTCCGTCGTTCTTCTCTCTCTCTCTCTCTCTCTCTGTTTCTCTGCCTAAGTTTCTCTCCATTAAGGTTGGTTTTGTGTTATGTTTTTTTCACTTTTTTCTCCCTTTCTTAAAAATATCTGATGATGTGAACCATTGTTTGAAAACTCGAAAATACTCAGCAGACTTATTTTTCTATGCATCCAAGCAGAATGGTTGAAACTGGGAACTGAATTTTATATGCAACTCTGTTTTAAATTTTGAAGCAGGTTAACAGATCTAACTTGGGAAGTATTCTGCGTTTTTAAACTCGATTGTTACTGATCCTTCCTCTAAAATCTGATCCCAATTCAATGGGCCGTGCCAAAATACCGATGAAGCTGATCGAATCGGCGAAATCTCGTCGGGTGACATTCTTAAAGAGAAGTCAGGGGTTGAAGAAGAAGGCTTATGAGATTGCCACCTTATGCGACGCCAAGGTATGCATGATCAATCTTCCCCCACCTGAAATGGAGCAGATGAAGCCCAACATATGGCCAGAGAATACAGATGAGGTCATTGAAATAATCAACCGATACAGAGGCATGGGAGATAAAGAAAGGAAGAAGGGGAAGCTCATTCAGAAGCTTAGCAAGCCATGTCTTTCATGGGATGTGAACTTGGACGGTCTGTCAATGGATAAAATACAAGGTTTACTGAACAATTTGGATAAGAAATTGGAGTGTGTGAAGAGGAGAAAGATAGAATTGTTACAGGGTAGCAGTGGTTGCTCGACTAGTGCAGAGATTGAGCCAACAGGGCAAAGCCCAGATCAGATGCAAGGCCTTACAGGCCCATTCATATGTTTGAACGATTTCAATATTGGCCCGATGGATAGTTCTGTCATTTCACCGCAACCCATCTCATGGAGGCCATTAGAAGACCAGGTTCCAGTCCCAGAATCCGATCCCATGAATGTTTATGCAATGGTAAAGATGGATAGCCTTGCTGGGCCTTCTAGTACTGACTCAACGGGCTTGGACTTGCCCCACTCTCCACCACTGCAGCAAATCCAATCAGAATCGATGGGCTCTTCTTCTCAACCGCTTTATCCAATTTCTCTTGATACAGAATCATTGCAACAGACACTGATGTTCTTCCTCGAAGCCGATTGTCATAATCATGATCAAGATCTCCAGCTGAGAGACAACAGCTCTACAGAGACGTCAAGCAAGCAATCAATGGTCTCATTGTTTATTGGGCCTTATGGATCAGAATACTTGGACTCCTTAATCCAGGCCCATTACTTCGATCACGATCTTGTCGAGATGGCACCAGTGCCATATTTAGCATCACAAGGTGGGCCCAATGGATTCCTGGAATAAGCTCCTGGCTAGGATTGTGAAGAACAGGGGAGGATAATGAGATTCAATCTATGGAAACTGTTGCCGAGAATTTGTCTAATTTTGTAGAATGTAAACAAATTTATTTTTTTGGCCCAAGAGCCTATGCAGCCTTAGCTAGTTTGTCAAATTTATCTTTTTTATTTTTTTGGAATTTATGTGTGAAAAACTATGTAATACCCAACGTAAAATCCCCACGGATGAACCCAGCATGTATTAAGCAGCACTTCTGATTCAAGAAAGAATTTTTTTTTTTATAGAAAAAAGAAAAGCCTCATTTGCTCTTGATTGATTGCATGTAAATTTCTATCATGTACTTTTGCAATTACGTATTTAGGTTGAAATAAATTTTTCCGTCTTTACGAGGAGAAAATAATTTCATTTTGTGTTTCAATCAACCGAGCTTAATTGTGTACATGTGGACCTCTATGACTGGGGACACTATAAATTCTCTAGTGTTGCTACGTAGAGCTTAACTAACTTTGAATTATACCTTTGTAAGAGGAGCTTATTGCACTGCTAAAAGGTGTTTAACCTCTTGCCCAAATCAAAATCTGTTTCTCTTGAGGGGAGAGAAACCATGATTTTCTATTTTTCATTGCCTCATCTTCTTCTTTTTTCTCCTACCATAGGAGAATTCCTAAACAAGTAATTTCCCACTCAAAGAAAAGTCCAAGAGATCATCTCTTTCTTTATTCTCCTATTTGAACCTTCTCCCCATATTCTTCAAAATGCATTAGAATCAATAATGGCTAAATATGACAATTGATCTTAAATTTTGATTTTAGCATACTATGCAACTCTATGTTTAAGATAATAATGTCCACTAACTCACAATATATCTTATAAAACAGACTATAATTTCTATTATTTTGCTAAAGTAACAGAAATCGCATTTCTGCACAACAGAAGAAATAGCATCTAGGATATTCTACATTTCATGAATGCCGAAAAAATCCATATAGTCAAAGAAATAACAAGTTCATTCAAATGCATGTAAGATCAAACTACAACCAAACTTTGTTTTTCTTTTTCTAATAACCCCACAAATGGGGGGAGTGAAACCGCAGAGACAAACATTAGCAATTAACACTGTATATGACCCGCTCTATCAAAAGGGGTTGATGTAAGACAATGAATTAAAAAAGTAAGGAAAAACAAGAGTCAAAAGAATGTACAGAGAGTTTTAGCACCTCAATCGATGAAAAGAGACATTACAACACCAAAAAACAGCAGTCCCGTTAAATCGCCATCCTTTATCGCAAAATCTATTATGCTATTCCCAGACAATTCTCAAACAGATAATGGAGGAAAGTCTTCCTCCTTCAGATGATACGAGTGTGGAGCCCTGCATTGAATTAGAAGCTTCATTAACATCATTTTTATTTTATTATTTTTGAGTGATAATGAAATGCTTATTGGATGAAAACAGAAAACAAAAGACTGAGGCCCAGTGAGGGGGTTAGCCTAAAAAAACAGTACATAAACTTAATACATGTGAAGATCAGATTATAACCAAGATTTCTAGCTACAATTAAGATAGGCAACCTCAAAGCCAGTAAATGAATCCACAATCAAAGCCCAGTGAATGATATTTGACTTGATCTTGTGAATCATCTTCAAAGGATTTTAAGGGGAAAACTGTAGCATTGTTAGCCACTAGCTTCCGCTTCAAATTTAGTTCAGCATATGTGAGGCCCCATTAATTCAGTGTCCAGATGGTTGACCTCACAAACCCACAAAAGATGCCAGATAAAAACAAAATACTTCACAAACAACATTTAATTAAAAAAAAAAAAAATTAACACCCTGCATCCTCCTAATCATATACATTTAAAAGCCATTAACCAATGGTCAAACCCTCTAAATTGATAAACTCTAGAAAAAATCTAGGGAGGCTAAAGATGTACGCCCCACTTAAAAAATTAATGAGGAATCTCTCTACATAGGGAAGCTAGACAGCATCCCTAGAGTATCTTAAACTTTAGAGACAGCATTGACAATCCTTGTATCTTGTAGATCAAGACTTTGGATCAGCGAACAATGTATCACGTGCTACAGCATGGAGTACAGCAAGCTTTATGCATAAGAACCAGATTGTGACCGTATAATTCCACTTACAAGTAATATTAAGGCTTGCAGGTGATTTCATGTATATTTAAAATTCGTCTTACCTCCGATGTGGAGTAGGGATACCCATGTTATGAAAAAAAATAAGAAGTAAATTTAGCAGCCAATAAAAAAGCTATAATAGAGGCTGTGCAAGAACCGTATTTTGAGACGACCATGTCAAACAGGTCATACAATGAAGACACAGCCTTTGATAGTGGACAGTCTGGAATGATGTTCACCTATGGATAAAATGAGTAACAAAAAAAATCAAATTTAGTCAACAGTGGTTATCAGTTTATCACTTCAAAGTGATACACATGACAGCTGAAATTCACATGGATGTGTTTTGATTTAAAGGTCTGCTAGACGATAAGTGGAGCCCATGATACAGATTTACACTTATAGATCTACGACTATTGCCCTTGCATGATTGTAATCACTACTTCTACAGAAGTCATACCTTTCCTCGTTCAAGTTAGGCCTTGGTTTTTGCAATGTTGCAGTTGGGAGCATTGATCTAGAGATGAAAGTATGTTCGAGATCACTAGAATCCAGCTTCCTCTGTTTTTTGGATGAGGAATCAACAACCAATTGGACAGGTCCAAAAGACCCAAATTCAAGTTTTCCTGTCAGTGGTATGCCGCTATTGGTGGGAGTCAACCCCTTGGCAACGTGTGGAACGAAGTCTGTTGAACTGGTCTTGCCATGGTTGTTGACACCAAAAGCCAGTACCTGTGGTGCAGTTTGTAGCTTAGGCAATGGCTCATGCATGCCTCTATCAGGCAAGCTCATTCCATCTGGCTGGGTTGCAACTCGGCCACTTCGGGATCTGGGCATTTGGTTGTGTGCGGTTGGTTCTGAATTCCTTCCTCTCCCGTGCGGCCTCTCCCTGTAAGGCCGATGGTTCTAAACAATTCCAAGCATTAAAAAAAAACCATTAAAACAAATCCTCAGATAATGGCGCACCCAATAGATAATTTACAAGAGATGGACTCCAAATTTGGCAAAAGAAAAAACTAGGAAAAAGAGGAAAATTTCCCAAATTTGGCCAGTTAGAACAAAACCTTGACTTCAAAATGTATCAAAGGCAGGAATCATGTGAACTTGATGGAAAAGGATAGTGTGCAAACATTCAACTCCATCCCATCGTCATGACAAAAAATGTAGGAGTTCAAAATTTAATGATTTTATAGGAAGATAAATGCAATCTTTCGGCTTGAAAATTCAACAATATCTAAAAGGTGGATCGATGCCAACTTGTGATATATACCAATTCAAGGGGGTAGATGAGTGTGAACAGTAAGGATTAATCATTAGAGGGTCCCAAATAAGATGTCTCTCCTAAATACTTTCCTTCTCTTGATGTGGACCATTACATCAATATATTAGGTTTGATAAATTCATTTAAGGTTTCACATGCATAGGCACTAAGCATAGTATAAACTTATCACTGAGTACATTAAATTAGGTGAACAAATCAAAATATACAATTCAATATTTCATTTAACTTGGCAATTTTTTTTTTGAAAGATCATTTAACTTGCCAAATTACAACTATAAATTTGGCAAACTAAGAAATGAACCTCTGCAATGAATCAGCAAATTATGATGCATGTTGAATTGCAATTATGCATTCGAATGCGAACCAATTGATCTGCAAACTAGGTGATTATGGAAAGCTATGGTCATCTAAGGGGGAGACATTATCGCATACCTATTTCATGATATGGGGTCACCAAATGAACAGCTTAGATTGCTACAAGCCCATTGGACTATTTTTTGGGAGAACAGATAAAGCAATTCCTATCAACATACTATCTCTTATTTAAAATATCCAAAGGGCTTGAAATCGATGTACCATGTTGGGAAAGTAGGTGCCTGTTCCTCGTGGCTTGGGCTTTTCTTCCATGGGAAAAGCACCATGATTCACTGGATAATAGCTGGGAGCAGTGGGTAACAACGAGTTGGGGATGACTCCATTTGCATTGATAGGTGAGAATGTGTTCTGCTTCCAATGGGCTGACCTATGGACAGCATCCCGTGAAGATCTGTTGCGATAATGAGAAGGTGATTGCAGATGAAAGGGTAGAACTGGCCCACATAAGTCATATCCATGGCACCACCGACCATATATCAAACTGTTGAAGTGACTGTCGTAGTCACCACTGAGGTCTGACAAGGATTTTGAAGCTTCAGGATTATCTCCAGATGTGCCAACCATATCCCATCCCCTAAAAGCAACATTTGAGAAGCTGCGACCATTTGACTCGAAGCAATTTAAAGACTCAAAAACATGAGCAGGAATTTCTGATGGATAAGCACCCAGATCTGATACCACTACGCCATCGGATGATCTGACAGCTACAGGATCGACATGATTAATACATGATTGGAATGCACCATTGCTTGCAGAACTCTTCTCGTGATCTGATTTCACATCAGGAGCCTGTGGCTCAGCAAACACCTTTTTCTCAGTGATGGCAGAGTTTGCCAGCTTTATCTGATCCAAGTTTCCATTCCCAAGCCTTTCAATTTCTTGAGAAGGGTGAGAAAAATACACATAAGGTGCACAGTGTAGCCTTCCAAATGAGATAGGAGCCAGTGCATTACTTTCAGGTGAAGACTTGCACACATTGTTCACAATTCTTGTACCTAAACTACAGCTGGTCGCAAGATCCATTGCATCCCCATCCAAACGGCTTCCATAAACAACAAGCCCTTCCAAAGAACTATCTGGCTCTGAGACTGTTAGAGCACATGCTGAATTAGAACATTTCATTGGATTATTTCCATTAAGATGAGAAATGGAGAACTTATTTTCCTTTTGGATCCCAGTCACAGATTTCTTTTCAGATCCCAAAATATTAATGCTTTTAAACTCTTCAGCTAATACTCCATGACCATCATTCACGGTTTTACTCATCATGCCAGTGGAATCTACAGATTGTGATGTTAAATCTTTAGCATCTTCCACACACTTCCCGATATAGGACTTTGATGAAGCAGAATCAGATCCATGCTTGCCTAACTGTTCACCATATCGGTAACTAGGGAATGAATCTTGCACATCTGGCCTTTGCCCACTTCCGTGCCTTTCCAATGTGTTCAAGAAGAATTTGTTGAGTTCATCTTCCATACTTTCTCCCGATGAAGAAAGGATCCGTCCAAGCTTGCGAGCCCCATATGCAAATGCACTTCGAATACGATAGAAATTACCTGTGGAAATAAGATATCTGTCAGAAGGCATGGACTGATAAAACAGATGCAGAGGATGTTATCCAGTAGCTCACAAACAGAGAATCACAATTTTCATACCTTTGATGATCAGACTTTCCATAGAGAAAGAAAAAGTTTCATACCTTTGCTGACACTTCGACCAAGATTGTTGTTTTCTTTCAATGGATCAACTATATTAAGATGCTTTTGAGGAAATGATCGTTTGTTACTCTCAAACCCCGGTGGAACCGAAAACAGGTTAACACAATTTCTGAGAAAATCCTCATGAAGCAACAAGTCACCCCCATCAGTTTCTGGTGTCTCAGCTGCCAAATAAAAAACAAACAGTGTTTCCAATGAACACAAATATATCCCACTTGGTTCAATTGAATAATTACAGAGCTAATAAAAGGGATGTTCTTACCCACTATTTCTGGCAAAGATGATAAAGCGACTGGACCATTTAAACTGATTCCATAGTTATCCCAATCAAATTTGCTGAAGTAATCCAAAAACCTATACAGAACCTACACAAAGACTATTTCTATCAGTAAAACCCTTGGAGATACGTGGTCCAAATACTGTGTATCATATATAGGCTTGTTAGGTAAATGTGTTAGATCCAAATAGTGTAAAAAGGAGACACCACTTGACCCAAAAATCAGGCGTCCACTCATCAGCTGGGCTGTGTATATTTTTACATGCTGTTGAGTTTCCTCCAACCACCCTCCACTAAAACATGTAGTACACGATGTTAATCTAACAGCACCACCCAATAGCTAATTTCAATCTAGTGAACATGTGCTCAGGTGGTTAATGCATCTTATAAACATAGATGACCAGGACTGAGACATGAGTGTGTGGACTCGTCAAATATCAAGTCATTTCATACCATATTGTTTTTTTAATTTTTAACTTTCCACTCACCGCCAAAGGGCCATCTAAAGATGAATGGAAAAGATGGAAGATGTAGAGAACCAAAGTCTCCAATGCATATGTAGAGATCAGACCATGATGGGCACCAAGAATGCGACTCTCATAATAGCACCAAGCCTTTATAAGTATAATACTGCGCTTAAAGAGATGATCTTTGCCTATAAGACAATCAACCTGTGAAAGCAAAAACAAAGAGCAATATCAGAGAACAAAAATCTGTTAAGAATGTGATTCTGTGATTTTTTTTTTATTCTCTAATCCTTAAAATTGGAGGCCTACATATATGGTCTATCAAGGGTTTGCTTTTTTAATACTACCTTTCCAGTTTACCTATCAAAAACTACTTCCTCCATCACTCTACTATCCACCATGTCCTTTAGTTCTTTATCCATTCAATCCATGTCATTAAAGGCCCCCTACTCCTTGTACATTCTAATCATGAACTTTCCATTTCCTTCCTCTCTGTTTTTTTATTCTTTTTGGATTGGGGGTAGGGTAGTGTTTACCTTCCTCAAACCACCTTAAGCAGCTTTCCGTGGTCTTCTTGTCTATTAGGGCTATTTCAAACATCTCTTTGACGATGTCAATTCTAATTATATAATTTTAATGCTACTCCCAACATCTAATTTACCATATACACCTTTGTTACTGTTACTTTGTCTACTTATCTTTTCCTCATTCACCAACAATCAACTTCATCAAGAATTCCCAATTTGATAGCCACCTTTGTTACTTTGTCTACCCCATTAGAGTTGCACTCCTTTTATCCCATCTTTGTTTTTTTTTGAAAATTCTTTTATCCCATCTTTGTTCTACTAATTTTAAACCATTTATCTCAAAACTCAAAAGCTTTCCTCTATAATTTCAATTTATCTTTTAATTGACTACTACATTCTCCATTTTTTTATAAAAAGTTTGTATCTCCACTAGTAAACATCACCCACAAACAATATACACCCTGGCACCTCATCCTAGATATTTTATGTTGTCCATTGCTAAAGCAAATAAATACAGCCTAAAAAAATCCTCAGAGAAGTCCAACACCAACTAAGAATTCCGATGCCTCATCAATCATTGTTCCTATACTAGTTCTTGATCATTTACAGATCTTGTATAATCTCAGCATTCAAGATGCATTTCTTTTTCAATGTTGCCACAGTAATCACTTTGGCATCCCACTGTAGGCCTTTTGTAAGTCAGTTAAAAAAACATATGTACTTAAGTAGATTTTTCCTTCCCCTAAACTTCTGAGTTATCAAAAGACAAAAATAGCTTATATTTTGATTCTACCCAGCATAAACCCAAATTGGTAGTCCCAAAATATTTGAGGTATCACACATTCCCCTATTACTCTCCTAAAGATTCATTTTATGACTCAAAAGTTTAACATTCAATAATACTAACTAAAAAGTGATGTTGAACAAAAGTGCAAGGGTGAAAAATATGAAGGACTACAGCATTTCAATCTAAGAGCCTTCTGGGGCATACTATCCATCAAAAGTATGAACAATAAAACTGTGGATGCAACAATAGACAACTGAGCACTTCAGTGAACTCTGCATAGTAGAGGTGTGAAAGCTTTTTATGCTGCACAGTAGAGCTTACCCTTGAATTGAGTGGAACGTTGGAGGGGAAAGGCACATTGGCTACGCTAGGCCCCTGAATCAACTTATTTGGATGATTACCAACCTAGTGACCATCGAAGCATTCTAAATTTATGGCTGGGCTGATTTAACCTTCTTTTTTTTTTTTTTTGGGTGAAAGGTAGCTGATCTTACTTCTACTGTCCATGCCAGCAAATTCTTTGTAATCATCCTAACAAGTTGACAGAGTTGTTCCTAGGGTAATCAAAGTCATTGTTTCTATAAAATAGCCATTGTAGATCAAAGTGGGCTCCACCATCAAGTATAAAGAGTTTCATAACGTGGTGCTCTACGAACTTGCAAAGGCTTTGACATGAAGAATTCTGCAATTGGAAATCTTAGTTTGTCATCAACAGGTGTAGTTCTGGTCAGAGTACCTGCTCAAGAAAGCATAGTGTACAGAGTCCTCCTAACTGATTGAAGGAGATGTCTACAACAATATTCTGAACAAGGCATTTGACAAGCTTGACCTGCAATCATGAATACAACATCCTTGAACTTACGGAGAAAATAAGGTAAAACTCAGTTGAGGCAATAAAGATCAATGTTGGTTAGCAATTGAAAATTTTCAACTATAAGATCCACTTATCTTGAAAGAGGCAACAAATCGTACCCTCCTACACTGTTTTCAACACTTCTCTTTTCTAGACACTCTCTGTAAAACACACTAATATTGATTTTGGGCAGAATAGACAAAAAGTATCATAACCAGCATTATGTCCAATTTTTCTGCTGTCTAAAGTCCACAGACATGGGGAACCTCTAATCTATCTAGGAACAATTACAGATGTGGGTGAATTTAAGCAAAGTCTAAATTACATAGGGCCAGGATCTAAAACAGATTCTGGGAAGATACTGAGTTTCAGCATTAAACAAGACAAAATATGAAGAGTGGAGAATTTTTCAGACTTTACCACCTACATGCATATAACGAAGTGTCAATATAAAGAAGAGCCCTATTTCAAGCAAAGTGGACAGATCTTTAATTCCTAAGGAATGAGAAGAACATTTTAATGCAATTCCAAGAAAAAGTTTCAGATCATCAGCAGTCATTCTTGATGATTCAAGAGCAATGTTCAGGGATGACGAAATGATGATTTTTTTATGGTGAGGTGTGAGATCCACATGGACATAGAAGTAGGTGAAGTTTCACCCATCCATTCACCATAACATTAAGAGATAAGACCGCAAAAATTAATGAAGTACTTAATGAAATAAAAATAAAAATACACTTCCAAAATTCAAGTTTTCAAGGATAAAAATCACAAGGTTAGGATTATTAAATGGAGGATGAGCACTGAAGCTTCCCCGCCATCCATCCATGGACATGTACTGAAGTGCATGTATTGTGTGAGCGCCGGGTGGGCAATGCCATTTCTCCATCGGAATGGAATACTATTCAATGCCACAGAAATTGACTGGGCTCACAAACCCTCTCAGTTTGTGGATGTGGTTTAAGGCTCCAGAATTTATGGGAATGGGAAATGGAGAAATGGCGTTCAGGATTTGAAGGCTGGGAAGGTTATAGATTGTTTACAAAGCTACAAATGTTTTAGGATAACTTGAAAACACAGGAATCAGAGGTTCAAAACGAAACAGAAAGGTGAGTTATAAATAGGAGGCTAAAGTCATACTGCCAAAAGCTATGATGCCCAGACTTAGCATAACATGCCATACATCAAATATGACTTGGATACCTCAACACTTACAGGATACAATGTAAAATATGAATTGACTAATCATATTGTCCTAGGATTGTTCTATTTGAAATTATAGTGCTTTTAGCATATTTTGTAGTAAGAACTATATTAAAGGAACACTAAAGACCTGCTGACAAAAGCTATGATGCTCAGGCTTAGCATAACATGTCAAATACCAAATATGAGTTGGATACCTCGACACATAGAGGATACTGTAAAATATGAATTGACTAATTGTGTTGTCCTAGGTTTGTTCTATTTGAACTCATAGTTCTTTTTGCGTATTTTATTGTAAGAACTATGTCAAAGGAACACAATAGCAAATTTATCAAAACCGGACCGTCTACCGAACCGTCTTCGAGGAAGGCTCGGTTAAATAAAGTTCAACCGAATTCAACCATGGTCAAACCCGTGCAATTAATATAAAATTACAAATATTAATAAATTATTAATTAAGATTTAAATAATTTTAGCCTCTAGATTTTTTGTGCCATTTAAAATAGTCTCATTAAACACAACCAGCCACCTACTCTAAATTAAGAAAAATAAACATTTGAAATGGAGTTTCCTATCAAGTATCAACTTTCATTATTTATATTATTTAAATAAAACATATTTATTATATTCTTCATATGAACACATTATGAAAATTAAAAAAAAAAATAGTTTAAACAATTTCTGTGTGTATTCTGATGGACCAAAATCAAAATAAATTGAATTATTTCAATATAAAAAAAAATATTTTAAAATTTGTACATAGCCGAAATCAAATGTCAAAATTTGATTGAATTGAAATCTGATTTCAGAATTTGTTGGACCTGAAACACTAATGGACGTCCATGACTTTTAAATAGAGTTTTGAACTGAAGAAAAAAATGGAAAAGAAAATCTCTTCTAAAAGCTTGGACCACCATTCAATTCAAAATTCTAAAATTGCTGAAATCTTATCCAATCACAAGCTGACAAGTGGAATTTTTAATTAAGAAAATAAAAATTCAAAAATAACATTTTTCTAATGATGTTGCTACGAACGAATCTTGCTGTTATTTTTTGCACATTTCAGTCTTTAAAAATAACTTCAATTTCCAAATCTGCCCACAGTAATTTTTGAACGGCCACAGAAATGGAGTATTGGAGTCCTCTCATCCCATTCCAGAATCCCACATCGAAAAATAGAAAATGGGTGGGCACGGAAGTTGTCTATTAAAACCAGGAAGGTTGAAGTCGATTCACACCATAAGTGTGGGATAAATAGGTTGGCCTTCTAGGGCTGGCCATTTCCTATAAAAAATTTAATTTTCAAACATGTGAACTACGGGCCACGAGCCACGGTTTAATTAGAAAAACCATAGTGAACCACAGTTCGCAAAGGTTTTTTGCAGTTTGATTATTCAGAAGGTTTTTTAACCAAACCGAACCGTAGAGAAGGTGGGCCGAGGTCGGACCCGGTTCTGATAACACTGCACAATAGAAAAAAATTCACTGTAATAAACTTTGTAAAATGGGTGCTTGTGTGATATTTGGCATGGTTCAAGCATCCACAGAGTCAAACTATTTACATGGATGGCGATTTGCACACATTCAATTGCATACCGAAACATAAGTTCTAACAGAAATCAGTTAATGTAGAAGATAGAATAATATAAAATGAATCATTCAAACTCAAAATTCACAACAAACTAAATAAAATATACTTTGAATAAATTAATAAAACATTAATTGAGGCAGGAGGAAGGAACCTCGGCATGAATGTATTGCACATCTTTTACTTCAAACTCAGCATCTTTATTTTGCTCTTGTATTTCAAGTACAGATCGGACATCATTCGCTAAAGCATCTTCAACATTTTGATAGCTCAGTGCAGTCAAATCTATGTCTCCATCAGGGAGATAGGTCTTCAGGGGCACGGATCCGAATGGAAATACCTGCAAGAGATTCCATTAGAAGGTAGCACATCAAATTACCAATATTTCTCTACAATAAAATCAACTTTAAAACTCTCCAAGATAGATTATTTGTTCCTAATAGTGTCAAAAGCACATATACAATGCACACATAGAGGAATAATGTGGTATAAGCCACGAGGAATGATGTAGTATGAGTCATGCACAATAGTCCACCTTGTGGGATCCACTTGATACCATCACAGATCACGAGGGCAGATAGGAAGGTCACTCCTCATCTTTCTTGAAAAGCATGCGCAAAGATACTATAGCTGTTTTTTCTTCTTAAAAAAAAATTCTAATTACCCCAAGCTGGCATGGAAAATTAACCTTGGTAATCCTTGAATAGTTATCCACAAAGAGGACAATGAGATATCTCCATCTCAAATGACCGCCAGCGCTCAGAAGAACCTTAGTAAAGAGGGCAATGAGATCCGTCCACCTGCGTCTATCTGAAATGACCACAACTGCCCAGAGAGAGAAGAGAAGGCAGAGGAGGACGAGAACAAGAAGAAGACAATGATGATTCATCCACCCAACTTCTGTTTCTAGTTTCTAATCATTGACAAAAGAACAGCTGATCCTTACTCTCTCCTACTTAGCCTTTACTTCAAAGTCTCATTATGCAAAAAGATCATGGAATGTTTACTTTCAGAGTTCCCATTGCGCAAAAAGGTCATGGACGTTGGACATCCATCATACAGTATCTTAAAGAAGTTGAAGAACTCAAAAGTAAAAGTATATATGGTTTAAGATCTGCCAAGCTGCTTTTAGTTTAAAACATCATACACTATGCTTACCAGAATCAGAACTTCAGGTATCGAAAATATAAAAATTATTATTCTTGATGTCATTTTGGACTAAAAGCTAAAACAAATATGCCAATAACCAACATACTTGATGAGGACAAATGGAATAAACTTACAAATTTTGCTTCACCACTGTCCAAACAAATGTAAAAACTTTGATCAGATAATACTGCTAGTGTGAGTTGTGAGCTGTTTCGGGTTTCTTTATTTTTCTGATTTGTGATGTTGGCCGCTTGAGGTTGTATTCTTTTTATGGAATAAAATGGTTACATTAAAAAAAAAAATACTGCTAGCCACATCCCTAGTATCACACTAACGGGATGATCCCATGCACTTCATCTGATGAGTTATGAGAGAAAAATGTCCAAGGAAACAATGAATGCACAAATAGTCTCCCAATTGAAGCCACTGGGAATTTCCAACCTGTACAATTTACTTCTTTCACATTACAAGATTTCAATCTGAATGTTGAAAGAATTTATGAACAGCTGAAGTGAAGCAAATTGAATTTGGATTAGCATCAAAGGTAAAGAACTGCACTTGTAAGTTCTTTCTGATCAATTTCTTCAAAAGATTCTAATATAAATATTGAACCGATCCACAAACAACACATAGTGAAGTAAGCTGACGTTGTTTTTGAATGGCGAAGCATCCGAGGGAAACAACTTATTTCCTGACTACTTTCTTCCTTGTAGTCTGAAAACACACACCATGACTCTTAACATGAAATTTTAAAAGAAGAATAATAACAAGAAGAAATTGAAAGAATTCACCAGCAGAAAGCAGACACTAAATAGATAGGATTGGAGGCAATGATGACGATGATGTGATGAGATGATAGTGTCCCAGCATTTTGCAATCAATATCAACGAAAAGTTATAGCATAATCAGTAAGTTCTTAATGTAAAACCTTAAAGGTCGGTGGTTCAATTCATCCTACTATTCCCAAAAAAAATGGCATTTATGTTCTAATATCTATTCTCACTCACAAAAGGCAAAAAAAAAAAAAAAACACAATGCAATCTACAATCCTTTTTTTTGTGGAGAGAGAGAGAGAGATGACTCCTAAAAAACCAAAAACCTCAAAGAAACTAGCAAGGCATCAGACCTAAAAACAGGGAAAAAGACAAACACTCAAACAACTCACATACATTTAAAAATTAAACAAAAATATCTACAAATATAAAACAAAGCAGTAGATCTAAAAAATCTCTAATAAGAAAGATATGGGTAAAAACACTTACGAAAGTCCAAGAATCCAATAATTAGACCAACAATGCTTCATAGAGCTGAATGTTGTATAATGAAGAAAAAACAAGTCGAAAAGGCACAGGCAACCGAGATACACATGTTTTGATGGATCAATGGGGTTTACATTAGAAAATAAAATAAAAAAATACTACATTAAAAGGACCTTAAATATGGCTCCAATAGATAAGAAAATGAGAGGAGGGCGTCTTTGATGGTTTGGACATGCAGAGACGTCTAAAACAAACCCAGTACATAAAATTTATAGACGGAAGGTGGTGGGAGTAGGGAAAGGGTTATCTTTGAAGACCTGGACAGAGGATGTAAAGTTGTGTATGATTAGATTGTAATGAGACAGAAGACAGATTTTTCTATGACATGATTAAAACATAGGACTCAAAAAGGTAACTGCAGATAACGCGAAGGGGTTGGCCTGATGGTCAAGACGTTCGCCTCAACTCCAATGAGCCACTCTCTGTAGTTGTAGACCAGGTGTATGCGGAATTGGGAGGGCAGCACATGCCCCAAAGATTAGTAAAGACCCCTATGGATGAGACGCTTGGAATACCTCGGTAAAAAAAGGGTAACTACAGATAAATGGACCCAGTGTATGCGGAATTGGGAGGGCAGCACATGCCCCAAAGATAAGTTAGGTAAAGACCTCTGTGGATGAGACGCCTGGAATACCTCGGTAAAAAAAAGGTAACTATAGATAGATGGACCCGGTTTATGCGGAATTGAGAGGACAACACGTGCCTCAAAGATTAGTCAAGTAACGACCCCTATGGATGAGACGCGTGGAATACCTCGGTAGAAAAAAAAAAGGTAGCTACAGATTGATGGGAATATAGTGATTGATGATGATAATTATGATGAGCAAAAATGGGATATTTATCACTGACCAGGATAAGATAAGAAACAAATTCACAGAATTCAAGAAATTATCAAATACCTACTTGAACAGAATAGCAGAAGTTATTTTACGTTATATCAATTGATTAGTATATGACTGAACTCTTAAGCCGATATTCATGCATTGACTAATTCCTTTACTCAAAAATTAAATCAATAAATAACACTAGAACATGTGCTGTGACCATTGACAGAAGAATGAAATGAACTTGCCTCACTGCCAAGGAATCCTCTTATCAGCCTCTGCACATAATCAACAACAGCTTTCCTCCTCTGCTCTGATATCACTGTCGGCTGAATCCGGCAAATTATCTCGTGCACAGTCTTTTCAGCTCTCTGAAAGTATTCCACACTGATTGACGATGGATGCGGATTCGACAGTAAAGCTGATGGTGACGGTGATGGTGACGGTGATGGTGACGGCGGTGGGGCGTCTTCAGTCAAGACGCCGTTTGGATGCGGCAGCCAGACCCGGAGATCGCCCATGCAATCAGAAGCTACAAAATTAAACCACCCGAGAAGAAAAACCGGAGATCCTCAAAGACCCAAGAATCCAAAGAATCCATTTGGGTCGGTGGAAATCATGTTCAACAATGCCTGAATCGATCAAGAAGCCGAAGAATTAGACAGTTCAGATGGAAATCATGTCCATGAATGCCTGAATCGATCAGGAAGCTGAGGAATTGAAGGATTCAGATGGAAATCTCACCTGGATCAACTGGAATCGTGACCAAGAAGGGTTGGAATCGATTGGGTCGGAAAGATTTTAGTAGAAATCGAAGTAGGTGGATGAGGGTTTTGATGGAAGAAGATGAAATGCAAGAAATGGTAAAATGACTACAATAACAACAGGTTTGAATGGATTCGATCAGAGAGTTTGATTTGAGGGGAATGGATTTCTTGGGATTTTTTATTGATGCCAAGAATCTGTACTATTGGACGTTCTGTAAAATCTAAAAACGCAGAGAGAGAGACAGAGAGGGTTTTTTCTTCTTTTTTTTACTTTAAAATATTTTACTGAAGCATCTCTTGCTACTTCTTCGTCTTTGTTTCCAAACCAAGGAGACAAACAATGGAGGATCTTGTTCAGATCAGAACGTCCTCGCCGTCCACTCTTCGGCGAAGAGTTTCTTCCCTTGTGACACGTGGGCATTTTGTGGGTCCCATTCTACTTATAAATGATCTGTTCTGTTCAGTGTTCTGTATTTTAAAAATAGAAATAACTTTAAATTGTGCATGAGGACAACTTAGTTTTTTCAGAAATTACTACTATTTTATTTATTTATTTCATTTTTATCTTTTCCTCTTATTATAAATATTAATTTTTTTATTATTCACTATATAGTATTACAGTTGCAATTTTCAGTTTTTCATGTTTTATTAATTTATTTAAAATATAATAAGGAATTGTATTACTACTATTATATATTAATTATTGTTGTTTAAGACTGTTGTTTAAGACAATTTAAAGTAATTTGGTCTAATGATGAAATTAATCAAGCCCAAAATATTAAAGGAAATTAAGTTTTGAATGCCACCTATGGATAAATAGGATAACTAGCTATGAGGATGATAAAATTTATCTTTGAATACAATTAAAATTGAGGCAAATAGTAATAAGCATTTAAAGATCTTAATTTAACAATTCCCTCCTATTCTTAAAAAGTGATTTAGTAATTACATTTTTATATTTAGTGATTTCCATTGAAAAGTAAATTTTATATGCTTGTTTTAAATTTATTTTTTTGAAAAAATGCTAAATATTTATTGTAAAATTGTATTTTAGCAACTAAAAATTTACTCAACTTAAAGGCTTTTTAATGCTAATTAATTGTAGCATGCAGAAGATTAAGGCAAAGGTGTAGAAAAGGAGAATTGATTCTCTTTTCTAAAGATAAAATAGAGGTCAAATTAAAAAGTTTTCATATTAACAACTATCAATGGAAGTAAATTAAAAAATAGGCACAGCAGACTTGACTGAATCCTGCATATCCAACATTTACTTGTGAAAATTTTAAATTTTAAAATGTAGAATTTCTCATTAAATAATAAATGTGCAGGAATGGTCTCCTTGATTATTTCTCTTTTCAAAACATGTTTAATATTTGTATTATAAATTATATTAAAAAATCTCAAAAGATTTATGCTAATCTTTGGTGGGTTCCAAACTAAGCTCCAATGGGTGCCCGTATTTGGCTATTGAAAATTGAAATTCATCATTTACACCAACTCTTTTTATTTGATAAAAGTGTTCAAAGTCTCGTACAATATATAATTAATTTTTGAGTCATGTGCAAGTATTTCTACTCATATATACATTGGGTTATTTAATAAAAAATAGTTTCTTTAACATGTGGGTTTCCGGCCATCACATCAATTATAAGTTTTAAATAATTATGATCAAACTTTACAAATGAGTGAAATTATCAAAAAATTTGAAATTCAATTTAAATTTACTAAAGTTTCTAAAATTTAAAGAAATTGTCAAGATTTTAGTAGAGTTTGATATGAAATTTTAAATTTCACAGAGGTTTGGAAGTAGAAAATTGAAGAGCCATGACTGACTGATGCCTTTAACTGTTGTATCCTGACAGAGACTCAAGTACATACCTTAAGTTGGCTCCCAAAATGTGTTTCTTTAGCTCGCAATACCACTGAATATGGAGGAAAAAAAAAATTATATTGACCTACAATCAAGTCATATTTTTTAATTTTTTTAAAGTTTTTATCAATATATATGATTTGAAAATAAACACTTAATTGTGGGAGATTTAAAATACAATACAATCGAGGTGATTTTTTGTAAATTTATATTTAAACACAAGTTTTTTTTCTAAGACTAAGGTATCTAAGTGTCTCATCTAAATTTTTCGGACATTCCACCTAACTAATCCTTGAAAAATGCGTAAATCTCTCAATCCACATAAAAACATTTTTGTGGGTCAAATAGATATATGATAAGGTTCATCTTAATGTGTAAATTAAATTCTCTGTATGTGTAGAGGATTCTCACTCTAAGACAAGGGAGTGACTTTATACACTTGGATTAAGCGAAGAAGAATATGACAGTAGAGATGTTGATTTTGTAACCTTCCGAACATAGAGTGGAAGTAATAACGCAATCCAACCTAACAAAATTCAATTTAAATTTCATTTTATTAACCTAATTTTATAAAAGTATATAATAAATTTATAATTAAATAAAATATTTTCATATAAAATAAAAGAGAGCAGAGTTTTCCTTACCTTTAAGGAGCACTTAGTTAAAGAGAAAAGGAATGAATGTTCAAGGGCTTTTGAACTCTAAGGATGGTGGGGAGGAGAAGGTGGTCTTTAAAAATATAGAGGGGAAGGATAAAAAAATATGTTAGATTGTAAAATGTGAGGGTGTGGTTTATAATGAATTAATTAGAGAAGAAGAACTTATAAAGTCGATTTCTCTGGACTTGCACAAGTCAAAGTTGTGCAAAGTATTACCCTATTTCTGCCCAAGTTAAAATTGGTCAATTTTGTTTCTCAAATCAAATCCATATTTTAAATGGGTTGAGTTAGCCCATTCCTATTTCGTTTGGATCATATCCAAAAACTAGTATGTATATCCATTGATTTTTCCCTTCCCTAAATAGGGATGGCAATTTCTATCTTAATCCATCGACCTCCCCCAACTTGACTCAAAAAGTAAAAATTTTAGTCCTGCATATTCAGAATTTTTTTAACTTGACCCAACCCAATTCGATCCAAAATAAATCTGTTTTGGATTAGTAGAAAGGGTTCTCGACCCAAACTCAACCCGACTCAAATTGAAAAACACCATTTAATCACATTACTTTTATTACTCCATTGGTTTTAACTCACGTACATTCGTCTCAACCTCAAGTTCAAAAATATTATTCTATTGTCTCTGCTTTTATATCTAAATGCTTACGTAAAAAAAGTCTGTAAAAAAATCCTCTTAACTTTAATTTTCTATTAAAAAAAACTCTCATATCATTTTTTAGTATTTTTTAATTTTAAACTCAAATCCGATTAGGTCAAAATGGTCAACAATAAAAAAATTAAGTCAGATCAAGTTGGATTAGACAGAAAGTATACTATAATCTATAATCAACTCGATCTAAACTTTAACCTAAATTAAAGTTGGATTAGACATTGATAGAATTATTCATCTCTGTTGTGTGAAAGAGATGGCAAAGTGCAGCAGAATTCTGCTAAAGTGGGTGTCCCTTGGATGTAGTCATCCATTTGTTGCTTTGATTCCAAAGGGATTCTTTGAATTTTCATCCACAGATTGAAGCATATTTGCATACACCTTTGACGTATTTGATCTTCTTGCTATCTCTGGTTATACATTTGAATTGTTTTTTAGTGAGAATTTGTAACGATCCGACCTTACCATTCCAAGTGTGATATTGTCCGCTTTGAATCCCACGTAAACCCACACGATTTTGTTCTTGGACCCTGACCCACATGGCCAGGCCCGGCCCTACTATATACGAAGTAGGCTAGAGCCCAGGGCCTCCAAATATACAAGGCCTCAAAATATCCATATAACCCGTAAAAGGCCTGAGTACCTGGCCCAGAAACTCGAATCCACTTGCGGAACTCGGTTCCGCATACCTGCATGATCCGCGTCCCGCGCTTTGCCGTAGTTCAGCGCGTTGTTCTGTGCACAGTTCTGAACGGTTCTTCATGGTTCTGTGCGGTTCCGCGCGCGGTTCCATTCCTCATTTGGATTTCCGAGTTCTTTTCGTTTGGCTTTCCCGCTTTTAGTTTGTACTCCTATAAACTATAAGTTAGAACTTGATTTATGATTAGGAGATCTGTTTTGGGTGTTTTGTATTTTATTTCAAAAATAATAATAAAAAGTAAAAAATATAATAAAATATGAAAAAACTATAAATTTATAAAAAATATTGTCTATTGAAAAAGACATGTTAAAATAACTTGAATATAGTAATTTAATTAGTAATTTTACATGTCAAAATCCGAGAAGAATAAATTTTAAATAATACTTTGTTATAAATTTAATTTTTATATTTTATTTGGATATTTCACACTTTATAAAAATATATTTTTTTTTTTTGAGTGTATATGGGCAAAATGCCCCATTTTAAAAGTTCGCCTAGGACCTCTGAAATCTCAGGGCTGGCCCTACACATGGTCAGGCTCAAAAGGCCTCACACAAGGGAGGAGGGACTTCTCTCATATAATCTCCCACCCCACCCACCTCACAATTGATGTGGGACTTTGAGGTGGGTGGTGGGTGTTACGGAATTAGTATATGCACTTTTACATAGACGGAAATGATGGATTGTATTTGATTTATCTTTTTATTTATTTAATCTTTCATAAGTATTATATAAGTAAGGTGTAGATCAACTGGTTAACCTCCCGTCTCAAAAAATGAGAAGTGCCAAGTTCGAGCCCCCCATGGCCTAACTTGGTGTACCCTAAGGATGGGTATCACCTGTGAGAGTATTACCCTGAATTTTCTGCAGTTTTCCCATACGTAAATTAAAAAAAAAGATATTATATAAATAACTAATTGTATGGTATAAAAGTAAATTTGATGAGATATATGTAGAGTAAATTTTACCTTCAAGATTAAGTTTCTCTAACGGTCAAGTTTTAAGGCATTTTAAAAAGATCATACTGCCTAATGATTTCAATTATTGAGATTAAGTGGTTAAAATTTGTATTTACCACTGAAATTTGATCTAGTTATAGCTGTTCAACTTTATTTTTAATCCATGGCTGTAGTTTTTAATAGAATAAATGAAGATTAAAATAAAAAGAAAAACTGAAGAAGTAATTGAATAGCATGAATAGATTTGTTCTACTGAATATTGCTTCTTTCCTCTCATTTCTTATTTCTCTCTATATTTTTCTTGGCATATTTGCTCTTATTTTTTCTTCTATCCGTTCTTATATTTCTCTATTTTTCTTCTTCTTTTCTTTTTAAACCTGATTTTAAACATTTTGTGTTTAAATGGAAAGATTAAAATTGGATTAACAGATAATATTTTGATTTGATGTTACAAATCTACAATTCTCATTTGATTAGTTGGGTGATTAATGGATGCTTGTATGAAGTACTCATGCATTTCCATTGTATGGTGCGGAATTAGTACCGTAAATATGTTTGACTAGGGTCAAAGTAAATTTTAAGTAAGCTCCATGTGTAGAGCACGTGCATTGTACTAATGATTGCTAAATCAAACATGAAAATATAAAACTCTAAAAAGTCAACTTCAAATTAATAAAAAAAAAACTTTAGTTAAGATGAAAAATACTTAGGTTTAAAAGTGTAAAGCAGGTGCATTGTATTAATGATTGGTGAATCAAGACATTGAAAATATAAAACTCATTTTATGATGAAAAATAATTAGGTCTAAAAAAGTGTGTAGAGCACACGCATTGTACTAATGATTGGTAAATCAAGATAGCAATTGCATTGTACTCTTGATTAGTAAATCAAGACAATGAAAATATAAAACTCTAAAAGCAACTTCAAATTAATAAAAAAAAAATTATGATGAAAAATTAATTGCGTTTTGAAAATCTGACTATAATAAGGTCAGATCCTATATATCCGCATTTGGATGGGTGGTAACAGAAGGGGGGGTGTGTGTGTAATGGGGGAAGAGTAAAAAATAAACTTTTACCCTCCCCATGAACTTTTGAAATCCATTTTCAAGATAAGGGTTTTCGTATTACTTTGAGTAACCCCTGACCCCTACAAAATTTACCCCCCATCCAAACCCAATCTAAGAGGTAAGGGTAAAAAATCAACTTTTTACCCCCTTCCCATTTTTGAAAACCCTTTCCAAACAATGAGCATTCATAATTCCCAACGTAACCCCTGGTCAAGAATAAGCTCAGGTAACCCTCGTAAAATTTATCCATCATCCAAACACAACTTAGAACATAAATGATCCCATTCTGTATCGTAATGCTATGGATGACTTCAAATGACATTATTTGAGACATGTGGAGTCCTCTTTTAAAATAAAATCCAAACTGGTACATACATGTATCATTTTAAAACCTCTGAAACTATTAGATCCACCATTGGATGAATCAAATGAAAATTATTATTAAAAAGTCTATAAAGTTTATCACATTTTTCTCATTTGATTCATCCAATGTTGGATACAATAGTTTCACAAAAAAAAAAAAAAAATATATATATATATATATATATATATATATTCCTTTAAAAATTAATGAGCAATGTACTTAAATTATTCAAGTTCTCGACCATCTAGTTAGATGTTATGATTATATTTGAATTAATATAAACTTTAGTATCATTATTCTTCTTATTGTTTACTTTAATTTATAGATAGTTATTTTTAATTCAAATAATATACATATATAATATTTTTTTTTTGGATAACGAGGGTGACCCTGAGGTATTGACCTAACAAGATTAATCCTCTGAGACCCGCACCATCATTGCCCACACAGCCTGTCCAGATAAGTCAGGTGGTGGGGACCAAGGTATGATCCCAAAATATGGAAGAACAAACCTCACGCCAAGAACCACTTGTACTACTCATATAAATTCCTCGTTACTTAATATTTCATTCAAAATTATTTTTGCCAAATTAGGCTACTTTACATATAAACGTTGGTTCATAAAAAGTACACAAGAGAAATACTTTTAACTGTTGGTTCATTGCCAAAGATAACATTTTCTAAATAAAATGAAACATTTAATTTATGTAAAAGAGAAATTTAGTAATAATGGTAAGTTTTTTTCTTTTAAGATAGGGTACACGGTTGTCCGAACTGGTGATATTAATTTCAAACTTTTCTTCGAACCGGTATAAATCATGAGAATATAGTTTTTAAACACCAAATTTCTAATTGAGTTACATTTAAAATTTTGGAGAATGGGTAAAGTCGGATTGGATTCAAGTTGGATTGGTTATAGGTAAAACCTATTTTTTCTCTATTCTGAACTAATTTGATCTGAATTGCATTATTTTTTTCAACCAATTCAACTTGATCCGACCTGAATTCCTATAAAAATTTGAAAAAAGAATGAAAGAAAAATATTTTAATAAAAGAATATGGGAAGACTTCCCTTTCATTTGATGCCATTTATGCCAAAGAAAAATGGGCACATCCCTCCAAGGATAGCAACAGATCTGCCTTTTCCTTTCTTTCTCCCTTCATAAAGAAGGGAGCTTTAGTTCTCAATTTCTCATAAGGAAAGGGAAGAAAAGGGAGGCAGCAGAAAAAAAAAAATTGGATCCTGAAAAGTAAGGAAAGTCATGTAAAAAGAGAGTAAAAATAAGAGAAAAGATTTTAAAAGATTGAAATTTGGTGGGTCTAAAGGATTTTCGTCCAACTTTGTCTATTATAATCTAAAAATAGAGTGAAAATTTTGACTGAGAAATAAGAACAAGTAATTTTATGATTAAATTTGTTGAGTTGAAATGAAATAGTAAAGATTTTTTTATATTAATATTTAAAAATTAAAAATTATTAAAAAAATTGTGATAAAGAGAAAGAATCATTTACTATAACATCTAAATCAACGTCATTTGTTTAATGCACGTGCTTTACGCTAGCATATTTAAATGCAAACATATCTTACCTCCAAAAGAGTCATCTCTAAAATTAAAACGTTAGATGAAATAGATTTTTTAAACATTTTTAGAATTACACCCAATTCACGATTCAACTTGAAAAGCCGTAGAAACCATTTCTTTTAAATAAAAAAAAAAAAGTGTTGGCTGATAGTATGCAGTATCAGCTCGAAAAAGACCTCTCAGTACCGCAGCGATATGTATCAGTCGATATTTTAACATGTGAATTTGTCACTATGATATAAAAATGTGTAACTCAAAGATATTTATAACATTTCGCACCTAATTCAAGTCAGGGGTCCGAATATCAGCCGATATGATTCGTATTAGCCGATATGCCAATATCTCGGCCACATTATATCGGCCAATATCGGTCTTTTTTATAAAAAATAATAATAATATAAAAGAGAGAAAAATATTGGCCAATATATATCGGCCAAGACTGTTTTTTTTACCCCTGATTCAAGTGAATAGAGGCATATGAAGAAACATCTGATTGAGCCATACTGAATCAGAAAAATTATTTTTATATTTTATATATAGAACTTGTGACTCTGCAACTAATTTATAAGTGACCATTTTTATAAAATACATATAGATCTTATGTGTCTGCATCTAAGCCAGAATCTTCATAAACAAATATCACTAACCCATTAGCCAAATATAGAGGCAATAAAGTAATAGAATTTGGATATACTTGACCCTTAGACAAATGCAGGATATTATTCTAAAGCTTTTCTTTTTTAATATTTTACTTACCAATAACATGACACGTGAGAGAACAAAAATTATTATATTAGAGGATGACAAAAGTACCTAAAAAAAATCATGAATAATAAAGACCCTTTATTAAAGGATCATCCTCAATCTAGATGAGGCCCCATCATGCCCTAAAAGTAAACCTAAGGGGGCTTTTATTTATTTTTAAACGGCACCCAGGAAAAAAAACCATTAAATAAAATAATAAATGATAAGTACAAACAAGATGCACCCTTGGTTGCAATTTTCTTAACCATAACGCATGTATGCATGATTCTCTGTTTTTATATTTTTTATCATTGAAAAATGATATTAGGCTGATATTTGAATGTTAGGGAAGACTATGATGCGGGATCAATGCACACCGGCTATTCGATCCAGTAAAAAAATAGACTCCTGGTTTTCGTCGAGACGGGGTTGAAGAAGCAGCCTGCAGTACACTGCAGGAGCCAAGAGGAAAGAGAAAAAAAAAAAATCTATGGATCCTACATCAAACTTTAAATGGCCTCATTTTTTTTTTATCATCGAAAGTGTCGTCTCAGTCGTAACGGATTATACCTAACTAAATTCGAAGGATCATGTGCACACCTCCCTACACACATACCGAGTCTAAAGAATAAAGAGTAACCAATCCCATGGAAAATGTTCTAGAGGACTTTGAACGTCATGAACTCAATATCTCCCTTCATGAAGAAGTTTTTTACCGTGAAGCTAACTCCATCTGAATTTAAAATAGCCCTATTTAAATTATGTAGAATTTATTTATTTTTAAATTCAAATTGTTCATTAATTTTTAAATGCACAAATGTATATATGTATTTTTTTATATTTTTTCAAAATTATTAGATCCACTGTTGGATCGATCAAATGAATAGTACCTTCATTAGAAAATTTCTGAAGTTTAGGAGAATTCTATTATTGAGAAGTAATAAATTTACACACTTAAAATGAAAGTATTTCAATTTTCAATCACTCTTAATGTAAGAGTTTTGATACAAACACAATTACAATAAATTACCACAGCTTAACACAATGCACTGAATGACAATAAAACATAGAAAACACGGACATGATGGAATTGGTTTCAGGCAAAGAAAAGAGGCAAACAGCCTCTTAAAGCTTTGAATGAGGAGAGAGAAGGCTCTCTTCATGACAAGAGTGAAGGCAAATTCATTCTCACCAGTCACCATCTTTAATCAAACATTGCTCAACTCTGTCGAAACTATCTAAAGCATATTGCTCAACTTGAACCATCGCCCGTGTGTCAATTCAAGTCATAGAGCATATTGCAGGTTGATCATAGGTCATAGGTTGGATCAAATATATTGTGGGTCAAGTAATAGATCAAGCTAATTGGGTCATGGTCAGGCTGGACCTCGGATCACAAGTTAGATTGGGTCACAGCTAATCAATGGCTGTGGATCAGTAATTGATCAGGCTAATTAGGTATTGGTCCGGTTGGATCTTGGATCATGAGTCTAGAATGGGTCATGGATAGTCAATAGATTTTGGATCCACAAGCAATAAATATTGCTTTCTCACCCCTCCCTGGAAATTCATTTTCCACCCTAGTGGAAGAGAGTCAATCATTTTTCAAGAAAAGGATTTTAAAACGCTATTTCAACGTGAAAATCATTTTCCATTTCCATGACAACAGTTGGGAGAACACTGGCAGTTTGGAATTTGGATGATCCGACAACCATAGCATGTAATGAGACACTGCAGCAAGAGATGAAAAACATGAAAAAATGATCCAACTCTAAGCTTTGAATGATGAAATAATACCCATCATCTATTAATCTAAACGTTCAAAACAACGAAGGATTTATCTCAAGCTTGATCATAAATTCCAACAAATGGTTGTCAAAATCTTCATGAAATGAAAGAAAGGAAAGCGAAAAAAGGAGATAGCACTAGCTTTAACCAAAACTCTCAACCACAACAGAAAAATGATCATGGACGAACAGGGTTTGGAGGTCCAGATGGACGTGGTGGTTGCCCGGGCTTTGCCATATCATCCTGCATAAAATTAAAACCCAAGAAATAAATCAGCCATCACATACCTGTTATCGCCCAAAAAACTACTAGTGAAAAAACAAGCGCTTTGTACCAGTGAAATTGGTCAAAAAATTGTAAGCAGATTAATTTTTCTCCATGCCACAAATTTTGCACAAAATCTTTTAATTTTAGATACTAACATAAAAAGGTGAGGAAATCCTCAAAGTTAAGAATGTGATCATAAAATCCCATTACTATTTAGTCATTGTTTGCACGAATGTCTTCTATTTCTAGATAATTACATGAAAATGTTAGATTAAATCCCCGCTTCCGCAACCCAATTCAAAAATAACAAAAACATTGAAGTCACAAAAACCATCAAGCAATTTGACCCAAAAAAACTTCTGGTCTAAATTTTCTTTTTCCTGTCCATAACTAGTCTTTATTTATAATTGAAAGGGCAACTTTCAAAGACCCCAATTCATTTACTCCCAACTGCCCCCCCACCCAAAAAAAAAAACTCCCATGCTTCAAGCACGCAAAATGCAAACCCCCTTCCCCCGCCCTTTCCTTCTTTTGTCACACTTGCAAATACCCCCTTCTTAGCACGTAACCACTAAAATGTCTTTTACTAATCAAAGAGTTGCAATTGCAAAACACCTTTAGCAAGACATACTTTCAATGTATCCTATCAAACGTAGAAGCTTCAACATAGTTTGGTGAAACATGTAGAGAACACATGAATATGGAGTGGGTAAAGTTTTTACGCCGATCCAATCATTTAACAATATCATTTTGGTCTTTGAAAAAATGACTTCACCAAGCCATGTATTTTTCAAGAGGCCATCTCAAGAAAATAAAATGATTAGATAAGAGTAAAACTTTACCTACCTCCAATCCATGTGACTCATTACATATTTCATGTCAATCATGCGGGCTTGTGTACTTTTGATAAGTTGACTTAGTAGATACCTCACTAAGTGTGTTTTGCTAGCATAGTTCCTTAAATATTGATGACACTTTGGAAATTTGGATACATATTGTAACACCCCACACACATAGGAGTGTGGGAAAAAGTCCAATGTCGCCCATAAAATGGGTGGGGAGGGTGTTATTAAGATGGGGCGGCCCCTAAACGGACCAGGCCCAAAGCAAAACCGTGCGGGCTCAAGTGGGGTCCAAAGCAAACAATATCATGTTGGAGGTCGAGTCGCCACAAGTACCAAGGATGATATTGTCCTCTTTGGACCTATGGACCCTCAAGGTTTTGCTTTGGGACCGGCCCACTTGGCCAGGCCCCAAGAGGCATCATCCATGGTTGGTGATTCCCTTCTTAAAATCCCACATCACTGCTGGCTGGGCGATGTGGGACTTTTCCCACACGCCCAGCACTCAGCTGGATGGGTGGGTGTTACAGTCCACCCCCCGACCAAAGCCGTCCCCAGCTATGTCATGTCACATAGACAGAGGGTTCATACAAGCAACGTCACACACATGTAGAGAGTGGAACCGCGCTCTAATGCCACTGACGACCCGACCCAGGGATGATATTGTCCTCTTTGGGCCCATGGACCTTAAAGGTTTTGCTTTGGGCCTAGCCCAAAAAGGCCTCGTCCATGGTTGGTGATTCCCCTCTCTTAAAATCCCACATCACCCCAGCTGGTTGGGCAATGTGGGACTTTTCCCACACGCCCAGCTCTCAGCTGGGTGGGTGGGTGGGTGTTACACATACTTTGCATGAGAAGACTTGAGAAAAAGTAAATGGATCAGCAGGCAAACGTTTTTCCCCTTTTTTGTTTTTATTTATTTATTTTATTTTTTTCTGTGGGTAGGGGGTGGGTGGGGATATCAGCAAGTAAATGTTTATGTGACATACTAAAGAAAAAGAGGCATCAATCCCTGAATCTAAAATAAGAAAAAAATCAATGCAAATAAATAACCAAAAAAAAAAAAAGACTAGGCATTTGAGAAATACCCGGCGCCTAAACCTCTGAGGTGGCTCGCGGTTCCTTCTAGCAGTTCGAGATCGAACCCTTACAACATGTGAATGGATTGCACAGGAAACACAGTATTGCATCTTTGCATAGAGCTTAGGAAGAGTATATGCTGAAACAGAACACTTTTTTATCAGAAAAATAAAAACTCAATAAAGGATTTCGGTAAAAAATACTCTATGCATTAAAACTGACATTCATAAACACAGGCCTCCTGGACATCCCTAACAGCAGCTTGTTCAACAATGTTCCTCACAAGAAACCTCTTAATGGCCTTGTCCTGGAATGAGATCAAAATAACCAAAATCAAAGATTTAACTCATGTTCCACCAATAAGAAATAAAGGGGGAGAAAGAACTCAGTTTCAACTGCAAAATTTTCATGTTAAACTACGAAATACAATATTATGACATTACAATTATGATCTTGTGAGTAAGAAAGTAGGAAAGCAAGAAATTAATGATGTTTTTGAGACAAGATCAATAAGGTTCCACGTAATGTTGTTATCATTACTGTTTATGGAAAACAAAAGAAAAAAGGAAGACAAAGAAGAATAGGAAGTTTTAATGCTTGTGGAAATAGAATGACAAGCTCATGGTTTCCAATAACCATCCATACTAAGATCCAAAAAGTTAAAAAGGGGGGAAGGGGGGGCGTATTTGGGATTCCTCAAGTGAATAGCAGTATAAAACTCAACTTTGACGGAAGCTGCCCTAAAGTTTAAAAGGGATTGATATTCTAATTAGGGACCAAGATGGCCTTACTTGATTAGCCTATTCAGGTACACACACAATTCTTACAATCTTGCTGAGTTGATGGTCCCTTGCACAGGTATAATTGAGTTGATTATACTTGAGAATGAATGAGAATCCATAGAAAGGGATTCTCTAAATAAAATAGAAAAAGAGAGGTGGATTCTAGGACAGTTAGTTAATCAATTGTAAAAGGCAACAATATCTTGAAAATGCTTTTACAAATTACAATGTTGGAATCAGGCTCCTCTGAAACCATTCAGTTTCTCCTTAACTCAAATCCATAGATATGCTAATGGTGAGGCAGATAAACTGGAAATGGAAAGGCTTCTAAGGACAGGTTGTGTATGGTTATGGAGAGTCGGATTGAAATTTAAATCTATTTAAAAGTTTTGAGTGGGATCCTAACTCTGTGAAAAGTTAGAACTCCAAAGCACTTTGGACTTTCTTTTTCATCCAATAAATGAAAGCTACCACTAAAAAGCCCTTATTTCGAAAAGAGGGTTCAAATTTGTAAACCATGGCCAAGGTTTACACTTGTTTTCCAAATAGGAACGACAAATTAAACAAATCATACAGAAATGACGATATAGTAATACTCAAAAGCAAAAGCACAAAGAATAGCCCCACGACCCAAGCAAGTAATCGGCAACTGATAATTGATAACCTTTCAGCAAGGGTCTTCGCGTCAACCATTGCATTGCTCAGTTGTATGAAAAAGGGAAAAACTTGCAATTGACAAAACAAAAATTAAATCAAATCTCAGATTTCCACCCCATCTTCAAGTTCCCATGGATGGTCATGTCCACAAGTGCCCATATTTATATATATGGCATTACCTTTTACAATGATCACTATCACCTTTTAGTATCCAGACTGATTAGTGTTGGCTGGACCATGGTTGATAGCAACATTATATAAAGAGAACTATGGAAGGAAATAATTCTTAAAAAAAAAAACATTTTTTACTAAAAATGAAAAATGAAACAGATTTAATCATTTCTACAAAAAAACAAAGATAGCCATTATATGAGAAAGCACCCTGCTTTCCCAAGAACCAAATCAAGGTCAAAGGGAACAGAAGCTGGAAATTTGAACAGATTTTATCATTTCTGAAAAAAATGGCCAGGTTACAGGAAAGCACTAAGCTTTCCGTGCAACAAATCAAATCAAAGGGAATCTGAAGCAATTAGACAGAGAGAAGCATCCAAAAAAGATGAATTCGGACCTCTCAGTTACATTTTTTCTCACAGAGTGAGAGATAACAAAAACGATATCGAAGCAAAAGGTAAAATACCTTAGGGCAGCATTTTCCGCAGTTGGAGCAGCGGATGAAGTTCACGTGACCACGGCCGTGCTTGTTGCGACCTCCATTTCTGCGCTTGAACGTCTGCAACCATCACAAAGAGAGAGAAATCAGGTTAGATATTTGAGATTGAAGATGAAGAACTGGAATTTCTGTAATAGAAAGAGAAAAAAGAACTTGCCATCGTTTCTTCTGCAAACCCTAACCCTAGCTCTCAACCCTAACACTCGATGGCGGAGTTCTAGGGTTCAGAGAACGCAGGAGTATTTATCTGGATGACTGGAGTCGATTCGGAATTTACGTTTGTAGAAGAGAGTCGACTTTCGAAAAAAAAAATTAGAATGATAAAAAGAATTTATTTAAAGGTAGTCTAATTTATTGAATATTTTACAAATTAAAAAAAAAAATGATCTATGTTAGGTTTAGAATTGACTAGAGTTATATTTTTTACAATTGGCTCATTCAAATTTTACAGACACGTATACACATTTTATTTTTGATATATATTTATTTAATAATTTTTTTAAGATCTAACTCTTCAAAATAATTATATTTTAATAACTAATTCAACTCAAATTAATTGTCCCAAATTAATCTCATCTGATATATATCCTCAAATCTCTACAGATATATATCGTATCTGCCGAGATTTATTTCCCTCCCATAAATAAATCAGTGAGGCCTAGTGGATGGGTTGCAATGCATGGGTATGGATGCATTTAAAGAGAATATCTTACATGATGCTACATGTAAAAAATCAAATGATCTGAATTTAAAAAACAATGATTTTCAAGAATATAAACATCAATTGTCCAAATGAAGGTAGATTTTGAATGGGTTTCAATTCAAGAATGACATTAACATCGAATAAGTTCAAATTGTATAAGAATCAAATTCATGGGATAGGCCCATATGAGCAGCGAAGGGGTATTTGTGTGGGCCCGTGAGCCCGACATGAGGCTTCAAAAGGTTTGCTACCAATAAGAGATTGCTCTTCTGAAAGTTGAAGTCCAAAGAATAGAATGATTTAATTTTTTTTTATCCATTTGTAAAGGTTTTTATGTTATGTTTTTTTTCTGATTTTATCCTTCCCTAATGACATTTTCTCATGAAAAAATAATTGTTGGGAATTGATTAAGAAAGGGTAAAATTGAGAAGTTATGAAATGTGAAAAGCCTGATAGATATCTATGGATTTTTGGAAAAAACTGGGCCAAGATACCACTTATTGGGCCTCATACAGTCTATATGCCCATACAGCTGTCTCTGCCTTCGCAATGATTTTTAAACTTTTAAGCTGAAGATTGTAGCCATCTATTATTGTGCTTCTATCATGAACTAGTTTCAATCTCCATTTGTGAGGAGTGAGAACCAGGGCAAGCCTAAGCCCAAGTGCACCCCATGTAATTACAGACCAACTATCGATTATAGGCCCAACCACTGACGTCAAACACTATCCAGAGCCCATACGTTGACAATAACAATTGGGCCTAAAATTTACAATAATAGAGAAACTTCAAAAATATAGGCCCAAGCCTTTCTATTAACCTTAACCTCAAATTGGGCTGCGTAGTAGCTCATTCAGCTTCCACCTTTACATTTAGTCCAAGAAAGTGACCCTCTGGGACAAGTGTATTGGGCCCTTGGGCTAATATGACCCACCGTAGCTAGAATAATTGGCCCGTTAGCCACCTAGTTACAAGTCAGATAAGGTAGTTTTCTTGCACATCATTGTCCATAATTCAAAGGGCTTTAATCCCCTGGTCCGGACTTGCCCTTTTGAAATATTTAAAGATCACCAACACCTTCTTAAAATCCATTTGTAATTTGCAACTAACAAAGGCAGGCCCATCCATTTACCAACTCCCTTGTTATATGTAAGACAATGATCCCCCGCACCGCTCTACACTGCATTTTTTGTGAGCATATTATATAGAGCTCACGCATGGTGATGGTGATGGATTATTGAAAATGTTCAAAATCAAACTTGTAACCCATACAAATCCATCGATTGGATTGAAGAATAAACTCCAGTGTCTAAAAGTGATTATCTAAAGGATAGACTCCTCTTTTTTAAAGTGATTCTATGAAGAGTATTTATTAAATCAACTTGATGTTTCACTTGTTAAATTTAAGACATGTCTGATTATTTTATCCTTTATTTTTTATATCCAAAATTTTAACTCTACCATAATAAATATATTAAATTTAAAAGGCGAAAATTAAGTTTTTCAAAGGGTCTTCTCCATAATTCAAAGGACAATAAGGCTTAATAAAAGTTGAGATCAATTAAATGGTGGAACCCACACTCAAAAATATATAAAATAATACATATACTCTTGGATGTATATAAGAAAATAATAATTTTTTTTTTCATATTTTTATTTTCTCAAGATTACAATATAAGAAAATACACATTCTCTAAGAATACTAGGAAGTGGACAATATAATGTGTGGAAACAATATTTTAAATGACCAAATGTTTAAAATAGTAATATTCTTTCTATTCTAAGCTATAGAATCTTGAAAATAGTCCTCACAAATCAATTGATTTGCTTCACACCATCCTTCAAATTTCTCTCTTTTTGGGTACAAAAGCTTAACTTCCCAATTCCAAATATTCTTTGATCCACTACAAACTTTGTTTTAATATAAATGTACCATATTAGACTTAAAAAATGGTGATGGCTACACACTTAACTTTTGAAAAATTGAATAGAATAAGAGTAAACAATTCCTAGAGTCTCAAAGAAATAAATTTAAAAATGAGTAAAAAAATGGAGAAAGAAGAAAAAATAATTGCTTCTTGGATGGTTCGATAATCATAATTCCTTTCAAGTAATAGTGACACTGATTTTCTATGGATGATCATTAATAGTCTTTACTCGTGTCTATCAAGATTGAGAGGCCCTTTCTAACATCATATGTCATGAATATTTTTTTTTTAAAAAAGGATAACCTTTCATATTATAATGATGGTAAAATATTCTCAATGCGAATCCGTACATATATTTTTCTTATATGCTTGTAGAGTATCTACTCCTTTTTCATATTTGAAAGGATTAAGAGTTAAAGATAATTAAACTAAGTCTCAAAACTCAATCCTAAGGGGTTGGTTTTTGGACAAAATTCACTCTTTTTTTTTTTTTGAAAAGTCTTGAATTAAGTATCTCTCAACATAAAAATGGTTTCTCCTCATTGTTTTGTACTCGGTGTATGCAAATTGAGAGATTTACATATACTCTAAGGATTAGTCAGACGAGATACTGAATACCTTGATTAAAAAAAACTCAAATATATGTGTAGATCTGAACCGTGACATAAAGCTCCATAGTATATAAATATGCATCAACATGCACACTAATCCAAACTAAAAAATCAAGGGTCGTATTGAGATGGAGGATGATCCTGACCATCCAAATAGCTTGCTGCACAGTTGGGGATCATTTTAAACCATCCTCACCTGAATGGCCCCACAATTTGGACA
This sequence comes from Chimonanthus praecox, assembly GCA_022113865.1. Taxonomy (NCBI): domain Eukaryota; kingdom Viridiplantae; phylum Streptophyta; class Magnoliopsida; order Laurales; family Calycanthaceae; genus Chimonanthus; species Chimonanthus praecox. Next base: position 1,040,534 of record CM039090.1, on the reverse strand, counting down.
GTCTGGATTGGTGTCCATAATATTCCAAATGTGAGAGGCCCCATTCCTGTGTGTGCATAAAGGCCATTACGCCTCTCTTCAGATTGCTACCATTTTCCAACACATTTCTCCTTTCTTTGACATCTCTCTCTTTCCTCTGTGTATATAAAGGCCTTTGCCCCTCTCTTCAGACGACTACCATTTTCCAATGCATTTCTCCCTTCTTTGATCTCTCTCTCTCTCTCTCTCTCTCTCTCTCTCTCTCTCTCTCTCTCTCTCTCTCTCTCTCTCTCTCTCTCTCTCTCTCTCTCTCTCTCTCTCTCTCTCTCTCTCTCTCTCTCTATGTTGCTTTCATTTTCCAAAAGCCTCTCTCCCTTCTTTGCTCTGTTTCTCTCTCTCTGTCCTCTCTAAGAAAAACAGAGGAAGGTCTATAAGTGGGAAGGTTTCTCCAAGCTCTTAGCAGACAGAAAAAAAGGAAAAAAAAATATTTTTTTTCTCTAAACACATTCATTAAAAAAGACCCATTTCTTTCAGCAATCCCAACTTCATCAACCCATCTCTTGTTTTTTCTCTATATATATTTTTTGAAGTTTATCTACCATGTGCCCACTCAGAGAGTCCCAAGAATGTGTGTGTTTGGAGGACAAGGAAGGAGGAGAGAATGGAAGAAATGTGAGAGAGGAAGTAGGAGCATTTAAGATGTTCCATCACCTGGCATCTTCGTTGGCATTTTGGCCTTTCTTCAAAAAGGTAACCCAAACAACTTTTTTTCTTTAAGCTAACTCAAATTTTCAGTATAGAGGGCTGGCTTTATATTTTCATCATCAAAATTTTTATTTTATTTTTTGAAGTTTTAAATTTCATTAAATGAATGGTGGGTATGCATGAGAGCTCTTAGTGTATTACAGTCAAATCTCTTTTGCATGTATATTCTTTGCATATTCATCTCTAGCTTGCAATATTTTTTTCATTATCTTATATTTCATGTGCTTTTTTTTATAGAAGTTTTTATGTTTTCTGTCATTTTATGCAATGAAAGAGAGACTCTCTCTCTCACACACATTTTTAGCAGGCACACGTTTATTGCTTTGAATACTGCATTGTATAGATGAAAAAAAAGGGCTGATTTTTATAGGGAAAGAGCATTTTTAAATGCTCTTTCTCTCTCTATCTGAAATTGGATGAAATCTTTTGACCAAAGCAGATTTAATTTGAAAAGGAAAGCTTAAATGACTTGTATAGGGTTTGTATCTGTACTTTTATAAAGAAACACAGAGCTACACAGATAGTGCTCCACTTCTTTTGAAATCATCCGTACACTATTTTTAAATGGCTAAACTGTCCCTAGAATTCTTTCATGGGGCATTGAGCTTCTGCGAGTGGTCACTCCCATTTGAGTCCCAAGGTCAGAGCATAAGGGTACTTTAGTCATTTTATTCTCATCTTTCTAAATTTTATTATATACGTGTATAGAAGATATTGATGCTAATAAGATCAAGTTAAATGGTGAAATTTTATATTAGAATCAAGTTTTCTGCATATGATCATTCTCATATATAACTCTTAGACCATAAAAATATTAGAATTTTTAAAAAACTATAATAAAGTGATTCAAAATTATAATCGAAAAAGCACGCCAACTCTTCTACGGTCTTAAATAGATTTCAGTATAAATTCTCGTAATCTTATTATCTAAGCACACAGCTCAATTATACAATGTTTTTTGTCGTAATTTCTGAAATAGTATAGAATAATGATTTTGATGATAATGACGATGACAAGGATGATGACGATGATTAACTGTCAGTATACCTCAAGTAAACAGGTCTTGAATTATACTCATGTACACGTCAAATTATCTTTGGTACATGTACATTGGCCATCTTCAGTAAATTTCATTCCATTGATGACTAAACTTGGTAAATATTGAATTGAAGATTTGCTGTGGATGGACTCATTGTAACCAATGCAACATTGGAGAACACGAGTACAACTAATATTATAATACTTCTAGAGATATATATATCAACTAAAATAATATGTATAGACCATTATTTTAAAATAATATATATCGACCGTTATTAATACCTCTCTATACATACATATCGCATGCAAATGTATCTATTATCACATTTAATTAGTTCATCTTATACATGCCATTTTAGATAATTTATGCTCATTTTGTTAGAACCTTTTTACATAGGATGTTGTTTACTAATTCTAAAATTAATTGGTCATTTTTTTATCTCTTGAAAGAGTATGACGGTTATCATTTGTCAAAATTGAATATCATCTCTTTATCTCTTGTCAGCTTTAGTTTGACAGCAAATCGTAACGCTTGAAACTTAAAAAGTCTAACTCTCGACAAAACTTACAAAGTTAATCAGATAAATAGGAGTATATTATAATCTATTTTTTGTTTAAAAAAAAGTGTTTAAAATTTAAAACCAATAATGATCTATCCACAATTTAGGGAGGAGGATTTTCAAATATAAAATTTTATTTATGTGTCAAGTTCTTAAAACCCAAACACTTTCATTCTATTGGAGAGGATCAAATTTCCATTTTAGATATTTGATAGAGAGCTTTTACTTTTAAATATAATACCTCATTTGTTCACATGGAAATATAATAAAAGTTATCAAAATACTAACTCTTTTAATCACAAATATTAATAATAGAAAATGATTTTATAATTAGCAGAAACGATTGCTACTTGGTTCTCTTCTTTGTCTTCTTTGCAAAATTTAAGATATTTTTTATTTACTAGAAGGATGAAATTCCAATTGAAATCCTGATTATTCAATAAAATTTTATCTTTAAAAAGGATATTTGATTAGTGGAGCAGGAGTATTGTAATCTATTTTTAAAAAAAAAAAGATATCTTCAAAGTTGTACCAATTACTGATCGATCAAACTCATGACTCACATAATGAAACTTTGGGAAAGGGTAACAGAGGGTCGTCTAAAACAAGAATCAAATATATTGAAAATAAATTTGGATTATGGGAGGAAAGTTAACAATAGAGATTACTTTTATTCTAAGACAACTTATAGAGAAATTTAGAGAGGAGAAGAAGAACATTTATATGACTTTTATTAACTTTAAGAAATAAATATCCCCAATGGCTACGTTGAAATTATCCAAGATATGTACGATGATGAAACCACTAACGTAAGAATCATTTATGCTGAGACAACTAAGTTTCCTGTTGGAGGAAGACTCCATCAAGTATTTGCTTTAAGTATATACTTGTTTACACTAATTATAGACTACTTAACATCAGAATTCAAGATGAAATGTCCTAGTGTATATTTTGTGGAGGAAAATGTTTGAAAATTAGTATATAGACCTGCCCCAATTATGGCATTTATTGGATCATGCCACCCTCTAACACAGCCTATCAAAGCACTCTGGTCTCAAGCCCGTCTACAAAACCTTCCCGTCCTTTGTTCTACAAATGGTCACGATCCGTCGTAAAGTGATAAGACACAAATTGGCTTTACGTAAGTCAAGTAGATTCAGTTAATTTTCAAACTAAACGAAATTAACTTGGCTTGACTCAACGAAATTTCGGTCCTAACTCAAAAACTGAAATTTGTGAAAGAATATTTCCATACAATGAGAGGCATAACTTAGAAGACATTTATATAAATCCACAAATGCTTGTGGAAATATTCCTTCTCCCATCACTAACCCCAGTCGTAAAACCATAAAATAATTGAACTAAATATCAATATATCATTTCAAAACATTATTTTAGAACAAAAATCTGGAGTATTTTCGTTTAATTATTACCCATTGTGTTAGTGTATGAATATTTTTAGAAATCGAAGTTTATTAAAAATGACTGAAAAAATAGAAAATAGGATTTTATGATTTAGTTTGGTGAATTTTGAGTGAAACTTTTGAAGTTGAGAAAGAGTGATCTATTATCATTTTTTTGACAAATATCACTGAGCACATGTTCCTTAATGGTTATTCCTAGCAAGTAGTCGATACTTCTTCTGTTTGTTCTGTATCTTGGATTGGTGATTTTTTTTTTTTAATTTGAAATGATTTTTCAGGCAAGGGAGGAAGTGAAATCTCTGTGGAAGATCACATGGCCAATATTTATGACAAGTTTTCTTCTGTATTCAAGATCTCTAGTCTCCATGCTGTTTCTGGGACACTTGGGAGGGACCGAGTTGGCGGGCGGGTCGCTCGCGATCGGATTCGCCAACATCACCGGATTTTCAGTCCTGAAAGGGCTGGCAGTGGGGATGGAGCCCATCTGTTGCCAGGCCTATGGGGCCAAGAGATGGGCAGTTCTAAGACAAACCTATCAAAAGACCTTCCTACTTCTACTCTTAGCAACCATACCAATCTCATTTCTTTGGCTGAATATGGTACCAATTTTATTATGGCTAGGCCAGGACCCAACCATCACAAAAGTGGCTAAGATTTACATCACATTTTCCATACCTGAGTTGCTGGCACAAGCCCATCTCCACCCTTTGAGGATCTTTCTAAGAACCCAGAAGCTGAGCACCCCTCTCACTTTATCGGCCACCTTTGCGCTCCTCTTCCACCTTCCGATCAACTATTTCCTGGTACTGCATTTGAATTTAGGTGTCAAGGGTGTGGCTCTAGCATTAGCGTGGAACACCATAAATTTGAACTTGGGATTGCTTATTTACTCGACTTACTCAGACAACACTCTGAAGCCGTGGGGAAACATCATGACAATTGCTTTCTTCCGAGGTTGGCGCCCGTTGCTCACTCTTGCGCTGCCAAGTGCAGTGTCTGTGTGCTTAGAGTGGTGGTGGTATGAGGTGATGATCCTCCTCTGTGGCCTGTTAAGAAACCCACATGCCAGCGTTGCAGCAATGGGGATTATGATACAGACAACGGGGTTGATTTACGTTGTCCCTTCGTCGCTGAGCATGGGACTGACTATGCGGGTGGGGCATGAGTTGGGGGCTGGTCAACCTGCCAGGGCACAGTGGGCGGCCTTGTGCGGGCTTTTGATGGCAGCAACTTTGGGCTTTTAGCCTTTGGTGTTACAACAGCTGTGCGGTATACATGGGGGAGCTGTTCACACATGAGCCGGAGATCCTCGCACTCACATCTGTTGCGCTCCCCATCGCCGGCTTATGTGAAATAGGTAACTCTCCCCAGACTGCTGGGTGCGGAGTCCTGACTGGGAGTGCCCGCCCAACGGTGGGGATGCAAATCAACTTTGGATCATTTTATATTGTTGGCCTGCCAGTTGCAGTGTTGTGTGCATTCAGCCTCAAGGTGGGCTTTCTTGGGCTGTGGTTCGGGCTTGTTGCGGCGCAGGCATCTTGTGTCCTCATGATGGTATGGACTGTGTTTCGGACAGATTGGACGCTTCAAGCCGAGAGGGCCAAAGAGCTGACTGAGGCCGCAGAGGGAGAAGAAAATGATCTTGAAACAAGCCTTCTTCACTGAGAATGAATAAAATCGCATATAGCAATATAGTATACAATCTCATTTGTCAGTCGGAAACAGAAAGTTGTGACATGATCTGTCCCTGGTGATTTTCTCAGCCATTATCATATCATCATACATAGACAGTGAAGGAATATAAATTATGCATTTCAAAAGCAGAGTTTCAAACAATCTTTGACTCATTCAAATCTCCTAATTAAAACTTAATGCAATTAAGGGGGCAAAAACAAAATTCAGAGATGACTGGGAATTCCAATCTGGATAATTTTCAGAGAATCAGCTATTCATGGAAGAGACAATGAAAAGAATGATCTGTTTGAATTGAGCAAAAACATACAGGTGAATCACTAGGCAATTCTACAAAGGCAAAAATAAACTACAGGTAAAAATGATTGAAAGCGTTATTGACAGCATAAAGTGACTCCACAAGTAGCTGTGTTTGGGTTAGGGGAGAAAGTAGGGAGGATTTAAGCTAGGCGATTCCAGTCTTTCACTAGGCGAAAACGTACTTTCACCTTGCTTTTTGGTTGGAAGCTACTATATACATGTTAAAAGGAGCAAGATCAGGACCTTAGATCATGAAAATAGAAAGGAACAACTTTCAGTCATGTAATAGAAAGAAAATAATCATAACCATGCAATTCCAGTCTTTCTCCATGGGAAAATGCATTTTCACCACATTAGAAAGACCATCATCAGGACCTAAGATCATGAAAATAGAAATGCCAGACTTCTGGTAATGTGATAGGCAGAAAATAATCATAACCAAGAAGGAAATTCATGCCTTCAGTGCCTTTTTTTCATATATACAGATTGCAGTAACTAATCATATAACGGTGCTTATGTTCATTTAAGAGAAAGGAGTTAACTTCTTTTCCTTTCTGCCAATGAACCAAAAAGATTTTAAAGATCGTCTCTTACACAATGAAAGAACAACAAATTGAAAAACCAATGATGGCTACGCATCTGCGTCTGTCGGACAGGAACTAATATTTGGTACTTGAATCATCATATTCAAAACTGCAAACAAAAACAAATACATTTCTTCAATTTCTAAACTACTTTTACTCTCAATCTCGATAAATTGATGCTCCAGCATCTGTACAAGTAATATGCATATGGATGTTTTTCCTTGCCAGCATCTTGAGGTTTCTGGGCAGTTTCTTCTGAACTTTATCCAGATTTCCATAAATGGCATGTTCGGGACAGATATCAAGCTTGCAGATCTTTGTTTGAGCTCCACGCTGGTGGCTTTGGCACAATTCCATCAGTAACAATACCAGTTCCATTTTCGGCACTTAATAGAGGATCAGATTCACTTTCGTTTGCCTAGAATAGTAAAAACCAAACAAACATCAGCAACACATCACCATATAATAACATGAATGATAAGTTGGAATACACTGTACACCAGAAAACAAGCAATTGTACAATACACCCCACATCCATTTAGAACTACAGGGCCCACACTCTTTCCCCCCATGAATTTCATATATTCAAAGTCAACACCCATCGGGATGATATAAAACCTTGGATTGAGACGTTAAAAAAGAACCCCCCACCCTTCCTCCTTCAAATTCATTGAATTTGGAGCCATTTAAATCAAATATTAGGACATTCAAAAAGGGCTCTCTCTCTAAAAGGAAGAAAGATTTTTTTTTTTCCCGTAGACATTATCCACTTGAATACTTCCTACTCCACCCTCTCTCGTGATTAGAACACATTCCATAGTGGGGTGTACTGTACTAAATGTATACCCCATTGTATTGAAGTTCTAGCTCAGAGAGAGAGAGAGAAAGCACTAGAAAACTGAGAACATAATTATTGACAGGGTTAAGTAGAAAAGTAAAAGTAGAGAAGATGACCCTACATGAATTTTCAGATTTGATAATGATGATGATGACTCTCTATCATCCATTTCACATGGAGCATTAGTTCCCTGCTTTCCTCATAAAAACACGAAAGTTACCAAAAAGAAAATAATACTAGATTGTAAAAACCATGCATCCATAAGCTAGTGTATTTGTAGTGGACGAGTCCACCTGGCTACCTTATACAAAAGGTGATAGAGAGAATGGAGGGACATGATTTGTTTTGGTTTTGTAAGGTTTTTCTTTTTACTCTCTCTGTGTGCATTGAGTTGAGAGAGAAAAGGCTATTATATTACCAATTGCAAAACATATTTAGTGTGGTGGTAAGATCAACCATTATGGATAATAACAAAAGACAACCAGTATAGCCTAAGTTTCCGTGGGTACAGGTGCAAGTGTTGGAGTTCAACATGGGTGCGACTCGGCAAACCAAATAAAAAGGACATGGAACACAACACCATATTAAATAATTTCTTATTTTAAATGAAAGTAAGGTGTAAAAATGACACATATAGAAACATAACATACTAGATTTACCTAAACAATTAGAAGACAAAGGTGTTTAATATTTAGTCATCCTAGAAAACAGTGCTAAAAAGCACTAGTAAGAGTCTATGAATAATGGTGCAAGTGTCCGACACATGCATTATACATCTTGAAGTGTTCGTGTAACATAGAATATAGGTACTTAAAGTTTTGAGTCAAATAATTTTTATATGATAAATCCTTCACAAGCATTCTGAACAGATTTGCTTCAACAAGAGGATATGTAATAAAAATGAAGAGTAATCAAGAACTAAATGGTTATTGATTTCCCAAGGAACTAAAACCTACCATTTTCCAGATCTAAGCATTTTTCTTCATATGCTTACCAAATCATCGATAAGGAAATGAATAAGTGCAATAATGTGGGAAATAAAAATACTGTATGCTACCTGGGACAATTGTGCAGATGCATCGCTAGCCTTTTGCTGGCTCTCAACTGAGCAGAAGTAAGAATAAAGGATCATCCCGACTAAAGCAATCAGAATGCCAAGGATATTTCGCCAGCTAAATGGATCATGGAGTAAAACATATCCAAAAGCCAAAACCAGACATGTTTTCAGATGCCCCAGAACTTGATATGTGACCGGTGATGTCTTTCCAATTACAAGAAATGTACTGAAGTTGACAGAAACAGAGATCAGGCAAGACAGCACAATAAATACCTGCATTGAAAATGACATACATTTGAGAATTTTGGGGAAAAATCTTTAGTGAAGAAAGTTGTGAGACATACTGATTTTGCTTACCAGCACTTGAGATGTATACTTGAATGCAAAAACATTTTGATTTGTCAATAGCCAGTCAAGAAATGGACCAGTAATGAACAGTGTCATTGCTTGATATGGACAAGATTGATACAATAGCTGGGTCGAAGAGACCTTGAACCTCTTCTGGATGGTGTTTGTCATCTGAGAACTGATTAAGATAGTAAACAAGGCAATATCAAAGCTAAATCTCTTTTTACTGCTATGAGATCAAGACAAATTTAAATATAGATTAAAAAAAAAAAGATACAGCTCATTTGCAGGCATTAACATGCTTGATCGCCGACCCTTTTTGCAACTGAGCCATCATCAAGAACAACATCATCATCAAAGTTTTATCTCGTCTTCCTGGGCTGGTTTTTGGAATTTCAACGTTTCTGCTCATCCTATTGTATTCAAGAATGAGAAACATCAGAAGTTCAAAATGGCTCATGATGTAATGAGGAATGCTAATCAAGGATTTCTCCTACTCCATGGCCCTTGTGGAAAACCAGTCCTCTTGTAAATCTCATCATCATCATCATAAGACACTAGTTCCATCTACTTTCTCTTGGATCTCGGAGTAGACAAACCCCAATAGTCTCACATGAATGCAAAGGTGTTGAAGTGAGGATCATTGTTTCTAAGCACTTTTGAGCCCATGGATTTCAGATAGGTAGTCGGCCCATGGAAACAACAGCTTGCCAAATTCAAATTAAAGGGCAATCTCAGATTTATGGGATAAATAGCTTAGATGATGATGATGATGATGATGTTTCTAAGCACTATTTTCATGGATGACGAAAATCTCTAATAGCACATTTGTTGATTTTCTGAGAAAATAAATTACAATGGAAAAATGAATTCCCATAGGACTATTTCTTGGGAAAATGGGAATTTACTTTCTAATTTAAAAATTTTCTTATGTTTGCTTGCCATTAACCTATACAAGGAAAAATCGGTTGATAACTGGGTCGTGTTAGGGTTGCAACTTGATCAAGCTGGGTCGGTTTACGGTTTGTCCAAGCCCGAGCCCAAGTTAAGCCAAATTAATCGAACCCAAGCACAGCTTAAATTTTATTTGTAGGACCGAGCCCAAATTCAAGCCAAAAATGTATATGTTGGCTTATATGGGCCTAAAAGAAACAGCTTTCGTATTATCCTATTAAAATATAAATATATTAAACTTTTAAATCTAGAAAAAATATTAATCAAATAAAATTAGATTTTCTAAACCATTGCTCAAATTTGAGTTTTTGGACCAAAATTGAGCTTTCATGTACTAGGCCCAGTTCGACCCAAATACTAAAGTGGGCTTGACATTTTAGGTCCAAACATGAGCCTAACTTGAGCCCAGGTCCTAAATTGAATTTTTTTCATGTGGGCTTGGCCTAGGCCTCGCCATATTGACCCATTTAATAAGTGGATCAAGTTTGGCGTGAATCGGATTGGTCAAGCTTCTAATAAATGGGCCAAGTAGGGTCAACCTAATTAAGCTTTGGTTGTTTACTAAGATCAGTTCAGCCCATTTATTAAATGGTTCACAGCCCATTTTGTAAATGGGCTGAGTTGGGTCAACCCATTTAATCTTAGTCAAGTTAGGTTACTCCATTTAATAAATGGGTCGAGGTGGGTCAACTCATTTAAACTTAGTCAAGACATGCCAACCCATTCAATAAAAAGATCAAGTCGAGTACGCATATGATCATGGTGTGTAAAATTTATTTAATCAGGTCCTTGAAGATATGCTTCATAAATTTTCCTAAGAAAGCATTTCTCCATGAGTCATGATGGGAAAAAGTTTTGATTATTTTCCTAGGAAAATTTGGCCTCGAGAATCTAAATTCATAGGAAATTTGTGCAAACAAACATGGGAAAATCTTACTTTCTTAGGAAAATCAGATCTTCTGGTGAAAATTTGTTCAAACAAACGTGCCCTAACAAGTGATATCTTCCAAACATTGCCAATCTACTGTGGTTTGTACCTTTCAATCATATGGCAAGGCACAACAGCAGAGCAATATTCAGGACTTTTCTAGCATTCCTCATAATATGAACGTAAAATTCAGTTAACCATGGCAAAATTCCCTACCTATCACATAGTGAAAATGTAGTTTGCATTAACTAGACCTCCTTATTTAGCATACAGTCACATACTTTTTCGTTCAACACTTGGAGCAAAGTACTCTACAAAGCAATACTAATTATGTAATTAGTGAATCCTAAGACAGAGCAAGTATGCGGTTTCCTGTGGACTATTGCTTCTTTGTTTTTCCCTTTCTTTGTTGACTCTAACTATATATCTCTTATACTCGGATTCCGCTTTGTACTTTCTGTATTTCCTTACTATTCTTAATGATATTTAGTCAATGTTTCAAAAAAAACGTATGCGGTTTCCTGTGGACCATTGCTTAACTCTATAAGTTTGCTCCTAAGCGTGGGGTTAGTACATTCAATTAGAGGTTCTTTGCAGCCCTGCATTAGTGAGGCTCTAAGCCCATCCTAAAATGTGGAAGGAATGCCATAACAACGGAGTCGAAAATGCCGAAAAAGGATACAATTTGAGCAATGCAAGTTGTTACAACTGCAAGCAGAGATAAGACAGAGCCCAGAACATTGAGCTGCAGATCTGTCACAGTTGCAATCCCGACACCTAAAAGAAGGATAGTGAGTGAGAACTGGATTGTCCTACTGCAAACAGAAGAGACAAATTATCAGCCCAAGACAACAAACAAATCAAAACATCAACATGTATCATTAAGGGGGGAAAAGAAAGTTTGCAAGTTCTTAAACCCAAACGTACAAAAGCAGTACAAGATTAGTTTCATCTTGTCCTAAAATAATGGCTTCATCATCAAGAATGTGCAAGAACAGTAATAGATGCTCATTAATTTCTTTCTGATGCATAGCATTTTACAATCTAAAGAGTAAAGACCAACTATCTAGCCTTGAAATGATGGGGCCGGCCATGGTCATCACTTCAGTGTGAATTTCTTTTTTGCCCTTACAAGAACTCAACATTTTGATGAAATATAAGGTAGCACACCAAGAAAAAGATGCACTTTATTTGGAACTCTTTCATACAGAAGGGGCATCCTCTACAACACAAGGCCAAATGAAACAATCCATCAGTATACCATTAGAACAAAAAATTGAAAATAAACAGCCCAACCTGAATTTCTTCCTGAAGAAAAGAGTCTCTAGAAGAACAGTAAAGGAATGATCGCCAGCTTTGTCATCTGCATGGAAAAGAGATGGATCAAAAGGATCAGCATCTTAATTCTTTCTCTGAAAAAGAGAAGAAATACCTGAGTAAGAAGGATCTTACATTTCACGAAGACAATCTAATACGAGAGATGGATACCCAATACGAAACTAACTTAAATAAGTAACATATATGCAATTATAATATTTTGTGTTACTAACCACCCAAATAAATATTGATGCAATTCTAAATGAGAATGTAAGTCTAGTAAAATAAATGAATATGATCTTCTTTGGCGCTGCATCACAATTCATATGTAACATAGATACAGATCACGAAGAATGAGACCAAATTTTGTTAACCAAAAATCTCACAGGAAGAAATCAAAAGTTGAGAGAAACAAACCCATATTCCCTCACATTGTCATTAATCCATTTACAAAGGGGGAGTATTATATACAAAGCTGTGGTCCATATTTAGTAATGATAATGACATTGACATTTGTATAAAACACATAAAGGAACCCATAATAAGATGATGCATTTATTATAGTTTTGAATTAAAGTATGTAACAATCAAACAAATACATAAATACAATTTCTGAAAAACTTCATAGAATACACCTCAAGAGGGAGGAAAGCATATTTAAGAAGAATAATTCTGACGCTAAACAAGGGGACATGATTGCATGGGTGCAACATGTCTTGGGAGTTCAACGAGCTAAAAATTTAACAGCAAGAAAAGAACATTTTAATTCAAAGATAAACACAAGAAAATCTGAGACATTTTAAGGTCATTGGTGAAAAAACAGGGGATTAGAAAAAGATATACCTGGTAGAAACCAACAGAGTTGAAGCCCAAACTAAGATTTAGAAGTCCAATAGAGACACCATTAAGTACGCCAAATCCCATCACAGCTCTTGCATCAAAGGGTTTGTGTTCAAATAACTTCATCCATAATGCCACATGAAGAGAACAAAATGTCACTAACAGATGCCAGCTTGTCAAAGTTGTGGCTGCAGAGAAGAGAGAGAGTTGAGACTTGAACTATGCAAGACTCCAGAGCTAAAGCATGAAGTGTTCTGTGTGTGAGAGAATAGAGAGAGAGCAATTGAAACAAACTGCATGAAAGCTACTTGCAACCAGTTAAGTTTGGATGACAGTCCCAATCTTCAATCTAGATTGAATCTGACCAACCAAATATCAAGAGAATGTGACATGCAAATAAGACCAATGAGATTATTCAAGCAGTCTAGGCATTCAAAAGTCAATGCTGTCTGTCAGAGTAATCTGTGTTCTGAGTCAGAAACTAGATAAATTGAATCATCAAATCAAGATCACAAAGTCTATATAATCTAATATAACATTTAACAAGGGGAAGAAGCAAGATGTTAAATTGCCCCTAAATGAAAGTCTTCGCTTCCGCCAAAACAAAAACATAGACAATGTTTTTTTTTTAAAGAAGGATTTTACAGAAGATTGGCCACATAAGCTACAAGAAAATAATACTAATGAAAAAAAGACTCTTTTTTATTTTTCCTCCTTTTCCTATTTTTAGAATGCAATGTAATGGACGACTGAGGTCTTCCACGCTTGCTGAAAGAGAAGCCTAGAGAATTCAACAAAGAGTTATACAGAATTCATGCCTAATGAGCCATGACTCAATGAGGATTGAACAGAAATGTAATACTCTTCTTCTTTTCATTAATTTCCTTCTTCTTAGGATGGATGTAAAGGATGGCTGACATTGTTTGCTCCACTGAAAGAAAAGCCTATGGAACTTCATATAGATTTTCACAGAATCCACACTATCTTAGCTACAACTATAGAACATCAATGTAATACTCTTTTCTTTTACTTTCTTTCCTTTTTTTCTGAATGGAAAGTAATGGATGGTCAAGATTGGCAGCTCACTACTAAAGAAGGCCAGAGAATTTATCAAAAACTTCAGTTGAATGCAATGAAGACCTCTTCTCCTGTTTTTCACATAATAAAATGAATGTAGTGGTGGTTGAGATCATCCACACTCATTGAAAGGGAACCAAGAGAATTTAAGAGAGACTTTTACAGAATTTCTGCCGCATTAGCTGCCAGAAAGGAACAGAAAATGTAGACAAAAAATTTCTTCTCTTAGAATGGAATGTAACTATGCAGTGGACAGTTGGAATCAGCCACTCAAACTGAAGTAGAAGCCTAGTAAATTAAGTGAATTTTTTTACAGAATCAACGCCACAAAAGCTACAAGATTATGATACTGATGTAATAAAAACTACTTTTTTTCCTCTCAACCCCCCACCCACCCTTCTCCCTCCTTTCCAGAATGAAATGCAATGGACATTGAGATTGGCCTCACGCACTGAAGCAGGCAGAAGGCTAGAGATTTAACAAAAAAAATTACAGCACTCACACTGCAAAAGCTACAAGATTATGACATTAATCCAATAAAGACTACTTTTTTCCCCTTTTCAGAATGGAACGTAATGGATGTTGAGATCAGCCACTCAAACTGAAGTAGAAGACAAGAGAATTCAACAAAAAAAATACAGAATTTATGCCACAAATGCTACAAGTCATTAGACTAGACCAGTGTAATAAAGACTACATTTTATCTTTTTCCCCTCTTCAGGATGGAACTCAATTGAAATCTGAGATCAGCTGCGCCCGCTGAAAGAAAAGAAGTCGGAACTTAGCTACAACTTCTTCTTCTTCTTTTTTGAGAACGGAATATAATGGACAGTTGAAATCGGCCACTAACACTGAAGCAGAAGCCTAGTAAGTTTAACAACAAATTTTACAGAATTCATACCATAAAAGCTACACGTTTATGACACTATTGTTATAAAGACTACAATTTTTTCCCCTTTTCTCCCCTATTCAGAATGGAATTTAATTGAAATCTTAGATCAGCGCTCTTAAACTTTTAGCTACAAGAAAAATTAGTGTAACAAAGACTTCATCTTTTTTATTTTTTCTTGTTGTTGATTTGTGAATGAGAAGTAATGGACGGCCAAGTTGATCAGTTCTCACCGAACGTGAATCCGAGAGAGCTAATGAGGGCCTTGTTGCAGATCACGATCGACACAGACGAGACCACGGACAGAGACAGTGCTCCGATCGTGCCTAGCTGAAATCTCCCACTCTCGCTCATCTTTTCTACGATTCTCCTCTTTTGCAATCTTCTTCTCTTTTTTCCGATGTCAGGATCTGTTTTTTACTCTAAACTCTTCAGATCAAAAAGAAAGGAAGAGAAATCGGAATTGCGAACTGAATCTCGCAATTCTCACTGAAATTCCAGTGAGATTGCAAGAATTGAAAGAAATTCTAGATCTGATTTTTGCAAATCCTAAAGATAGAGAAAAAGAGCTCACCTTTCGAATTCCATTGGAGAGAGAGGGGATTCTTTCTTTTAGAAATCTGCTAAATTTGAAATTCTTCTACAACCGAAAGAGAGAGGAAACTAAATTTCAGCTGCCGTTTCTAACGCCGGGAAATACTCAAAGACGAAGATAGCGGCTTATATGAAAAGGGCTCGGGCCGTAAATATGTTAATGTGCACGGTCTTATTATCATGAAAAATTCCAAGGAGACTTCTGAGTCATATGTTTTCCGTGTAGGTAATAATAAGGATACTGATCATTTGTAAATTTTGAATTTCTAGCAGTTTTATAATTTTAAATTTTGAAAATTAATTATTACAAAATTATTAATTTTTTATTTATCTGATAAAATTATGATGATCAGATTAAGAATTTTTCTTTGTGTTATATCATATACAGTCATCTTATGATAAATGTGGAGTCTTTCCATTTAAAATTAATAATCAAATCTCTCTAGAGTTAGATCTTTTATTTTATAAATTTTAAAATTTAGACTATTTTATCGTATGGAATTATACATTATTATAGTTAGGTAAAGTTTACTGAGTACTAAATTAAGGTCATTAAAGGTTATTCGTAACCTTAGTACCACAAAATCATTCATATCATATTCGTATCGAGTCAGATAATTTATTAATAGGCTTTTGGTGCCTCCATGAAAAAACGATCTTTAAAAAATAAAAAATAAAAAATAAGACAACTATTTTGAATTAGAGGGAGTATTACAAAGTAAACTAGGAAAAATAAAAATTTAAAATTGAACAATTTTATTATAAGGGGTCTAATCTCTATTTTAAATTTATAAAATAAGTATTTTAAATGATAAGTAAAATAAAATAAGAGGTTCTCCACCATTTTACAACGTCTCTACAAAACCGCCTATTTTATCTAACATTAATCTAAACGAAATCATAGTCTAACCATATTACCACCAAATCTCATGCATCTAAACTTATTTTTCCAAGATACTTCAAACCACTCACAAACCCATTATAGCCATTCAGATCAGTTTTAAAAAAAAAAAAAAGGGCATGTATGATAAATTATTAATAGATTAAATTTTATTTTATTTTTTAGTGATTTGATCTTAATAATTAAATTCACTAGTATTTTTAGAAATTATCAAAAAAAGAACACTTTTTGGTTCTCCGGCTAATCTGTACCAGGTCTGTACTAAAGTCTAAACACTTTTCTGCTTGGTAAAAGTTGGAAAAAAAAATCGTATTGGATTTAAACAATGTTTCCACTGTCTAAAGTAAAAATGGATCCAGATGATCCACCTCTCTCGGATAACTAAAATGTTCGGTAAAACTCTCGATGCATGAAGCCGCTTACAAGCTATATGTACTACAAGACTCAAACTTATGACGGGTTGAAAGATAGCTTAACTTCTTCAACGTATACCAAATTTCATCCTAAGAAACAAATTGAAGCCACGTGATTTTAATCTTTAAGGTCTGTAAGCGTAACGACACCTACTGATTTTGACTATTAGGATCAAGTGACTTTCATTTTAAATTTTTGATGAAATTTATTGTACATGTAGATAATTTAATGATATTTCAATATAATCGGTTATATTTATGTAATTATAAAAATTAATAAAAAATAAAAAAAAATGGACTTGGTGTGATGTTCAACAATGTATGTTTGTTTTGAGTTCTCAATAATTGGGCTGAGCTTGTGCTTTTGGGCTGGCACATTCATATACCCAAGCTCGGCCCGAATTTTAACCGGAATTTATTTTTGTCCAAGCGCAGTCCTAGTATAAATCAGGCTAAAAACTTTTGCTCAAGCCCATGCTTTTGGGCCAGATTCCCATCCACAATTAATAGATAATTTAATAATTTATAGTTGGAGATTGCAATTTACCATTTTTATGAGAATATTAAATGAACATAGAATTTAATTGCCACTTTGAGCCCCAAGGGTGGATACAACCACCTTAGAGGATCGTTTATTTTTAAATGTATATCTCCTGACACAATATTAATTAATAATACCAATAAATGCATTCTTTTCAGCATAATAATAATAATAGTTAATAACAACAATAATAATAATAGCAAGGGAAGGGAAGGAAACTCTTTGAATCACCTCAATTGATGGCCTCGTGGAGCTGTGGAGTACTAATTTTTTTTTTATTAATTAAAATAAAAGAAACCCTAATTAAACAAGAAAAGTAGCATTCAAGGATGTCTCACTCTTTGTACCATAATTACTAAATGCCACATGTGGAAGAAATTATGGAGTAAGCAATGAAATTGGAATTGTTGACCATGTGCCCCCACTATGGAAGGTTTGGGGATGGATACCGTTCACCACCCTTTGACCCTCACCTAAATAAAATCCTAATCATAGGATTTAATTGGAAATAAAATTCAACTCTTATGTTAGGTGTTCAAAATACCAAACCCTAAATTGCATTTTAAGGTAGAGAGAATAATGTAAGCAATAACCCATAAATGCAATTGAAAAGATTTAGATAGTATTTCAATATCTTTATCCCAACTTTTATTATCTCATAATTGTAAGCAAAGAATTTCAAAAAATATTATGTATTGTAAAATGTGGAATTGGGAGTCCGAATATAGAATTTTAACGCACTTAATGTAAAAAACCTTCCAATGAATTAATTCAATTGTAGATTTAGAATTTAGTTCAACGCAGAAATCAGATTAAGTTCAAAAGGGATAAAACTCATTATACAGTGGGAGAAAGCACAAGCTTTTTGATAATTTAAATGATAAATAATTTCTGAACTATAAACTCATTATTACCATTTTGCGCTCTTGCGTTTGATTTTTCCGATCCTTCTAATGAAATGTTGTAGCTACAGTAACATCAGTAAAAAAAAATTAAACACTAAAATATCTTTTAAAATTTTAAAGTTATTTTTTAAGCACTGTGTATTTTCAAAATTTCTAAAATTAAATATCTAGACTAATTACGATAATCTGATAAAAATACTTTAAGACTTCAAAGTCTTTTGACACTCCTAAATATTTAAAACACAGTATTTTAGAAATAAGGGTCAGGGGTTTAAAAATCGGTATCGGCCGATATATCGGCAGATACGATATGTCGACCGATATATCGTTATCGGCCGATATTTTTCTCTTTCTTCTTTGTTTTTTTAAATATCGGCCGATATTTTTGATATCGGGCCGATATAATACGGCCGATATCAAGGCCGATATTCACATACCCAAAACCGATATATATCGGCCGATACGATACGTATCGGCCGATATTTAAACCCCTATCCCTAGGGTGTGAAGAAAACACATTTAGAAGTGTCAAAAGACCTAAAGTATTTTTATTAGGTTATCGTAATTAGTTCGGATATTCAATTTGAGAAATTTTGAAAATATGCAGTGCTTAAAAACTAACGTGCATAGTGTATTAAATAATAAAATCTCCTTTAAAACTTTAAAGTTATTTTTTAAGCACTGTGTATTTTCAAAATTTCTCAAATTGAATATCCGGACTAATTACAATAACTTGATAAAAATACTTTAACACTTTAAGGTCTTTTGACACTTCTAAATGTATTTTCGTCACACCCTAAGGATACCATTATTTGTAAAATATGTGTTTTAAATATTTAGGAGTGTTAAAAGACCTTAAAGTATTAAAGTATTTTTATCATGTTATCGTAATTAGTCCGAATATTCAATTTGAAAAATTTTAAAAATACATAGTGCTTAAAAAATAACTTTAAAATTTTAAATAAAATTTAAATTGAATATTATTCGAAGGTTGAATTCAAATGATTTATTTGAAATGTGGCTGATCGTTCAAAGGATCCTTCGAACTATTAGAATTAAGGGATCCTTCGAAGGATCTCAAAAATAATATTTCAAGATATCCTTTGAAGGATCTCGAAAATAGTCTACATAATCCTTCGAATGATTTTTAGCGGAAGGGCAAAATGGTAATTTTCCCTCAAAATCCAAAAACTGGTGTCTGGTGACAAATTTCCCTAGTGTCTAAATGGGCGGCCATTTATAAGGCCTTGTTCAAACTCTAAAAAAAAAATAACTCGAAATAATAATAAAATTACCAAATAAGGTCAACTTCGTGGGCCCAGCCCACACGTTCTTCTCCTTGCCAAAGCTGCTTGGGTCTTCATAGTTGATACCAGGGTCGAAAATTCGGCTGAAATAAGGTCAACTTGGTGGGCCCAGCCCACGCGTTGTTCTCCTTGCCAAAGCTGCTTGGGTCTTGATAGTCGATACTCTCTCTTTCCAATTTTTTTTTTTTTAAATCTCAGTGGCTTTTTTTTTTCGAAAAAAAATCATTTAACAAAAATATAAAAAGGTTGTTTAATATATATATCGGCCGATATTCTTCTCATATAAACAAATATCGATCCGGGCCCACAATCGATCCTTATCTTCTTTCTCATTTCTTTCTTTATCTTTATCTCTTTCATTTTCTTATCTTCTCTTCCGTCCTTCTTTCTTGCTGATGTTCAAGGGTAGAAAAATCGACTGGGCTAAGATCTCAGCCGCACTTTTTCTCTCTTCAGCCCGTTTTATGTTTTTAGTCAATGAGTGTTATTTTAAGTTATGAATTATAGAAATAAAAATAATAATAATAAAATTATTGAAAATTAAATAATAATGTAGAAAAAATATTAGAAAATGAAACTAATAGGGTCCTAATCACTTGAACTGATAACCACACAAATGTCATACATTTTTAATTATAACAAATTCCATTTAAATCATTAAGTAAAGAGTTTTTAAAAATTAACTAAATGAAAAAACTTTCTAAGATCTAAATTCAAAAGATAATTTTTTCCAATACATTTCAGCTACATTTAAAGACATACATCAATATGGAGAATGTTCTTCAAACTCATAACCGGGGACATTTATTGATGGCCTAACAATTGCATATGCATAATAAAGGGCCCGTAGATAGGGATTTTCTATATCCCTTGGTGGCCTGTGAATATATGCGAAGTAATTTGTCGCAGCATTTCCAACGCCTTTTTTGGCGTCGTCTCTTGTGGCCTGATCTAATCTCCTCTGCATCAAATACGCGGGCTTATCCCATGTTGGATCCGCCGGGCCGACGGTTTCTATATTGACGTCATAGTGCGGATCAATGGGTGCATACCCATGCCAAATATAGTCATCATTGATTTCCATGTACCCCGTAATCCGGTATTCTTCTTCTTTGAATAGGACCCACTTGCACCACCATGGCGGGACCCACCTACATAGATTAATAAAAATAAGTGGATTAGCAAATTTTTTTTCTAATTTCCTTCTCAATAAAATGTATTTATGATTTTCTAAAAATATAATTTTAATATTATCTGCACCACCATGGCCGCCCATATGCAGTAACTAACATTTATTATTTTATAGGTTTTATCATTTTCTAACATTTATAAGTCATAAATCATATTTTATGATGAAATAATTAAAAAAATGAGAGCAAATAAAAGAAAAATGTTGCTGGAAATTTTGACATGTTAGTAAACAGTAACTAAGAGCAAATAAAAAAATTTAATGTATTATTTTATAGGTTTTAGCATTTTCTAACATTTATAACTCATAAACAATATTTTATAATGAAATAATTAAAATAAAGAGTAAATAAAAGTAAAAAATGTTG
Organism: Chimonanthus praecox; assembly: GCA_022113865.1. Lineage (NCBI taxonomy): Eukaryota > Viridiplantae > Streptophyta > Magnoliopsida > Laurales > Calycanthaceae > Chimonanthus > Chimonanthus praecox. Next base: position 1,019,724 of record CM039090.1, on the reverse strand, counting down.
CTGCAAATTTTGACATGTTAGTAACAGTAACTAAGATCAAATAAAAAAAATTATATATTATTTCATAGGTTTTATCATTTTCTAACCTTTTTTTTCATTTATGCTATTTTATGTTGAAATAGTTAACAAAAAGGAATAAATAATTGAAAAAAAATAGTAACTAACAAAGTATACAAAAAATAACTACAGATACATTCAGATGTAAAAAAATTATAACACCTTTATAAAACTTTTATTTAATACATATGTTATTTAAGTTCAAGTATTTTTTAACAAATTATAACACTTTTATGTTATTTTTGGATGGAAAAAAAATAGAATACAGATAAATGGAAATAAATTACAAAACTTACAAGAATAGTAGATCTATAAATGAAGAAAAGTTTGAACGGTATGGATCGTTCAGTTTCAGCCAAATACTGGTTCTTTAGAACTTAATTAGATCAAGTAATGAAGAGTGAAAAAACTTTTGGAAAATAAATGGTAAAATCTGGTTTTGTTCAAGAAAATAAGTGTGTGAAAATTGAAGCGTAAGTGAATGGGATTTATAGAAAAAATCTGGACCAGGTAGATTTTTTGGATTTCAAAAAAATAATAAAAAATTAACGCATGCCCGACTACTAGAATACTGCAGTCCGCCGTACACAGAGAGATTGGACTAAGAGAAATTGGTTGACAGGTGAGATCTCGCCCGATATATAGGACATGAGATATCGTCCGATATATCGGCAAAATATCGTCGAATTTGGGTTGAGCCCAGAACTGAATTTTACTGTTTTAGACCGATATATCGGTCATCTCAGCCGATATTTCTAAAAAAAAAAGGTTTTTTTTTTAAAAAAAAATACAAAACCACTGAATTTTTAAAATTCGACCGATATCATAACCGAATTATCGGCCAGAAATTCGGTCATCTCGACCGGCTTTTTTGAATTTCTGACCCCCGCTGCTGTTACAGGTGTACACGGTTCTTTCAGCTGGGTTTTGAACTGATGAATGTGGGCTTTAATGGGTTGTATATGTGGGCCTCGCTTCCTTTCGTCGATTACACGATAAGTCTGAAGAACAAAAGTTGGGTTTGATGGATCCGATGCCTACATCAATTAAAATATGTAAAGCCTGAATCCATAAAATCATCAAGTAGTCCTAAAAAATTAAATAAAATCATTAATATTTGTCCCATCTAGAAATATAGATCAGCCAACCAATAGGCGTATGGTCAACCTAAATCCAAGTAGACTTATTAAATCATCATCCCAATCAATAAATGGGTTGAGCTCGAGCATGTCCTTTAATGAGTTAAGCTAGAGTTGGGCTTTCCCATATCCAATTCTAAGCCCATTTACATTATTAAAAGTCTTATTAGTTCTAGGGTAACAATCCTCGCACGGGAGTTTTGTCTAACCTGACACGGATTTTACTGTATTGCCTATTTTGCCTTTCGAACTGGCTCGCTGAACCCTTCGAATCAGTTCGCCGGATCACTGACTGGATCACTGATCCTTCCACTGTGATATAAATTGACTCGCTGATTGGCTCGTCGGATCATTGACCGGTTCACTGAAAATTATTTAAGTGAGACTATTTTTTCATACAAATAGCAAATCGAATCACTGAAATCGGATCACTGACCGGATCACTGGATTTTTTTTAAATACTTTCGTATAACAGTGGAAGGGTAAAATGGACAATACCCTAAATCCTTTGTCTCCTTATACAAAATGTCCGTGGGAGGATCGCTAGCCTAGTTCTAAGGTAACTTATAAAAAGTAAACAAATCCATAGAATTGCATTAGAGCCTCTACACATTTTACTGCACCATATTGGCCTTATTATTTTATTTTATTTTTTGTATTTTGAAGACGTCCCTGATTTTGAGTGTTTCACTATTGTGTACCTATTGAGCTGATAAAAAAAGTATATTGGACATTTAACACCTTGAAAAGGAGTGTCTGTAAATGATCTAAAAGATAATAGTACATGGGCTCAAAGCCCACTAATTGGTGCTCTTTAAATTGCATATCTAAAAGAGGGGAGAAAGATTGAAAAAGGAGAAGATAATTATGAAGATTTAATCAAAGATAGTTGCAATTTACTAAAATTATCAGGCCTCGGCCCATGGGCTTCGAATTGAACACTAGAAGACTGATCTAGGCCTAGAATTTAGGTCCAATAAAGACGCTAGACTTGGGTTCAGCTCAAATGATACTCACCTTGCCATCAACAAGTCCAATGTAATTGAAGTCCGGGCTGTTCATCGGGTTATTGGCTAAAACCATATGTTATGGGCCTGGACTTGAGCCTAAGAACAAGCTAATCTAACAACCGGCTGGCCCCACCTTTCATTTGCAAGCCCATTACCTTGGTCCAACCAAGTTCCTGATTAGAGAGACTGGTTTCAATCTGTTTTACATCCCTATACTATGTGCAACCATCTAAATTATTTAAATCATGTGCCATATTACCCTAATCTTAGCCTAATGAGAGCTTAGTGGGCCTGCTTAGTGGGCCTCAATGATCACTTTGGGCAATGTTATAGATATGAAATAGATGTCCGGGCCTGACCCTTTAACCACACTGGCTTGAGTTTTCAGCAAGCCCTTGCTCTCTTCCCTAAAGAAAGGTTTTAAAATTTCGCATATCAGCAACCAGTTGATATGGGCCAATATGGCATTCATACATCAACCCATTAATTTTTATAATTTTTAAAGGGGAGCCATAGATACACCCGATTTTTCCTTCTTTGCACACCCTTTTTCAAAATTTTGGATGAAAATACCCTTTTGCCCTTCCACTTAATCCTTCTGCCGAAAGAAGAATTCCTTTGGATGTGGGATCGACCAAATACACAGAAGAAAGGGAAAAAAAACTGGTGGGTCCCACCATTGATCGAAACCCAAGGTCTTCCTTATCCATAGATAGGTGGGCCAGGGGCGATCATGGTGATGTCGATCTTAAGGGCAGAAGTGCATAATCCACTTAGATCTAAGAAAAAAACCTACAAAATTGAATTTCGGACGCACCAAGCAGCAGCGAAAGAAACTGGCTAGAGGAAGGTCCCACGTGATTCAAATCAGAGATTATCTATTCACTTTAGTGGAACATTAGTGAGTCGGCTTTACCTGACCTATTTATCTTTTTTGATGAGCCTAGTCATTATTGTTAACCCTCCATTCTATTGTAGGGTCAAAATTTTACTCTACATATTCTTTTGTAACCAAACTAGTTCACTTGAAATTGCTTTTTAAACAAGGCTTATACTCTATATAGTTGGATATGATATAAAGATAACTATATCATTAAGTGATATATCAAGTTTCACTCCTATCTAATTTTCTATCCAATGGTTTTAAACTTTTAAAAAATATTAACTTGTATTTGTTGAAATTTAGAAAAGTTACGATTACATGACTAAAATGATCAATTATTGATGAAATTTTGAAATGCAACGTACCCATATACATATTCATCTAAAACATCTAACTATGTAAAACTTATTATCCATTTGATAGAAAATCTCGTTAGAAAATCTCAAAAAGATAACTCCATAAAATTCTATAAACAATAGAAATTGATGGGTATTGGAATGTATTTCTATCAATGTTCAAATGCATACAAATCTAATCCTAATGTGAGTGTGACTGCTCAATGGATGAGACCAATGTAACATTGCCATCAACAATGAGTAAGAGAGAGAAGAGAAAGTATTGAAGAAAGCTTCGACTTTTGAAAATGTGAGGGAAAATGCCAAACGGGATAAAATTGATGGAAAAGGACCAAAGATGGAAAAATGCCAAACAAAAGGAGATAATTATTGAATCAACTAATAAGGCTGAAATTGGAAATTATACAAAGACTGGGTCAAAAAAAAAAAAATGTTTCCTAAATGTGATTCATGGGTCACCTTATCCATTTCTTTGGTAATTCAATTATGACAATCTTACCAAGGATTTGGCAGAATTGGGTCTCACTCACATCCAAAGAAAGCAATTATTAGATTGATTTTTTATAAGGAAATGATCTATTATCCCCTGAATTCAAAATATTATTAGAAATATTACATGTTAGACTTGGGATGGTTCGATAAAATTTGTCTGATATTTTGGCTCATTTCAGACTTAAAATTTTTCATTAGATAAATATTTTTAACTATAAAATAGAAAATAATAATTTAAATAATCCGAATTTACTATGTAATAGATTTCACGTGAGTAAAATCCAAAGGAGTTGGAGTGATGGTCAGAAATCTGCTTCAAGAAGTGGAAGTCCTGACTTCGATTCTCACTCCATCTCAATGGGCCCCTTTCTGTAGAATAGGGCTGAAATATAGCCGGGTTGGGTCGGGTTTTTTTAAAACCCAACCCAACTCGATCCGACCCCCGAATTATAACCCAAATCAATCCAAATTCTGACCGGACTCGCATTTTGAACTCATTTTAGCATAAATTTAATCGGGTCGGGTCGGTTTGATCGGTTACTTTATGGGTAGGTAGGCTTGTACATGCTCTAAGAATAGTTGAGTGCTATAAGAGGTCTGAACACCTTAATCATTAAAAAAAAAAAAAAATAAGGTTTCACGTGGAGTAAACAACCCTAATACACGGTGTCAAATAAAAATAAAATTTTAAAAAATATTCTAAATAGATAAGACTTTGGCCCTATTTATTATGTTCTTGATGAAACATTTTTTATCAGATTTTTTTTTTAGTTTTCCCTAATTAAAACCCGAATTATGCTTTATAAGAGTGATAATTATATTTAGATTAGTGAACGTTGATGACCATACAATTTCCACTAACATTGTCTTCTTATCTCTTTGTGGGCTTTAGTGGCCAATAATCTGAAAGTCACCTTCTAGAATATCCTAAAGAGAAAATTTGGAAAGGGATTCCCCACCAAACTTCTGACCATTAATGACTCCCAATAGACCTCTGAAAAAGACCCCAACTAAATAGACATGATGACTTTTACAAGCCATCTTTTTATAAAGTGGCCCTCTTTTCTTTAATATATGAAATCATTTAAGTGCTTGCTTGCCAACATGGTGACATCCATGGAAAGGAGAGGTTTTGAGAAAAAGAAAGTAAAATATTAAAGTACTCTACTTTTTATTATATTTATAAATTAATTGAATATATATATATATATATATATATATATATAGCTAGCCATCATCCCACGAAAATTTTGTGTATACATACACATGTTTTACCATGATGCTCATTTTGTCCTTCATCTGCCATACCGAAAATATAAAACGAATGTCAAAAATCGGCTCACCGAATCACTCGTGAATAATAAAATCGGCTCTCCAAATCACCCGTGAACAGTAAAATCTGCTCTCCGAATCACCCATGAACAGTAATCGGCTCGCCAAAAACTAGTAAAGGATCCGATTGGTGAGCTGATTTCTGACATGCCAAACTTTTTCGGTACGACAGGTGAAGGGCAAAATGGACATCACGGTAAAATTCGATTTTTTGAAGTCTAAAGTGTTCGGACCTCTTAAAGCACCTGACTAATCTTGAGGCATGTACAAACCTCCTTATTCACACACCGGATAAAATTAGGGGGAATTGCCATTATATGTTGACAGTGGGACTTAAACCCAAAACCTCCCACAATTTATTGGGATTCTGAACCGTCAAGCTAACTCTCATATGTTTCATATAATATATTTTTTGTTCAATAAGTTTCATTATATTGAAAATCGAATCGCGAAGAGTCTAAAAATCAAAATTTAAGATAATTTTTTTTTTTTCACATTCCAATTTATATTTATTAAAATCAATAGCATCTAATTTGTGAAGTGTCTTAAAATCAAAATTTTAAGATCAATTTTTTTTTTTTAACAGTCCAATTATATCTATTAAAATCAATAGCTACATGGTTGTTAACCTGAATGCATTTCAATCAAATAGTTAATAATCATTTTTTATTTTAAAATATTTCATAATTATATATTTGATATGATGAAATCTATCAACCCATTATATGTCATATGTCAAAAATGTAAATTATGTTATCATAAACTAAAATAACAATGCGAGTCTATCTCAAATTCTCAATTCTAAAATAGAAGGTTAAAAAAAAAAAAAGGAAAAGAGAAAACTTGACTCAGTCAATGGGACCAGACAAGTTGTTTAAGTTTGTGGTTCTATTAAGTCAATTGAATTCAGTCAAGTTTTTTTATTAGGTAGTTTTTAATACAGTATTAATTATAAAGTTTCAAATAATAATTAATATGCACGTCCACTGGTACATATAACTAGTAACTACGTCTTAAAGTCTTCTGTATTAATACTGTATCAGCTTCTATACATTGTATTGATATATTTATTTTTCATATTATATAAGAATAAAAGATAATTTACTCGGTCAATACATATATCAGACAATTTCCAAATTAATATGCACGGTTCTACCTGCTAATATATATAGAGGAGTGAAATATAACTCAATCTCAATCTCGTGACTTGTTAAACTCTGAGATGTTAGTTTGAAGATCAATTCGTAAGAGGTCTCTCTCATTAGAAAAAGAGTCACTCCCCTTAATTTGTATCCAATGTGGATACTTTGATCTTAAAAAAATTCTCGTGACCTTTTTAACACATTTATTTATCAAATTATGGAGCCATGTTTAAATAGAACTTTAAAAAGTGTTATTTGAAATGTATAAAGAAGTTGTTGAGTTTGGATGAGAATGAAAGTAAAAATTGGGAGAAGGAAAATTCAACAAAGAAAAGGAAATGGAGAACAAAGGAGTTCAAAGGTTCAAACTTTCAACTATTTCTTTTTATTCTAAGCTCAAATGGGTCAAAAGTTGTTAAGATTTCATTTTAGTCATTTGAACATGATATAATTGATAACCATATTTATGAGTCAATTTTTTGTATGTAAATTTAAAATTGTGATTTAAAATGAATTCATTAAACATCACGTGTCAATAATTATATTTTAACAAAATTTAGATTCAAACTCTAAAATTAAACAATTAATAACTCATCGAACTCTGTCTCTTCCATCTCTCAAACCTTAGACTCTCCTTCAAAATAAACTCCATATCTTTTTTTTTTTCTTTTCTATTTACGCGGGCAAACTTTGAAGTTTATCCACCAATTATATCATTCTTTATTGTGTTTAAAATTTTCTATTGGATAACCATAGTCCTTAATCAAAGACCTTGCAAGTTGCAACGTTGACTGAATAATATCAATATAAAACCAACAAAGTGCTATTTTTTAATTTATTTTTTATATTTTTCTCAAGGTCCACCCATTGGGGGTCCCACAAGGGTCCGAATATCATTAAATTCTATACCAATAATGACAAGGCTAGGGGTTTAAAAAATCAATAGCTATATTCTTTTAAAAACCTAGCTTGGATCTAGTGATGTAACTTAAATGAATTTTAATGGACCTCCAATGTTTGGTTAAAACATGATCCACATAAACATTATCCCATTGGGCTTTAAAAATTTATGCCTTGGTGCAATTCTCTATTATAAAATTTCATCGCACCAATGTGGATGGATTTGAGTGTATTTGATTGAAATAATTTTGACAAAAGATGATTACATTAGAAAACAATAAAAGTTCTTTTTACGTATTTTCTTAAATAATCAACCATTTCTTTAAATTTTAGAAAATATAACGGTCAAAATAGAATTTTAAAAAATCATCTTCACTTTTGATGCATCAAATAAACATCAATCTAAATAAAAGTACAGCTCTCAGATGCCTCTTTCCCGAATGTTTTACAGTTTTGCTTAGGGCTAACGATATTTTGGAAGTACGACTTTCTAATAAGATTTTCTATCAAATGGACTATGAGTTCTACATAATTTGATTATATAGATATAGAGTGAGTAAAGTTCCACCATCAATTGATCATTCAAATATATAATCTTATTCTTTTAAATTTTGACAAACACAAATCATTGATTTAAAAATAATAATTCAAACTAACAATAGAACGATTATATAAACAATTTCTTACACATCTTACTCATATGATCTTATTTGCATCGCAATTAATCATGTGAGACTAATCTCAATATCAAATCTCAATAAATGTCAATTTTTTCTGTAAAATTATTCAGTGTGTAGATGAGGAGACTTGCAAATGCTTTAAAGATTAGTTGAGTCTGAAGCGTGTACCACCTTAATCATAAAAAAATATCAATAAAAATGTTTATTAAAGTTATTTTAATGAAATTCTTCCTAATTATAAAAGCCATCTCTTATATTATTCATTTTGAAAAAAAAAAAGAATTTTGATTGTATATGGCACCACATGTATCACATGTTGGCTACTAACTAAAGTTCCCTAGGGATCTTATACCAGTCCCCTGCCACACCTAGGGACCACTTGGAACTTCATATTGGTGGGACTAAAAAAAGGACATTAGTACACCAATTATTAGTTGTCTAAGCTTTGTCCATCCGTGTGCGAACTTTGGTTTTGCCATGCCCTACTATTTTTTATTGTCTTAACCACTTGTATTCGTAATAAAGACAATCAAATTTAACATTCAATTTTTTTTTTCGAATAAAATGATTGAAAATCATTTTAGAAAGTGAGAGTTTTGAAATTGAACTTCACCCAACTTTAAAGGGTCACTCTCTGTGATTTTACCAGTATACGTAAACTTATAATTTAGCAGATAAAAATTCACAATATAAAAATCAATTATAAAGTGATTTATATAAATATTTTCATATAAAATAATTAATTATTTTAAAATTTTAACTTTTTTTTTAATTTATGTGTGAGAAACTGTAGGATACCGAGCGTAAAACCTCCGCGGGTGGACCCTTACTCTAAGGCACACTAAGGTTAGGCCATGAGGCTTCGAACCCGTGACTTCCCGCTTCCTGAGGTGGGAGATAACCAACTGAGCTACACCTATTCACATTGAATATGAGCCTTTTGGTGGGGCAGGGGTTCGAATATAGGCCGATATGCCGATATCTCAGCTGTATCATATCGGTCGATATCGGCCATTTTTGTTTAAAAAAAAAAAAAATAGAGAAAATTATCAGTCGATATATCGTCCGATAACGAGATATCGGTCGATACCAAATTTTAAACTCCTATCATAGGCCAACTTTTTTTTTTTAATGTGCTCCCTTTGTTTTCTTATTCATGTGGTTCACAGGATATCAAATAATTTAAGTGTATAAATGGTTGTTGAGATCTGTGACTTGCCGGCCCCTCTGATATTGTATTTTAAATCTGAAGTATATGGCATGTTTGGCCTGCTTCAAGCTGTGGATGTTTTTGATGAATCTTAATTTTAGAAGAAAATCAATAATACTAAAAGTTTTGAAGAATGAGTAAGAAATCATTTACTTTGTTATATGATAATTTTTAAGTACATAGACCTTGACTATAATAAAATTAGGTCATTTTTCATTGGAGGAATTTTAAAATTTAAAATATATAAATTTTAAAAATTAATAATGGAGATTGTGGATTTGTAGGTAAGTGCTGGAGTTGTCTTTTTAACTCTTATAAAGGTTAGATAAATAGTCAATTTATAAAAAAATATTTATAAATTGAATTATGAGCGCCAACTCTAATTTAATAAAAAATAACTTCAATAAATTAATATATTATTAAATTTATAATAAAATATTTTTATAATATTGATATTAACGCATGGATGTAGTTCAACTGATTGACTCCCATCTTAGGAAGCGGGAGGTTGCTGGTTCGAGCCCCTATAACCTAATCTTGGTGTGTTTTAAGAGTAGTGGGTTAAGTTGTGGAATTTTATGTCCTACAGTTTTTCACACGTAAATTAAAAAAATATATTAATAATCTGTAATTACTTTTATAAATTCAATACATTATTGAAATTAAGACAAGATATTATGATTCTGCACGTAAGATTAGAGTATCCGTACATTCGATGGAGATCTTCCGTTGCCGACCCATGAGGCCATGACAGTATCTAAAGTCTAAACTCTCTTCAAGCAGGCTCGGCCTTGAGCTGAGCCATAGTTGAGCCTAGCCGAAGCGACTCTCAAAGTCTCCGCCCACTGTCCCATTTTTCGTCTAAGAACATCCAAAATGTAGATGCCGGGACGGCCCGACGACACATTGTCAACGTGGCAACCTCCTTTCGCTAACTCTTTTTTCCCTGCCATACCCTCCACCTTCCCTTACGCGCGGGGACCGCATTTCCTCTAGGCCCCACAACTCAATGCACGCTCGATTAAAAGATCTCTCCATCGGGACAATTTAAGCCGTTCGATGAGCGACGCGTGGATTCATGCCCTGCCACAACGGGTGATTATGAACTCACTTCAGTTATTCATGACAATATATATATTATTTGTCTACTAGTATATTTAGTGTTTTTTTAAATAGCATAAGAAATATAGTGCGTGCCATTATAATGTTGGAAAAATATATTTCTTTCGTGTGGATACACATTGATAAAAATAGTGTGTTGTCCTAATAAGCGCAAGTGGTATTTGTATAATTGTACTTGTGATTCGAAAATAATAGTACGAGCAATTTAATCTAAAAAAATTTATTTAAACTTTTGGAACATTTTGACCTAATTTTAGAATTTGTAAATGTAGTGACTTAAATTCATAATTTCATAGTATTTTGAAAAATATATATTTAAATTAAAAAAACATAATGTTCACAATTTAAATTACTATTAAATAAACTCCACGTGAAGAACTTGGCTATGAACTTTTGCTATTTAAACCTATAAATAATTCAATCTATAAAAAAATATTTATCTTTTCATTAATTATTTATTAAGAGCTCTTCTCATAAATTATTTATAATATCTATCAAATTAACTCTCATGGTAAAGAGTTAATAAAATATTATATTTTAACATTTAAATTAATAAGAGTATAAGTTGACATGATTATAAAATTTTCATTTTTAGATTTAAAAATAAAAGATGTTACTCTTAAATGTTTAGTTCAAATTCAAAATTTTCACTAAAAACATATTTTCACACTTTTTGTTTAAACTATTTTTATTATAAAATGCATAATATAAATTGAAAAATTATATATAGTTTGTTCAGTGTTGAGTTATTGTCATTATATTTTATACTTTTAGATCATATATTCAAGAATTGAATTTTTCTGTAAAATAACTTAAAGTTGTGTTTATTAATAACATGCGCAACACGTACGCCACGTGGCGTTAATGTAAAGTACAAGTGAGAATCCTGACTCAGTGCAGAGACTGCTTGCTGGTTCCTATCCATTTCCGGTCTCTTCTTCCCACTATAAAACCATCTGCTTTCCAACCTCCTCCGATCACTGTATCTTCTCCGAGACGCTTCCTAAAGGGTGGGAGAAAGATAGAGAAGAGACAGAGATTGCCCGGGTGAGGGTTTTGGTTCTTTGCGGAAGGGAGTGGAAAAGGAAGGAGGATGATGAGCTCAAGCGCTCGATTTCGCACTCTTTCTGATGTATTTTCACTATTCTGCTGCGATTTTGGTCAGAGATTGTAAGTTTCTTCAGTTTCTCCCGTTTTTCTGGCCAGAATCGTATGCAGGTCGCGATTTTGCGTAGAATCCACAAAATTCGGGCTGTTCCACGCTTAATCTTAGTCTTCCATGAGTCCTTGTCGAAAGCAGGGAATTTTACCTGAAATGAGAATCTTTTCATCTTTTTCGCCTTATCTCGAGGCTTTCCTGCTCATCTCAGCATGTTTTAAGAATCTTGGATGAAAAGATCAGAGTTTTTAGGCTTTCTGTTGACAATTCTGCGAATTTGGGGACCAGTTCATGTGCCAGAAGCTTCTTAATCACTTCCTTTTTAGGTCCTTTGATCCATATGGATGGTTTTTAAGATTTCTCCGAAGAGAAGGCGATTGGTTGATCACGTTTTACTGAAGTGAGTAAAGCAGAGAAGCAGAAATGATCCGAGTTTGCTGGTTTTATTTAATCCTTGGGCGGATGTGCAGTTAATATTGTGGATTGAATCCGAATGAGTTCTTTGAGTTAAGTGTTGTGAAAGAAAGGAATTGTAAATAAGTAAAAATTAGGTTGGTATTTGTTGTATGTGCAATTTTCCTGGTAATTTACAGGAACGCGTTCTGAAATCTGTATAATACTTGAAAGAAAATAATTGAATAGTGTAAACTGGAAAGGACTGAGATTGAGACATTTTGCTGCAGTTATATTTTTTTCTGTAATTTACTATAGAGAAGGTTAATTTTGTAAATAGAATTGGCTTTGTTGTATTGGGAGAAAGACGCAAATTCGGGTGGGCAAATTCGGGTGGGTGGTGGTTCTGTAGTAACCGATGTGAGTCACAAGATGTTGCGGGCATAGAGGTCTTAAAGATTCTGATATTCCTTGGTGGTTTTATTTCAACTGCAAAATGAATTGTAATGAAGAGAACAAAGAAAGTGGAGAAGATGGACACTTCAAGAAGCCAGGGCGTGACAAATCTTTGGACATCAGACGTCAGCTTGAAAATCACTCTGTTCGGAGTAATGGAATGATTTCTCTACCAGAGTTTGACATCGATGAGAAACTACTGATTGATCCAAAGCTACTGTTTGTTGGGTCGAAGATTGGAGAGGGAGCTCATGGCAAAGTCTACGAGGGAAAGTAAGTTTTCGCATAAGTAAATTGAGCCAATTTTTTTCCTTTTAGTGTTAACATGTCCTAAAGACCATAAGCACATGTAACTGGATCTTATCTTCCAACACTGGTCAAGGACATAACTTATTCCTACTCTTGTGCTTCTATCACGCAATATACATCAGTGTTATGGTCTCCCTAACCTCTGATCCATATCCAGTTTTCCACTTGCACACATGCCACTGGTGTGAAAGTATGGCTATGAGCATGGTGCCTGTTTACCAACGAGTAAAGCAGATTTTGTTTTGATCATTTGGTTTACGTTTTGCAGTCTGCAAGTTTGTATCACAGCATTTCGTAGTAACTTTGATGTCAAAATATGTGCTTTTCTGTGATTCACCCCATCATTAAGTGTTCTGCCCAGATTTTCTCCTCCTGAGATTTCATACCTTGTTTTCAAATTAAGAGCGAATCTTTCCTCTCTTTTTTAATAATTAACTTCAATCCCCAATACAAAGGTTGGTAGGAGCTATTGACTTCTGAACTGATCCATGCTATTTCAAGTGTTTTGGTGTTCTATCTGGCATCTATTGATTGATGCCCTCTTGGTTTTGGATCTTAAAATCCTATATGCAGATGTATGGAGTTTGCGATTGTTGAATTGTGTTCCATGAATATATTCTAATATTCCTTTTATCCATTCTGTGGAGGGGGGATATAGTACAATGAAAAAAGGTTCACCTTCAGCAGTTGATCCACTTTTGTCACATGATTTAATTTTTATTTTTTAAATCTAGGGTCTTTAAAGCTTTTTAGTTGAAGCATCTGTACTTACTGCTTGAAATGCTAGATAAAGAGCTTTTTGGTAGGGTCAATCCTCTGCTGGGTATTCTTTTTCTTATTTATGGATGAAGATAAATGGGTTAAATTTTAAATAGTTGTATACTCCAACAATTTGTTCTGTATGAAAGTTTATTTCTTCACCTTGATGCCCTTATCATCTGAGATGACGAGTTGCACATTTAAGTCAATTCACTTGGGATTTGCCTTCAGGTATGGCAACCAAATTGTTGCAATCAAAGTACTCAATAGTGGAAATACTCCAGAAGAAAGAGTGGCACGCGAAGGTCGCTTTGCTCGAGAAGTCAATATGATGGCTAGAGTAAAGCATGAAAACCTCGTCAAGGTGTGCATTTAGTTTTTACAATCTGTATTGAGTTGAGCGGTAGGAAGATACATCTGTGTCTAGTTGGATTCTGCTGTCATGATCCTATGCCTAATTACTTCTTACATGTACCGTGTAAGTTACAATCATCATCATTATCATTTGAAGCCTTATCTCATCTATCTAGGCTCTGCATTGTGAGTTCTGTTTCTCCACTCACCCATATTAGGGCAGTGTTCTGTAAACTTGTCAAAATATATTAATTCAAAAAGGGTATGCTGCAACCAGAAACTTCTCAAAATAAAATCTCATCAAGCAAACAATCAATGCATGGCAGTATGTATCTTAAGCAAGGCCTACAATGGTTTAAATAACTAAATTGATGCATTCTCTTCCTTTACTTGTCATGTTGGTGTTTCACCTTCTTACACTCTTGTGATTCCTGTCCTTTTTTATGCAGTTCATTGGTGCCTGTAAGGACCCTTTCATGGTGATAGCTACAGAAATATTGCCAGGGATGTCACTTAAAAAATACTTGATGAGTATCCGACCCAAGCTTCTAGATCTTCGTCTTGCAATTGGGTTTGCCCTTGACATTGCTCGGGCAATGGACTGTCTTCATGCCAATGGGATTATACACAGAGATCTGAAACCTGGTATTACATGGCTTATGCATTTTATAATCTCAAAATTGCACTTCCATAGAGTTTGCCTAATTTGCTTTATGTTGTTAACTTTTGGTTGAAGAAGTTTGTTGATATGTTCTGTTTATTTATTTATTTTAGTTGAAAAGCGATCCTTTATAGAATCACATAGGCAGTGTATGAGGCGATGCATTTGAAATTATTGGTTATGGATAATTTTTTTTATCATCTTTTAAAAAGGGTTTTGGTTATGGACATTTGAGTTGTCTCCTTGGAACTTTTTAGGGAGACTGCCCATTAATTTTTTGAGAGGAAAACCCTTTTTTGGGTGGGGCATGAAGAAAATGGCATGGACCGTGAGTGGGCAAAATTTCACTCTCATCCATTTATTCTAGCTTTGTGTTTTGGACTTTAAATTTATAAGCTTACAAAGCTATAATGAGTGTGTAGTAGAATTCCCTGGAATCCTCCTTCATGTAGCATAGACCCTCCTCCAACCATGTGAGGTCTAGCCCAATGGCCAGCCTCCCTAGAGTCATTCAAATGTGTTCTGGTTGTGTTACTTCATCGATTCTTTACATGCTGCAAGATGTGTAATTTGTTTACTTAGCCAAAACTGAGTAGGTTTGATGTTCACATCAACAATGACAAGGATCAACGAGAATTGAATTGTACAGATTCATAGACTGTTGATTTGTACCCATGCTTATTATGAAAAGTATTTAGAGATCTTTACTTTTTAGTATGCAGGTATCTTCACTGTTTGGGTTCACATTTTGTAACTCTCTCTTTCAGTTTGGATTTTGGTAAATCTTGGTAGGTATCTATACATACAAGTGTTGAATAAAAACACAAAAGTACATATCTGCTGTCTAACACCATTTAACTGAAAGTAGAATATATGTTTCAAAAAGTTCGAGTTGCCAATTACATTGACTGTAAGTGGTCTGGTATGTAATCACTTTTTTGATTCGCATTTTGTAACTCTCTCTCTCTCTCTCTCTCTCTCTCGCTCGGTTTACATTTTGGCAAATCTTGGTAGGTATCTTTACATACAAGTTATGAAGAAAAACACAGAAGTACATATTTGCTGTCTAAAACCATTTAACTGAAAGTAGAATATATGTTTTAAAAAGTTCGAGTGCCAATTATATTGACTGTAAGCTGTCTGGTCTGTAATCACTATGCATGTCTGTAAATGTTTATTTGCTTGATTTTGAAATGCCTAAAATATTTTTTCTTGACTAAAATATTTTCTTCATGTTGACCTTGCAGACAATCTGTTGCTTACAGCCAATCAAAAGACTGTAAAGCTTGTAGATTTTGGATTGGCAAGAGAAGAGTCTGTGACTGAGATGATGACAGCAGAAACTGGAACTTACCGTTGGATGGCTCCCGAGGTTTGTGGTTTTTTAAACTTATTTTGTTACTTTTTGGGTAATTTCTAGAAGTATTCTTTTCTGTACCACTTGGTCTTTGTTTGACTATCATATGGATAGAGCAAAGAGGACCAATGTTGCTCTCATTTCAATTGTTTTGTTTGTTTCCTAGTCTAAATTGGTGAAAAGGTAACTAACATTTTTATTGATGTTGCAGTAGTGTGATTGTCCTGTTGAATGGCTCATAAGTGTAAAATTATGTACCAGAATGACTTACCATAGAAATAGCTCATGACTTAAATTGCAAAATTCAACAATGGGGGAATTTGGCATTTGCAATAATACTTACATGAACTGAACTGGCAACATTGTCGGAAGGTGCTTACTGTTGCAAAATGCTTGAACCTGCTCACTTTCAATTCATGGACGTGTATATGTATGAGTTATTCTGAAATCCACTTGGGAATATGCATGCTCATTTCATATGTCAGGAGAGTGGACCATATTTTTGACAATTCAGACCCTGTCCCGCCTGCAGTTGTTAAGCATGCCCCTTTGACATGGCCATACTTGAGATCCTCACTGTGTGCCTTTCTTTGAGATGCATCCTCAGTCTCATAAGGCCTTGAGGCAATCCTTGATCTAACCTTGCTGATCCATTAGGTCTGTGCGATGTGGTTGTTTTTTGGTAATATCACGGGTATCCCCACCCCGCATTGGATGTGAGACTAATTCCATGGATACATGAAACCACCTGCAAAGCCTCATGTATTTGGTAACTCCGGGGTGAGTCAAACCCGATATCTTTAGTCTATTCCTAGAAGCTCAAGCCAATTGAGCTACACCTGTGCGGGTTAGGTCTTTATCCAATGTTGGGCCTTGATCAAGAAAAGGCTCAAGGAGGTCCAAACCATAGTCAATCAGCATATGGCATAAGCACAACAAGAGATACATTCAGGTATGATTCGGTTTAGTTGTTCAGTGGTATGGTTAAAATGTTGGTCAATAAGTACGTGGATGTTAAAAGTATGAAGATGGATATGTTTGGGTGTAATATGATTTTGTTAGAAAAGTTTGGAGCCAAAATTTTGGCTCATAGACATTGCACATAATTGCTAAAAATATGAACATTTGGAAATGGGTTAGAAAGATGTTTACTATTGCATTTAACAATTTGTCCAGTGTTCATATATAAGAGGTGTTAAATATTTGAATGGTCACAGACCGCATGTTGGTATACTTGCAACTTCAAGAAACCACAACATAACATTGGTGAAGTTCATGGGCTTACTTTAACATGTCTTATAGTTTTTTCAAAAATGTCTGTGCTTTTGTGCATGTGCATGTGTGTGCGCATGTAATATGTTATATGTATAAACTTTTTTAATGTCAGTTTAATCGATTCACTCACAACCTAAAGCAACATATTGTTGCATAAATTCAATTATGGAAGTAAGAAAGGAAAGTAAAACCATTTAGTGCTAGCACTGTTGGGAAGGGTTGATAAGCGGATTTTCAATTCTTAATAACAGTGAGTTTGACAGGTTCCTTGAGGGAAATAATAGAAAAGAAAGAGATGAGAAAATGGAAGACTGAAATAGTCATTTGTTTGCATGAGAAGAGAACTGGTAGTTAACATAATTTTTTCTTTTTAAAGTGAGATAATTTTTTTCAATAGGAGTATTTTTCATCCCATTATATGTGTATAAGTATTACATGTACATTATACTTTTAGAACTGAAAAGGTGTGTATCAGTCTGTATCTTATGAAAAATATGTTCAATGGAACCTATTTTTTTGCTTGAGATGGCCTTACGAGTATACAAGTGATAATTTTTTGACGAAAGTTGGTGTTCAGCTTTTAACACTGGCACTGGAAGCTAGAGGGATTGGACCTTCAGTGATTTTCTTTTGGGGTGGATTTTGGTGTATCATTGTTTTTCTGTTTACTTGTGTTATTTTTTTTTGTGTTTGGCTTTCTTGATATCCTGTTTTTATTCTTCACTTTTGAGTATATATCTCCTGTACTCATTCCTGCTTATGTAATTCCTTCCTTATTTTAATGAAATTTAATCGTTGATGCTTCAAAAAAAAAAAAAACTAGGGTCCAAACCAGCTTCATCTGTGGATGTGTCTCCTTGTAGACTTGGTTGGTGCCTGTGGTGTGAAATCTGTCTTTGCCTTTGGATGCCTAACCCATCTATACCCTCTTCTTTAACTGTAAATGTGAGTCATCAACATGGAATTTAACCGTTTGCTTTCCTGAATCCTCATGTTCTCTGTCACTCAGAGAGAGAGAGAGAGAGAGAGAGAGTCGTTATGTCTTTATTGGAAGCCCACTGTCTATAAATGCATCTGTAACATGAGAGGTTCTCTGTCTTAATTTCTGTCAATTCCTATTTAACATGAAGTGGAATGTGGTCATTGCAGTTATACAGTACTGTGACATTGCGTCAAGGGGAGAAGAAGCACTACAACAACAAGGTTGATATCTACAGCTTTGGTATTGTCCTATGGGAACTCTTGACCAATCGTATGCCTTTTGAAGGCATGTCCAACTTGCAGGCTGCATATGCAGCTGCATTCAAGGTATGACATAGCTTCTCTGTCTTTGTATTCTCGCCCTTCTCACCCATTTTTTAATTAGTTTTTAGTGCTGCTTGTGCTAACTTGTAGTTGTGCTCCTTTTGCAAAAACTGCAAGTACCACAATGCTTTAAGGATTCTTGAATTGTATCCCTGATTTTTATGCTATCAATCTATTATAGTTATTATGATTGAACTATGTTAACTTATTTTAGGGACATAAGGGGCGAAGCTACAATTAACCTGGTGTACAGCCTGCCTGCATGTATGGGTCCCATTTGGAGCCCATTTATAAATAAATCCAAACTGCAGAAAATGTTATTTTCTGCTTTAAATTTAGATAGAACCTTGATTGTTGTCCATTTGTTGCATATACACCATTGGGTTGAGCATCATAGGTAAAAATATCCAATGGTTTCATTTTGATCTTAAAAAAAATCAAAGGCTAGGATGATTCAGATGGTATCGTTTTGGACAATTAGATGATTCCTGCAGGATGTATCCAAACATTCAATTATTTTCATCATGGAGGGTTCCACCATCTGAGATGGCTTATTAGAGAACCCAGCCTTTTCAGCCTGGGTGTTTGCTAGACCTGTCGTAGAATGACCTCCTCCTTTCTCTGTGGTGCTTTTTTAACATAAGTAAGATATCATTAAGCACTGATGAAACAAATAACATATGGTTAAGCCATCATACTTGCAGAAGCGAAACATAAACAAAAACATGGAAAGGAAATGGAGAAAAGAGACACCACAAAAGCAAAACCAAAAATGTAGATTGGCACCAGGTGGAATTGTGTGAGACATCTTTTCTACACTAAAGTAAAACCATACCATGCAAGCACCTATTTTGATAGGTAGTGTAGCATGGTATTGGCTGTCCTTGGGCGGTGAATTATCTGCTGAGAAGGGATGTGGTTCAGAGATTGGCAAAACCTCCTCCAAGGGTGGCCATGTCCCATTGTTAGCCCATCCTGCTGGAAATTGGGAACATGTTGGGATGTCTCTCTCTAAGAGTGCCACCTGAAACGTTAGCTATATGCATGGAAAGAAAGTGCTTTACTGGAAATTTTTTAAATAAAAAGGGTTAAATCCATTTATATTTTTAGATAAAAGTAGTCAAATTTACCTTTCAAAAAAATAAAAGTAGTCAAATTTCCAAAAAAAAAAATTTACTCTCCTTCGCATGCATCGAAACTTAGTTCTTTAGTGTGATTCTATTGGGTAGGGAAATTGGGTTTGAGAGACATCATAAAACTTGATCCCACTGCATGCACTGTTTCAAGAGTCACAAAAGGGGGCTGGAAGAAACATAACATAAGACATGGGAATTGTCATAGTCTTACCAGATACATGATTTGTCACAAAAGGGGGATGGATTTGTCATTAGTCTGGGAAGTAGCACTTGCTAGTTGAATCATTGCTACTTCAGGTGTTATTCATTTAACTGAACCTTATTGGAGCAAGAAATTATTTGATGTTAGAAGTCTTTGAACAGCTACATGCAATGAAGCTTACAACTGGATTCTGCATCTCTCTTCTTTTTTATTCTTTTACTCCCTCTGTCCCAAAACAGTTGTCCTATATGGATTTTGAAATTGTCCCAAAACAGTTGTCTCATTTATATTGGAGTAGTATAAAGTGTATTGAAAATGGATGAGATCACATAAAGTGCTAGTCTATATAGAGAGTTCCTTAAAAAATACAGATATTTCAAATGAGACAACTAAAATGGGATAGAGGGAGTATTTCGTTTTCTTCTTCATCATCTTCTTCTTTGGTGCGTGGATGTGTGTTGTGTGGGGGTGGGTGAGTATCACCCACTAAACATCTTCATAATACATGAGTTCCGAAGAATCTCTATTATAATTCCAGTCAATATTGCTTCTGACAAGAGCGTCAACATGACAGCAAGAAGCCTATAAATCCAACCAAATTGCTTTGAATACCAGTAAAATATATAGATATTAACAGATATAGGGCTTTGTGGTAAATGAGATTAGTAAAAAGATAGTATGGTGGAATGCATTTTTGGGGAGAAAATGTGATTTGTCAACCAGATGAGGCTTACCAACCATTTAATACCCAGTGGGCATGACTACTATATATCAACCTTGGAACTTATAATTTTCTGATGGTTGTGCATTGCATATAAACCATTTGTTGGTGTAGCAATCTGCACTCAAAGAACTTTTCTTATTTAGGTTTTTTTTTTTCAAATTGCTCCAAATCATAAGCTGCTTGTACATGTAGGTACACATAAATATTGGGAAGCATATTAAATGGCAGACAACCTTTTCTCCCATCTATTGCAGATCATTACAGGTGCCAATAACATGAGTCTGTGTGAACGCGAGATTTAGAAATATACTAGGATTAGGCCCTTTCTCAGTTGATTCAGGAAATACAGTATGCCGCCATCATTTTGGTTATCTGCCACCTAAAACTTCTGAGTAAAACATTCACACAATTTGTGATTTGAGGTGCATCTACTTGGACACTTCAGGATAGGCGACCTTTCTGTGTTGTTGTGTTAGATACTTCACTTTTTGTGCAAAATCCATGTCTGTGCCTTGTCATGGACATTGTAGGGTGCATCTAAGCTAGTCACTCACTATTCATGTGAGAATTTCCTTGGGCATTCAGACTTAGCACTGGAGTGTAATAGGAGTTCAGTTGGCAACTAAAAACTGCTTCCATCATCATCATGTCTAGCTGCAGCAAGTCGGTTTAGACAGATATTTATTGTTATTACAGAATTTTCATTTCCTTCTTTTTTTTTCCTAACAAACATCTATTCATTCTGGATACCAGCAAATGAGGCCCACGCTTCCTGATGACATGCCGCAAGATCTTGTCTTCATCATACAGTCGTGCTGGGTTGAAGACCCAAATGTGCGCCCCACCTTTAGCCAGGTCATCCGCATGCTGAATTCGTTCCTATTCACACTCCCGCCACCTTCACCAGAACCTGATGCCATTGCAACAGTGCCCGGTGATGTTATTGTCACCGAGTCGTCTGCACGTGCAAGGCGGAAATTCTCTTTCATTCGCCAACTTTTTCCCCCGCGAAGGACAAAGAACACAGTATAGACAGTAAAATATTGAAGCTGCAATATTTTCTGATTTTCCAATTGAAATGGCAGTCAGACGTTTGATCTGTGATCAATTCTATAAATATCTCTCTCTTGTGAAAAAATGGGAAAAAAACATAGGGAAGTGTATTAAAGAAGTTGAAATCGGAAAGAAATATTTGCCATCCAAAATGCTTTCTACTGCTGCAGCATTGTCCAGAAAGATACGGATTTGTTTTTGCCTGACATTTACAGTTAGAGATCTTTTTTCTGCACCGATCTCATTTAGTTATGAAATCAGAAAAGAAAAACTAAAAAAGAATGGAGGACTTGCTTTCTGTTCTGATCGTTTCTTGAATTTTCATGTCTGAATAAGTTTTCATCCAGCGTTGGTCATCGTTCACAGATGACCATACCGTTTCAGGCTTTGTTCACTGCTGAGGAAAATGGCTGAGGAAAACGACATCCACTTGCTCATAGAATTCCTCTTCTGCACTTTCCAAGGAAATGTTGGAGGGCATGGAGTTAATTGTCCCTGTTTCTGTGAATATTGTTTCTGTGGAAACTTCTGAGCAGAGATTTTGGCTATGAATTTATTGCTGCGCTGGTTTCTGACTGAACAGGTGAGTGAGTCCAAGAGCTCTGTGTTTTGCCAAAAGGTGCGCATAAAGAGCCTTGGCCCATGTTTGGATGCATGGATTTCTTCTCTTTCTGAAATTCTTTCATCTCAAGAACCATTTTTTTCTTCGTTAGGAAAAAGAACTATTGAAAATCTGTTCAGACTGCATCATGTTTTGCCAAAAGGGGCTTATTAAGTGCCGTATTCCGTGTTTGGATGCATGGATTTCTTCAATTTCTAAATTTCTGCCATCTCTAGTTCACGATTTTCTTATTTTCATTAGGAAAAGAATTGTTGAAAATCTGGTAACTGTTCATGCTTTGCCAATTAGGGGCATTATAACAGCCTTCGTCTGTGTTTGGAATTGGATGCATGGATTTCTTCTTTTTTTGGATTTCTGTCATCTCTAGAGTAACTTTCTTTTATTTCATTTCTGGGAAAGAATCTATTGAAAGTCTGCTAACACTTGACAGTATCATGTTTTGCCCTAAGTGGCACGTGAAGAAACCTTGGTCCATGTTCAGGTGCATGGATTTTTTTCAAATTCTAAAATCTAAATTTCTGTCATCTCTAAAATTAGATTTCTTTTCTTTCATTTACAGAGATTTTTTTTTTTAAATAAATAAATCTGTCAACAGTTGTGAGGATCCAGGATTGGAATCGGTGTATTATACTTGTGTAGAGAACTTGAAGTAGAACCAAAATCATTTGTAGGTTCTCCAATGAGTTGGGTTAGTGAGCCTTTATAGAAAGACTCTTTAATAATACCTTTCGTTAAATGAATTATAAAATATGGATAAGTGATTATATGAATATAGACTATATAAAATTGTCATATTATTTAAAAAAAAATCTTCATTTTCGCCTCTATAGTTTCAGTGAATTGGTTTTCTAGAGTTTGGAATTGAGAGATGAGATCATACGGAAATTTTATTCGTCTACTAATATCGTTGCATTCAAGAACATAAAATCTATTAAAAATAAATAAACTCAATATCAAGTTAATGTCTCATTAAAGTCCTCTTTTTGGAATTAGTTTATTAAGAGAGTTTCTTACACGTGAATGGGGGCCTGTATGATTGGCTGACATTTGTTGACCTTCATCCTAGTCTTGCTATTTTGTTTTTTAAATTTGATATCTAAGTAATTGACTTAATGTGATCAACATCAAAGGTTAATTTAATGGTGGTACTTCAACGAGGTGCCATTCTAACATGGGAAAACTCTTTTAATAGACACGGATTTTAGTGAATAAAATAAAAATCAAATATTCAGAAATAAGTGCACCAACCGATGCACTTTCCAGTGAATCGGTGCAACGATGTTCGTGATTTCTTGAGACGTGAGAGGATCCAATGGTTCGTGATTTTTTGAGATGTGAAAGAGTCCAAATCAGTGCATCGATTCACTGGAAAGTGATCCGGTCGGTATACCGATTTCTGAATGTTTGATTTTTTAATTTATTCGTACGAATGGATGTAGGTAGAGTGGGAAGTCTGAAAAAACTCGTGTCTCCTAAATTACTATTCCCATATTACGATGGCCATCCTTCAACAACCCTTTGTTCATGCATTACTCTACCCTATCATATAGAAGTAGTCCCTATTTCAAAGTCATTGGGTGTTTGTCATTTTTACTGCAGGAAAAGGAAGACTAGAGAAGGGAGAACCTCCCGTCTTTTTTCATGCAATAAGACTTAGCTGGTCAAAAAAATAAAAAATAAGAAATAAGAATTCTTACTTAAAAACGCAAAAAATAAGATTTTTTTCCCCTTCTTCGAAAGAAATTCATCTTAGAGAGGATTAAAAAAAATAATGATGAAAAGAAGGAGGTTCTCCTCAATCACTGAAGCAATGTTTTATTTATTTTCAATAAAAATAAAAGTTTTGATAAAAAAAAGAAGGAACACTAATTTATACAAGTCTTTTTTTTTTAAGATCAAGTATTCAAGTATTCCACCTAATTAATTCTTGGGACAAGTGAAAACCTCCCAGTCCACACCCATCGAGTATATAATTAAGAAGAGTGACCCATTTTGTATTTAAGGAAACTTGATCCCACGGCTTCTTACAAATAATAAGAGTGAGAATTGATCATCAAATTAACCTCTAATACGATATTTGAATTTAAAGGACTTTTGGGATTGTCCAAATGTAATTTTTTCGAAGTTAATTTCTTTGAAAAAAATCATAAACAACCTGAAGACGATATTATCAGAGTTAATTTCAATTAAGGGATCTCTGCAAAGAGGCCACTCAAAACTTTCTCAGATAAACTTGACAAATATATTTATTTTACACGATTTATGTCCAGTGGTTTCGCTGTCCTTGACCTACTTTGGAAATATCTAAAATCCGGTGGAAACAAACTTGGTTGTCGTCAAGACTGGTTTGTCTGATTGTGAATGGTGGTGATATGGCTGAGGAAGACATGGCTGGCCACATGCCGGAGACACTATTTGGGTATTTAAAATAAAAGGAAGACGAGAGAAAGATGGGCTCTGTCTCATTTTTAGGACTGTAATTCGGGTTGGGTTTTGGCCCGATCCGCATGACCCGACCTGAGAAATCATGCGGGTCGGGTCAAGACTTTAGGTCTAGCGGGTTGGGTCGGGTTGAGAAGATAAAAATCCGCATGAAATTCAGGTCAAGTTAGGTTGAGGATTGTACAAGTTAACTTGACCTGAACCGACCCGACCAGAATAAAATGGGTTCAAAATGTGGGTCGGGTCAGAATTCGGGTTAGAATTCGGGTCGGGTCGGGTTCTAGTGTTCAGGTTAAGAATTTAGGTCGGGTCGGATCGGATTCTATATATATCAACTCATGTTTGGTTGGGTTTTAAGAAACCCAACCCGCCCTACTCGAGTTGCAATCTTACTCATTTAGATGTCTGATTTGAAATATTTGTGAATTCTCTATATAAGATTAACACTTCATGTGATCTCAATCCATTTTCAATACACTTTATATTACTCTAATATGAATGAGATAATTACTTTAAGATAATTCCAAAATTCATATAAGACGACTAAATTATGATAGAGGGAGTATTATTCTACGTATTTAACATGATAGATTTGTTATAAGGGAAGTAATTAAATGAGTTTGACCGTTGATTATGTAATAAGCTAAAATGAGGTTGAATTAGTTTTACATATGGGTTCCATTTTGAATTAATGAGAACCTTATGATTTTCTCTTTATGATGGTTAATGGACTCCACTGTCGATTATTCATGAGAACTATTCACCTTTAAATTGAGAAGCGTTATCATATATGATGAATTAAGAGATTCTGCCGTGTCTCTCATTCTGAGAAGAACATATTCCTTTTAATAACTCTTTTTTTTTTTAAGGTTAAAATATTCAACATCCCACTTAACTTAGTCAGTCATTTTATTTGACTGATCTTTGAGACATGTGTAAACCTCTCCATCTATACAACCCGAGTATAAACTATGAAGAGTAACTCTTTCTATGTTGAGGAGGGCTTGTACACGAGTGAGAATGTGATCATCAAATTAACCCCTTATAGTTTAATACTTTGAGTAACTAATATTGTGCTCCATTATTTATTGTGATGGAAAGTTGATATCTAATGGGTTTTACATGTGATATTTACTTAACCTCATTGTAACTTGTAATGAGGTCAGTCATCTAATTATTCTTTTATTATTTAAATAAATTGTTGTATACATTTTGAAAATCAAATGCAGTTATTTTAATGGCTCTCTTATTTGTCAATTTTCTACAATGATTGAAAGTTATTTCATAGAAAAAATCTTCATCATAATTTTGAGTCTAAACTAAAGTTTATTGGGTTATTTTGGATTTGTATTGGATGTCATCCTACACGTGACTTAATCAATCTTAGATTAGGTTCACAAATTCTGGACCCACACCTCTGTCATTTTGACAAAAAGTCACTTGTCCATTCAATCAGGTTTGGTTTCGGTTTAACTCAAACGCACCCCTATTGTCAATTTTTGCGATTTTAATTTTTAAGTTTAAAGGGTTACCACTTAAAAATTGGTGTACATGGTAGTATTTGTCTTTATACATTTAATAATGGAACTTTTGAAATTGAATGCTGATTCTTTATTAAAAAAGTCTTGTTTGAATATAACATCTATAAAAATTCACATTGATTAAATCAATTTACGCTGGTGTAGTTGATCTGATTGCCTCGAACTCTCATAATTTAACTGTATATTTTAGGGGTAGTAGCCTCACCAATGAGGGTTTTATGTTCGATATCATGTAGTTTTTCACACGTAATTTAAAAAAATTAAATTTATTTTTTGAAAATATAAAATATTAAATTTAAAAATATATTAATTGATTAGTTAAAGTAATTTTTGAAAAGTAACATAAATCAAGAAAAAAAAAAATCTTTAATGAATATATCATAAACTTATTTGGCAAGTGTCATTGCAAATCAGTGTGGAGAGATAAGCTTTCAAAAGCTTGTAGATTTAAACATGCGCATAATGACGACTATGACACATAGGAGCTTTGAAATGATTTCAAAATTTTAATCTTTTCATTTTTATAATTTTAAATTTTAAAATTTCTATTTTTGTAAGATGATTACTTTTCACTGTCTAACTCAACACTTTCTTATTTTTTTTTTTTTTTTGAAATTTACGTATCACAGAAAACTCAGCTTAAAATCTCCACAAGCGATACTCACTACCCTTAAGGTACACCAAGTTAAACTATGGGGACTCAAATTTGATACCTTTCACTTTTTGAAATGGGAAGTTAATCAGTTGAGTTACCTCTTATTTTTCTAATCAGATAGTTGTCAACATATTTTTGTGGCTTGATTGTATTTTTTTTTAATATTTTTATAAAATAAATAGTAAAAATAAAGTAATATGTGAATATCAATGCTTTCTAATTTACTTTTTCATATTTATTAAAGACGTTGAAAAATCTATTGATTTCTTTCACATGAGTTCCTTTTCAAAATTCAAATAGCTGACATAAAAATTCTCTCATTAAATTTTGTTTTTAAATATTCATCTATTCATACTTGCATACAATTAAGAATTTTTCATTAAAAAAGTCTAATTAGAGACAGCCTGATTAGAATTGTTTTTTAAAGATATTTTGATAAAAATTATAATTGTTAAAATATTTTTGTCAAAAAATTAATATCAGACTTTTTTTAAACGAAAACAAAGAAAAAAATGCCCCGACAGTCAAATAACACGGAGAGAGAAGACACTGGCATTGAAAACAAGTAACATCAACACCTCTCAGTGGAAAAGACTCGTCACAAAAAGAGTCAATGCCTTGGGCATTTGAATAGTTGATTTTCAACATCCAAACAAATTGTGAGACAAGCAACGTGAAGAAAAAACTCGCAGCTCTTGTCTGTGAGCAGAAACCTCTCTTGAGTTTGATTTTAAAAATCATCAAAAAAAGTTCCACCACGTCTTTCTTTTTTCTCTTCTCCTCAGTTTCTTCTACCTTACTTGTTTGAGATATATATGTTGTGATAGAGAGAGAGAGAGTGGAATGCCTGTTTGGATTTGAATCACCATCAACGGAGAGACAAATCTCCTCCTTTCAGGGCATTTTGAAGAGAAAAAATGAGCAAAAGTGATATGTGGTAGTTGGGTTTTTGGATTTGAGTTTGTAGTCACTTCCTGCAGTAGTAAAAAGAATAAAAGATCCAATCTCGCCCATATATTCTGGGATTTTTCCAGGGACCCAGGAAGCAGAAAGAGAGAGAGAGAGAAAGAAGGATTTCTTATTCTGGGTCTTTGGTGAGCAACCCCTTCTTCGAAAATCTGAAGTTCAAGGGTCGAAGAAAGGAAAAAGATCCAATCTTGGTCATATTTTTCAGAGCTTCTTCAAGGACCCAAGAAGCAGGAAGAGAGGGAAAGAAAAATTTCTGATTTTGGGCTTGGTGGGCAACGGCTTCTTCGAATATCTGGAGTCAAGGGTGGAGTAAAGGGGGAAAACATCCAATCTTTTCTGTTCCTCATGGTGTCTTTCAAAGACCCAGGGACGTGAAAAGAGAACAACAAATTATTGGGAATTGGATTTTCCTTTCAATTTCTTGCTGGTTTCGAAGAATTAGACTCAAAATAAAAGAAAAATTCCTCGTCATGAAGTTGGGATTCGGGTCTTTGGTTGTTGATACGAGGAAAGGTAAAAGGCACTTGCTTTCTGATTTTTTTTGAGTATTTTTTGGAAAAAACCAGATGAGAAATTGGCTTTTGGAAGGAGATAAAATAACATCTTTTGAATCGTGGAGATTGGGTTTTAGGCTTGGATTTTTGGCAGTCTTGTGAGTGTGATGAGAATGGAGGGGAATGCAGCAGCTTTCCACACAGTTACGAATGCAATCAAATCTCTAGGGAGAGGTTTTGATGTGAATTTCGACACGAGATTGCTCTACTGCAAAGGGGTTGCAGGGTCAAGAATAGTTGAGGTTGACGAAGAGCATACAAAAGATTTGTTTATAAGTGATGATTTGATTGCCCCCAGTGTTTCGAGGGATATCAGGTTTTTTCAGGAAAATGGTGGTCGTGAGAGTCCTGGTGTTTGTAGCTTTAATGAGGTGTGTTTTATCAATCTTTTGTTTCTTTCTTGTTATTAATTCACTTTTATTTCTTGTTTCTGTGATTGTTTTCAATTTTTGTTCGAGTTAATCAAGAAATTGATTGCATTCATTATTCATCTGTGACCAATTATTTATTTTGTTTCTAATTTTACTGCTTCAAATTTTCTGTCCTTTGTTTAATAGACTTGAGTTATTATGAATGGATATAAGCGATTCATATCATGATTTGACCCTAGTAAGTGTTTAGTATATGCCCATTAAAGTGAGTAAGTGCTGGGAAGCCAATTGAAGTTCTTGTATTCAAGGAAGTAAATCCATTTCCCTTTGCTACTGAGTCACTACTGAGAACTGCTCTTGTTGACAAGTCAGTGTATCAAATTGTACCTGATGCTGCCCCGAAACCCAAGAAAAAGAAGAAAACAGAAAAGAAAAATATTGATAAATAAAGTGGTTAGTTTGACTTACTTTGTTAGTACTGCTTAATTTTAGTTGTGATTGTGAAGACCTATTGGCTATTGATCTTTCACTCAATTCATTGATTCAGCTTTGATTGAGACTTATCGAGGCAACTGTTGGTATCTCCATACCTATGAATTTCCAAAGCTACAATTCTAAAACATGGGAAACAAGTGAGAAAAATGTGTCTTTGAAAACACCAACTCTGGTTTTTTGGCTACTGCTCAACTAAGTATTTACCATATAATGATCGAGTTGCAGCCATCTGGATTGAATTGGGCGTTCTTTTCATCATGTTATCCCTTACCCAACTTGCCTTGAACTGAAACAAGTGAACTTGATTTTGACAAAGATGTAGACCCTGACTTTTAGTGACTGACTATTGGTATAAAAATATATTTGTAATTCAGGGCTAATTTTTGCAGTGTATAGTTCTAGGATAATAATAGTTTGTAATATCTCGTGAAAAATTAGGCCTTTGTTAAGATAACTGGGGAATATCCAGACTGCTGTTATTGCTTGAGTGCATTTAGTTTATCAAGATTTGTGTTTTCTACTCTCTATTAACCTACAGCATGGTTATAACTTTTTAGGCAAATGGTAACACTAGGCATTTTTTTTTTTTGTCTAGTGAGCTGCAGAATTTTCAGCAGGCTGGTCTATCCTTGGTTACGATTAGCTCTGAGCCTGACTTGAGCAGGGGAATGTTTTCTAGGCTAGGGCTTGACTTGAGACCATACTACTCGAGTGAAATAGTTTCAGAAAATACAGACGCATTAAAAAATGATGCCCTTCTTGAATGTTTGTGTGCTTATTACATGCAAACCTCTAACAGGTTAATTTAGAGGGTGGTGAAAACAAGGTTTGAAGCAGTGGTTGGGCGAACCTCAACAGAGTCACTTGGATGTTGTGCCTTTCAAGTTTGGGGCTCATCTGGCAATGCTGACCATTGATCTTAGGATCTCAAAGTTTAATGGGCTGAGATATACTTTTTTCTGTGTGTGTCAAAGTGCCAAATCCAACATTGAAGATCACTTGGGTGGGTGTTTGCACTTGGGTTGGGTTGGGGGTGGGATGGGATTGTCCAAACAGGAGGCTAAACCTAGGTTCCCTATCTATTTTTCAGTTTCCCTAACTTTAAGGCTGGCTAACTTTAACCAGGGCTGATTTTGTAGACATTCTATAGGTAATAAACTAATTTCTTTTAGTTTTCTATAATGCAAATTATTAGCTAGTAATATCTAAATAAATATTAATTAATACATATTATACTTTTCTATATATAATATATTTATATGGTACATTTGGAACTCCGATGCGTTTTGGTGTGTCGGATTAATGACATTGTTTTTTTGTTTGTATCATTACATTGTTTTGTATCATTATTGTCCCACTTCGGGTTAGAAATCATGTCCTTATTTGTAAATGGAGTTGGCGTTTTGGGAGGGAGAGGGAAGCTCTGTGGACAAGGGTGTTGGCTGCTAGATATGGTTTGGAGAATAATTGCAGGTGGGCCCTAGGAGAAAATGTTGAGAAGTTTGGTTCGCCGATAATAAAAGCATGGTGGAGGATAAGTCAAGGAGAACCTGCAATTGGAAGGTTGTACAAAGGTAACATTAGATCACTAGTTGGGAGAGGAGATAAGACCTTCTTTGGAAGGATCTATGGTTGGGGGATAGGCCGTTGAAAGATTTATTCCCTAGATTGTTTAGAATAGCTAGGAACAACTCTGCCTTAGTACGGGACTGTTACAGAATAGAAGGCAATCATTTTTCCTGAAATTTGGACTTTAGGTGACAATTAAGATCCTTTAAGTTTGGGAGTAGAGGTGATTTCGTTACCCAATTGGGAGAATTCCTGTTATCTCTAGGGGAGGTGGATGAACTTGTGTAACACCAAAATGAATCAATCTCCGCATTATAGAATATGGAAATTGCATATTTTACTCTAGCATGTATACAAGATGGAAACCTGACCGTCATAGGTTGTGTATTTCTTCCTAATTCTAGCTAGATAGCCCCTACTACAGATCTCAAAGAGATGCAAAATAGTTATCTCAAGTCCATGCAAAACATGATCCCTAAATCAGAAACTTAGATTTTTTGTCAATACTCAATATCTTCATATAGGATTTAATTACACAAAAGAACTATTAGAAATTCAATTAGGTTAACATGAATAAAATGAAATACCTCTGCGATGTGCAAAAAAGATTTCTATGTTCCTTGCATTGCCATGACAACCAAACAATACTATCCCATTAAATAAGCATGAAGCAATAAAATGATATTGCATTATGTAAATTGAAGACAAATCCTAAAAGCAATTTGTTTTCTGATTTTCTCCATAAAATGTTAGTTGATGGTCAAGAGCATGGTGATAAAATTTCTAATGTATGGTTACCGGTGCATACTAGCAATCTCACATTTTCGTCTGGTGAATAACTGCAGATGGCAGAGTATTTTAACAAAAGGGCTACTCTATCAGGGAACATTCCTCTTGGAAGCTTTAATTCTGCATTTAGTTTTACGGGTTCAAAGAAAATTGATGCTGCAACTACAAAAAACCTTGGAATGGATGGAGTTTTTATCCCCCTTGGCAAGGTTCAGCTGATGAGATCACCACTGGCATTGCAGGAAGATGTAAAACGAGCGATCCCAATTTCGTGGGAACCATTATCCTTGTCAAGGTAAAAGCGTTGTTTATGTGTGCATATTTCTAAAGCTTTTCAACTAATCTAGGCTTCATAATAGTTAGGTATTGTGAGGTCACAATATTTCAATATATTAGGTATTTAGTTTTGAAATGGAATATATTATTCATTAGGTGTAATTTAGCTGTTGGATATATGGAATGTATTATCTTAGGATCTTTGGCAGGCATGATATTGTGGTTTTCCCACTTCAGGCTGCATGAGAAAGAGTGGGCTTGGTTTATGCGTAAAACGTAGGGTTGCTGCCACTAAAGTTGTACCAAGTACAAAATTCGTATTTATCAGGTTAGGTGTTGATCAAATGGTTAGGATTATATTTTTGGGAGAAGTGAAGTCTAAGTGTATCATAGTTGATCTACCCCCATCCCAAATGCATGTATTATCCACTCAGAAGATGCCAACAGGGCCACTTGAGTGATTACGGAATCCTGATGAGTTCTCAACTATTCTACTAACAATATTCAGCCTTGCACCCTCATCGTTGCCATCGTCAACATCATCATCAAAGCCTCATCCTAGCTATTAGTCTAACATAAAATCTGAAAAAAAAACACAAGATATTTGAGGGTTTTTTTTGCAATTTTAAGTGTGCTAATCCATTTTGCAGATTTATTGAAGATTTTGGAACACATGTTATTACTTCTGTGACAATTGGTGGAAAGGATGTAATTTATGTCAAGCAGCACCAGTCATCGCCTTTGTCAGCCATGGAGATAAAAAACTACCTTCAAGATATTGGAGATCAGAGATTTTCTGATATGGAAAGCCATACAAGTTCAGGTCCTATGAAATTCAAGGAAAAGGCTAGTGCCTCTTCTTTATTATTTTTATCAATTTGGGATCCTGCACGGTGTCAACATGTCAAAAGAAAGAAAGAAATTTAGCATCCTGCATGGTAGGAAATCTGTAGTTTGCCAATGCTTCCAAATCTCAGCTTGTGGGACTTAGGTTCTCATCATTATCATCATTAACAGCCAATATCCTATTTATCTGGGATAGGCTTTATTAGTTCTTCTCCTCCAATTAATCCTATCATAAACCATTCCCTCTAGGAGTTCTATTGTCCAGAATTCCAGATTATTGATTTGCTGGACCTGAAGTAGATCATAACTGTCCAATCAGTAGGAGTTATATGATCCTCGGCTTTGGAATATATATAGCACTTAAATTGAATAATTTTTTGTCTTTCCATTTTCCTGTTTAATTAAATAAAGCTTTTCTATTACTTTTTTTAATGTAAGATTTGAAGATCGTAACCTTTTAATGAGTTATTTGATCCTCACTTGTGTATATTGTGCCTCTCTCTCTCTCTCTCATGCGCGCACGCGCGCGCGCACACACAATTTTGTTTCTGTCATGGAATTTTACAAGATTGGAGAATTCAAAAACACCCCAATAAAAATAAAGTAAAAGAGAAACCCGAAAGCCAACAGTCCCCCAAGATACAGAACCCCAAAAGGATCACAAGATGCAAATAAAAGAATTCTCTCCGCATGAAATTTGGCTAGGAAATTAGTAAAGCCATTTGCTGAGCGCCTAGCATACCTAAAAGAGAGATTCAAACCTCTTGATAATCTTCCGCTACAGTGTAGACTGGCAGTAACATCCCTGGTGCTTTCTTCCTCCTTTTACCCCACATTATGGCGTTGACTGAATATCCTTCAATGATCAACTTCTCCTGACCCTGATCCTTCAACTGAATCCTTCCTTATGGCACTTAATTCTGCTTCATTTGAATCAGTGACTCCTACTTGTGCTGAGAAGAATGATTCCCCTCTCAAATTCCCTCTTTGGACATCTTAACCATTCTTTTGGTGGCTTGCACAGAACATTTAAGAAACAACCACAATAGTAGGTACTAGGGTGATTGGGTTCCTTTCCAATTGTGGTTTTAGCTGCTTTATTTTTTTTATCTTATCAGTAAACTTGTTATCTTCAAAAAAAGAAACCCTCCAACATAAATATAGTTATACCTTTTCATTACTCTGAGTTGATCCAGCAATCTTAACGTAATGGTTTCTAAAGTAAGCAATTGTCAACTGTGCTCCTTACACTTGTGATAGTAATAATAATTTAGTGCAGTAATGCACACCATCTGCACCATATTAAGTTGCAAACCTTCTTTTGGAACCCACTTGCGGACTGCCACCAATTACT
This sequence comes from Chimonanthus praecox, assembly GCA_022113865.1. Lineage (NCBI taxonomy): Eukaryota > Viridiplantae > Streptophyta > Magnoliopsida > Laurales > Calycanthaceae > Chimonanthus > Chimonanthus praecox. The sequence continues at coordinate 985,775 of CM039090.1, read as the reverse complement.
GGACTGGCTGGGTCTGACAGGTCTCATTATGGATTTTAGGTTTGGCCAAAAGTAACCTTGTTGAAAATGGTAGCTACCGATTTAAGGTCTCACTATATATTTGATTTTCAAACAAATATGTATAATATTTTGAAATCCTTTTGTTGGTTATGCCCATTATCAGATATTCCTTTCATTGGATTTGCAGGGTGTTGATCCTTTCCTATTCAACAGTCAAGGGGTATACCCTCAACCACCTACTGCTCCATCTCTTGCTGGGAAAGAAGTATGTACAACCTTCCATATCCTTATCTGCATCTCACTTTGTAAAGACTTTTTAACAGTTGCACTATGATTTTTTAATGCGTTTATTTTTTATTTGGTTTGAAGTACTTGATGTAGTGGGTTGATAGATCATCCAACTGGCTAAAAGGAAATCTTTATTTACATGATTTCAATTTCTAGGAGGAACTTGCAATGTCGAAAATGTAGATATGACTATAAAATTTGATTAGTTTGGTCCTATTTGTATCTTTGAAACATCCTATGTGGTTTCATGGTTTTTGCTGAAAGTTTGACTGTTAGATTAACAGTATGATTCATTGCATGCGTTGATTTTTCTTTAGCCTTTCAAGGTCCTAAATTCAATTAGCTCTGGTCATATAGTTTTCACTGTATGACTACTAACAATACGAAACTATCTAAACAAGTCATTTGGATTTTGAACATAAAACCTAATACAATGTGATTTTTCTGTTACAAAATACCTACTACTACGACCTTTCAAAAGAATACTACTACTGCACTGTGTTTTCGGTTGCAGAATAAATATCGGTTGCACTTTTACTTTCTTTTTTTAAGAGAAAAGAGAGTATAAATGCTGGTACTAGGTCATGCCCTACATGTTACATGTGTCCTCTGCATGCTAAATGACATACTTACAGGTATCGAGGTGTTCTAGGTTAATACCATAAAATTTAAGTGCATGAAATTATGGGTTTTGTTGCACTTTTTCATTGGTAGTTGCACCCTTCTTTGTCTGCTAACTAGAATGCACGTGAACTTTGGAACTGGTTGAAATTTGGTGGCATAGAAACAGATGAATTTGCATGGTCATCATTCATTTCCCTGGCACGATTCCTTTACAGGTCTCTCTATATTAGTCGTGAAGCCTTGGAACAGAAATGTGATTTGTTCTTTGTACCTTGATTGATGAAACAAGTCGTGCATCTGGTTCATGTGGCTCCGATGTTCATTGATGCAGGATGTTACGGTCATTTTCAGGCGAAGGGGAGGGAATGATCTTATCCAGAGTCACAAGCAGTGGGCAAACACTGTTTGTGCTGCCCCAGATGCCATTGAGATGACCTTTATCCCTATCACCTCTCTTCTTGACAACGTACCTGGGAAGGACCATCTTGTTCGTGCAATTGGATTGTATCTTGAATGTAAGAATTCTCAAAAACCAGTAGACATATCCCATTATCAATTCTATGGTCAAAGGTCTCCAATCTTGCAGTGGTATTATTCTGAAGAGTAGCATTGATAAGATGGTTCTTAACAATCCATCAGTGACTTCAAATGCACAACAAAATTTAAAAAAAAAGGTGGGTTGAAGAGTGGATTGGACTGAATGGACAGTCTAAATATATATATATATATATATATATATATATATATATATTTTGGGAGAGAAATGGACATTTGAGATTGTTATTGGACTGCTTAACTGTCTCAGTGGACTTGCACCAAAAACTCTCTCTCTCTCTCTCTCTCTCTCTCTCTCTCTCTCTCTATCTGTATCTCTTCTCTGTATCTCTATCTCTCTCTATCTAGCTATCTATCTATGTCTTACAGATGCATTGAGATGTGATTCAATGTTGATCTGCTTTAGTTAACTCCAAAAACTCTTCCTTAAATGTCAAAAAACTGCCAGACTCAGCATGGACTCAGTTGACTTGATAGGATTCGAGTTGAGATTCGGCCAAATCTGAGTGAGATATGGGCGAGAACTGGCCAGTTTCATAGAAAAAACTCAACTTGGTTAATGTCCCATCAAGTTTTATTTTTGAAATTTGACACTGTGGTTGGATATGATGGAAAACCCTGGTAAGAAATGGTTCTCTTATAGTTCAGCTTTTCTTCTGTTCTCTATAGAGTGGAAACATGAGCAGCACTTGCAAGGGTTCTCTTCAAATAGGTGAATCTGGGTTTCTCCCAAAAGAACAAGAAAATGTGATTACAACTGTTGAAACCAACCATCTGTTTTTAGTACTGGCATTTGTCCTTTATGCAATTCACTGACTTCTTGCTCCATCAAATTTTCCTCTACTTTTTCCCTAGTTTTCTCATTTCATAGGGATTCCCTTATACTACATCCTCAGTTGCTCCCTAACCATTTTTGGGGCCCCTTTTGCAGACAAGCCACTGATTGAGGAGCTGAGATATTTCTTGGAGTTTCAAATCCCTCAGATATGGGCTCCTGTTCAAGATAAACTTCCCGGCCACGGTAGAAAGGAACCTGTCTGCCCCTCATTGCAGTTCAGCATGATGGGACAAAAGCTTTATGTTAGCCAAGAGCAGGTACCCATATTCTGCCATTTTGACTCTTAGAATGGTCTGAATTTTACAAGTCCGAATATAGTTTTTAAAATCTTCTGATTTGTGATTTAAACTATACTATTCAATATAATCTGATGCTTGAATCCCTTATTTCTTAAAAACCTTGCATTTTCTTTTTTGGTAATTTTCTCAACTTATGTGTCAATCATCATAGAAAATTGATTTCTCTTTTATGGTTCATCCATTTAATTTCCAAAATATTGGATTATCACATTTAACTGCAAGTCCACACATGATTGCCTTCCTATGATCTTGAAAATTATTAAAATATATGACAATCAACTTTTACTTTGAGACTATCGTCATTTTATTTGTTTATTTGTTTTTGAGTTGATAACATGACTTGAATCGATGACCTTTTGGTTGTAACAGTGAGTACTTGATGAATTGAATACAAAGTGCATGGATTGTGAAAACTTATTTATTTATTCTAAAATGTCTCTACATTTTTTTCTTTGAGGAAATCATAAAAAATAATGTGATTTACAATTGGATACAATTTGATTCCCTAAATGATTACGATTCAATTCAGATTTTCAGAACACTACTGATGGACTATTCCTTTTCCTTTTTTTTCTCCAATTAACAAAAATAGAGACTTATTGCTTCTTTCTTGAAATATCTAGATTTTAGTAATGAATAAAAGAACACAACCGAAACATCAATGTAAAGGCTAACTTAACAAGAAGAAACTGCTTACCAGCCCTGCTCAATAATTAACAGAGATTGCTTCTTCTCTCTTGTCCTGCGTCAGTTTCATTTGTAGGTTAGCTCCTGAGGCCTTGTTTAATGACCCAATAATTGATCAGATGGGTCATTTGATGAATGAAGCAATCTCTAAAACCTTCCAGATTGGACGATTCCAGGCAAATCCTTGCAACTACAATCATAAGATCAGGATGTTTAGGATCTTCCTAGTGGATGATTTTGTGCAATCCTCATTTACAGTGGGATTCACCAGATTGATACGGTGGAGTATGAATCTCCAAACATTTGGTCATACTTGTAAAAATGAACTGTTTTTGTGACAGTTTGGTTTAATTAGGTTCAACCGATGGGTCAAACTATAAACCGTTTTGAACCATGATGTTTGTATAACATCATGATAACATAATACATAACTATATTTAAAATAAATTACTGAAAATGAAAATCATGTTTCCAACCATGATATTATCATAGAAAACAATGAAAATGGTTATTTTCGGTGAAAGAGGAGACAAATAAATAAATAGATTTGTAATAGTTTTTGAACAAACTAAACTGTCTCAAGGACTAGACCACCTTTGTGACTGATTCAGGTTCAACTAGGTTAATTACATGGTTTGGCTCGGTTTTTAGAACATTGGCCATATCAAAATACTACTCACATCCCTTGTATTTCTCTGATTTTGCTGCTCTTCCTAATAATAAACATGAGGACTTAGCTTTCATTTGGCCTCTTCTCCTGATTTTCAAGGAACATGCAGGTCTCGGTTGGGCGTAAGCCTGTCACAGGCTTAAGATTATGCTTAGAAGGAGCCAAGCAAAACCGGCTTTGTATTCAACTTCAGCACTTGGCTTCTCTCCCGAAGATCCTCCGCCCATATTGGGATGCCCATGTGGCGATCGGTGCACCCAAGTGGCAGGGACCTGAAGAGCAAGATAGTCGCTGGTTTGAGCCTGTGAAATGGAAGAACTTCTCCCATGTCAGCACAGCTCCCATCGAGAACAACGAGTCCTTCATAGGAGACCTCTCTGGCGTGTATGTAGTTACAGGGGCCCAGCTAGGAGTCTGGGATTTTGGAAGTAGGAATGTTCTACACATGAAACTTTTGTATTCCAAAGTGCCTGGGTGCACCATACGAAGATCCTGGTGGGATCATAGCCCTGATACTTTGAGTGATAAATCAAAGAAAAAGTCGTCGGGGAATTCTTCAAGCTCCATTGAGTCAAGTTCCAGTTCGAAGGACGCTGGAAAGCTGATGAAGCTTATTGATTCCTCAGAGATGAGCAAAGGGCCAGAAGATTCTCCAGGGCATTGGCTGGTGACTGGCGGAAAGCTTGGAGTTGAGAAGGGGAAGATCGTTTTGAGAGTCAAATACTCGCTGCTCAATTACTGAGTTTTTGAGTTGTTTTTGTTCCGACAACTTTCCAATGGATTTTAGGTTTGTCTGGCTTAGAGGGGTGTAATCCATTCATTGAATAGGTTGCTGTTTGTTTGATGGTTTCATGTAAATGTTTGCAGCTTGATGTATTCAATGATATTGAAGGCGTTACTTCAAAGTTTTGTTTGCATGTGATCTCAAAATTCTTCAATTAAGGTGGATCAAGATTGTCGGCGTGGTTCTTCATTGTGAGGGAAGGCATTTTAGCTCACTGGCAAAAATCCTTCATGGGTTGAGTGCTCTTCCCCCAGTTCCAGGATGCTCTTCAGATCGGATTATATATAATTGTACAAAGATGTATAGCAGAAGAGAGTGGATGGGTATGATCTTACAAACTTCTTAGACTGGAAGCTGCCTTTTCACCAATGATTATTGATGTTTTCTATTTGTCATCTTCATCTCCGAATTGCCATTTTTCTATTTATTTGGAGTTGGTTTTTTAAGTCTTACATCACCTTTCTATCCTAAAGCTGTATTCTTTTTTTTTTTTTTGGATTTGAAATAGAAAAAATAATCATCAACAAGATTTGAACTCACACCACTTATATGAGGAACAGGTATCTTTACCACTAAACTACAATAAATGAAAGATTTTGTAACAGGAGCGATTGAATCTGAGTTGACTTGACTGATATAACTCGGACTTACTTATTGGTTAAAGCCATTATTGAATCATGATATCCTTATTTATGACAGTATAGTAAGAGAATTGGGTAATACCAACTTGGATGGAACCATTGACTAAATTAGATATTTGTCACTTTATTTCCACCCTTGTTGTTGAATCTATATTTTAGAAGTGATTTGGACATTGTTGTTTTTATTAACATGGGTATCTTTTCACTAAAAATTAAAAAATATTTTATTTTTGCTATTTTGTTTTAAATTGTATTTTTAATTTGTCATGATTAAGTGAAAAATAAAATGAGGAGTTTAAATGATCACAAGATAGCGGCCGTTGTTACAAAATTGCAAGTCACTTGAAAATTAATTCATGATTCATTGGATCGTAGTCGTAGAAATTATGAGACAATTATATAACCTTATTTGAAATACAAACTAAATAAAAAAATTTACCATACATCGTACCTTTATAACTGTAGTACTTAAAAGGGGAAAAAAACTTATATTTATATAAATCTCCTGTAGCAAATCTTTATATAACAATAATGCAAAATCTCAATATTAATGACCTTGTTTGCCATCACAAGGTACTAGAAGAGGAACTATTTTCAAGCTCTTCTTTATATAAAGTATTAAAATTTGAACTTAGGCTCGGCTTGAAATTCAAGTGAGTCAAGTAATTCCAACGAGTCAAATGAGAGTTTTTTTTTTTTCAAATTTTGAACTAGATTTCTATATTAAGGCCTAGCGGGTGTTATCAGGCCACCACAGCATCGACGACCAATCGCTCTCTCACACGTGTAATAACGGTTACATATACAAGTTTCGACGATCTATTGCATCGATCGGCATCTAGAATTGCCCGCCTTCAAATGTCTGCCCGAATTGCCATCCTGCCGGAGCCACATTGTAGCTGGTGATCGTCCTTCCGTCGCTGGTGGTCACTTGGAAGGAGAGGCTCTGGCCATTGAGATAGGAGTTGCTCTGCCAGTTTTGGCCCCAGTTCCTTGACATGGGCTGCCAACTGGTTCGGGACCCCTTGATCGAGACGGCGTGGCAGTCGCCAGCTCCTCCAACGTTGGTGATTAAGACCAAGTTGAAGTAAGAGTGGCCATTGATTGTGAATCTTATTCCACCTTTCTTCACACAAGGGACCCTGTCATGAACAATTTAATTAAGCACATGGTTATCTTGGGTTTCTTTAAATGAATTGTTATCCAAGTCTTAAATGTCGGTGATACATAAAGTACTGGGGCTCTTAATGGACTAAAAATTCAGCTATTTCGGCACATTTTGAAACCAGATTTTTTTTAAACTCTGAATTTCAACTAAAATGGGCCAATTTTTGGCCCATTTCAGCACTTTCTGAATATGTGTATTTCTGAATTAAACCTGGTAGTTCAACAAATTTGCATATCCCCCCACCCCTTTCAGTTACACAACATAAGGCACTTGTTTGTAATTAGAACTGACAACATGGACTGAATAGAAGAGGCTGGAGAGCCCTAGAAGCAGGAGATGGACTAGGATGCCTGTTGGGTTTTTGAGGCCCAGTCTGTATCAGTGAGTTTGAGTTTCTATCTATGCAACTTTGGGCTCAATTTCAGGTCCAATCAGAGGTCAGTGATTTTGAGTTTCTAGCTATGCAACTTTGGGCCTCAATTTCAGGTCCAATCAGAGGTCGAAATCTCGGCCGATACTATGGGTATCGGCTAGATATCTCTGGATTTTGACGACCGAGATAAAAAAAAAAATCAGGATATTCATCCAATAGGGGCCAATATCGGCCTAGATATCGGCAGATATTTATATTTTTTTTTAAAAAAACAGCATTTTTTTATTTTTTAAATGATTTTTTTCAAAAAAAAAAAAGCCACCGAGATTTAAAAAAAAAAAAAATTGAGGAGAGAGAAAATAACTCGGCGATATGAAAAATCGGCTGAAATCTGGGCAGGGCCGATTTTTCGACCCCTGTGTCCAATGGGAGAAAATGGCGGGTCCTGGGCCAAATTCTATTTACCAATATCCGGCCCGTGTCTTAATATTTTGTTTAGTTGAAAATTGTAAGAGATTAGACTAACTTAAGCTTAAATATGCACAACAATTTATTAGTGAAACTAATAGACCTCACCTTCTGAATGAGACTGGCACTATTCCGGCCCGATACTGTGCAATCTGCAAGAAGGCGGGCTCTGCAAGATCGAAGTGTTGGAGGGGAGGGTTGCACCACCCACCATTGTTGTTAGAGAGAGCAAAGTTAGGGGGACAAAAGTTGGTTGCGGTGACCGTAATTGTGCCGGGGAGGCACCACCTTGGATCGTCGTTGCACTGCATTTCGTAGCATGATCCGCAACTCAGCCCATTGTTAAATAAGGCAGTACTGAGGGCTGCAGTGTTGGTCCCATACCCCTGGCTATACAAATTGCCGTACCCGCAAGCTCCACCTGCATGATCAATGAAAAATAAGTTTATTGACTCGCTCAATTCGAAATCTTATTGAATTGAGTTAAGTTAGATAGACGCACACAATATTTTTTTTTTTTTGAGTTTTTATGCACAAGTTGATTAAACTAAAACTCACCCATTGTGCCCGATGCATCACCGCCACCGTAGAACGTCGCATGACCGCCTTCCCATCCATAGGAGTCGGCATAAGAGGCTTGTAAGCCGGCGACGACCATGAAGAGAAGCGAAAACACAAATGTGGCCATTGGAAAGGTATTGGAGACGAAGGTTTTAGAGACAGATTTGAGTTGGGTTGCTAAGGGGAGGGGGGGCAGGGGGTGTTTATATAGGAAAGTTCCACTCTCATGTTTATATCTGTCAAAGTTTTTGAAATAGAACGAAGTAATTAAAAAATAGCAGACGCACATGCAAATGTTCTTGTTGGGCCCACCAAGTGTAGGCCCATGGGCCTACCTGCACATGCCAGTTTCAACTGTTTGCTATCTCTTTCAGTCCTCTATATGGAAAGGAAAATGGTTGAACCAAAAATTACATGAAGAAAAAAGAAACAAAAATTCTTAGAAAAGAAAAATTATAAAATTATTTTTCCACAATATCAAATAGGCTAATGCTTGCCACAATAATTAAAATTATATACATGTTCTATTTTCATCTGAAAATTTAAAAGGTTATATCTCACCTGAGGTTTTAAATATCGAACTCGGTCTTAGACTACATAAGGAATGAGTTTGAGTCGTATTAGCTGAGTTGGACTTAAAATCAATCAAATCCTACTTGAATCGGGTGATAGGAATCGGCGTGAATTTATATAAGAATTAGTCGTATTAGGAGGGACTGAGTCGGAATCAACTCAACTAATACAACTCGGACTGGACCAATTTTTAAAACCTTCGTCACACCCATTTAAAAAATTGGAGATCTTTTGAATGAATGAGTTTTTATAGGCCATGTCTAAGGAGGGGAGGAGGTGTCTTGATCTTGGTGTATATAATAATTATTTCAATCTAACTTTGATGGCTATTAATGAACCATAGAATTGATAGATACTTAGATCTCAAAATTTAAATTCCTTAATCTCATATGATATATTGAGGGTGATTTTCACTTTTTGACATGAATTATTGACCGTTATAATAAAATACTACATTTACTATAGAAAAGTGCTAATCAAAATTCGAGCTTCAATGGCCTAACCTGGTATACCCTAAGGACAGTGTGTATCACCCGTGAGGGCTTTACGCTGGATTTCCTGTGATTTCCCACACGTAAATTAAAAAATACGACATTTACTTTAGAATTTAGAAAAGTGCTAGTCAAAATTCTCTAAAAGATAGTCCAAAGGATCATATAATAGTGTTTCTGCATGAAAAGTTTAGAATAAGATCAAATTTGAAAAGCAAAATTCTTTTTCCATATACAGAATAAGAACAAACTTTTTGTAGGTTGTTTTCAAAAAGTTTCTTCTATTTCTATGTAACATATGTTATGTGAATTTAAATGTAATATTTTGAAAATGAGAGTATGACATGGCAGATGGATGCTCTAGATTTACTAAAATACAAAAATTAGCAGTATTTAATGGCTCTAACCATTTGTTTTTTAGCTTTAATTTTTTTACTCTATAGTCTTAAATTAGATAGTCAAATTTTTTATATGAAACTAATTTTTTATATTTTAACTATTTTAAATTCGCTGTATCGGCCAAATTCGTCACCAAAGCTCGCATGCCAAAAGACACAAACCCGTTGCGAAATTCACAAATACTTGAATCCTTAATTGTAATTTCAGATTAGAAATTGGCAATAGTTTATCTTTTTTATCTAAATAGTTTAGTTTTATTTGTTCTATTTGCTCACATTACCATCACGAAGGCTTCATTTCATTGAATTGTATGAGACTTACTTTGTTAAATCCTATTTAAATCTTACTTGTGATAATTTCTTATTCTAATATGTTATCTTTTGTTATCTTATTCTATTGTGTGATCTTTTACTGGTCATTTTCTTTTCAGATGTCAATTTTTTTATATCAAAGTAATTTTTTAATATTTCATGTAGGAATCAATCACATTATTAAGTTGGACCACAGTTAATATAGTTCTTTATCTCCATTATTCTCTAATTCATATTTCTATCTAAAACTTTTAGATAGCTACCCATATAAATGCAACAATCGACGGACCCATGAATGCACATATTTTGGGTAACATGTCATGAAAAGAATTATATCGGGCGATACATTTCATCGACATATCATACCGGCCATTACTCCGATCATGACATTTCACAAAAATCTCAGACCAAAGGCCGACACGGCGACACCGGCTTCTTAGAGACTATAAGGAAAGGAAGATTCTTGGATGATTCATGAATCAGACTAACGCCTACGATGCCCGACACCGACACCGACACCGATGATCCTTAAGTTTAATTTATTTTGGGCCCAAAATTTTTTCAACTTTTTTTAAGAAAATATTTATATATTGGTTTTGGGATATTTTTTAAAAAATTGTCATTTTATCTGAAATTGAATAAATGTTATCTAAAATTTTAAATTTCAACTGATATTTTAAAGTGAGTTCAAGCTAGTATGTATTATTTTTGTCTATGTTAAAAGTGAATTAATATGAATTATTTTATTAATAAAAACATTAAAACCTGCATGATTTATTATTTTCAAGTTAGGTGAAATGAAAGGATAGCTTAGATAATCTGATTAGGAAGAAATATAAATAATGAAATTTCTTTATTTTTTTATTTTTGAAGTTTTGAGGCATGTATTTATTTATGAATAGAAAATTTATTTGTAGGAAATGTGGGTTGACCCACCATGTTAGGGGCACATGCAAGTTATTTTCATTGGGTCCCTAAATACATGCATCCTTTTCATGAATTTTAAAGTAATTTTAATCATCACTATCATGGATATTGACTTAGAACAAAGCCAAATAAGGAAGATATACTAATATTTTCTATTCATTATAAAAATGCTCATGTCATCAATCATGTTTCATATACCAACAAATTATTCTCCTACCAAATTCTTCCCTTTTCATTGGATTTGAATTTTGTACCTTGCCTAGGAGATTTTTTTTTCTTTTTTTTTTTTACGTGGGATCTATTTGGGTCTAGGATATATATATTTTTTTTTAAAAAAACATCTTTGGAACTTATAAGAAGAAAGATCATAGCATTACTTAGCCCCTTTGTACATAAGCAAAAACTTCACAAAAAAAAAAAAGGTAGCGATCCTCCCATGGGAGGTTTGTGTAACGAGACACAAGAATTAGTAGATTCCCGATTTTACCCTTCGCATGAACTGTAAAATTTCGGCTAGCCGATTTACTGATCATTTGAATTTTCGGCTATTCGATTTACTATTCATACAAATTTCGACAAGCTGATGTTACTGTTCATGCGAATTTCGGCGAGTCAAGTTACTGTTCATGTGAATTTTGGCGAGCCGGTTTACTTTTCAAGTGAATTTTGGCGAGCTGATTTACTGTTCATGCGAAGGGTTGGTGAACCAATTTTATTCTTCTTGCGAAGGATAAAATCGAGAATCCACTAATTCCTGTGTCTGGTTACACAAAAAACCCATGGGAGAATCACTACAAAAAAAAAAAAAAAGAGATTGAATCCTATGTTATTCAACTATAAGCATCATATTCTATAGCATCAAAACTATATCATTCAATACTTGACAAGCATCACCAAATTCTTGATATGTAGGTCTTATACAGGTTGATACAGCCAATAATTCTACTTTTAATAGATCAATATAATACTGTATTAGTCAATAATATATATATATATATAATAAATTTTAAACCACTAAAATAGGACCCAACATAACATTTTTGAGGACTACATCGAATAGGATCCACACCCACAAGGGCATGTAGACATTATCCACTACTACTGTTGGTTAGGAGCCATTGATAGTGCCTTCGACAATTGACTGCCCAGTGGTCCTCACAATACGACTCTACCGTCCGACATCACATGTCCTCTTTACAAACAAGCTCGGTTGTTTGCTTTCAAGTGATATTTAACAACATGATATGTTTGCAATTTTTTTCGGGTAGCCATTTACACACCCGACTATTTTTTTTAGCAGATATTCGATTTCAAAATTTCTTGTAAAATTACCATTTTGTCCCTCAGTTTTTTTTTTAAAAAATGACGATTCCTCCAAACAAAGCTGAGGGACAAAATGGTAATTTCACAAGAAAATTTGAGATTTAAAAATCTAAATTGTTCATTAATTTTTATATACAATGATGCATATATATTTTTTAAAATTTTCTAAAGTTTATTGGACCCAGTAGGATAAACTTTACCGATTTTTTAATTAAGTACTTGTCATTTGTCTATCTAACCGTGGGTCTAATGATTTTATAAAATCTAATATATCATTGTATTTAGAAATTAAGGAATAACTTAGAATTTTAAGAGCTGAATCCCACATGTACCAAATAATACCATTTTGTGTCATCTGTACAAAAAAAATAGTAGCACCGGATTATTCTCCTTTTTTATTTTTAGGACATTTTCTTTCAAAGACCCATGTGGATAGTGGACCACATATGATCCTAATTAGGTAACATGTTTGAGATGTTTGGTCATGGTCATGGATCAAATGACACTACAATGGGCCTAATTGAAAGTTTGGTGCCTTTAATTTGTGAAAGTGCCATGGGAAGTTGAACCTTCGTTTCTCTTTTCTTTTGGATTCAAATAGATGGAATGGATTCGGTACTAATGTACAAGAGGCATCATGTGGTCATGTAAACAGTTCTTGGGTTGGATTTGGGTAGACCTATACCCGTATTGGTTCTTAAGGTAAGAATTCAAATCTAAAGTTGTCATGGCAAGTGATTTGACGGTCAAAAAGCTTCCCTCATAAAGGGAGATCATGGATTCGATTTACGTTCAAATCTCCTCTTAGTCACTCCCCATGAGGTTACTCCTCATCGACTTATCAACGTGTGTAGATTGGGAGATTTACACATACTTGTGAGATTAGTGTTACCTCTAATATCTTCATATTGCTGTTGGCCCTAACCCAACCTGAGGCATTACAACCCAACTCTAAGCCCAGCGTCTCTTGAGTCCATTCTGATTTGCAATCGGATCGGGTTTCTCAACCTATGCCAAACCGGAACCCAAACAAGCACAGCTGATTTTGACCAATTATTGGGGATTTGAGTTAAACCCAATCCAAGTTGTACCTAACCGAGTCATTGCAGTCCCTATTGCTCTTTGAGTTAGTACCTGAAGAAAAATAAATCGTCTAGTTTTCAGATTTGCGATATCAGACAACTTAGTTTTGTTGAGAAATTAAAAATGAAAACTGAGTCTTAAATGGGCTGAAGTGGCTGATATTCGGCCAAAAGTTTTGGCCCACTGAGGGCCCAAAAACACCATTACGGCTGATATTTAAATCTTTGAAATGTAACGGTATTTTCTTAAGTTGAGTCCAGAACATGGGCTCATCGTCATCACCATCTCAATGTGGAAATTTAATGGCTGATGACAAAGTAGGTTGAACTTGGGTTCCCTGAAATTGGTTGATATGATCCATTATTTGGGTCTAGGCCCAACCAATGTGTCGTGTGGGTAGGATCTAAGTATATTTATTATATTTATATATATTGATGACGAAGAACTTTAAGACCTCACGTGTGTCATGGAGAAGAGAAACAAACTCAAAATACGACGGACCTCGGTGGCTCATTAGATTGTACGAATGCTCAGAAATCACCAAATATTTTAGGCCCTGCATAACTTGGGCCTTTGGGTTTGCTCATTAAGTTAAACATAAAAAACAATGGTATGCAGGGTTTGTTGGAGTTGAGTTTATAAAGGACTTAGGTAATTCCACCTAACATGGTAGTCTTTTGGGCTGGAAGCCCAGGTCTTAACAAGTGGTATCAGAGCCACGTCTGAGGATATCTCATGTGTGCTCAGGAGATCCCTCAGACGAACTGTATGGCCGGTGTCACTTTCTCCACCAGAGCGCCTAGTTCGAGGGGAGATTGTTGGAGTTAAGTTTATAAAGGACTTGGGTAATTCCACCTAACAGGCTAGTCTTTTAGGCTGGAAGCCCAGGTCCTAAGAGGGTTTTCTTATATCCAAAGAATAGAGAATGTAAATGAGCTCAGTACATATCATATTGTTTTATACACTTGGTTAGGCTTGACTCAACCAACTCAACTCAGGGATGTTTAGATACAAAACCACATACATAGTCTCATGCTCTAATGTCAAAATTCTGCAAACTTGCATAGTTCTGTTCTCCAACCAATAGGGAGACTTGCCTGAGTGTGTGTGGCATTTTATCATGAAAGTCTAATGGGATAATGTGAAGAATGCAATGCATTCTTTTATCATTAGAGTATTATAACCTTTAAATAACAAGAAAACTTTTTTTTATTTGTTTACTCAAAACGATTTCTCCTTTCAAAATATGCAAACACATCATGAAACACTTTATTTGTGTAAGCTGTTACTAGTCATTTTCTGTTCAGATGTCAATTTATTTATATCAAAGTAATTTTTTAATATTTCATGTAGGAATCAATCACATTATTTAGATGTCTAACATAGTAAAAAATAAAAATAAAAAATACAATAAATCTAATGAGAAATGCAAACTTAGAAATTACGAAACACTTTTGATTGGTAATGTGACACCATTTTATTGACGCAATCATAATCCTTGTGAAAATTAGGATTACGAGAGAATTACAAACCACCACCTCCTCTTTTCAAGAAATGCATAGAGGGATAGAGGTTGAATTGTTGTAATATTCAAGAACAATACTAATTTAGGACTTAGTCAAATTTCAGGTGCTTTAGGTTTTCATGCACTTGATCGGTGGTACAAATGAGCAGGCAAGCGAGGCTTGGCATAAGCCACAAGGGCCTTAGCCAAGAAGAGATCATTTTTCGACTCTGCGAGGTCGATCTTCGCCTCGCCCGGTGGCGGGCTCCAGGTAAAACCTTGGATCATCCTTGCCAACAGCATCACGGTCATGGCGGAGCCGAGCGGAGCTCCCATGCATCCACGTCGCCCAGTGCTGAACGAGATGAACCGGAGATCATTCTCAGTAAGCTCAACCGCGGCGTTCGCCTCCTTTAGATGGCGTTCCGGGTTGAATGTGAGTGGATCCTCCCATACTTTTGGGTTTCGACCGAGCCCGGTTCGACTCAGTATCACATGGCTACCCTTTGGGATGAAATAGCCGGCGACGACGGCGTCGGAGGTGGCAACGTGAGGGAGGTTGAAGGGTGCAATGGGGTGGAGCCTAAAGGCTTCCCTAGCACAGGCCTTGATGAAACTGAGCTGTGAAAAATCAGATTCTTGAACAAGCCTCTCTTTTCCCACCACCCTATCAATTTCCTCTACTGCTTTCTCCAATAGCTTTGGTTGGTTTATCATTTCTGCCAATGCCCATTCCACTGCATTTGATGGATTGTCAACTGCTGCATAAAACAACTCCTGCAATTTAAAAATAAAATAAAATAATTACATCACAGTTGGTCAGTAATTCCATAATTAGGGTTTTCCTCTCTTACAACTATGCAAAATCTGCATTCAAATTTCAAATAAATTTTCAAAACAAAAAACTAATGACTAAAACCCTAATTAGAGCATCTTATTAATATTTAAAGTATATACAAATTTCCGTATCCACACATCGATTAATACTATAGGGAGTAACTCTTTTGTATTAGAAGTAACTTGAACTCAAAACATCTTAGCATCTAATATGAATTCTTAACCACCAATCCAACCCTCACCGGTTCAACTTAAACAAGTAAATTTGAGTTGAGTCAATAAATTGTATTTAAATTCTTTTGAATTGAATTAATAAATATGCCTAAATTAAAAGAACTTTGTTGAGACATACATTAGTAAAGTGATATTCTTCATTTATAATAAAAAAAACTCTTATTTAATTAGATGCTTTTTCAAATTTTACGTTCATGTCACTAGTAAAAAATACATATAATATCTCTTTATATGAAGAATTAAATCTATTTCTTCTACGTTGACGAGAAAGCTCGCTTGGAATTCAATTCCAGCTGTAGTCTTATGGTCTCTATAGAAGGAGAGGAATAGGAGAGTGTTTGAGGGGTCGATTTCGGATTTCAGTGAACTTGGTCATAATGCTAAATGGGTGTTATGCTCATGGCTTTGTACTAACAAGGAGTTCAAAGATTTGAAGGTTGGGGATTTGTTTCAGTCTTTGGAGGGTTGTATGATGTCTTATCATAGTAATACGATAGTCCGGGTTATTTGGTCATCTCCGCCTGGTGGGGTGCTCAAATTTAATGTTGATGGAGCTTCTAAAGGCAAACTGGGGCCAATTGGGATTGGGGGAGTGCTTAGGGACCATTTGGGTATCATTAGTATTGTTTTTTCAGAATGAGTGGGTTTTAAGGAATCTAACGAGGAGGAATTTCTTAGTATTCGGAGAGCTTTAACTCTAGGGTTTGATTTAAGGGGGTTAGATTAATCATGGAGAGTGATTCCTCCAATGCTATCAAATGGGCCAGTGGGGAGAAGCGTCCTCCTTGGAGGCTTGTCACTTTGGTAAGGGAGATTAAGGTGTTGAAATCGGCCTTGGAAGTGTCTTTTTCACTGGTTAGGTGCTCTTCGAATGGAGTGACGGATTTCTTTGCAAAAAATGGTGTGGATGAAGCTATTCAAGGCACTTTTGATTTATCAAGAGGATAGTCCTTGTCAGATTTAGATTTTGTAGCTTTCTCTTGGGGTTCATTGGTTTAGGGTGGTGCTCACTTAGTGGTCTAATTCTCTTACACATTCTTTTATGGATTGTTTTGTATCTTTTCTTTTTCTTTTGTATCTTTTCCTTATATTAATAAAATTTTATTCACCGCTCAAAAAAAAGAATTAAATCTATTTAAATTACAGCCCTGGTCATCGTAAAATTCATGCTGCACTCAGAAGCAGGGTATAAATGTCAAACTTGGAAGGTTGACTACTTCCTGAGAAAAAAAGATCAGCTGGCATCCAAAAAAGTAGATCTACTTACCATTAAAAATCAGTATTTCTCAATAGTTTAAAATTCTAAAGTTTCTGTACATATCAATATTTCAATGAAAATTCCAAATTATTGTCTATATTTCACTCCCTTCTTTGAAAACTTCAGCTAAAAACTTATAATTAAAAAATAGAATATAATCAAATATCAACTAATTTATTTAGTTCTATTGCCAAAAATCTATATTGGTGAAATTTTAATCCTAGGTTGCATCTCATTTTTAAAAATGGAGACAACTTCTTTTTAATACTTTCATATAAATATGTTTTTTTTTTTTTCAATTTTATGAAAGAACAAAGGGATGAATGGTAAATAATATTTAGAAGTGGAGTTGAGAAATCTTACAGAAGTTTGAGCTTTGATCTCTTCTGCTGTCAGCAATGGCTTCCCATCACTGTCTTTAACAGTGACCAAGATGTCAAGAAGATCCTCTGCTCCCTTCTTCTGGCAATCTTCTCCTCCATTTTCTCCATTTCTTAATCCTCTCATCGATTTCTGTTTCATGATATTTGTTCACAATCTTGATAGCCTTCTTCATCATCTTTTCATGTCCATTCAAATCCAAAAATCTCAACTGGGGCATGTAATCATAGATGCAGAAGGCGTAGAGAAGAGAGAGAACAGTGAAAAGAGCCTCCACGTGTTCTTCTTCCTCGGCACCGGGGCCTCCGTTTGCCGCTCCTTTGCCGAAGTACCTATTAAGATATATTTAGATGTTAAATATATTTAGTATTTATTTAATATTGTATTTACTATATTTAGAGATTTTCTCTTTTATATCTTCCATATTTATATTTCATTTTTCTAGTAAGACACCAAACTCTCTACTCACTATGTGTGTTATTCTAGGTGGAACTATATTTAGCGATTTTCTCTTTTATTTGTTTCATATTTCTGATTTTTTTCTCTATAAAGAGGAAAGCCTAAACATAAGAAATCATTAAACTAGGAAATACAATATTTAGTAAAACGTAATTTATTCTAACAATTACATAGTCTTTCCTTGATTGATGGAAGACACACCAAACTTTGTGTATGTTATTCTACTAGGACCGACTCTAGCATAAAGCAACTAAAGCGGTTGCTATAAGCCTCCCATTTAGGAAGACCCTAAATTTTGGGTACCCTTTTATTATATATACAACTATTTTTTTTAATGTAGCTTCCAATAAAAAAAATATCACATGTTCCAAAATAAGAGAAGGCCTGGTCGATGAGATAAAGCTCTCCTATATTTTAGTCTTTCTTTTAGTACAATTGTTATGTCTTGAAAAAATCTTCTCAAGAAATTGCTCCAAGCCTTCAGCGACTCTCTACTGCTCCAAACGAACCGTGTGGACTCTAGTTTCTACACTATTTTATTGATTGATAATTTGTATTTGGGTGGGATTTGGAATTGGAGACCACAATGGCATAAGCAACACTTGTGTCGAGATGGCCCAATTTAGAATTCTTTTTATTATATATAATTAAAATTTTAATTAAATATTATTTATAATATTATGTTAAATACCAAGAACACCCATTTAGAACGTTTGCTTAGGTCTCAATTTGTATAGAAACGGCCATGTATTCTACAATACCTCTTGTTGAACATGAGCCTTCTAATCACATTGCCACTGTAATGCCTCGTAGCACTTCTCACGTCGATAACTTCACCGGTATTATCGCCGTTGCCGGAGCTCTTGCACTGGTTATAGAGATAGAAGACAAGGTTATTTGCTTCTTCGGTTCTCTTCTGGAGCAGCCACCTCAACCTTGCAGCACTTAAAACTTCAGAGGCTACAATCCTTCTCATTTTCTTCCACTGATCACCCAACGGCGAGACGGCAGTTGATAAGTACCTGCGGCTGGAGTACTCGGTGCCCATGGTCAGAGGCCTAGATGCAAAAACGGCGTCATGTTTCTTTAAGAACTCGCGGGCAATCTCCGGGCAAGTGACCGGAATGACATGGGTGCTGCCGAGGCAGATGGAGGCAATGCTGGTGTTCATCTCTTTCATTAGTGACAGAATCCAACGAAATGCCGGTTTGTTGCAGGCAAGCTCCGGGAGGTTGCCAACAATGGGCCATGGGGTTGGGCCTGGCGGTAGGGGAGCCGAGCCCGTGTTCTTCTTCTGGGTATCCAATTGGAAAAGGAGGAAGAAGATGAAAGTCGCCAGGAAAAGAAGTGCAGTGGTTAGAAGAGTCGGGCCAAAAATCACGCCAGCAATGCTTGGAGGAAAGAAAATGTTGCTAACCGGACAGGTAATGTTACTCGCCATTACTAACTAGTTCTAGAGAGAGAAAAAGAGGCTCTGGAAGGAAGGAAGGGTGGTGCAAGTACCTTTTCTTTTAATCAGGCCCGGCCCTGGCTATAGGCGAAGTAGGCGGTCGCCTAGGGCCCCCAAATAAAAAAGGGCCCCCAAGTCCATAAGTTCCTTTACTATATGTTAAATATTTAATAATGTCTATTTAAAGCAGATATACATTCTTGTCTGGTTGGTTTAAATTCTCCCTCTATAAAAAAAAAAGGTCTGGGATCAAATCCCGGCTGTGTTATAATAATAATAATTTTGTAATTTTTTTTATCAAATTATTTAATAATAATAATGAAAAAGCGTAGGTTTCTTAAAAAATTAAAATAATGATACTAACAATCATAATAATAATTATTATAATTCTCATTTTATTGAGTTTAATAATAATAATAAAAATAAAATAATTTTAATTAATAAAGACTCTTTTAAAATATATCTATCATCTAAATAAAGAGAAAGAGAAATCTATATTGAGTTGATAATTTTGAATTAAAAATAATTTAAACCTTTTAAAATTTGAAGAGATGAAAAAATATAACTTTATTCATTTGATCAATGTAGATTTTATTAGAACTAATATATAAGTATAAATCATTATAATTAAGATAATTTTTAATTTTTTAAAAAATACAAAAAAATGAAAAATTAAAATAATAATAATATTCGTTTCAAATGAGAATTTGCATTAATGTCACACTCCATATGATAAAAGATGCATTACCAAAAGAATGAATTGTTGTTTTTCAAATGCATGAATTGCTTATAAAATAATATTAATTATACAAATTACAGTTACCTATGCAGAAATAAGTTTTTCAAAGTTAAAATTGATAAAATCTTATCTTCGGTCTAAAATGTCATAAGAAATATTGAATAAATTAGCTATCTTATCTATTGAAAAATAAATGTTAAAAAAACTTAAATATTGTAATTTAATTAGTAATTTTGCTTCTCAAAATAAGAATAAATTTTAAATAATACTTTGTTATAGTATTTTATTTAGTTTCACGCATTGTAAAAAAAAATTATATGATTTTATTTTTTACGAGTATATAAAGGCCCCATCTTAAAAATCTCGCTTAGGGCCCCTGAAATCTCAGGGCCGGCCCTGCTTTTAATACAAGATTATGAGAGAGAGCTCAAGAGAGAAAGGGTAATGAAAGAGGTCAAGAGAGAGAGAGAGAGAGGAGGGGAGGAAAAAGAGGTGATTGTGAAGAGAGGAGGCGGTGCATGTGATGCTTTATAGTACAAGAGGGATAGAGACAGGTAAGAGAGAGAGAGAGATTTGGCACGTGGGACAATACTTTTCGAGGCGAAAGCTGCTTTCTCTTCCCTCCCATCCACGAATATGCACTGCAAATTTTCATATCCATCCTTCTAATCTTACAATACTACTTATCTTAATTTTTTTTTTTTAAAAAAAAATTGGGGACTTACTTCTGATTGAAATTCTTTTCATTTTTCCTCTTCTATCCTTCAATAAATATTTACAGAAATGCTATTTTCCTTCTTTAAAAAAAAATTGCTTAATTGATTCATAGGTAAAATGATGATGGGTTCCCACCCATTAAATTGCTATTTATTTGAGTTGGTTGATTGATGTTGGGTGGAGAGTCGCATCAACTTGCATGATACACGTTTGAGTGGGAAATAGAGTTGCATGGGACGTATGGAAGAGACTGGTCATACTAAAACTCAATAGAGTTGCTACGTGTTGAGCAATTTTACATCCTACAAACGTATTCAGATGCAGCCGTGTATTGTCTGCATGTGCAAGTAAATGGTATCTGAGGCGTGTGTGCTCTTCAGTGGTAACTGAAGGACATGGAACCAGGGCCGGCTCTACCCTTAAGCCAGAAAAGCAACCGCTTAAGGCCCAGAGTATTTAAAGGCCTTTGATAAATTAAGTATTTAAAGGCCCTTGATAAATTATAATATTATTTTTTAAACACCGTGTATTTTCAAAAAAATTTAAATTGAATATCCGGACTAATTACGATAAACTGATAAAAATACTTTAAGACTTTAAAGTCTTTTGATACTCCCAAATGCTTAAAATATAGTATTTTACAAATAAGGGTATCTATTGGCTGTGCCGAAACATATTTGAGAGTGTCAAAAGACCTTTAAGTTTTAAAGTATTTTTATCACGTTATCGTAATTAGTCCGAATATTCAATTTGAGAAATTTTGGAAATACACAGTGCTTAAAAAATAATGGTGCAGATCCTTCAGTAATGCACAGTGCATTAATTAAATAATAAAATATTCTTTAAAACTTTACAGTTTTTTTTTAAGTAATGTATATTTTTAAAATTTCTCAAATTGAATATCCAAACTAATTAAAATAACCTGATAAAAATACTTTAAAACTTAAAGGTCTTTTGACACTCCCAAATGTGTTTTCGGCACCGCCGAGGGATACCCTTATTTGTAAAACATTGTATTTTAAGTATTTGAGAGTGCCAAAAGACCTTAAAGTCTTAAAGTATTTTTATCAGGTTATCGTAATTAGTCCGGATATTCAATTTGATAAATTTTGGAAATACAAGGTGCTTAAAAAATAACTTTAAAATTTTAAAGAAGATTTTATTATTCAAAATGCATTGTGTATTACTATAGCGTATGCAATGGAATTTAGACACGAATAATGGTTCGAACAACAATGTTTTTATCTCATATTCGGACCACGCTGACATGGAAGGATAACGCAGTAATTTCTTTCAAAAAACTAAAAACCCGTGTCTGTAAAAAAAAATACGTGTCTAAATAATTATCCTATAATAATATGTTAAAATTTTAATTAAATATTACTTATAATAATAGGTTAAACACAAAGAAGGCCCTATTTAAAGTTTTTGCTTTAGGCCTCTGCTTGTGTCTAGCCGGCCTTGCATGGAACGGGAGCAGTATCGGTTCTAAAATCTCAAGGATCTGAAATCTCAAGGGTCCTGGACGTAATATATTGGTGGAGGTTCTAGGCTTTGAGAGTAGTGTAAATGGGCTCATTAGTCACATTGAGGGCCCTAGGCGGCGGTCTAATAAGTCTAAAGTCAAAGCCTACCCTGGACGGGAGGTCTTTGCCTATGTATAGAATTCTAATTCGAGACATGGCAAATCTCCTTACCTACACACAACGAACAACTTTACGGGAAGTAACCCTTTATAGTAGAGTCCGACAAGGAATCATTCTTTAACCAAAACTTTATCTTACACTTCCATAAAAAAAGGGGTGAAGGGGGGAATTTTTAGGTAGACTTCCGCCATCTGCAACAGTAATATCCAAACATCATGTGATTGGAAAATTCAGAAGCTTCTTTCAATGTTTGGATGGGAGAAGTGAAAGCAACACCACAAAATCATACATGGCTGTGAAGCATAGGCAAGTGAGACAATGTTTCACGATTCATGGTTTCCACATATGTGGCATAAAATCAATGTGGAAATTTCATGGCTGATGACAAGGTAGGCTGAACTTGGGTCCCCTGAAATGGATTCATATGATCCTTTTGGGTCTAGGCTCAACCAACATGAGTTGCTACCTGTCTTGAGCAATTTTACATGCTACAAACGTTATTCAGATGCAGTCGTGTATTGTCTGCATATATGCAAATAAATGGTATCTTTGATATATTCAGAAGAGGCGTGGGTGCTCTTCATTTGTAACTGAAAGGACACGGAATGGAAGCAGTACCAGTTCTGAAATCTTAGGGGTCATAGGCGCTATGTATTGATGGGGGCTCTAAGCTTTGAGAGCAGTGCAAATGGGGGCCCTACAGTCCATTAGTCACATTAGATGTCCTAGGCGGCGGTCTAGTTGACCTAAAGCCAAAGTCAACCCTAGACGGGAGCTCTTTGCCTATGTCTAAAATCCTAGTTCTAAAGTTCAGATTACGATTGGCCCTAAGCCCACCTGAGGCATTACACCCCAACTCTAAGCCCAACCTCTCGACTCCATTCTGATTTGCAATCGGGTCAGGTTTCTTAACCCATGCCAAACCAGAACCCAAACAAGCACAGATGATTTTGACCCATTATTGGGGACTTTGAGTTAAACCCGATCCAAGTTGTACAAAATTTGCAACTGACTCATTGGCATCCCTATTGTTCTGTGAGTTGGTACCTGAAGAAAAATACGACAGCTAGTTTTCAGATTCGGTAGGGTGATATGCAAATAGTCGCGGGGTGAAACTCGGGTCCGGTTTTGGCCCGAACCTGCATGACGCAACTCGAAAATCATGCTGGTCGGGTTATGAAAGTCGGGTCAGCGGGTTGAGAAGTCAGAAATCTGCATTGAATTCGGGTCGAGTTTGGTTGAGAGATTTTTAAGTTAACCCTGCAGGTAAAAAGTAGGTTCAAAATGCGAGTTGGGTTTTAGGTTGAGTCGGGTTATAATTCGGGTTAAGTTGGGTGAAGAAGCCCGGCTCAAAAGTTCAGGTCACGTTCCATATATTAGTAATTCGGGCCAGATTGGATTTTAAAAAACCCGAACTGACCTGACCCGGCCCGATTTTAGCCCTAGCAAATACTGTAAAATGTTGAGATTTATAGGAAAAAGCTCAAGAACCAACACGCCCAGTATTTCAGTTTAAAGGGCCCAAGATTGAGCCCATTTTGGCTGATTTGCGATGTCAGACAACTTAGTTTTCTTGAGAAATTAAAAATGAAAAATGGGGTCTTAAATGAGATGAAATGGCTGATTTCAGCCAAAAGTTTCGGCCCACTGAGGGTCCAATAATACCATTAAGGCCGGTATTTAAATCTTATATCAATGTAACGGTATTTTCTTAAGCTAGAGTCCAGAACATGGGCTCATCATCATCATCATCTCAATGTGGAAATTTCATGGCTGATGACAAGGTAGGCTGAACTTGGGTCCCCTGAAATGGATTGATATGATCCTTTTGGGTCTAGGCTCAACCAATATGAGTTGCTGAGTAGGATTTAAGTATATAATATATATATATATATATATTGATGAGGAAGAACCCCAAGACTTCATCTCTCTCCTAGTAAGAGAGTGTTGGATAAAATTCCAGATGTACGCATCCCTTTGCAAACCACAGGCATCGGATAACTATATGACTCAAATTTGAGACATTTGGTTCTTAAGCCGAAGTACCTGGCAGTTGAATTACCATGTGCTAGGTAAATATCTAAACATATTAAAGCTACAACAGTGTTTTTCTTTCTTTCTTTATTATTATTAATTATTAGATAATGCAATGAGCAGCCAGAGATGGAAAAGAGAAACAAACTCAAAATGTGATCGGTGGCTCTCAGATTGTATGACTGATTGACTGCTCAGAAATAACCAAATATTTTAGACCCTGCATAACTTGGGCCTGTGGGCCTGCTCATTAAGTTAACTTTAAAAAACAAGGGTGATGCGGAGTTTTCTAATAACAAAAAAAATTGAGAATGAAATCAGCTCAGCACATATCATGTTGTTTTATAGACTCAGTTAAACTTGACTCAACCAACTCAACTGAACTCAACTCAACTCAAGGATGTCTAGTTACGATACTCCACAGGGCTTGGATGAGTCTAACGAAGACTCGACTATTGAAGAACTCAGAGTTGAAGAAAGTTGAAGATTCGAGTTTCTAAACTATGCTCAATAGTAGCCACTCATCACTACTTTTCAATGATAATAAATATGGGGTGAGAGAATATCATTAGTGTGTTAGAAAGTTTTAATGAATTTGTAAAAGAAACAATTATATGTAGATCATATTCAAATAAGATCATGCATGAACTTGAGCCTTCAATCATACTCAAGTATACCTATGACAACCCGATAGTTTGGTTTTAATTTCTCTTCATGCTTGACTTGATGAACATTGGATCTAAGTGGGTGAGCCAACTACAAATTTCAAATGGTTGAAGTCCAAAAGGCCCATATTAGGCCCAACGAGCCTTATATTACGTAGTTAAATTACTTATATTAACCTTTTTCTCTTTGTTATCAAAATCTTGTAAGTCCTTTTTTCCTATTTCACCTGGTTATTTTAGATAAGAAGTTTGTAGAATATTGTCCTTCACTCAGCAATGATTTTTTTTTCTTCTCTTTAACGAGTTGTCCTGGACAGTAGGACCCACCATTTGGAGATTTTGTTATGTGAAATGTAATATCAAATTACTGAATATTTTACCTGCAAAATTTGAAACTTATCTGGTCACCAAACCTTTGATCAGTAAGATTTTGGCCATCTCATCACAAATATGTGAGTTAAGATCACTCGTATGGACATTTCAAAGGTTTTCTTGACAAGTTAAAGGTAGGAAAAGTATATGAATAGTTGCGATTGGCAAAAAGGTAGGATCCACCCTTTGAATTTACCCCAAAAGATAAAAATAAAATAAAATAAAAGCATGTGATATGGAGAATGGTTTTTTATTTTTCAAATTTAAAAGATCATGATTATTTTTAAGAGGTAATGATTTTCACACCAGCAACTTTGATAGTTGCACACCATAACAAAATGAAATCTCATTATTACCCTTTGTTATTTAAGGTATAACTTGATTTCAAAGAGGAAGAAAAATGGTAATAATGAGATTTCCTTTTGTTATGGTGTGCAACTATCAAAGTTGCTGGTGTGAAAATCATTACCCATTTTTAAGGGTCTAAACATCAATAGTCAAAATAGAACCAATTTTAGATGAATTTTTAATCTAATTGCGAGATTAACTTGAAAAGAGTTCAAATTAAATAGGAACCCCATTTATGAGCATAAATCAGGGGTATAAATCTCGGCTGATACGCATAGTATAGGCTAGAGAAAAAAGAAATCGGTCGATATTTGAAATATCAGCCCATATTTATATTTCTTATTTTTTTTAAAAACAGTCTTTTTTATTTTCTTAAATGAGTTTTTTCAAAAAAAAAGTCGACTAGATTTCTGAAAAAAAAAAAAAATTTTGGAGAGACAAAATTTCGGCCGAGATCTCGTCCGATACAGTATCTCGGCCAAAAATTCGGTGAAGCTGAATTTTCAACCCCTGGGATAGATGGGTCATGTGTTCTAGGGCCCTATTGGGCCCTATGTTGGGCTCCGAGGTATCATTGTAGGTTGAAACTGTTTCATGATGTCCAGCCCAAAGTAATATGGGCCTTGTAAAGCATCCATCGCCCAGGAGTCCAAATATCAGCGAGATCTCGGTCTCGGCTGAGATTTTTTCTATCTCTTCAAAAAAAAATCGAAAATCTCGGTGGCTTTTTTTTTGAAAAAAATCATTTTCAAAAAATAAAAAAGGCTATTTTTTAGTAAAAAAGTATAGATATTGGCAGGGCCCACAACCGATATTCTTCTTTTTTTTTAAAAAAAAAAAAAGGAAGAAGAAGAAGAAATCAGATATTCGGCTGAATATTTTTTTCTCCAGCCGATACACACTATGGGCCGAAATATATACCCCTACCATGGCCAATTACAACAAATCGAAAGGAGGTAGGCGAGAGTAGCCCAGCCAGAAGCGCTTGTTACAGTTAGTCTGTAAATGGCGGCCCAACACAAGAAGTCCCAATTTATAAAACAATAATAAAAGAAATAAGAACATGAACAACCTTAGAATTATGTACAATAAGCAGGTTAAAACCTTCATCCATACATATTAATTTTATATTTATTAATGTATATCATATTTGTTGTATCAAGTAATAAGATATTGTTAGAAAATCTTATCTGTTAGAAAATCATAAGATGATAATATTCTTAAAGTATAACTCACACTCAAAAGTTAGTCATTAAAAAAATGGCATCTCAAGTGTTATACAGAGACATTGGTTTCACAAATTAATTAATATGGGACTTTCTGTCACTTCACACTTCCCCTCACGTACAGCTACTTCTTACGGCTGCATGCAGAATCCACTTTCATATCATATTAAAAAACCACGTCATAATAACATTCTTAAAGTATAACTCACTATTAAAAATTAGCAAACGGAAGAAGTGTGACTCAAGTGTTATATAGAGTAATTAGTTTCATAAATTAATAATATCAATTATTAACAACTTTCATTATGGGACATTACAGAAAGTTTGACATAAGTGTAAAACTTCCTTCAACAACTGGTTAAATCACATGAAGTCATGATTATTTGACTTTAAAATTTTACATAAATATATAATAAAAAAATTACGCCCGTGCGAGCCTAATAATACTTTATAGTTTATACATTTTGAAGTGGAGTTCACTAAATAAGATGATAGGCACATTAGAAAGTTTTTTCCGAGTACTAAAAATTATTTTAATTGACTCAATTCAAGTTGTTTTCTAAAACCTTCAAAATATAATTGTTTTAAAATATTCTTTTGATCTCTTAATTTATTATCCTATTTTTTAATAAATTATATATTTCTATAAAAAGTCCTTAAAACACAACCATCAATATCTCATTTAGTAGATATTTAAGGGAGGATGATTTATGCATTTTCAGTGAATCACGTGATAAATTACAGGCCTAATTTTTCACTTAATCACGTGCGCTAATACTAAATACAGACTCGTCCACTCCAATCTTTAGTGGGTCCCACTGACATGAAAAGGTTGACGTTTAGCGTATAGGGTCGGTGCAGGGTCGAACAATTAAAATGGACCACGATAAACTGAATTACGAGATGTGGCTGAAATTTAAATAAATAATATTAAATTATAAATTATAAATTAAATTTGAGATTTTAAAAGAAATAATTTATTATATATAAATCCATTTAATTTAATTAGAGTTTCAGTCTTTTTTAATTTAATTTATTTAAATTAAATAAAAAATATTTGAATCTAACCCAAATTTTAATAATTATGAAGACAATCCAAAAAATAGTAATATTTATGTTAATCATTAATTAGCTCATAAATGTGAGTGGATTTTTCAATTTCTATCTTATCTAATTTATCACCAACACATAAATATAGAAATAGTGATTATTAAATATCTTGAATTAATACAAGTGATACGTTTAAATTTTCAAAATTTAAATAGTTTGAATTATTTTCAATCTTTAAAATTTATAACTTTAAAATATTATATACTTAATGAAATTAAAATCATTTTTTAATAGTCAAACAAAAGGCTTTCCGTCATTCAAATGGGTGTAGCTCAACTGATTACCTCCTATCTCAGGAAGCAAGAGGTTACGGGTTAGTAAAACTGTGTCTGAGTTTCTCATATGTTAATAAAAAAAAAGTGTCTTTCCATCGTGATTGTTATTAAAATTCTTTTTGGAAAAAAACGGATAAAGCAACTTCAATAATTCATTTCTTTTACAGAATTCTTTCTAATTAACGATAGGCTGATTCAATGGAGAAGGCCCATGTGAATATGTTATGGAAACTTTTCTATCTTTGATTTGAAAAGTTTTAGTCGATATTTTTAAATATTAATTTAGATTTTTAAAAATATATTTCAGTATTAAATAAAAATTACACAAAACAATTTTAAATTTTAATCGAAATTTGTTACTGAGTTCAAGACACACATGCATGCATCTGTAGCAAGCATGGACAAGACCCAAAGGGTCCCAGTGTATGGGCCCAATTTAATTAGGTTTATTAAAGACACCTATTTTTTCTTTTAGCAGACATGTAATTTCAAAATTTCGTGTGAAATTATCATTTTGCCCCTCAATTTTTTGAAAAATGATGATTCCTCCGCACAAAACTGAGGGGTAAAATGGTAATTTCACACGAATTTTGAAATCAGGTGTCTCCTAAAAGAAAAGTTGGATGTCTAAATGACTACCTTTTTTTTCGAGTGGTGTTATTTAGAATAAACGGAGTTCATTTCTTAAAAATCTAAATTGTTCATTAATTTTTATATACAATGATGCATATATTTCTTTTTTAGATTTTCTAAGACTATTGGACCCATAGATCAAATGATAGAAATAGGATAAACTTAACCGATTTTTCAATTAAGTACTTGTCATTTGTCTATCTAACCGTGGGTCTAATAATTTCATAAAATCTAATATATCATTGTATTTAGAAATTAAAGAATGACTTAGAATTTTAAGAGCTGAATCCCACGTTACTAAATAATACTCCCTCCATTCTATTTTAGTTTTCTCATTTGAAAATTTGTATTTTTTAAGAAACTCTCTATATAAAATTAACACTCCATTTGATCTTATCCATTTTCAATACCTTTTATGCTAAACGGGACAAGTATTTTGAGACAATTCTAAAGACCATATAAGAAAACTAAATTGGGAGGGAGTACCATTTTATGTCATCTTTACCAAAATAATAGTAGTACCGGATTATTCTTCTTTTTATTTCTAACACATTTTCTTTCGAAGACCCATGTGGATGGTGGACCATTTATGATCCTAAATCCTAATTAGGCAACATGTTAGAGATGTTTGGTCATGGATCAAATGACACTACAAAGGGCCTAATTGCAGTTTGGTGCCTTTAATTTGTGAAAGTGTCTTGGGGAGTTGAACCTTCGTTTCTCTTTCCTTTTGCATTCAAATAGATGGAATGGATCGGGTACTAATGTACAAGAGGCATCATGTGGTCATGTAAACGGTTCTTGGGTTGGATTTGGGTAGATCTATACCCGTATTGGTTCTTAAGGTAAGAATTCAACTCTAAAGCTATCATAGCAAGTGATCTGACGGTCAAAAAGCTTCCATCATAAGGGAGGTCTTGGGTTCGATTCATGTTCAAATACCCTCTGAGTCACTCTCCATGACGTTACTCCTCATCGACTTATCAACATGTGTAGATTAGGAGGTTTACACATACTCATGAGATTAATCTTACCTTCAATATCTTCAGATTGCTGTTGGCCCTAATCCAACCTGAGGCATTACACCTCAACTCTAAGCCAGGGGTCAAAAATTTGGCCGATATTGTGCGTATCGGCCGAATTGTATCAGGTTTTCGAACACCGATATAATTCGGCCGATACATATAGTATCAGCCACAGAGAGGTCTCTTGAGTCCATTGAGATTTGTAGGAAAAAGATCAAGAACCAACAGGCCCAGTATTTCAGCTTAAAGGGCCCAATTTCAGCCCATTTTGGTTGATTTGCGATATCAGACAACGTAGTTTTCTTGAGAAATTAAAAATGAAAACTGAGTCTTAAATGGGCTAAAATGGGTGATATTCAGCCAAAAGTTTCAGCCCAACGAGGGCCCAAAAACACCATTACGGCTGATATTTAAATCTTTGAAATGTAACGGTATTTTCTTACGCTAGAGTCCTGAACAGGGGCTCATCATCATCATCTCAATGTGGAAACTTAATTTCTGATAACAAAGTAGTAGGTTGAACTTGGGTTCCCTGAAATTGGTTGATATGATCCTTTATTTGGGTCTAGGCCCAACCAATGTGACGTGTGGGTAGGATCTAAGTATATATATAGATACTTATTGATGACGAAGAACTCTAAGACCTCATCTGTCATGGAGAAGAGAAACAAACTCAAAATGCGACGGACTTCGGTGGCTCATTAGATTGTATGACTGCTCAGAAATCACCAAATACCTAACTTGGGCCTGTGGGCCTGCTCATTAAGTTAAACACAAAAAACAATGGTATGCAGGGTTTTCTTATAATCCAAAGAATAGAGAATGTGAACGAGAATTTTTTTATTTATTTATTTACTCAACTCGTAAATACAAACAAAAAAGGGATCCACCTTGAATCAAAACGATTTTTCCTTTCAAAATCTACAAACACATCACAAAACACAAGCCACATTGCGAAATTCACAAATACTTGCATCCTTAATTGTAATATCAGGTTAGAAATTGGAAATAGTTTATCTTTTTTATCTAAAGTTTGGTTTAATTTGTTCTATTTGCTCACATTACCATTATCAAGGCTTCATTTCGATGAATTGTATGAGACTTACTTTGCTAAACCCATTTAAATCCTACTTGTGATAATTTCTTATTCTAACATGTTATCTTTGGTCTTATTCTATTGTGTAAGCTGTTACTAGGCATTTTCTTTTCAGATGTCAAATTTTTTTTATATCAAAGTAATTTTTTAGTATTTCATGTAGGAATCAATCACATTATTTAGATGTCTAACATAGTAAAATAATAATAAAAAAAAAAAGTACAATAAATCTAATGAGAAATGCAAGCGTAAAATAATAACTTTTGATAACAAACTTAAAAAGGCCCCTTATCCTGTTAAGGCCAACTTCCTTTTGAAAACTGTCTAGCTTGAAGATTGTATATCATCTTTGATATTTTAGTCTTAAAATCTAATATTTTGATTTTCTAATTCAATTGATTTTTTATACATTATTAATCCATAAATTTATTTTCTAATCACCTACTCAATAAGTGGTACTGACCTATAAGTGAGTCACTGAGTCCTACAACATTCAACTAAAAAAAATCTAAAAGACAATATTGTTTATCATTAATGAACTAAAGTGTTGGAACATTTAGAATTTTTATCAAAAGTTATGGGTTTTTTTAGTTATAAAAATATAGGAGCTTTCTTCAAATAAATTTAAAAAATAGAAACCTTTTTTAAAAAATTGAAAAATAACTATCACAAATATACTCATATTGGCCTAATTAATACTCCCTCTGTCCCAAATTAGTTGTCTTATATGGATTTTGGAATTGTCTCAAAATAGTTGTCTTATTTGTATTTGAGTAGTATAAAATGTGTTGAAAATGAATGAAATTACATGAGTGATAGCCTTATATAGAGAGTTCCTTAAAAAATACAAATATTTCAAATAAGACAACTAAAATAGGACAGAGAGCATAAGAAAAACATCCACTGCTACTAAGCCATCTCCAATAAATAAAGAGTATAAGATCGAGGATTAGAATTTGAAATTTGTCTCAGTCATTCTTACTTTAAATATTGTAGAGTATTTTTTCACTAAAATTATTATTCAATTCTAAAAACTCAAATATAATTTTGTAAGAAAATTATAATAACTCGTCCCGTCTAGTAAAGTATTATGTACTTAGACTTAAACTCTAAGCCCTCACGTCTATCTTTTTAAGTGTGCATCGGTGCACACTCTAAAAAACCTTTTATCATAAGGAATAAGACGTTAGCTTATAAACTACCTTCAATGTATAGACGATACGAGACTGTAAGATTTACGTCACTCTGACAACTTTTCTCCTTATCGTCTCATACACTCTTACGTCTTCACTACACATCATTTCATAAATTGGCGATGTCACTGACACGATACGGGACATTATAATAATACTTTAGATCAAGTCAATCTACCCTCATATCTTACCACTATAATTCCAAGCCATTCTTTATGATTAATGGGATGGCCGCCTTACTATACTGTTTAGTGTTTAAAAAAAAAATTAGGCTACTCCGAGACCTCACTGTTCTGTCAGTAGATACGGACTTTTAAATTTTAAGTAAAAATTATCATTCTGCCATTTCATGCATAATTGACTTAAAGAAATCGATCAATTGAAGCAATCGATTGAAAAATCGACCGATTGATCCCTTATGCGTTGAAGTAAATGAGCCTAACAAATCGATCGTATGATCGATTCTACAAACAAGCGTAACAAATCGATCGCACGATGATGCGATGGATTCGGTTAATGTATGTTACAGTAGTTATATTATTTAAATAATAAAATTTCCTTTAAAACTTTAAAGTTATTTTTTAACCACTGTGTATTTTCAAAATTTCTCAAATTCAATATCCGAACTAATTACGATAACCTGATAAAAATACTTTAAGACTTTAAGGTCTTTTGACACTCCCAAATGCTTAAAACAGAGTGTTTTACAAATAAGAGTATCCCTTGGCTGTGTGGAAAATATATTTGAGAGTGTCAAAAGACCTTTAAGACTTAAAGGTCTTTTGATACTCCTAAATGTGTTTTCGGCACAGCCAACGGATACCCTTATTTGTAAATCACTCTTTTTAAGTATTTGGGAGTGTCAAAAGACCTTAAAGTCTTAAAGTATTTTTATCAGGTTATCGTAATTAGTTCGGATATTGAATTTGAGAAATTTTGAAAATACACAGTGGTTAAAAAATACTGTTGAAATTTTATCTTTCCTTTAAAACTTTAACATTATTTTTTAAGCACTGTGTATTTTTAAAATTTCTCAAATTGAATATTCTGACTAATTACGATAACCTGATAAAAATACTTTAAGAGTTCAAGGTCTTTTGATACTCCCAAATGTGTTTTCGGCACAGGCAACTGATACCCTTATTTGTAAATCACTCTTTTTTAAGTATTTGGGAGTATCAAAAGACCTTGAAATCTTAAAATATTTTTATCAGGTTATTGTAATTAGTCTGGATATTCAATTTGAGAAATTTTGAAAATACACAGTACTTAAAAAATACCGTTAAAGTTTTATCTTTCCTTTAAAACTTTAACATTATTTTTTAAGTACTGTGTATTTTTAAAATTTCTCAAATTGAATATGCGGACTAATTACGATAACCTGATAAAAATACTTTAAGAGTTAAAGGTCTTTTGACACTCCCAAATGTGTTTTCGGCACAGCCAACGTATACCCTTATTTGTAAAACACTATGTTTTAAGTATTTGGGAGTGTCAAAAGACATTGAGGTCTTAAAGTATTTTTATCAGGTTATCGTAATTAGTCCGGATATTCAATTTGAGAAATTTTGAAAATACATAGTGCTTAAAAAATAACTTTAAAATTTTAAAGGAAATTTTATTATTTAAATAATATAACTACGGTAGCATACATTAACAGAATCGATTGCATCATCATGCGATCTATTTGTTGTTACGCTCATTTGCTTCTGCGAATCGATCGATTTTTTTCAACTCGTGTTTCAATCAATCGATTTATTCAAGTCAATTCCGCGTGGAAGGGCAGAATGGTAATTTTCACTTAAAATCTGAAAATCGGTGTCTGCTGATAGAATAATGCGGTTTCTAAATGGAGAGCCAAAAATTAAAACCTAATCTTAGGACCAATGTATTCATTCCCACTACAAACAAACGCCCACAGAAGAGCCTAAATATATGGCTGAAAATAAAGACAAAATATTGACAATGGTACACATCAATTAAACTGCCTATAATCCAATTATGTTTGGTATCTGAGTGGATATGCTCTTGGGTGGTTGTGCCATTAGCAGATTTTATAATCCCTTAAACAAATAATTAATTTTAAATGACTATACTAATTAAATTATGCTTGTAACAAATCATTTTCAAAGAGAACTGATAATGATACTCACCCTTTAACAACACTTTCTATGTCACCTCTTACGTACTCCACTACAACCTCACTTAGTATCTCACGTTTCACATCTTCTCTCTCTTCAATCTTAGAAGGACTCAGATTTTAATTAATTAATTTTAATTAACTATGAAAGAGTGTTTAAGATATGGACTTCTAAATTTGTGTGCTCTATTACCTAACATCACATTGCATGTGGAGATTGTAACTAAAGTCGAAGTTCAACTCAGTTCAATCCAATCTCAATTTTAATTTAATCAAATTCATATTTTCTTTAATTTTTATTGAACTCAACTTAAAATAAATTAAAAAAAAATATTAACTAATTAACATAATTAATTAACTAATTAAAAGTGTGACCTTCAAAGGTACAAACCCGTTACATTACAAAAGTCAACAAAAATGAAAAAAACATAGAAAGTAACAACTCGATAGTAACACTTATTTAAAATCCTTTCCCGTAAGTGATTTGAAGAGTTTGGAAAATCGATTCAGAAGACAAAATGTATAGTAAAATTCGTGTAAAATTAAACAAAATATCTGTAGGAGAATCGCTACTGAAACTAATCACTTAAAACTAAATCCGATTGGGCCAATTGTAGAATTTTCAGATCTGCCGAAGAAGCTCTGCTTTGTAATGCTCTTCGAGTCGGGTAAAAAAAATGGCTATCTCGGCCGATACAGACGGATTAGCTGAGATTTCGACTCTGCTTCGAGTGGACCAGCACGGCTTAACACTCACCGACACTGTCACTCCTTTTGGCGGTCATGGCTTCAACTTTTTCCGGCAGACGGAGTTTGTGGTCCGACGTGGCTGTCCTGAGAAACGTCTTAGATTGAAGTTTTAGGTAATCCACGCTGGCACCCACTGATCCCACAGTCCCATCAAAATGTCAAACAATAAAACTTAATTTTTTACCCAAATGTCATAGTGTAATTTATAGGTTATGATATAATTAAATATTTAATGTCATAGTCTAATTTATATAATGAAATAATAATAATATATTCAAATAAATTTCTTCCACATGGTTAACTTAAAAGATGGAGACCAATAAAAAAAAGTCATTCAGCTGATGTACACATGATGCAATTCAGCTAAAACAATCAGAGTCATTCACCTGATGTACACATGATGCAATTCAGCTAAAACAATCAGTCATTCACCTGATGTACCCATGATGCAATTCAGCTAAAACAATCAGAGTCATTCACCTGATGTACACATGATGCAATTCAGCTAAAACAATCAGAGTCATTCACCTGATGTACACATGATGCAATTCAGCTAAAACAGTCAGTCATTCACCTGATGTACACATGATGCAATTCAGCTAAAACAATCACAGGCCAAGGCAAGAAGTAGCTCCCACTGTAACATTATCTCATATTTTGGGTGAAATTATAATTTTACCCCCGTGTTTCCATTCATTTGAATGAATACCCAGTTCATTTTGACATTCATTCTAATGAATCCTCAAGTATATTTTCAATTTATTCGAATGAATGGACTGAATAGTAACACGGAATACTGCTCAGCCCCATTCATTCGGATGAATAGTAATAAAATGACACAGTTTCCATCCATTCATTCGAATGAATGTTCAGAATGATCCGTTCATTCGTTCATTCGAAGAATACAAATGAAAGTTCTCATTCGAATGATTCATGACTTACAGTATACAGTTATTTAAATTCTTTTAAAATTTTAAACTTATTTTTTAATTAATGTGTATTTTCAAAAATTTTCAAATTGAATATCTAAACTAATTAAAATAACCTGATCAAAATACTTTAAGACTTTAAGGTCTTTTGACACTCCTAAATATTTAAAACACAGTATTTTACAAATAAGGGTATCCCTAGGCTTTGTCAAAAACACATTTAGGAGTATCAAAAGACCTTAAAGTTTTAAAGTATTTTGATCAAGTTATTTTAATTAGTTTAGATATTCAATTTGAATTTTTTTGGAAATACACAGTGCTTAAAAATAACTGTCTATATTTTAAAACATAGACTATTATTTTTTAAGCACTGTGTATTTTCAAAATTTTTTAAATTGAATTTCTAAACTAATTAAAATAACCTGATCAAAATATTTTAATACTTTAAGGTCTTTTGACAACCCTAAATGTGTTTTTGACACAGCCTAGGGATACCCTTATTTGTAAAATACTGTGTTTTAAATATTTAGGAGTGTCAAAAGACCTTAAAGTTTTAAAGTATTTTGATCAGGTTATTTTAATTAGTTTAGATATTCAATTTGAAATTTTTTGGAAATACACAGTGCTTAAAAAATAAGTTTAAAATTTTAAAAGAATTTAAATAACTGTATATTGTAAGTCATGAATCATTCGAATGATTCGTGATCATTAGAATGAGAACGTTCATTCGTGTTCATTCGAATGAACGGATCGTTCTGAACATTCATTCGAATGAACGGTCGGTTCATTTTCATTCGAATCAATGGATGGAAACTGTGTCATTTTATTACTATTCATCAGAATGAATGGGGCTGAGCAGTATTCCGTATTACTGTTCAGCCCATTCATTCGAATGAATTGAAAATAGACTTGAGGATTCATTCGAATGAATGGAAACGGGGGGTTAAAACGTAATTTCACCTGAAAATCCGATTTCGGGTGTGTAGAGGCAGGATTTTCGGATGTGTGTAAATGCTCCCTGAACTACACTAATATTAAACATGTAAAAATAAAATAAAATTAATGGTGAGGTCACTGTGCATTTTCAAATGGTTTGTAATTCTTACTCTGATCAGTTTTGTTTGTTCTGACAGAGGACATGTTTAAGTATTCTTTGCCTGGCCCGGGTCATGGGTTAGCGAAATGTTTTGCTCTCGAGTCATCTCGGGTTTGAGATGTCTCACTATACTTTTGTATTTCTTTGGATTTTTTCCCTTCTTTGAATGAACTCACCCAACTGTTCAAAAAAAAAAAAATGCAAGCATGAAATGACGAAACATTTTTCATTGGTGATGTGGCACTATTTTATTTTATTGACACTAATATAATCCTTACAAGAGAATTACGAACCACCACCTAATTTCAGGACTTACAATACTAATTTAGGACTTAGTCAAATTTCAGGTGCTTTAGGGTTTCATGCCACTTGATTGGTGGTACAAATGAGCAGGCAAGCGAGGCTTGGCATAAGCCATAGGAGCCTTAGCCAAGAAGAGATTGTTTTCTGACTCTGCGAGGTCGATCTTCGCCTCGCCCGGTGGCGGGCTCCAGGTAAAACCTTGGATCATCCTTGCCAACAGCATCACTGTCATGGCGGAGCCGAGCGAAGCTCCAGGGCATCCACGTCGCCCGGTGCTGAATGAGATGAACCGGAGATCATTCTCAGGAAGCTCAATCGCGGCGTTCGCCTCCTTTAGATGGCGTTCCGGGTTGAATGTGAGTGGATCTTCCCATACTTTTGGGTTTCGACCGAGCCCGGTTCGACTCAGTATCACGTGGCTACCCTTTGGGATGAAATAGCCGGCAACGACGGCGTCGGAGGTGGCAACGTGAGGGACGTTGAAGGGTACAATTGGGTGGAGCCTAAAGGCTTCCCTAGCACAGGCCTTGATGAAACTGAGCTGTGAAAAATCAGATTCTTGAACCAGTCTCTCTTTTCCCACCACCCTATCAATTTCCTCTACTGCTTTCTCCAATAGCTTTGGTTGGTTTATCATTTCTGCCAATGCCCACTCCACTGCATTTGATGCATTGTCAACTGATGCATAAAACAACTCCTGCAATTTAAAAATAAAATAAAAATAAATTACGTTACAGTTGGTCAGTAATTCCATAATTAGGGTTTTCCTCTCTTACAACTAATGCAAAATCTGCATTCAAATTTCAAATAAATTTTCACAACAAAAAACAAATGACTAAAACCCTAATTAGAGCATCTAATTAATCTTAGGTATATACAAATTTCCTTATCTACATATAGATTGATACTGCAGAGAGTAACACTTTTGTGTTAAAAGTAATTTGAACTCAAAACCTCTTAGCATCTAATATGAATTCTTGACCACCAATCCAACCTTCACCTGTTCAACTTATACAAGTTAATTTGAGTTGAGTCAATGAATTTTATTTAAATTATTTGAATTGATTTAAAAAATATGCCTAAATTAAAAGAAAATTCTTATTTAATTAGATGCTTTTTCAAATTTTACGTTCATGTCACTAGTAAAAAATACATATAATATCTCTTTATATGAAGAATTAAATCTATTTAAATTACAGCCCTTGTCATCGTAAAATTCATGCTGCACTCAGAAGCTGGGTATAAATGTCAAACTTGGAAGGTTGACTACTTCCTGAGAAAAAAGATCAGCTGGCATCCAAAAAGTAGGTCTACTTACCATTAAAAATCATTATTTCTCAATATTTTAAAATTCTAAAGTTTCTATACATATCAATATTTCAATGAAAATTCCAGTAATTATTGCCTATATTTCACTCCCTTGTTTGAAAACTTCAGCTAAAATTTTAATTTATAATTCAAAAGTAGAATATAATCAAAATATCAACTAATTTTTAAAAAATGGAGACAACTTCTTTTTAATACTTTCATATAAATAATTTTTTATTTTTTTGCAATTTTATGAAAGAACAGAGACTGAATAATAAATAATATTTAGAAGTGGAGTTGAGAAATCTTACAGAAGTTTGAGCTTTGATCTCTTCTGCTGTCAGCAATGGCTTCCCATCACTGTCTTTAACAGTGACCAAGATGTCAAGAAGATCCTCCGCTCCCTTCTTCTGGCAATCATCTCCGCCATTCCTCCATTTCTTAATCCTCTCATCGATTTCTGTTTCATGATATTTGTTCACAATCTTGATAGCCTTCTTCATGATCTTTTCATGGCCATCCAAATCCAAAAATCTCAACTTGGGCATGTAATCAGAGATGCAGAAGGCGTAGAGAAGAGAGAGAACCGTGAAAAGA
This sequence comes from Chimonanthus praecox, assembly GCA_022113865.1. Taxonomy (NCBI): domain Eukaryota; kingdom Viridiplantae; phylum Streptophyta; class Magnoliopsida; order Laurales; family Calycanthaceae; genus Chimonanthus; species Chimonanthus praecox. Next base: position 946,387 of record CM039090.1, on the reverse strand, counting down.
GCCTCCATATGTTCTTCTTCCTCGGCACCGGGGCCTCCATTTGCCGCTCCTTTGCCGAAGTACCTATTAAGATATATTTAGATGTTAAATATATTTAGTATTTATCTAATATTGTCTTCTATAAGTAGAGATTTTCTCTTTTATATCTTTCATATTTGTATTTCATTTTCTCTATAAAAAGATTATAAGGTCTCTCTTTGATTAGTAAGACCCTCCACACTCTCTACTCTATGATTTTACATGGTACATATTTTTTTTTTTATAGGGTGCTCATCCTAAAACGGACGTTATCTTTTAAGAGGCATGGATTTTAGTGAACGTCCCATTTTGCTTCTCATTGATCCGTAGAAATCATTTCTTTTAGCGGTGCACTGACCGGGTGCACCGACCGGATCAATTGAAAATCGGTGCACCAATTTATTGATAGTCCAAATCGGTGTATCGACCAGATCATTTTACTCATAAATCGGTTCACTTTTCAGTGAACTGATTAACTGAAAAGTGAGCCGATTTCTGCAGATAGAGGGAAAGTGAAAAACCCGAAAAACTTGTCTCTACTAAAAGAGTATGTCCGTAATAAGATGGGTACCCTTTTAAATCTTATATATTTCTATTTTCTTCTCTCTACTGTGTGTGTTATAGGTTCTCTTTAATATCTTCAATATTTGTATTTCTTTTTTTCTTATAAATATGATTGTATGGTCTATCCTTGATTAAAAAAAGACACACTAAACTCTCTTTACATGTTACTATATTTAGGGATTTTCTCTTTTATGTCTTCTGTATTTGTGTTTCTTTTTCTCTATAAATAACATTATAGGGCCTGTGTGTGTTATTCTACCGTACCTCTTGTTGAACATGAGCCTCCTAGTCACATTGCCACTATAGTGCCTCCTGGCACTTCTGACGTCGATAACTTCACCGGCATTGTCGCCGTTGCCGGAGCTCTTGCACAGGTTGTAGAGATAGAAGACAAGGTTATTTGCTTCTTCAGTTCTCTTCTGGAGCAGCCACCTCAACCTTGCAGCACTTAAAACTTCAGAGGCTACAATCCTCCTCATTTTCTTCCATTGATCACCCAACGGCGAGAAGGCAGTTGATAAGTATCTGCGGCTGGAGTACTCGGTGCCCATGGTCAGAGGCCTAGATGCAAAGACGGCGTCATGTTTCTTTAAGAACTCGCGGGCAATCTCCGGGCAAGTGACCGGAATGACATGGGTGCTGCCGAGGCAGATGGAGGCAATGTTGGTGTTCATCTCCTTCATTAGAGACAGAATCCAACGAAATGCCGGTTTGTTGCAGGCAAGCTCCGGGAGGTTCCCAACAATGGGCCATGGGGTTGGGCCTGGCGGTAGGGGAGCCGAGCCCGTGTTCTTCTTCTGGGTATCCGATTGGAAAAGGAGGAAGAAGATGAAAGTCGCCAGGAAAAGAAGTGCAGTGGTTAGAAGAGTCGTGCCAAAAATCAAGCCTGCAATGCTTGGAGGAAAGAAAATGTTGCTAACCGGACTAGTAATGTTACTCGCCATTACTAACTAGTTCTAGAGAGAGAAAGAGAGGCTCTGGAAGGAAGGAAGGGTGGTGCAAGTACCTTTTCTTTTAATACAAGATTATGAGAGAGCTCAAGAGAGGAAGGGTAATGAAAGAGGTCAAGAGAGAGAGAGAGAGAGAGAGAGAGAGAGGAGAGGAGGAAAAGATGTGATTGTGAGGAGAGGAGGCGGTGCATGTGATGCTTTATAGTACAGGAGGGATAGAGAGAGGTAAGAGAGAGAGTGATTCGGCACGTGGGACAATACTTCTAATCTTACAATACTACTTATCTCAATTTTTTTTAAAAAAAAAAATTGGGGACTTACTTCTGATTGAAATTCTTTTCATTTTTCCTCTTCTATCCTTCAATAAATATTTACAGAAATGTTATTTTCCTTATTTAAAAAAAAATTGCTTCATTCATACGCATGTGTGCATATCATATCGGCCAATACGTATTGTATCGACCGTACACACGATAGTTCTCTGCTGATATGGCCAATATATTGGCGATATATATCCGTCCAATATCAGCCGATATCTATAATATTGATCTTTTTTTAAAAAAAAAATATCAAAACAGTGGTAGGCTCGAGTTGATATCTCAGCTGATATCGGCTGATATCGGACTAGATATCGGCCGATATTCAAAATATTGCCCGATATTTTCGTTTTTAATATTTTTTTTAAAAAAAGGCTTCCTTTTGGATTTTTTGTTTTTTTTTTAATTCAAAAAATATAAAACAATAAAAAAATACTTATATTTTTAAAAAAATACACACACAAAAGAGGAGAGAGAATTTTGTCGGTCGATATTTGCACCCCTGTTCATTGGTAAAAAGATGATGGGTTACATTGCTATTATTTTAGTTGGTTGATTGATGTTGGGTGGAGATTCGCATCAACTTGCATGATACACGTTTGAGTGGGAAATAGAGTTGCATGATACACGTTTGTAGCAATGTTACATGCTACAAAAGTTATTCAGACGCAGCCTTGTATTGTCTGCATATATGCAAGTAAATGGTATCTTTGATATATTCAGAAGAGGCGTGTGTGCTCTTCATTGGTAACTGAAGGACATGGAACGGTGGGGACTCTAGGTTTTGAGAGCAATGCAAATGGGTGCCTATAGCTCATTAGTCACGTTGACGGTCTTAGGCAGTGGCCTAATTTGCCTAAAGCCAGAGCCGATCCTGTAGAGGAGGTCTTTCCCTATGTCTAGAATCCTAGTTCGCTACATGTGCAAACATGCTTACCTACACAACAAATAACTTTACGGGAAATGACCCTTTATAATAGAGTCGGACAACGAGTCATTCTTTAACCAAAACTTATCTTACACTTCCATAAAAAAAGGGGTGAAGGGGGGAATTTTTAGGTAGACTTCCTCCATCTGCAAGAGTAATATCCAAACAACATGTGATTGGAAAAATCAGAAGCTTCTTTCAATGTTTGGATGGGAGAAGTGAAAGCAACACCACAAAATCATACATGGCTGTGAAGCATAGGCAAGTGAGACAATGTTTCACGATTCATGGTTTCCACATATGTGGCCTGGATTCAATGTGGAAATTTCATGGCTGATGACAAGGTAGGCTGAACTTGGGTCCCCTGAAATGGATTCATATGATCCTTTTGGGTCTAGGCTAAACCAACATGAGTTGCTGAGTAGTATATATATATATTTTGATGCCGAAGAACCCCAAAACTCCACCTCTCTCCTAGTAAAAGAGTGTTGGATAAACCTCCGAATGCATCCATCCCTTTACAAATCACAAGCATCAAGTGACAGGACTCAAACTTGAAACATTTTATTCTTAATCCAAAGTACCTGGCACTTGAATTACCATGTGTGAGGTAAATATCTAATCATATTAAAGCTACACAACAATGTTTTTCTTTCTTTCTTTCTTTCTTTCTTTCTTTTTTTTTTTTTTTATTATTATTATTATTAGATAATGCAATGAGCAGTCAGAGATGGAGAAGAGAAACAAACTCAAAATGCGATTGGTGGCTCTCAGATTGTATGACTGACAGGGGTATAGATCTCAATTCATATTGTACGTATCGGCCGAGATATCTTGGGTTTTCGACGACCGAGATATCTCGGCCGATACGCATAGTATCGGCCAGAAAAAAAAATCGGCCGATACGGCCGAGATCTCCCTGATGACTGATCAACTGCTCAGAAATAACCAAATATTTTAGGCCCTGCATAACTTGGGCCTATGGGCCTGCTCATTAAGTTAAACATAAAAAACAAGGGTGATGCAGAGTTTTCTAATAACCAAAAAAAATCGAGAATGAAATCAGCTCGGCATATATCATGTTGTTTTATAGACTCAGTTAAACTTGACTCAACCAACTCAAGGATGTCTAGTTACGATACTCCACAGGGCTTGGATGAGTCTAACGAAGACTCGACTATTGAAGAATTCAGAGTTGAAGAAAGTTGAAGATTCGAGTTTCTAAACTATGCTCAATAGTAGCCACTCATCACTACTTTTCAATGATAATAAATATGGGGTGAGAGAATATCAGTAGTGTGTTAGAAAGTTTTAATAATTTTGTAAACGAAACAATTATATGTAGATCATATTCAAATAAGATCATACATGAACTTGAGCCTTCAATCATACTCAAGTATAGCTATGACAACCCAATAGTTTGGTTTTAATTTCTCTTCATTCTTGACTTGATGAACATTGGATCTAAGTGGGTGAGCCAACTACAAATTTCAAATGGTTGAAGTCCAAAAGGCCCATATTAGGCCCAACGAGCCTTATATTACGTAGTTAAATTAGTTATATTAACCTTTTTCTCTTTGTTATCAAAATCTTGTAAGTCCTTTTTTTCCAATTTCACCTGGTTACTTTAGATAAGAAGTTTGTAGAATATTGTCCTTCACTCAGCAATGATTTTTTTTTTCCTTCTCTTTAACGAGTTGTCCTGGACAGTAGGACCCACCATTTGGAGATTTTGTTATGTGAATTGTGAAATGCAATATCAAATTACGTGAATATTTTACCTGCAAAATTTGAAACTTGTCTGGTCACCAAACCTTTGATCAGTAAAATTTTGGCCATCTCATCACAAATATGTGAGTTAAGATCACTGGTATGGAACAGGGGTCTGAATATGGGACGATATCTCGGCTGCATCATATCGGTCGATCTCATAATATCAACCATTTTTGTAAAAAAATAAATAAAGAGAGAGAAAAATATCGACCGAAAACGAGATATCGGTCGATATATCCTATCGGCTGAAACCATTTTTTCGACCCTGACATTTCAAAGGTTTTCTTGACAAGTTAAAGGTAGGAAAAGTATATGAATAGTTGGGATTGGCAAAAAGGCAGATGCAATTGGAAAAGATCATCAACCCTAAACCTTAAACTCTAAACCCTATACCGTCAGGTCACCCTTTGAATTTACCCCAAAAAATAAAAATAAAATAAAATAAAGCCTGTGATATGGAGAATGGTTTTTTATTTTTCAAATTTAAAAGATCATGATTTTTAAGAGTCTAAACTCTGAAGATCAATAGTCAAAATAGAACGAATTTTAGATGAATTTTTAATTTAATTGTGAGATTAACTCGAAAAGAGTTCAAATTAAATAGGAACCCCATTTATGAGGATAGATGGGTTGATGATGGGTTCTAGGGCCCTATATTGGGCTCCTAGGTGTCATTGTAGGTTGAAACTGTTTCATGATTTCCAGCCCAAAGTAATATGGGCCTTGTAAAGCATCCATGGCCTAGGGGTCCAAATATCGGTGAGATCTCTGTCTCGTCCGAGATATCGGCCGAGATTTTTTCTCTCTCTTCAATTTTTTTTGAAAATCTCGGTGGCCTTTTTTTTTGAAAAAAATCATTTTAAAAGAAAAGGTTTTTTTTTTTATAAAAAAATATAGATATCGGTCGAGCCCACAACTGATATTCTTTTCTTTTTTTTAAAAAAAAAAGAAGAAAAAGAAGAAATCGGCCGATTTTTTTTTCTCTAGCCAATACACACTATGTGCCGAGATTTATATCCCTGGCCAATTACAACAAAGGCAAGGGTAGCCCAGCCAGAAGCGCTTGTTACAGTTGGTCTGTAAATGGCGGCCCAACACAAGAAGTCCCTATTATTAAAACAATAATAAAAGAAATAAGAACATGAACAATGAACAGGTTAAAACCTTCATACATACATATTAATATTATATTTATTAATGTATATCATATTTGTCGTATCAAGTAATAAGATATTGTTAGAAAATCATAAGATGATAATATTCTTGAAGTATAACTCACACTCAAAAGTTAGTCATTAAGAGAAGGGCACTTCAAGTGTTATTTAGAGACATTGGTTTCACAAATTAATTGATATAGGACTTTTTATCACTTCATACCTGCCCTCTCATGCAACTGCTTCCTACGGCTGTATGCAGAACCTATACTGATACATATTAAAAAACCATGACATAATAACTACAATTTACAATTTCGTTCAACCGATTTGCACTGTTCATGAATTTTGATGAACCGACTTACAATTTCGGTGAGTCGATTATGCTGTTCATGAATTTTGGCATTCTTTTTTTCTTTAGTACTACAAGTGGAGGACAAATTGGATATCACGGTAAACCCAGGTTGTATACACAAAATGTCCGTATGAAAATCGTTGGACATGTAATATCAACTATTTTCAACTTTCATTTTTGACATTGGAAAAACTTTCATATAAGTGTAGAACTTCCTTCAACAATTGCTGAAATCACATGAAGTCATGATTATTTGATTTTAAAATTTTACATAAATATATAATAAAAAAATTCACGCCCGTGCGAGCCCAATAATACTTTGTTGTGCAAATTTTAAATTTATAACTCGCAAGCGCACGAACCATTAGATAGTATAGCGATTAAGTGCGAGGTCGAACCCATCGGAACTTAGGAAAATATATCCATGAAAATACACCATTGAATTATATATTTTAAGAACTTTAAGAAATATTGAGATAAATCATGAACGTGGAATTGTTAATCTAATCTATGAATTTTAATATTAATTTAGAAACATACTAAATTTAAATATAGAATCTAATAATTTAACTAATTTTAATTAAGATGGTGGAATTAATATAAAAATATAAACAATCTTAATCTAATTTAGAAAATAAAATTAAGATGCAATTAAATTATTTCCAACTTAGTTCATCAATTTCACGAGTTTTTGAATTTATAAACAAAAATAAAATTAAAGATACCTAAACTACCTCTGTACATATTTACAGTGGAACTGGGTCAAAGAATTATGGAGGCTTTATGTTCTATATTTTAAAAATAATATCAAGGCCTATAATATGGAGCTCACTTAAACTATTAATCATGCACTCAAATTCTTTATCTATCAAAATTCTTATTATAATAATTATAAAATCCATTATGTTAAGAAAATTCAATTCAAGCCTTAGTGTAGATAAAATTTAAACTTATAATTCCAAATCCAAATATTTCATCCACTCTTTAAAAGAGCCTTGAATCAGAAAAATAAGTTTTATCTATCCTAAATATTTCATCCACTCTCCTCGAATCTCTTCAAATAATTTCAATCATAAAATTATAAAAAGAATAAAAACAAAATCAAACTCTCATCATACATAAATTAAATAATTGGACGACCATGATTCTAAATAAATCCACCTCTCCTTTATTAATAAAATTTGAATTAAGAATTATAATACAATGAAATTTTGGAATAAAGACATAAGAAAAATAAAATGGAAATCAAAATCCACCAACCTTAGAACCCAATGTGGACTGAAAATCCCACAGTCTTTCTCCTCCTCTTCTTCCTCTCCTCTCCTTTTCTTCAATGCCCAAGTTCAGTTTTCTCAATGGGAGAGGGCTAGTATTTATAGATGAAAGGAGGTGGAATGAATGGATTGGATTCAAAGATTTAAATAAAGCAAGGGACACATGGAGGGCGGATTTGATTTGTGCTTAATATGGAATGACTTAAAAGAGGTAAGGAGCTAAATTTGTATAAGGAAAGTGGGTGTAGAATCCCATTTTTTACACATGCACCATCTTGCAGCTCAGTTTTGACCCTTTTAACTTCCGAATCAGAAAATTTGTAAACTACAAAGTTGTAGCTCTTGAAGTCTTCTTTCCAACGCAAAAAGAATCAAACTAATCGGATATCGGAGTAGAAATTTATGACCAAAATACTGAACATATGTCAAACCTTCCTTATTTTTCTCCATTCCTTATTTTCTTTCTCTTTCCTTAATCCACTTGCCAAATTCGAAAATCCTCTTATATTGACTTCTAAATTTCGAATTTCCTCTTGAGATAATGAATATAGTATTCACACATGTGGATTTCTTCATGGGCTTTTCTTAATGGGCTCAATAATTGGGCTTGAGGTCCATAATAACTCATAATGGGCCCAGGCTTTATTTAAGCATTTTTTCTGTCATCCTCACTTTTAAACCTGCAAAACACAAAATTATACTAATTAGATAAAATTAAATAAAATGAGATACTAACAATAATAAATTTAGGAATAAAATATGTATTTATTTTGCACTCATCAAATACCCCCAAACTTACATTTGCTAGTCCTCGAGCAAAACAAAAAACTAAAAACTCTAAAAACAAAATAAAAATCCTAAACTACACCACTTTCGCTGGCACTTTCGATTGCATTTAGCATATGCAACAAGCCTTTAAACCCCTAGCTCACCACTAGTGGACGAGTTATAGTCTCGTGAGGGCTTTCAGTGATGATACCCACAAACATCAAATTTCAGCAAAAATATATAAATCAAAATTTAAAACATCATACAACTCCAAAATTATTTTACAAAACTTATACTCGGAGTGTAGTGTGTGATAGCCAAATATTAACATAACCTTCTTTTTCAAAATACACACAAGTTTTGCAACCACCGGCTGAAAATGCGTTTCGACTCCAAATCTCACAAAAGTATATCTCTCAGAAAGATTTTCGCTCAGAGATTGGGTTAAATTTCTCTCAAAAGTATATGTGAGCGGAATAATTTCTCAAATACAAATATCTCACATATTTATCATCAAAGAACGAATAATATCAAAAAATAATATAGATCTCATGAAAGGATGCCATTTTGAGAACGTTGAATCAAACACCATTATTCTTCTTTATCTATTCTCCACTTAAATACCATATTAACTCAGAATCAATAGGACTTCCTAATAGGACGAAACATGGCTTAGGACCGGGTCATATCAAAGAAGGATAACAAGACTCTAATATAAATATTTTGAATAGAAAAAGTTAGAGGTCTTCAAAATTTTATAATGAGATATTTTTCCTCTATTTTCTTTTTAGCACTCAGAATCTTCAAAGCATTTCTTTTCTTTTCAAATTCAATTCTTTTTTTTTTTTTCACCTTTTTTTTTTTCACATCCTTCATTTATGATGTATAGATATTCCCTTTCTTTTTTTTCTTTTTTTTTTTATTTCCTTTTGATGCTTTTCTTTTTCTTTACTTTTTCAAGTGCCATAATTTTCTTACAGTACCATCCCAATAACAATCATCTCTAACCTTTTCCTGGGTCCTTAGAATAGGTCATAGATTTTTCAATGTAGGCTCAAACTCCACAACCGAAGTTGGGTATGGATAACATAGTTAATCAATAAAAATGGGCTAAATTTAAATTCAAGGCTCAAAAGTGGGAACTAACAAGATAATATGACAAAAATAGGTAGGCTTCAAAGGCTCAAACGGTCCAAAATAATGGCCTATATCACTTCCTAAGCTTAATATGACTATTTCATTAGCTTCAAATAAATTCAGAAAAATATCTGGTGTAATAATCCAATTTTGATGTCATTCTCAGTATTTGACCAAAACAAAGAATAATGAGATCTAACAACAAATATAATAATGCGCACATCAAAGAAAATAAGAATTACTTATAACACTCAGATAAATCGAATGGCTCAAAAGCTCACTGGGTCACAAGTCTCCACTGGTATTCCTCCAGTGATTACTTCACTCATGAATATTTTTCTTCTCCAGTTAACATTAATATGGCTGTGTAAAAATTCCAAGCATAAATTTCACAAAATTCAAATGGAAAAGCATGATATAAAAATTTTAATCCACATATTAATGCTAAAATTCAAAGATTTTTTCAATTTTTTTTCTTCAAATTGACTCTAAAACGGACACAAAACTGAAAATAGACACACTGTAAACCCTCAATACCCCAAACTTAAATTGAACAGTGTCCTCAATGTTCTCTAATCTACAGTGATCAGTTGTAAATTAAAAGAAAATATCAAAAACTGCAAATTCTATTTATCAAGACGCAAGTTTCTGTGTTTCTTTTCTGTTCTACCATTTAAAAAATTATATTCTATTTAGCTTTAGAATCTATCATACATCTATGTCTTTCTTTTTTCTTTTCTTTTTTTCGAAACTATTTTTAGTCTCTCTATTTTCAAATCACGACTAATCTAATGGATAAAAGTAAGGTTGAAACTTGGGTCGATTTTAATCTGACCCATATGACTCAACTTGAAAATTTAAGGGGTTTGGGTTATGTATTTGTATATCTCGGATCGAGTTGGATTGGGGAAAAAACCGCATGAAATTTGAGTCATGTTAGATTGAGAAATTTAAAATCAATCCGACCTTACCCTATTTGACTCGGTGCACCAAGTTATAAAACAACACTTGGAAATCGGTGCACTGACTGGATCATTTTACACATAAATCGGTTCACTTTTCAATGAACCGATTTACTGAAAAGTGAGCCGATTTTTGCGGATTGGGACAAAATGGGAAATTCGAAAACCCATGTTTACTAAAAGATTATTCCCGTGTTGAGATGGATACCCTTGTTAATTCTCATCTAGTAATCTAATTTATAACAGAACTAAATTGGGCCAGTGATTCTCACACGGTATTTTGTGTAACGAGACACAGTTTTAGGATATTGCCCATTTACGCTTCTACTGCCATACAGAAGCATTTAAGAAAAAAAATCAGTGATTCGGTCAGTGATCCGGTGAGCCAGTCAGTGAGCCGATTTATACCACAGTGGAAGGGTCAGTGATCTGGTGAGCCGATCAGTGAGCTGATTTATACCGCAGTGGAAGGGTAACATGGGCAATATGCTAAATCACATGTCTAGTTGTACAAAAACACCCGTGGAAGGATCGCTACCCAAATAATTGATGTATACCATGGGATAAAGTTAGGTTTTTACTATTTTTTCAGCCATAAAATAAGATGCTAAAAATATTTATAATCACAAAAAGCTTTTGCCATCCAAATTTGCTACAACATGAATTCCCTACTGCATGTTCACCGATGGATATGAATTTGCATTATTCTCGAGAGGCTTTAGCTGATTAATATTATCAAATATCATAAATGTCAGTGATATTTTCAAATTAATCATATTTTTAATAACAAAATATCAATCGTTGTTAATATCTCAAGATCTATTGACACAACGGTAAATTCCTGATAAATTCTTGATAAAATCGTGATAAATGATAATATCATGATAAATTTCAAGTAAATTCCTTATTAATATTTTTATTTGTTATATTTTATTTTTTTAAATATTATATTTTCTGTGATATTTTCTCATTAATTTCTCTGTAAAAAATTGAGAATTTGAAAATTCCTGATGTTACCAATCGCCATTAATATCCCGATAACGGTATTTGTGACAATAATATTATCTACCTAATGATCTTCAATTAGATTCATTGATGATATAAAAGGGGATTAGTCTCATTTGAAGTTTTAAATTAGACTGAATATCTTAAATCCAACTGCTCTTGAGCTAATATAATACATGAGACTTACCCAAGATATCTTGTATCTATGAGCATTAGTATCATCTCTAATATGAGATTAACATTCCTCACAATATAATACAAATAGAAAGACTTGTGATTTGGGTACTTTCTTTTTGGACAAAGGGGTACTCTCTTGTACTTTTCAGTCAATAAATAGTGAATACATTAAAAAGTAAAAGTAAGAATGAATGATCCTTTATATGAAATAATTGTGTCTAAATTACTATACCCCTACTTAATTAAAAAGTCTATGAGATTTTTGTACCTGAAACTATTCTTTAATAGACCTTGACTCCTTAATAATTGAATATGCTACATTAGCTAGGGGTTTGAACTTCCATCTCTATATAATTATCATATCTAATAAATCAATGGCTTATATTGATTAAAGTTAAAAGCTAAAATCATATGGTTAAGTTCACGTGGATGTACTTCAACTGGTTAACTTCTCGTCTAAGGAAGCATGAGGTGTCAAGTTCGACCCTCCATGGCCCTAAGGCGGTGGATATCACCCATGTGGATTTTACGCTAGGTTTCCACGGTTTCTCGTGCGTTAATTAAAAAAAAAAATTATATAATTAAAGTGATGGATAGACATTAAAACTATCCACCCTTCTCTATGATCCTTTTTATGTGAAGGGCAAACTAGCATCAACCTAAGCTTACCACCCAAGTGAAAGGCTTCATACTGGGCCCACTCAGTGATAATTCAAGCCACTTAAAATATCATGTTTAGATTAGATTCAACCTTGATAAGTGTTCATTTGATGCATCAAAATCATTAGATTGAGAATTATAGGTAAAAATATTTACGCAGTGGTTTTATGTTAATTTTAAAATATCGAATGCTAGAATGATTTGATGAGTCATAATTTGGACAGTTGATAATCTCATTATGATCTATCTAACCATCTATTTATTTTATTCATGGAATGAGCCCTACCATTAAACATGCCTATAAGAATACCCAAAGTTTTCATCTTAGAACATTTATAGGCCAAACTTACATCACCATGACTACATGTAGCCTGAGACTCATTTAATATATTTTAGTGGTAAAGTCTCACTAGTACAAATCTAGGGGTGAAATTCGGGTTGGGTAATGCGAGTCGGGTCAGCGGGACAGGTCGGATTGAGAAGATCAAAACCCACATGGAATTCGAGTCAGATCGGGTTGAGGAATTTTCAAATCAACTCTATCCGACCACCCTGACCCGACCCAACCCGGCCAAAATTTAAGCTAAAATGAGTTCAGAATGAGAGTCAAGTTAGAATTCGAGTAGGGTCGAGAATTTTGGGTCAATAACTCAGGTTGGATTGGGTCAGTAACTTTGCATCTCGAGATTTATTGACAGTGCAGTAAATTTTCGATAAATTATTGATAAAATCATGATAAATGGTAATATCTCGATAAATTTCTGATAAACACCTTATTAATATATTATTTTATTTATTTTATTTTTATTATTTTTTAAATATTATTCTTCGTAAGATTTTCTCATTAATTTGTGAAAGTGTCATGGGGAGTTGAACCTTCTTTTCTCTTTCCTTTTGCATTCAAATAGATGGAATGGATTGGGTACTAATGTACAAGAGGCATCATGTGGTCATGTAAACGGTTCTTGGGTTGGATTTGGGTACACCTATACTCGTATTGGTTCTTAAGGTAAGAATTCAACTCTAAAGCTGTCATGGCAAGTGATCTGACGGTCAAAAAGCTTCCATCATAAGGGAGGTCTTGGATTCGATTCACGTTCAAATTCCCTCTGAGTCACTCTCCATGAGGTTACTCCTCATCGACTTATCAACGTGTGTAGATTGGGAGTTTACACATACTCGTGAGATTAATCTTACCTTCAATAGCCTCAGATGCTGTTGGCCCTAATCCAACCTGAGGCATTACACCTCAACTCTAAGCCAGGGGTCAAAAATTAGGCCGATACTGTGCGTATCGGCCGAATTGTATCAGGTTTTCGAAGGCCGATATAATTCGGCCGATACATATAGTATCGGCTAGAGAGAGGTCTCTTGAGTCCATTCTGATTTGCAATCGGGTCGGGTTTCTCAACCTATGCCAAACCGGAACCCAAACAAGCACAGCTGATTTGGACCCATTATTGGGGATTTGAGTTAAACCCAATCCAAGTTGTACCTAATTTGCAACGAGTCATTGCAGTCCCTATTGCTCTTTGAGTTAGTACCTGAAGAAAAATAAATCGTCTAGTTTTCAGATTTGGTAGGGTGATATACAAATACTGTGAAATGTTGAGATTTGTAGGAAAAAGATCAAGAACCAACAGGCCCAGTATTTCAGCTTAAAGGGCCCAAGTTTCAGCCTATTTTGGCTGATTTGCGATATCAGACAACGTAGTTTTCTTGAGAAATTAAAAATGAAAGCTGAGACTTAAATGGGCTGATATTCAGCCAAAAGTTTCGGCCCACCGAGGGCCCAAAAATACCATTACGGCTGATATTTAAATCTTCGAAATGTAACGGTATTTTCTTACGCTAGAGTCCAGAACAGGGGCTCATCATCATCATCTCAATGTGGAAACTTAATGGCTGATAACAAAGTAGTAGGTTGAACTTGGGTTCCCTGAAATTGGTTGATATGATCCTTTATTTGGGTCTAGGCCCAACCAATGTGACGTGTGGGTAGGATCTAAGTATATATATATGGATACTTATTGATGACGAAGAACTCTAAGACCTCACCTGTCATGGAGGAGAAACAAACTCAAAATGCGACGGACCTCGGTGGCTCATTAGATTGTATGACTGCTCAGAAATCACCAAATATCTAACTTGGGCCTGTGGGCCTGCTCATTAAGTTAAACACAAAAAACAATGGTATGCAGGGTTTTCTTATAATCCAAAGAATAGAGAATGTGAACGAGAATTTTTTTATTTATTTATTTACTCAACTCGTAAATACAAACAAAAAAGGGATCCACCTTGAATCAAAACGATTTTTCCTTTCAAAATCTACAAACACATCACAAAACACAAGCCACATTGCGAAATTCACAAATACTTGCATCCTTAATTGTAATATCAGGTTAGAAATTGGAAATAGTTTATCTTTTTTATCTAAAGTTTGGTTTAATTTGTTCTATTTGCTCACATTACCATTATCAAGGCTTCATTTCGATGAATTGTATGAGACTTACTTTGCTAAACCCCATTTAAATCCTACTTGTGCTAATTTCTTATTCTAACATGTTATCTTTGGTCTTATTCTATTGTGTAAGCTGTTACTAGGCATTTTCTTTTCAGATGTCAAATTTTTTAATATCAAAGTAATTTTTTAATATTTCATGTAGGAATCAATCACATTATTTAGATGTCTAACATAGTAAAATAATAATAATAAAAAAGTACAATAAATCTAATGAGAAATGCAAGCGTCAAATTACGAAACATTTTTTATTGGAGATGTGGCACCATTTTATTAACACTAATATAATCCTAACAAGAGAATTACAATACTAATTTAGGACTTAGTCAAATTTCAGGTGCTTTAGGGTTTCATGCACTTGATTGGTGGTACAAATGAGCAGGCAAGCGAGGCTTGGCATAAGCCATAAGAGCCTTAGCCAAGAAGAGATTGTCTTCTGACTCTGCGAGGTCGATCTTCGCCTCGCCCGGTGGCGGGCTCCAGGTAAAACCTTGGATCATCCTTGCCAACAGCATCACTGTCATGGCGGAGCCGAGCGAAGCTCCAGGGCATCCACGTCGCCCGGTGCTGAATGAGATGAACCGGAGATCATTCTCAGTAAGCTCAATCGCGGCGTTCGCCTCCTTTAGATGGCGTTCCGGGTTGAATGTGAGTGGATCTTCCCATACTTTTGGGTTTCGACCGAGCCCGGTTCGACTCAGTATCACGTGGCTACCCTTTGGGATGAAATAGCCGGCAACGACGGCGTCGGAGGTGGCAACGTGAGGGAGGTTGAAGGGTACAATTGGGTGGAGCCTAAGGGCTTCCCTAGCACAGGCCTTGACGAAACTGAGCTGTGAAAAATCAGATTCTTGAACCAGTCTCTCTTTTCCCACCACCCTATCAATTTCCTCTACTGCTTTCTCCAATAGCTTTGGTTGGTTTATCATTTCTGCCAATGCCCACTCCACTGCATTTGATGGATTGTCAACTGCTGCATAAAACAACTCCTGCAATTTAAAAAAAAATTAAAAAAAATTACATCACAGTTGGTCAGTAATTCCATAATTAGGGTTTTCCTCTCTTACAACTAATGCAAAATCTGCATTCAAATTTCAAATAAATTTTCACAACAAAAAACAAATGACTAAAACCCTAATTAGAGCATCTAATTAATCTTTAAGGTATATACAAACTTCCTTATCTACACATAGATTGATACTACAGAGAGTGACACTTTTGTGTTAAAAGTAATTTGAACTCAAAACCTCTTAGCACCTAATATAAATTCTTGACCACCAATCCAACCTTCACCGGTTCAACTTATACAAGTTAATTTGAGTTGAGTCAATGAATTTTATTTAAATTATTTGAATTGAATTAAAAAATATGCCTAAATTAAAAGAACATTGTTGAGACATACATTAGTAAAGTGATGTTATTCATTTTTAATAAAAGAAAATTCTTATTTAATTAGATGCTTTTTCAAATTTTACGTTCATGTCACTAGTAAAAAATACATATAATATCTCTTTATATGAAGAATTAAATCTATTTAAATTACAGCCCTTGTCATCGTAAAATTCATGCTGCACTCAGAAGCTGGGTATAAACGTCAAACTTGGAAGGTTGACTACTTCCTGAGAAGAAAGATCAGCTGGCATCCAAAAAGTAGGTCTACTTACCATTAAAAATCAGTATTTCTCAATATTTTAAAATTCTAAAGTTTCTATACATATCAATATTTCAATGAAAATTCCAGTAATTATTGCCTATATTTCACTCCCTTGTTTGAAAACTTCAGCTAAAATTTTAATTTATAATTAAAAAGTAGAATATAATCAAAATATCAACTAATTTTTAAAAAATGGAGACAACTTCTTTTTAATACTTTCATATAAATAATTTTTTATTTTTTGCAATTTTATGAAAGAACAGAGACTGAATAATAAATAATATTTAGAAGTGGAGTTGAGAAATCTTACAGAACTTTGAGCTTTGATCTCTTCTGCTGTCAGCAATGGCTTCCCATCACTGTCTTTAACAGTGACCAAGATGTCAAGAAGATCCTCCGCTCCCTTCTTCTGGCAATCATCTCCGCCATTCCTCCATTTCTTAATCCTCTCATCGATTTCTGTTTCATGATATTTGTTCACAATCTTGATAGCCTTCTTCATGATCTTTTCATGGCCATCCAAATCCAAAAATCTCAACTTGGGCATGTAATCAGAGATGCAGAAGGCGTAGAGAAGAGAGAGAACCGTGAAAAGAGCCTCCATATGTTCTTCTTCCTCGGCACCGGGGCCTCCATTTGCCGCTCCTTTGCCGAAGTACCTATTAAGATATATTTAGATGTTAAATATATTTAGTATTTATCTAATATTGTCTTCTATAAGTAGAGATTTTCTCTTTTATATCTTTCATATTTGTATTTCATTTTCTCTATAAATAAGATTATAAGGTCTCTCTTTGATTAGTAAGACCCTCCACACTCTCTACTCTATGATTTTACATGGTACATATTTTCTTTTTTATAGGGTGCTCATCCTAAAACGGACGTTATCTTTTAAGAGGCATGGATTTTAGTGAACGTCCCATTTTGCTTCTCATTGATCCGTAGAAATCATTTCTTTTAGCGGTGCACTGACCGGGTGCACCGACCGGATCAATTGAAAATCGGTGCACCAATTTATTGATAGTCCAAATCGGTGTATCGACCAGATCATTTTACTCATAAATCGGTTCACTTTTCAGTGAACTGATTAACTGAAAAGTGAGCCGATTTCTGCAGATAGAGGGAAAGTGAAAAACCCGAAAAACTTGTCTCTACTAAAAGAGTATGTCCGTAATAAGATGGGTACCCTTTTAAATCTTATATATTTGTATTTTCTTCTCTCTACTGTGTGTGTTATAGGTTCTCTTTAATATCTTCAATATTTGTATTTCTTTTTTTCTTATAAATATGATGTATGGTCTATCCTTGATTAAAAAAAGACACACTAAACTCTCTTTACATGTTACTATATTTAGGGATTTTCTCTTTTATGTCTTCTGTATTTGTGTTTCTTTTTCTCTATAAATAACATTATAGGGCCTGTGTGTGTTATTCTACCGTACCTCTTGTTGAACATGAGCCTCCTAGTCACATTGCCACTATAGTGCCTCCTGGCACTTCTGACGTCGATAACTTCACCGGCATTGTCGCCGTTGCCGGAGCTCTTGCACAGGTTGTAGAGATAGAAGACAAGGTTATTTGCTTCTTCAGTTCTCTTCTGGAGCAGCCACCTCAACCTTGCAGCACTTAAAACTTCAGAGGCTACAATCCTCCTCATTTTCTTCCATTGATCACCCAACGGCGAGAAGGCAGTTGATAAGTATCTGCGGCTGGAGTACTCGGTGCCCATGGTCAGAGGCCTAGATGCAAAGACGGCGTCATGTTTCTTTAAGAACTCGCGGGCAATCTCCGGGCAAGTGACCGGAATGACATGGGTGCTGCCGAGGCAGATGGAGGCAATGTTGGTGTTCATCTCCTTCATTAGAGACAGAATCCAACGAAATGCCGGTTTGTTGCAGGCAAGCTCCGGGAGGTTCCCAACAATGGGCCATGGGGTTGGGCCTGGCGGTAGGGGAGCCGAGCCCGTGTTCTTCTTCTGGGTATCCGATTGGAAAAGGAGGAAGAAGATGAAAGTCGCCAGGAAAAGAAGTGCAGTGGTTAGAAGAGTCGTGCCAAAAATCAAGCCTGCAATGCTTGGAGGAAAGAAAATGTTGCTAACCGGACTAGTAATGTTACTCGCCATTACTAACTAGTTCTAGAGAGAGAAAGAGAGGCTCTGGAAGGAAGGAAGGGTGGTGCAAGTACCTTTTCTTTTAATACAAGATTATGAGAGAGCTCAAGAGAGGAAGGGTAATGAAAGAGGTCAAGAGAGAGAGAGAGAGAGAGAGAGAGGAGAGGAGGAAAAGATGTGATTGTGAGGAGAGGAGGCGGTGCATGTGATGCTTTATAGTACAGGAGGGATAGAGAGAGGTAAGAGAGAGAGTGATTCGGCACGTGGGACAATACTTCTAATCTTACAATACTACTTATCTCAATTTTTTTTAAAAAAAAAAATTGGGGACTTACTTCTGATTGAAATTCTTTTCATTTTTCCTCTTCTATCCTTCAATAAATATTTACAGAAATGTTATTTTCCTTATTTAAAAAAAAATTGCTTCATTCATACGCATGTGTGCATATCATCGGCCAATACGTATTGTATCGACCGTACACACGATAGTTCTCTGCTGATATGGCCAATATATTGGCGATATATATCCGTCCAATATCAGCCGATATCTATAATATTGATCTTTTTTTAAAAAAAAATATCAAAACAGTGGTAGGCTCGAGTTGATATCTCAGCTGATATCGGCTGATATCGGACTAGATATCGGCCGATATTCAAAATATTGCCCGATATTTTCGTTTTTAATATTTTTTTTAAAAAAAGGCTTCCTTTTGGATTTTTTGTTTTTTTTTTAATTCAAAAAATATAAAACAATAAAAAAATACTTATATTTTTAAAAAAATACACACACAAAAGAGGAGAGAGAATTTTGTCGGTCGATATTTGCACCCCTGTTCATTGGTAAAAAGATGATGGGTTACATTGCTATTATTTTAGTTGGTTGATTGATGTTGGGTGGAGATTCGCATCAACTTGCATGATACACGTTTGAGTGGGAAATAGAGTTGCATGATACACGTTTGTAGCAATGTTACATGCTACAAAAGTTATTCAGACGCAGCCTTGTATTGTCTGCATATATGCAAGTAAATGGTATCTTTGATATATTCAGAAGAGGCGTGTGTGCTCTTCATTGGTAACTGAAGGACATGGAACGGGAGCAGTATCGGTTCTGAAATCTCAAGGGTCCTGGGCGTAATGCATTGGTGGGGACTCTAGGCTTTGAAAGCAATGCAAATGGGTGCCTATAGCTCATTAGTCACATTGACGGTCTTAAGCAGTGGCCTAATTTGCCTAAAGCCAGAGCCGATCCTGTAGAGGAGGTCTTTGCCTATGTCTAGAATCCTAGTTCGCTACATGTGCAAACATGCTTACCTACACACAACAAATAACTTTACGGGAAATGACCCTTTATAATAGAGTCGGACAACGAGTCATTCTTTAACCAAAACTTATCTTACACTTCCATAAAAAAAAGGGGTGAAGGGGGGAATTTTTAGGTAGATTTCCGCCATCTGCAAGAGTAATATCCAAACAACATGTGATTGGAAAATTCAGAAGCTTCTTTCAATGTTTGGATCGGAGAAGTGAAAGCAACACCACAAAATCATACATGGCTGTGAAGCATAGGCAAGTGAGACAATGTTTCACGATTCATGGTTTCCACATATGTGGCCTAAATTCAATGTGGAAATTTCATGGCTGATGACAAGGTAGGCTGAACTTGGGTCCCCTGAAATGGATTCATATGATCCTTTTGGGTCTAGGCTAAACCAACATGAGTTGCTGAGTAGTATATATATATATATATTTTGATGCCGAAGAACCCCAAAACTCCACCTCTCTCCTAGTAAAAGAGTGTTGGATAAACCTCCGAATGCATCCATCCCTTTACAAATCACAAGCATCAAGTGACAGGACTCAAACTTGAAACATTTTATTCTTAATCCAAAGTACCTGGCACTTGAATTACCATGTGTGAGGTAAATATCTAATCATATTAAAGCTACACAACAATGTTTTTCTTTCTTTCTTTCTTTCTTTCTTTCTTTTTTTTTTTTTTTATTATTATTATTATTAGATAATGCAATGAGCAGTCAGAGATGGAGAAGAGAAACAAACTCAAAATGCGATTGGTGGCTCTCAGATTGTATGACTGACAGGGGTATAGATCTCAATTCATATTGTACGTATCGGCCGAGATATCTTGGGTTTTCGACGACCGAGATATCTCGGCCGATACGCATAGTATCGGCCAGAAAAAAAAATCGGCCGATACGGCCGAGATCTCCCTGATGACTGATCAACTGCTCAGAAATAACCAAATATTTTAGGCCCTGCATAACTTGGGCCTGTGGGCCTGCTCATTAAGTTAAACATAAAAAACAAGGGTGATGCAGAGTTTTCTAATAACAAAAAGAATCGAGAATGAAATCAGCTCGGCACATATCATGTTGTTTTATAGACTCAGTTAAACTTGACTCAACCAACTCAAGGATGTCTAGTTACGATACTCCACAGGGCTTGGATGAGTCTAACGAAGACTCGACTATTGAAGAACTCAGAGTTGAAGAAAGTTGAAGATTCAAGTTTCTAAACTATGCTCAATAGTAGCCACTCATCACTACTTTTCAATGATAATAAATATGGGGTGAGAGAATATCAGTAGTGTGTTAGAAAGTTTTAATAATTTTGTAAACGAAACAATTATATGTAGATCATATTCAAATAAGATCATACATGAACTTGAGCCTTCAATCATACTCAAGTATAGCTATGACAACCCAATAGTTTGGTTTTAATTTCTCTTCATGCTTGACTTGATGAACATTGGATCTAAGTGGGTGAGCCAACTACAAATTTCAAATGGTTGAAGTCCAAAAGGCCCATATTAGGCCCAACGAGCCTTATATTACGTAGTTAAATTAGTTATATTAACCTTTTTCTCTTTGTTATCAAAATCTTGTAAGTCCTTTTTTCCAATTTCACCTGGTTACTTTAGATAAGAAGTTTGTAGAATATTGTCCTTCACTCAGCAATGATTTTTTTTTTCCTTCTCTTTAACGAGTTGTCCTGGACAGTAGGACCCACCATTTGGAGATTTTGTTATGTGAATTGTGAAATGCAATATCAAATTACGTGAATATTTTACCTGCAAAATTTGAAACTTGTCTGGTCACCAAACCTTTGATCAGTAAAATTTTGGCCATCTCATCACAAATATGTGAGTTAAGATCACTGGTATGGAACAGGGGTCTGAATATGGGACGATATCTCGGCTGCATCATATCGGTCGATCTCATAATATCAACCATTTTTGTAAAAAAATAAATAAAGAGAGAGAAAAATATCGACCGAAAACGAGATATCGGTCGATATATCCTATCGGCTGAAACCATTTTTTCGACCCTGACATTTCAAAGGTTTTCTTGACAAGTTAAAGGTAGGAAAAGTATATGAATAGTTGGGATTGGCAAAAAGGCAGATGCAATTGGAAAAGATCATCAACCCTGAACCTTAAACTCTAAACCCTATACCGTCAGGTCACCCTTTGAATTTACCCCAAAAAATAAAAATAAAATAAAATAAAAGCCTGTGATATGGAGAATGGTTTTTTATTTTTCAAATTTAAAAGATCATGATTTTTAAGAGTCTAAACTCTGAAGATCAATAGTCAAAATAGAACGAATTTTAGATGAATTTTTAATTTAATTGTGAGATTAACTCGAAAAGAGTTCAAATTAAATAGGAACCCCATTTATGAGGATAGATGGGTTGATGATGGGTTCTAGGGCCCTATATTGGGCTCCTAGGTGTCATTGTAGGTTGAAACTGTTTCATGATTTCCAGCCCAAAGTAATATGGGCCTTGTAAAGCATCCATGGCCTAGGGGTCCAAATATCGGCGAGATCTCTGTCTCGTCCGAGATATCGGCCGAGATTTTTTCTCTCTCTTCAATTTTTTTTGAAAATCTCGGTGGCCTTTTTTTTTTGAAAAAAATCATTTTAAAAGAAAAGGTTTTTTTTTTTTATAAAAAAATATAGATATCGGTCGAGCCCACAACTGATATTCTTTTCTTTTTTTAAAAAAAAAAAAGAAGAAAAAGAAGAAATCGGCCGATTTTTTTTTTCTCTAGCCAATACACACTATGTGCCGAGATTTATATCCCTGGCCAATTACAACAAAGGCAAGGGTAGCCCAGCCAGAAGCGCTTGTTACAGTTGGTCTGTAAATGGCGGCCCAACACAAGAAGTCCCTATTATTAAAACAATAATAAAAGAAATAAGAACATGAACAATGAACAGGTTAAAACCTTCATACATACATATTAATATTATATTTATTAATGTATATCATATTTGTCGTATCAAGTAATAAGATATTGTTAGAAAATCATAAGATGATAATATTCTTGAAGTATAACTCACACTCAAAAGTTAGTCATTAAGAGAAGGGCACTTCAAGTGTTATTTAGAGACATTGGTTTCACAAATTAATTGATATAGGACTTTTTATCACTTCATACCTGCCCTCTCATGCAACTGCTTCCTAAGGTTGTATGCAGAACCTATACTGATACCATATTAAAAAACCATGACATAATAACTACAATTTACAATTTCGTTCAACCGATTTGCACTGTTCATGAATTTTGATGAACCGACTTACAATTTCGGTGAGTCGATTATGCTGTTCATGAATTTTGGCATTCTTTTTTTCTTTAGTACTACAAGTGGAGGACAAATTGGATATCACGGTAAACCCAGGTTGTATACACAAAATGTCCGTATGAAAATCGTTGGACATGTAATATCAACTATTTTCAACTTTCATTTTTGACATTGGAAAAACTTTCATATAAGTGTAGAACTTCCTTCAACAATTGCTGAAATCACATGAAGTCATGATTATTTGATTTTAAAATTTTACATAAATATATAAAAAAAATTCACGCCCGTGCGAGCCCAATAATACTTTGTTGTGCAAATTTTAAATTTATAACTCGCAAGCGCACGAACCATTAGATAGTATAGCGATTAAGTGCGAGGTCGAACCCATCGGAACTTAGGAAAATATATCCATGAAAATACACCATTGAATTATATTTTAAGAACTTTAAGAAATATTGAGATAAATCATGAACGTGGAATTGTTAATCTAATCTATGAATTTTAATATTAATTTAGAAACATACTAAATTTAAATATAGAATCTAATAATTTAACTAATTTTAATTAAGATGGTGGAATTAATATAAAAATATAAACAATCTTAATCTAATTTAGAAAATAAAATTAAGATGCAATTAAATTATTTCCAACTTAGTTCATCAATTTCACGAGTTTTTGAATTTATAAACAAAAATAAAATTAAAGATACCTAAACTACCTCTGTACATATTTACAGTGGAACTGGGTCAAAGAATTATGGAGGCTTTATGTTCTATATTTTAAAAATAATATCAAGGCCTATAATATGGAGCTCACTTAAACTATTAATCATGCACTCAAATTCTTTATCTATCAAAATTCTTATTATAATAATTATAAAATCCATTATGTTAAGAAAATTCAATTCAAGCCTTAGTGTAGATAAAATTTAAACTTATAATTCCAAATCCAAATATTTCATCCACTCTTTAAAAGAGCCTTGAATCAGAAAAATAAGTTTTATCTATCCTAAATATTTCATCCACTCTCCTCGAATCTCTTCAAATAATTTCAATCATAAAATTATAAAAAGAATAAAAACAAAATCAAACTCTCATCATACATAAATTAAATAATTGGACGACCATGATTCTAAATAAATCCACCTCTCCTTTATTAATAAAATTTGAATTAAGAATTATAATACAATGAAATTTTGGAATAAAGACATAAGAAAAATAAAATGGAAATCAAAATCCACCAACCTTAGAACCCAATGTGGACTGAAAATCCCACAGTCTTTCTCCTCCTCTTCTTCCTCTCCTCTCCTTTTCTTCAATGCCCAAGTTCAGTTTTCTCAATGGGAGAGGGCTAGTATTTATAGATGAAAGGAGGTGGAATGAATGGATTGGATTCAAAGATTTAAATAAAGCAAGGGACACATGGAGGGCGGATTTGATTTGTGCTTAATATGGAATGACTTAAAAGAGGTAAGGAGCTAAATTTGTATAAGGAAAGTGGGTGTAGAATCCCATTTTTTACACATGCACCATCTTGCAGCTCAGTTTTGACCCTTTTAACTTCCGAATCAGAAAAATTTGTAAACTACAAAGTTGTAGCTCTTGAAGTCTTCTTTCCAACGCAAAAAGAATCAAACTAATCGGATATCGGAGTAGAAATTTATGACCAAAATACTGAACATATGTCAAACCTTCCTTATTTTTCTCCATTCCTTATTTTCTTTCTCTTTCCTTAATCCACTTGCCAAATTCGAAAATCCTCTTATATTGACTTCTAAATTTCGAATTTCCTCTTGAGATAATGAATATAGTATTCACACATGTGGATTTCTTCATGGGCTTTTCTTAATGGGCTCAATAATTGGGCTTGAGGTCCATAATAACTCATAATGGGCCCAGGCTTTATATTTAAGCATTTTTTCTGTCATCCTCACTTTTAAACCTGCAAAACACAAAATTATACTAATTAGATAAAATTAAATAAAATGAGATACTAACAATAATAAATTTAGGAATAAAATATGTATTTATTTTGCACTCATCAAATACCCCCAAACTTACATTTTGCTAGTCCTCGAGCAAAACAAAAAACTAAAAACTCTAAAAACAAAAATAAAAATCCTAAACTACACCACTTTCGCTGGCACTTTCGATTGCATTTAGCATATGCAACAAGCCTTTAAACCCCTAGCTCACCACTAGTGGACGAGTTATAGTCTCGTGAGGGCTTTCAGTGATGATACCCACAAACATCAAATTTCAGCAAAAATATATAAATCAAAATTTAAAACATCATACAACTCCAAAATTATTTTACAAAACTTATACTCGGAGTGTAGTGTGTGATAGCCAAATATTAACATAACCTTCTTTTTCAAAATACACACAAGTTTTGCAACCACCGGCTGAAAATGCGTTTCGACTCCAAATCTCACAAAAGTATATCTCTCAGAAAGATTTTCGCTCAGAGATTGGGTTAAATTTCTCTCAAAAGTATATGTGAGCGGAATAATTTCTCAAATACAAATATCTCACATATTTATCATCAAAGAACGAATAATATCAAAAAATAATATAGATCTCATGAAAGGATGCCATTTTCCTGAGAACGTTGAATCAAACACCATTATTCTTCTTTATCTATTCTCCACTTAAATACCATATTAACTCAGAATCAATAGGACTTCCTAATAGGACGAAACATGGCTTAGGACCGGGTCATATCAAAGAAGGATAACAAGACTCTAATATAAATATTTTGAATAGAAAAAGTTAGAGGTCTTCAAAATTTTATAATGAGATATTTTTCCTCTATTTTCTTTTTAGCACTCAGAATCTTCAAAGCATTTCTTTTCTTTTCAAATTCAATTCTTTTTTTTTTTTTCACCTTTTTTTTTTTTCACATCCTTCATTTATGATGTATAGATATTCCCTTTCTTTTTTTTTCTTTTTTTTTTTTATTTCCTTTTGATGCTTTTCTTTTTCTTTACTTTTTCAAGTGCCATAATTTTCTTACAGTACCATCCCAATAACAATCATCTCTAACCTTTTCCTGGGTCCTTAGAATAGGTCATAGATTTTTCAATGTAGGCTCAAACTCCACAACCGAAGTTGGGTATGGATAACATAGTTAATCAATAAAAATGGGCTAAATTTAAATTCAAGGCTCAAAAGTGGGAACTAACAAGATAATATGACAAAAATAGGTAGGCTTCAAAGGCTCAAACGGTCCAAAATAATGGCCTATATCACTTCCTAAGCTTAATATGACTATTTCATTAGCTTCAAATAAATTCAGAAAAATATCTGGTGTAATAATCCAATTTTGATGTCATTCTCAGTATTTGACCAAAACAAAGAATAATGAGATCTAACAACAAATATAATAATGCGCACATCAAAGAAAATAAGAATTACTTATAACACTCAGATAAATCGAATGGCTCAAAAGCTCACTGGGTCACAAGTCTCCACTGGTATTCCTCCAGTGATTACTTCACTCATGAATATTTTTCTTTCTCCAGTTAACATTAATATGGCTGTGTAAAAATTTCCAAGCATAAATTTCACAAAATTCAAATGGAAAAGCATGATATAAAAATTTTAATCCACATATTAATGCTAAAATTCAAAGATTTTTTCAATTTTTTTTCTTCAAATTGACTCTAAAACGGACACAAAACTGAAAATAGACACACTGTAAACCCTCAATACCCCCAAACTTAAATTGAACAGTGTCCTCAATGTTCTCTAATCTACAGTGATCAGTTGTAAATTAAAAGAAAATATCAAAAACTGCAAATTCTATTTATCAAGACGCAAGTTTCTGTGTTTCTTTTCTGTTCTACCATTTAAAAAATTATATTCTATTTTAGCTTTAGAATCTATCATACATCTTATGTCTTTCTTTTTTCTTTTCTTTTTTTCGAAACTATTTTTAGTCTCTCTATTTTCAAATCACGACTAATCTAATGGATAAAAGTAAGGTTGAAACTTGGGTCGGATTTTAATCTGACCCATATGACTCAACTTCAAAATTTAAGGGGTTTGGGTTATGTATTTGTATATCTCGGATCGAGTTGGATTGGGGAAAAAACCGCATGAAATTTGAGTCATGTTAGATTGAGAAATTTAAAATCAATCCGACCTTACCCTATTTGACTCGGTGCACCAAGTTATAAAACAACACTTGGAAATCGGTGCACTGACTGGATCATTTTACACATAAATCGGTTCACTTTTCAATGAACCGATTTACTGAAAAAGTGAGCCGATTTTTGCGGATTGGGACAAAATGGGAAATTCGAAAAACCCATGTTTACTAAAAGATTATTCCCGTGTTGAGATGGATACCCTTGTTAATTCTCATCTAGTAATCTAATTTATAACAGAACTAATTGGGCCAGTGATTCTCACACGGGTATTTTGTGTAACGAGACACAGTTTTAGGATATTGCCCATTTACGCTTCTACTGCCATACAGAAGCATTTAAGAAAAAAAATCAGTGATTCGGTCAGTGATCCGGTGAGCCAGTCAGTGAGCCGATTTATACCACAGTGGAAGGGTCAGTGATCTGGTGAGCCGATCAGTGAGCTGATTTATACCGCAGTGGAAGGGTAACATGGGCAATATGCTAAATCACATGTCTAGTTGTACAAAAACACCCGTGGAAGGATCGCTACCCAAATAATTGATGTATACCATGGGATAAAGTTAGGTTTTTACTATTTTTTCAGCCATAAAATAAGATGCTAAAAATATTTATAATCACAAAAAGCTTTTGCCATCCAAATTTGCTACAACATGAATTCCCTACTGCATGTTCACCGATGGATATGAATTTGCATTATTCTCGAGAGGCTTTAGCTGATTAATATTATCAAATATCATAAATGTCAGTGATATTTTCAAATTAATCATATTTTTAATAACAAAATATCAATCGTTGTTAATATCTCAAGATCTATTGACACAACGGTAAATTCCTGATAAATTCTTGATAAAATCGTGATAAATGATAATATCATGATAAATTTCAAGTAAATTCCTTATTAATATTTTTATTTGTTATATTTTATTTTTTAAATATTATATTTTCTGTGATATTTTCTCATTAATTTCTCTGTAAAAAATTGAGAATTTGAAAATTCCTGATGTTACCAATCGCCATTAATATCCCGATAACGGTATTTGTGACAATAATATTATCTACCTAATGATCTTCAATTAGATTCATTGATGATATAAAAGGGGATTAGTCTCATTTGAAGTTTTAAATTAGACTGAATATCTTAAATCCAACTGCTCTTGAGCTAATATAATACATGAGACTTACCCAAGATATCTTGTATCTATGAGCATTAGTATCATCTCTAATATGAGATTAACATTCCTCACAATAATAATACAAATAGAAAGACTTGTGATTTGGGTACTTTCTTTTTGGACAAAGGGGTACTCTCTTGTACTTTTCAGTCAATAAATAGTGAAATACATTAAAAAGTAAAAAGTAAGAATGAATGATCCTTTATATGAAATAATTGTGTCTAAATTACTATACCCCCTACTTAATTAAAAAGTCTATTGAGATTTTTGTACCTGAAACTATTCTTTAATAGACCTTGACTCCTTAATAA
Organism: Chimonanthus praecox; assembly: GCA_022113865.1. Lineage (NCBI taxonomy): Eukaryota > Viridiplantae > Streptophyta > Magnoliopsida > Laurales > Calycanthaceae > Chimonanthus > Chimonanthus praecox. The sequence continues at coordinate 917,814 of CM039090.1, read as the reverse complement.
TTGAATATGCTACATTAGCTAGGGGGTTTGAACTTCCATCTCTATATAATTATCATATCTAATAAATCAATGGCTTATATTGATTAAAGTTAAAAGCTAAAATCATATGGTTAAGTTCACGTGGATGTACTTCAACTGGTTAACTTCTCGTCTCAGGAAGCATGAGGTGTCAAGTTCGACCCTCCATGGCCCTAAGGGCGGTGGATATCACCCATGTGGATTTTACGCTAGGTTTCCACGGTTTCTCGTGCGTAAATTAAAAAAAAAAATTATATAATTAAAGTGATGGATAGACATTAAAACTATCCACCCTTCTCTATGATCCCTTTTATGTGAAGGGCAAACTAGCATCAACCTAAGCTTACCACCCAAGTGAAAGGCTTCATACTGGGCCCACTCAGTGATAATTCAAGCCACTTAAAATATCATGTTTAGATTAGATTCAACCTTGATAAGTGTTCATTTGATGCATCAAAATCATTAGATTGAGAATTATAGGTAAAAATATTTACGCAGTGGTTTTATGTTAATTTTAAAATATCGAATGCTAGAATGATTTGATGAGTCATAATTTGGACAGTTGATAATCTCATTATGATCTATCTAACCATCTATTTATTTTATTCATGGAATGAGCCCTACCATTAAACATGGCCTATAAGAATACCCAAAGTTTTCATCTTAGAACATTTATAGGCCAAACTTACATCACCATGACTACATGTAGCCTGAGACTCATTTAATATATTTTAGTGGTAAAGTCTCACTAGTACAAATCTAGGGGTGAAATTCGGGTTGGGTAATGCGAGTCGGGTCAGCGGGACAGGTCGGATTGAGAAGATCAAAACCCACATGGAATTCGAGTCAGATCGGGTTGAGGAATTTTCAAATCAACTCTATCCGACCACCCTGACCCGACCCAACCCGGCCAAAATTTAGGCTAAAATGAGTTCAGAATGAGAGTCAAGTTAGAATTCGAGTAGGGTCGAGAATTTTGGGTCAATAACTCAGGTTGGATTGGGTCAGTAACTTTGCATCTCGAGATTTATTGACAGTGCAGTAAATTTTCGATAAATTATTGATAAAATCATGATAAATGGTAATATCTCGATAAATTTCTGATAAACACCTTATTAATATATTATTTTATTTATTTTATTTTTATTATTTTTTAAATATTATTTTTCGTAAGATTTTCTCATTAATTTGTGAAAGTGTCATGGGGAGTTGAACCTTCTTTTCTCTTTCCTTTTGCATTCAAATAGATGGAATGGATTGGGTACTAATGTACAAGAGGCATCATGTGGTCATGTAAACGGTTCTTGGGTTGGATTTGGGTACACCTATACTCGTATTGGTTCTTAAGGTAAGAATTCAACTCTAAAGCTGTCATGGCAAGTGATCTGACGGTCAAAAAGCTTCCATCATAAGGGAGGTCTTGGATTCGATTCACGTTCAAATTCTCTCTGAGTCACTCTCCATGAGGTTACTCCTCATCGACTTATCAACGTGTGTAGATTGGGAGGTTTACACATACTCGTGAGATTAATCTTACCTTCAATAGCCTCAGATGTTGTTGGCCCTAATCCAACCTGAGGCATTACACCTCAACTCTAAGCCAGGGGTCAAAAATTAGGCCGATACTGTGCGTATCGGCCGAATTGTATCAGGTTTTCGAAGGCCGATATAATTCGGCCGATACATATAGTATCGGCTAGAGAGAGGTCTCTTGAGTCCATTCTGATTTGCAATCGGGTCGGGTTTCTCAACCTATGCCAAACCGGAACCCAAACAAGCACAGCTGATTTGGACCCATTATTGGGGATTTGAGTTAAACCCAATCCAAGTTGTACCTAATTTGCAACCGAGTCATTGCAGTCCCTATTGCTCTTTGAGTTAGTACCTGAAGAAAAATAAATCGTCTAGTTTTCAGATTTGGTAGGGTGATATACAAATACTGTGAAATGTTGAGATTTGTAGGAAAAAGATCAAGAACCAACAGGCCCAGTATTTCAGCTTAAAGGGCCCAAGTTTCAGCCTATTTTGGCTGATTTGCGATATCAGACAACGTAGTTTTCTTGAGAAATTAAAAATGAAAGCTGAGACTTAAATGGGCTGATATTCAGCCAAAAGTTTCGGCCCACCGAGGGCCCAAAAATACCATTACGGCTGATATTTAAATCTTCGAAATGTAACGGTATTTTCTTACGCTAGAGTCCAGAACAGGGCCTCATCATCATCATCTCAATGTGGAAACTTAATGGCTGATAACAAAGTAGTAGGTTGAACTTGGGTTCCCTGAAATTGGTTGATATGATCCTTTATTTGGGTCTAGGCCCAACCAATGTGACGTGTGGGTAGGATCTAAGTATATATATGGATACTTATTGATGACGAAGAACTCTAAGACCTCACCTGTCATGGAGGAGAAACAAACTCAAAATGCGACGGACCTCGGTGGCTCATTAGATTGTATGACTGCTCAGAAATCACCAATTATCTAACTTGGGCCTGTGGGCCTGCTCATTAAGTTAAACACAAAAAACAATGGTATGCAGGGTTTTCTTATAATCCAAAGAATAGAGAATGTGAACGAGAATTTTTTTATTTATTTATTTACTCAACTCGTAAATACAAACAAAAAAGGGATCCACCTTGAATCAAAACGATTTTTCCTTTCAAAATCTACAAACACATCACAAAACACAAGCCACATTGCGAAATTCACAAATTCAATAAATTGTATCAGGTTAGAAATTGGAAATAGTTTATCTTTTTTATCTAAAGTTTGGTTTAATTTGTTCTATTTGCTCACATTACCATTATCAAGGCTTCATTTCGATGAATTGTATGAGACTTACTTTGCTAAACCCATTTAAATCCTACTTGTGCTAATTCTTATTCTTTATTCTATTGTGTAAGCTGTTACTAGGCATTTTCTTTTCAGATGTCAAATTTTTTAATATCAAAGTAATTTTTTAATATATGTAGGAATCAATCACATTATTTTGTCTAACATAGTAAAATAATAATAATAAAAAGTACAATAAATCTAATGAGAAATGCAAGCGTCAAATTACGAAACTTTTTTTATTGGAGATGTGGCACCATTTTATTAACATAATATAACAAGAGAATTACAATACTAATTTAGGACTTAGTCAAATTTCAGGTGCTTTAGGGTTTCATGCACTTGATTGGTGGTACAAATGAGCAGGCAAGCGAGGCTTGGCATAAGCCATAAGAGCCTTAGCCAAGAAGAGATTGTCTTCTGACTCTGCGAGGTCGATCTTCGCCTCGCCCGGTGGCGGGCTCCAGGTAAAAACCTTGGATCATCCTTGCCAACAGCATCACTGTCATGGCGGAGCCGAGCGAAGCTCCAGGGCATCCACGTCGCCCGGTGCTGAATGAGATGAACCGGAGATCATTCTCAGTAAGCTCAATCGCGGCGTTCGCCTCCTTTAGATGGCGTTCCGGTTGAATGTGAGTGGATCTTCCCATACTTTTGGGTTTCGACCGAGCCCGGTTCGACTCAGTCACGTGGCTACCCTTTGGGATGAAATAGCCGGCAACGACGGCGTCGGAGGTGGCAACGTGAGGGAGGTTGAAGGGTACAATTGGGTGGAGCCTAAGGGCTTCCCTAGCACAGGCCTTGACGAAACTGAGCTGTGAAAAATCAGATTCTTGAACCAGTCTCTCTTTTCCCACCACCCTATCAATTTCCTCTACTGCTTTCTCCAATAGCTTTGGTTGGTTTATCATTTCTGCCAATGCCCACTCCACTGCATTTGATGGATTGTCAACTGCTGCATAAAACAACTCCTGCAATTTAAAAAAAAATTAAAAAAAATTACATCACAGTTGGTCAGTAATTCCATAATTAGGGTTTTCCTCTCTTACAACTAATGCAAAATCTGCATTCAAATTTCAAATAAATTTTCACAACAAAAAACAAATGACTAAAACCCTAATTAGAGCATCTAATTAATCTTTAAGGTATATACAAACTTCCTTATCTACACATAGATTGATACTACAGAGAGTGACACTTTTGTGTTAAAAGTAATTTGAACTCAAAACCTCTTAGCATCTAATATAAATTCTTGACCACCAATCCAACCTTCACCGGTTCAACTTATACAAGTTAATTTGAGTTGAGTCATGAATTTTTTTAAATTATTTGAATTGAATTAAAAAATATGCCTAAATTAAAAGAACATTGTTGAGACATTGTTGAGACATACATTAGTAAAGTGATGTTATTCATTTTTAATAAAAAAATTCTTAAATTAGATGCTTTTTCAAATTTATTCATAGTAAAAAATATAATCTCTTTATATGAAGAATTAAATCTATTTAAATTACAGCCCTTGTCATCGTAAAATTCATGCTGCACTCAGAAGCTGGGTATAAACGTCAAACTTGGAAGGTTGACTACTTCCTGAGAAGAAAGATCAGCTGGCATCCAAAAAGTAGGTCTACTTACCATTAAAAATCAGTATTTCTCAATATTTTAAAATTCTAAAGTTTCTATACAATAATCAATATTCAATGAAAATTCCAGTAATTATTGCCTATATTTCACTCCCTTGTTTGAAAACTTCAGCTAAAATTTTAATTTATAATTAAAAAGTAGAATATAATCAAAATATCAACTAATTTTTAAAAAATGGAGACAACTTCTTTTTAATACTTTCATATAAATAATTTTTTATTTTTTGCAATTTTATGAAAGAACAGAGACTGAATAATAAATAATATTTAGAAGTGGAGTTGAGAAATCTTACAGAACTTTGAGCTTTGATCTCTTCTGCTGTCAGCAATGGCTTCCCATCACTGTCTTTAACAGTGACCAAGATGTCAAGAAGATCCTCCGCTCCCTTCTTCTGGCAATCATCTCCGCCATTCCTCCATTTCTTAATCCTCTCATCGATTTCTGTTTCATGATATTTGTTCACAATCTTGATAGCCTTCTTCATGATCTTTTCATGGCCATCCAAATCCAAAAATCTCAACTTGGGCATGTAATCAGAGATGCAGAAGGCGTAGAGAAGAGAGAGAACCGTGAAAAGAGCCTCCATATGTTCTTCTTCCTCGGCACCGGGCTCCATTTGCCGCTCCTTTGCCGAAGTACCTATTAAGATATATTTAGATGTTAAATATATTTAGTATTTATCTAATATTGTCTTCTATAAGTAGAGATTTTCTCTTTTATATCTTTCATATTTGTATTTCATTTTCTCTATAAATAAGATTATAAGGTCTCTCTTTGATTAGTAAGACCCTCCACACTCTCTACTCTATGATTTTACATGGTACATATTTTCTTTTTTATAGGGTGCTCATCCTAAAACGGACGTTATCTTTTAAGAGGCATGGATTTTAGTGAACGTCCCATTTTGCTTCTCATTGATCCGTAGAAATCATTTCTTTTAGCGGTGCACTGACCGGGTGCACCGACCGGATCAATTGAAAATCGGTGCACCAATTTATTGATAGTCCAAATCGGTGTATCGACCAGATCATTTACTCATAAATCGGTTCACTTTTCAGTGAACTGATTAACTGAAAAGTGAGCCGATTTCTGCAGATAGAGGGAAAGTGAAAAACCCGAAAAACTTGTCTCTACTAAAAGAGTATGTCCGTATTAAGATGGGTACCCTTTTAAATCTTATATATTTGTATTTTCTTCTCTCTACTGTGTGTGTTATAGGTTCTCTTTAATATCTTCAATATTTGTATTTCTTTTTTTCTTATAAATATGATTGTATGGTCTATCCTTGATTAAAAAAAGACACACTAAACTCTCTTTACATGTTACTATATTTAGGGATTTTCTCTTTTATGTCTTCTGTATTTGTGTTTCTTTTTCTCTATAAATAACATTATAGGGCCTGTGTGTGTTATTCTACCGTACCTCTTGTTGAACATGAGCCTCCTAGTCACATTGCCACTATAGTGCCTCGTGGCACTTCTGACGTCGATAACTTCACCGGCATTGTCGCCGTTGCCGGAGCTCTTGCACAGGTTGTAGAGATAGAAGACAAGGTTATTTGCTTCTTCAGTTCTCTTCTGGAGCAGCCACCTCAACCTTGCAGCACTTAAAACTTCAGAGGCTACAATCCTCCTCATTTTCTTCCATTGATCACCCAACGGCGAGAAGGCAGTTGATAAGTATCTGCGGCTGGAGTACTCGGTGCCCATGGTCAGAGGCCTAGATGCAAAGACGGCGTCATGTTTCTTTAAGAACTCGCGGGCAATCTCCGGACAAGTGACCGGAATGACATGGGTGCTGCCGAGGCAGATGGAGGCAATGTTGGTGTTCATCTCCTTCATTAGAGACAGAATCCAACGAAATGCCGGTTTGTTGCAGGCAAGCTCCGGGAGGTTCCCAACAATGGGCCATGGGGTTGGGCCTGGCGGTAGGGGAGCCGAGCCCGTGTTCTTCTTCTGGGTATCCGATTGGAAAAGGAGGAAGAAGATGAAAGTCGCCAGGAAAAGAAGTGCAGTGGTTAGAAGAGTCGTGCCAAAAATCACGCCTGCAATGCTTGGAGGAAAGAAAATGTTGCTAACCGGACTAGTAATGTTACTCGCCATTACTAACTAGTTCTAGAGAGAGAAAGAGAGGCTCTGGAAGGAAGGAAGGGTGGTGCAAGTACCTTTTTTTAATACAAGATTATGAGAGAGCTCAAGAGAGGAAGGGTAATGAAAGAGGTCAAGAGAGAGAGAGAGAGAGAGAGAGAGAGGAGAGGAGGAAAAGATGTGATTGTGAGGAGAGGAGGCGGTGCATGTGATGCTTTATAGTACAGGGGATAGAGAGAGGTAAGAGAGAGAGTGATTCGGCACGTGGGACAAACTTCTAATCTTACAATACTACTTATCTCAATTTTTTTTAAAAAAAAAATTGGGGACTTACTTCTGATTGAAATTCTTTTCATTTTTCCTCTTCTATCCTTCAATAATATTTACAGAAATGTTATTTTCCTTATTTAAAAAAAAAATTTGCTTCATTCATACGCATGTGTGCATATCATATCGGCCAATACGTATTGTATCGACCGTACACACGATAGTTCTCTGCTGATATGGCCAATATATTGGCGATATATATCCGTCCAATATCAGCCGATATCTTTAATATTGATCTTTTTTTAAAAAAAAAATATCAAAACAGTGGTAGGCTCGAGTTGATATCTCAGCTGATATCGGCTGATATCGGACTAGATATCGGCCGATATTCAAAATATTGCCCGATATTTTCGTTTTTAATTTTTTTTTTTTAAAAAAGGCTTCCTTTTGGATTTTTTGTTTTTTTTTAATTCAAAAAATATAAAACAATAAAAAAATACTTATATTTTTAAAAAAATACACACACAAAAGAGGAGAGAGAATTTTGTCGGTCGATATTTGCACCCCTGTTCATTGGTAAAAAGATGATGGGTTACATTGCTATTATTTTAGTTGGTTGATTGATGTTGGGTGGAGATTCGCATCAACTTGCATGATACACGTTTGAGTGGGAAATAGAGTTGCATGATACACGTTTGTAGCAATGTTACATGCTACAAAAGTTATTCAGACGCAGCCTTGTATTGTCTGCATATATGCAAGTAAATGGTATCTTTGATATATTCAGAAGAGGCGTGTGTGCTCTTCATTGGTAACTAAAGGACATGGCTGTGAAGCATAGGCAAGTGAGACAATGTTTCACGATTCATGGTTTCCACATATGTGGCCTGGATTCAATGTGGAAATTTCATGGCTGATGACAAGGTAGGCTGAACTTGGGTCCCCTGAAATGGATTCATATGATCCTTTTATGTCTAGGCTCAACCAACATGACTTGCTGAATAGGATCTAAGTATAATATATATATCTAAGTATAATATATATATTGATGACGAAGAACCCAAGACCCCACCTCTCTCCTAGTAAGAGTGTTGGATAAACCTCCGAATGCACCCATCCCTTTACAAATCACAGGCATCAAGTGACTACGGGACTCAAACTTGAAACATTTGGTTCTTAATCCAAAGTACCTGGCACTTGAATTACCATGTGTGAGGTAAATATCTAAGCATATTAAAGTTATACAACAATCTTTTTCTTTCTTTCTTTCTTTCTATATTATTATTATTATTAGATAATGCAATGAGCAGTCAGAGATGGAGAAGAGAAACAAACTCAAAATGCGATCGGTGGCTCTCAGATTGTGTGACTGACAGGGGTATAAATCTCGGTTGATATTGTACGTATCGGCCGAGATATCTCAGGTTTTCGGCGACCAATATATCTCGGCCGATATGCATAGTATCGACTAGAAAAAAAAAAAAAAATCGGCCGATAAGACCGAGATCTCCCTGATGACTGATCAACTGCTCAGAAATAACCAAATATTTTAGGCCCTGCATAACTTGGGCCTGTGGGCCTGCTCATTAAGTTAAACATAAAAAACAAGGGTGATGCAGAGTTTTCTAATAACAAAAAGAATCGAGAATGAAATCAGCTCGGCACATATCATGTTGTTTTATAGACTCAGTTAAACTTGACTCAACCAACTCAAGGATGTCTAGTTACGATACTCCACAGGGCTTGGATGAGTCTAACGAAGACTCGACTATTGAAGAACTCAGAGTTGAAGAAAGTTGAAGATTCGAGTTTCTAAACTATGCTCAATAGTAGCCACTCATCACTACTTTTCAATGATAATAAATATGGGGTGAGAGAATATCAGTAGTGTGTTAGAAAGTTTTAATAATTTTGTAAAAGAAACAATTATATGTAGATCATATTCAAATAAGATCATGCATGAACTTGAGCCTTCAATCATACTCAAGTATAGCTATGACAACCCAATAGTTTGGTTTTAATTTCTCTTCATTCTTGACTTGATGAACATTGGATCTAAGTGGGTGAGCCAACTACAAATTTCAAATGGTTGAAGTCCAAAAGGCCCATATTAGGCCCAACGAGCCTTATTTTACCTAGTTAAATTACTTATATGAACCTTTTTCTCTTGTTATCAAAATCTTGTAAGTCCTTTTTTCCAATTTCACCGGGTTATTTTAGATAAGACGTTTGTAGAATATTGTCCTTCACTCAGCAATGATTTTTTTTTCTTCTCTTTAACGAGTTGTCCTGGACAGTAGGACCCACCATTTGGAGATTTTGTTAGGTGAAATGTAATATCAAATTACTTGAATATTTTACCTGCAAAATTTGAAATTTATCTGGTCACCAAACCTTTGATCAGTAAAATTTTGGCCATCTCATCACAAATATGTGAGTTAAGATCACTGGTATGTACATTTCAAAGGTTTTCTTGACAAGTTAAGGGTAGGAAAAGTATATGAATAGTTGCGATTGGCAAAAAGGTAGGATCCACCTTCTGAATTTACCCCAAAAAAAATAAAAAATAAAAAATAAAAGCATGTGATATGGAGAATGGTTTTTTTTTTTTTCAAATTTAAAAGTTTAAGAGTATCAATAGTCAAAATAGAACCAATTTTAGATGAATTTTTAATTTAATTGTGAGATTAACTCGAAAAGAGTTCAAATTAAATAGGAACCCCATTTATGAGGATAGATGGGTTGATGACGTGTTCTAGGGCTCTATTGGGCCCAATATTGGGCTCCTAGGTGTCATTGTAGGTTGAAACTGTGTCATGATTTCCAGCCCAAAGTAATATGGGCCTTGTAAAGAATCCATGGCCAGTTACAACAAATCGATAGTAGGTAGGCGAGGGTAGCCCAGCCAGAAGCGCTTGTTACATTTAGTCCGTAAATGGCGGCCCAACACAAGAAGTCCCAATTATTAAAACAATAATAAAAGAAAGGCGAGCGATCCTCATATAAACATTTTGTGTATATAGACACGAGTTTTACTATAATACCCAATTTGCCCTCAACCTGCTTTACCGAAAAAAAAGAATGCCAAAATTCATGAATAGTGCAATCGGCTCGCCAAAATTCTTGAACAGTGCAAATCGGCTAGTTGAAATTCACATGAATAGTAAAATCAGCCTATCAAAATTTTACTATTCATGCAAAAGGTAAAATTAGAAATACACTAAAACTCGTATCGCTAAATACAAAATATCCATAAGAGGATCACTTGCCTAAAGGAAATAAAAACATGAAGAACCTTAGAATTATGTACAATGAGCAGGTTAAAACCTTCATTTTATGTCAAAGGGCAAACTAGCATCAACCTACGCCTACCACCCAAGTGTATGAAATAATTGTGTCTAAATCACTACATCCCTACTTAATCAAAAAGTCTATTGAGATTTTTTTACCCGAAACTATTCTTTAATAGACCTTGACTCCTTAATAATTGAATATGCTACATTTGCTAGGGGGTTTGAACTTCCATCTCTATATAATTATCATATCAGATAAATCAATGGCTTATATCAATTAAAGTTAAAAGTTAAAATCATATGGTTAAACTCAGGTGGATGTTGGTCAACTGGTTAATCTTTCGTCTCAGGAAACGTGAAATGTCAAGTTCGAACTTCTATGATCTAATATAGTGTACCGTAAGGACAGAAAGTATCACCCGTGGAGGTTTTAAATTTCCTACAATTTTCAAAATGTAAATTCAAAAAAAAAAATTCATACGGTTAAAGTGATTGATAGACATTAAAAATTTAAAACTACCCACCCTTCACTATGATCCCTTTTATGTCAAAGGGCAAACTAGCATCAACCTAAGCCTACCACCCAAGTGTATGGCTTCATATTGGGCCCATTCAATGATAATTCAAGCCACTTAAAATATCATGTTTAGATTAGATTCAACCTTGATAAGTGTTCATTTGATGCATCAAAATCATTAGATTGAGAATTATAGGTAAAAATATTTACGTAGTGGTTTTATTTTAATTTTAAAATATCAAATGCTAGAATGATTTGATGAGTCATATTTTCGACAGTTGATAATCTCATTATGATCTATCTAACCATCTATTTATTTTATTCATGGAATGAGCCCTACCATTAAACATGGCCTATAAGAACAGCCAAAGTTTTCATCTTAGAACATTTATAGGTCAAACTTACATCATATTTTTATTGAGATTTAATATCTTAAGATCCATTGACACAACGGTAAATTCCTGATAAATTCTCGATAAAATTACGATAAATGATAAATATCATAATAAATTTTTGATAAACTCCAGGTAAATTCCTTATTAATATTTTTATTTGTTATATTTTTATTTTTTAAATATTATATTTTTTGTGATATTTTCTCATTAATTTCCCTGTAAAAATTGGAGAATTTGAAAATATTCTGATATTACCAATCGCCATTAATATCCCGAGAACGGTATTTGTGACAATAATGTTATCTACCTAATGATCTTCAATTAGATTCATTGATGATATAAAAGGGGATTAGTCTCATTTGAAGTCTTATTTTCTACCTGAGACTCACTTTAATATATTTTAGTGGTAAAGTCTCACTAGTACAAATCTAGGGGTGAAATTTGGGTTGGGTCATGCGAGTCGGGTCAGCGGGACAGGTCTGGTTGAGAAGACAAATACCCACATGGAATTCGGGTCAAATCGGGTTGAGGAATTTTCAAGTTAACCCGATCCAATCCGACCTAACCCGACTAAAATTTAGGCTAAAATGAGTTTAGAATGCGAGACAAGTTAGAATTCAGGTCGGATCTAGAATTTTGAGTCAATAACTCAGGTTGGGTTGGGTCAACAACTTCGCATTACCATGTTTTCAAATTAACCACATTTTTATTGGCAAAATAACAATTGCTATTAATATCTCAAGATTTGTTGACAGTGCAGTAAATTTCCGATAAATTCTTTATAAAATCATGATAAATAGTAATATCTCGATAAATTTCTGATAAATTCCTTATTAATATATTATTTTTTTTTATTTTTTAAATATTATATTTTTCGTAAGATTTTCTCATTAATTTTCTGATAAAATTTTGAAAATTTAAAAATATCTCAATATTATCTATAGGGTGAGAGAGAGTCAGGAAAAAAAAAGGGCTACGTACATATGTAGAGAGAGAGTTTCGTACTCTTGTGACTTCTATCATTTTCAAAAATTTAAGGAGGCCAACAGCCATCTAACCCGCATGGCGCGACCCAAAAATCATGCGGGTCAGATTATAAAAGTCGGGTCAGCGGGTCGGGTCTAGTAGAGAAGTCAAAAACACGCATTGAATTCGGGTCGGGTTGAATTGAGAGATTTTTAAGTAAACCAAACTCAACCCGGTAAAAAGTAAGATAAAGTATGCGAGTTTACTTTATTCATGGAATGAGCCTTACCATTTAACATGGCCTATAAGAATAGCCAAAGTTTTTATCTTAGAACATTTATAGGCCTGAGACTCATTTAATATATTTTAGTGGCAAAGTGTCACTAGTACAAATCTAGAGGTGAAATTTGGGTTGGGTCATGCGAGTCAGGTTAGCGGGATAGGTCGGGTTGAGAAGACAAAAACCCATATGGAATTCGGGTCAGGTCGGATTGAGAAATTTTCAAGTTAACCCGATCCGACCCATCTTGACCCGACTCAACCCTGCTAAAATTTTGGTTAAAATGAGTTCAAAATGCGAGTTGGGTTAGAATTCGGCCGGGTCGAGAATTTTGGATCAATAACTCAGGTTGGATTGGGTCAATAACTTTGCATTACCACGTTTTCAAATTTACAACATTTTTAATGACAAAATAACATTGGCTATTAATATTTCAAGATTTATTGTCAGTGCAGGAAATTTTCGATAAATTCTTGATAAAGTCACAATAAATGGTAATATCTCGATAAATTTTTTATAAACACCTTATTAATATTTTATTTTTTTATTTTTATTTTTAAATAATATATTTTTTGTAAGATTTTCTCATTAATTTTCTGATAAAATTTTGAAAATTCAAAAATATCACAATATTATCTATAGGAGAGAGAGTGAGGACAAAAGAAAGGCTATATATATATATAGAGAGAGAGTACTCTCGTGACTTGTATCATTTTCAAAAATTTAAGGCCCACAGCCATCTGACCACCACCCTCTGCTCCTCCTTTCTCTATATAAACATGTCCAACAACGGAGAACTTCATACTTCACTCACTCCTTCAGTTTAATAGAATCAAAAAGAGGTGATTCCCCTGGTGAAAGTATGAAGAAGGTGTTGATTTTGTTGGGCATGGTTGGATGCCTCTTGCTGGCTGCTTCGCACGTGGAAGGAGCAATTACATGTGGGAGTGTGGTGTCGTTTCTGCAGCCATGCTTTTCTTACATACAGAAGGGAGGAACAATGCCCCCAGCTTGCTGTAATGGAGTGGTTGGCCTACACAACGCCGCCAAAACCATCCCTGACCGTTGGGCCGCCTGCATCTGCTTCAAGCAGGCCCTTGCCGCCATCTCCGGCCTCCAACCAGCCCTCGTTTCTTCTCTTGCCAGCAAGTGTGGCATAAATTTACCTTACAAGCTCAGCCCCTCCATGGACTGCTCCACGTACTCTCTCTCTCTCTCTTTCTCTGACAAAGTGAATTGATAGCATGATATAATTTATTGACGTGCTCGACTTAGACTCCTAAAATTATATGTGGGAATTATTGATATGGATTTTGATTCTCACAGGACACTAAATTGTAAGAAAATGAAGAAAAAATAATATTGTTTTTTTATCCCTTCAAAATCATTTTTTTGTTGAAAAATGTTATTGTAGAAAGATAAAAAAAAAATCTTTTTTCATATCAAAATTCAAATGAGTTCATAATGAGTTTTGTGGCCATCATGGATAGTTTTCTTTGTAAATTTGCTTACCAATACTGATTTAATTTTCCTGTTTGAATGACATTGCAGGGTCACCTGAGGCTTGAGGACTGAATACTGAGGCTCAGTTTTCGCAGTATTTTTATAATAAAAGAGGACCTGAGACACACTTTGCTTGTGTGAGTCTCCTGATGAGGGGTCGGTTCTTGATGTTATGATCAATATTGTAGTATTATATTTGAGTAAAACTTTTGGTGAATGAATTAGTAAAATGAATAGATGTAAGCATTTCATCGAACTAATTCTTATAACAATCGTAAACTTCTCAATCTGCACACCTTTAAATATATAATAATGGACAATTAGATATATGTCTTATAATTTTAACTATCACGTATACAAATAAATACAAAATAAGATTCCATTAAATTGAATGTCTAAAATCTATATGTAAACTTGATGTAAGAAAAGATAAATGATATTACAAAGTTCATTAGAGAAAGTATTACTATTTTTGAAACCAAATTTCATAATAGATTTGAATAGTCTAATTTAGGTGATTTATTTAAAAATTAGAAAATAATAAAGAAATCAATTTGTAAAAAATTAGTATTGCTCTTTTAGTCATGCAAATTGAGGAAGTGAAATTTACTCAAATTATTTGATTGGTAGCGAGTCACATCCAACAAAACATTTTAAGAGTACTTAGAGTACCAATTTTGAACATGAAAAGACACCAATAATTCCTAGAAAACAATTTTGAATATTGAAAAAGCAGAAGGATTAAAACGATCATGCACGTGTCACCACTAGAACAATAAAGGAATAATATTTTTCCATATATATATAACAAGGAATATTCTAATATTTAAACATACGTGCCATATCTAACACTGAAATAAATAGTTATTTTTTTTAAGTCCAAGGTGTTCAGATCTCTTGGAGCAACGGACTAATCCATATATGCAAACGTCTCTATCCATATGTACGGAGAGTAGCCCTTTTGTATTGAGAATGATTTGAACTCAAATCCCCCACGTCTCATGCAGGTTCTTGACCGTCAAACCAACTATTTTCTTCGTTCAATGACATAATATATAAGAGAAGCATTTTCTAATACCAAATCAAGATGTGTGCATTTTTTTTCTTTTCTTTCTTTCGATTGGATTGGTTCGTCAAACGGGCCATCTTTGGATAGTTCATGCTCCTCTAACTCTTTTATTAATTAAATGATCAAAATGAATGGTAAAACCATCAGGTAGGCTTTAATGGGAGCAAAATCAAAATGGAGGCTTGTCTACCATCCATGGTCAGATCCTAATTGCCCATTTGATGGTTATAAATCACATAAGATCATCATTTAATTCGATAACTTCAGCATGTCCACTAACGATAGGCAACGGGCCAGGTTCAGGCTGGGCTTACAGTTATAGACTTGAGCCCAATTAAGATAAGAAAAGCTTGAGTTTGCGATAGACTAGCTTACCCACATGGGTGTAGTTCAACTGGTTGTCTCCCACCTCAGGAAGCGAGAGGTTGCGGGTTCAAGCCTCCATGGCCTAACCTTAGTGTGCCTTAGGGGTAGTGGGCTCATCCATAGGGGTTTTAATAGGATTGTGTCTGAGTTTCCCACAAGTTAATCCACCAAAATTAAGTGGAATCTCGATTTTGGTTGTCAATGAGTGAACATTTTAATTGGAGTGTTTAACGCGTCAAATAATCTTGACTTGCCTTCTTAAGATAGATATGAGTGTGGGTTGAGTTAGTTTTGGGTCTAATCGTCTCAACTTTGACCAAAAAATTAATAAGGTTAGGCTTACTAAGTATGGTCTTGTTGGGTCATGTTCTGTAAGTTTGTCTTGCATTAGGCATAATTTTTCAACTTAATGCTACCTAACTTGGCTCAAACCTAAATAAAAATAATAAAAAGTGATTTGTTTTTACCTTAAAAATAAGAAAGAATGTGCACAGCTCAAATCAAGTCAAATTGATTTATTTAATACTAAGTAAAACTTTGAAATGCAAGACTTTGAAATCTAAATGAAGACAAACTACGCACATTTCTTTTTCTTTTTATAAAATAATATAGAAAAACATAAGACAAATAGGGAAAAAAATGAAAACTATAGTCTGAACATATTTTTGTTAAAAATAGTAATAGAGTATTTAACTCTTGAGAGTCAAATTTTTAAATGAAAAAGTAATTTCTAAATCTTTTAAAGATGTCCAAAAGTTTTAGAAAATAAGAAATTTATATGAAGAAACACTTGATATGAAATTCTTGTTCTCTAGTATTGTATAGTTGCATCTTCTATTACAATTCATTTTTTTTTATAAAATAATCTGAATTTCATAAAAATGTTTAAAAGATTAGAAAAACCATACAAACACCTTATAAATTTTATCAAATAGATTAAGGACTCGTCATTTAAT
Source organism: Chimonanthus praecox (assembly GCA_022113865.1). Lineage (NCBI taxonomy): Eukaryota > Viridiplantae > Streptophyta > Magnoliopsida > Laurales > Calycanthaceae > Chimonanthus > Chimonanthus praecox. The sequence continues at coordinate 901,620 of CM039090.1, read as the reverse complement.
TCAGAAACATTTGTATATCGTGTCATTATTTTTTTCAAAAAAAAACTCTAAAATAAGAATTACCTTATAAAATCGACTTTCATCAATTTTTCAAAAAAATTGGAAAATTCCACCAACCCTCTACAAACTATCTCAATCACATTAAGACATCTCCATTAAATTTGATAATAATTAATATTATTTCATTAAATTATTTTCACAAAAAATACCAAAATTGTGATTATTTTTAAGGGAAAATTTCAAAAAAATGATAAAAATAACTCAAAATTGTCAAATTTTAAAGAAAAAAAGTTTAGAATTAACAAATACCTTTTATAGTTAAAAAAAATTGCTTCTAAACTTTCTTAAAATTCAAACGGTTGAAATACAGGCTATACTCCTGCAACATTACGACTGAATTATCATTTTATCGGCAGCTACTGTTATCATATGTTATGTACCAATCGATGTGTATCAGTATATAGAAAACCGATATATATTATCGATTGTATCGACCAATTTTATAAAAATGAAATATAATTTATAGTTGTTTATGCAAATTATACTAACATGATGTAATCTAATCTAATTTAGTGATTCAGTTATTATTTCATAATTAAGAACTTTTTAATGGATTTAAGTCCCGAAGGTTTTGAATCTAAAGCTAAAAGATTAGGAAAAAAAAAATGTATTTAGATTGAAATTTTGATATTTGACTGTCATGGAAAAGGAGAGATTAATAGAAAAGATTCATGAACTTCAAAATCTTTTATTTTTTAATTGTATAGATTGTAATATCTGACTTTTTTGGTTTAAAGTTTTAACATTTGAACAATTAAAATAATTAAACACACACTAAAATAAGATCTAATCTCATTGTTAGATCTTTAATCCATCCAATTAACCAAAATTACGTTCGATTAATTAATGATTGGTACAATCATTGATCTCAATGAGTTGAAATTCTTGTATCAGCTCCGTGAGATTTTGCTCAAATTTGGTGGGGCCCACCGAAGGGCATCATGGCCGTCGCTTTCATGAACAGAGGTTAATCTAGTGGATGAGATTTAGTCAAAGACATATGATTCTTTGCTTTGACTACACTGAAGCTTTCTTTAAAATATATGGTTTCCACCTTTGACTGATATGTCACTTTCAACAACGCACTAGTCCCATCACTCCCATCTTCACAAATGCTCCCCTTCTTCGTCTAATTTACAACTTTGCCCTATTTGATGTTGCTCCTTGACTTATGTGACAATGGGTTGAATTTTGAGGTAAAAATAATAATAGATTTTTATCTTATTTTATTCAATTTCACCTAATTTAATGAAATTTGATTTTAATCGAATGAAAAAGAAAATAAAAATATATTAATTTTAATAAGAAATGAAAGATAAGATAATTTCCCTTTTCACATAGAATCATTAAGTTATAGAAAATGAGATAATGAGTTAAGATTTTGAAATTTGACAGAGTATTTAGGTTAAACTCGATGGTTTTAAAAATAAAATTTAAATTTTTTTTTTTAATTTAAGTAATATCTAATTATGTTTTTAAGATATTCATATAGAAACTCACTTTTTCGTGTTGAATTGAGTTCATGTCCTGGGTAAAAAATTGCCACTTCTATCTTAAATTCAATGAATTACCAAGTCACGTAAGAAAGACTATTAATTAGAAGTTATTTCTCTCTCGTCCAATCATTTTATTATTTTTACTTTTATAAATTAATAACTTATACTTGTTAAATTTTGAATGTCAAAATCATATTTACTTAAAGAGACGATTTGAATGTGTAACTTTATTCACCTTGTATCCATGTAAATTTATGATGCATCACACGACCTATGCAAATAAAGAAAATATCTCTTGTTAGTGTTGCTATAATTAGTCCAACACATTCAACAAGACATAATCAAGACATATTGTATTGATAAGTCATTTATTTTAAATTTACTTTAATTGATCATATTGAACTATTTGATTCTTTAGTTATTTAAAAGGGTGGCCATCTTAATATAGAAAAACTCTTTTAGCATACATGGGTTTTAATGAATTTTTCATTTTACCCCTATCCGTCCATATGAAAAAATAAAAATAAAAGTCAAATATTTAGAAATCGGTTCACTTTCCCGTGAATCAGTGCACCTACTGGATTATGAAAAATGAGAATTTGAGGAAAGTGATCCTATCGGTGCACTGATTTCTTGAGATATGAAAGTGTCCAAATTGATACACTGATTCACTAGAAAGTGATCCGGTCGGTGCATCGATTTCTGAATGTCTTATTTCTTTAAATTTTTCGTAAGAACGGATGGAGACAAAGTGAAAAGTCCGGAAAACCCGTATCTCCTAAAAGAATGTATTCATGTTAGGATGGGCACCCATAAAAAATGATAATAAAATAATAAAATTATTTATTTTGTAATTTTGAACATATGACGTATGTGATAATCCCTATGGGTTTTAATAGACTTTATTGACCAGCCCTATCCCACTTGTCATCAAGTACACATTTTCAAACCAGCCATGTTCATAAGCCAAAACTTGACATGAGGCCCGACCTAAACTTGTCACAAAGGAACTAGTTTGAACTTAAAACATACGCAATAGCGAATGGTCGACGCTTGAACTCATTTTTACTCCATTTAGCTAAGCGGGTGGGCTTAGGCTCATGGTATAAGCCCATGAAACCCATTGGGCTTTGCAGCTTACTTATCCATATATGTTTTGTGATTGCGTTATTTATCAATATTATATTAATACCTGATAAGTTATACACTTTCAGGTTCAAGGACCTTTAGTATAGGCGTCAAATTTACACACCTGGATTTTCTACCTCTACACACCCATTTTTTGGTACAGGTGGCTAATTACCACGATACCCCCGAGTTTTCATTCGTTCGAACGAATTTCGAGTTCATTTCGGCATTCGTTCGAATGAATTCCGAGTTCATTTCGGCATTCGCTCGAACGAATGGACGCATAGCCTCTCAATTTTGATTCGTTCGAATGAATTTCTGTATAAATTTAATTCATTCGAATGAATCGAGTGAACAATAACGCGCGTTACTGTTCACCCGTTCATTCGAATGAACGGATAGAATGAATCGAGTGAATAGTAACGCGCGTTACTGTTCACTCAATTCATTCTAATGAATCACTAATTCATTCGAATGAATTGATTTTCTTTAAAAATTTAAAGTTATTTTTAAGCACTGGGTATTTTTAAATTTTCTCAAATTAAATATCCGAACTAATTACGAGAATTAAGACTTTAAGGTCTTTTGACACTCCTAAATATTTAAAACACAGTATTTTACAAATAAGGGTATCTCTAGGCTGTGCCGAAAACACATTTAGGAGTGTCAAAAGACCTTGAAGTTTTAAAGTATTTTTATTAAGTTATTATAATTAGTCCGGATATTTAATTTGAGAAATTTTGAAAATACACGGTGCTTAAAAAATAATGTGTATAGTGTATTAAATAATAAAATCTCCTTTAAAACTTTAAAGTTATTTTTTAAGCACTGTGTATTTCCAAAATTTCTTAAATTGAATATCCGGACTAATTACGATAACCTGATAAAAATACTTTAAAACTTTAAGGTCTTTTGACACTCCTAAATGTGTTTTCGGTACAGCCTAGGGATACATTTATTTGTAAAATACAGTGTTTTAAATATTTAGGAGTGTCAAAAGACCTTAAAGTATTTTTATCAGATTTTCGTAATTAGTCTGGATATTTAATTTGAGAAATTTTAAAAATATCCAGTACTTAAAAATAACTTTAAATTTTTAAAGAAAATCAATTCATTCAAATGAATCAGTAATTCATTCTAATTGGGTGAACAGTAACGCGCGTTACTGTTCACTCGATTCATTCTATCCGTTCATTCGAATGAATGGGTGAACAGTAACGTGCGTTACTGTTCACTCGATTCATTCGAATGAATTAAATTTATACAGACATTCATTCGAACGAATCAAAATTGAGAGGGTATGAGTCAATTCGTTCGAACGAATGCCGAAATGAACTCGGAATTCATTCGAACGAATGAAAACTCAGGAGTATCGTGGGTGTGTAGAAGCAGAAAATTTGAGTGTATAAATCTCGCGCCTTAGTATAAGATAAGTTAGAAGAGCAATTCAAATCTTCATTTCTCAAGTTCTTCTTTCCTCATGTTGAGTTAAATTTATTTTTTTTTTTAAAAAAACTTGGGTTTCTCACTTTCTCAAATGGAGAGATTGGGGTATTCGAGGATTAGAAATCTGGGTTGATACTTACAATATCAGTCATATATCTAGATCTTGCGGATATCCGACAATACACATTTAAACAACTAATATTTTCAGAAAAAATTAAGAAAAAAATATCGGCCCAGATCTGAAATATCAAAATATTAGACAGCGATTTTTGAACCCCCGTGAATAGGCCTTTCACTCACAATAAGTTTGGGTTGATCCGTTAAAAAGTTTGACGGGCTAATGGTGGGCTCATGCTTTTATGATTTTATCCATTCAAACAAGCCAGACTTCGGACGGGTTTAGCCGATCAAAAACCCTAGATCAATTGGGGAGGGGCGTTTTCGTCAGGAAAACAAAATGGGGCATTTCAGATATTACTGGGAAAATGGATGGCAATGTGGTAGGAAGAAGAGGGTTCTGTTGAGTCTTTGGACGTATGCGTCTAATGCTTTAATGCAAGTTTGACTGTTGCTTCCCCACTATCCCTCTTTTTTCTCCGCCTTCCCTTTCTACCCCTTTCTCTTTCTTTGACTCTCTCTCTAGATTTTTCTCCTCTCTCTCTCTCTCTCTCTCTCGATTTTTCTCTTCTTCCTCTCTTCTCTACATTTGCATTTGCATCTGATTCTGCTTCGATTGATCGAATTTGCATCGTATATAGAGAGAAATTTCAGTGATTCTTTCCACTTTTCCCATCACCCAAACACCAGATCAATTGACAAGATCGGGGTCGATTTCGAATCGGTAATTACATTCAGGTGAGATTCCTTCATTCTCTTCTCCCCCTCTTGTGAGACGGTTCCTGCATGTAAATTGGTGTAATTTTAATGGGTTTTGAAGAATTTATGTTTTTGTTCGGGTAATTTGGTGAAAAGTTCATTTCTTTCTAGATTTTGGATCGGCAATTCAGGTGGGATTCCTCGATTTTCCTTTTTTCTTTCTTTTGGGACGACTCAAGCATCCAAATTAGTTTAATGTTAATGCTTTTTGGAGGATTTGAGGTTTTCATTAGACAATTTGGTGAAAAGATCGTACCTTTTTCCATTTTGGATAGTTAATTTAATGTGTTTTTTTAAATGCGAAGTGTTTGAACCGTAGTTTTTGTTGTTTCTGGATTTTTGGATGCTTAATTGCAATGGGACTTGTGCTTTTCTTTGGTAGTTTTTAATTGATGGATGTGAAGACCTTGTTATGGGTTTTGAAGGATTTGAGGTTTTGTTTGTGTTTTTTGGTAAAAGAGATCTTTTCTTTCTTGGTTCTGAATCGGTATTTATTTTATTTTTTCGCAAACTATTTGAAAGGGAGTTTTGTTAATTTTGGGTTTTCTGGACGCTTAATTGCAATACTGGATTTTTTTTATACTTGGTTGATTTTTTTTTAATTAGTGAATTGGAAGATTTGTTATGGTTTTGAGTGATTGAGTGAAACTACTTCGGAATTTGAGGAATTTTTTTTTTTTTTTGCGTATATTGATGAAAAATTGTCTCTCTTACTTTTCGGTAGGGAATTTAATGGTTTTTTTTTTCCTTATAAAGTGTTTGAATTTGATCTTTTATTTTATTTTATTTTTGGGTTGTTGTGGTCATTTAAGTGGAGTTGGATTTGTCATTTAAGGGGAGGTGTTGACGTTGATTGGAATTGGATTTGTCAGGTTCTTAAAATATTTAAGATATTATTATGAGCATTGAAGGATTTGGATTGATGATGGCTTTTGGGAATTTGAGGCTTTGTTCGGATGATTTGGATAATTATTTCTTTCTTCATTGTTTATCCTTAAATTTAATGGATTTCTTTTTTCCCCTATTTTGAACTTTTTAGATATTTACTTCCAATTGGATTGTGCTTTTAGGTTTGTATTTTTAAATTGGATATATTTTTTAATTGATGGATGTGAGGGGGGTTGTATGATTTATTTTTTGAATACGAACTTGAGAATTTACGTCTTTATATTGGTTGATGGGATCTCTAATAAATGCTCTTGTATGAGAAAAGACCAATGGGACTCAGACAGGCAATTGACAAATGGATATCAATTCGCCTAAGTCCTGCTATAAATCATCATCTTAAATAGTTTGAATAAATGACAAATTGACAATGACAGAAAGAGGGGCTATGATGATAGGAGGGACTGGTGGTTAAGATGGTGGAGAAGATGTTTTGAATTTGATGGTGTTTTTTTCCATTCTGTTTAGTGATTCTGAGATGGGAGAATTTTGCGTTATTAATTTAACTCAATGAATTTGTTGGGATGACAACAATTCAATGGTTTTGAGTAGATTGTTTTGGTGATTGAAGTTTTTAGGGCATAGATTAGTAAAATAACTCTTATTGAATCATATTTCTATCCAATTGGATCCCATTTACCTGACTCATGTCCACTATGACACTAAAGCTCTATAAAATTGCACCCTTATTTACCATTTAACATTGGGGCCTTCAAAAGCGAAAACCTCATCACAGTAAGAGCTTTTCAACCTGACCCTCTCTATGTCCATAAGTGAGCCCCACAAAAAGTTCATACAGTGTTGCAGGTGATAATTACTGGTTGGGTTGCTGTGGTAGTTTGGATTATGTGATGGTAGAAGATTCTTGTAGTAGCAGTGTGGTTTGTTGGATGTAAGTGCAACTTTATATTTCTATGTATATTATGCGAAGGGTTTGTATTCTATGGTAATTTTTTGTTGTTTAAGGATTTTGGGGGTTTTCTACTCTGCTTGTTTTGAGGTTAGATTCACAGGGAACCTATGGAATTTGATATTTTGATGGATTAAATGTCCCCCGTTAAAGGAATTGGAGTATATTTCTTGGTAGATTCTCAGAATGAATTGTTAAGTGAATGGAATTTAAGCAATTGTTGTTGCTGTCTGATAGTACATATTTCTCTAAGTTCCTTGCTTCCCTGTAATTTGCTTGAGGTTTTGTAAGAAATCTTATGTTTCTACTTTTATTTATTCTTTTGAAAATTGAATTTATTCAGATTTCTTTTACTACTTTGACTTTACAGATGGTGATCCTTTACTCTCATAGTTTTCTCAGTTTGAACCATTATTTGATACATAGGGGTTTAACGACTCTGTTAGGTTTCCCTCTGTTTGAAACTATGGATGTAGTGTTAAGAGTTTGGAGACATTAGGAGTCTAAGAAATCACTCCTACTTGAAATTACATGTGAAGGTTTGATTGCTGGCAGGAATTTAGTAAGGATGAAGGGATTAATTAAGCAATCAAAGTGATTATTATAGTTATTTGGTCACACCTATGAAGGGTTTAAATGCTAATGGTTAAAGTGAATGAATGTCAGCCGTTTGAAGAGTAAAACCAATTGATTAGGATGCTAATACTAGAAGAAAGATTTCAATATGATTCCTTCAAAATTTATACTTTTGTGATTTTTGGTACTTCATTTGAAACAAAGATGGACTCATGTCATTTGTATGGTTTGAGCCTTATCGATGCGTTTAAATGGCTCGATCAATTTTGCGTGATTCTTGTGCACATGATTTGTGTGACATGAACGATTGATGTGTATGTGATGCTTATTTTTCATTGTGGTTTTCTTGTCTTTTATTAACTAAACTTCATTCAACTTATACTTTTAGTTCTCTCTTGTAGGGATACGTTGAATCTTGTAAGGAAGGTCTCTAAATTGTAATCAACTGAGGAGATGGGTTGCTTTACAGTTTTGAGAAGTAAAAAGAAGAAATCTGAGCAGCATTTCTGCATTAAACCTGTTAATCTCCCCAAAAGTACACCCACTGTACTTCCTGAACCACAAACACACAGCCGATCTCTCCAATCCGCCCCTCCTAGTTTCCGCACTAGAACAAAACCTGTCCAACCTGTTAGTCACATCTTGAACAGCAGAATGCGGACTTTATCTGCTCCTTCAAGCCTAAGTGATGCGGAGCGAGATGCCCTCATCGCGTTGGATTATGATGAACATGAAGAATCAAGGAGCCGCAGCAGATCAGCAAAGGATCAACTGGCTTCAAATCCACAACCTCTCCCACTTCCATCACCTCAGAATGTTGCCATTTTGAAGTCTGTGGGAAGCTTCAAGTCAGGCAATGCTAGTGCCCCAATATTCCCTTCTGGGTCTCTACCGCTGCCTCCATTGGCAGGTCCACGGAACTTCTCCTATGAAGAAATTGCATCTGCATGCCTAAATTTCTCACCAGAGCGATGTGTGTCAGAAGGTCTTTCTTCCATGGCTTTCAGGGCTTCTTTAGGAGATGATGCCTTGGGTTCTAAAAGGCTTGAAGCAACTGTCACACGCCTTCTTCCTTCTTCTCAAGTAAACACTTGTTCTCAGCTCTGTAAGCATGTAATAATGTATTATGCATGAATTTTAAATTATGGTGATCCTGTAACTGGGGTGGAAGGGATGCTTTTCCTTCTAAACCTAAAGGGGCAAAAGTTCAGGTCTTGCCTTAGATGTGGAACTGTGCCAGTTCTACTCATCAAACCTTTTCAAATACGATTGTACAATATAAACTTGATGCATTTTGTCAGGGCATCTAGATACTATTTATATTAACGTTCATTCGGAGTATGTTAAATGTTCTATGCACTTAACATGAAAAGGATTGGGATTTGAGACGCAGCGTCATTAAATATTTGGTGAATTTGCATCTTCATTATACTTAAAGACTCCTTTTGTGTATATGTTTCTGAAACATACAGTTCTGTATTTTTTCCATTCTAACCTGGATTGGTGGTGTGCCTTTTTGCCCTAGTGTCTCTTTATCATAGATCATACCAGTGTAGACCATCAGTCAGGAGCTTTGCTTAGCTGTCTCCCATGTAAAGATAAGCAGTCTGCACACACCACCACCTACCAGTGTAGCATGTGATAGACCTAGCAATCTCTCAGTTGGCTCCTATCAAAATATTTGCTCTATCCACATCAGGCCAGCCCACAAATTCTGGGCTTACACATGCATGTTGCATATTGTCTAGCAGCAAAATTCATCTAATTGTTTGCTTTTTAGTTTTTATATGCACTTCCACTCACCTTATAAGTGGAGGACTGGTTTGAGTTTTTTGTGCTGGAATTTATGTAATAGAACCCCACCAATTTTCTTGCACAATGCATATGCAAATTTTTTTTTTTTTGGGAAATAGTATGCTGATTTGGTTATTCGAAGACAATCTTGGAATCTTGTGGATTGGATAGATGCATTTAGAATTTTGTTTTTTATTAACTTTCATTGTTGGTAAGTGCTCCCACTATTGCAACTATAGAAGTTGTGGGTTTGGGTTATAGTAAAAATTTAGTATAATGATGACGATGATGAATAATTTGAATTATTGTGAAGGAAGTTTCTGAGACATTATCTTAAGAAGCCATTGTATATGAAGTTTGAACAGATTCTTGATTTTGTTTGCAGGGTTTGAAGGACTTCATCAGTGAGGTTAACACACTTGCATCCTTGCAACATCCCTACCTTTGTAAATTGCTTGGTTTTCATGCACGTGAGGGTTCTGATCAACGAATATTAGTTTACGAGAGGCTTCATCATGGGAGTTTGGATCAGCTGCTCTATGGCAGATCTGATGGGCCTCCAATTGATTGGTGCACCAGGATCAAGGTTGCTTTGTGTGCCGCACAAGGTCTTGCTTTTTTGCATGAGGAAGGACCCTTTCAGGTGCTTATTGGGCATAGCTCAGTTATTTCTCCTTCTACATAAATTGGTGTCTCCATTAATTTTCTTACTGGATGCTTTTGTTCACAGGCTATGTACAATGAGTTCTCTTCAGCAAATATACAGATTGACAAAGATTTTAGTGCAAAACTTTCGGGCTATGGTTGTGTGAGCCACAATCCCGATACAGAAGTCCCAAATAATTCCACGGTAAGTTATTGTAATTATTATGAGATTACTAGTCTGATTTGACTTGAATGCTTCTTACAAGCCTTGCATTGTATGATGAAAAGTTGGACCTCATTAGTGGATGTCTTCTCACCAATTCCTAACGTAACTATGAGGGTCTACTGCTTTTAATGGTGGAATAACTCAAATTCCTAATTTTCTAGTTTCAACTTTCCGGGTGTGTTTTGACATACGTTAGAATCATTTTGAATGCTTTTGACATCATGGATGGCTTGTCCACTGAACTTTTAGTGTGAGAGAAAGAATCAGAATATTAGGTACAATAGTAATTTTCTGACTTAGATGTCCAACTCAGCCTGACAATCTGCTTTAGGGGTGCAAAATTCGGTATCGACCGATATTTTTCTCTCTTTTTTTGAAAAAAAGGCCAATATCGGCCAATACGTATCATCGTATCGGCCGATATTTGGACCCCTGATCTGCTCTCTCTCTCTCTCTCTCTCTCTGAATCAGCTGATTAATATTTTTCATTCCAGAAATGTGGTTTCTGATTACATGTTTCTTGAATCCATATCTGAAAGATGGCCATCTTTTCTGCGATAGTTTGAATAGCTTGCTATTGAGTACATCCAAATGCACCTCAGCTTTCAAGAATATCAAGCAACTGGGGTTCGGTGAATCCCCTATCAGGTAGCGTTCTGGTTGCTCTTCTTGCAACGATAGAGTGGAAAATTCAGTCTTGCTGGATCCCCTTCCCCTGCCCTGCCAATAAAAATAATAATAATAATAATAATAAATCCTTAAAACTTATGCACTCTAATTCCTGTTTAGATTTTTTTATTGAACTGATTAGAGGCCCAAAGAAGCTTTTTCTCCTACAAGGCCCAAACACGGCATGGAGAATGGAGGTATGCATAAAAGTAGAGTGTTCAACAAATCATTGTACAGAAACATTACCTACTTTGAAGTGTCTAGGGATCATAGCTTCTTCCTTTCATTTGAGCTCATTTTTTTATTATCCTTGGAATGTTAAAACTGCATTTTCATACTCAGTAATTGCTAATTATTCCCTGCTTACTGTGATAATTACGTCTCATGTTCTCCTGTATAGGCAATTGCAAACCTTCCAGTGGAGACTCTGGAGAGAGGATTACTTACCCCCAAGAGCAATGTATGGAGTTTTGGAATCGTTCTTCTTGAATTACTCACTGGCCGGAAGAATCTCGATAGCCGCCACCCCAAGGAAGAGAGAAACCTGGTAAAATGGAGTAGACCTTTTCTAGTCGATGATTGCCGTCTATCTTTGGTCATAGATCCCCGGCTAAAAGGCAGGTTCCCTGCAAAAGCAGCACGAACTGTTGCTGATATTGCTCTAAGATGTCTTCAGAAAGACTCCTCGGAGAGACCCACCATGAGAAATATTGTGGAATCTCTAAAGAGCATTCAAGACATGAAGTACTCTTGCAGGTTTCCGCTTCAAGAGCCATCAACAATTGCTGGAAAGCAGATGTCAAGATCCCCAAGTCTTGGTGGCACCATTGCTCCAGCACCCAGATTGAATTCTTCACCGTCTCCTCCTCCCAAGCTCCAGCCATTGGTTTCCCCTACAAGACCATTGGTGCCAGCATCACTTCCTCCTCGACTTTGTTCGTCTATTGCCTCAATGGAGGACTATCAGTTGCAAAGTGGCCGGAAATCAGGATCGCCAATCACGCGATGGTCCAGAGTTGAAGGGTTTTGATTGTTAATATTTTCTTTGGAAGCTGATTTTTGCGCGGGTAAACTTTTGATGCAGGTACCCCTTGTATCTCTTCAAATGAATATATGCCAGTAGATCAATGCCTGCAAGGGGTAGGGTTATCAAAGTAAAGGAGTGTGTATATGCCATTTCCCTTTTCTTTATTATTATTATTGCTATTATTTTAATTTTTTGGTTTTTCTTGTTTATGATTTTACTTGGTATTGAAGATAAAAGATGTGGATCATCCACCCACACCTCTGTATACAAAAAAGAGTGCAAGCCTATCTTGTCAAATGTTTTCTTTCATATGTTCTGATAATGAAGATTATTGTGTTCAGGCCTATGAGCTCTTAATTTGTTCTTGAGAAATCATATGATGAATTCTTGATTGAATCTACGACTTCAGTTTGTCATCTTTGGGTCAGGAGAAAGCGAGGGGATTCGGTGTGTTGTACTGCAGTGAAGTTTTAGTTGAAGTGTCGAAGAAACCTCTCTTCCTAGAAGTAGTGGAAAATGATGATGCAAGTAAACTTTTGTTGAAAGCATGTTTTTTTCATTTAGTTGGTGATCTTGTAAACTTTTAGTTTGGAGACAGTTTTTCTAACTAAAATTGGAGAAAATTACAACTCTGTGACTCCAAATAGCTGACTTCTTTAGAGGCTTCTCAGAAAGAGAGGGAATTGCTCGGAGAGGGCAAGCAAGTTAGGCCCATACTATCACTTAATGGGAGGACTCCACTGAAGGGATGTTTCGGAGCAAACAATCCTCGAAAATTCAAAGATATTGCTCTGGAAGACATTGTACAGGCCTTTCAACGACAAAATCCGAATAACCAGCGGGGCAAGTCATCCAACTCCACCTCCAGTTACCTTGACCCACCGGCCCCGTGGGATGGCAATCTGAACCGATTGGCGGTGGCCCGATGAAAACGACTGTACTGCCAACTTCAGGGACAATGTGCTGAGGGGAAAGTGACGACTCTGTCTCTACTGATAAGTCCATCTCTATTCTTTCTCAATTACAATAGACCTTATCTTTTTTCACAGAATGCTGAGCAGCCGACTGGATACTAACTCAGCCTGAGTTAACTTTGAGTCATCGTTTCTTTGACCCGCCACTTAGTTTGCACGATCCTAATCTGACTCTGGCCACAACTCGACATATGACTATAATTCATTTTAAATTCCTGTTGGTCACATTAGGTTAGACACATGGGAAGTAGACAGAGATTTTTGAGGTTGTATAATAAGGGTTGCCAAACCCGTGGACTAGGGGGCATGGTAAAATTTTGCTTACCAAAATGTGGGGCCTACACTTTGGGGTGATGATGTATTCAATGAAAATATCTCTACTTTATCATAGTTTACACGAGAGATTATCTTAATTGAATTAATCAAGTGATGTTTTTTTTAAAATTTGATTAAATTATTTTTTAATCATTAAATTTGTGACTTTTAAAATAATTTTATATGGTTTGAGTTATTACTTTCTGTGATATGAGTGACAGAGAATTTAATTGTTTACTGAGTTGACTGGGAAGACATCAATGATGATGGCGTTTTGTCAAAGAACCTTAATCCAAGTTGTACTCCTTTATTTCTCTGTTAATAGAATATTTAGGACAAGATATTTAGGCTTGGATTCATAATATGGGTCTAAAATAATTTCAATGCATCTATAAATTGATTACCATTATTATAGTCATTAATCTCATTAATATATCAAGATTATATGTATTGACTAATGAGACTAGTATAGGACTTCAAGAATCTGCAGGTCCCAGTCCACCTCATTCATCAACTGTTGAGCCTTGCAGCCTACTGTATAAAAGAAGAGTATCTCTCATTTACCTTCTTTGGATTTATTTATTTTCAATATCATTTTTCAAACCTTTTCATTTCCTATAGAAATTTAAGTGGGGTTGTGATGAAAGGTCAGATCAGTTTTAATACCTACTTCTACCTCTAACATAAAAAATAAAAAAATAATTTTGCAATTCTAGCTCAAATCCAATATGAAACTCGATAAAACATAAATTCGAAGAATTCTGAAGTTTACTTTCGACTTGAATCACCAATTGATATCTCACTCCAGTTATACGGTCAAACGAAACATCAATTGGATAAATCGAAACTCTAATCTCTCACTGAAAATTAGAATAAAGTCGAAAAAGAAACTCAACTTGAGAGCCATATGGTACACATCCAAGGCCTCTATTTATAAGTTTTTGTTTACAAAATATTTACAAGGCTTGCCATAATTGAATGCAAGACGTGTGGGACATACTTAAACAAAATACCCCTCAACTATTGATGCAAAGAGTACAAAATAGAATTGGAATCTTCATGGCTTACTCCATGGTTGTTTGAATCTTCAAATGTCAACATGCAATTTTTCTATATTCTTTCAACTTTCCTTGAATCTTTTCTTTCTAATAAAATTACAAAAGACTAAAATTGAGTTTTCTAATAACATTATACATGAAATGATGCCACGAGGTACATTAACTCTACCAAATATAAATATGTTAGTAATATTCAAAAAAGAAATGACTAGTATCATCATTCAAATATTTGAATTTATTCGTACTTTTTTTTCTAAAAGTGTTCGTTGCAGTAACCTTTAAGTTATTAATAATGCAGTTCGCTAAGAAAATAATATGTCAAATTTAATTATGAGTACCAATCAATGAATCCAGATAAATATGATAAAAACGGTCTTTGACATATTATAATGATAGTGATCTTTTTGTTTTAACTCAACTAAAAACAGTTGACACATTGCATTTTGCCTTTGAGACTCTTTTTTTTTTTTTATAACAAGAAAGAAACCTAAGACCCCATTTATGCACGGAGTCTCTTACAAGTCATGGGTTTCGAGTGACTACGAGACTCAAACTTGAAATATCTAATTCTTAAACCAAAGTATCTGCCAATTGAATTACCCCGTGCAAAGTAGCTGCTTGCCACCAACCAAGGGCTTCCAATGTTGCTTTCATTACCTTCTTCCCTGTCTAAATAAAAAATTAGAATGGCATTGATCCAATCGACTCTTAGCCTACATAAATAGGTAATATCGATTAGGACTACGAACATTAGGTTTGTAACACTTGTCATTAACAATTGTCATTTTCATTACAATCCAATTTACATCATTTGCAAGGCATTATAATACAATTGATTGGTACAAAACATATAATATCTTTACAATACATAACAAAAAAAAAATTGGATAAAAAAAAAAATTCTTAAATAAACATCAAACTTAGGTGGTATAAGTATGCAGGTCTATTAGATTTAGATGTTTGGACTAAATTATTTAAGTGCTTTGGAAGTATGTGCCAGAGGGTGGGCCCTATCTTTTGGTTAAAAAATTTATATGGTTTCATAGGTTACAATGGAGGTTATTTTATTGTTAAAAAAGGATTCAATGAATTATCCTAGTTAATTAGTTTTTAAGATTGAAAATAAAAAATATTAAATAAATATTTTTATCTATTATGGTTAATTCAATGTAAAAAATACATCAAATTATAAAAGGTTTGATATTATTATAAACTTAAAAGAGAAAATAATAATTTCAACGGCTTATCAGTAACCTTAAACTGAACCCCTCCTGGGACTTTGGTCCTTAGGAACAAAAAGTTCCCAAACATTTTGATCAAATTAATCAAATTATAATTTTAAAGGATACAAAATTTAGAAACTAAAACGTAACTTAAATTTATCAAAATCTAAAAAGCATAAAAAATATGGCTTTTTAAATATATATATATATATATATATATATATATATATATATATGATTTTTACTTAATAAAAACATGGCTTTATAAATTTAATCAAAATGATTTTTAGCTTTATAAATCCAATTAAAGTGGTTTCTTACTTCATAAAAACATGAATTTAAAAAAGCATGACTTTTACGCTGGGTATCCGTGATTTTCCACACTTAAATTCAAAAAAATAACATGACTTTATAAATTCTTCTCTGTTTCCATGGAATTAAATTCGAAGAAAATCCAATCCAGAGGGGAAAAAAATAGATCGATTGATGGATAAGGAATCTTAAGAAACCTTGTCCACATTTTATTCTCTTCATGGTACCATTGTCATGTTACAAGTTGGCTTATTACCATTGTCATTGTCATTGTCATGTTACAACTTCTTTTGTATATTATAATTGTTTTGTGTCTAGGGCTATTTGTAGTCTAGTTCTCTTGAACATTCTATTGTATCTACACTATCTCCTTCTTTAATATATTCTATTTGATTACCTTTCAAAAAAATTGTATTATTACACAATCAATTTATTTTTAAGCTTTCTAAATTCAATTACTTTTAAATTATTGTTTAAATCTCTAAATTTTATTTTTTTAAATGTAGCTTGATCTTTATGACAAAAGTAATCTTCAGTGGACCATATACTCAAATAGAATTTTTTTCAATGAATTCATCATCATTCTTTAGACAGAAATAGTAATCTCATGCAGCCTAACGGATATGATAATTATATTCATAAAAATAGCGAGATACCTTTGGACAGATGCCACTCTAACGAATTATTACACCATCATGGGAAATAACCAAATTACTCCTAATCAACACTACATAAACAACTCCCATATCAATTCAAGCTTTAAGGAGACTGGAGAGTGACTAAAACCATACCTTTTAGCTTTGTTTTCAAGCCTAATCACTGAGTTACTAACCCTAATACTTGGCTTTTATCTCTTGTCGATCGATCTATGCTTCGATCATGGAAAGTTTTTCTGAGTCAACCGAATCACAGACATCCACTTTCGTATTAGTTGCAACCATACTGGTTTCTCTCTTCATCTTCCTGTACAATGTTCTGCAGAGGGAGTCGAAGGGGAGAAACCTGCCGCGAGGATCTCTAGGGTTTCCGGTGATCGGCGAGTCATGGAGTTTCCTCCAAGCTCAAAGGGACGACAAAGGAGATGAATGGATGAATGAAAGGATAGCAAAATATGGCCCTGTGTTTAAGACCTCACTATTGGGAAATCCTACTGTGGTTGTCACTGGCCAAGCAGGTAACAAATTTATTTTAAATGCAGACCAAGAGGTTCTTCCATCTGAACAGCCCAAAACAATCTCAAGAATAGCAGGAAAGCATAACCTCTTTGAACTCCCAAAGAACAGGTATTTTTTGCATTTTTTTCATTTTGTGCAATGTAATTAGTGATATTTTTCATTAAGGCTTTAAATAGGGTGCAACTCAAGTTGGCTCAAACCAGGGCCGGCCCTGGGCATAGGCGGTGTAGGCCACCGCCTAGGGCCCTCAGACAGAAAGGGTCCCCATACACTTAAATTTCTTAATATACCAGTTACAAAGGGCCTCTGAAATCTCACTCCGCCTAGGGTCCCTGAGATTTTAGGGGATCTCAGGGCCGGCCTTGGCTCAAACCAAAGCTGCATGAAAAAAAAAACTGTTAAGAAAAAATATCAAGTTCTAGTTTGAAGTCGGGCTGAGCCTAGTGCATGAAAATCTGAATTAGGACAGAATGCTGTATTTGAGCCAATAGAAAAAATCACACATCACGAGTGGACCTTTAGATCTTTAAGTTTATAAGCATATGGGCACCCTTTCCTTTCAAGTCAGTTTTTAAAGATGAGTTATATTCATGTGTTTAATATGATATCATAGTAAGAGTACCACAAGGATGGTCGGGTTCATAACTCCAACCATGTGTGGACGGGGGAGAGTCGAGGATATCCAACCCTGACGTTGAAGGAGAGTGTTAACAAAATGGACCTTTGGATGTTAGGGTTTATAAACACATGGACACTACCCTCTTCTTTTAAGTCGGTTTTTCTCATGTGTTTTAATAGTTCTCACATAATATGCTTAGAAGCAAACTCAAGCTCAATAAGGAACCATGTCAAGCTTGACGAGCTTAGTAAGCTTGAGCTTCACTTGGAAAAAATGGTGAATTTATCTATTATTACATTTTTTAGCCAATAGTAAGCACATTATATGGATGCATATATACTTTAATGTATCCACTAATCCATGTTCAAATATTAATATTTAAAATTTATTAATATAATACATCGACAAAAGGTTGTTTATCTATTTATTTGAGGAAAGCAATTCCATAGAAAAATTATGTTTAGGTTCATTTCATGTCAACTAACATGTGCTTTGAAATTCAATCTTGTGTTGGGTTGTTGAAAATGTACATTTTCATTATTTAAGTCAATATTTATTTTTGTTGAAAATGATAAAATAAAAAATAAAAAATTCTCTTGGCTAGAGGAAACCTTCCACTTTTCCTTGTTAAATTTTACCCCCTCTTCTCTATTATGTATTTTTGACAAAGAGCTCTTATTCCATGGAAATAAGAAATTTAATGATGTTGATAATGATCTTATTTTTCATGTTTTTGATAATTTCTTCTTGGTTTATGTAGGTACAAACTTGTAAAAGGAGCCTTAGTAAGCTTCCTCAAGCCTGAAAACCTTCAACAATACATAGGAGTGATGGATGATTTGGTTAGAACCAAAATACTTAGTGAAATGAAAGGCAAAGAGACCATCAAAACAGTCTCTTTCATGAAGAACCTTGCATTTGATGTTAGTTGCACTCTTCTCTTCGGTTTGTTTGATGAACACACCAAGGAGGCTTTGCTTGAGGACTTCTATGAAGCCCTTAAAGGGGTGTGGTCCATTCCGATCGACTTCCCCGGCACCGTATTTAGAAAATCTCTCAATGCACGTGCAAGGATCATCGATCGGATGTTGCCGATCGTCGAGATGAGGAAGAAGATGGTTGAAGAAGGGAATTTGAACGCGAAAAGTGACGTGATTTCTTCCCTTGTTGCATTGAGAGATGAGGATGGGAAGCCTATCACTCAAGATGAGATTATGGATAATATAATCACAGTAATAATAGCAAGCCATGACACAGCTGCAATTCTACTCAGTTTGATGGTTTGGAAGTTGGCTAGAGATCCCAAGCTTTACAAGCATCTCCAACAAGGTAAAAAAATTAACCCAACATCAACAAAAGTTCTCTAAGATCCACCAAAGAAAGGCTCCTAAACAAAGCTGTGGTTCCATGTTATAAAAAGTTATTAAAAAGATAAAAAATCACCATGTAGTAAAAACACAAATAATCACATAAAAGGGTAATCACAACTTTTATAATAGATTTCCGCTAAACATCTACCCTACATAATCTTAGGACAAAGTATCTAGCCCAAAAGGCTAGCCTATTAAGTAGAGTGAGCCAAATCTTTTATAAGTCTCTAAATCTTCTCATTCACAACTAATGTGGGATTCGTTCGCTACCCCAACATTAAATAAGAGAGATGTTTTACAAACATTCATAGAGAAATTCAAATCCTCTATAAAAATGAGGTTGAAATAAGAAATCAGACACATTCAAAAGAACCATCTTGCAGTAGTTAAACATTTATAAAAATCTTGCGTGTTAGAGATCTCTAGTCTAATGAGACTCAAACCCTTCATTCTCATTATTTTCTTCATCTATATTAGAGTTTGATCAGAATAAAGAAGATGGATTTCTAACATGGTTTTTCAATCTTTGGTGTAGCAGAGCATCTGGAAATTCTAAGGGAGAGAGAAGGAAAAGAAGGTAAGCTAACATGGAATGAAGTGCAGAAGATGAAATACACATGGAGAGTAGCACAAGAGCTGATGAGACAATTTCCTCCAGTATTTGGTAGCTTTAGAAAAGCCATTCGAGACACCAGCTTTGTAGGTTATGACATCCCCAAGGGATGGCAGGTGAACTCATGCATCTTCCCACCACCACCTAAAGTGGTTCATGGCCAATTTCATTATGACTCTGTCAAATTTTTTTTTTTTTACCAAAGTGTTTAGGCCTCTTAGAGAACTCTATTAATTTTCAGGACATGTGTAAGTCTTACTAACTATATACATTAAATAATTCTACTAGGAGTCATCATTTGTGATAGAGTGGAAATTGAACTCACGACTCTCACTTCTTAAATCGGATTCTTTAGAGACGAGATATCGGCAGATATCACTCTGTCTCTTTCTCCTGTTTTTTTATTTTTTTTTAAATATCAGCTAGTATTTTTTTGTTTGAATTTAAAATAAAAATAAAAAACAGGCTTTTTTAAAAAAAAATCTGAAAATAAAAAAATGCAAATATCGGCCAATATTGGCTGGGCCCATGTCCGATATTATTTTTTTAAAAATAAAGAGCGATATTATTTATATTGGCTTATATCATATACGTACGGCCGATATGGAATGTACATTTGATATTTGTTTCCTTAGTTGAGAGTAACTTAAATCCAAAAACTTTCACACTTAACGAGTTTTTGACCACCAAATCAATCCTCACGATTTAATCTTTTTTCATAAACCGTAATCTCAGAGTCCATCTCTCATGTGCATGATTACATGATATCACCATTTTGGTGGGTCCCACAATAATGCGGTTCCTTTTTCTTTTTCAGGTGTTTTGGTCGGCCCCACCAACCCACATGGACGAGGGGATCTTTGTGGAGCCCACCAAGTTTGACCCATCTCGTTTCCACAATCCAACAAAGCCAATCCCTCCCTTCGCCTACATTCCTTTTGGAGGTGGGGTCCACATGTGCATAGGCAATGAATTTGCAAGGATTGAAGCCCTCACAACCATCCATTATCTGGTCACTAATTTTGAATGGTCACAAGTGATCCCTGATGAGAAGATTACACGCCGACCGATGCCTTATCCATCCATGGGCCTCCCAATCAACATCAAACAAATTTCTCCATCTTTTTAGATTTGTGATGCTTGATTTACTTTATATAATGTATGAAACTTGTTTAGAAGTGTATTCTGTATAGATTTGAACATGATTGAGTTTTAAATTTTGATGAAAATCATAGTATTAACCTTAAAATATGTTAAAACAATTGACTGATATTTTAGTGATCTCAGCTATTTTAAAATTAGATTTTCTTATATTTAAAGATCACTTGAAATTCAAAAAATTTGGTGAGATGAAATTTTGGTCATATTTCTAAAAAAAGACCAAAAGAAAATTTTCAAAAAAGGCATCTTTAGTGAAAAATGTTTAGGAGATCAAACATGAGCCGACCTGATTGCTTAACAAAATGGGTCGGATCCTGGAGTCCATTTGTATTTCGTGGACCAATTTGTACAGTCTGATAATATTCAGGCGGGACGGAGATGGGTTTGAAAGTCCGTCGAACTCACTTACCGATAAAACATAAGAGCGAAACCCTAACTCTCTTTTCTCACTCTCACACTCCTTGTCTCTGGTTTCTCTCACGAGTCATGTCTCTTCCACTTCACTACAACTCGTCTCTCTCGTGACTCGTCCGTCTTCACTTAATGGAAAATGTATTGATGAAAATAATAAAATTTAAGTGTAGTATATAAAATATTTAAAATTCTTTATATATTGTAGACATTCCAAATCGAACCATACCTACATACCTTCGTACCCGAGACTCCTCTGAACCATCTAGGAACCTTGGACTGAACCTTTCCTCACGTTTAAGCCCAAGCAAGTCCATTTCCTAAGTCAAGCCCAAATAAAGCCCGATTAACCCAAAACCAAATAGAGCTAAAATACCCGATAGGTCCTCTGAAACGACCCCAGTTGTTGGCAGACCCGATTGCAGATATCCCAGGTGCATGTTACCAAACCCGATTGATAACTCCCTATTAGTACTAGACCTAATTATGTGAGAACACATCTGGGTCAGGCGGATTGCGTTGAGTTTGGGCCCGTTGTCACGTTTTGGGTTTCATTGGGTTTTCATATTAAAGCCTGAAGGGCCTTGTCAGATTTAAGGGTGTCACCTAAAGGAGCAGGGGTCGAAATCTTGGTCGATATTGTGCGTATCGGCCGAGATATTTCTGGATTTCCACAACCGAGATATCTCAGCTGATACACTTAGTATCGGCTAGAGATTAAAAAAATCGGCCGATACGGCCGTGATCTCTGCCGAATATCGGCCAATTTTTATTTTTTACTTTAAAAAAATACAAATATCGGCATGGGCCCAGTCGATATTCATCCGATACGAGTGAATATCTGCTGATATTTATATTTTTCAAATTTCTTTAAAAAAAACAGCCTTTTTTATTTTTTTAAATGATTTTTTTCAAAAAAAAAAAGGCCACCGTGATTTTTTTAAAAAAAATTGAGAGAAAAAAAATCTCGGCCGAGATGATATATCACTTATAATAAAGGATTCAACGAGCCGATTCGAATGGCAAAATGTACAATACAGTAAAATCCGTGTCAGGTTACATAAAATGTCCGTGAGAGGATCGCTGTCTTTTTATCAATGATAGTACTTATAAAAAAGATAGTAATACTCCCAAGGGCGTTTTGTATAATTCGACATAGGTTTTACTGTATTACTCATTATACCCTTCACCTAATGATTTTAGTGATCCGATTTCAGTGATGCAGTCAGTGATCCGATTTGTTATTCTATATAAAAAAAATAATAATCTCACTTAAATAAATTTCAGTGATCCGGTCAGTGAGCCAATTTTTGACATTTTTTTTAAAAAAAATCGATATGGCAGGACAAAGGTAAAGTATGAAATCCACAAAATCCCGTGCAAAGGTTCAAATATCGACCGATACATATCGTATCGGCCGATATTTCTCGGTTTAAAAAAACCGAGTAATATCGGCCGATACGATAAGTATCGGCCGTACATACTGAATATCGGCCGATATGGCCGATATTCGGTCCGAAATATCGGTCACAATATCGGCCGATATTCATAAATATCGGTATTTAAATTTTTATTTTTATTTTTTTAAACACCGATACGGGTTTTGACGGTTTTTACACGGTTTTTTGCGGTTTTTCGTTGTTTTCCACGGTTCAGGATTTACGGTTCTCACGGGTATTCACGGTTTTTTTCGGTTTGTCACGGTTTTTTGCGGTTTTTTCACGGTTCCGATATCGGAGGAGAGAGAAAATGCCGATATCAGTATGAGAGATAAAATTATTGGCCGAGCCAATTTTTAAACCCCTGATCCCATATACGGTTAGACAAAACAAAATACCCGTGGAATGATTGCTATCCTATAAAAAATCAGGACCATTAGATATCAAAATCATTATCTTCAAGGGTTTCACAATCAATGGTAAAAATGAAGATAATTTTACATAGATTTCAATCCAATGGTAAGACTAAGTCGAAATAGATTCAAATTGGATATAAATCTAATTCATGAAGTGTGTGAGAAAGAATTTGAAGGGGTAAAAAGATAAAGTGGACTATGTGAGCCCCACATGAAAATCAACATAAATAAAAAATAAAAAATCTCCCATGAGTGCACTTCGCACCGGTGAACCTTGAATGTCATATGAACTGACATAACTCGTATCGTTCAATATAACAATTTCAATTATATCAGATGTTAGCAAGGTTCAAAATCTTAACTATTCTAATAGGTCATGCTTAGAGGATGGATCCCATGCTGTGAAAAAAAATTAAATTGATGAATAGGTCATTGTGGACTCCATCAATTGTCCAAAGTGAGACAATTGAATCGTCGTATCCCTTAATTTTTTAGATAAAAAGTAAACAATTGATCAATATTTTATTAATCATAATCAATCTAAAGGTGAGAATGCATCAAATGAATATATAAAAATATTAGATAAAAGCTTAAAGAATAAAATAATAATTTCACCAATTTAGATTTGCCATTAAGTGGGTCTCACATGGGCCTTTCAGCCGAAATGAGAAAACACCTTAGGCTGCGTTTGGATGGAGGTAGGGGGCTAAAAATTACTCCAAGTGAGGTAAAAATTCAAAAATTCACTCCTCTCATCACCTTTTTTTAATATCCCATTGAAGATTTGGGTATTCAAGGGTAACCCCAAGCTTATAGGTGACCCCAGGTGAAAGGTGACTCTATAAAATTACCCTTCATCCAAACGCAGCTTTAGTGTTTTATAATTTTGCCCAAACTTAATTGGTTTAACTTAAATGATATACTCTCTTGAGTATGAATTGAACTTTTTTCATAGAACTACACTAAGCTGACATAATTGAAACATAAGATTCAGCGACTGCATTTGAATTTCATAATATTTAATAATGGAATAGAGTTTTTTTTTTCAAATCTTTAGGTAAATGATAAACAATCAATCGTATTTAGTTTTGTAAAGACCAAAGTTTCATTCTTAAATAAAAGGCAGAGGAAACCTCTTTCAATGATCATAATTTTTATATATTTATGATACAGAGGAGTGGTTTGATAAAAAAAATCAATGGTTATACCTTTGTAAAAGAATGATGGACACAACACATATTTTAATAAGAAAATTTACAAGTTTTTTTTCTGTTAAGGCTGTCTTTGAATTGATATTTTATTTTACATGGTTGACTGTTATGTAATGAGAATGATATGGGTACACGTGTATGAATTTTTATCATCATGTGATCAACTTGTCCCTATATTTTAAACTTTTATACATCAATGACTTATACGAGTAACATTTGTTAGTAGAGACAGGTGAGGTGAAATTCCTATTTTATCTCTATCGGTGTACCGCTCATCAAGTACCGGTATACCAATATGTAGAATATATACATGCAGCGATATGTTATCGGTACACTGATACTTGATATCGATACACCAGTAGAGATAAAATGAGAATTTATTCGATCCCGTATTTCCTAACTGATTTTACCTTTGTTAGAATGGATGGCCATAATCTTAAATATCTAAGAGGACAATTTTACATAGCTAATAATTAATTTGTAGCGAAACTTTCTTCATCCGATATCTATGTGGTTGACATCTATGTAGAGTGCAAAATCCTTTCGGTGAGGAGTCTTATTTATTAGTGTAGAAGATCCATTTGATCAGAAATCTTATTAGTTAGGCAAGTGTCACTAGAAAAAATTATCAAATTATAGTAGAGACTTTGAGACTCTCTCCTCCCTCTTGTGTGTGTTTTTGTGAAAATAATTGAATTTGAAATCATAAGATTTTTTTTTTTTTCAATGATGAGTTAGACTTTCATTCAAAAGAGGGAAGCCCAAAAAAGATACAATGAAAATAGCTCACAACTCGGGCGAGGCGAGCCAAGCCCAATTTTAGCATGACCATTTTCATCTCTCTATTTGTATGTGTAAAAATTAGTCTAATGTGAAATTATGATTTTTATCATGACCATTTTCATTTCTTTTGCACCTATTATATTATATTAAGGCTGAAACTCAAGTGGGTTGATTCGAGTTTTAATAAATCCAACCAACCCATATAAAAAATTATTGAATCTGACTCGAATTGCTCAATCTAACTCAACCCGAATTGTTGACCCAACTTAACCCGAGTGTTGGCCCAATTCAACCTGAGTATTATATTAAATTTTTTTAGTGGATCAGGTTGGGTGAATTCAGGTCAAATTGGTCAATTTTTTTAAAAAAAAATTGATCGGAACCGACCTGAATTTAATTCAGGATTCTTTTTCTTCAATCCAACTCGACCCTAATTTTAAAAATGTAAAATTCAACCCACTTGATTTCTCAATTCAGATCATACGGGTTAGATTAAAGCTCGACCTAAATTTCACCCCTATATTATATGTTTTATTTTTACAGCAATTAAGCAATCATGTTATATTCTTAGTTTCTCATTTTTAAGAAATCATAAAAAGATATCATTTAGAAAAGGAAAAAATAATCATAAGAGGACATGAACCTTTAGCAAACCAAAAATTTGAAAAGATGTTTGGAGTCACTACAAATTTAAATAATGGAAAAGGTGTCATTCACCAACAACTAGATGTCCTCAACACTCTACCTATCATGAACTTTCGATTACGGAGTAATGATTTGATTGGGTTATCTAAAACACACACTTAGCCCAACATTATCCACATGTACACAGCTATGGTAATTAAAAGAAAAAACAAATTATAATTAATTAAAAAAATAAAATTAACAATTAAAGTGATTTATTCACATTAGTAAATAATTAAATATAATTTTAATTCGTAGAATTCAAGGCTACAAAAGTAGCAACTATTCATTGCAAGAAATTCAATTCTTACTTATAAAGACAATATTCAAGTGAACTTACAAATTTAATCATGATCAAGTGCTTTTTGAATGGTCTCATATGTTATTTGTGATTGATGTCTATCATTAAAATATCTTAAGTTTTCTTAATACAAAAGATTTACTTGTTATTAGTATTGTTGAGTTTGTATTCTTCTTTAGATCCCTTGTTTCACTCCAATAATAACGTATATCGGTATATAGAACATAATTTAGATCATGCTACATTTTTTATTTTCCTGAATCACTATTTATGTCATCTCATCATAGAAAATAATCTCAAATATTGTATTAATTTGCGGCTATGAAGAAAAAATTAGTAATACAATTAAAATTAAAATTTAGGCAACATGAATAGTATCTCATGCAGAATAATTCAGTTGGGACTTGGGAACATTGATTTCAAATTTCCGTACCGTAATCCGGTCGTTATCGGAGGAAATTTAGTAGAACTCCTCCTCCTCCTCCTCCTCCTCCTCCTCCTCCTCCGTTAATAAAAAATCAATCCTAAGTAAACGTGTTACTCAATAAAAAGACACGACGGTCTTCTTCTGGTACACACGTGAAACACGTGGTCTGAGTAATACGACGTGTGTCATCACCTGCTATTGGGAGGCTACCAGTCAAATACCCCAACACCACTAGATTTTGTTCATTTTTCAAGCTTTAAGAAATAATTTACTTCAAATTATGAAAACTATCGAATAAATAATATAAGGAAAATCTAGAAAAATATTGACCAAATAATCCTGCCGGAAGTTCAATAAATAATTCTCTATTATATTTATATTCTATCTTAATTAATATTCATTTAATGAATCCTCAACATTAGATTAAAAATGATTGGTGAAAATATATATTTAATAATTCATTTTAATTTTAAAATATCAAGAAATAAGATTAATGAATCCCATTTTTTATAGATTAATTGTTTATATGATCTATTTAATATAAATTGAGCTCATGTAGGCTCTTGCACCTTAAAAAAGAAAATTGCATCATCAGTTTTTCTTATGATGCACAAAATTTATTGAAAATTTCAAGTTTATCCTTATTTTTTTAAAAAAAAAAAAAAGGAAAGAAGAAATAAAAAAAATTAAAATTTCTTTTTAAATTTGGTGCACCATGAGAAAAACTTATGGTGCAAAACCCACTATCCAAAAAAAAAGCTCTATCATTTTATTATTTGTCTTGTTATGAGTTGAGTTTGTATCTTACAAGATATCTTAATTTTATAATTTTAAATATAAATGATCTAAAATATATTATATTTAATTGTGGAAACTGTCGGAGTATAATTTTTTTAAAAAAATCATGAAATGATAAATTGCTTAAAGGAAAAATGAATATATATATATATATATATATAACGAGTATAAGATGCATCCATTGTGTGAAAAATAAAAGAAAGTATTAAATCCAACATTGAACAGCTGATTGCACTGTACGGTCAAACAATAGATACAGCTGTTCCATTATGGGCAGACATGAGCGTTGAAAACCCACTTTGTTCACATTACACGTTCCGCCCACGTGCAAGACGATTTTAGTTTCGAAGTTTTGGCCACCCTTTTTTTTTTTTTTCTATAGATGTCCGAGTATGCCACATATGGAATTCATTAGAAGACGTATAATAAAGTGAAATTTTCATTTTATTTATATTATTATATTGTTTATCAAATACCAGTGTACCGATAATATACTATATATTTATAGAGGGCGTGTTATTGATATATCGATATTTGATGAACGGTTAACTGATATGAGTAAAATGAGAATTCACTTTACCCGTGTCTTGTAATAAATTTTGCCCGTTTCAAGATGGGTGTCTTAAATTTTTAAATTTGAAAGAGATTTTGAAATCTGTATTCCTAGTTAGCATCTAATTTTATAGTTTTATTTAAAATAAAAAATAAACTTTTATATATACATAAATCTAATAAATATAATTTATATAATATTTTAGTTTGTGAAATCTATGGAAAAAACACATGTATCTAAAGAAGACAAGGGTGAGATTCAAATCCGTAGAACAAATAATAAAGAGAATAAAATAGACCCCACCATGAAAGTTAAAATAAAAAGAAAAAAATAATACATGGAATATTTAATGGTGGGTCCCATGAGGTGAAAAAATTCCTTCTTTTTTATTGTTAAACTTAAATTATTAAATAAATATTCTACTCCCAATGTGATGAATGAAAAAGTAGCTTTTAATGCCTACTTATAGGGTCATATTAAGATAAATTTTAAATATGAAATTTTATTTTAGATCAAATATTTTAATGATAAAAATCTTAACAAAATCAACTCTCAAGTCTCAATCACCCTTAAGAAAAGAATAATTATACTAATTCCAACAAAATAATTTTCAAAAGAAATTAGGTGTTCAATCATAAGTAATTATTTAAACAAATGATTTAGATCTACAATTAAATATAATTTAAACAAAAATAAATACTTGGAAATTAAATCCAACATCTATTTAACATTCTAAGAACCTTGCAAAATTGTAATTTAATTAAGAATAAGAAAACTGCGAAACACGAAATTAAGTTCATCCTTCAAAAATTAAAATCTAAATACTTGAATTAAATTCAAATCTAAAATATAAATTCAAATTAAATTCTAAAGAACCAAAATAGGACTCACCTCATTGAAAAGACTATAAACAAGCTTAAAGCTTAAATAAATTCAACGTGACTTAGACTGTGTCTAATGCTTGACATAAGCTTCAATTTATAGGCTTTAATGTCATTAAAAGAGAAAAATAAAAATCCCATTTCACTCGGACTGAGTCCATCTCACTCGAACCGTTCCATCTCTCTCCCTGGTTCTCTGTTTTTCTTCCTCCCTTCTTCTCATGCTCTGTTTTCCATTATTTCTCTTTCTTTGTCTCTGTTGTGTCTTCCTCTATCGAACACTTCTGACTTTCCTTCCTCTCTCCTCTTTGTTATCTGTTTTAGCCTGGCAGCGTCATCCTTCCTTCTCTTCCCATTAAAATACCTGCATCATAATGCTTGTTTGAAGTAGATTTCTGCTGGGTGTTCGAATCATTGACTGAGTTAAATTATTAGATAATTATTATTCTTTTAAATTCACTCCAATGATAACTTTTATTTATATGGTGATAATATCGAGTAAATCAGATCGATTATTAAATGATTCTAAGCACGATGGTTACAGATCCAGCTCTTGATAAATAAATTTCAATAACAAGTCCTGCTACAGGTCTTTGGGTCTTCTTCATTTAAGAAAACAATTGTGTCCCATATATAGTGTAGATGAATTATTCTGATGAGTAGACCAAATTTTATCTCTGATTGATCATCTTAAATTCTTAATACATGATCTTAGGGTTTCTAAGAATGAATGACTGAAAATATTTTGATTGAATGAATGTAAAATTGGGCATTGGACAGTTAATAGAGAGCAATAGTAAGTGAGTGATTTGAATTAATTATAAATAGATTAATTATGGTAAACGAAACTACATTGCACTTTTTAATGATGGCTCGTATACCTTTCATTTAAATAAATGATAAAAAAATTAGCAAAGTAATAAAGATTTTTTTTATTTCATTCTACTATTTGTGTGTAAATTTTTTAATATGCAAAAAATCGCGTGATTGGAAATAAGTGATTTTCATTTAATCAATTCTTATTATTACTTTATTTGTTTGATCAGTTGGGTATTCTAATATTGTGTGGGAGGTTTAGCCCTCAAACCCTTGGAATGAAGCGTAATCTGTTCCATAGTTCTTTTGGGTGGTGTCATGGATATGAGGTTTTACCTATGATCACCACAAAGTCGGATCAATGAATTTCCACATATTAAAAAAGGGTGCACATCCTAAGACGGGCGTTATCTTTCAGGAGGCACGGATTTTAGTGGATTTCTCATTTTGCTCCTTATCCATCTGCAGAAATTGGTTCACTTATTAGTGCACCGATCAGATCATTTGGAAATCGGTGCACCGATTTCTTGAAAATCCAAATCAGTGCACCAACCGGATTATTCTACACATAAATCGGTTCACTCATCGGTGCACCGGACAGTACACTGATGAGTTAATCGATTCACTTAAAAAGTGAGCCAATTTCTACATATGGAGGCAAAATATATCCGATTTAGAATGGGGCACCCTTTAAAAAAATACTTTTAAGATGAACAATTAATTCTTCATAGGTAAAATGATTGAAAAGACTTTAGCCACACCTTCTTCTTTTTTTTAAATGTCGGAAAGTTATTCTTTCAAAAGTGACACTTTAGCCATACTTTTAGCATCGTGGCTTCACACGCATTTTGTCCATTAAGATTCATGATTTTGGTGAAAATGATACCATCACATCACCTTTAAAAAGTTGAAACTTGAAAGCACTGGCTTTTACTATCTTGATTTATAATTTTAATTAGAATGCAAAATAATCACAAGTACCTATTAGATTTGACCAAGTTGGGATTAAAATTTTGAGTTTTGGCCTATATTTTGCAAATCAAAATTAAAGAATAGCTATTGATTGTGACAATCATGGGGATATCCTAATGTTAGAATCAGTAGCTTAGTACTTTTTTATATTTTTTTTATCGTAAAAGATATTTAATTGATGCATGATCATGCTTGGTATACTGACTTATTAGGTAGAACAGGAAGCATTCGAGTAGTCCACAATCACAACAATAGCAACATTAGTTACTCAAAAATAATAATTTTAAAAGTAATTAGTTATCGGAAGTGGTGGGATAGATTCACTAAAGGTGGATCCAAGATGATTTCTATCTTGTTAAAAGAAAAGACTTTCAAGAAAGTTCTTTTAATAAATTTACTCGAAGAGAAGATTTTTAATGAGGTGGTTGACTGGTTGTTGACCTGACCCGAGATCTCATGAGGGTCAGGTCATGCGAGTGGGGTCAGCGGGACGGTCGAGTTGAGAAGATAAAAAGCACCATGGAATTTGGGTCACGTTGGATCGAGGAATTTTCAAATTAACCCGATATGATCCGATTCAACCCACGTAAAATTAGACAAAAATGGGTTCAGAATACGGGTCGGGTCAGAATTCATGTTGAGTTGTGTTAGGATTCGAGTTGGGTTGAGTCGAGAATTTCGGATCAATAGCTCAAATCAGATTGGATTGTATAAATATTGACTCGAATCGAGTTGGATTTAAGAAACCTGACCCGACTCGATTTTAACCTCAATTGAAAACCTAATATTACGAAGTGTTTTTATCTAGTAAAAGTTATAATGTATTTTAATCTAATTCGTAGTAGTTTTATAGATAATTGATATTTGAGTCTATTAACAATTTTAAATAGGTATTATAATATAATTTTTTATTAAAAATAAATCTTTTATATAAAGTAAATTAATTGATGCACCTCACTTATTCATGTCTCATTCTAACGATCCCATCAATTTCCTCTCCCTCTAAATTCCACGCAACCGACGTTCGTCTTTGTCGTGAACATGTTCTTCTAATGAGATATGTTCCTTTTAAATAATAATATATAAAGAATGATGGATGTCATTAACTAAAAAATTATATTAATTGCATCAATCGAATTATATTTTTTAAATAATTAAAATTACTTTTAATGATCAATATATTTAAGAAAAAATTCTTTATATCGGACCATCAATGCCCCATTTAATAATTTTCTTATCTAAAAACATAGAATATTACCATGAACTTTTATGTATAAGTAATCATTTTATATAGTAATTATTAATTCAACATTAGATTATGAAAATCACATGTCTCATGCAAGTTGAGAGATAAGAAAAGGTTTTGATTGGTTGGCATGATACGGCAAGGCTTCAATTGGTTGGAATTCCTTCAATTTCTTAATCTATCACACGCATTAAGACAAAGTTGATTGGGAATTCATAACAAAGTCGCCTAAAGTTTTATACATGTGCTTCATTTTATAATGTAAAGAAAAATATTCATATCTTAACATGTTAATTATTGAGTTAAAACTAAAATTTTATAAACTAAATTTTTTTTCTTCAGTACGAGAGGTGGAGGGCAAATTCGACATTACAGTAAAATCCGTGTCTTTATACACAAAATACCAACGAAAGAATCGCTGGCCTTTAAAAAATTATATCAATAGATCATGGATATCTAAATTATAAGAAAAACACTATTAAAAAATGATTTTTGATTAGAGATATATTGAGAGTATGTTGGTCTATAATTTTATATATCAATGTATATC
This sequence comes from Chimonanthus praecox, assembly GCA_022113865.1. Lineage (NCBI taxonomy): Eukaryota > Viridiplantae > Streptophyta > Magnoliopsida > Laurales > Calycanthaceae > Chimonanthus > Chimonanthus praecox. The sequence continues at coordinate 869,514 of CM039090.1, read as the reverse complement.
CAAGATTGATTTTTAGTCTTGCTTTTATTGGTTGGATAACACTACAAACATATTGAAAATCAAATTTGAAATCATATATTAAGTTTTGAAAAAATATGATGTTCATACTCGAAAAATACTTCTTATCAAATAGATTATAACCCTACATATTTGGGTGTGTTTGATAGATAATTATATAAATATGAAACTTCATAAAATTTCACTACCAACTGATCATCCAAGTCATATAATGTGGTCTTTAAAATTTTAATGAGTACAAGTCATTAACTTTAAAAGTTTAAAATCAAGAGTTATTTTGACCACATGCGGTGAAACTTTATACACACTCTACTCATTCGTCTTTTTTACATTACCACCCAACTATATGATACCTAAGACTTATTAAGAAAGTCTTATCACAGTTTTTCTTAATTTTTTAAAAAAAAAACTCACTTCATCTTATATTCAATTCATTTCATCATCATCATGAGCCATAATCTCTTCTATCGGGGATCGATTTTAAAATTTTCTTTTTCTCCAAGTGATCATATCATAATCCACATTATCATTCTATCTATAATCTAGCACGTGTTTCTTTATCCCGTCCCTCTATGTTTTTAGTCGTGGCTTCTCCTTCTAATGTCCTTAATACGTAGTATCTTTACTCTACGAACTATATTATGTTTCTTCTTCTACTAATATGGTCAAACCAATTCAAATGATTTTCTCTCAATTTTTCATCTATTGAAGTTATCTCCAATTCATCTCTCCATTTAAAATTTTCAATTTTTTTTTTTTATCTTTTGTTTTATTTAAATTTTTTTAAATCAAGCAGGATATACATTTATATGAATAGTATTCATTTTACCTACATACGTATAGTTCAACTGGTTGTCTCTCACTTCAGAAAATGAGAAATTTTAGATTCAAACCTCCATAACCTAACCTTAATATGTCTTGAATCATAAAAGTTTTACCTTGAGTACAGCATTTTTTTTACATAAATTAAAAAAAAAAAAATTAGTGTTTCACTGTATTAAAGTCACGTGCAAAGCAAGTCAGCTTTGGAAGATGGTAACAAATCTGGCACTGTTCTGTAATAATTCTTCCTCGATATATGTACCACTAGAGTAAAAGTGAACATTTAAATCGAACAATCTAAATTTATTTTATTCTATTCTAATATATATTTTAATATTTTAAATTATTATATTATTAAAGGATTTGATAGTAGTGTTACGCAACAGGACAGAAAGTCTCGAGAAGACATGATTTCCACATGCCATGCATGCGTCAGATCTTATGCCATGTGCCACTGATTAAATCTCAATTAAATTTCATTTTATGATTATATTTTATTTTAGCGTAGGCCATGGCCGCCAGGTACTTTGAATTTGAATATATCTTCTTAAATTTGTAAAATAATTAGATTATTAGTGGGTGGATTAAATGAAAAGTATTTTATTATAAATTTTTTAAAGTTTATCACACCTTTTTGTTTGATCTATCCAACAGTGACTTTAATAATTTTATAAAATCTTTAAAAAAAAATATTTACATTTAAAAGTTATTTAACAATTTAAATTTTTAAAAGATGAACCATATATGCCCCAAGTAGGGCCGTTTGAAGTTGTTCTTATCATCACGATGAAAACATAGAATTATTTCTCTTATGCTGTATAAAACTTATATTTCTGCACAATATTAATTGAATAAGATTAGAAAAATTGTATATGAAATTTGTACTTTTGGGCTAAATTTATGGATTCATGTATTAGACTTGACCTAACTTTAATTCTAAGACGGATCTAATATTTTAGCTCGAAATGAGCCCGACCGGAACATAGGTCAACTTAGACTTTGTATATTTTTAGTCATTTCATGTGGCCTCATGTTAAGCTTCACTCAAATTGCACCTCTAATAAAATTAAAAACAAAAATAACTTGAAATTTTTAGCATTCAATTGCAATAGCTCCATGTGGAGCACACTTCAAGATAAACCTAAATCATTAATTTTTTTTTAAAATGGTGGGTTAGCATTTCATTAAAAAAGAGAACTCAAAGGACAATATAAAAAAGAAGGCACAGCTCAAGCAAGACTAGAAGCATATGTCAGAAAATGACACAAAAGAACTGAGGGCCAAAAGCCCTAAACACAAAATATGCCCACAAAATATGCCCACAATCAGGCCAAATAGCAAATAATTACATTGAAACCTACAGAAAAATTTCCGAATTCCCAGTGGGGTGATAATCATTTAGATGACGGATCATAGTATCTCCTGACTGAGCAATCTTTGGGCCAAAGTGACTAACGAGAGCTCTTACAGCACAAACATCGACATGATGAGTCTTATAATATTAATCTATAGTTTTATTGGCATTTTAAAATAAAAGAATTATATTGAAAATATTTTTAACTATTAAATTTTCAATAAAATCAACACTGAGATAATAATTTATAAAAAAAAATCGAATAGCTAGCCATCAGTTTGACTTTAAATTTTTTATCATTTAATTTAAAATACGATACGATAGATCCTGATACACGTGTCAAATTACTGGTTCTGTTACCTCAGCACAGCCCATTCTTCATTTATGATCCCCGGATGGAAGGAGACGTGGACGACTCGCCGCAATCATTCGTCTTTATTTATTTGGTGCAACCTTGACCTTTTTCCTGTTTGGCACGTGTGGAGCCCACGGATTCCACGCGTCACGTACTGAATTATACTTTCATCTTCCAAATTTCTAAATTTTATTTTTTAATGAAAATTTGTATTTGTACAATTTTATAGATTTTTAAACATAAAATTTCTTAAAAAGAGCAGTGATCACATATTTCCAACCGTATCTACTATTTATTTAGATTAAAAAATTTTAAAATTCAAATGGACAGTAATACGTCATTACTTTACCCAATATAACTCACTTGAGGGCTCCAGCTATTCTAAGGGAAACTTCAAAGGGAACCGTCTACTAGCTGGTTCGATTAGTCTTTCACCCTTATACCCAAGTCAGACGAACGATTTGCATATCAGTATTGTTGCGGGCCTCCACCAGAGTTTTCTCTGGCTTCGCCCAGCTCAGGCATAGTTCACCATGTTTCGGGTCCCGACAGGCATGCTCACACTTGAACCCTTCTCAGAAGATCTAGGTCGGTCGGCGGTGTAACCCCCCTTCTCAGTTTGATATTATCAACAGTATTTGATAAAATTTATTTTAAAAATAAGTTTTATCACATACATATTGTATCTATTTAATGATTTTTAACGAATTTATAGAGCTGTAGAATTTATTATTGCTTTAAAGAGATGTAGGAAACAAATTATTATAACTGTATTGAAGATAGTAAATACCATTAACAATATAAATCTTATTATGTTTCTTTATGATTATTTGTAATTGCACTATAATATATTCAACGCATAATTAATCTCATCATAACCAAAAAATAAATAATATAAATTAGTAGTGCATAATTACATAAATAGACGGTGATGATTTGATCGTTGTGACAAAATTAATATGTTTTCTTTATAGTTGAGTGATAACGTAAATTCACGAGGCTAATTATAAATAAAAAATAAATGATATGATTATAGATGTGATTATAATGTTAGTAACTCCATCTTTTGAATTAGGAGTCCTGATTATCTTCCGTGTGAATAAAATGTTTGCATGTGTTCTGAAAATTAGTTGAATGCTAAAAGGCCTAAACATGTTGATAAATTTTTGTACGACGTCACTTACACAGTGCTTAAAAAATAACTTTAAAGTTTTAAAGGTGATTTTATTATTTAACTAATGCACTATGCATTACTGTAGCATATAGAAGACAGACCGTTATTTTTTAAGCACTCTGTATTTCCAAAAATTCTCACGATTGGGCCGAAAACACATTGGGAGTGTCAAAAGACCTTGAAGTCTTAAAGTATTTTTATTAGGTTATTGTAATTAGTCCGGTTATTCAATTTGAAAAAATTTAAAAATACACAGTGCTTAAAAAAAAACTTTAAAGTTTTAAAGGAAATTTTATTATTTAAATAATCACTATTGTGCACAGTGGTTCGAATGAATCATCGAATGAATGGGCTCAACAGTAACGTGGAACACTGTTCAGCCCATTTATTCGAATGAATTAAAGTTATACTTGAGGCATTCGTTTGAATGAATGATTCATGCCAAAATGAACTGGCAATTCGTTCGAATGAGTGAAAAATGTGGGGCAGAATGGTAATTTCATCCTAGAATTCAAAAACGGATGTGTAGAGGTAGAAAAGTCAGGTGTTTGTAAGTCGCGCCTATTTTGTTGTTCTTATGTATATATATCAAGTGTCTTATTACTGTGTATCTTCTCACACGTTAATACAAAAAAAAAATATAAATGATTATATAACTTATTTAATATGTAATCATCGTCGTTGATACTATGATCATCATCATAACAAAATTTTCATTTATCTCAAGATACTAGAGTCAATTAGACTGAAGATCTTGATTATTACTTTACTATAATCTCATCATTATTTTAAGGTTTACTTTGGTCAGTTATCTGTAAATAACTTTCTAAATTTTTAATAATTTACAATTGCATTTTTGTTATTCTAATGTATAAGTTGTGTTTTAGAATAATAGAATATCAATTCATATTCAACTCTAAAGAACGAGTAAGAATCCATTATAAGAAGTGGAGATTTTGTATTTGATTCATTTTTAACTTCAAAAGGTCACTCTCCACACTAGGGGTCTGAATATCGGCCAATACGATTCGTATCGGCCGACATTCGGCCAATATACTGATATCTCGGTCAATCATTTCAACTGAGTAAAAAAAAAAAAAAAATATCAATCGATACTGAATTTTAAACCCCTGCTCTGCTCAATACAACCTATTCGAGGTATAGAGATTGAGAGTTTAACGAAGGCTTCATTGGGTGAAACGCCTAGACTCCTTGATTAAGAAAACCATTGATTCTCAGGGCCTCATTTGGGATAATGCTAATATATGAAAATGGTTGGATTGACCAGTGGTTGGACCACATAAATAGAGATTGAGTACAATTTTGTTCATATTTAATCATTAAATCTAATGTCATGATTGCCTGTCATTTCTTGCTATATGGACATAATTAAAAAAAACTATTATGACTTGTGTACTGAAATAAGGGTAAGTGGTGTGGGATGGTTATATATTGCTGACTATGTCACTAAATGTAGTCAGTCATATAATTAAATAGTATTTTTTTTCCACACGGTATAGTGTTAACTAGAATGGCTACTTTTAAATATTTTATTATTATTTTTTTATGTACATTTTTTTAACAAATTTAAAAGAAAATAAATATAAAGACATTACATAATTTTTCACAAGTAATTAAATAAATTAACAAAACATATATATTTTCTCACAAGTAATTAAATATTATTTGCGATGAATAAAATATTATTTTTAATATTTTTGTTTCTCAATAGCTATAATTTTAATTTTTTGTACAGAATAATTTTAATTTTTTGTTTCTCATATATTTTGTTTACAAATGTAAAGGAAAAAAAAATCAAAAGGTAAAGAGTTATTTTTTATTTTTTGTATAAAAAATAAAATAATAAAGTAAAGAAAAAAATAATTATTTGTCCTAATATACAAATTATACCCAAAAACAAAACAAAAAATCCAAAATAATCAAATAAATAAATAAAAAGAGAAAATCAAAAAAATCAAAAACTATATATATATATATATATATATAAAAGAGGAGAGAGAGAGAATGGTTGGCTACATACCTGCTACTTGTAGCCAGCTATTTAACCACAAGTGGTGTGGGCTCCACTTTTAGCCACTGTCATACAGCCCATGCACGGTGGCCATATGGCCACTGCATTGCTTGCTCTAATGTGACCATAGTTGTAATAAATTCTAACAAATTACAGTAATTGAATACACCACTTCACAATAATGCATCTGCCTTTTTTTTTACCCAGCAAGCATTGTACTCACAGTTGGCCCATGTAAAATTCAGTACGAAAAAACTAACATAAAAATCTAGATTTATGGTAAATAACAGTAAAAATAAGTTATTTTTCACGTTTTCGAGAAAAGGTCAACTCATGTAAATCAGTTTGCAATGCAATTACTAGTATGAAAATCGTGATTGATAACTAAATTATGATTAAATTATGATAAATAGATTGAACGTGTTTGAAAATAAAAAGGGAAGGCTTCTCTTCAGGGGAAGAATTCTACCATCATCGCACTTTATTTTTTTCCAACAGCAGTCCTGTGGAAAATTGATATCTATTTTAAACGGATCGAGTGTATATGTGTTATATGAGTCTTATATGATTGAATGAGATTAATAGTGGAATTCAAAAAATAACATTAGAGGGACAGGTCTCTAAATTCTAAGGGGCTACTCCATGTAATTTTACTCAATGTCTGTATATTGAAAGATTTTCACATGTTTCAAAGAATTAGTCGAATGACACTAAATCTTATGTATGTTTCGAAGAATTCAGATGACATTAAATTTTGTGTACCCCCTATCTTAGGAAGTGGTATGTGCTAAGTTCAAGCCCCTATGGTTTAATTTGGTGTATCGTAAGAACAGTGAATATCACTTGTAAAAATTTAGACTGAATTTTATACGATTTTCACGCATAAATTTAAAAAAACAAAAATTTAAGATTCTATCGATAAAAGATAATAATGCAGTACTAACCTTAACGCCGTAAGATTGCCTGTTGCTAATCATTTGTCCACGTGAAATTTTTGGGGACGGTTGAGCACCGTCTTTTTTTTTTATTCCATTATATTCACAAAAATGCCATTTTCCTATCCCTGCTCCTCAATTCCGAAGTCTTATGCACAGTGATTTTTTTATTCCATAATATTTACAAGAATGCCATTTTCCTTTCTCTACTCCTTAATTCATTGCCGTACACGTAGGTAGGTAGACTCCTTTCTCTCTCTTAACTTCCTTTTCATTTTACACTTCATTTTACGTATCAAGCAAATGTCAGTGTACCTGCTATTTCATTGATGCACCAAGCAGTATGTCATTTAAAATTTTAATTTTTTTTTTAATATTATATATTTTTAAAAATTTTCAAATTAAATATGTGTACTGATTACAATAATTTGATAAAAATACTTTAAGAATTTAAACTCTTTGATACTCTCAAACGCTTAAAATACAGTGTTTTACAAATAAAATATCTTTAGACTGTGCCGAAAATACATTTGAGAGTGTTAAAGTATTTTTACCAAGTTATCGTAATTAGTCTGGATATTTAATTTGAGAAATTTTGAAAATACACAGCGCTTAAAAAATAACTTTAAAGTTTTTAAAGGAGATTTTATTATTTAACTAATGGACTGTGTATTAATGTAGCATTTGCAACATGGACCATTATTTTTTCAACACTCTGTATTTTCAAAAGTTCTCAAATTGAATATCCAGACTAATTATAATAACCTGATAAAAATACTTTAAAACTTAAAGGTCTTTTAATACTCTCAAATGTGTTTCGGCACAGCCCAAGGATACTCTTATTTGTAAAATGCTGTGTTTTAAGCATTTGAGAATGTCAAAAGACCTTGAAGTCTTAAAGTATTTTTACTAGGTTATTTTAATTAGTCCGGATATTCAATTTGAGAAATTTTGGAAATACACAGTACTTAAAAAATAACTTTGAAGTTTTAAAAGAGATACTGAGCACTGAGTTTTTTATTAATGAAATACTGAGCGGTGCACCGTTCGGAATTATCAGTGCACTACTCAGTTCAATAGCAGGTATATTGCTAACGTTTGCTTTTCAAATAAATACGGAAGATGAAGGGTAAAATGGATTTTTCACTTGAAATTTTGAAAACCCGTATCTCCTAACAGAAAAGTCCCGTGTTAGAATGGGCGGCCTTTGTGTATTAGTGGGATTAGTCTCATTTCTAATGTGGAGTGGAGTCATCCATGTTATCTAAAAAAATAAAATAAAAGTTAGTATTAATAAAAATTATTAAATTTTATGATTAATATGATTTAATATTAGATCTGAGTTATCTTAGATACGAAGGAAAAACTAGATAGATTATGGATAATTTAAAAAAAAAAACAGAGAAATATTTTAATTTATTATTTTAAATATAATTTAGCCTTCTAGATTTTGATAAATAGTCTATAACATTTAAAAATATTAAAAACAACGCTTGATTTATTTTTTTAAGATACGTTATAAACTTTTTAGTTAAGGTGATTTATTGTGGTTCTCACTTTTAAAATCCATAAAAGTTGAAAGAAAAAAGATTAAAATAATAATTTAAATTAATTAAAATTTGAAGTGTTTAATTATTTTTTTTATTGAATCTTATTTTCATGCATTGGTTTCACTACTAAACCCATTATCTCAGTTACAAATAGAACAAGCTTCAATTGAATTTTTTTTAGCTAGAGTGTCAGATTGATAGATTTAACAAATTTTCACTGAAAATTTCAACAGCCAATGAGAAAATTTCTCATAGTTTAATAACATGGAGCCAAAGTGGGGCCATGTTGGATTGGAAAATTAAAAGATTATTAAATAATGTAAAGCCATCAATTTTTTAGAGTTTAAAAACACGATTCGATTAATCCAATCAGATTGTTCTTTTTGTTAACTATATTCAAATATAGAATTACCTAATGTAGGTAAATTTTGAGTCCCAATTCTCACTTATTTTATGTTTTTAACTTTCATATCCACTCAGATACCGGTCAATACAACATATTATTGGTACTATAGGTATTACTGGGGATACCTTAAATGGATTATATTTAAAGTTTAAAATTTTATATTCTATATTTATCAAAATCTAGAAGTCTAGATCACAAGTTAAAATAATAAATTAAAATTAAAAATCCATTCACATTCTATCTCGTTTTTTCCCACGTATCTAATAATTAAATCGTATTAATTATAAATTTTAATATATTTTTTTACTAATACTAGATTTGTATGCTAATTTTTCTTTATTTAAAAGATACATTGGGGAAAGAGAAAGGAAACTACTCTACACGTGAAAAGTACAAACAATGAAGTGAGAGAGTAAAGAAAGGAAAATAACATTTCTTAAATATTTATTGAAGGAAAGAAGAGGAAAATTTGCAGTGCATAGATGGGAGGGAAAGAGGAAGCAGATTTCCCGCCTCGACCTTTATCCACGAGAAGTCCGTGTGACGTCCAATAATATTTTTCTGTCACACATACTAAATAATCCCACGTGCCAAAACTCTCTCCCTCTCCTCTTCTCTTATCCCTCCTATACTATAAAGCATCACATGCACCACCTCCTCTCCTCACAATCTCCTCTCTTCTCTCTCTCTTGAGCTCTTTCACCACCTCTCTCTCTCTCTCACCCCCTTCTCTCTTGCAATCTTGTACAATTTCTCTCTAAAAAATCATAAAAGAAACTCTGCAATTTGTCATACCACCTTCTATCTTAATCTTGTATTAAAGGAAAAGGTACTTGCACCACCCTTCCTTCCATCTTTCTCTCTGTAGAACTAGTTAGTAATGGCGAGTAACATTACCAGTCCGGTTAGCAACATTTTCTTTCCTCCAAGCATTGCAGGCGTGATTTTTGGCCCGACTCTTCCAACCACTGCACTTCTTCTCCTGGCGACTTTCATATTCTTCCTCCATTTCCATTCGGATACCCGGAAAAAGAACACGGCCTCCGCTCCCCTGCCGCCGGGCCCAACTCCATGGCCCATTGTTGGGAACCTCCCGGAGCTTGCCCGAAACAAACCGGCATTTCGTTGGATTCTGTCTCTGATGAAGGAGATGAACACCAGCATCGCCTCCATCCGCCTCGGCAGCACCTACGTCATTCCGGTCACTTGCCCGGAGATTGCCCGCGAGTTCTTAAAGAAGCATGACGCCGTCTTTGCAAATAGGCCGCAGACCATGGGCACCGAGTACTCCAGCCGCGGGTACCTGTCGATTGCCGTAGCGCCGTTGGGTGATCAATGGAAGAAAATGAGGAGGATTGTGGCCTCTGAAGTTGTAAGTGCTGCAAGGTTGAGGTGGCTGCTGCAGAAGAGAACCGAAGAAGCCGATAACCTCGTCTTCTATCTCTACAACCTGTGCAAGAGCTCCGGCAACGGCAACAATGCCGGTGAAGTTATCGACGTCAGAAGTGCTACAAGGCACTACAGTGGCAATGTGATTAGGAGGCTCATGTTCAACAAGAGGTATGGTAGAATTACACACGTACCCTATAATCTTATTTATAGACAAAAGGAAATATAAATATCAAAGACGTAAAAGAGAATCCTAAATACAGTACCACATTGAACGACACGAGAGAATTTGGTGTGTCTTTTTTAATCAAAGAGATATTTATAAAGAAAAAGAATTACAAATATGAAAAATATAAAAAAGAAAATCCGTATCATATAAAGTAAGACAGAATAGAGAGTGTGGTGGGTCTTACTTCAATCAAAGAGAGACCATGTAAAGATATAAAATAGAAAATCTCTAAATATAGTAAATACAATATTAAATAAATACTAAATATATTTAACATCTAAATATATCTTAATAGGTACTTCGGCAAAGGAACGGCAAATGGAGGCCCCGGTGCCGAGGAAGAAGAACATGTGGAGGCTCTTTTCACGGTTCTCTCTCTTCTCTACGCCTTCTGCATCTCTGATTACATACCCCAGTTGAGGTTTTTGGATTTGGATGGCCATGAAAAGATCATGAAGAAGGCTATCAAGATTGTGAACAAATATCATGAAACAGAAATCGATGAGAGGATTAAGAAATGGAGGAATGGAGGAGATGATTGCCAGAAGAAGGGAGCGGAGGATCTTCTTGACATCTTGATCACTGTTAAAGACAGTGATGGGAAGCCATTGCTGACAACAGAAGAGATCAAAGCTCAAGCTTCTGTAAGATTTCTCAACTCCACTTCTAAATATTATTTATTATTCAGCCTCTCTTCTTTCATAAAATTGCAAAAATAAAAAAAAAATTATATGAAAGTATTAAAAAGAAGTTGTCTCCATTTTTTTAAAATGAGATGCAACCTAGGATTAAAATTTCACTAACATAGATTTTTGGCAATAGAACTAAAACATTTAGTTGATATTTTTATTATATTCTATTTTTTAAATATAAATTAAAATTTTAGCTGTAGTTTTCAAAGAAGGGAGTGAAATATAGACAATGATTACTGGAATTTTAGCTGTAGTTTTCAAAGAAGGGAGTGAAATACTATTATTTAAAACTTAAACATTATAACAAATATTTTAAATGTCCAGTTAAATTTTTTTCTCCTGTAAAATCAGACAGGCAATCTGACCATCGTCCAAAAATCAAGATGTGACCTGCTAAATGTCCTATCCAGCAACAGGTAACAAAGACAAAGTAACTAAAGTTTACCTAAACTCAATTTTAATTTTATTATATATTATTTTAATAAATATTGATTTTATTAAACTTTAATAAATATTATTGAACTGTTAGTTAAGAAATAAATTCATTGCAAGAATTTATTTTAACATCAACACCCATCTCTTTAATTATCAGATTGGACTTTCGCAAAAATATATGCAGCAGCCTTAATTATCTAAGATCCAAAAATGTTTATTATATTAAAAGTAGTAACTCAGAAGCTTTAAATGTAATATCTGCTTTGCCCCATTTGAGAAAGGACAACCTCTCACATGTAAAGATATTATATTATAATTATAATATTATAAACAAATCCGCCTTCACCGTTAAAAAAATAATAACTTTTTTTCTTTCTTCCGGATAATAATGATTGTATAAAGACGCCCATTTTGACAGCGGCAAAATTTGTTAGAAGATATACTTCCATTCGAAGCCGAAGTGATTCTATTATACTTTTATTGTTGTACTGTTTATTAAGTATTGATATGTATATGATGTGTTATTAGTAGATCGATGTTTGATGAGCTGTACTAAAATGAGTAAAATGAGAATTTTATTCTATCTCCGTCTCCTAATCGATTTTGATCGTGTTAAGAAGACTGAGTTTATATAAATTACCTTAAAAAAAGTAGTCAACCTACCAAATTTGACATTCATCCTTAGCTCCTAAGTGCAGCATGAATCTTACGATGACAGGGGCTGTAATTTAAATAGATTTAATTCTGTATATAAAGAGAGATTATATGTATTTTTTACTAGTGACATGAATGTAAAAATTTGAAAAATGCATCTTATTAATATAAGAAATGTCTTACCTACTAATTAAATAAAAATCTACTTTTATTATAAATGAAGAATATCACTTTACTAGTACTAGTGTATGTCTCAACAAAGTTCTTTTAATTTAAACATATTTTTTAATTTAATTCAGAAAATTTAAATATAATTCATTGACTCAACTCCAATTAACTCGCTTAAGTTGAACGGATGAGAGTTGGTTCTGAAATACGAGAGGTTTTAGATTTAAGTCACTCTTAATACAAAAGGACCGCTCTCTATAATATTACTTGGTGTGTGGATAGGAAAATTTGTATATGATTTAAGGATTAGTTAGATGTTCTAATTAGAGTTTTAGTTGTTAATTTTTTGTTTTGAAATTTGATATGAAGATTTTGCATTAGTTGTAAGAGAGGAAAACCCTAATTATGGAATTACTAACCAACTGTGATGAATTTTTAAAAAAAAAAAAAAATTGCAGGACTTGATTTATGCATCAGTTGACAATCCATCAAATGCAGTGGAATGGGCATTGGCAGAAATGATAAACCAACCAAAGCTGTTGGAGAAAGCAGTAGAGGAAATTGATAGGGTTGTGGGAAAAGAGAGACTTGTTCAAGAATCTGATTTTTCACAGCTCAGTTTCGTCAAGGCCTGTGCTAGGGAAGCCTTTAGGCTCCACCCTATTGCACCCTTCAACCTCCCTCACGTTGCCACCTCCGACGCCGTCGTTGCCGGCTATTTCATCCCAAAGGGTAGCCAAGTGATACTGAGTCGAACCGGGCTCGGTCGAAACCCAAAAGTATGGGAAGATCCACTCACATTCAACCCGGAACGTCATCTAAAGGAGGCGAACGCCGAGATTGAGCTCACTGAGAATGATCTCCGGTTCATCTCGTTCAGCACCGGGCGACGTGGATGCATGGGAGCTCCGCTCGGCTCCGCCATGACAGTAATGCTGTTGGCAAGGATGATCCAAGGTTTTACCTGGAGCCCGCCACCGGGCGAGGCGAAGGTCGACCTCGCAGAGTCGAAAAATGATCTCTTCTTGGCTAAGGCCCTTGTGGCTTATGCCAAGCCTCGCTTGCCTGCTCATTTGTACCACCAATCAAGTGCATGAAACCCTGAAGCTGAGAAGTCCTAAATTAGTATTGTTCTTGAAATTGCACTTTAATTTTATATTTGATGAGTTATTTCATGATGTGTTTGCAGAGTTTTGATATTAGAGCATGAGATTATGTATGTGGTTTTGCATCTATTTAATATACATGAAGAATTATCATCTTAGTTCTTCTCATTGTCATTGTCTTATTTTCCTTTCTCACTAAATTATCTTCTTTGCCTGTGAACTAATTAAAATAGATATCGATGTAATGGGTCGGAATTGTATATGGTGGAAACTCATCACTTTTTGTCTATGAATGAACCCATCTTCTTTTGTATATAAGTATTTCTTGCTGTTTATAAGTATTCTATAAATATTTTTGCCCATGTACGTACGTGTAGTTCAACCGGTAATCTCCCATTTCACGAACTAGAAGGTGTCAGATTCGAGCTCTTATGGCCTCACGGCCTCACCTAGTATGCTTAAAAGCAGTGGATATCACTCGTAGGGGTTTTACAATTGGTTTCCAAATTCAAAAAACTATATATAAATATTTAAAGAATAAAAAATTAAAAAAATATTAAAAAAAAAAAGATTTAGGAAAGTAATAAATAAAGCAAAATTAGATTTCAATATGATAAATAGACCTAATGATTACCAAATTAATTGAGGAATCTGCGCAATCTTATAAGCGAAGTATTTGAGACTGGTTATTATGAGCAGGTTGTATGATAATTTTGACCCAAAAACCCTTAGATAAAAACTTAGTTTAGAAATAAAATTTAATACATATCTTAGATAGACGCTATATTTTATTTGACACGATTAGTCACTTTGAAAAATTATGCTACAATTTTTTTTTTCAGAAAGGCACTAAAATCTAAGTGAGATGTGTCTAAACAATCAATTACAAGCCTTCAATTAAATTTTTTTTAAAATTTAAAAGTTAAAACCTGAATTTTTTTTTTTTTTGAATGATTGGGTTAGTTATTCAATCAAAAACCTGAAAGTTTTACACTTATCTAAAGGTAGGGATTGGAAGTTCACAATAATTTTTATAAACCACTTCACAACGTATAATTTCTCAAATGGGCATGTAATGTTGGTTTTTCGTACAATTTTTTTTAATTAAAGTGTTCAAATGTCTCACCCGACAAATTTCACGATATTTATAAACCTTAACCTTCCAATCCAGATTCAATGAAGAGTGATCTTTTGAAAGTGAATCGAACACAAGACCTCCACTTCCTGCTATCAAGCCAACCCTCTAATTTTCCTAACAAAATTGATTCTGACAATGTTGGTTTTTCGTACAAAATTGAATCCATCAAACACTTTATAAAAAAAATCATTAGCTATGTGGTCATATTGCATGGATGGGACAAGATATCATTAATACATGACCATATTGAGGCCATTTTCCTCAGACAATAAAAAATCAAAAAAAAAAAAGAAGAATAATAAATTGGAAACCATTTTTCTTCAAATCTGATTTAAAATTTCAGTAATTTCAACAAAAATTTCAGCCATCGAAAGAATACTTGGCTCATCTGGATGGTGCATTTGATGGACCCATTTTGTCTCTCACTAAATAGGCCATACTCGTAAGACCAATTAAATTACAGGATTGTAGCCATATTTATGTTATTAATTTAAATATATTTTGATCGGATGACTAACAATTTACATTTTTCTTTTCTTTTCTTTGGACACAACTGTATCTCAATTCAAGCAAAACAAATTTTACTTAACAAAAGAAACATAAAATCTACATTTGAAGGTTCTGTAACTTCACACCAAAGCTTTCTTCATATCCTATCTGTAATTCTCAGGGTATAAAGATTGAAAACTGAACTATGGGTACAACCCTCTTGGGCATGTATAATTTTTCTTTTGCCGGCGCTTTGCGCGCACAAACACATCTAAACAAACCAGGGTAACCACTTTACATAAAATTAAGAAACGTACAGTTTACGCAGGATCGGGTGTGCAACACCCTTCTTCACCAGCACTCTCCTTTGCAAGGAAACCCTCATCTACGGGACGCCCCTCGCTCTCCCCGGCAGTCTGGGGCAAAACATGGGAGCCTGAGCTTGCCTGCTGTTCGCTTATCAAGCTTGCCAGCCCATTTTGTTTTAGATACGTCTCTAATGGAAGGCTCGCCACCTGAAGAAGACTCATCATACTCACACGGCCTGGGTTTGGATCTTCTTCGCGGTCGGGGTGGCAATTCAAATCAATATGGCCCTTGCTTGTCTCAGCCCTGTCAGTTAAGACCTTGCTGTGACCTGATTCGGAGTCATTCGTTTGCATGGGCTCGTGCTCTGACGGGTCTTGAGTCAACAGAGGCCTTGAAGCACTGTCAACTTCGACGTCGTCCTTGGCCCATGAAGGCTTCTTGTGGAGGGCCGTCTCTGCCTCCCGCTCTGACTGCCGTTTCTTCTTCCGCATCATGAGGGTCTTGAAACGGCGTTTTACTGTCATGCAGACATTGCATGTGCAGGTTGGCTTGTGCTTGGGGCCTTTGCCACTGGGAGGCTGGATGCAGACAATGCACGTGCAGCCTGGCCGGTGACGAGGATGCTTGGTGGTGGTTGCAATTGATGGAGTGCTGGGATTCCCATCCTCTCCAAGGACTGCAGCTGTCGCTAGTGCGTCAAGGCCAGATGCCTCACGCTCTGGAGCAGACTTGTGGCTTGCGGCAAGTTTCCGCCTTTTGAAATCTACATATTGGTAAAAAAAGTGCGAGGCAATACTAAGTAGAAGGAATTGATAAAGGCTGCTGTAAATGTCCCAACACATTTTGGGAAGAATACACTTTCTAGTTTCTAACCAAATCAATGTTGGCTACATTTCAGGTCAGAGTAAGACATCTCTGCTCTGGTTGATGTAGGAAACAGTAACCACTACTGCAGTTCCATTTCCATCAGTACCCAAAATCTAAATGAAATAGAGAAACCAACACTGCCCAAAATGCACAATGGAATGAGTAACCATATGCTTTATCAAGTTAACTATTTGTTACTTGAGGTACACCTAATGCATAAAAAGTCATGCATTTTTTCATGGATACGCATACCAAAGGAGTAAAACTTGTCGATGCGTCTCAGTTTCTGAAGCATCATCTATCTGCATTCGGGCCCATAAGATCAACAATCTGGATAACCAACAATGGGCCATATTTACACAAAAATGCTCAAGCATGACACACATCATTGTCTCAAAAACGTTTATAGAGATGTATCTAGACGTATGTTTTAAGCATAGATAATTAGTACGTAAATAACAGCGTAGAACAAATAAAACAACAATACTTGAGCATAATCTTAAAGGCACATGAGAAATCATGGGCTCATCCTGCTAAATCTGACAATAAATTGCATTTCCATTAATATACATACTTCAAAAAAAAAAAAAATTGATTGGGGTCTGAAAAAAAAATCCACTGAGATGTTTTGCACACGTCTTCCAATGAGATACGGGTTTCTCAGCCAGGCCCAAATCCAAACCTGATAACTTATTGAGGCATATGAATATAAGATACAGTCTGCAAGTAGGATAGCAATTCATGTCCACTTACGTGAACTCATTTAATGGAAATAGGTCTCATTTTCTCCATCTGCACGATGGCAATTCAGCTGATCACATAAAACACACCATAACTTTAGTCATGCACATCACTTTATTGTAACTAATTGACTTTATCATCATCATCATCCTGTCTATTTGAGGTAAGCTTTTTGAGTTCATCTTTTACATTCTATCCTATCAAACACCATGCACTCCGTTACCCTACAATCCATCACTTCCCTCCTCTACCCTTTCCATCCAAGTTTTTATAGGTCTCCTTCTATAGCTCCTTCTACTTGCATCCTTTCAGAAAAAATTCTCACGGGGGCCATTTCAAGCCTCCTACATATGTGCCCAAATCACCTTAAAAGACCTTCACTCATTTGTTCATCTACTGGGGCTCTACTCTTTACGTTTCTCTAATACCTTGGCTCAAGATTCTATTATTCAACGTTACTCTGCTTATCCATTTCAGAATATGCATTTCCATTACCATTACCTTATTGTGAAGGATGGGGAATCAGTAATCTCTCATCTCCAGTTTGCAGATTGATATACTCTTATTCTTTGATGCCAGTTCTGAGAAGTTGCTAAGAGTTAAGGTAATGCAAAGGTGTTTTGCACTAGTTCAAGGGTTGAAGATTAATTTGGGTAAGAGTTCTATCATTGTTCTAGGGATAGAGGATGAGATTATGGCAGAATTGGTTTAGGGGAGTTGGAGTAGGATAGTTACCTACGACGTATCTAGGCCTTCTTTTCAGAACCAACCCTTGAGCTAAGAAAGTGCGGGACCCTGTGGTAGAATGCTTTAATAAATGTGGAAAAAAAAAATACTAATCACTAGGAGGGAGAGTTACGTTGATCAAAGCTACCTTGTCCCATTTGTTGATTTATTACATGCAACTCTTTAAGATATTTGAAGGTGGTGTCAATAGCATTTAATAAATCAAAGAGATTTTTTGTGGGATGGTACAGGAGAGGAGAAGAGTTCATTCAGTTAAATGGAAAGAGGCAGCAAAGTCTAAGAAGGGCTGAGACTTGTTGTGTTCTTGAAATGATTCTTTGTTGTGCACATGGCCGTGGAGATATGGAATATGAGTCACAATCCTTTGTGGCGTAGGTCCCTAGATGCTGCATGTGGAGGGGATGGAGATTTGGAGAAGGCAGACAAAGAGGGATATGCAAGGGTAAAAGTTCTGGCTAGGTTCGGGGATCGTCAGGGAGAGGAGGGGGGCTTAGGTTTGTCGTGATAAGAGTTTCTTTTTGGAAGGACTTGTGGGCTCAAAGAAAGTTTTTCGAGATTGTTCAACCTAGCCATGCCATAGATAAGAAATATAAAGTGTTCCAAAATTACGAGATTCATGGTGGATGGCTGTTTGGTCAATTAGGTTTAGAAGACATCTTAGCGATGCAGAGATATCCACAATTACATTCAACTTCTAGATTCTCTTAATGAATTTAGGCCAGATCAGAATGTGTGTATATATATATATATATCTTAGGGATGAAGCCGATTACCTTTTCAAGGGAAAAAAACTTACCATTGCCTTGTCTTTTAAATGTCTTAACAAGTTAAAATAATTCACCATCATCACCGGAGCCTCTATCACATCAATCTAGGTCAGCTTTTTTAGTACCATACTTATCCTCTCGACCCTATCAATAGAATGTTCTCTGTGTCACCTCATATTCAATCATATCATGTCTTGCTACTACAATCCACATTTTTAATGAGTCTCCCTCTTCTCCAAAGACCACCTACTTTAAACCCTTCAACTCTTCATACTAACACTATTTCTAGTCTTCTGTAAATGTGCCTAAACCATCGTACCTGACATTTTCTGATCTTTTCTTCTATAAGGGCAACTTTTAGACTTCGTTTAATGCATAATTTCTAAAACTAAATCGAATGGGAGCAGGGCGCCATAGATTCCAATATCTGTATTTTTGGCACAAATAAGGGTATAGACCTAGGATTTGTCAAATGGGTAATCAATTGACCACCTAATGATAAAGCTATGGCAGACTTTTAATTCGGTATATATATGAGTGCAGCTACACTGACATCTCTAGAAGGAACCTTAGGCTTGACAAACAGGCTAGCCAGGCTCAAATTGGTCCAAGATAATATTACTATCCACTGGAACCCTTGCATGTTCAACAAATGAAATTATTTTTTGAAAATGGAGTAATGCATGAATCTATGCAAGAAAAAACAAATACCTACGCATGTATGGCTCCATATATGAAGATAGAAAGCATAAGTTCGCAACTTCACAGATGGTTAAAATACCCAACTACTACAATTATGAACCTGGAAACAGAACAATATGAATTTTCGTTCTTCAGTCATATGGAGGGTTTTTTCTTCCTTTTTCAAAAAAAATATATGAAGGATTATTTTTCCATTAGTTAGGGCTCCAATAAAAGGTTTTTTTTTTTTTGTTTTTTAAACTATATGAAGGTTATAAGCTTTCCTAGTATTGAGGGGTCCTATACTCCTATCATGAAGAATTATACCACCTCAGTTTTTTTTCGGGGGTGGGGGGGGAGAGACTTTACTGTGATTGTTTCATAAGGTCAGTAGGATGCCTATGGTTCACTGGTCCAGATTTGATGTGGTGAGCCTCACAAATGACATTTCATGGCAGACATTTCCCCATGGTGTCTAAATTTTGGGATCATAACCCTTCAACTTTCAAATCTAAGCTACCAAATAAATAACAAAGAAATAAAGAAATTGTGAAAACCCCGCGAAGAGGTCAAAAGGAATTGTTTATTTTATGTTGATGATAATTCAAAAGGAAAAATGTTGGATGTTTAGAGTTCACTGATCTGGGTAATTTTATGGCAAGCTCTATCCACACTGAAGTCTTTCATGTCCGTTATTAATTAAAATCAATGGACCTTGTGTCACCCATGTCAAACTCAAGACGGGGGTTAAAAAGAAATAACTCAGCCCAAGGATCATATTATCATCCCTTCATGGCATGTTTAAATAGTACTGTATTTCAAAATCATCAAGCCTTATCCCATGTGTATGGAGTTGGTGCAACACAGAATGATAACAACTGACTACTGAATGGAACAAAAAAACGGTGAAAATAAATACAGTTTCAATAAAAATAAATAGGTCGAAAATGAAGCTTATGCAAAATGGACGGAGGTATAGAAATAAACTGAGATGTAACATACCCCTATTCAGTCTTAGAAGATTCTCCATTTCTTTTGGACTCATTTCGTCTGGTGCAGAGCATGAAGACCTGCATGTGTGGCATGAAACAGTCATGAAAAAATACTGAACATGTAAGGAGATTCATACAGAAAGCAACAAAGAACAACCCAAAACTACCCAGTATAAATTTTAAGAGGAAGATGTATTATATGATGCTTAATTAAAATAATAATAAAATAAATGATAGTAGTGATAAGGATGAATATAACTGAGTATAATACATGCCAAATCTGATGGCCCCACCAAAGAATGAAGCATGCCTGAATATTCACAAATAATGGAGTCGACATTATGCAGCAAAAATAATTAATTGACCCAGAGGTTCATAATTGCAAGCTCTCCAATCACACATCAAGGATAACCCAATAGGGGAGTCTATTGGGCCATCAAATAGGGGAGATTATTGAGCCCACCAAGTAATTATCTGAACTGGCAAAAGGTAACCACAGTATTATATATAGGGTTCTAAACCGACTCGCCAAGTTGACCTGAACTGAACCTGGAGAAACAAGGTTTGGGTGAGTAGATTGATCCATTTTTTTTAAAAGTTAAACTTCATTAATCAAAAGAAAAAAAGGGAGCAAGTTAGATTGATCCATTTATTAAACAAGTTGACCCAACCTAAACCTATTTAACAAGTGGGTGCTTCAGGTTTAGGGCTTAAGATAAACATGTTGATCAACCTGACCTATCTGCTAATTTGTGAACAAACCAGCCAACGCAATCCAAACCCCACTGAAAAATATAGATCCAGGTTGAGTACATTAATCAATTTAAATAGGTTGGTCCAACACTAACCTTTGTTTGTGCTGAGAGGTTCAAAGCAAACAGAACAATGATCTGAGCCCAGAACTCAACACACACTCAACCTAAAGCCACCCCTAAACACATGCATCCATCCATCTCCACCCCCTACCCACATGCAGAGAGTTTGGAGCACAATCAAATCTGATTTTGAGTGCCAAAATGCCTTTGCCAACAACAATATCGATGATAAATACATGTAGGCGAGCCAAAAGAAAACTTAAACATTTCCTTCTTCCACAAACAGTATAATTAAGATTCAAAAATGAATTAGTTGCAAAACAAATAGATACCAACTGTATGAGCCAAAGAGCAAGTTCATCTTCCAGTTTCATAAGCTGATAAGAACTACCTCAAATAAATTCAGGTGTCACCCAACTTCCTTAACTAACGTTTGCAAGCTTATTTCTTCTTCTCTTTTTTGGGTGAGGGTGGGGGTTTGTAGAAACTGAATATTAAACAAACTCATGTTATATGGAAATGGTGGCCAGCAGACACATCACAACAATCTAGACCAATGAATGACAGATCCTGCATATCTGGGAAGAACAAGGACTACTACAGAGGTGCCAAAACAGAGAACCGAATTGGGTTGGTTCAGTGCATTACAGTTACTCCAACCTATATGCTTGGACAGAGCATGTTTGTCAGTTGTGTTGCCAAAACAGAGAACATAAATCAGAAATTGTACCATCCCAAATTTTGTTTTACTCTTGCATGGAATTGAAATAAGAAATCAAACTCCATTTTTATAGCTCAAAAGTATGCGCCTTATTAACAATCATTGAAAATGAATTAGAAAGCCAACCTTCTAGGGTCCCAAGTATTATCAGCACATGTCCACTTTGATGGCAGAAGAACATCAACAGGCAATCTTCGCCATCTGAAGCAATTATCACACTGAGCCCATTGATCTTGCCCCCTGAATGACCAAGTTCAACCAATCCCACATAAGGTGAATGTACACATACCTAGAAGAGAATGCCATATGAAGCACTCATATCATCCACTAGAAGATAGCATTTGAAGGAAAGCAATTTTTAAAAGAGACATGTATATACCTAAAAGAGAAAATGTGAAATGTAATATGAATATCACATCTCTCTCTCTCTCTCTCTCAACTCCCAAAGATTTGTAGCATCACTCTCAATTTATTTAATTCTTCTCACAGGAGTTTTTCTCTCTCATCAAAATAAAGGCATTAGATAAAGCACAAAGATATCTTCTAGTCCGGGAGATTTTTTGACACAGCAGCCCCAAGTTGATCAATAGTCACTATCACTGATCAAGGCCCACATAGACAAACTTAACGTACAAGTACCATATAAATATTTGGTCATGTTAGAACAAGCTCGAGTAAAGGCGCATTGTTGGAAAACCACACACAACAAAATCTTTACCTCGGATAATCTCAAATCACTGCAACTTTGCCGTACATATATTTGGTTCTCTATTATCACAAAGGAATCAGTGAATCATCTCCCTACATTGCTCTTCATTTTAGAAATTTGGACAGCACTTTTCAGCCTCTTTTCTAGGGGTGCAATATGGACAGGTGAGTCAGGTTGAGAACCTACTCTTAGCCCCACCACAATAAATTCAAGTTACTACTTTTTGACCCAACTCATATTTCGGCCCTCTTCTAACCTATTCATTATCTAACCCATTTTTAAAACCCCACTCACCCATAGCCAGCATAGAATAAACATTTCTGATCTTATTTTAGAACCAAAAGAACCATCTCAGTGATCTTCTCCATGACCAGTTAAATCTCAGTTTGGTCAATCCCAAGGTACTGAATCAAATTTTGGTCAGTTCGGCATTAGAAAGAAATGTTATGGCAGCTCATTTTCTCTGCACCACAACTGCAACATGCAAATTGCAGCTTTGTTCATCTTGGTCAAGATGTCATGAAAACGGTTGTCTTCCACTGAAGTCACTGTATCAAACAGTGGAAGACCAAATTCTAAGATGAGCACAGCCTAAAAGTATATGAAGATTGAGAAGTGAACGAACTAGAGTTGTATAAAGATAAAATATAACAATGCCAAACTACAGAACATCCTTACCCAGATGGATGCGCCGTGAAAAAGGTTCTCTTTCCAAAAACTGGAGGTTCCTGCATGCAGCAAAGACACAGATCTATTAAACTTTGAAGGGTTAATGTGAAACACCCCAGAAGATGAGTACATTGATATCAATGAGTGAAGAAGAAACATGCTTTTCCTATATCAAGAGTATAGGATGTTTAGTAATTAAAAAAACGTTTGGTAAATGATGCTTGATAGAGTGCAATTGTTCAATCCAACAATGCTCATACCCCATACCCTGATGTAAGACAGACTCCAGTTTAAATGGAATGTAAAGCAGGCATGGACATGGAAGGATGACAGAGCCCATTAGGAGGTAATTCAATTACTTATAGAGCAAAAACCAAGACACTTCCATCACTTAGACAAAGTGAACTATCCCAAGTAAAAATGAAGAAACAGTAAAGACAACAAACACCTTGGCTATAACTTGACAAGGCCAACATCAACATGGATTGTCAAAAGCTGATGCGAACGTGTACAGTTTGTCTACTTAAGGAACCAGTTTTTTTTTTAGCATTAAACTTAAGGAACCAGTTCAACTGATCATTGCATATTTAGCCATATGTATTTCATATGTACGCCTAAATGAAAGTAGCGTTGTTCAAAAAGAGATGCATATAAAGCAGATATGAACTCTTAGGTAACATTACATTACCTCGTATTCTTCAAATTCATGGTCCTCAATCACAACAATGCTAGGTTTGACACTTGGGGGTGGCCGAAGCAAGTCCTGTGCCTCTTCCCATGTAAGCTTCAGCTCCAAGGCATCTTCAGTATCTATGTGCAACCTCTTGCTTTTTGAACCGATGTTACGGCTTCTTTTCCTCTCTGGTAGTGTGGATTGCAGAAAGTCCTCATTCTGCCTCCCATTCTTGCCTGTCTTAAGCCAGCTGATATCTCCATCCGATGAATTCAGATGCTCAGAGAAAGCACTTAGGTGGGGATCTGCACTTCCCTTCAGTGACTGGAGAAGGCCAGAATAACCACTTATTATGGGTAGATTCTCAACACCTGAATAGAAAGTTTCCTTGGAATGTGCACCATTTGCAATTGAAGGGACTTGTGTATCCTGCTTTTTTGAAGATACAAAATCAAAGTAGGTAAAAAAAATTAAACAGTTTCCTTTATCCTGACCTTTTATATCAATGTCTTCAAAGAGTTGCTCAAATAATTTATGTTAAAAGAAAAGAAAATGTAACAGTTCAATTCTACTAATTAGTGTAAGCCTTTCTGTTGATGAAAAGCAATTATTAAATGCCTATGCTTCAAAACTGGAGAGGTGTAAAACCATTGGCCACAAGAGGAAGTTTTTATTGTTCAAGAAAGAGGTAAGTTTTGAAGTATTGTATTTTATACAAGTCAGACCCATGGCTTGGTGACACAGACCAAGTTTTGAAGTATCCTATTCTATACAAGTCAGACCCATGGCTTGGTGACGCAGACCATAGCTTTGGCTCCACCATAGATGAGGAAGCCCCCAAAAAAAATTGGGAGATTTTATGAGTCAATCATTCTCCAGGAAATAGATAGTTGGCAAGTAAAACTGCAGGAAAGAAGGCTAATGATCAGAGAGCTACAATCTTTCGAATTAACAGTTTGGATTCAAGTCAGCCCTTATAGAAGCCACTTCAGATTAACAGTCTAGACCACTTGTACAGAATGGATCCAGAGTAATATGATTAGTAAGAATAATGACAATTGAAACAACAATAATAATAATGCCCACGAAGCTCTACCTGTATTGACATAGAGTTTGATGCCTTTCGAAATCCCATTACTAGTTTTCCTTCAGGATCCATCCGACTGAAAGTAACTGTAAAACAGAATATTCCAACAGGAGAGAAAAGGGAGGGAAGGGGGCAAAAATCAGATCCTTGTATCATATTACTACAAGAAGAAATCATATCCAATATACCATATGCAAAAAATAAATAAACACAAAAAGAGCAGATAATCTCTACATGAGACACATGGAACATCAAATAATAAAAAACAACCTATGTCGCATGGATTCTTCGAAATATGTGGACCCACCCACGCAGGATGGTCTCCATGTCGGATTCTTCTAGTACATTTTAACATTGTTTTCCATGATGATAAAAATATTATCACATTCTTATTTTGAAACCTGGTCTGGCAGGAATAAGAGGGGTGTTAAATAATGATAGGGGTAGGATGTTACTAGTTTTTTTCCGAGCCGCTAGGGATCATGGAGTCTAATGAGGCAGAACTGCGAGCACTTCGGAGAGCACTTCAGATTTGGTCTAGGTTTGGAAATGGCAATCTCATTGTCGAAGGTGATTCAACTACTGCCATCTCCTGGGCTAGTAATAGGAAAACCTCTCCGTGGAAGCTGGTTAACATTTTTAGGGACATTAGGAAGTTGGGTAGGATAGGTGATATCACGTTCACACGCACCTCGGTCGGCGAACAGTATTGTTGATTTTCTGGCAAATGTGGGAGTACATAAGCAGGGACCGGCAATGGAGTTGTTTTGATTATGACATTCATTGGGTGTATGAGGAGTCAGGGACTCCTTTTGTACTTATGTCGGCCATGGAGTACTGTACATATAGTGTTTTTTTTATTGATTCTCTTTGTATCCTATCTGGAAGCCATGTATAACTCTTCTATACTTGGTTGCTTCTCACTCATACATCTACAAAGTTTAATGAATTCATTTGTTACTGTTTAAAAAAAAAAAAAAGATTCGAACTTAAAATTATTATGAATGGTTTGGAGTTAAGAGTATGACAGTTCACATGCACAAGTTCAAACATATAAAATTGAAGATCTAAATATTATTTTCAATGGAGGAAAGGAAATCACCAGTATCGCCAGCTTGCAGTTGCATAGACTGTATGCACGGTGTTACACCCTCCAAGACATACATTCTGCTATTGTTGTTGGGCCAAAACCGGAACTGAAAGACCCAGTCCTTTCCCTTTGCATCTTGAATCTTAAGTGGAAGTCCCTCCGGTTGTGAAATTGGAGGAAAATATGCCTGCATTTTTTCCCACGTCAGTCACATGGAACAACAACTTAAAAAAAAAAATAATAAGCTGAAGAAATTTTTTGGAAAAAAAATCCACAATGCCTTAATGGATTTCTGAAAGAAATGGAAACACTGAAAAAAGAGAGGTAGAAGAGGGAAAAGCAGCACAGAGAGGCAATGCTGACAAAGGAAAGGCCAATTCCTACTTTGACAACGTAAACCGGTAAGAACGTTGTATGCTGGGAAATTATGAAGTCCTCAGCCTCTTTTATCTTCTAAGCCTCCAATTCTATGCAATGTCAACAAAGGAATTGCCAATTCCTACTTTCACAATGTAAACCGGTAAGCATGTTATACACTGGGAATCTATGAAGCCCTCAGCCTCTATTGTCTTGTAAGCCTCCAATTCTATACATATTCATGGACAAGTAATAATGGTTTACTAATCAAAGCATTATTCAGACTTGTTTTTTAATAGAGATACCAGATCAGAAGATCCAAAACCTTTATCACTATTTTACATACAGAAGGTGTGACAAAGGGGAAAAACACAACATCGGTCCTATTTAAAAAATAATGAGGATAACAATGATAGTGGTCGGCTACAACATTTCATTCTACATGTCCTAATATATACGATATATGATATGATTAAAAACATTTATAGATGATTTTTTATTGATTTTGTAAAGGCCTATAAGAGGGTGGTAAGACCTATAATTTATTGAAATTAGATAGTCTTTGTACCAAGTGGAGTAATAGTGGAATTTCCAATTGGAATTGGACTCTTACCAAGTATTTGATTGGAGCCCTTACAAATTTCAATTTGGAGAACCTAACATCAGAAATCCAAGATGAAATTCCATAGTTTATGTTGCTCGAAAATGATAAATTACTCATATCAAGACAAGGAATCGACTAAATAACAAATTGAGGCAGTGGAGGAAGGAATTAGAGTTAAAAACAGAAATCTGGAGTATAACTTTAGTTGATCAAAGAGTAGGGAGGATGGCCAATTAAAATTGAAAATGACCGAGTGGCTAGTACCATATTATGATAAATTTGATACTTATGTGAAACCTTAGAACCAAATGGGGGATTTGACTTAGATATGGTAGGATTGATGCAAGATAAGCTAAATACAGACAAGCTAGAAGAATGTTATCGATAAAGGGGTGCCATGTCAATTATAAGAGCAATTCTATCGAACAGAACAAACTCACAATGTTGTATGGAAATGAATGTTTGAGTGAAGAAAAAGAGAAGTAGCTTATCATTCCAAGGAAAAGAAGAAGATATAATATTGGAGACAAAGATCTGTATAGTAATGTGTGGAGTGATATATTAAGATAGAATTAGAAATGATTGCATTAGGGGAACCTTAAAATTACCCAATAGATGAGCAAACAAGGAATAACACTCATGATGGATCGGAAATGTACCTAAAATACTAGAAAAGCCCCAATACGAAGAATTGAAAGACTACAGGTGGAAGGTACTAGAAGGGAAGAGAGGCCTTCAAAGACTTGGATTAATGGGGTCAAGGACAGATATTATAGATGTTAAAAAAGTGAGTACAATGAAGAATCTGGCTGCAGCTCAGAGATCAGTCCAATCTCAACAGATACTAATGTAGAACAGCCTGCAACTAGGCAGGAAAACAAAAATAAAGGAAAAATAGGAAAAGGCTATGCCTTAGATAATCTCATTGAATATTCATTGTGTGTTTATCTCCCATATGGATACATGTATTTATAAGAAAAAATAAGAAATCAAAATAGAAAAGGACTCCTAAATCAAAGAGGAAAAGGATTCCTAAATCAAAATAGAAAAGGACTCCTAAATCAAATAGGAAAAGGACTCCTAAATCAAATAGAAAATGACTCCTAAATCAAATAGGAAACTAACTAAAGTTGAACTACTAAGATCCAAATGAAAATAACAAATCCTACTTGCTAATTAAGAAATAAATAAATAAATAAATAAAAATAAATAAAGTGAAATCTGTGTGCTGCATCTTCCGTGTCCTACATCAGTCCCCCGGTCTTGAAAAAAACTCGTCCTCGAGTGAAATTCAGTAAAAGCACACGGCACCAAACAAAGATGAAGACCAAGTCCAAAGATGCGAATGATGAAGCTTTGAACTGCACAATCTTTAAGGCACAGACGACGAGAACATTCTTTCTGTGGGGCGAAAAATTGAAGGACCGCAACTGGGCGCAAGCATAGACGAACCAAGCTGATGGCGAAGGGGTCGTCATATGGCACTGGAGTGATCACACGGTCCTGATGGTCTGTCGGATGGAGGACAGGAGGCTGACATGATAAGGGAAGAATAATCATAGATGAAGTCCTGGTATCCGTAATGGGATCAGGTTTGGGTAATGGAGATGGGTGAGAAATTTGAGGTGGTGGTGGAGGTGTAGGTAGAGGTGGTGGCGGTTGATCGACACTCGTCGGTTGTATCGACGGTGGTGCCGGCAACACAACTCGCTCTGTCTCCAACACGGGCATTGGTTGTGGGGTCACGACTGCATGAGAAGGATGCATGAATTCTGAGTCTGACTCTGGGGCAGTATGCACGAACGCTGATGATGTCTTTGGAGTGGTCGGCATACATTTCGAGGAAGCGGGCACGTATTTCGAAGTTTTGTTCACCTTCATCGGGGCTCTGTATTTTCGGCCGAGCAATAGTTCTCTAAATTCTTGGAAAAAGTCATGAAATTCAGATCGCAAGTCAGAGATAAACTCGGATTTAAAGTCATTGAACGCAGATTGGCGAATAAATTGAGCACCATTTTTGTTGGATGCTAACGGGGCTACATGATGTTGGGAATCAGATCGGGGTGTCACATAATCCAAGACATGACGGTTGGAGTGGGGAAAAGGTTTAATGGATGGGTGAGGTGGGACCGAATGATAAGACATGGGATCGGTCAAAAGTGGACACATAGCTTGTCAAATAGTCAAACTTAGTCAACTGGTCATTTGGTTTTTTTTTTTTTTTGTTGTATTTTTGTTGTCTGTGGGAAAAAGGGTGGAGGATGGGGATTGGGATGGTAGATTCGTACCTGGGATAATGCCCAGATTTGGCGAAGATGGCGAGGATCAAGACCACGATCGTCCCTGATAACGCAGGAACCTGTCTCAGAACAAGAACGTCTCTGTATAACAGAGATACAGAGAAACTTGGCTCTGAACCAATTAATGTAGAACAGCCTGCAACTAGGCAGGAAAACAAAAATAAAGGAAAAATAGGAAAAGGCTATGCCTTAGATAATCTCATTGAATATTCATTGTGTGTTTATCTCCCATATGGATACATGTATTTATAAGAAAAAATAAGAAATCAAAATAGAAAAGGACTCCTAAATCAAAGAGGAAAAGGATTCCTAAATCAAAATAGAAAAGGACTCCTAAATCAAATAGGAAAAGGACTCCTAAATCAAATAGAAAATGACTCCTAAATCAAATAGGAAACTAACTAAAGTTGAACTACTAAGATCCAAATGAAAATAACAAATCCTACTTGCTAATTAAGAAATAAATAAATAAATAAATAAAAATAAATAAAGTGAAATCTGTGTGCTGCATCTTCCGTGTCCTACATCAGATACAATGTCATATTTACCAAATAATCAAATCTTAAGAGATAGATCTACTCTCTGCCCTAACATATCTAACAACGGATTGTTAAATGACTGAGATTGGAGAATATTTCTTTTAACAAGGTAGAGTGGAAATGTGGAACTCAAAAAGTTTAACCTAGATCGAAGGGGAAATTGCAAAGATAATGATGATGGTGGCGATAATGATATAAATGACTGTGCAAGTAAACAAGTTCAAAGGGCAAGGTTAGCGAACATAGAAGTGCAACCCACCAAAATGGTGGTAACTTCTTGCGCCATCAAGAAATACAGAACGTACATCCCTGGTTTATGCCAAGCAAAAATGTAGATAATCACTTCTTCTGACCAAGCACTTTGTTGGTCACCCCACCGTTAAAGGCCCTTTGAGAACCCCAAGGGGTTGGCCTAGTGGTTGAGACACAAGACTTCAGGATTGAGGTCTTAGGTTCAATCCTAGTGACTCCAATGAAGGGCCACTCCCCACAAACTTACCCGGTGTGTGTGGATTGGGGGGTTTTCACACACCGAGGGGACTAGTCGGGTGCGACGCCTAGACACCTGCGGACCTCAAAAAGAAAAGGCCTTTTGACTACATCTGAACAAACAGGCCCTTTGAGTATATAGCAGATGGATAATTTGTTTTTCAAAAATATTACTACGTTTATTTTTACCCTTGTTGGTGATGTAGCACCAAAAGAAGGGGAAAAAAAAAAATTCCTTTCCTTTTTCTTGATTTTCGTTTGATTTTTTTATTTCTAATTTTGTTTGCTTCAATCTTGTATAAAATCCCCGAATCTAAGTTGTAATCAACAGATAATCAATGGAATAATATTCAAAAACTTGTTTTGGGTTTTTACTCTTTTATTTTCTCCCTCTCTTTCTCGTGGACTCGAGAAATCTAACCCGTCAACAGCGTTTGACCGGTGTTCTCTTCCTCTGTGGGTTCTTGTTTCAACAGAGTTCAAAAGCACCCTTTGGAGTCTCTTCACCGGCGTCCATTGGACTGGCTTCTCCCGTTCGTCTGCTCGGATTTCTTCCCTCGTTCCCCCTCTCTGTTTGACCGAGAGTCAGACGGACAACCACCTCCTCGTTGCATGTTGCAGCGTCCACCCAACGGCAGGGAATTTTCCCTTGCTCCGCCTCCACACCGGAGCCAGTGTTGCTCCCTTCATCCAGCCGTCCTATCCCATTTCGCCTCAGTTCCATCCACTGCCACCTACATCATTCCCTTTCAACCCACTGCAATCACCCTTGCATCGCCACTCCTCTCACCCTTTCATTCTCGTCCTCTCTGTTCACTCGTTCCTATTCCCAGCTCCCTTTTTCTTTTATTCCTTCCCTTTCTCTTCCCACCAACGTTGACCACAACTAGACCTTTAACCATGCCATAACTATTACCCATTAAATTCTACCTAACACCCCCATTGCCCCTTTATTTATTATTATCTTGATTACCCATTCCACCATTCATTAAATCCCCTTCACAACCTTCATCGTCCTTCTCACTCTTACCCAGATTTGACCCATTCACTCCCCTTTAATTAATTCATTTCAATCTCATTAATTTCGCTCATTAGCCATTAAATCCCATTTAGCACCAATTCTTTAATTATTTGTCTGAGTCACTAGACTATATTTTCACCTGATCCTACCCACTACATCGGTTGGACTTGTTTCCAACCTCAATGCATATGTTACTCTCCAAAACTTAGGCTACAGTTTCATTCTCACTCAACCATAAAACCTATACTTAGAAACTGGAAAACATATAATTGAAAAACAAATAAAAAAAAAAAATTGGAAATGGTAAGTACCAAATTTTCTTTTATGGGGTATGTTGCATGTACTACATTTGCCAGATTGTTACATCTCAAGTTTCAACGTCATCCATGCATGTCCAGAGATAATGGAACTTGGTATTGTGATCATAATAGTCAAGGTGCAAGGCACAATCAAGGTGCCAAGAGGTCCTAGAGCATAGGACGCAAGGAGCACGTCTAGGAACAACCTAATTATGCTAGGCACACTTATTTAGATGCTTAAAAATATGTGTTGATTCATCAATTTGTGTCCTTATTGCTTCAACGTTAACAAAATGTAATACTACTCATACAAAGTACTAAAATATATTGCCAGTTGCACTTACAAGCACATTATATAAGCATGTATTGTAGACATAGTATCTTATCTAATAATTAAAATTTTGAACTAAGTATTCCTAACAAATACTGCATGTTAAAGACAATATTTTTGAGCCACTACAGAAACATATAAAATAGGTTTATTATAGAAAATTCTACAAAAATAGGCGCAAAATGAGCTAGGTAGGCACAAAATGGGCTTGGAGCATATGCAAGGGCCTAGGCCCAACTAAAGCACACCTTTGACTAATTTTGGAATTAGAAAACTAGTACAAATCAGAAAAAATTCAAAATCCACCAAGGTCAATAAAAATAAACAGGAACTAAAAGAAGCTCGGTGAGTACATAATTTTTTAGGAACCAATTCTTTCCAAGTTACTCACTATTTTCATTTTCATACTTTAGAAGATTTTTTCCTTGTTTTTTTTGAAAAGGCAACAAGATTTCATTAAGAAGCAAAGATGTGACAAGGAGAAGGAGAGGGAATATCCAAGGCGTGCACTACAGTATATTCAATCAAAAACAAAATAAAAAGCAGGTCAATCCAATGAAAATTTTTAGAAACATATCAGATCTTAAGATGCCATGCTTTGCCAAATAATCCAATATTGATCTGATGGAAATACCATGAATGGAAAAAGCCTAAAAGATCTCCCAGACTGAAAGATCCAAACAAATTTGTTTTCTTCTCTTTTGACGTTTCTTCCAGACAGATGCCTTACCCTCTTCGTAACCATTTAAAGGCCATTCTCTTCACAGTTAGGATATTCCAGATTTCTGATCTCAAGGCAATTAACTTTATCATCCATTTGGGACCTACCAAATTTACTTGGGTCACTGAATCTTGTGTTCCACTTGTATGGAAATTGGCACATAAGCTAACTCTACATTTACTGCAGCTAAGAGCATAAAATAAAAAAGTGTGTGCATCTGTCATGAAAGAATTTAGAACAAATTCAAAAAACTTACTTCAGCACATGCTTTAGGGAGAACCAATCGCCCAATTCGACCCGCATCACTGGCACTCAGAACCTTCTCAAACAATGGAACAATCGTGGAGTTTGAACTAGGAGAAAATATAGTCAAGGGGAACCATAATTTTTTTTTTGGATGAACACAAAACACTGGCTTAGAACCTTTCTCTTTGAGGATCTTAATCTGGATTTTGGTAGGCCGACCACATAAATCTGCAACAAATATCAATTTATCGGTTTCCCCCTAGAAACCAAGACTTTTTGACAGACTAGGAATTAAATAGATAAATAAATAACTCTATGGGATCACCCAAAAACGAAAGGGCCCCTGCTGATGCGCTATGTAGGGCCCCACCAAAATCCATTTCTTAGGGAAAATAAGAATAATTTATGTTGCATTTTTATATTTTAAGGCCCAGAAAGACCGTAAGACATCAGAGTAGAGCCCTATTTATGAAATAACCTCAACATCAAAACATCAAACTCATATATATCAAGTTGTATTAAGTTTTAAAATTTAAACAATCACAGTCAAGGATACTCTCCAGATATTTGCTGTAATTCTTGGTCTGTGATCCTAGGCCAGTAACGGGGGAGCAATTGATTTCGTCCCCTCCCTTCACCAGGTGGTCTTGCAATGCGCATCTGTGAAACTACTTCCTTCGATGTCTCTGAACCAGTGCCAGGGCTTATTTTTGGGGGCTTGGCTAAAAGGTGCCGAGACCTTTGGCCTTGCTGAAAGGGAATTAGAACTTTCGGCTCCCTTCCTTCAGCACCATGAAGGGGGGGCATCAAGAGATTTGGCATTCCTGAGGAATTACATGGTTCCACCATGCTGCCAGGGTTAGAAGCCCCTAGGGTGATATTCAAGCATGCATGAGCAAGCGTTTCATATATATCTTTTTCACCTGCAGTTTCTTTTCCATCATCTTGTTTTGCAGAGTGAGATGGCCCACCAGACAGATTCAAATGCGAGAAGCTTGTGCTTCCCATTTTCCCAAGAGGAAGCATGACCTGCTCTCTTTTGATATGACCATAAGATTCACTCATGCTATCCTTCTGAGTTAGAACCAGTTTTCCCTTATTGACATTTTCATCATCCACCCTACTATCTGCAGAAGTAGATTGAAGCTCACCAATGTTACCAACGCTTGATATACCACGTTCATTTATCTTGTCATCTTTCAGACTTCTAGATGGTAAACCAAGACACCTGTGAGACTCTTGTTGGATATCACTTGGAATCTGCATGGAAAAGGTTTCAAAGGATTCTAAGAAACATCAGAGGATGAGAATAAAAGCATTTATAGGATGCCTTTAAGAGAAAGTATTGCCACTAAATGTCAATCAGACCTACGATGTTATGGAGTTGGGGCCATAAAGAAAAGACAAGTAGATAAAGTAATGGTAACAAAAATGTATAAACAAAGATGCGTGTGTGGAGCAATATTAAGATATAACAATTAGAAATTAGTGCATTAGAAGGAATTTTGTATGAAATGGCTGTATGCAGAAGACAAAATACTGCCCCAGTATAAAGAGTTGAAAAAAATGGGAAAATAGCATTGATGATGATGATGACTTTTAAGTATCTTCAAAATGCCAATAACACCATGTTGTATCGGTTAGGTTCCGCCACAATGGTATGGCGAGAGAAGAGATTGGAACAGGTTTAGGGTTTAGGGAGAAGAGACAACAATTAGAAATGAGTGCATTAGAAGGAATTTTGTATGAAACGGCTTTGTATGTATGCAGAAGTCAAAATACTGTCCCTGTATAAAGAGTTCAAGAAAAATGGGAAAATAGCATTGATCATGATGATGACTTCTCAGTATCTTCAAAATGCCAATAACACCATGGTTGTATTGGTTAGGTTCTGCCACAATGGTCTGGCAGGAGAAGAGGTTAGAACAGGGTTCAAGCCGGGAGCAACACACCCCTAATGCTAATTATTACCTGCAGGCAATTTTCGCTGTTTTAAATAAGTATCTTTCAGTTTTGTATATTCATGATTGTATGATTATCACATTGGATCTATCATAGCAAGAAATTCACCAGCCATTTCAGGTCTAACTGAGCCAAGTCAAATTCAAACAAAACCATGCTTTCAAGAGTAAATAAAATTCACTTATTGTTTTCAGAAATTTATACAAAAAAAAAGGGCTTATAGTTAGACCTGACAGAGACTGCTCTGGCTCGATGGACTCAGAAGACTCAACTCAAGCCCAACACAACTGGTGATTGCACCTAAATATTAGACCAAATCCTGTGTATTGGATCTATGACCACCCAAGACCACACTTTGGCAACCCCAAAGCCAAAACTGGTAGCACATTGTAAACAAATTGGAGCAATTACATCTTGTTTTATGACCAAGCAACTTGATCCATATCATGTATCACAAACATTAGTACAGACTACAGACTATTGATCTTACAGAAGAAGGTTCTGATTTCTTCAGACAGTTAAGGCATTCTATTCCTACGCTGTCAAGAAGCTCGAAGGAAGACTTCGAAGGGCTTATAGTTAGACCTGACAGAGACTGCTCTGGCTCGATGCGCTCAGAAGACTCAACCCAAGCCCAACACAACTGGTGATTGCACCTAAATATTAGACCAAATCCTGTGTATTGGATCTATGACCACCCAAGACCACACTTTGGCAGCCCCAAAGCCAAAACTGGTAGCACATTGTAAACAAATTGGAACAATTACATCTTGTTTTTATGACCAAGCAACTTGATCCATATCATGTATCACAAACATTAGTACAGACTATTGATCTTACAGAAGAAGGTTCTGATTTCTTCACACAGTTAAGGCATTCTATTCCTCCGCTGTCAAGAAGCTCGAAGGAAGACTTCGAAGCAATGCAACCACAATGGAGACGCTGCAATTACCCATCTCAGTTAGACAGAGTATACTCAAAATAGAAGGTAAGGAGAAACACATAAATTAAACCAGAAATTGTGTAGCTAGGACAGGATTACCTTGCCACAAGAGTTGCATTCCCTCCAACCTGATTCTTTTAAATGAAATGTGTCACAAAATATTAGTTGCTCATATGCAGACCTGGGCGATACAAGATACAAATAAAATGTCAAGAAAAGAACCAGAAGAGGGATAATGTACTGAATCCTTGCATCAATCGTAAAATGTAAAAGAAAAATAAGAAGCCATCTTGCTTTTTTCCTATCTTAAGCAGAAACAGCCTACAAATGGCAACTTACATAAACCAATCAAAACCAACAAATGTCTGGCAAAATTGTCAATAAAGTTAATTTGCCAAAGAGGAATCATCAGGTCTACAGCAACACAGTCCCTCCTATATGTAAAAGGGGAGCTCATTTAAGAGAACATAAAACCAAAAACGAAAAACCACATCTAAAGCTGACCCAGACCCAGATGAAGCAGAATGCAAAATAACATGTCGGATAAGATCTAAATTGAGACACTCCACTGACTTTTTTTTTTGAAAGATATACTTTTTTAAGAAAGAGGAAAATACAAACTCGGCAACTTATTACAAGCTGCAAACACGAGAACAACAAACCCCAAAAAACAACTGGGAAAAACACCCAGAACACAAGAAACTTTACAGCATCAATCTCCACTCTCCCTTACGTTAACTGCCCCAGACTGAGAAGAACCTCCTGTGGGAGCTAAGAACCCAACTTTGTCATTTCATCCACCCTCTTGTTTGCCAATCCGGGGAAATGAGAGACAGCCAGATCCATCTTTTTAACGATCATCCTAATTTCTTCAATTTTATGCAGAAGCCACCAAGGGAAGATACTATCTTTAGCCCACAGGGTGATCAAAAAGGAGTCCCCCTCCACAATGCTCCCCCTTCCACTCCCAACTTCTCTAACACCTCGACTCCCCTCCTTAATCCCATAACCTCAGCCTCATTTGAAGACCAAACAGGAATCAGACCAGCAAAAGAAACCAGAACACAACACCGGTGGGACTGCAAAACTCCACCGAAACCAGCTTTCCCGGACACTCCACTGATTCTTGAAAACACTTGCGCAATATAAGAAATATAAACATAGGAAATGGTTTGGATGGAAACCATTCATTGGGTTGCTGTCACCATTAATCTCTCACATATAGAATCCCCTGGTAATGGACACTTCTCAGTTCTACCTGTCCATTTGGTGGATTTTTTTCCACTAATGCAGATTTTTGCAAGTAACATTTTCTCAAAGCCTGACAAGAAATCACGGCACAACTGATAAGTCTTACTGTACAACTTTAAGGTTGTATGTTCGAGTCACTTTACCATTTCCAAAGAAAATAAGAATAAAAAGCAAAAATTGAGCCAAGCTGTGGGAAATCAATCAGAGAGTTATGGTTATCCCGTTGAGGATGATTGTTCTCTGCCATTGGTATAGGTTATTAAAACTGTACCATGCCTTGAACTCAGAGGATCATTCACTTAAATTTGTTGCACTTTCATGATGTAGTAGTAGCCCCAGGGGCAGTGGGTAACTAGTTGGTGACTTGCCGTACTCAAATTTAGCAGTAGCCAATCCACTTGGATGCATGGGGAGGAAAGTACTTTCTTAGAAAATAACCACTTTTAAAATAAAAAATGGTTAGCTATTTCTTCTTTTTTATTGGAAATTATTGACTAGTAACTGCCTTGGTGTACTCAAATGAAGTAGTGACAATTATTTGGATGCATGAGGATGCCTAGGAAGGAAAGTACTTTATTAGAACGTGACCACTTCTTAAACAAAAATGGCATTTCCTATTTTTGGTTAGAAACTGTTGACTAGTCATTTGACTAGCCATACTCAAACATAGCAATAGTGCCAATCCATTTGGATGCATGAGAAGGAAAGTACTTTTCCAGAAAATAAGCAATTTTTGAACAAAAACAGATAACCATTTCCTCTTTTCAGTTTGAAACTGTTACTTTCCAAGAAAGTACTTTCATTTCCATGAACCCAAACAGGACATCGTTTACAGATACCAAACACACCTATCTCCACATCCACGTCACTGTAAATAATCCAGAGACCATTCCTCCATTTGGACCTAAAATGAATATTCATATGTAAAAAATAGAAAAAAAAAAAAACTGATGAGACGATCGTATGAAACAATCCATTTTTAATACTTAGATATCCTCCAATTAAGCAGTTAAGAGCCATCTCATCAGCGTACTTTTGTTGCAAGGACCGCCAAGGTGGGGTCCAGAAGATGAACGGTTGGTATCTCATTCAAGATACAGCGTGTCAATAAATTTAAGCTTCCCAAGAAAAACAACAGTAATTTTATAAAGAAACAGCGATAGAAGGGAACGGGTAACTATTTGCGGTCACGTAAATGACCGAGTACCCAACCCAAATGCAAACCAGCTTCATTCTGTTTGGGTGCATGGAAAGTACTTCCATGGAAAATAAACAATTTTTAACTAAAAATAAAATGGGCTGCAACCATTTTTCGTTAAAAATTGGTTGTTGACGAGGAAAGTTCTTTCCTGGAAAGAGTAAGAAACCTCCAAACCTAAAATTAGAACGAAGACCAAACCACTACGCCCAAACAGATCCATGAAAGGCATGAAAAATCCATAATAAAGAAATCCCACGTCCCCAAAGCAGCGACAAATCGAGAAAAAAAAAAATGAAATCCCACCAAAATTTAATAAAACCCAAAAACCCACCAAAATTTAATAAAACCCAAAAACCCACCAAAAATCTAAAAAGGAATTTTTTTAAAAAAAAACTTCATCTACCAAATTTCCAACGGCATGATATGAGATTTGGTAGAAATGAAATCTCACTAAGACAGATAGGAAGAAAAAATACCCGCACTTATCACAGAGATTGGCAAATCCACCAGATCTCAGCCCCCATCCCTTCTTCCATTCGATTGCTGAAGTGGTGCCGCATGAAGCATTCATGCAACTTCTCGTCGCCATAAATCCAATCAATATCTCTCAAATCTGCCAAGAGAAGAAAGAAAAAAACCAAAAAAAAAAAAAAAAACATAAATCCAAATCCTTCAAATCAACACAAGCACACAGAAAAGAAAAAAAAAAGCGCAGACCTCTATTTTTTTTTCTACGAAAAAACGTGGATTTTGCACTTCTCCATCACTTTCGAGGACAGGGGAGAAAACCCATGTCACCGTTTTTAGCGATTGGAAGGATTTCTCGCTCTTGGGAGGGTGGTGGGTGTAAACAGGGCGGGGATCGGGTCTTCGGGTAGAGAGAGAAAAATAAAGAGAGAAGAGAAGCGTAGCTGTGATTGCATGCAAAGACAGATATATCTAGAGAGAGAGAGAGAAGAGAAGTGTGATGCATGCACGGAGATTTTGTCTTCCTTAAGTTGCCAAATTTTGCTGTT
This sequence comes from Chimonanthus praecox, assembly GCA_022113865.1. Classification (NCBI taxonomy): domain Eukaryota; kingdom Viridiplantae; phylum Streptophyta; class Magnoliopsida; order Laurales; family Calycanthaceae; genus Chimonanthus; species Chimonanthus praecox. The sequence goes on along the minus strand of CM039090.1, from coordinate 830,420 downwards.
TGAACTTTTTTACTGATGCTCAGTTGTAGTTAACCACCAAACAAAAACAGGAAATGGAGAGAATTGTACGTAATTATCCATAAAAAATAGTTAATTACTTAATTACTTAATTAGTCAATTAAATTAAATTTAGATGTAACAACTACTTGCTTATTGATCTGAATGTTATAGACTCATGGTCAGTTCAAGATTAAACATGTTTAAACAGTGAAACGTTTGTTATAAAAGTATCTTATTTAAATAGCTGGATATGAACGATTTCACTGAATATATATAAACAAATTATTTTGTTAGTAAGTTTAATAAATTTAAATGTAATATTTTTTTATACTGAGCATACTGTCATACACACGTAATTTGACATGAAGTTGATCAATTTTTGTAGTGTTCTATGTGTTGAGTGAGTATTGATGAGATGTGAGCTAATTAGTAAGTTGTGATTGACATCATATATGGGCGAGTGCGAGTTATCGGTAGACTATTATGATAAGTGATCATTAGTCGCATGTCGAAATCAAATTTATCTAAGGTGAGATTTGTAACGACCCGACTCGAATACAGAGCTTAGGGCTTGACTCAGTGTGATATTGTCCGCTCTGGGCTTCGCACACAAGCGAGCCTGCACGGTTTTGCGTTTGGGCCAGGGCCCACCTGGCCTGGCCCAAAATGCGTCACATGAGTAAAAGGGAGGCCACCCACTTAAATTCTCCAAATTTTCCTCTTCTACTACCGATGTGGGATTTTTTTCCCACATCGGTGGGTAGGGGTTTCACAATCACTCCCCTAAAGCCTCGAGCCGTATCCAGCTCGACTCCGGTCCAGCTCAACAACTCCAGGGAAGGAGGAAGGCCCACACAGACCGAGTGTAGAACCTCGGCTCTGATACCATTTGTAACGACCCGACCCGAATAGAGGGTTTAGGGCTTGACTCAGTGTGATATTGTCCGCTCTAGGCCTCGCACACAAGCGAGCCCGCACGGTTTTGTATTTTGGCCTGAACCCACGTGACCCAGCCCAAAATGCGTCACATGAGTACAAGGGAGGTCACCCAGTTAAATTCTCCAAATTTTCCTCCTCTGCTACGAATGTGGAACTTTTTCCCACATCGGTGGGTAGGGGTTTCATAAGATTTATAAGTAGGATGTTTACATTTAATTGTATAGATGCTTTTTTTCTAATAGAAGTTTGAGAAAAACAAAACTGTGCGAATATAGAGTGGCAGAGCGAACAATATCTGTAGGTATGATAATCGCCTAGTAATTAGATGTAATAAATTTAGATAAAATGATTACTTGTGTATTACACTACGAAATATTAAGGTGTGCACACTTTAATGTGGAATCTAGATGATAAGAGACACATGTAACATAGAGTTCCAATGATGGTAGTAGTGATGCATCTATCAAAAAAAGTGTTCGCTAAATAGAATGCAAGAAATAACTATTTACAATAAATAACTATTCACTAGTGGTATAACTATTGAAATGGTCTTTATTTTAATATGTGTCCAGTTAAATCACTATAATTAAATCAATCAAATTATATTTTCAAAGTCAAAAAGATTAACTTTTAATTAACTAATTTTGATTAGTTTAAAAAACTACAACATAATTGGTCTAATAATATGAGTTTTAGATAACTATTTAAAAAAATATTTAAAATTATAGTTTAATCAATCCAATCAAAATGAGTTTTAGTAAATCATGTGTTCAAATTAAACATTTTTTACTATCACCCCTGAAATCTCAATTGGTAGAATCTATACATAGATAAACAAAAACCATAAAATGTACCTAGATGCCTACTTAATCATCACATATATAAATTTTGTGAGATATTTTGTGGACATCACTCAATTTATATGAATGAGTTGATTAAAAAACTTCATATTTGAATCAAGTCATATAAACCTACTTAAATATTTAAATATATCAGCCACTTTAATTAAATTGTTGTGAATATTATTTTAAGATTATAAAATTTAACAGTCTCTGACCTTTTGTAAATTTTGGTTTAAGTCTAACTTTGTGTGGTTTGAGAAGAGTTCAAATTGAAAACTAAAGGTTTAATTTATGGAGTGATGTAAATGTAAAAATGGAGAATTATAATTGTAAGTTTATAAAAAAATTATAAATAAGCCCTCTAACGGATAAATTTTGAACGTGGTGAGTGGGAACAACCGAACAAGGACAGCACAACCTTCGCCAGCGGGCGATTTTTTTATCGAAATACTCGGGTTGTGGGGTCTTCTTCGGTTTCTCCCCGGAGTCATGCGGAGGGTGCCTTTAGTCTCTCAGAGGTGTGAAGAGATAAAAATAATAATTAATATTTAAAATTTTCAACCAATATTTTTTTTAAAATATTTTGACCTAAACTCATAAAAAGATTGCATCAAATTTGTACCTGAGCTTGCACACTAATTTCTCACACATAAGTTTTAGTCACATGTATATATGTTAAGTTATAAAATTAAAATGATGATTGGATTTTAAAATTTTTGTGGGAATTTTTTCTGATTTAGTTCATACTAACATGAAAATTAATATTTTCAGATTTTTTAACATACTATATGTAATATGGCATACTGATATTTCAGATGAAATGGGTGAAATTCTCAGTTATCTATCTAGTTTAAATCATCCAATAAACTCAAGGTAAGATTGTAAAATAATGTAACTGGTCAAAATCAGGCAGTTAAATCAGGGTCTTGTAATTCAACCATCACAGATTGACTAAGATCATAACAAGGGTTGAACCACTTTTCAAAAATCATGGATTGAAACCCTTGTCTTTCACCAACGCTTCTCTAATAAAAAAATAAATATCCACCAACTATCTGCACAACAGTTAATACTTAAATTATTAAAGAACCAATGAGAATGGCCGGACAAGATATTTTTAGAAAGAAGAATATTCGCTAGGCTCGTAAAGATGGATGGTATACTCAACATGAATTGAGATATAAAAAGATTGTGATTTATGATAATTAACTTCAAATATTAAAATTGCATGTTTAAATAATTAGATTAGAATGGAGTTTCACTAATATAAAGTGAAAGAAAAATGAAAATTAAACAGCTTTTTTTTTATAATATGAGTATCCTCTCTATATTGAAAGTAAGAGTAATCAAAGAGATACATGAAATTACCTTCAAACCTCATGTATCAGGCAAATTCGGAAGAAATTGAATTTAGAACCTCTAGTCTAAAAGTTTAAACCAACTAAAAGTTCAAATTTGATACTGATGATGCACTCTTATAAAAGATTTTTCACAACCTTCAGTATCCGCTCTACTTTGAAGGAACTGTCACTCTATTTTTCTTCTCTTTCACTCTACATATTATTCTCTATTAGTCTTAATGACTTTGACATGGGTGTGTGTAATTTCACGCTTGACTACTCTCTGCAGTCATATAATTTAAATTTTTAAATAAAATGATCATTTATGTATGGGGTCTATCAAATATGGCAGTGGTAAGATATTTCTTTTAATATGTGGCTGACAAAAAACCACTGTTATTAAATCAGGCATACTTTTTAAGGTCTTTAAAATTTGATTAGATTAAATTATTTTTTAATTTTTAAATTTTACAACATTAAAAACTATAGTTTGTTTATTCTGATTAAGATAAATTTTTTAATTTCCATTTAGTGAACCCAATATATAATTCATATATTATTTGCATCCATATGGACTATGAATTCCATGCAATGATTTAAAAGATAATCTCCTTATTAATCTCGGTGGGAGAAGGCCTCTCAAAAAAAATTGAAAAATTTATTGATGCCCTTCTTATACCATGTCTCCTTAATGTTGCTGTGAGATACTATAAAACTAATGGGGTTTGCCATAATAAGTCAATGCCCTTAACAAGATTTACTAAATAGATCACGCAATAATCATGCAATTAAATTAATAGATTCAGAGGAATTGGTGTAATTTTAAAATAGAGAAATGTGCACTGGGGTGATTCCCTACATCATGTGGATCATACTTACCACCATCTTTCAATCTCAACCAAACCCTAATACAATTCACAAACAATTAATTAATTTTTTGAAAACATTCTACAATTAATCATTACAGTCAAGATTAATTGCTAATCCATGATGGCCTATCCTGATTGAGAAATGGTCAGTTGAAAATTTTAAAATAAAATTTCTTTATGACTTTTCTGATCTCACCAAGGTTTTCTTTATAACTATTCTGATTTCACCAAGGTTCTTCATGAAGGAAAAATGTTAAGAAAATGATTTTAGTATGAATTGAAATTTATCAAAGTTTGTTCAAGAGTTGATGAACTAGCTTTACAGATAAACAAATCTTTAATAAAGGGTATATATTTTTACATGGGAGTTTTTTTTTTATACGTTTTTTAAAAAAAAAAATTCCATTTTACACTTTTATTTTTTGTGTTGATTGAAAGGGTAAAGTAGGAATTTTTAAAAAAAATGAATTCCCATGTAAGATGAAAAGTCTTTCCTGTGAGAATGTGTACTCTTAATCTACCTTAGTAAAAATAAAAAATAAAAATAATAGATATCTTCTATCTGCATTATTATTATTATTATCTGGGTTTAGTGGTGTACCATGCTAGTACCATGTTATCCATGGCTGCGAAGCATGAAAGATTTTATTTTTTATTTTTTATTTTTAAGTTTTTGGACAGACATGCATGACCTCATCTATTGGAGGCTGAGTCTACAAATTGCACGGCTTTCTGATGACGTAACAATGATGTCACATGCATTAAAATAAACTAATTTAAAAATTAATATTGGTCAAATAAGAATTAATAAATCAAATTATTTTAAAAGTGAAAAGTATGTAAAAGGGATTTGAATTGAAAATTGATAAAAGTTATCGTTAAAATTAAAAATAATTGTTATTTATTTATTTATTTTTGAATATTTTTTTAGGGAGCACATATAAACACCTAGAAATTTTGTCCCAATACATCCAATTCCAAATTTTTGGGTGAAATGACTATTTTGCCCTTCCACTTCCTCTTCTACCAAAGCCGCCGTTTTTTCGGATGGACAAACGATCGACCGAATAAGGAAAAAAAACCGATGGGCCCCACCGTTGATCGAAACCCATGGTCTTCTTTAGCCGTAGATAGGTGGGCTAGGGGCGATCTTAGGGTCAGAAGTGCATGATTCGCTTGGATCTAATAAGAAAACCCAAATCATGAATTTTTGGATGCCCCAGACAGCAGCCGAAGAAACTAGCCAGAGGAGGATTCCACCATACTCTGATCAAAGATCTGATGGTACAAATGGATAAACCATAAAAAATCAGAATAGGTATATTGCTACCCAGGGGCATAAACCTTCTCCATCACTTGATCTAAGGTCAAGAAAAAGATTTGGCAGCACCAAAATTCTTCTTCTCGGCCTTAGATCAGGTGATGGAAAAAGGTTTTTGCCCGCGGGTCGCACCAAACCCATTCCATTTTTTGATGGTCTATCCATCTGTACCATCAGATATCTGATCGGAGAATGGTGGGACCCTCCTCTAGTCAGTTTTTTCGGCTGCTATTTTGGGCATCCGAAATCCAATTTTGTAGATTTTTTTTTTTTAGATCTGAATCGATCCTTCACTTCTCCACCTAAGATCGATACCACCATGATCGCCCCTGCCCCACCTATTTACAGCTAAAGATGACCTTGGGTTTCGGTCAACGGTGGGACCTACAATTTTTTTTCCTTCCCAATCGGTTCAATAGTATATCTTTCGAACGAATGCGAAAATCGTTCGAATGATTTATTCAGTGATTCAGTGCTTTAAAACAGAAGGTCAAAACAACCATTTTATCCAAAATTTTGGAATCTTGGAACATAATTTTAGGGTGCCTATATGGGCTCCTTTTTTTTAACAGCTTTTTTTTTATGATATATAAAGATTTATAATCCTCATTTGGGTCCAACTTGTAAAGACGCAAAACGTTTGACCGACCCTATCCTTTTTAGGTAATAGGCCTTGAAATCTAACTTTGATCTGACACGTATAGACTGATAGACTGACTGATCATTTGTCTACTCAGAGGAATGGCCACTTTTCTGTGTTGACCATCTATCAATCAGTTCTTAGATTTTTTTTATATAAAATTGTAGATAGTAATACTAGTAAAATAAAATATTAAATGGTGTAATTTAAGGTATACAAGTTATTTTTTAAAAGTTTAATTTATTTATTAATTCTCAATATAAAGATATATATATTAAATTTTTTATAGAGATTCTTATGTAACAAGTTGAATTTTTAACAATAACATTTTTTTCTTTTTAAATAATTTGATTGTATTGTATCAACAAAATTTATGATAATTGTGATTTGTTTGTGTGAAATTTGATTTGTTAAATAAGTGTGACAAATGGTAACGAATTTATCAATATTCTTTTCATGTAACGGTGAATATGAACTCGAACACTTTTACAATAAAATATATATATATATATAATCTAATCTCATTGGACCTGAACCCACGACACCAATATCTCTATCTATTCTTATAATATTTTTTATTTTCGTTATTTTCTATTGTAATATTATTATAACAATATGATTTTCAATTTTTAAATCATGTAGTAATTTATGTTTAAATATAACATTATATCATGTTATCATGATGTTATATTGACACCATGATCTAAAATGATTCAAAGCAAATTGTCCTAACTCCTAACAATTAACCTAATTAAACCAAACTATAATAAAAATGATTTAATTAATAATTAAATATTAAAAGTATTTAATATAACTATTGATGCAGTATATTAGTTCAATAACTCGTAATTTAAATTTGATTAAGAAAAACTCAATGTCATTTGTTGATTCTTTTAATTTAAAAATATTATAACATAGAGTTATTTTGAATTTAAAATAAAAAATATAATTGATCTAAGTGAAAGAATAGAATTAAAAATATCTCACCCATGTAGATAGAACAAATACTCCAAAATTGAGTAATGTGAGAAGCATTGCCACATATGGTTGAATTAAGTGGACAGGTCTAACTTGGTCAATGAGATTAATCAATGCCCAAATCCATCAACATAGAAAAGCTGCCCAAAGATGTGATGTTAGTAATTGTCTCTTGATTGCAATATCTGACCCACCAAATTGGCTTTTTTGGCCATAACCCATTAATGCAATAGCCTTTGTTTGGATTAAGCCACAAAATTAAGATAGTTTAATAATTCAATAATAATAATAATGAAAATTTAAAAATAGTGAATAATATTTAGTGGACAAGTGTAGTTTGACTTTAAACTACGAAAACAAAACTCTAATAAAAATAAATATTGAAATTTTAATATTTTATTATATGAAAAAATATTATATTTGTTTGTAAAACAACGATTTTTTCATGAGCATTTTGTGTGTAATTTTATACGAGTTTTACTTTACTGTCCTTTTTGCCATTCGAATCTGCTCGACGAATCCTTTGATGTAAATGATTCGAAGAGTTCAGTGAGTCTATTCAAAAGGGAAATAAACAATATAATAAATCCATATCGAGTTACACCAAATGTCTGTGAGAATATCGCTATTCTTATATATAATATCACTTATACCTAAAAAATCCTATTTAATATTATATCAATCTATTTAAAATCGTAGAAAAGCTCAACTCGTTTAATGAAAAGATAAGATAGTTGTTTATTTAAATTGAGACCTTGAATGTAATACCTATTACATATGTTAGCTGGATTTTTTATAAGACGGGTCTCATCAACAACTCATTTAAAACAAATAGTCAACACAATATGTTTAGTATAATCAACTCATTAATAAACAAGTTAGATCATATCACCTGTCAATAAAAAGTTTAAAGTTGGGTATAAGTTCGAAAAATACACATTTAAAATTCGGTTAAATTGAAAAGTTTATTAAACGGGTCAAACTAACTTGTTTTACAATTGGCATCAACTATAGGTTGAGTTGGTTGAAATACATGTTGATAAGATTTTAACTTTGATGGTGATGAAGTATGGGCCCACCAATATAAAAGATTGAAATAATCCCACTAAGACCAATATACACAGTAGGGTCATCAGATGAGATAGTGATAAATCTATTAAAAAAATCTTTATTTGAATATGTGGTTAACTTAAAATCTTTTTGATTTAATTTGATCACTTTAAAAGATAAGCGCCAAGTTGTATGGGTCCCATGAAAGGTCACATTTATTGGTGATTATAAACTACTTAAAATATATATTTTTCCTATATCTAGATTTAAGTTTGATTGATTTTTATTTGATGTATTTTTACCATTAAATTGATTAAGATAAATAAAGATATTTATCTAATAATTTATTTTTTATCTTAAAAATTAAAGGCTACAAATATCTGTGACAACTCGCCCACAACACAATATTGTCCGTCATGGACCTGCACAATTTTGCTTTGGGCCTGACTCATTAGTCCAAGCCAAAAAAGCCTCGTGTTGGTTTTAGGAGTTGCCCCCTCATATCTATCCACCTCATGGGCGATGTGGGACTTTTCCCATAACCCCATGTGGATGGGGTGTTACAATCCATCCCCTTAAGATCAGAGTTGTCCTCGGCTTTGTCATGCCACACGGATTGAGAGTCCACACAGGCATGCAATGTCATACAAGTAGAGAGCCCACACAGTTCGAGTATTGAAATATGCTCTGATAGCACTTATGTTGACCCGACTCCCAACACGATATTGTCTGTTATGGGCCCCACTTGGGCTTGCATGATTTTGCTTTGGACTAGGTCCAAAAGGCCTTATGTTGGTTTAACAGGTTGTCCTCTCGTATAATCACCCCCACCACCCACCTCACGGGAGACGTGAGACTTTTCCCACACCCCCATATGGGTGGGTGTTACAAATTTAATGAATTCTATTTTTGAGAATGTGATAGTCTTCATAATAATATTTCCATCTATCTAATTTTATAATCAAAATGTGGGGATCTACCTATCTGATGTCGCTATCAGAAAGTGTATCAACTTGGCCATTTGCCAAACCACAATTCAAAAAAATTGTTAACCTTCAAATAGTGTAATATTTTTAAAACATAAAATTGATGGTGATTTTGATATACTTCATACTTAAACAAAGACATTTTCTTTAATGAGTTAATCACCATTCAATTTTATAGACCTTATTTTTAAGTGTAAGAAGTAAATGCCACACACACCATTATGCCGGTGATCATCCTTTTAATGAAGGAGGGGACTCATAAATTGACTAAGTATAAAAATCATCCATTTTCAAACTCCATGACGTTAAATAGGATAGATGATTTATAAAAATAATTTATTAAATCTAAATTAAAGCAAACTCTATATTAATTAAATAAGTGATTTAGATGATGATGATAATAATGATAAAAAAATTACCATTTCATTGACAAAGTTGATCTCATTTTGAACATTTTAATAATGTTGATGATTAAAAATCCTAGTTGCTTGGATATATATCACTGACATCGTTTGATATCGGTGGTTTTAATTAAAAAAATTAAATTAAAAGAGAGATTTCTTAGCCGATATTCGGATATCGATATTTCAACCAATGTTATAAGAACCGGACCGTCTAATGAACCGTTTTCGAGGCATTTTGGGTTCAACTGCGGTCAAATCCGGTCGAAGCCAGTCAAGTAGTAATATAATATAAATATTACGTATAAAATTAAGTAAACTATATTTTACCAGTAACATTAATATAAATATTAAAAATAACATTTAAACTCTAAATAATATATCAAAATAGTGAAAGATATGGGATAAAAATGGTAATAAACATTTATATTTCAAATATATATATTTTCTAATATTATTTTGAAAGGATTTTTTTTTTTAAATAAAGAAAAATCAAAATTTGTGAGCCGCGATCCGCGGATCACGGTTTGTTGGTAAAAACCGCAAAAAACCGGTCGAAGCAGTGGTTTTCTGCGATTTTTACCCACAACCGGTTCTCAACCAAAACCGAATCACAGCCGCCGCGGTTCCAGTTGAACCGGGGGTTCGACTGTAGTTCGGTTCAATTTTTATAACATTGATTTCAACTCCTGATCTAAACATTCACAAACATTAGAACATTAACAAGATTAATTAGTATTTAATATATTTTCTAAATTATGTTTGTAAAAAAAGATGTATAAAATGAACCCATATAAATAAAATAAAATTTGATGGATTAACTTTGTGATACCCTGCTCCAACTGATGTGGGAAAGTCCCACATCGGTTTGGAGGGAAGAGGGGTAAGGGGGAGGGAAGAGGGCTACTCTTGTGTGATGCCTTTTGGGCTTGGCCATGTGGGCGAGGGCCCAGGAACAAAATCGTGCGGGTTCGAGGCCCAAAGCAGACAATATTACATTGAGTCAAACCCTAAACTCTGTTTTCCAATTGGGTCATTACAAATTTGGTATCAGAGCCGAGTTCAACACTTGGACTGTGTGGGGCTTTCCTCATTCCCTTGAGTTGTTGAGCTGGACCGGGTCGAGCTGGGGATGACTCGAAGCTCGGGTCGGGACGTTAGAAACTTCATAACTAAAATTAGCTAATTAAACATTATTAGCCATAAGATGCTTGAAATATTTTGGACCATCAATTAAGATTCTTTGAGTCTTTGTAATTGGCGCGAGTAGCACTTACCTCACTTGGTTTGAATTTGAAAACTGGAAAAAAAGAAGTATAAAAACCAACACTCCCTTTCCGATCTGAGAAATAAGAAAATTTGAGATTTGAAAAGAAAACGAGAGTCGTTTAAAAACGAATCTTTCTGCTTCTTCTCAACGCTCCTTCTTCCCTCACCCTTTCAAAATCGAAATCTCCCAAAACCCTAACCCTAATCATTATTTTCCCTTTCTCCATCTCTCTGTGATTGTCTGATGGATGCACCGGATGCGATTTCCTTGTCAGATTTGTCGGACTCAAACCCTAATTCTCCTACCGAGGTCTTTTTTTTTTTTTTTTTATGTTGGTCTTTGATTTGATTTTTTTTTTTTTTTTCATGTTTCAGTTATAGATATACCAGTTTCTTTGATAGCTATCTTGTTTTTCACAATCTCCTTTTTTTTTAAACATATAAATGTAAAAAATCTGATCTGTATTTTGATGATTTTGCTTGTTTATGTGATATTAGTTGTGGGAGGCAAAGTGGAACAATGCTGTGAATTCTATTTTGTTTCTCACTATCTCCTCTCTTTAATTTTTAAATTTTCCCTTTTAAAAATTTAAACTATCTTTTGGTGATTTTCATGCGATGCTAGTTGTTAGGCACAAAGCGGAGCAATGATATGAGTGCTATTTTGTTTATCGTGAACTCCTATTTCCCCATTTTTCTTTTTTTTTTTTTTCTTTAATTTTTTAATTTACACCATGTTTTCGTGATTTTAGTTGTTATTTGTATATTAGTTGCCAGCGGAAAGCAGAATTAATGCTGAGAGTGCTATTTTGTTTCTTGCAATCTTGTTTTACTTTTAATAAATTTTCATTTAAAAAAATGAACTATCTTTAGTGATTCTGGTTGTTTATGTAATGTTAGTTGTCAAGTGCAAAGAGGAAAAATGCTGAGAATAGTGGCAGATTGGATATCAGCCGCAAGCGGATTAAGATGCGGGATCTAGATTCTGTGTTCCGGTCTGAAGGTAATTCAAATTCATAATCTTTGATAATGTGAGCAGACTAAAGGATGTGAAATTGTTTCTAATGATACAACTTTTGTCGGTCGTGATTCATCAATTCAAATTTGAATATTTGAATTTGTATTTGGGTGGGAACCAATTTGAATTTGCACGGAAGCTCCTGCTTTTTCCAGTATAAATGGTTGGGAACAAGGCTTTAAAAATTGGCCTAGTCTAGGTTGACAAATTATCATCACTGATAGAGCTAGTATTGGATCTTGCTGGGATTCGCTGTTTAAGAGTTGTTTTGGTTCAATTTGTTTTCAGTTGATTCTTGCCAAATTGACTGAGTTGATTTTGACTTGGTTGTGTTGAAGATCAATTATGAGATCTAAAACCCTGGTTAGGAATTATGGTTGTTCTGCACACATGGGCATAAACTGAACACACACTATGTGGTAGAAGAATGGAGATGATTGATGGGAAGTGGATGGAGAGAATCGGTATATATATCAAATGCACTTAGTTGCTTAGGGATAGGTGATTCTCTAAGGAAACATTCAGTGGTACCCAGGGAAAGGACCTGGATTTTTTGCACCCAAATTGCTTAGGATTAAAGTTAAAGTTAGAAGGAGAAGGGGGATGTATCTCTCTCTCTCTCTCTCTATATATATATATATATATAATCATGATCCTGACATATTCAACCACATTCTAATCTAGACGTCCCAAACATATCTTAATAGTAGTTATCCTTATTTTTGGAACGTGCATGCGTTGTTTTCACAATTGCACTATTGTAGTCAATCTACTGACTAGTTTTACTGCTCATGCTTGTTTGCATATCTATCATTTTTGAGATTCATCTTGCAATTCTTCTCAGCCACAACCTTGCCATGCAGATATCCAAAACCGTCACTCTGATTCACTACTATTCAAAGAAGCCAAAATTCGTGCTTGTGGTGGGAAGAAAGGTGAGACATCCTTAATTAAAGAAGCCCAGTCCATGCATTCAGATACTTTCCAAGAAGTGGCAACTGGACAGAATATTTCCTCTTTTCTTGAGGCTGCTGATTCATTGAGTCTGGGACATACTGACAACAATCACAGTCATACAGATCTAAGAACCAACTCTTGCAACTCTGGCCGTGATGCAACTTTAGCATGTGTCGATGTTAGTAAGTCGGCTGCACCCACAGAACCAGATGACAACCTTGCCCTTAATATCAAAACCTCATCAGGCCTTGTCAATGGAATAGATGTCTCCAGCAGGGTAGACCAAGACCAGTTATTTTCTTATAAAATCTCCAATCCTGTGAAATCTAGAGCATCTTCAGAATGTGGGAGCTCTACTGGCCCCTTGGAAGAAAATGAACCAATGAGAATGTGGAAAGCGATGAAAGAAAATGGTTTCCTTTCATCCACACATGGAGGCATACCGGTACCAAAGCAGCGCTGTCAATCTAGGAAGAGTAAAAGTGATGTGCTCAAGAAAAACATGGAGCTTGCCAAGAGGGAACAAGTAAGTAGGTTCACAAAGATTGCAGCTCCTAGTGGATTGCTTACAGGTCTGAATCCTGGTATCATAAACCATGTAAGAAATAGCAAACAAGTCCATTCAATAATTGAGGCCTTGGTAAGATCTGAAAAGCGTGATGGGTGCAACCAAAATAGGCAACCAGCCCAACTTAGAAGGGGAAGTAAGGATGACATTCATGATACAGGAGCTGACCAAGGTGGTCTTTCCCATGAAGGTGAACCCTGCAAGACATTGCTGGGAAGTCGACGGACAGGAGGGGGAAGCACTATTTCTTTGAGTGAATTCTCTAATCCTTCGAGTTTGGAATGCAAGGTTGGAGCTGGTGAATCATGTGCAGATGAGGAAAGTGTTCTCAATGATCCATCCATTGCTTCACAATCTACCTTAGAATGTGAAGATGTATTGGCACTAAAACTGACATCTGCTATGACTACGTCGCTTGAAAATGCTGGCTGCATGCCCATTGAGGGGTTCTCGCCAAACCCAGACACCATTACTTCTCTTTCTCTGAAAGGTAATATTGAGAGCTTTTCTGTGGTTGACTTTTTGTTGTAGCACATTTTCTAGAGGCTATCTGGGGCATCTTTTCAACACTTTGTCCCTTCACACTCAATACCCCTTTGCATTCATTAAGTCCCAAAATTGTTACAATCTGGTTACACCCAACAATGGATAATAAGTGAATTGAATCTTTAGATGCCTTCGACATGAATTTTCAGCCCTTAATATCCATAGCTATGAGCCTATGAACATTGACTCAAGCTGATTTTTGGTGCGTTGTTGATCCACGAGCATACCTTTCCATCCCCCTTGGATTTGGTGGTCCCCAGGCTGGTTCCACAGTCCACACAGAACAAACTGTTCACATAAAAAATTCCTTGGTGAATGTCATGTTTACCGTAAGGTGGTTGCTAGTCTTGGAAGACAGGCCACTGTCATGTTTGCCATAGGGTGGTTGCAAGTCTTGGTGAATGTTGATCCAAGAACCCCATTGACTCAAGCTGATTTTTGGTGCATTGTTGATCCATGAGCATACCTTTCCATCCCCTTTGGATTTGGTGGCCAGGCTGGTTCAACAGTCCACACAGAACAAACTGTTTGCATAAAAAATTCCTTGGTGAATGTCATGTTTGCCGTAAGGTGGTTGCAAGTCTTGGAAGACAGGCCACTGTCATGTTTGCCATAGGGTGGTTGCAAGTCTTGAAAAGTATCAATTTGATGATGAAAATACATATGAGATCAAAGAAAATGCTTTGAAATATTTATATACACATTCATATATTGGATGGTTTCATCAACCTGGCACTATTAACTTTTTTTCTGCACTTCATATTACAAAATAGGAGCTGGTAGTTAGAAATGAATATCATGTTTCTGAAAATTGAATGCAAAAATCTTATGGAAAATGGATCAGACACTTGCCTTTGTGACACAGTATATAATCTTTGTAATGAAGCACACTTCGTCAAGGAAAACTGTGAGATCAATCCTTCCCAGTTGCCCAACACTCCAACCATGCAGTAAATGTGCAACGGGCCCAAATATCACTCAGGTAAGTCTTCCAGTCATTTGCTGTTGGATGGAAGTAATCTTCTTAGTTGAGATGAAATGTTAGATGGCCATGTGTGTAGTAGTGATTTTGGGCCATTTGCTTGTTGATCCATCAGTCTACCTTGTCCAGAAATGAGTCTCTCTGTACAGATTTTTCTATCCTGGATTATGATTTACTGTGTTTTAACTGGAACTATGATTTATGGTAGTGGTTCCCATTCTTACTTGTCCGTTGATAGTTAATAGTAATCTTTTAATTTTGGATGAATAAATAGGAGAGAACTCCTTAAGCTGATTTGGGTATTTCTATACTTCTTAGCTGCAACTGTTGCTTCCCAATGGTTGGAAATTCTACATCAGGACCTCAGGGGGCGTCTTGCAGGTACTTAGATGCTTTCAATGAGATATTCCATAGAAAAGTAAATTCTTCGCTTCTGATCCTTTGGTCTTTGCAGCATTACAGTGTAGCAGGAAAAGAGTACGAGAGGTGATTCGTTCAGAATATCCTAGCCTACTGTCTTATGAATTGACATCCAACCGAACGAAGGAGACTGTTCCAGATTCACATTATAAAAGATGGATCTCTCTTTTTAATCAAATGGACAAAGCACTCTATGAAGAAGGGAAACATCTCGTGAGTTGATTGTTAAGATTTTAATTGCTTTCACTTATGTTTCTGACTGATTCATATGGGTTTGATTGTTGGGTCACTTCTAAACACTGCATGTAACTTTTTCAGCATTCTACTTGTGAACTATTATTCTCTGTCTATTGTGAATTGTGATTTTATCCCAACCGTAACTGAGTATTTTGACAATGTGGGTCTTATCGGTTCCAATGTGTTTGGGGAGGTGTGGCAATCAGAAATCACATTCAAGTGGGACACTTTTTCTCAGTTACTCTACCCCAAATCAAATGTTGAGAAATTGTCTTAATAGTCATTTTGAGCTGAAAAATGCAGCAAAGATGTTTTCTGATTTTCATACCTCCCATACCTCCCTAAACACATGCAGGCATGCAACTACATGCAGTGACTAGATAACCATCTATACTTGATGTTTTAAGTTATATCTTGTATATTTTTTCTCAATAAGAGCAGTACATAACTGTAACTCTGAACTTTATTCAGGAAAGCTTGTCAAAACAAGTAAAAGAAATGCAGTTGCATTGTGAGCGGGGCTTGCAATATGTGAAAATTCCAACCACAGATCTTGCCTCATCAGAAAAAGACTTAAGGTACAGTCGTTTATTTACTTTTTTTTTCACGAGGCCAAAAATGAATGGTTCTTAGAATCTGACTAAACTTTGGTTCCTCACTTAGGATTCAGTCACTTTTGGATTGATATGGGAGACAGAATAATCAAAAGTTTTATCCATAATGTAGGGAGAATAACAATTAATGGTTCAAGTGTCACGTTGTTATCACACAGCCTTGTGGTTTAAGATTTGTATTATAATTCAGTGCCTGTTGTGTATCCAAACCCCAAATGAAAATGAGACAGACTTCTTTTTCTTACCCTTCCTGTCAGCATATAGGGGCAATGATCCTTCTTACATTTTCTCAACTACCAAAACTGGTTGCACCACCAAGCAATGGCAACTTGGCGCCACCAAATAAAGGATTTAATTTTTAATTTATCTATGTCAATATTTGTAGAAAATGAGTTTTTTAATAGGATTTATTTCCCAAATTAAATATTTTATTTGATGGCTCTAATTTGTCATTACTTAGTGGTGCTTACCAAAAACCCGTGGTTCTGAAATTCAAGGATGAAAGTGAATGAGATGTGGATTGAGGATACGTCCAAACAAGCCTGTGTAAGACTTTCTTATGGTAAAGTGGTTAATGATTGCATGGTTGCGTTTTTCATCCATTCATTTGACAGTTGACATGTGGTGCATGACTGGACATCCTTGTCATCTAAGCATAGTTGGTTGTCAAGGCTATTTTGAGTCATTTTTTACTGCCTTCCTCAGAAGTTGAGTTAGTTGTGTAGGCTATGTCAAGTTATTTCTGACTGCCCTTAGAAGTCATCTTTTTTTTTTGTTGTTGCTCTGTATTTGGTTGGTGAAACTGCTGCAATTGATGTTGATTTTTTTCAATTGATAAATGGCAACATCTCGCATTCATCTTTGTCGTCACTTGTGCCTTTACCGACGATGGA
Source organism: Chimonanthus praecox (assembly GCA_022113865.1). Classification (NCBI taxonomy): domain Eukaryota; kingdom Viridiplantae; phylum Streptophyta; class Magnoliopsida; order Laurales; family Calycanthaceae; genus Chimonanthus; species Chimonanthus praecox. The sequence goes on along the minus strand of CM039090.1, from coordinate 813,550 downwards.
CCTACACATCCTGTTGGGCTTCTCATCCTTTGATGGGCTCAGATTTTTTTTTTTTTGAGCGGTAAAAAAAGATTTCATTAAATAAGAAAACCAAGTACAAAGGATAAATGTTGGGCCTATACTTGGGCCTGATTTTAGGCTCATGCATTATTTTATGCCTGCTATATTCAGGGGTTTGGGCATCGTCTGGCCATCTTGGATTAATTTAGTCCCATTCCATGCGAGAACGACAGCCAATGAATGGTTGACAACTTGACATGAGCTTGATCTAAGCTTTGTTTGAGGCCCACTTATAATCGCATGGACCTTGAAATCGCACCCTGTAGTTGTCATTAGAAGTTGATCCTGTTCATGTCATTGACACGGCTTGAGAGACGAAGGCAAATCATTCATTCACCACCAACATTTGGTATCTTGTGATTTTACAGCATTGACGATTTGCTTTTGATTTTGAATTTATTCTCATCTTGATGGTTGACTATAAGCTTACACGATTATCGCTTTTGTTGATTTGATTAGCACCTAATATGCCTATTTTATTGCCCTTACAGATCGAAGAAATTAGAATCACTAGAGCGCGAAAATGCAGTCAGGGCTGCGGCGGCTTCCATTTACTCTACGTGCAGTTTGGTCATGTCAACTGAGAATGTATCATGCTTTTGAGCTCTATCAAGTAACGACCACATTTCTAGATTCAAATTCTTATAAATTCTTCCACCATTTGTCTCATCATCTCTGTTGTAACATCACTTGATTTGTGATTTAGTGTTTACGCTGTTTTACTTGTACTAATGGAATGATGTTAAATATATCTGAAACGAGGATGTTCTTATCTCACTCAGGTCCTCATATTATGAGTAAGGTAAGACTAAAAACTTCTCCACTCTCTTCACCGAGAGAAATACTGGAATTGCCTACTTGTAATTCTTGTAATTCAAGAGATGATCACTCGCACACTGTGTGCAGCGTATTACGTCGAGCAGCCGATCAAATAGAGTGGTGATGAGTATCTCGGAAAAGTCATTTCTTGATACGTGGTCCACCAAAAATCACCTAAACTAAATCAATCAAACCACATTTTTTCAGCTCTCTAAAATTTGATTAGTTTATATTATTTTTTTTATCTTTAAACTTTACGGCTTTGAAATTTTTGATTCTATCAAAATGATTTTTCTATGGGCCACATATTCAACAAATGATCTTTGACGCACCCATCATCACCACTCTTTTTGGTGGGACCGATACTTAGGTGCTCGGCGTAATATAATGCATACTAGTGTGTGCGTGATCATTTCACTCTGTAATTGATTCATTTCACAAAATTTCTCCCCATTGTTGCCTGTAATCAGTGATTCTTGAATTGCCTAAACCACATTTAAATTCTCAACCACCTTTCATTTGGTTTTCTTTTGACATCAGTGGCTGCATTTGGGTTGGGAAAAGAGTTCTAGAAGTGTCAAGGATTCTATTGTTTTTACAACAGTATAAAGTTTTAGTAGATATTTGTTTTTACCCCATTTTTTTAACTTCCAATTAGGGGAAAATGATAGGGATCCGATTTGGGTTGGCTTGACCTCAATCCTAAACCAACCCAACCTATTATCCTTTTAACCTAATACAACCCAACCCAAATTTCAACCTATGCAACCCAATCCTAAACCAACGCAAACATATTTTTGTGAACCCAACCAATCCAATTTCATGTTGGATTGAATTTGGTTCAAGCAAATTAACAACTTTAACAGGGGTTACTAAAAGTCGTAATATGTATGCTTTGTGTTGATCTACTGCTCTAGACAATCTAATTGTGGATATTATATTATTTAGTTCTAAATTGTCTCAATGCTTTATTCTTATTGTCACAAAGGAAACATAGTAAGTAAAATATGATATTAACTTTGAAAGTTGCTCTTTTAAACCAATTTTGTGAAATAATGTGTTATATATATATTACAAATGCACAACAAATAGAATTCAGGTTGGATTGGATTCAACCTTATCCTAACACAATTTTCAGGTTGGGTTGAAAAAATCCAACCCTAAACCAACCGTAACCAAATTATTTTAACACAATCTGAACTAAATTCAGATTGAATCATTTGGGTTCGGGACCCGGCGTAACTTCTAGCCCTGGAAATGGAAAATGGTGATGTGACATAATATCCCATATGTAATGTTTAGAGATTACCATACAGGTTATTTGAGAAACCTATACTACTTCCCAATCCAAATAGACCTGGTATGGAATCACCTGTTGTTGCCCACGATTTGCAAATCCAAACAGAGTTTCAGAAGAGGTTTGCAATAGTTTCCAAAGGATAAGAGAAAAATAAGTAAAATAAAAATTTAGACCAACTCATATTAATTTTTTTAATTTCAAATGTCCATTTGTAGGCCCTATTAAGTTTGAAGTTCATTTTTAAGTACATTTTTTGTCTAGTTAATTTTTCACGTGTGAAAAGAAAGATTAAATTTCATAGGAAAAATGTTTCTTAAAAATAAATTATATATTCCATTATATTTTATCATAAAATCAAAGTAAGTGGATCTTGATAAAACACTCATGAAGGTGTGGGGCCCACACAAGGGTGGTAGTAGGTAGGGTTGGATTGGTTTCGTGTCCGAGTTGAGTTGGCTAGAAGTAATAAATTTTTTTTTGTCTCAACTTGAATTTTTAATTACTACTGATTCTATCCAACCCAACACAAAATTTATTTTATTTAATTCAACTCAAATCGAAATTATATAAAATTGAAAAATAGATAAATAAGAGAAAAATATTTTAATAGAAAAAGAAAGAGAAGAGGACGACCATTAGTATGCAACCATTGGGTTGTGAAAAATTGAGACAATAAACTGTGTTCGGTAACTCAAATTCTTGCAAGATTAAGTAATTTTTCTAATGGTATAAATCCTTGTCATGAAAATTTTCAAATTGAATTTTAATTAAAAAAATCTTTTGAAGTATTTCAGATTTAGATATGATAGTATTTATCAAACATAGAAATAGAAAATGAAACTTTGAACATTTATTAATCAATGGATTGGATTATGAGATGAGGGTGAAACTGTACACCATCAATTAAGCATATAAACCTTTTTACATCACCCTCAACCATGTGGAGCTGAGGGCTCATTTAAAGGACCGTCTTAGTATCAAATCACAATAAGAAAAATCTCTCTCTCTCTCTCTCTCATTTTTAACTTCCATCTTTTTTAGAATTAACAAATTTTGCTTCAAAGAGAGGAATAATAATGCAAACATTTAAAATGAAAAAAGGCAACTTGATCACCATTAAGGGAAATCTAGCTTCAGAATTGTGCTTGAGATAAGTTATCCAGTGTATCAGATTCAAATTGAATACAACTTCATGCCCCTGAGTCCGTCCTTGCGTGTGATTTGTGCTGTTTTCAGCGACCTGATGACTTGGACAATCTTGAACATCTGCTCAGTGGATATACAAAATGGAAGGCAAAAGGGGGAAAAAAAAAATGAAAACTCCAGCGAGACTCGTCGTTAAGGTTTGAAGTGGACATAAATTTTTTTGGATAGAAAATGACCGACAAAGGGTAAGTAAAATCTGAACCTTGTGATTTTGAACCTTGAAATTTTGATGCTATAAGCCATTGATTTTTATGATGATTGAATGGAGTAGTTCCTTTTAAATCATATCATCTATAAAGTCATCTATCCATCTCATCCACCACGTGGGGCCTAGCTCATAATAAATGCTTTCCCATTAGACGTGTTCTCCATTACTGGTGGAATGCTTCTACGTTTTTACGCAGGCCTAAGTGCACCCAAAACCTGTGTAAACCATCTAAACACCTAATTATCAAGACCTGAATTTCCAACAACTATAACAATCCACAATAAAGGGACAAGAACTGATAAACATGACTCGCATGATTCTTTCATATAAATCAAATGTTGGAATAGAGATAGGGTACAACAAGCCAGCACAGGAAGCCTACATGTTAGATTTTCCCAAAACCGAATACAGGATGTTTAAATATGAAGCTCATTTTGACATATCCAACTATTCTTTAAATGCTAAAGGTGTTCATACATGGGACCTGCAGATTGCAACCCAGAAAATTTATAGGTACAAGATTACAGGGAATACAGGAAGGGTCAAGTAGAAACGGCTCATATGCTCGAACATTTTAAGAAGTCAACTTTTGTATCAGAATGCAATTTGTTGATTTGTATGAAGAAGTTTCAGAGCCAATTTGGAGTAATGGTCTTACTAGGATTCATATTTTGGGATGGTGGATTGTCTGGAAGCTTTGCCAAAGACCGATATTGCAACTTCACACTCTCTGCATTGTCCAATGTCTTTACCACATACCTAGACAGACAAAGAAGGATGAAATAAATGGCAGTTTGTTGAAGCTGAGAAAATGCTGCCAGAACAAAAGGACATTTGTGAAGATATTATAAAGTAGATCTTTGCAGTGAACATTTACAATACCTGCATTATTCATCGGGACAGGGATTGCCTTGATTTTTTATTTTTTTGTGGTCCATAAATCAGGGCAATCCAGTCATCATGTGTCAAGTCCTAGTGTCCTTTTTTTGGGGTTACTAATCCTAACACCCCCCACCCATGTCAGACTCTCCATACCCATGCACTTGGGTTTTAAGTAAGCTTGTTCCCAGGCCAAGCTTTGTAAAAAAAAAACGAGCCGTTTGAAGCCCTTCAAGCATTTTAGTGCCCGTGCGCGCCGTTTAAAGCCCTTTTATTTTACACTTGGCACCATTTTTATTTTATTTTTTAGTTTGTGTTCTGTAAATTGAAAATTTAACTATACAAATTGAAAAATACCTACCACTAGTTAAAATTTTAGTCCAAAACTCAATTTCTAACTACTTGATCTTGATAGTCGAGTCAACGACGTCCTTGAAAAGATCACGTCGGGTGATTTTGACAGTTAAGATTGAGTGGATAGAAATTGAATTTTGAGATAAAATTTTAACAAAAAGGTCAGTTTTTAAGTCATTCTTTTAATCTGTACAGTTATATTTTCAATTTATAAAAATAAAAATATAAAATATAAAAATGAACCGGGCCTAAAAGTTTGACGAGCTTTAAATAAATGCCTGAGTCCAACCATTGTCAAACAAAATCTTGTTCAAGCCCGTTTATTTAAGTCGGGCTAGGACTGAATTCGGACAATTGAACACCCCCTAGTTTAAAAAAACAAGAATTTAAAAGATATGCAATCCAAAGGAAGTACGAGCTATGCTATCCTTCTTTTTTTCCTTTTTCAAAAAGCAACAAAAACTTTCATTGACTGGAATGTGTGTGAATTAAAAGTCTTTCAAATAACAGTATATAAGTTGTATACTGTGTTACAAATTGTACGCCTATATATACTAAACTGTTACAATCCCATGCAACAGTTTCGCTCAACCCTCCTAACACAAAGATGTCCCTCTAACTTGTCACCCTACTTCCGTCAAAAGAAATCTGCAGCCCCCTTTGCCTACCTACCATCCATAGAATTTACAATGATCTTGATTTCTCTCACCAGAAGTACAAGCCTCCATGGTGTTTTTGCCCTGCCCCTTGCTCATTTTAAAGCACTGGTTGAGCCTCCCTCATTGATTAGCTTGCCTTGGAAATGATATGGAAACTGCCACCTTGTTTGTTTCCTTCATCCCAGCCAGTTCTGAGAGAAAATCTAACTCGGCCTTCACGCCCATGCTACGAGCGTATGCTATCTTGAAAAAGAAGTCTAGACGTTAAGGTTGCATCAGCTTTTATATAAGGGTGTGTCATGCACTATCAGGAAGATTTTTCACATAACTTTATTTGAAGAAATTCAAGTTGTATCGACTTTGGACATGAACTGTATTGACTTCGGACATGAACCACAACTACATCATGAATTCCGTGGTAAGGCTATCACCAAGCCTTTCTTTTCATGGTTCATCCTACTGGCCCTTTTTTTTTTGAAAGATTTTATCCTACTGACCTCTCTCTTCTATATTTAGTGCTTTATTTGTTTTTGAAAGTGCCTTCATCCAGTTGGTTTGTTTGATGTTGATCATTGGCTACTTTGTTTTTGAATCTGAACCACTATGGAATGAAATGTAACATATCAGGCAGGATTAATTTAGAATACATTGCCTTAAATAGAGAATTATTATTTGATTTTTGCACTTAAATTTTGGCTCTCACCGGCATTATCAACAAATACAAGATCTAAGTCCCCATAATGAGTATAAGAATGATCTTTTGCCCAACCTACCCCATTGTCACATGTACAGGGAAAACATTATGATCAACTTTATGGAATCCATGAGAAGATAATGCAGAAATTATCACATACCATCCATTCAAGCACTGCGTTGTTACAACTGCCTCACGTCCAACAAAGCGCTGTGGTGTCCTCTTGTTCCCCTGACGAAATTTATTCATGGCAGTTGTTTCACACTTGTAACAGGAAAGAAGCAGACAATTACTGTAAGTTGTGGAGCATGAAATACCTTGATAATAACCCGATCAGTGACAGCAAATGGAAACTGAACACCCTTTCCCCTTGAAAGCTCAATGGGAAATGAATCGCCATAACTACACTTATCCTGCATGAACAAGGAAAAAGAACTATAAGAAAATGGCAAACAAAAGATTAATGCAAATTTTAATATTAAGGTCATAATCACCTTAAAGTAAAAGTCATACCTGTTCAAACCTTTCTCTTCTCCGTTTAGAAGCCTTGGAAGATTGTAATTCTTCTTCCCGACGAAATGCCTGAACTGCTGAACGTAGAGCTACACAAGTACCAGACAAATATTATGCGATCACCCCCATGACATGAAATTAACGAATAATATTGCTAAACCTTTTTCTTTTTCTTTTTGAAAAGGGTATTGCGAAAGCCAAAAACCATTTCAATATTTTTTTTGAAAGGTAACTTCATTAATTATAAAAAGATACAAAGAAAGTAGGCAACGAAAGCCTACCAAAAGCACAAACAACAATGACCCCAAGTTACATCAATCTATTAACAATTTCCATATCTAAAGTCAACCCCTGTCTGCCAAAGTATCGGCTGCTGAATTTGCTAGCCGATGAACCTAGGCAACCTTAAAATCAAAAGTAGCGATAGAATGACGGATCCTCTCAATTTTGTCTAAGTAGAGCCAAGGACAAAGAGAGCCCAATGACCATCCTACCATATTTTAGAGTCACCTTCCACCAAATTCCCTTGAACTCCTAGCTCTTCCATCTCCAGTATGCCTCTCCATAATGCAAACAATTCCACCTCAATTATATACCCATTAGGGAGAAGGCCAGCAAAGGAAATCACTGTATTCCCTAAATCATTACGAATAAGCCCACCATAACCTGCAAGTGTATTCCCTAAATCATTACGAATAAGCCCACCATAACCTGCAAGACCAGCCTCTCGCACACAATTCCCATTAAAATTTAGTTTGAACAGCCCAACAGAAAGAGGGGACCAAGGAACATGAGGCCGAGCATCCAAATGGAAACTAGATGAATCCACTGAAGCCCAATTCCTACACACCTCTGAAACAAATACATGATGGAACTTATCAAACCAACCACCCACCAAGTAACCCGAAGCTTAATTTTATCCAGAAGATATTCAAAAGAGCCAACCTTCCCTTGAAAGGCACTTTGATTTCTTACTAACCAAATGGACCACACAATACTCAGCGTCGTCACTTTCCAAAGATTCCGACGAAAAGAGCTACCAGAAAAGACTTCTTCATTAAACAGTTCACACCAAGATTTAGGAAGACAAAAAACAATACCCAATAGCAGAGGTTTTTTTTGCCCATTTGACACAAATAAGGATGGCATAGATAAGATAAGAATATTAGTCAAAGTTCTCGCCTTTGAAAAGACTTAAAAGAGTTTTAAGGAAGTTAAATCCAAATAGATTTTCAATATTTTCAGAAAATACAACTCAAGCAGTCAAACAACTTTTCAATATAATTTGATACATGACCTGAGTACAGTAACAAAATTAAAAAGAAAAATCCCAATCATGTGAGAACATGCAAGGATAGTCCCCATCGTTCACAAAAAAAAAGGGAGCTAAAATGGGTTTAAAAAAAAAACACATAAGTCGATAAACCTTAATCATGAATAACACAGCATTGAAACAAAACATAACAAGTTCCATGCAAGTCAAAATCAAGATCTGCTTCACCCAAATCAATGACGGTTACCAAGTAATAATGAGAACTCTACCTAAGTTTGGTGAGACAGAGTCTTCTGAAATTGACCTCGAACAAGCACAGCAAGATTTCTGTAAACATATACCAGATGATTAAGAAAATCCACAAAGCAATGGAATGGCAAGAAAACCTAACAAGAGAACCTACAAAGTCAGTGCTAAATCAAGCAATGGACTGAGGCTACCTATGGTCTTTGAACTGGCAATCTGATAGTAGACTGCAATATAAGAGAGAGATAATCACATAGCAAGTGGCTAGTTGTTTTTTAAGTTGGGACTCTGGGAGACACCTTTACTGTGGCAAGCCATTGAATCAAGAACCCCCACCTTGATAGGTGAAGGGGACTGAACATCACAATCATGCTGATCCTCCAACATTCCCCCTAGATTAAATGACTCCATAAGGCATCATTTATAGCATGATGAACAGGGCCATCATGGCAGTTTTGATCATTTGATACAGGTCAGCGCATGCAATTTGTAAATGTGCCACACATGCCCACCATTCACAAAATGAAATGTTCAGAATAGAATTATACCATGAAACTTGGTTGCATTTTTGGAGGAAAAAAAGACCTTTAGTGCAGGTCCAATTTTTATCAATTTAAAACCATTGCACCATACACAAGGATGGGTATCAGGACCACTTTACCCAACTGCCTAAAAGGTCCCGTCTAGAAACTGACATTGCACCACTTTGCTTGTGTTTTGCTGCATCGTGGTTCTTGTTTCTCAACAAATCTGACATTTTTAAAAAAGGCTTGGGACCTCTATGTCTAAAACAAGGTATAGGCTCAGATCTAAATAATGGGCCCATTCAAGCTCCTGTTCCTTCCCCCAAAAATCTAATCAGGTTCAAGCTTGGGACCATTCTAGGGCCAAGCTAATCCAGCCAACCATTGTGAGAGAGTGGGAAAGACCAGTTCCCATCCTAAAGAAAATTCACTTAAGTTGTGTTTGGACAGGGTGAATTGAGGTAGGGAAGATGAAGTCGCCCTGAAAATTCACTCTCACCCTGTTTGGATTGTCAATGTGTGGATTCCCCATCCAAGAAACTCACCCCAAAACGGGATGACTTGAGTTCCCCGATGAAGGGTGGGGAAATTAGTCTATATTCTTAACTCTCCCCACCCCTTATATACGTTAACAATTTTAGGATATGTGGTTGAGATGTTGTATTTCTTTTCTTTTTTAATTTCTATGTAGGAGTAATAACATTCACATTTGTTATTTCTCTGCTTCCTTCTCCATTTTTTTTATGATTTGAATAGCATTTAGCCCTTGCAATTTAATAAAACAAGTAAGTGATTTTTTGCCTAGCTAGAATTATCAAAAGAAAATAAGTGAGAAAAATAAATAATTGCATGACATCTTCTTTTTTTATGACTGAAGGTGTCCAGGTGTCTCACCCATAGGGTACTTTACCCGACTAATCCTTCGGGGCATGTGCACACTTCCCCGCACACACATATACCGGATTCAAGCGATGAGAACTAACCCCATGGGGAGTGACCCAGAGGGGTTTGAGCCTGAATCGAACTCAAGACCTCCCTTCATGAGGGGAGCTTCTTGACCGTCAGGCCAACCCTCTCTAGGTTATATATATATATATTATCCAAATGCTAGCAAATTCAATAATTCAAGTGACCCACAAGATAAACAATTTTTTTTGGAAAAGTAACACAAGATCAACAATTTGATCATTCTAGATATTCAAACATGTGTAAAAATATTGGAATAAGATGTGGGCCCATCATGTATTTCTTTTTTACATAAGTGTGCCAATTATTAACCAAATAAATGGATTCCACTAGATATGATGAGTAATGATGTCTTACTATTCAGCAAAAAAAATAATTATAATGTCCACCATTCTTATGAGAAATGTTAAGTTCTCCACCCCAAAATTACCAAATAGAGAATGTTAGATAACATGAAAAGTAAAGGTAGGGGTTCTCCACCTGGAGTGGAATCCCCTACTTTTTAAGTTCTCTAGCGAACCCTCACAAAAGTAGGCACAGAGGCCTACCACCAATAAACAGCCAAAAAAACCAAAACACCCCCCCTCCCTCACATTACTAAAAATTAGTTACAATTTCAAAAGATAAGGTCACACCTTGACGTGCCAACACATTTGCCTCTAAATTTGCGGATCGGGGAACCCAACAGACCAAAAAACCATGAGACTCAATGGACTGACAAATATAAATAAAATTATTATTGATCTATACAGTATATATACCTTCTCCCCTGCAACCACATGGGCACACCATACACAGTTCAAATGAATGATCAGACTTGTCTCATCCCATCCAAGAGCATTCTAGAAATAAATATTGTTGTCTGATGGGATATACCATTCTATGTTGCTTAGGAGTATAATTTGTACAGTATGGAAGTGTACTGTAAAGACTAGTTAAGATTTCACAAGATTAAACAATGTGATCACTTGTCTTTTCTTCAAGATAAAAGGATCATTTCTCAATGGTCCTATCCATATACTCCTCAATAGAATGAGAGAATGGAACATCAACATATCTTGGAGACCATTCAAATCCAATTCTGATTCCCTAGCTCCTATAACATTTTTCTGTTGAAATGGTTCAAACTGCTTTTTATTTGACGAAACATCATTTTTCTTCTCTTTTACATGATCAACTCCCAGTCCATAGATTATATACAATCACCATCCCAATTGCATATGGATGTTTGTTTTTGTTCTACTTCTACCTCATGAACAACCCAAATTTTATGATTTTTCAAAAAAAAAAAACAACCCAAATTTTATGCCCAATCATCCAAGTAGTCTTTTTAGGATATAGAGATAGACAAAGGTTATTCATGTCATGATCCCTAAGCAATGAAAATTCAAATTTCTTGTAACATCATCTTTGTGAAGATACATTGTTTCATCAATCATTTCCTTCTTCACAAATCCTGATGAAGGCGAGGATCAGTTTTAGAACCTATCCAAACCTTCAAATAAAAAAAATGGCAAACTCAAACCCAGCTCAAGCTGCGTATATATCTCAACTCTTCTAGTTTCATACCAACAGAAGGGTGTGATTACCCATCTAATAGAGCAGTGGGTCAAAGGCTATAGCAACATACAAGTTAATATATATTTGTGCTTCATGAATGGTCGAAAACATGGAGGGAAGAGATACAAGAATACATGACAGAGAAAGTGGGGTGACTGACTGTATAGTTTATGATAGGATCAAATGGAGAAGTATAACTCAAAAAGCCAACTCTAGATAGATGAGATTTTAATGATGATGATGACAAATCATTGAAAATATATATATATGTATTTTAAAAAGTACATATATATAAATATTAAAAAGGAAAAAAAATAGAAGGAACTTGGGTATGGAAAGAACTAACCATTTTCAAAATGTGCTGCAGCCCGACACTGCCAAAAGAATGCCCACAAGATAGAATCATTGCATCATCCATGAGAGTACCCCTAGTGGCCACAAAATGCATGACAAGAAAAACTTCAGAAGTTAACATGGACCTTTTTTTGAGACAGCAATTAACTTGGACTTTACATGTTTCAAAACAGTAAATAACATGGATTCCAAATGATTCAATCACTTTGTATTACTGATGAGCTCTGCAATCATTCCTCTAGCATGACAGTTTTAATAATATTAAACAGTTGAAAATCTAGAATCACCACAAGTTTCATGTTTCATGCAAGAGTAAGCTTCAGATGGAGAAAGCATTGCTTTGATTAGATGGGAAGCAAATGTGTTCTGTAGGAAAAGAAGGTGCATGCAAGCAAAAGCGGGCAGGGAAAGTCAGTATGAAAGAAAAACCACTCCGGAGGACCATATGAAGTGTCATAACCTCTTTACATGTCTCGATGAGCACATTATTGTATCAATTGTTTCAAAGCAAGCTAGAAAACCTTACTGATCATATTGATATCAAATGTTCCAAATCAAGGTTGGGAAATTGGCAATTATAATAAATCCAAGGTTGAAATTCAGCGATTATATTTGTTTCCTATGGCTGTATTAATATATGTATATATATACATCCACATATGTGACAAATCTACCCCTAAGAATAGTTCTCAGGAGACTTTCATGCAAACTTTGGTTTGTGTGACCCACAGTTCAGTAGACTAATGGATCCAACTCCCCTCATACCCACCCATCCACCATAATTGCACTCATACCCAATTTGACAACATTTTGATTTTTGAAGCCCATTGATCCAATTCGATGAATTTCCACCATTAGAAAAAATGTGAAATTTTGAGGGTCTTAGAAAATATGACTTCTCCTATCCAATTAAAATAAAATTTTATACGCACCATGTATAAGCCAAGGCCTGTCACACCCACCCATCCATGTGGGTCCAAATGGCGCCCACTGGCCGTTTGTATGTATATGCGTGTGTATATATGTAAGATACCCAAAATCAAGGTTGGAGAAGTATGTTAAAACTCGGCAATCATATTGGATGTTTCAGATCACGGTTGGAAGACTTGGCGAAACTTGGCACTACATCAGGGGCGAGGGACAGCTCGGCGAACAACTGAAAACCAGACTCACCCAGGTCAGCAAGGTATTTAAGGAATCAAGTTAAAAGATTACCATATCATGTGTTCCAAATCAAGTTTTGAAAATTCAGAAACTATGTTTGTTGTTCTAAATCATGTTAGCAAAACTCAATACATCAATCAATGACCTAACTCACCCAAGTGAGCAAGTCTTTTAACAAATCCAAGCAAAAGACTAAACTACTTGACAAGTCCCAACAGTCATCCATATGGGATGGAAGACAACCTTCGGGAAATCCCTTGCTGAAAGTGAAAACTTCTTCGCAAACTTCTCAGCTAAAAACTCATAGTTAAAGATTCCTAATCATTTATCGCAGACCAAAATGATCTAGAACTACCCCTGATACTGAGGAAGGATAAGAACTAAGCACAGAAAAGGGAAAGAGGAACCACTCTCTATTAAGTACAACCGTTTTTAAACACCTTTAAAAATTGCTTTCACTAAAAAAATTAATAAATAAATAATCTTTCATTTTTTAATATTGCATCTCTATGTAAGTTATTATCATCATCATCTAAGTCATTTATCCCATCAATCTGGGGTTGGCTTTTAAATTGAATTTAGCATAATGTTTCCATGGGCCGATTGCCTCTGTGCAAGTTACTGCAATAGAAATAATTATCCTAAGCAACATAATTTTTAGGAGAAACATGTGTTGAGGCCTGTTCTGAACCAGCAAAAGCATGATCCCATATACAAATAGCTCCTTCCATCAATGGGACTCAAAACTGCATCATTTAATTAGATAGGATATTAAAAGCAAGCAAATTGATACTTGACATCAAATTATTTTCCCAAAAATTATTATAGCTCAATGTCAGCACACATGTAAAACCAATGAAGTCCATATACTCATATAGACATGAAATGAACCATTATTCATGAAGACAATTGAATCCTTGCTTAAAAGATAACACAGCAGAACGAATTTGTACTTCGTACAACATTGAAGTAAGTTAGGGTCTAGATTTCTATGGCTTTTATAATTGCAACTTGTTTCTCAGCTATTTATCCACATGTAATTGCAAACGGAGAAACTACTTCACTACAATAATCCATGAGAAAAGCCTAAGGATTATTAAATTACCCTGAATAGACAAATGTGCATTACCCTAAAAAGTTATTTTAATTAAGATTCTGTGTCTCTATATTCAATCTAAAAAAGAACAAGTACCATTTTTTTTTGCACAATATATATATATATATATTTTTTTTTTTTTGAAAGATAGCTTCATTAATTCAAAAGAGATAACAAAGAACAAGCAAGCGGAGAAATCCACTAAACATGAGCAAAAGCCCAACCCCACATTACAAGACTCTGTTTACAACTTCAGAAGTTAAGGATAATCCCTGACGAGCCAAGGCATCAACAACTATATTAACAGACCGAGGAGCCCAAGCCACCTTAAACTCAAAAGAAGCAATGATATGACGAATTCTATCAATTTTGTCCAAGTAAAGCCAAGGGCAATTAGAACCCAAAGCCCAACCAAGAACAACTTTAGAATCACCTTCAACTATTCTCCCCGACACTCCCAACTGCTCCAACTCCAACAAGCCCCGCCCCAAAGCAAATAATTCCGCTTCAATAACTGTTCCATTAAGAAGTGGACCAGAGAAGGAAAGCACAGAATAGATTCTAGTTTGGTTGTCTTTTCTTATCAGTGATAGTAACAAGTGCCGTATTTTTTTGCACAATCTTAGGATAGACCATACAATGTGTCACGGAGCATAGATTCTAGTTTGGTCGTCTTTTCTTATCAGTGATAATGTAATTCTCTAATATCGTACACATTTGTTCATGTGTTCTAATCATACTCATGCAAATTGGGTGACGTCATGCTCATGTTTAACAGAGACAAATAAGTGCTGAGAAAGAAAATAAACAGTTGAGGGAACTAACAAATGTTTGACAGACATACGTGATGGGATCTGAGAGAATCACCCGCAAAGACTCCCCTGATTCCACCGACATAGAGGCATCCTTCCTCCCATTAAACCCACATCCATTCTCCCCTCCTACTTCCTTCTGTCCAATGGTTGATCCGTCCTGCCCCTGCAGTATTTGTGCATAGTAAATGTCAGGCTCCGCAATTGTAATTGCATTTTCATAGTGATTCATACGACCCTGTTGGTGGTGTTGTTCGCTCAAACTTCCTCTGAAGTTATTCACTGAGTGAACACCACCATTATCCTTCATCGGCACTCTCCTACTTGGCCCTGGTTTTGATGAGAATGTCAGTTAGCAATAAGGAATTAACAAGAACTGAAAACCACAATTAAAAGGGAGAAGAACATCAAACAAACTTTCGCACCGAATGAAGAATTTGTTTCTGTAAATTTGCTTTCACATTGCGGATTTTCTCTGAGCTACTCTGTACACTGCCACTGCTATTGTTATTTTTATTTCCATCCTCAGCAGCAACCAAGCCCTCAACTTCGCCATCACCTTCATCGTCATCTTCTTCCTCATCATCATCATCCTCATCATCATCCTCATCACCTTCTGATCCATCTCCACTTGGTGTTCCAGTGCTTCCATGGGCATTCCAGTCCTGGTTGTCTGGCCTGTCCCGTGGCGGATGACCAGGTGGATCATACATACGTCGGAATTCTGAACCTTGCACACGGAAATATCGCTCACGTTGATCAACAGTGAAGAGCTTGTCATTCACAAATCCACCTACCTGAACCCGTGGCTTCCGCCCAGGGTCATGGGTGGGTTGCTGGGACGCACCAGTCCCACTGCAGTACTGCAAGCTATCATCTTGGTAGACCATCTGCGAACTCAATCCATTCTCCATCCTCTGCTGCGGCGGAACCAAATCCATGCCATCAGATGCCATCTCAAATTCTTAAATCACAGAATTCTCCATAGAAATTTAAGAAACCTAGCTTCTTTAAAGCTCTAGGTACTGGGAGAACAAGTTTTCAGAATAAAACAAAGTAAACCAACAACTTTTCAGAAAACTGCATGATTCTTCTGCTGCGAAACCCTAAATTGCAGATCTTTCCACAGAAATCGACAAATATAACTCAATTTAGAACTCCAGGTATAAAAAATACAGGATTTAGATAACAAGGAAAGGAGAAGATGATAAATGTTAGTAAATACAACACGGCTTCTAAACCATGAACCATAAATGGCGGATCTTTCAAAGAAAATGTACAAAAAAGGAGACGGAATTAGAGCTCAAAACATTGACAGGACAGTTTTCACATGAGAAACTGAAGAAAATTACATCGGTTTAAGTATAATGGTAAGCGTTTTCCACCAGAAACGCAGAGAGAACAAAAAAATAAAACTTGGTTTCCTATGAAAATGGACAAGGAGGATGACTTGAAGCTTGAGGTGTCAAAATCGCTGGTTCTAGCGATAATACGAATAATAGAGGGGGAATTAGAAGAAATTTGCAATTTTTTACTTCCATGAACCCTAACTTGAGATTTTTTCCATGGAAATCAACTAAAGAGAGTGCGATTCGGAGCTCAGACGACGTGGAGTGCGTATTTACGTTAGAAAAAGAGGATTAGCCGAAGGAAAACGATGACAAAAGCAGGAATTTTATGACATTCGAGGATGTTTCTCGCATTTGAAAGAATTCCCGGTTTTTCGAAGGGGGAAATTAGGGCGAATGAAGTTCCTCTACGTTTTTTTTCCCGGTCGGTTCTACGTTTTCTGAGACCGGGGAAAATGACTTTTGGGTTTGGCCTTCTTCTGATGACAAAGATTTTTGAATTTTACCAAAGCAACGAATGTGGCCCTCGACGAACGGACGACTTTTCTCTCTAACTAATATACTTTGTATGGAAAAGTGCGTAAGGTTAAATATAAAAAATAAGAGAAATTTATCCTTTAAAAATGATGAAAAAAAATTATATGTATATAATATAAAAGTATGGTCACTAGACTTAGTTTATCAATGAACTACAACCATAAAAAAAAGATGAAAATAAGCCGTGTCTCTTTCTGTTTTGACATAAACGCTTTTCTAGAATTCTTGAGGCTTAATTTTCGATGTTACAGCAGGCGTTTTTGTGTTTTGACTAGTCAGATTTTTTCTATCATTTTTTTTCCTATATTTACACTCTTAGTGTCTTCTTTTCTATTAATGAACTATTTTAAATATATATATATAAAAGTATGGTGTCTTTTTTAAGTTGACATTAAAATGTACAGAATAAAACTCATCTGCATGCATTGTATTGTCTTTAATAAATAAAAATATAGGATCATATATCCAAAGCTTTAATATTAAATTTGACACGAATCGAGTCTTAAATGATCAAATTCTAAGTAAAATTGAGTTCAAATAATAGGACTCAACCGACTAACTTACACTCGTATCAGAGTGACCGAATCCAAATTGACTCAACCCTTGAGTCACATGCCCCGCTCGCTCAATGCATGACTTTCATGCTACATTGCCAAACTTAGAACTTAGAAGGTTTGTGTGGATCTTTAACTGCAGTGCATAACGCCGTAGAATCCTCAAGAAATGAGTCAGTAAGTGGCAGAGTGATCTGGCGTGGCTTGGTACTTTGCGAAAATTCATGTGTGTGTGTAGTATAGTATAAATGTAATCTACTGTTTATCAGAGCTTACTTAAACACAGCCAAAATTAACAGTAGATTCTATGAATTCATGACAAAAATTTCTTTCTCACAAAATTTCATTAATGAATAAGAATCATCGGTTCAAGAGGAAATTTAAATACTTATTAGGGGACTAAATCATTCTACCTATTAAGTTAGTATTTTAGACTCGATATCCAATTATAACAATCAATATCACAAATACCGTTCTCGGGATATTAACGGCAACTGGTAATATCGGGATATTTTCAGATTCTCAGATTTTTATTGGGAATTTAACGGGAAAATCTCATGAAAAATATAAATATTTAAAAATAATAAATAAATAATTCTCATAAAAAATATCATACAATTCTACATGAATTCAATGTTAAATAATTTCTATATCAAAGTCTCCCAATATCAAAATAACATTAAAATACACAATTATCCAAGTAAAAAGGGTCTCTTGATTCTTTTCTAATTTTAATGGCTTCAAAAATTTATAAATTACAAAATTTCAATATTTTCTATTTTAAATTAATTATAGTTTAATATAATTACATATGAACATAATTATTTGAAAAGATATATTCTTAGATAGATGATTTATAAGAAAATGGGTTAAATAAATTATGTTAATTATGATTTGTAAGATCATAAGAATTGGGCTTAATTTTATGAAAAACCTAACTTATAATTGATTTTCTATTCAGTGTGATTGACGATTGATGGTAAGATAAAAACAAAAAAAATTGGCTGATAACAAGCCTCTAGGGGTCTATTTTTTTTTTAAATGATTTTATCATCTATTTGGCTGATGTCAAGTGCTCTAAGAGACTTGGATACCTTGGTCTTTAAAAACAAAAAAGATATTTAGCTTTAATTTATAATTTATTAAAAAAATGAATTGAAAATTTTCAAATAGATTGAAATTTCTCATTTCACAAAAATGCGACTCTTACTAAATAAACATGAAATATTGATCAAAATATTATTATCAACCATTTTTTTTAACATCCACTTTCACCTCTTAAATTGAACCATTCAAATAAATTAACACTACAATAAAATTAAATGTTTACTACTTATTAATCTAACATTAAGATTTGAGTATTCATGTTAATATTATTTTTATAACTTAGTTATGAAAGTGCTATTTTCTTTAAAGTTGATTCTTATTTTGCAACTTATGTTAAAATAATTAAAATAAAAAAATAAAATTTAATCTATATTTGAGATTCATGGGCTAGTTTTAAATTATAAAATTTTATATATACATTTAAAACTATATTACGTAGATATATATTTCACTATTTAAAATTTTAACATAAATTAATTTAAGCGACTTTTTATATTGATAAATATGTAAAAAAGATTTAAATATTGAAAGTGAAGAAAGATGAAAAAGATAAACAACAGCATAGAAGAAAAAAATCAACTCGAGATTTTCATTTCCCACTTTCCACTTTCGTTAAAGACGCATTAAACACGCGAGATTTTCATTTCTCGCATTATTTACTCATTTTTAATAGGTAAATAACGATAAAAACGGCAAAGCCGATAAATGGCCGTTTTTATCACGAAAACGGTATTTTTCGTTAAATACAATGGTATAAGAGCTTGGTCCCCAAGTCACAACATGCAAACTCAGAGATCTCCTAGATGAACATGATGGTTGACAGTGTTCTATCCATCAGAGAGCCTCATCGAGAGAGGATTATTGTAGTGTGAGCGAGAATGGTTGATTATGAAAGAGAAAATCTAAGAACTTAGAAAAAACTAGATCACTCCACATTTAATTAGTCTTTTGAGTTGGAACGCCATTCCTAACATCATTATCATGTCCCATTTGATATCAAAGAGCTTTTTAGATAATGTAAATTTAACACGATGGTGATGATAAAATGAAATGAAAAAAATGGTCTCGAGATCAAGGCGACAAACATGAAAGGTACAGCACAAACTTGATCTCTTATAAATTATACATTGAGTTGATTAATTTTTATTCTAACTCTATGCCCATTTGATATAAGACTGTGAGTTCGTACAGAGATTCTACTCTTAAAATGCAAATATATTATGTTTTCACATAAGCTCACCAATCTTATGAAATGAAAGCAAGTGCAATGAATGAATGTGGGAAGGTTGATGAACTGTTTGAAAGTGTGAATCATTAGTGGTCAATTTGTGGCTCACGTAAGAGTTACTCTTCTCTCTCATTTGCTTTTACAAGTGCATAGTTGGTAACTTGCGTTTAGACGAATTCTCAAATTCTGCCTTAGATTGTTTTGAGATCGCCTAAGTCCATATTGGTATCAGAGCCTAGGTTGTTCCTAGGTAACAGTAACCACAGCCGCTACAGACGTAGCAAAAGCTTTCTACCATGCCAGGTAGAAGAAGACCACCTGGATTTCACAATCTGAGGTTGTTTCCAGAACCGCCTGACTTTTCAGCCGGTCCAGCCATGAGTAGTGAAGAACTATTCATAACAAGTCTTCACCCAGAAGAACCAGCAGATACTGAACCAGTAGAGTTGTTTCTCTCAGCCGAAGAAAACTTTGAGCCTACCCAGCCGGTAGAACAGCCTACAGATCCAGAGATGACCCTAGAGGAGATAGTACATACTACTCTCCATTCGGAACCAGTCTGGTCTAGAGAACCTGTAGAACCTACAGAGAGTCATAGCGAGCCATCATTCGACTCAGACGGAGTCCCCTTTGATGACTACCTATCCCTCCAAGATAGGATGACTACAGAAGAGCTTAGAGCCTACTACGGAGTCAGTCCACCCAGACATGATCCCGAACCTAGAGCACCTGAGCCCTTAGAGATTGAGCAATGACTGAAGAACTCAGAGAGTTCTATACAGACGTCTTACCTCAAACCCAGTTCCCTCCTATTCCTAGAAGAGCAAGGACTCAAGAAGTCCAACAAGCTAGAGCAACCAGGAGAGAAGCCAGATGGACAGAGTCAGCCCCTGACCTACGAACAGGAGAGATGAGACGTATTCCCCCCCTTTGGGAAATACCAAATCCTATTCCTCGAGCAGCTCAAGGACTACCTATCCTACCAAGAATCAGAGATATGGCCATAAGACGAAGGTCTAGACTAAGAGACAACGCCTATGCCATAACTATAGACAGACCTCTTGCTTTCTATGAAGATTTGCAAGAATATCAGAGTATCCTTAGATTTGGAAATATTGCTTACTTGGACAATCGAGATAGCATTATTGAGATCCTTAGGATAGTAGAGAGAGACTTTCAGTATGTCCATAACCCACATACCAGAGATGTCTTACAAAGAGACCCCATAGTTACATGGGATGATTTCTATTTGAAATCAATAGAAATCCAGCAGAGGATTTATAAAGAGAAAATGGCCCGTGAAGATATTGTAGAATATCGGAGGACATTTTATAGAGCCGTCTTTGATAAAGACATCCACGCAGTTTATGCAAAGAACATGCATAAGCTTGTGGCACATTTGAAGATTACAAGTGGTACGTTCATCGGACCATTTGTGAAATTCAAATCAGAGAAGACTCAATGCAGTCAGAGACATTGAATAGAAAAAATTCAGAATTACTCCCTCGTCTTTACGAGTGGATAACATCAGAGAACGAGATAGTTACATCTCCAGAGCTTCCGATTGATGGCAATTGGAATTCAGATAGAACGATTACATACCTTGAGTATGATAATTGTTTAAGAGACCCGAGTGCTAAGTCACTAGCACACCAAAGCAATAACCTAGCCAGAAATCTAAAATGGGTTATTGAGCTAGTTGGAAAGATACTAGCTGATACAAGATGCCTTATAACAAGAATCCTTCCTAGGATTGCAGAAGGCATTCAGGCCCTCATAGAACGGGTAAACAGTCTTTATGATCTTCATAAGGAAAACTCAGAGAAACTGCAAGTACTGCAGAACTCCATCGAAGAGATCGATAGGAGAAGCACCGTACGACTAACCTTTTTAGCCCAAAGGATAGTTGGCGGATCCAAGAAGATAGAGCCTTTTCCAAGTAGTGATGATGGATACACAACCCAACTTTGATTTGGTACCGTATAACGAAGACCAAGACATGTTGGTACCCTTGGAAGAAAAGAAGGTCATAGAATTGACACCCCAAGATTGGGAAGAGGTTGTAGAAGAAGTTCTACGACAGAGTCACGTTACAGCCGTTAATGTAGAAACATTAAACGAAGTAGGTAACGAGCTAGCCAAGAGAGTTTGCCAGCTACAAGCAGGATTGATCCATAGCCATAAAGAGATAACCCAATAAATGGCCAAGGAACAATCTATCAGCTTATTAAAAGAAGGAATTAATATGTTTTATCATCAGTTCAAGCATATGCTCACGAACTTAGATAAAGCTTTTAGTTTCACTTATTCTAAGCTCGATACTACTATTGGTCAACTAGAGTTGAAGAAAGCATTTGAGTTAGTCAATACTAATATCAAGAGCCTTCACCAGAAGATAGAGTCAGAACTTCTAGAAACAAACCTAGAGCTTGAATCGAAAGTTAGGACCGAATTCTTCACCACAGATCAAATCATAGACGACTTGCAAAAGTCATTCCTAAATAGTGAACAGAGGTTGAAAGACCATATTTCTCAGACCCTTAAGAACATCACTTGCGAGGTTAAAGGAATACCTGACACTAAAGAAATAGGAAGGAAATTCGAGGAGGAATTTCTGCGCTATGCTAATCAGAGAAAGATCGATCTAGAGGAGGTTAAGAAAACCTTAAAAGAGATCAAGGCGAAAGTAGATAGGATAGAGCCTATAAACTATCCTATGCTCGTAGGAAAGATTGCAGCCCTTGTAACCCGAGATGTCACATCCCTAGCAGCAACTAGTCTAGAGACTCTTCGCACAATCGATCATAAACTCACTTCTGAGATTAGATCCGTTAAGGAAGAAAGTCTTAAGATGATTAGTTCGATAGAGCAGCAGTTAGCCAAGATTTCCTAGGAAGGACTATCACCATTCCAGTAGAGAATCTAGCTACCAAGACGGTCAGAACCATTAACGAAAAGAGAAAATGGCCCGTGAAGATATTGTAGAATATCGGAGGACATTTTATAGAGCCGTCTTTGATAAAGACATCCACGCAGTTTATGCAAAGAACATGCATAAGCTTGTGGCAGCATTTGAAGATTACAACCAGGAGAGAAGCCAGATGGACAGAGTCAGCCCCTGACCGACGAACTCTTTGTGTAATAACCAAACGTATCCAATTCTTTAGTCACCTCATGAATAGATAAATTATTATCTTTTTCAAAAGGTAATGTTCTTCTTGAGAGAACTATATATATATATATATATATATTACAAGGTGACACTTGGTATTGTATATGTTTTCTAATTTTATTTTATAAATTGAAAATCTAATGGTATAAAATATACCATCTGACAAAATTTCATTTAAAAATATATTTTGTAACCACTTAATTTTAACCATCAAAATCATCGAATGTCAAATCTTTTCAAAACTTCAAAGAAATTTGTCAACTTTGACTTTTAAAATAAAGTAGTTAAAATTGATTTTTGAACTAAAATTTTAATTGATGTTAAGTTTTTGAATTTACTTTCAACTTTTATGATTATACTTTTAAGTTATAAAATAAATAAATAAATAAAAACAGTGTCAAATATGATCTTCTGATCTAATCGATTACAAAATAAGTATACTTCAAAATAATGACGAGCTCAAACTTGGCGTTCAAAAGCTAGTCGGGCTTTGGATGGATTTAAATTTAAGTAAATATAAATGAGCTCAGAGCCTCAGACTTTCGGCCCAAACCCGGCCCGAACTCATATGTACTTGTAAAAAGGATAAATGTTATTTTGTTTTTTAATTTCCGTAGCCAGCGGGAGCCCAGGAGGCGGGAAATGGGTACTAACTTGACCAGGCGAGAGCACATTTCAAGTTAGTGCTCTCGCGGCGCACATTACCAGCAGCGAATAAATGCTGCCGAGGAACCATTTTGTACTCGGTAAATTCTCTCCATATACGAACTCGCTCCCACCCAAACAAACACCCTACTCACCAGTCTTCAATTGCAATGAATCCAATCCAACTGCCATTTCAATTTCATCATTTGAAAAGATCTAATCTCATCAGGTTTTTTCATTTCATTTTCTCTCCTCCCAACTTCATTTCTCAGCTCTATTCAATTCCTCTGCAAGGATTGTTCATTTTTTCCCCAACTTCCTCTTACTCAGTTTTATCTGGAGTAAGGTTTTTAGTGCCTCTTTCTTTTTTTTTTTTTAATCTTTTTTAAGTACGAGAAATGCAATTTCTTTGCAGTTTTTGGTGCAGTAACTTTTGAAAATTTCCATTTCAGTATGTTTCCTTCCTCTTTTTTGTTTGTTTCTGTACTGATTGTCTAATTATTTTGATTGAAATGCGTTTTTTGATACGATAGAAAGTTCGTTTTTTACTTCAAGGCAGCACCCGACTACCCACACACTGGGGAATCGGAACTCAGGACTTCCACTTCTTGAGGCAGGTTCCTGGCCGTCACTCCAACTCGGATTTTTCATTTTTCCCATTTTCCTCTTTCTTTAGTCGTGCCTGAAGCTAAGGTTTTTAATCCTTGTTTTTTTTTTTTTTTGGGTTTCATGAGTATGAAAAATGCAATTTCTTTCTGCAGCTTTTGATGCGGTAACTTTTGAAAAATCTCATTTGACAATTTTTGGTTTTCTAATTTCCATTGAATTTCATTAGCTTCGGATACAGTGACATATAAATATTTTGATTGAAATCTTTTTTGATACGGATGGAAGGTTCAAAGCTTATGTTTCATTTTTTTTAATATAAAATTCTCTCATTTTTCCTGCTCCTGTTCGGCTTTGGTTGGATGCTGGTATTGCACAGCTCCGATGATCCTAGCAGTTCAAGCAGATGCCATTTTCTTACAAATTGGATTAGTTGGACATCTCAATTTTGGAAGGCAAGTTAGGCACCTGGATCACGAGCGCTCTCCATGTCAGTTCCATATAATTGGGATATATATGAATGTGAGGGGCTCACTACCCATTTAGTGAATCTTTCCTTTGGATGGTCCAGAGTGTGAAAGTGACACAATCATTATATATTACTTGGTGAAACCTCTGGTCGAGTGGCTGGGATTATCCAATTGGTGTGGTTTGTGAAGTGGGACACCCATGGATGTCCCCACTAGATGTGCAGTCCCAATTCCCTGTTCCTCTTGCCGAACATAGGTTTGAAGACACATTTTATGTGAAATGTTGTGGGTTCGGTCCAACAAACATCCCTATGGTGGATGATCTCTTGAATTAATTGCCTCGTTATTTGCAGTTTTGATATGTTAAAAATGTTATCTGATTAAAAAATTGTTTGATTTCAGCAGATTACATATGGTGCTAAAGGGTTCACTGCATTGGGATGGGTTTGGAAGAGGAAGTATATATAAAGGATAAAACATTGACTGGCAAATTGGGTACTGAAGCTTCCTTTTTATTTAATTGTCTATTTTGACCATTTGTTTGGCTTATTGAAATGTTTATTACTTCATTGGGTCTTATGTTGTTGTTGCCTTCTGTTTTTGTTTTTATCATTATCATACTATCAGTGTTGCTGCTGCTTCTATACTGTTTAAATGGTCTAGAGATGTCTTATTTGATATTGACTTGCTGTTATTCTTTAACTGTGTTTTCTTGATTAACTACAACGTTTCCACCCTAGGTATAGAGTTTGACATTATATTTGGAGATTACAGGTTAAAATATAGGCTACAATATATGCATCAGCTCCATGGTAGGTGATTCTTGGGACATGTTTGGCATTTTGTGGGGAAGGAAATGTTTCCTACATTTGTAATGGTGTAAAGGTGAAGGCATAAGTTATACAAATGACCATCAAGTTTGCAAATGGTACATATTCCTTTTTTTTTTTTTGAAAGGTAACCTCATTTTTTTTGCAAATGGTAGACCTGGACAGCTGGAGTGGACTTCATCAAGTTTAAGTGAGTCAGACCCATGCCTGAACCTGTCATCTAAAAGAAATATATGAACAACTTGATGGGCTTGAAGAAACAGGGTTAGTGCAAGGGGCAAAGTGGAGAGGGTAATGGAGTATTTTGTGGTTTTTGCATGGCTTTTAAATCAAAGAGGTATTTGATGAGATGGTCAATAGACATTTTTTTTAGATAGAGCTTAGTGCTAGGCAATGAAGAATGATAAGAAGGCAAGTTACATCAGCCCAAAATGCCATGCTAAGATGGATTTATGGAGGAACATGTGAGGATAAAATTAGGAATGAGTATACAAGTTCAAAAGAAGAGAAAACGAAACTAACCCATTTTGAGATGGTTTGGCTATGTTGATAAACAACTGAAAGAAAAACCCCCCTTTTGTACAAGCAAATGATAGTTACTTTGGCTGCGGTGAAAGCAAAGAATGCCAGAATGGTGATGCCTTGGTGGAGAAAGTAGGTGATTCTCGGGACATGTTTGGCATTTTGTGGGGAAGGAAATGTTTTCTACATTTGTAGTGGTGTAAAGGTGAAGGCATAAGCTATACAAATGACCATCAAGTTTGCAAATGGTACATATTCCTTTTTTTTTTTTGAAAGGCAACCTCATTTTTTTTGCAAATGGTAGACCTGGACAGCTGGAGTGGACTTCATCAAGTTTAAGTGAGTCGGACCCATGCCCGAACCTGTCATCTAAAAGAAATATATGAACAACTTGATGGGTTTGAAGACACAGGGTTAGTGCAAGGGGCAAAGTGGAGAGGGTAATGGAGTATTTTGTGGTTTTTGCATGGCATTTAAATCAAAGAGGTATTTGATGAGATGGTCAATAGACATTTTGTTTAGATGGAGCTTAGTACTAGGCAATGAAGAATGATAAGAAGGCAAATTACATCAGCCCAAAATGCCATGCTAAGATGGATTTATGGAGGAACATGTGAGGATAAAATTAGGAATGAGTATACAAGTTTCAAAAGAAGAGAAAACGAAGCTAACCCATTTTGAGATGGTTTGGCTATGTTGATAAACAACTGAAAGAAAAACCCCTTTTGCACAAGCAAATGATAGTTAAATGCCAAAATGGTGATGCCTTGGTGGAGAAAGTAGGTGATTCTCGGGACATGTTTGGCATTTTGTGGGGAAGGAAATGTTTCCTACATTTGTAATGGTGTAAAGGTGAAGGCACAAGCTATACAAATGACCATCAAGTTTGCAAATGGTACATATTCCTTTTTTTTTTGAAAGGTAACCTCCTTTTTTTTGCAAATGGTAGACCTGGACAGCTGGAGTGGCCTTCATCAAGTTTAAGTGAGTCGGACCCATGCCCGAACCTGTCATCTAAAATAAATATATGAACAACTTGATGGGTTTGAAGAAACAGGGTTAGTGCAAGGGGCAAAGTGGAGAGGGTAAAGGAGTATTTTGTGGTTTTTGCATGGCATTTAAATCAAAGAGGTATTTGATGAGATGGTCAATAGACATTTTTTTTAGATAGAGCTGAGTACTAGGCAATGAAGAATGATAAGAAGGCAAATTACATCAGCCCAAAATGCCATGCTAAGATGGATTTATGGAGGAACATGTGAGGATAAAATTAGGAATGAGTATACAAGTTTCAAAAGAAGAGAAAACGAAGCTAACCCATTTTGAGATGGTTTGGCTATGTTGATAAACAACTGAAAGAAAAACCCCTTTTGTACAAGCAAATGATAGTTACATTTGGCTGCGGTGAAAGCAAAGAATGCCAGAATGGTGATGCCTTGGTGGAGAAAGTAGGTGATTCTCGGGACATGTTTGGCATTTTGTGGGGAAGGAAATGTTTCCTACATTTGTAGTGGTGTAAAAGTGAAGGCATAAGCTATACAAAAGACCATCAAGTTTGCAAATTGTACATGTTCCTTTTCTTTTGAAAGGTAACTGTTTTATTCACAAAAAGAAATAGATTTACAAAATAGGAAACCACAAAACCAGACCAAAGCCTTAAAAAAAAAAAAAACAATGGATATGCAGTCCTAGAGTGACAGGTTAAGTTCAGCAGGCCCTATATCTTTCTCTTTACTCCAAATTTTCCCACCTGCATAGATGAGACCTCTGATGGCAATCTGTCAAGTATCTCTATTGTACATGTGGAGTTTGTGCAGCTTGTGCAAAAGTTGTTTCTTTTCTCTTCAAATAAAATTTCACATTGCCTCTAAAAGAATTTATCTCTGTTCTTAGATGATAACTTATATTTATAATAGTTGATGCAATATGTTATTTCTATGAATGCAGCTGCTTTGCAGCCGAGGGTTTGCTCCTCTATCTACTGAGTTGAGGGAGTTTATCTTAATAAAAAGAGCTGTCAGAAATGGCTGCCCATAGCCAGCCTTCTAGGAGGGATCAATCCTCAATCAAGTGTAGGGGTGTGCAACTTGAGTTAGCACCCTTTGAGCATGCTGGTATTGGTCAGGCAGAAGATGTCCACAGGCATAAGAAGTCTTCTCAAAACATGCTGAGTACCTCTGATTTTATTTTAGCTGTTGGAAGCTTGTGGCATTCTTTTAATCAGCCATCTGCTGATGTGTTGCAGCCGAAACATAGTGGTGTCTGCAAGAATGAGAATACATGTTACTCGTATGACAATTCGAGAGTGTCAGTATCTGCTGATACAAAATATTTTGGCATCGATTCAGAGTCTGTGCCCTGTTTCCCTTTGCTAGTTAACTCAGGCTTGGAGGATTTCAAAGTTATTCAGAAAATGATATTTTCTGAGTTGCGTGTTGGACATAGTAGTAGTTCTTCCTTGTGGAAATATGTCCAGGTAGGTAACTCCTCCCTTGTGCCTCTAGGATCCTGGAGAATGGATGAATTGGTAAGTTTAGGGGTTTCTTATGATTTCGGAGGGATATTTGGATCCTTACGTGAAAGCATTTTTTATAATTTGAAAGATACGGTAAATTTGACCAAGATGAAATGCAAGAAGCCTGCTGAAAGCAGCATTTTAGATAATAAAGTCCCACTAGAAGACAATACATCAGTTCAGACCACAGATTGTAAATATAACGATCTTCTACCCACCAAGTGTAAAGATTCTCTGGGCAGTCAATCAACCGCATCGATTACAAAGTTACAGCATTCTGCTAGTTCTCTCTATACCACCTACTCACTTGGAAGTCCCACAGATTTAGTGACAAGCACCGATGTAAGCACTCTAATATCAGGTCTCTACTCTGATTTCCATCTTAAACTTTTAACGTCAGCAGATTGTGCAATCAGAAATTACCAGGTGTCACCTGAAACTTGTTCTGTAGTGGACAATTCAGATCAATCGTGGCCTGAGGATAACACTGTGCATGAGAATCAGAAAATAGATCAGAATGGGGTTCTCACTGAGGATGAAACTCTCATAGAGTCTGGCTTACCATTGCAGAGTAAAGCAGTTAATGTTTTTGCCAATCATAGACATGCAATTGCAGGGGCATTGGCTGGAACATTTGTTAGCGTTTGTTTGCATCCTGTTGATACGATTAAGACTGTCATTCAAGCTCAAAGCTACGACGAAAAGTCCATCACTCGCATTTTTGGATGTATTGTGTCTGAAAGAGGTAAGGATCATAGCCCTGTGATTTTTTTTTTTAACCTTTTATCTTGTATGGGTACATTGTTGGAGTCAAGAGCTATATTATTAAACCCCACCACCCCAAAGAAAAGAACAAAGAGATTACTCCAGAGCTATATGATTTGTTTTGGAGAATTTGGAAATTTTAATCGTGTTTTGCTGTTTATGCTGTACATGTGGCCCAACCATGATGGCTCCTACCTTGGTAGATATCCTTAAAAATCTCTTTGTTGGATGATTCTACCCATCTGACTTTGTCCATGTGAAGTATGAACTATTGGCTACGAACACCATTTGCAATGCACTGACTAAATAGCTAGAAACATGTAGGACGGAACATATGAAGGGTCCAATGGATGAATGATGAAGATTGTTAAAAGATGAGCGCTTTTGGCCCTCATGTACCATTGTTGATGATGAGAAGCTAATTTTGCTAGCCTTATTATATCTTGATATCATGCTTTATATGGCTGTCTTGTTTTATATGGGCCTATGAAAATAACTTAACGCTATTTACAGGTGTAACAGGACTGTATCGTGGAATTGCAAGCAATATTGCCTCTTCAGCACCGATTTCTGCTGTCTACACTTTCACATATGAATCAGTTAAGGGAGCCCTTCTGCCCCTCCTGCCGAAGGTATGGATGTGTAGTTCTTCAATGCTCTCGATCAGTGTAGCAAGCATGTGATCTGATTTCTCTTTGGATATATTGCTTGCTTTCATGTAGGAGTACCATTCCGTTGCACATTGCACAGCAGGTGGCTGTGCCAGTATTGCTACTTCATTTATTTTTACTCCCAGTGAGCGCATTAAGCAGCAAATGCAAGTTGGTTCACACTATCAGAACTGCTGGTATACATATTTGCTTTATTTCTCTTAACCACTTACTTTTCTCTGAAACCATTTTCGTAAGTTGCTGGTATAATTTGTGAAATTTGAAGGATTCATTTTGGTGGTTGTTAAGATAATATTTGAATAAAGTGGGAATTATAGTGTGTGATGAGTTCTCTTTAATGGAGTGATTCGTCTAATGCAATGAAGTGGACAAGGAGTTGCTCGATGGAGGTTGGCTTTTATCCTTGAAGAAGCTTGGGAGGAGTGTTTCATGTATGGCACGTTTATGCGAATGCAGATCTGTGTATTTAGAATTTTAAATCTCCAATGATTTTAATATTTCATGTTTGGTGAGGTACAAATTCATGATTTTGAAAATAGCTAGAGATTATGAATTCTCTAAAATTTAAGAATGCACAATTCCATGTCCTGCTGTTGGATTTGAAGATTGGTGATTGAAAATCCACATGGCAACATGGACGAGTAAGCGTGAACCTAGTTCTGTCACTAACAACCAAGGTTCGAATCCCAAGAGAATGGAAAAGGTGAATAGTACTTCCATGAATCCATCTCTCTTTTGCTATATTGCTATCATCTCTCTTAATCTCACAATAGCCTCTCTCTCTCTCTCTATCTATCTGTCCATGTCTATATCCATCTCTGTATCTATCTGTATATCTATCTCTGTATCCATCTCCATCTCTCTGAATTATCATGAAGTAGACCCCTGATATTGCAATAAGTGCTGATATGGATGATATAATAATAATGATAGAATAAAATGAAATTGCCAACTAGTTTGTGGTTTTGAATTTCAATTTCCACATTCATTATATGTAAAAAGAAATTAAGTGTAGTTTAATATTAGAATTCAATTGTGTTAAGATGCTATTAAGCTAAAATAGTATTTTACTTGATTGATGGCATGAAACAAACATTTTTTAATCTAAATGAAAATTAATAATTTAATATTTTTGTGCCAAACTTGAAATTTTGTAAAAATAGAAATTTTAACCTAAAGGTTAATATCCCAAGAATTTAAAGTCATTGGTGATTGAACATTCATGAATTTTGCCTTCGTACAAACATGCCATAAATCAATAGTCAAGTGCTTCATCAACGATCTCTTTTTGCATGAGGCAGTTTGCTTTTTCAATGAGGATATTAAGGTGCTATCAAAGCAAGCTGTTGTTTGTGGCTTAGGGTGCATTTGGACTGGTAAATTTTGAGGCTGTCATAGTTTGAACTTGGGAGATTGGAGAAAATCCAATTAGAATGAAATCCTGCCTTTTTTTGAGAGCATACTGATTATCGAGTGCTCATTGTTGGTAATGCACTTGGTTCATTGTTACAGTTATAGTTGTAGCATGTTCAAGTCATTGGAGCATCATATAGGCAACCCCCTCATGGAAAACAATTTGCTAAATCCTATTACGACTTCTACTGGGTACTTTAATCGAAGAGTAGAACTTAGAAAGGCATGCCATTGCAATCATTGTGGTGAATTGGTCAATTTTTTTTTAATATCTGATCATCTTTATTATATATTGCTATTGTTGATAAGTGCTACCTAATTCTTCATAGTCTCAAGATTTAATTGTGTTTCACAAATGTGTCAAGCTCATGGGTTCAAAATCAATTCATTCAACATTAAAAATGCTTTATCAGTAATATTGCTGATTTGATGCATTCTTTTTATATGTTTAGTGGGGTGCTTTTTTAGTTTGTAGACAGTGGTTCAAATTTTTGTTTTGTTTCTGGTTTGCATCTTGTACGCCTTGGTAATAATATTCTTTGCCATATTTTTTTAAAATGAAGAGCTTGAGCCATCCATTGAATATAAGCAAATTTAGATTACTGATGGGTTGATGCATGAGCAAAAAGTGCTCCACATTATGTTGCATTGAATGATACCTTGTGAAAATGTCTTTGTAGGACTGCCTTGGTTGGAATCCTTGAAAAGGGTGGTATGCCTTCATTATATGCTGGATGGGGAGCAGTTCTTTGTAGGAACATCCCACACACTCTGTCATCAAGGTCAGAATTTTTTAGTACTGCGTCTGCCTTGAATTGGGTGTGAGTATCCTTAAGGTCTTCTTCTCTGGGCTTAAGGATGTTCTTAGCTTTGTACCTTTGCTTTTCCTTTTTCCAGAGACTTTTCTGAGGTGGAATGATTTAAACATTTTTACTTATTTTTTATTTTTGCATTTAAAAAATATTTATTTATTTGTTTAAATATATATTTTTTTGCACTTGCAGTTCTATACATATGAAAGCCTGAAGCAGTTATTTTCACCATCACAATCTAATGTTCATTCGTCATTACAAACGGTTTGCTTTCTGCCATCCCTTCTTTTACTGAAGAATCTGTCTTCTAAGCTGCATTAGTATTAGTAGTGTCTTCAAATTTGCTAATTTTATTTATGACCAACTGTTAACTTTTTCTTGTGAGCTATAATCTATGACAATGATGATATATTAAATACTTCCAGTAGATACAAACAAACAGAGAACAAGATATGACATATCTGAATCAAATTTTGCTACAAAAGGACAGGGATAGGGAACATAGCCTGTTGGCCTTTTGTGGGCAGTTTGCTTCTTGTTGTTATTTGCTTTCCTTTTCTGTATCTGCACCTCTGGTGCTCTTTTTCTATTAATATATGAACCATTTCAAAAAAAATGAAAGATAGGGAACATAGCCTTGCACCAAAAAACTCATCTCCTCAGAAAGCCTGATATGGCTCTCCTGTTTGCTTCCATGTTGCCTGCCTTTGAATTGTGGCTGGAAGAGATCCTTGTTTCTTTATTTCTCGTCTCCTGAGCTGTTCTGGATGAGATAATTGTAATGCTTACAAATATAAATATGGAATTGTATTGATTGGTGTTATCAATCAAACATCATCAGGAATGATGTGAACTTGTATCTTTGCAGCTAGTGTGTGGGGGCATTGCCGCGTCTACTGCAGCACTATTCACCACTCCATTTGATGTAGTAAAAACAAGGTTACAGACGCAGGTGGGCCTTCTTGTTTTTGTCTGTGTTGGTTGGCAACTATTCAAACAATGTGCATTTTGGGAACCAACATGACTTTGGATGATAATTTCTTAATTTGATACATGCTATGTCTTCCCACCAGTCAATTAAATCAAGTTTTATCTCCTTTCTTCATTTTCTTTTCTTTTCCTTTCTTTCCTTCATTCGTTCGTTCTTTATTTCTTTCATTCTTTCTTCTTCTTCTTTTGAAATGGGTTTTGCCTCCTTTCTTTTGAAGCTAGATTGGATGCTTTGATTTGTTTTGATTGATGACAATACACGCTGCCTCTGCCCACACTAATTTTCATTTGAATTTTTGGATTTTAAACTCTGATCTTGTAGAGAACTCCTGTTCATCATATTGAAGACACAGCCTTTTTGTCATTAAGAGGATTGATATTATTTCTTATGTTTATTAGTAGATCCATAGTTCCTCTCTCATAGGTTCCTAAACATCTAGGCATGCATGATGTTGTCTTGCGTTTTAGTGACAATGCTGCACTATGCATCTGTGATGCATGTTTTAATTTTCAAAAGCATCATTTGTTCCATGCTTGTGGATCTGGAGAAATCAAAGTTGTCATATGGGATTTAATTGGATTGAAGTTGTTGCCTTTTCATTTCTATTAAAAATAAGTTCTCAAGCTTCTTTGCATGTCATTCAAATACTTGGAAGTTTATCATGCCCCCAAAGTACCTTGTGTTCCTTGCCGCAACCATGCCTCAGTTAATACCAGAGATTGTGCATTTTTTATCTTTTTACAATTGGTGATTACAAATGACATTGCATGTCATTCTGATACTGTGACTAGGATATTCTCTAATGGTTAAAGTGTTGCTGGTTCTCTCTCTGTCTCTCTCTCTCTCTCTCTCTCTGGAATTCTTACTATAGAAATTATTAGTAGGCATTTATTTATCACTCAAAATAAAAGGACTTTATGTTTTTGTTTCAGAGCAAATCAGAATACCCTTTCCAGCATCATAATTTTGCATCGCTTGAACTTCTCATGTCATCAGCTAGTGGCTTCTACCTGGAGGTTGTATAAACCTTTTCGCATTCCCCCTATCACACCCACATGCCTCCAATAGATCTATTCCCTCTATCACACCCAATGGATCCATTCCATCTATCAACCCAACCCAACCCCCACCCTCCTACCCAATGGATCCATTCCCCCTATTACACCCACCTACTCTCTATAAATTGCACTCATACCCAATTTGACACCAATTTAACTATCACAACCCATTGATCTAACCCAATGAATTCCAACCGTCAAGTAAAATTGATTTGGAGGCGTTGAAAAGCATAACTTCAGTTATCCAATCAAAATGAAATTTTATAGGCATATATACAAATCAAGACCTTTCAAACTCACCCATCTGTGTGGGCCCAAGTGGGCCCACTGGTCTGTGTGCACGGAAATTTGTGAGAACAGTTCTTAGGGGATCTGCATATACTTTCAGATACATGGGCAGAAATCAACCAGATACTGAGAATTAGTCTTGTTCCAATTAGCTTGATGGAGGATTAGTCTTGTTCCAATTTGCTTAATTAGTACATATTTTGTATCTTTTCCACTAAAAAAGTATTTTCATTATTCTTGGTCTTCATATGTTATTCATGATCACCCATAGCAAAGTCTACAAGTTTTTTTTTTCTTTCTGAAACAACACAGTCTGCAAGTTCTTTCTGGTCTATTCATAAAGGTTGTATTGATCATATTACATTTCAAAAAATATACATGTTATTCAAGATCAATAATTTTTAGTAATAAATTTTCTATTTAGTTTCAGTTGAGTGAAAAGTACAATGGATTATCAAATGGAGCAAATAGCTATATAATATGTATGCATATGATGGATTCTTGCATGTTTTTGTAGTGCAAATGTTGTATTGATTCCTTTCTAAGCATCTAAATATTTTATGTTGATGGTTGCTGATCGTCTTAGAAGGATGTTTTATATACTTTTGACAAGTTGTTGCTAAGCAGATTCCGGGATCTTGCAAACAATACAGTGGTGTTCTTAGTGCTCTTCAAGAAATTGCCAAGCATGAAGGATTGAAAGGACTCTACAGGTATGGTATCCCAATTCTTTTACATGTTGGTCAGTTATTTCTTTTATGAACCTTGATTAGGAAGTTCTATAATTTTCCACAATTAAAAAAACCTTTACAGTAACCCAAATACAATCTTTGCTAGCTTAGAACTTTGAATCACATCTTACTATTCTATGTTCTTACATTTTTTTAATTTGAATGATCAGGGGATTGACACCTAGGTTGGCGATGTATATGTCACAAGGAGCTATATTTTTTGCATCATACGAGTTTTTCAAGAGGGCATTTTCTTTCAATGTGCCAGAACTACCTGCACAAGTCTATTCAGTAAAACCTTTACAAGTTATTGAGAAAAGAGAAAATGTGGAGGATAAATCTCCATCGTAGAAACTGCATGCTTTGCATGTGTAACTGGATTTGAGCAATGGAAGATTCATTTATTCTTTTGAAAGGGGCATGTGTTCTACGGAAATTAACAATATTCAAACTATTCTAAAGTGAGCATTAGCTGGTGTTCAGAAGTGAGCATTAGCTGGTGTTCAGACCCAAACACCTGCTTGGTTTTTTTCCCGCAGGCCAATCTTGGGAGGTTAGAGGTTTCGGACCTTGGAGATTTCAGTTTGGGGTGGCCCTTTGATGTATCTTTGATTTTCTTTTGTATTTTTATTTTTATGGCTTTCTTCTTATTTTGTTCTTATTCTTCTCTCCGAGTATATATCTTTCTATGTACTCTTTGTTTTAATGAAATTTAATCGTTGATGCTTCAATTTTTTTTTCTAAAGTGAGCATTTTTCACATTCAGTATTGTTTGTTTCCATTTCTTTCCCTTCCTCTTTTTGGCCTTTTCCTTTCTCCGGCCTACTGTTGTAGGTTGAATTCATTCTCTTTGATGACTTCAGTAAAATAAAAAAAAATCCCAATCTTTGGATATGTTGTCATTTTCAATATATGTTTCTCCATGTATCTATTGAAATCAATTGACTTTGTTTGACATCAGAGTATGGATCGATGCTCGAATGAATGATAATCATATGACGCTTCTCTTAGTATGGATCAGATGACTGTCTGACATCAGAGCATGTATTGATGCTCAAATGAATGGTGGTGATCATCAGATGGCGCTTCTCTTAGTATGAATCAGTGCTCCCATGAAGTGGACCGTTCATATCAAGGTTGGGACAACTGTTTGATATTAGGGTCTTTCGTACGATTGGATTCAATATGCATGCAGAGGTTAAATTACTTCTTGTCTTTTGACATGTTAAAGAGTTCTAGGACAGGCGTGCAAAATCTTTGGCTCCAAAGTATCTCTAGCAATGACTTAAACATGTATCCATTTTTTTTTTTGGTTGTATTTTTTTATCATTGGACATTTTAACTAAATTATATCTACAAGGTTTATTGAAATAATTTTGGTTGCTTTAACCGAAGATAGTATGACCTTTTCTCTCTTGTTACCGTTTCAATGAACATCACAGGCAAGGTAATGTCGATCCCTTCTTTTATGGAAGTACTTATCCAGTGAATGCATTTAGTTACATTACCATTAAACACAACGAATCGAATACTTATATTGCTTGCCCTCTTTTCAAATTAGCCATCTTAGTTGGCTATCATTGTCGTTACTAGTTACGAAGTGTACTTTTCTCGTTGTATTTAGTTTCATTTGAATTAATTACAATTTTGCTTAAAGGACTCAATATAAATTAGGAAAAAGCTAAATTTTAAATAAAAATTTAGGTGACAACTCCGTGTAGATGTACCTTTTTAGACGGGTCGGTGTTGGTGGTGGTTAATGCAAATATAACCAATGAGAATATGTGACCAAATTCATTATTTAAACGAAAAAGAAATATAAAAAAAACAAGAGTTGTTTTAAAAAAAAAGATAAACCCGTATATACTTTTCAACTGTATAATGGATCAGGTTATCCACTTAAAGTGAGGATGAAAGAGAAATCTTGCTTAAAAAACCAAGTAAATTTTTTAGCCATTTGATCAATCTAAAAAGGTGAGCAATTGGTTCATGAAATACTTTAAATTTTAATTATTAATTTCATGGGTTCAAAGTGTACAGCTAGAAATTTCGTATGGATTGACATTTAATACGCTATTTTGATTTAGACTCTTTTTATTTGGATTATTGCATCCTGCAAACACCATAATTTGCGAAGGATGCAGACTCTCTACTCTTCTAGATGAGCTCTTTTTTTTTTTTAGCCATCTTTAACTAAGGTGGACCACGATTTTATGAACGAGATAGCTAACAAAATCAGTAGTCATCACATTGCAAAATGTATCTAGAGGTTGAAAATTTTGTGCAACACTCACCCTACAATTTTTTGACCAACCTGGCTTCCCTTTTCATCTTACAACTACCTGTTATTCGACACAGATCCATAAATTTTTAACGTAGTAAAGAAATTCTATTGCACAACTAGCCATAAATTGAATCCCTACACAATTTAAATACATTTGAAATTGATCTCACAATTGGATTAAAATCCATATCAAACTGCTTTCACTTTAACAGTTGGTATCACAAAAGCGAAACCTAAGGGATAAAGGTGTGTCAGATTTCTGAAAGAGCCAAGGGGAGAACTGAAGCTCATATAAACCTACACCAACTCTTACACACAAAAAGAAGATAAAGAAGAAAAGAGAGCATACAGGTAGCAATCAACCAATGTGCAGCACAGGTGTTATTTGTATTCTTGTTGTTTATGCAAGTGCTAATTTTTTTATTTAAAAATCCTATTTTACTTCAATAAAATGGCAAACACGACTAAATATGTTTGGAAGACAGTTTTATGGTGTCCTCAGTTCATTTCACCACTTTTGTTGCAGCAATTTTCAGACCGTGACATGCATCTAAAACTGAATCCTCTTAGTTTGTCCAATTCGAGTCCTTGAGAACAAAAGGAAGGTGATTTTTGATAGCCCTATATTCAAGAATCAAATCAATTCAACAAACACATCCCCATCATCCATTCACGTGGGCCCTAGAACTACCTGCACTATTACCCTAGACCTCAATGTGTGGGGACCATTATATTTGAAAGTTTCCTTAAAAAGTAAATGATGCCCTATCCACTTGAATCAACAAGTAATGCAAACTCCTCACTTTCAAAGATGCACTGATCCATGGAGTAAGATCTCCAAAACCACTAGCTCCAAAATTCTCAATAATGACAGACAATCATCTGAATTTGCCTCCATCTTGCACCTGAATTCATAACCTTTCAAGATGTCCTTTTCAATTAAAGTATTGTGGCATAATTTGGAGAAAATCCAAGAGAAAATAAGCATAAATAATCTATCAAAAGAGAATGGGCACTAAGCATGGTCACAAATGGCCTGAATAACAACCGTAGGCCCTGCACGTACTGAAATGAGTAGAAACCAAATTGTACAGCTGGTGGAGTGCAGGACCCTACAACTTCTCTTTCTTTGTGTTAAGGCACAAAGTCATGCTATGATAACATAAAGCAAACATGATACACTATGGTACAAATCAAAATAATGCTTTCAAGTTACAAAACAGCACTTACCCCAAATCTAGAAGAGGAATTAGATGAAGCTCAGCCTAAGTACATGTATGATCTGCTTGGGTTTTCAATAAGGTACACGGATCCATGGTTTATGACCCAAATTGTCGATATGAAGGCTTCGCTGTTGCTGGCACATGCATAGAAAATCCCACAAACTCTAAAATCTGTTCGCCTTTTGTCTGTTGACCATAGAACTGTATTTTCTTCTCAAATTGCTACCAAGGGAACATGGTTCTTCCACATGGCAGCAGATTTTGGTGCATGAATGACAGTTGCAGCATCAAATCAACAATTTTGATAAGTAAACTATGGGCATACAAACTGAAGACAGAAACAAGGTGTACAAATTCTTTAGCAAGGTCACGTATGTTTCCTCAGTCCAGTAAGGAGATATTAACTCACTCATTTGGCCGTTTCCTTTTAAAAGCAGGATGGATGTCTATATTGCATTTATCAAGCTTGTCAATTGCTGCAATACATTCATTCATCCTTTTTAATATGACAGGCATAGCAGAGATATTACTGGATATCTTGGATTTAAGAAGAATTATTTTCCCAGCAATGTCAGGATCCTCTTCTGTAACTGGTGCCCCTTTTCTTAATTCAATATTTTCTCCTGCGTCTGCAAGTTAAAGAATCATCAATGAGAGGTATCCAATGGTAAAGAGCATCACGGGTGTAATAAAAAATCATTGTCACTGCACAATTCAAAATCAAGAATGATATCAAGTTATATGATCTTGTGCTACCTTAACAAACCACATCATATTATCAGCGTCTCAGAGCTAATACACAGTCACAAACTCATGATTTTGGGCAGAAAAGGTCAAAATGCAGCAGCTGATTCAAATAAAAACACAGTAGTCAAGTGCAAAGCACAATTAAGGTGCTTAGGGGTCCCAGAGCCTAAGGTGCAATGTGCATGTCTAAGCATGAGCCTAAGCTTGTTAGGTGTACATACTTAGGCATTTCAAATACATGTGCAGATTCAAGATTTGTGCTTTTATTGTGTAAATGCTAACACAATAATATACTATTCATCCAATGCTTCAAAAAATATTGGATAACTGTGCTTACAAGCACATAATCAGTATGTAAATACATGGTATATTATCTAGTTTTAGCATTTCTTATTCAGTGATACCGACAATCATGTATGTTAACAATAACATTTACTAGCTACTAAAATGAGCTTACTATAGCAAATTTTCAGTAAAAAAAAAACTATGCTTAAGGTGAGCCCGACCTAGAGTAGGTGAGGTGCAAAACAGGTTTGGAGCCTAGGCGCAACTAAGGAACCTTTGATTACTGTGAATATAAATATGACCAGTGAAATCGGTCTTCACATTTTTGCAATGTTAGAGCTCCCAGCCATTTTTACATTTTAGTTATTTTTTAGGGGTCTAGGGTATCAAGTATTTAGGGGTTTAGGGTTTTGAGGTTTTCTTTTCCTGGGTTTAAGGGTTTTGGGGTTATATTTTCCTGCATTAAAAAAAAATCATCACAAGCATTTCTCAGTACTTCATCCCAAAAACTCAAAAAGCAGAGATTCTCAATAATTCATCCCAAAAACTAAAAAAGCAGAGACCTGAGTGGCGATCTTGAACAATTGAAGACTCAGCGGCGTGGATGGAAGGAGAAAGAAGAGGACTGGTGGAGCGGAGAGAAGATTCAAGGGTTTTCTTCAGAAGCTCAGGAACTGTTGATCGGAAATGGAGTATTCTCTCCCCTATCTCCCTCACTTCTCTCTCCAGCTCTTTCACTTCCTCCTCCTCCTCTTCTTCTACGTCGGTTGGATTCTCACTTTCAAGGGCTTTGCGCTTCTGCTGATTGTTGGACATGTTTGGATGTCTCGACTTTCTTCAGAAAGATCGGCGATTTCGGGAATTCGAAATGCTTTTGATGGCGGGATTTCAATTTTACTCTTATTTATTTTGTTTGGCTAGCGATGTGATTTGTGAGTTCAGACTGGGGCTTGTTAATCGAGTTTGTCAAATAAAAATTATCTGGTCGAAATTTTAAATATGAGATTTTTCTGTATATATTTATAAGTAAAACATTAATATATATTCTTATTAATTGAATTAAAAAAAGAATTTCTTTCATATACTATGGGTCTGGGACTTATTACATGATTCAGCTTTTCAAGCTCTTGTTGAAAAGCTAATCAGATGGTTACTTTTAAAAATTCAATAAATCAAATTACATGTTGATGTGATATTGGTAGATATATATATAAAATTTAAAAAATTGTGTAATTAACTATCTATTATGAGAAACTTAAAAAAAAAAAACTAAATAAAAATCTATACCAGTGTATGAGAAAAGTGCTTTAAAAAAAAATTTGACTCGAGTTCCATTTTAAAAATATTATCTTAATTAGTTAATTAAATTAGATTTCTAGTTTCAGAATTTTGAATATATCACCCAGAATAATGGTGTGTACAGTAATAGTATCACGTACGACAATAGTTAATAAAATTCATTGCCCTACAACTGACAAAATTGAAGGGGAAAACTATAAAATGTCCGCCCATTTAATCATTGGAGTAGGGCCTAATGTGGAACTGATTTCATAATAAATTTAAATTGTTGAAATTATTATTTTTTTAACTTAGATCCAACATACATTTTTCACCATTGAATTAATCAAGATAAGTAAAAATATTTATCTAATAATTTTATTTTTCTAAAAAAAAAGTCAAAGACTAAGATATTTTAATAAATACCATTTTGGACAGCTCCCCTATCTATTATCTTAACAAAATAACATTTCTAGTAGTGATACATTTCGTTTAGTAAAATTTGAGATGAACACTGTTTTCAATGCATTTAGATCAGCTTGGTAACAATGACTCTTGATCCAACTTTTAGTTCGAGTATTCCACAGTTCTGTATTAAGGAGGCAATAGCTAACTGCATTTCATCCCCTGTTGTCACATAAAGTCACAAGCCACAATTGTCGACAATAAAAATAGTGACTGAGATAATCTCTTTTTTTTTTTTTTCTAATAAAAAAGAATACTTCCGCATTTTCACAAATTTGAAGGAGACAGCAACACTAGCCCCTCTTATTAAAAACATGATTATCTCAATCACTAGTGTTCACATAAAACTTGTTTGGGGTCCTTAGCCCTAGAAGCAAGACGAGCTGCAACACTTGAGGAAGCACCTTCTAACAAGGGGAAATGACAAAAACACCCCTGTTGAGTAAAGTAGTGTTATCCTCCAATTAGAGACCACATCCATTTTCCGCTGTAGGGAAGTGTCCTCCAAACTAAAGATTTGTTGGTAGGAACAAATGCCCTTTAAGAATTACACGAGGTTAACAGTTAATGTGGGTATTTGAATAAACACCCATCAGAGTTTTTTTTTTTTTCTTTTGAATTATCGATGAAGTCTGTTTCCTTTCCATGTGTTTTGTTTAAATCACCAAATTTATTGTATCAATGTCTTGGAAAATAGTACACTAATAAAAAAACCCATCAAAATGACACGACATAAACCGATTCTTACTATCACCAGACACAGTGAGACTCTTTTTTGGCAAGTATATACTTGGTTCTATCAAACCTAGGGTGAATCTCGGGAAATTGCCTGAATTGCAAGAGACCTGAAATTAGAAACAAATAACAATAAAGTGATTGCTCCTTTTTTGGAAAGACTGCACTTGAACTTCTGCAATTTCAGTTACCTGAAGAACCATTACTAGGTTGTAACTCTTCGACAAATGCCTCTCACTCTCCTTCATTGAGGATAGGGACAATTAGAGGATTCATCTGTGCTAGATAGACAATTGCCCACCTAAAAAAGCAGAAAATAAGGTTAGAATTACATCAAGTTAGGAAAAAGTACGCATGTCAAGTTCAGAGTACGCATGTCAAGTTCATAAAGTAAGACCATGGCTCATGATCAACAGCATTATTGGTCAGATAAGCCTTCAAAGAGCCATGTCGCAACAGTCTCACAGACTGAAAAATCCTAGCTGCCAAAGTTTGCCTCATGATGAATTAGATAACTGCAGCTTTTGCCTCATTACATCCCGCCTGATTGAAGTCTGTGAGTGGGTAACATTTCTGGGGCATTTCCCATCAGATTTGAGGCATTGCTCATCAGCTCAAGAGCCTCAATATTTTACCATCTCCAATTTGGACTTGTTTTTAAGCTTTAGAGCACTTCCTTTTTCACTAAATCATGTAGCCTAAGGAGGTGTCATGTTTAAACTGTC
This sequence comes from Chimonanthus praecox, assembly GCA_022113865.1. Lineage (NCBI taxonomy): Eukaryota > Viridiplantae > Streptophyta > Magnoliopsida > Laurales > Calycanthaceae > Chimonanthus > Chimonanthus praecox. Next base: position 770,857 of record CM039090.1, on the reverse strand, counting down.
AACTTGTGTATTTTGCACATTTCTTTAGTAAAAAAAAACTGGTATACCCTTGAGGTGAAACACAGCATAGGAACACAACAAGCAAGCAAGCAAGCAAGAAGGAGAAGAAGAAGAAGAAGAAGAAGAAGAAGAAGAAGAAGACCTGACTTAAGAAGAACTTTGTCTAGAAAGAATGACCCCTGACTAAGTTCAAACTTCAAATGTTCCAAAGGTACAATTATTTCTACATGTACTGGTTTTGCAGTAATTAGTAAGAACTTACATCAACCAACAACAGACTGTTGCAGTAATAACCAATGTTAGGTGGAGCCTGCATGTGAATCAATGGATCAATATTAGTACATAAATGAACATAAAGAATACACTGATTAGACCCAGGAATTCCATACAACATATGAAATAAATGAATTATCACACAAAAAAGGGACTTCCCCAGTATTTGGTAGATAAGGCACATTTCCTTATATTTTTATTCATTTTTATAGCTATAAGGAACTCCTTCTAGAAACTTAATTCTTCTTCAAGATACTATTCTACTACTACTGTCAGCACTTTGTACAATCTACATGAGATTGCAAATTCACATCACAAATACACCATATAATATGCCTGGATGCTTCAAAGTAGATGCTCCACATATCATATCATATCGAATACTTTTTTTGGGGAGATGGTAACATGACTCGAACCTGCAACTTTCATGGTTGCAACCAATAAGTACTTGCCTGCTGTGCTACAGGCTCGTCTTTGCCAACACTTCATTTCTACGTTCAAAAGCCGTAATTGATGTATGCATGGAGGCATGTTGTAACTTGGTCCATATCAGTGTTGTATCTAGGCATCAGAGCATACATTTAGCATAAATGCCCAGCAGATAGATATTCCTGTGCCATGATGCAAATCAGTAGCCTCTGTTTCTCCTACTCTTGCACCAAGGTTATAGGGTAGGAGCAACAACATAGTCAAACAAAGGGAACGAGCAATTGGGCATCCAAGGGCCGATGTCATCATGAGATTAACAGTAGACCTCACTACTTACTACTTTTTTGAAAGCTGAAGTTGCTGCCAAGTAATGGGCAAGAAACATTCAGTTTCAAAATATCTTTAGGATTGGTTGGATGGCAGTGCAGGGAAAGATTCTTACAGTAAACACCTCCAAACTAGTCACCATGTAATCATGCATACTATCTGTGCCTAAATGGTCCTGAGAATGTTCATCACCTATTTACTCACTGCTCTGTCTCTCAAAAAGTTTGGAAGGCCTGCCTCCAGTTTTTGGTATCCTAGCTATTTCTGGCTCAGTTGATCAGTTGGTTAATTCTTGGAAGCCAGGGATTGTTTCTGAAAAAATGAGGATAATGTAGAAGCTGGTTATGACTGCTACTCTTTGGATCTAGTGATTGGAAAGGAGCTGTAGAGCATTCCAAGGCTAAGATATCCTCTCTTCCAATGGTGTTAGAAAAGATCAGAGAAAAAATATTTTTCTTGGGCAATCGCTCTCCCCCAATTTAGAGAAGGAAGTTAAACCCCTGAGAAAGTGTTCTTCTTTAGCTGTTAAAGGAGTTTATGTAATGCTAGAGGAAACATCTGCCACTACCTTCTTCTGTCAGCGACATGACTAATGTAAATGAGGTCAAGGTTAGTTAAGTTTTGTGACAAGGTTGCAGAAAAGCTTTTAAAAAGGGGTTCAAGCAACACGAACATCACCTTGAACCTCCTCCTATCTGCTTTTTCTTCTTATAAAATTGAGTCACTTCAGAGAGAGAGAGTGGCTGCCATAATGTAATTAAGACAGGAAAGTAACAAATCCCACATGTAATCCAAAAAAAAATCTTATGGTTCTAGCAGCAAGTAGCATCATCCCGTGCAACCAATTTAAATCACAAATAAAGAGTTATACCAAATGAGTGAAATGACCAAAGAGCCAGAGCAAGCTGGTTCACCCTCAAACTTCCTTTCTACCATTGGCACTTTTTATTAACATAAGAAGATTCAGATTAAATAATCCCATGTTAACAAACAGTTGACCCAAAAAAAATGAATGCTGAGATCAAACAACAATTAAGAATTCGATCAAGCGGATCTTAGTGATGAACTTTCAATTTACATAGCCAGAATTAACAGCCACATTATTCACAAGGTAAATTGGATCCTAAGTCATGGCCATTTAAAGTTACGCTACACGTTTGAACTTTCAGGCTTACTTATGTTGATCTAGGCAACTGTGATCTGTTCTATATTACCCGTCTGTCTCCTGAAAATAATGGCAGCTTTCATTTTCCAACCCAGATGGAATCCATGAATTATAAATTTGCAAATTAAACCTAAGATATTATTTTCAGGTATTGATTGCAGCACTGGTAATTTTGAGAAAAGAAGCCATTACTTGTACTTTCGACATTTAAGTGGGGAAAAGACTAAAGAGAATGCCTCAGAAATACCTGAATAAAAATCCACTTGTTTTCTAAATTTTCAGAATCTTCTTCCTTTTCTTATCTTCTATTTAACCATAATTAAAACAGAAAGAAGAAATTCGAACCACGATTAAAGAAATGAAAATGAATATGCATACAGATTGGCAGAAGGGCCTCTGTTGCAGCATAATCGGACCATGAGAGATGCGACAACACCTATCAACACGAAAATTAGGGTTGTTAACAAGAAACCCATATCGATGCGATCCAATGCGGCCTTTGGAGGGTTTTGGAGATCGCAAATGGACGAGGATCGGACTCTAGATCTTCAAATAGGAGTTTCGGTACTGTGATTTCAGCAAAGGATAGGAAACTCAGATCCAACGATGGAGAGGAACTTTTTGTGTACCTTAAAACCAGCACATGAATGCGAATTTTGCTTACTTCAAATTTAAAATGATTTTATATAATTTCTTGACTATTTAAAATTTAAAATTTATAATAATTAATGATGTCAAAGAGAAATGATATAAATAATGATTGAATAAATTTTACCCCTCATCTAATTATTTTGTTCTTTTCAAAATTGATTGTCATACATTATTGATTTTTTTATTGTCCAATTCACATAATTATAGGTCTAATTCATGATGAATGTAAATCTCTAAACTTCTTGTTTCAATAAGTGAATAAAACTTATTCACCTTTCTCTTAATTATTTTACTTTACTATTTAAATTTTAATTACTTTAATTTTGTAATTTTAAAGTTTGAGAAATTATCTATTAAATTAGTATCTTTAATTTATTTTTACATTATTTTTTCATATAAAACCCTATAAAGAAATTTCTCAAGTTTCCCTTTATTCGTTAAAATTTAAAGTCAGCATATATTTTTAATGTACTCCCTAAAATATGACAAGACATTTGATTCGCGTCTTATCATTTTCATCTTGTGATTTTAAACCCTTAAAATTTTGATTCCTGTAAATTGTTAACTTTTTGTAATCTACCTCACAATATTACAATGATTGGATCAAAATATTTCTGTTGATTTATAATTCTTAAATTTACATTAGATCTCTACTCATTTACTCTCAAATTGCGAATCCCTAATCATAATATCGTCAAATCTTTCATCTTTATCTATCTTTGAAACACTACATTTTTAAATTTCAAAGTTGATAAATAAATGATGGAGTGACTCTGATGAACCTCGTCATTTTAAGATTTTGTTATGTTGAGTGGAAGGATTATATTCGGTGGATCTATTAAATTTAAAGTTTTATTACTTGATAAATGAATGATAATCAAGAATTTAAAAAGTCAAGTTCATTTTAAAATAAATAAAATTAGTAATATAATCAAATGACACTTATCAATATGGTATTACACTAATTTTATTATTTTTGCATTTGGTTGGTGGCTAGGATTTCTTCAATGAATGAAAAGATTGCAGGGAAAGGGCCTCTTTGCCATAAAATGTTAAGTTAATGTGTGGCTTCATTCATTTAATTTTAGCCCCACCTTGAATAAACTATTTAATGGAAAAAAGAAAATTCATAAACGGATGTTTTGTGAAATTGTTTTCTTAAAAAAATCGACAAACCATCACTTAAGACATAAGTGCCTTTAACCCTTTTTAAGGAGAGTTAAAAACATCTTAAAAAACCTTCCTATCAACTGTGGACTTGGCACATAATTTGAAATTTACTCTTTAGAGAACTTTAAAAAGTTTGTCAGACAAAGCATAAGGCCCTTTTAGTTAAATTATTAGATTTTTTTTTTTTTAAATAAGTTATAGATGTATGAGCTATTTTATTGAATTTAGCTTGGGTTTAATGCAAAGGCTTTACAGCAACATTATCATCACAACTTTTATTCTCTCTAGGATAAAGTTCTTCAGTCAATCACATAAAATTGAATTTGTATAAATAAAACTCATATTTGAAAGACCGCTAAATCTTTTCTAAAGTTCTATACTCTTTTTTTTTTTAATGACACCGAGGCCCATTTAGGCCTTTATTTTATCTTCAGAACTTCCAAGCCTGAAGTCAAATAATTTGGACCCCATCTTACCCAATTATGAATTAGGTTTGTAACTGCAGCATGGGCCCTAAACAAAACTAACTCAGACCAGGGGTAAAAAATTCAGATTTACCGAGATCTCGGCCTCTCTCTCTCTCTCTCTCCTATTTTTTTTTTTTAATCTCGGTGTATATCGACGAGATTTCGGTTGGCTGATACAGTGGGTATCGGCCAAGATATCTCGGTGTTCAATCGGCTGAGATTTATACCCCTAACTCAGACAACCCGATCCCACCTGAGTTGCATCCCAAGTTAATGGAGATTGACATTGCAGTCGTGAAGGCCGAAAAGGAACATGAATCCAAGTTATCCAAAATTAATGATATTGAGATTACATTGCAGTTGTTTTGAGTAAATTAACACTACAAACAGAGGGTCCCCCCAAAAAATGCAGTAAAAGAGACATTCTTTTATGGGACTGTACAAATGGGTTTCAAAGCTGATTAGTGATGATCACTACAGGGGGCATGATGCAAGGGAGCTGATTTATTGATTTTCTTTTCCCTTTTCTTTAACTCTCTCTTCCTCCCATCATCATCTTAATAAATTAAGGAGTTAAAAAGAAATACTGAGTTGTCAATGATGGCTTAGCTTGCGCTTCTTTGCCTCTTTTCTCATTCTCATTTGTCTCTTCCTCTTCAATTAGCCGCAACTCTCGTTCATCCTCCTCCTTAGCGATTTTGGCACTGCAGGAAAAATGTGCATCAAACACATCAACCAAAACTTTAACTTGGAAATTGACAGTCGTAAATTATTTCAGGTTTGAACCATGGCGTTTCTGTAGAAAATAAAATCTAAAGCAGAAATTTTACTGGTTTTTGTGTATGAGAAATTAACTAAACAGTTAACATAAATGGAAATTCGAAAAAGTTATAAAAAAAGAAAGAGCTGAATCTGCATTAAGAGACCCACTTCTCAACAAGGCAGAAATACCAATTCTGCCTTGAACTGTAACTTTCAAGTGGACAGAGAACGTTGAGTAAGAATCATTTCTTCAAATACTCATCTCACAATTTATTTTTGGTTGGAAATTTGTAAGTCACGTGAAGGGGAGGAGGTAAAATTTTGTTTTTGATTCCATTGCATCCGCGCTAAACAGGTTTCGAACTTCTTACTTTTTATCTTTTTTTCCCCCAAAGACGGAAATGACTGCAAACTTAAAAAACTTCCCTAAGAACAAAAGGTATCATAAAGCACTTAATTTTTTTATCCCAGCAGTAACACACGGCAGTTTTTTGCAAATAAGCTCACATGTTGACGTAATAAAACCTTAAATGAAATGAGGAAAAGCACTAGCAGGGCTAAATGGTTCCTTCACCAATGTTTACTTATGATTCTACCAGATGAGCCTGAATTTACAATCAATTACCGAATGAGATTGTTGATGTTTCCAAGATCCATCCACAATGTGGCAAACCTATTAGATCATACAAGTGTCCCCCACACAATATTAGGCCCAGCAAGTGCTAGTTTGTGTTTTTTAATACAACTTCGAGTGTGGACAAGATAGATCCCCCATATCACAAGTACACACATACTATACAGATCAAAAGACCAAAGGCTCAAATCTTCACTCAAAAAGAAACGAAAAAAAAAGCAGATTATTTGTGTACCTTTCCAACTCTTCTTCTTGGATGTCGTCAAAATTTGCCTCCATGTCACTGACATCATCATCAACATCAGCATATTTGCCAGGATTATACCTGCAAACATCAAGATAAGCGCACACCCATCAGATGAATAGATCCTTCAAGGTTTTCAATAACTTGTCAATCAGCTTGGTGTGTGTATGTGAATTCGCTCTTACCGAAACCTGAGTTGAGTCCAAGAACAAAAAAGAAAAAGGAAAATGCTATAACCCTTCAACAACTTAAGCCATGACACCAGATTGTATTGCCATATCACAGACCAAGAGCCTCTTAATACCCTCAGGATGCTAAGATGTCACATGAGACAATGTCACCAGCAGATCACAAGCTGGTGATAAGAGTTGAAATATATTGCAACTCCTCTTTTTTGTTACATTTTTTTCCTTTTTCCCTATCTAGTATCTCACTGTAATGCTTTGCCTGGTCTTCCATGGTCCAGGCCCTTTTTACTGTTGGATGTCCAATCATTCAATTTTTTCCATGTCAACCATTCATAATGTAGATGTGACCAGATTTTGAGAATTTGCGAATTACTTTATCTGCAAAATTATCCTACAATTAGAAGAAATACATCCACCTGAATGGGGAGACTGTCAAGACTTCTACTCAGATGGTAAGAAAGGCATGATAGACTGGAGTAACGGAAAATACAAAAAGAACTCAAAAGGCCAACCGTAAATAGATGGAAAAGAAATGGCTATAATTTCGGCCATAATGAGGATAGTACCATCTGTCTACCAGCTCTGATATGCCACAATATTAAAATTCCTCTGCTCCTGACAAATATCAAAATTTACCAAGTTTTGTGTGGGCTCTATTTGGATCGGGGGAACTTTTTTTCCTTTATTTTTTTGTGAATCCGAGGATTCTCCTGCTTTAGTAGAACTCAGAAGAACCTCCATCTTTGAAGTTCTCTAGGAAGACCCTTTACTTTAAGCCCTACTTTTCAAGTCCCCCTATTTGGATACTTCTCAAGTAGAGAACTTAACAGTACAAGTTGAGAAATGCTGCTTGGATGACAAGAGAAGAATTAACAATAAAATAACCACTTCCATGTAATTTATAAGTTATAATAGGCTCATCTATGTAGTTGATTAATGGTGAGCCCATGTAATAATAGAAATTCATGATACAATCTAATACCCACTATGGACATCATCAGAAGACCAAATATTTTGGTGGAGCCTAAGACAAAATTAATTTGGTCCTATGTGATGGGGCTCTATGCTTGAATTACGACCCACTAAAACACCTTGATTCAATCAATTAATCCACATTTTAAGCATCCCACATTTTGATCACTTCATTCTTTTTTTTTTAATTCCTAAACTTCTGTTACAAAACACACCTGGGGATGATAGGTCTTTCTGAAACGTCTACACTTGAAATAGAGCTCATTAAAATTACTTTAATTGGATCCATCAAGTTATGTTTTAAGTCTAACAAATTTAATCACTTCAAGTTATTTTTTTAATAATAAACTTTGTTGCCTTTAAAGATATGGCATGATTGATCCTATCAAGGTGATTGTTATGGGTCACACGTTTTCAAAGGCCACAAAATATTTGAGTACTAAAAAATAATTTAAAGGTAAACAAACTCTAGGGCTTAAAAACATGACTAGATCAATCCAATTAAGGTGATTTTCATGGTTCTTGTATTCAAGCAAAAGCCTTTCTAGTTGGGACATTTTTATAGACCAAACATGTTATAAAAGCAAAACAGTTAATGGATTAAAAAATCATTTAATATTATCAAAACTTGGAGGCTTTAAAAATATGGCCTAATTGATCTAATCAATGCGATTTTTAAAGGGCCTTAAATTCAAGCATGGACTTTTTCGTTCAAGGTAACTACCCACGTACTTTTAAAGTTCCTAAAAGTTTATGGATTAAAAACAGTTGGAAGTGATGAAAATTTGAAGACTTAAAAAAATATAGCTTGCTTGATCCAATCAAGGTGACTTTTGATCGGACCTATATTTAAGCACAAACCTTTCTAATGATGGTGGTTTTTTATGGGGTCCATGTGTTCTTAAAGGCCCCAAAGTTTACAAATTAAAAAAAAAAAATGTGATGAAAACTTAGAGGCTAATAACAATGCTCAAAAACCATTTTCATGTTGATAGCCACAGGCCTAAGAGAACTTAAGGGAAGATATAGTTTTAGAAATGATAACTTCCTAATTCCTAAAATGACCCATACAAACAAGGAGAATGGAAAGGGGTACTCCTACATCAACAAGGAGCTAGAAAAGATGTGGATCACCATTATTTAAGGGTTGTTTGCCATTTTCCAGTTAATGAAAAGTGAAGAATAGAGAAAATGATAACTCTCTTTTCTTCCCCAGGACAAGGGTTCTTTGCCAAAAGCATGTAACATGTTTCCCTTTTCTTTCAAGGAATCTATTTCCTATGGGAGAAAAAAAATTGACAAGCAAAAGAGGGAGGTCTTCCTTGTTTGGTGATACAACATCTCATTCATTTTCTATGAAAATAAGAATTTTGACACAGAATTAGAGAGATAACATGGGTCCACCCATTACTCCAAAAAAAAAAACATGGGTTGCACCCAAAGATAATTTTTATTGTAGAATTAGAAAAGGAGGTTTCCCTAGCTTGGAGAGACAATATCTCATTTATTTTTTTGTGAAAGTAAGTTTTTTTATGCAACTAACAGAAATGTCGCATTTCCATGACCTTACATGATATTGAATTTCATGAAGCCTGTCGGATAACATGGATTGCACCCTGATAATTTTTCTTACGGAATTAAATTCCTCAAGGAAATCGGGTTGTTTGACATTTTCCAGCTGATAAAAAATAAAGAGCATGAAAAATGAGACCCTTCTCTCTTCATTTTTGAAACAAGAGCTCTTTGTCAAGAGACCTTTCCTTCTTCTTCCCAGGAATTCATTTCCTATATGGGCGGATATGAAAATTTAAAGAGAAAAAAGTCTTCTTCACTCGCGAAGACAACACTTTATTCATTTTCAATGAAAATAAAGATTTTGATGCAAATAACAAAAATGTTGGGTTTCCATGGTCTGAATTGAACAAACTCAGAACTGTTTTTCTCGAGGAACTAGACAAACAACCACTTAAAGAGAGCACTATGTTTTAATGCAGGAACTGTTTGGTTTTGTAGGTTCCACTTTCTCCTTGAGTTGCTCGTAGACTTGACAGAAGTACGGAAAAATAACATTCTCCACCTCACTTTTCCCCATTCAAACACAGCCCTAGCTCTCTATGTGTTTCGCATATCATAACCACCAAATATCAAAACACAACTTTAGAAGCTTCACCCAGTTCAAACGGGTTTCCATTTTTGAATTCTGATAACTGCCACCACATAACAACAGAATTCCAAGAAAGGATTAGACAAGATAGAATAATCATACCTGAACATACTCCTAATCATTCTGATAGCCTCATCGCCATCGTCCATGTCTTCATCAGAGTTCTGCCTCATAGGTCTTTTCTTTGGCCGATCCTCTCGCACATGTGGTGAAATTTTCTTAGGAGGCTTCATCTGTAGATAAGGTGTGCAAGTACAACTATATGCATTAGAAGGTAAGCAGGTCATCTGAAAGCATGACACTATCATGTGGAAACCATGTATAACATTATTCAGAGAGAGAGAGAGAGAGAGACCTGAGGCTTTGAAGAACTTGGCGATTGTTTTGGCAGCAAAGATTGTTTTGGCATCATCTTGGGCTTAATCACTGGCTGTTTGGGGATCACCTTAGGCTTATCCAACCTATGATGTTCCTTTTTTTGTTCCAAATGATTCTTTTGTATAGTAGCCTGCGGCTTTGCCAAAGGTGCTTTATTTGCGGCAGGAAGAGAAGTCTTACTACTGATTGCAGAATTCTTCCTTTCCAAGCTCATAGCAGGAGCTTTGGAGAAAGGCCCCTTTGGTCCTACAGGCCTGCCAGGCCCATTTCCAGAATTACTTCCAAGCATTTTCCTTGGATCAGCTGAGGATGAAGCAGGCCTACTCATTGGGGCCGTCTTTGGGTGCCCCACCTTGGTCTGCATTGGTCTGTTTATGGAGGTAGAGTTCCTCTCCTGGCGACCAATGGAAATAGGCTTAACAGGCTTGCTTATTGATGACAGCTGGCTCTTTGGTGGCACTTGAGCTGGTCGAGCATCACATAAACAGAAAGCTGTATGAGTCTCCTTAAAAAAATTAAGTATGCTGCACCATGTATTTTAAAATTTAGATGAGATGCAATTTGTATTCCTACAGACCAAAACTTCGAACTGGAACATTTCGGGGTGCAGGTTCCTTTGACTGGGTAGGAAAATCTGCATCTTCTGAAAATAGAAAGGAGTAGTCTCTTGTGTCTTTAAGCTTCTGCACCTTTGTTTTTAACTGCAATAGAAAAGCAATTCATTGCGTGCATTAAGCAACCTCAGGCATTCAAAAGACTTCCAATGGTTGGCATGGTAACTCATATACCTGATTAACACCTTTGGGTGGCTGGACACGCACATTGTGCTTTGCTTCCCCATTTGCAGAAGTGGGTCCCTTCATAGACTGCAGAATACAAAGAAAATAATGAAGAAACTTTTTGTGGCAAAAGGAAATACTAAAAAAATCCATGCATGTACATACAGCTGAGTTCGGGCTTGGAGCCTTAGCAAGAATACTCCGAGTTTCTAAAATTGACCTGCTTTCCTCTAGTACTCTTCGAGCAATAACAGGCTTGGAAGGACCAAAGAAGGAACCATAACTGCAGAACGGAATAATGCATCATCATCAGCACAGAACAAGCAAATCCTTTCTGAGCCTACTTTAATAGAGAAATTTATTTATTTTGAATGAGTAATAATAGGACTATTTCAGGATCTTGTTAGAAAAATTTTAAATGTATATAATAGTGTAATGAATTATGACCGACCCAAACAAATTTTTACCAAACATGCACACAAACTACCACCTTCGAAATTGATTTCTAATCCCAAAAGCCATGAGATAATTCCACAACTAAATTGGGAATCCCAAAACAATTTAGGGATAATAAGCATAACGAGAGAAGCGACAACATCAAGTACACATGAAAAAACTGACAATGTGTGAAAGCAATGCGACAGAATCCAAAACTATCACCATTAGATACAAGTTACAAAACAATAGACTTTAGACAAGTGCATCACTAACTTGTCATATGGTAGTTTCTTCTTCTCTTGGGAATTGCCAACAGTGGTTGCTGATTCCTTCCTTAGCCGCTGTCTAGCCTTTTCTTTTAGGCGTCGCCTCATTTCTAGGTATTCTATCTCCTCCTTGGTGTGCTGTGGATCATCTTGTTCTTCTTCCTCTTCCTCCTCAGATTCAGTTCCTTCATGCTCTAAATCTTCTCCATCTTCTTCATATTCATCCAAATCTTCATATGGTTCCTATAACAAGTTCAGTAATGCTTCTATCAAACAACATAATGCATAAAAAATAAAAATCTTCCAACCATGACAAGTAAACAACTTACATTTCTATCATAACCCCGCATTGCCCGTCACTCTTTTGAAGCTTCCTCTAGAAAATTTCCTGAAAGAGTAATTAAAAGAATGAACACCTGAAAATCCAACAGAAACAGTCATTTCATGAATGATGAGCATCCTCGAACAACAACGAGCTCATTTCACCATATATTGTGCACTTTGAAGTCTTGACAATGAGCATACCATGACAATGAATATATGAGAGAGGGAGGTGTTGTGGGACCCACAACATGACAATTGATCATGTGAGACCCACCTCTGGTCAAAGTTGGCCAAAATTGTCATATTCTCTTTCTCTTGAAAGTCAACTTAGTTTATGTTTGCCAACCGTCTAATTATTGTAATTGATCATTCTTTTATTTCTTTCCTTTTTTAGCTACCATAATTAGCTCCTTGTTTATTATTTATACTTGTAATCTTTTACGGTTTAGAAATTCAATACAATACATTCAAAAGAGAGAGATTCCTCTTATCCAATATTTTCTTCTTTTTTCATTATTATTTTCTTTTCTCCATTATTATTTTCTACATGCTATCAGGCAAAACGAATTTCTGGACGCTTTAGGAGGATTTCTTTTACGTTTTTTTGTTCCTGCCCACGTTACTGTTCCTCGTCGGACTTTTGCATCTTCTTCGGATCCGTTTCTCTTTTCGACGGACTTTTGTAGCGGAACCTCAATTTTGTTCACTAGTTTTTTGGTGATTAACTCTCCTCAGGTTGTGTGATGTGTCTTTTTAAGTTATTCCCCCTTCCATAAAGGCTAAAAGTGTCTTGATCCCCTCACTCGCAGAACATGTGTGTCCATGGATGTCACCTTTTTTTAGAAGGTCTCCTATTTTTCAGCACCATTTGTTTCTTCCCCTCTCATGTTCTCCCCCTTCCACATGCAAATACTAGTCCTTCTAGCACTGCCAAGCCCACTCTGGTGTATCAACACAGGCAACTCAGGTCTCCACCTGTGGCGGACCCCACCCACTCATCTACCCCTAGTCCAGATCATAGTCAAAATTTACAAATGCACAAGTGCATGCAACAAGATATCCTCAATCAAATTAGACACTGGAAAAAATAATATGAAAATAGACTAATGAATGCAACCATGGCATAGCAGACAGAAACACATATTGCATTGGCATGCAGTACAATATTACTGAGAGCCCCCAAAAAAAAACATCATATACGAGAGAGAGAGAGGATTGCATTCCCCAACTAATGGCAAAATGAATGCTGATTACCAATTTGCCAAGAAAAAATGCTAGCACCACAAAAACTCAAGTTACATGCAAGGTGCCTCATAGTCAAAATTTACATACGAGAGAGAGAGACGATTGCATTCCCCAACTAATATGGCAAAATGAACGCTGATTACCAATTTGCCAAGGAAACAATGCTAGCACCACAAAAGTCTAGAGATAGAAAGGTGATATAACGATAATGATCAGGGTTGGAGATAGGCATATTCTTCAAAAGTCGATATTCGGACTCTAATGGAGATAGGCATGTTCCTTCCTCGCTTAATTTTAATTCCTTGCAAGAGGATCAAGCTTCGGCTTTAGAAGAAACATTCGAGGAAGCGTGAAATCTGAAATCTGGAAATAGGGCCAAGATAGGGCCCCAAGTCCCAATGGTTTTCCGGTTTTGTTCCTCAAATGCTTTTGGAACGTGGTTAAATAGGATGTGCTAGATTTTATCCAGGAATTCTTTGAGAGGAGTATTATCTCCAAAGATCTGGGAGCTTCTCTTATCACATTGGTTCCTAAAAAAAAATGGAGTGGCCAAGTTGAATGACTTTCGTCATGTTTGCTTTTTTGGAAGTCCATATAAAATTTTAGCTAAGGTGATAGCTAATCGATTGGAGGGTGTGCTCTTGCAGCTTATTTCAGCAAATCATAGTGCATTTCTGGAGGGGTGACAGTATCAAACTACCATCTGTATCAACCATTGAAAAAAAAAACTATCTTAATCAATGTTATCAGAACCGAACCGTTTCAAGAGAAGGTTGAGTTAAATAAGGTTCAACCGGGTTGAACATAGTAAAAAACGATCAAACCCGTGTCATAAATATAATACTAAAGAATATATTTTCATAATAAAAAACAAGATTATATTTTCAAAAAAAAATATTATTGTTCTAACAAAATTATAAATACTAAAAATAATAATCCCAATTCTTAAAGCAATGTCTAAAGTTTTAAAACTCACTTTGTAGTTTTTAACAATATTATCCTGTTATTAATATAAAAATATAATATTATGTTAATATACATTTTAATCATAAAAAATTTTAAATCATTAAAAAAATCCATTATTATAAATATTATTTATTTTACTTGTAAATATTATATTGGCATCTAATTTGATTTCTATTAAGGTGTCATTTTTATATTTTATTATTTTTCAAGTTAGATGTCAAGTTCGTATATTTTCTTTTCTTTTTTGAAAGATAACTTTATTAATTCAAAAGAGAGAACAAAGAACAAGCAATTGGAGAAATCCACTAAAAAGGAGAAAAAGCCCAACCCCACATTACAAGACTCTGTTTACAACTTCAGAAACTCAGGATAACCCTTGACGAGCCAAGGCATCAGCAGCCGTATTAACAGAACAAGGAGCGCAAGCCACCTTAAACTCAAAAGAAGCAATGATATGACGAATTCTTTCAACTTTGTCCAAATAAAGCCAAGGGCAATTAGAACCCAAAGCCCAACCAAGAACAACTTTAGAATCGCCTTCAACTAAACTCCCCGACACTCCTAACTGTTCCAACTCCAACATGCCCCGCCACAAAGCAAATAATTCCGCTTCAATTACTGTTCCATTAAGAAGTGGACCAACGAAGGAAAGCACAGAAGCTCCCAAGTCATTGCGAATGATCCCACCGTACCCAGACCAACCAATCTCCCGCATACAACTTCCATCAAAATTAAGCTTAGAAGCCCCGAAGATGGAAGAGTCCAAATCGTGAAGGGTCGGCACCGAATGATGAACCACCAAATCAACAGAAGACCAAACTTAATGTTTTCTACTAAGTTTTTCTTTTTTAACTTGATTTTTATTAAGTTGTAACATGGTTTTAGAAGATTGAGATTATTAAAAAAGATAAATGGTTTTAATAAAAAAGGGTTTTTTAGTCTCATAACCCCAACTTTCCTTTCATAAACCCTAACTTTCATTGGATATTTCATCCAACACTTCCTTTGCCGTTCCAGAAAGAAAGCCCAGCACTCATCCGAACGCTGGCGTCGCCGCAAATGAGAAGAAGGGAGAAAAGAAGCCCTAACCCTAACGACAAAAAGAGGGAGAAGAGGAATGAATGTGAAGAAGGGAAGCCACTCCAGTGATTTCATTTTTCATTTTTCTTTTTTCTTTTTTAATTTTCTTTCTTCTTCTTCTCGCATTTTCTTCTTTCCAAACATGGTGAACCGCGGTTCACGACTCGCGATTTTATCAAGTAAACCGTGTTGAATTGCGGTCTGAAATGTTTTTTTGCGGTTTAACTTCTCAAAAGGGTTTTTAACAGAATCGGTGGCGGTTGCGGTCGAACTGGAGGTTGGGCCGTGACGCAGTCTGGTTCTGATAACACTGATCTTAATCAATGGTTGAAATCAGCAGTTCGATACTGCAGGCAGTATCTAATAACTGCTCTATAATAATTATGACAAAAGGCAAAAATTACAATGACAAAAATGGGGACCTGAGTCAGAATTCTGTGTTATACTTTCACTCAACCCCATCAAAAATAGCGTTTTTGGTCACTTCCATGATGTCCATTCTTACCACCTAATTCCAAGCCATCATAAGAACATCAACAATACCAACAACGAAGAACAAAAAAAAAAAAAGAATATGATAACAATTTTGTCATCAGATTAAAAAAAAAAATGGTAATTGTGAAAAAAATCAGCAATTACAACAACGAAAAAGAGGGATCTGAGTCAGCTTACTGAGTTATATTTTCCACCCAACCCCATCAAAATAGTGTCACTCTGCAATTCATGATGCTTTCTCACCACCTCATTTCAAGTAATCAGAACAACATCCAGAGTAACAAAAACAGTAGAGAACAACAAAAAAATTACAACAATGAGAACCTCTCTGTTATGTTCTAATT
Organism: Chimonanthus praecox; assembly: GCA_022113865.1. Lineage (NCBI taxonomy): Eukaryota > Viridiplantae > Streptophyta > Magnoliopsida > Laurales > Calycanthaceae > Chimonanthus > Chimonanthus praecox. The sequence continues at coordinate 755,096 of CM039090.1, read as the reverse complement.
GTGGTAATAATGAAAAATAAAACAGATACTACAATAGTAGAAAAGGGTGAAACCGAGAAAAACGATATGAGCTAGTGTGAGAGAAGGAGTCATTAAGAAGAAAAAACTTGGATGAAAACCCAATTAGAGATATAAGTAACAAGCCGACACAAATAAAAAAGGTAGAAAATCAAAGCTACTGAGCAACGGAATATGTACCAGAGAGAAAAGAATATAGAGAGAGATCAAAACCTAACCCTAACCCTAACAATAGCATATATATATAGATATATAGAGAGAGAGAGAGTAGCGAACCTCAGAGCGCTTCGCAATAGTTTGGGAAAGAGAAATGGAGACCGTCACGATGTAAAGAGAGCTGAATTTCCTCCGATCTCCCTCTTCATAAAAGCTGAGAGAGAGGGGCTGAGGGGGGAGCGAGAGACAGAGAGACGTCGCAAACTAGCAATGGAGTTGGATTTGGGAGGAGAGAAGTAATTTTGAGATGATTTATCCGTTCTCAGGGTACAAATACCATATCAATAAAATCCCAAATCTAATCTCATTAATAAGTTGATTTTCTCATTATTTTAAGATTGGAAGTTTAAAAATACAATTCTCATCTCTCATGACCAGAGATAGGCATGTTTGTAGTTTAATATTTTTTACAAATTATTTTTTTTATGATTTTTGTTTTTTTTAAATAGTCTATAAATTTTACTTTTCACAAATATTAATTTCTTTAATTTAGTATAATAAAATATTTCTATGATAATTCATAAATAAATTCTTTCTATTATTAAATGGTTGAGATGGAGGTTATGACTCAATTGTATTCAATTTTAGATTATGATGTGATGATAATAATGATTATAAATATTATAATATAAAAATAATAACAACAATAATAGTTATAGATATTATGTAGTTATTCTCATATTTTATTTAAAAGGGATTTTTTTTGGAAAAACTTGAAAAGATCTCCACTTTGTTCGCCGGCTCTACTTTCTGTATTTAGCAAATCGTTCTTTCACCATCAATTCAAACATATTTTTGACCAAATTGCCGTCATTCGACAGACGACATCTACCCCTCCTTTAGAACCATAGAGGTACCCCACCCGAGAGGAATTTGTACATGTATTTTTTTGTGCTTAAATATAAATACTACTAAAAACAAAATTTTACTATGGAATTTCACACATTGAGAAATTGGTCTATTAAACATTTAGAATTTAAATCCACAATCTAAAAATTGCAATAATGAGAGATTGCCAACTGTACTAGAAGTTCTTGGAACATCAACACATTAGGTGACATTACATTTTTACACCTACATTTCACACCATTAAACGTGATTTAAAAAAAAGAAAAAAACAATGATTGAAAGACATTACAGTGGCTTGATTAAAAATACATATGATTCTTATACAAGGAAGAAGAAGAGAGAGACATACATCCCATTCGGTGAGATCAATTTACATTTTTCCATAATGTCTATTTTAATTTAATAGTGATGACCTATATAATTGATATTTAGTATTTGAGAATGGAATAAAATGAGTTGGATGTACATAAATCCCGTTCAACACAAAAGGGCCAACGTGTGCAGATTGAGAGGTTTACACTTGTTCCAAAGTTTACCAATAGTTATGAAAGGTAATGGAAATGCGAAAGCATTACCCATTTAATAATTGAATGATTGAAAATAATTCTATCCATTTTGACATGGCTTTGCCACTCATGAATCACTTGAATACTTGTCTGTTCAACTTCCACCATATTTGCACCAAAACTCTTAGCTTTAACATGTAGTTTACTTATTGTCAAAACTGTCTAAATTTTTTTCCTAATGAGAACCAAATCAACAACCCTTCCATTATAATGAGATGTTTACGGTAAATTATTATCTTTATTTTCCACAAAGCAACCTCCGTACAATTTTCAAAAACATTTAACCATGTACTCAAGATCCCAAGAGGTTTGCCTTCTGCAAGAAGGAAGGAACATCTCCCCGTCTTCTTCCTGTTCTTACATTTATTTCGTATGGACATTTCTTCTCTCTTATTATTAGATTTTTTGCATTTAAGTTGGAAGAGGGTGCAAAGCTATCTGCATTGTCACGATTCTTGCACCATGCACTTGCTTCGAAAAGTTCAAAATAGCTGCTTGCATGACCTATGAGTTTCATGTATTGCAATTCAATAGTGAGATTTCTTTTTCCACTCATTGAGGGCTAGTGAGTATTGTAGTGAATCAAAAACCAATGACAGAAACTCAATCCCAATTATGATGAGTTTATGTAAGAAGACCCAAAGTAGATTGAATTGGTTACAATAATGTTATAACAACCATTATCATCAAAGTCCAAATCCTACCTAGACGAAGTAGTTCAACTGGCAAACACTTTAACTTAAGAACCATAGGTCTCAGATTTGCCCTGTAGTCACTCGATGCATGTGGCTTGCAAGAGACTGCGTGTAGCCGGAGTTTTACCCAAAGGCCTCGTACTCTCAGAGAGAGAGAGAGAGAGAGAGAGATATGGGAGTCTTGAGTTTCTTCATCATTAAAAAAAATCACCACATCCTATTTATTTGAGGTCAGCTTTTAGAGTTCTCATTTTTAATTTGACTCTATCATAAATTATAAGGTCAATGGCCCCACTATCGGTGATGTCTTTCTTTTCCCTTCTCTCCATATTTTTAGTGGTCTACTCCTCCTTATACCTACACCTTCTGTCTAAGTACAAGAACTGTCTCTGGTGCGCAGAATTCTATTGATAATAAGCAGGCAACGACCCATTGGCCATATACCCAGGTAGAAAGTCTGGCTGACTATTCCATATATTTAATACATCATATATCTACCACTTCTACAAATCTCAAAAAATGCACCATATATTGTAAACAGACAGATATTTAGACTCTCCACTGTAGTAGAAGGATCTAAGAAGAGATGCTTTAAAAAAAGACATTACCAATGAAATAATTTACCAATGGTTGATGATCAAAGCAAAATTCAAGAACAAGTATTTCTTGAAGATAGTTTGTCCCCTTGCAATGTAACCTTCCAACACCCAGCTTGAAATATAAATATGCTCCCCTTCTTAGGTATAACTGCAAATGCAATATGAATGTGCAGAGTCAGCATGACATTTCATGACTAAACATATTCTGTTAAACATGGATGTTGATATCCTTTTTTGGTTTTCAAATCTTTAACTTTCAATAATGCACTAAATGGAAACGAAAAAACGAAAATAGTGGAAAAAGGGATCATGGCTCCAAGTAGATGCATGGACAGGAGAATACTTCCTGAAAAATAACTAATTTCAATGGTTGAGCTCATTTTTAGTTGCCAGATCATATCCATCACATTTTCACAGTTTTACATCTATCCAATCATGCATTCTATTTTTAGATAAAAATGATTATTTTACAACAAAATACATTCTCTCCATGCATCCCTGCAGAATCTTAGGTGTAGATAGTATAATACCCCGCCCAAGAGAGGAAAAATCGTCACTGAGGACTTCTCCTCCGTATAGCACAAGGCCTTTTGGGAACAATATTGGGTTGGCTCGCTAATGCAAAGCCGTGTAGGCCCCTATGGACCCAAGCGGACAATATTGTACTAGAGGGACGAGTCATTACAAATGGTATCAGAGATCGATTCAACTCTCTGCTTGAGGGTAATGGGCATGTTGTGTGTGACCCTTGTGTTGTGGGCCAAGTCGGGGGTGGCTCTGACTTTAAGGGAGTGGATTGTATTGTATTACCCCGCCCCAAAGAGGGGCTAGTTGTGAGGGGCGTTGAAGGGAGAGAAAAATTCTCCAAGATGGATGTCACAATTTGTCCCACATTGCCAGTGAGGAGAGAATTCCTCTAGTATATAAGTTGGATCCCTTCTAGCACAAGGTCTTTTGGGAGCAACTCTTGGGTAAGCTCACTAGAAACAAAACCATGTGGGTCCCTGTGGGCCAAAAGTGGATAATATTGTGCTGGAGGGTCGGGATATTACAGATAGTATGAAAGTTGGAATACCAATCTGATGCCCATGGATCATGAGCAGGAATACCGAAGCGAGTCCAAAATTAATTGAAATGGATAAGAGTAAGACTACAAAGAATTAACAATGAAAAGATGCAAATGATTATATAATGCCAGATCCTAAAACGATGGATGGGCTACCTCGAAATTTATTATCCAGTGTGATAATTCCAAATGTTTCTGCACTTTCTCGAATCATGATACCACTTGTTCCAGTGAAGGCAGTAACTTTACATTCAACAACTGAAAAGACAATAACTCTGAATTATGACATTACCATGGACTCACATCCACACAACAAAGCTACAGAAACAGATCAATCACATAAAAACACATGCAAAATTCAGATTGGAGTAGAATACCCAGAAGAAATGCACCATGTAAATCAGCTGTGAGAAGACGTTGGTCTAATTGGCCTTTCCTGGAATAGTAAGAGATCAAAATAGGGTCATATAAGGGTCTTACACTCAACCTAAGCATCTAATTTGGTTGTCATTGAATTATTGCAAAAAACAAATGCATGATCTACATTTCAACTGGTGGCAGCGGCAGAAACATTTTAAGATACAGTAGTAGAAAATCAAAAGATTCCTACCCCGTGTCTTTGAGAAGTTGGATGATATAGTCCTTCCACATTTCATGCATTGGCTTGAACAAGTCAAAGCTGCATCAGAAGTTCAGAACCAACAAGCAATTGTTAGAACACTATGTCATCCATTTGCAACACCACCCAACACAGAGGCACTGATGATCCAGAGAATTAATGGGGTCCACACTCAACAAAGGATGTCTTAGAGCCCCTTGATTGCAGGATCCAACTGTCATTTTGCGATATGGTAGGTGGTTAATAGATAAATGATCGAAAAATTGGCAGAAGGATTTTATCTTGAATATTTTGGGGCCCCATCACGTCAATGTTCTGGATCACTATGCATCCCATATTTATGCATGTCTTGAACCTCCTCTCATTGAGACAATCAAATTGAGGGTACTCTTTAATATGATAATATTATTGTTTTTTTTTTTTGAAGGATTGTAGTAATATTGTTGTTGTTAAGTACAAAGAAACCTTTTTTAACAGAGATGAGAGAGAACTATTAATCGAGAACCAGAATTTCCAGTTAAGATGTTAAGAGGCATGCTAATGCAAAAATAATAAATGGACACAGGCACATGCGAGTAATATGATATTCCCAAGCCACCTGTTTAGAAGAAGAGCCAAGCAATGCAACGACAGGCCAACAAACTTGAAGGTTCAGGCAACGAATTAAATTTGTGTATCTTAGCAAAATATAACAATATAAGTAGATCATCCAATTTGATAGTTTGTTTCATTTCAAAATATCTACAATAAAGTTCAAAAACAGTGAAAAGACAAGTAGACAAAAAATGAATCATCCAGATTTTTGCACAGAAATTTTGGGACTCCAAGCAACAGCTGTTTTGTCATTTCCAAAAATAACAGAACCAAAATAATCTAAATCAATCCCAAATCATCTAGGTTGCAGCCAGGTGTCTCCTACAAAATGGTAGAACTTACTCATGAAAATCCTGAGGCAAATCAAATGATCCACACTTTCGGTGTTGTTGCATGGACATGTGTCTTTTAGAGCGCTTTGAATGATTTTGTACAGCCCTTGCACGAGCCTTTGTCAACACACTGCGTCCTTGGGAAAAGCTATCGAGAAGAAGCCAATTGTCAATTTTCATGCTTTTAGATCCTTGCATGTACTTATGAGCAGAGTCTCCACTTTGGAGAAGATCATGGATAATTTTATCTGCCAATCCACTTCTTCCACTTGAAGGCTGCAAATGTGTACGAATCTCAATATTTAAAATGGAGCAAGCGGTGACCATCTTTTCTATGGACTCATTACTCAAGGAAAGAAATATGCACATGTTAAATTAAGGATTTTCATGGCCTGGAAACTATCCAAAATTAGCAGTGTCCGAACTTCACTTATTTTGGGTTTAGCTGAAATCTCCCCATTGGATGATCATAACCATCTAGCGTAGGCACCACATCTGGTTGTAAATGTACTTCCATCAGATGGCAACAATCATATCAAGGAGAGTAGGTAGGTATAGTGGTTCCAAATGGTAGGTCAAAGAAAAGGGGACTAGGGTGATGCCATTTCTTGTGATTGAAAACATCTTCAACTAAGTTTCGCTTACAAGCAGAAGAAAATACAAGGCTTCCAGAATGGAAGGAAAGATGGCAAATGAGTACAAGGGGAGTAAGCAAAGATGGTAATGGTCTTGTTATTGGTTACTTTATGGGTCCAATGTGTATGGGTTGCTCAAATAGGGAGGCTACTAAATGTTGGAAATTTTCAATATTTTATTTTATTTTAGCAAAAGAAAACAAATTGTAAGAGATGTGATTTGGAACGTGTCTTTTCATTTGGGGGTCCCCTTGGGTATGAAGTATGGAAGGGGAAAGGTGTGTGCGGCCTTATCAAATGGATATAACCCTTTGAAGGCATGCTTATGGAGTTGCATGTAAGTTGACTACGAGTGTGTATTTTACTAAGTGATTAATTTATTTGAGGCATTCAAGGTTGCATATTGGTACTGCAAAACATTGGTTTAAGACTTGATAAAACTCAGCTGCCTCAGTTGATCCGAGTTGATGCTAAAATCGAGTAACCCAATGAAAACACAATTTGCTATCAAGTTTTTGGTCTTACTTGGATTACTTGCCTTAATTAATTTGAGTCAAGGGACACACATTCCATTTCTGATTGTTTTGGTGACAGTACCAAAGTCAATTTCATAATATCTTAAGGGTAAAATCGAAATGATCTTAACATTATAAAAGGTGGAAAAAGGGAAAAAGTGCGGAAAATGGATAATTAGGACCATTGAGGAACTCAAAGGCATCCATTTTTTGTTTTTTCATTCACCCCCTTCCTCTCCCCCACAGGGCGTTCACACCCAATTCTTTTTTTATTCATTTTTTTTAAAAAAAAAGGTTTCCTCTACTCCTCTTTTTTCAAATTTTTGTTTTATTTTATATTTTTTAGTTTTTATTTTTTCATTAATCATCATCATCATCTTCTTGCCGTCCTCGTTCTCTTTCTCTTTTTTCATTTTATATTTTTCTTCTTCTTTTCCATATTCATTTATTTTCAGGATTCTTTTTCATTTCTTTTTTTCTCTTTTGGTTTGTTTTCTTCGAACTACTTATTTTCTCTTAGTCTTTTTCATTTTCTTAATATTTTTCTATTTTTGGTTTTCTTATTTCTAATCATTTTTAACATATATACAAATATATAACAATAAATTAGAATAATACTATTTTGACAGATGTGGCCATATTGTGACTTTTTGACTCCATAAAAACTCATTCTAGTATTCTCTTTGACTTACTGTAAAATTGAGCTGATTCGTGTTTTTGAGTTGTAAACATTGTTGCAAACCCATGCGGCACACAATTGCTCTAAATTTTTATGAGATGAGAGTTTTGTCCAAAGGTTTAAATGCTTTTTTCAGTCACTTCTGAAAAACACAGATAAGATTATAGACAAATTACTTGGAATGAAACCTTTCAAAAAAATAAATAGTTGGAATGGATATTCATAAGGAGTTTATCAAAGAGATGGAACTAGGCAGCTGAATTGACTTTCTTAGTTCTGCTATTTTATGTATATTCTTCTCTTCAATTTTAATATAATGTTAGTTCATTGTCAAGTTGAAACCATTGTCCCTCCATATCAATATATGTTTGTAATATGTATTATAATATTTGAGTTGATTTTCTTGGTTCCGCTATGATGCATGTACTCTTCTCTTTAGTTCTGACCTATTATTCCATCATCCCATTGAAGCCATCATTAGAAAGAGAGAGAGAGAGAGAGAGAGAGAGAGAGAGAGAGACGGCCAATTAGTACCTTGTTACTGTCACCCAGCAAATTTTCGTGCATAGGTTGAGAGAGATGAAAATATGCTGGACCAGAGGCTTCCTCATCTATAGAAACATACCACATATCATTGCCTTCTTGTCTCCAATTAAATAAAAATAAAAAAGTATTCTTGTCTCACCCTATTACATAAATATATGTTTGAACATAACTACCTGAGGTTCCATGGGAAGAGAATGTGAAGTGTCCTGAAATATTAAAAATACCAAATCAATAAGGATTTACACTTTCTGAAAGTAACCAATGAAACAAACTAATTTTTAAAATAAATGGATGTTCAATCAGTACGAAATTCCTCTAATGCTTCAATGATCCAAAGGACTTCGAAGATGAATAAGCAAGCCCAAAGAAGCACCTTTTTTGGATGAGGAGACTGGTGGGGTTGTGTCAGAAGCTTTCGGCTCATATTCTCTAGAATAACTGGTAGATGACAGCTTCTTTGGACTTTTTTCTTCTCCCTCAAAGGCTTGCTTCTTGTTCTTTTGTTGCTTTTGGACTAGATCAGCTTTGGTGGCAGCAAATCTCCTTTCCAAGGCTTCTAAAGCACGTTTCTTAGCATCCGAAATTGTTGTTTTCTGAAAGGTACTCATGGCTGAAAGAAATGAAGAAATAGAGCATCAATTTATGTTCCCTTCAACATTATCATAAAAAACATTTAACTTTTCAAAAAAAAAAACATTTGGCTCATCCATCTAGGGTCTACTTTCTAAGTTATACTTTTCCACCTGACTCTACAAAAATCATGATCTCCATCACCACAATTGATGTTCTACATAAGCAAATGAAAGTATGGGATTTCTAGCCAAAATCTAATCATTGTCTTAGTCGAAGTCATTTATACCATCTATCAATCACAAAAGTTTTCATCATCATTACCACTTCCCATCTACCTCAGGTCTACCCTTTAGAGTTCTAATTCTTTGACACCTCATAGTCTATCATATCCTTATATATCCCTTCAGTCCACCTCATAATCTATCATATCCTTATATATCCCTTCAGGCCAGATTTCATGATGCAGGACAAGGGATGTCTAATGTGGTTCCCTACAAATAAAAAGGGGATGAAAATAATGCACTCTAAATCTAAAATGAGCTGAAATTAAATTTCAATTAATACTTGCAACGAATTAATATGAAATAATCATAGCAATTCTTAGAAATCTAATGTAAGCAATTATATAAATTACCGATGCCAATGTGCTACTCAAGAGGGGAGTCTTTCAAATTCACGGGTTCATCGGCATCCACGGGAATGTAGGCCTATCTTCAGATCAAGTTAGTCACTTCTAAGGGGAGGGGTCTGGATGGGATAGATTAGGATGATAAATAGGGACCCTGGGGTCAATGGGCATCAAATATGGGTTAATGGAGGTGGCGGTAAAGGCCCAGATGGGTCTGTGTGGTGTCGGATAAATAGAGGAGGGGTTGGGGAGGGGTGACGACCCTTGATTTGGGTTGGGTTAGGGTAACGACAAGTCTAGGAAGGTGTATGTGGACAGGAGAACACAGTAGAGGTCTTAGGAAAGAACGGCAAGCAGTATGGGGGTCTTAAGAAGGGACGGCTCACAGCAGGGGACTTGGAAAGGGACGGAAGATGGTGTTGGGGTGACGGCAGTTAAGGGTAGGGACTGTCTTTCTTTCGCCTTCAGAGAGAGAGAGCGAGAGAGAGATTGAAGTCAATTTCAGAGCCTTAGTGACGGATTTGGGGAAGAGAAGTAATGACAAGCAATAGGAGAATTGCCTCCGGTCGGTCGTCTGCACAAACTTCTGCTGCCTGCTGCTGCTGAGAGAGAGAGTCTAGGAGCGACTCACAGTTCCATATGATCAAAGAAGCTGTAGTCAATTTGTATTCTTAAAGCCCGAGCCCCCCTACAACTCGTCGGGCTGTTCGAGTGTTCGGCTAAAGTCGACTCACATAGTCACATGTAGCCTGTTGGGCCATTTTAGGCTAAAATATCATAACGAAATTAAAGTATGGTTCGAGTCTAGGCCTAATATATGAAGGCTCAAAAGTCTAATTTTGAGACACATTTTATAAATTTACATTTTCTTTAATTGAAATTTATACATATAATGTAAGATATACTTTTACTTTATAGAAAATACAAAAAAATCCATTTCAAGCCCTGACCTAGATAAAATTGCATATACATTTCAATTTTGAACTCGGGCTTGGACCCTATAAATACAATTTAGGTCAGGCTCGAATTTGATTAAGTCAGGTTAACTCAAACTCAGATTGATGCTCAACTTTAATTGCAATTCAAACTCAGACTCTAGAAGGCCCAAAACCTGATTTAGCCCATTTGAGTTACAGCAGTCACATCTTTGCTGCGATCCAAATGTTCCACGAACATGTAGAGATTGCACACCACATTCCATATAAATCCGGATGGACTATGGAAGTTAAAGTGGCCAAATGAACTTTCCAAACCCAAAAGGGCCCTCTAATTACCTTCTCAGGTCCAAAACATCGCATGGGTTACAGATCACTAAACCAAAGGGAGCTATCAAATGAACGGTTCATCCAAATACACTCCCTTTTGATCAAAGGTGTCCAAGCATCTCACTCGACTAATCCTTTAAGGCACGTGAAAACCTCTGAATCCGCACTCATTGAGTAAAACTACGGAGAGTGACTCCTTTAAAGTGGAGTGTAAAATCGAACTCAAAATCCTACTTCTATAGACTAATTCTTGGCACTCACTAAATAGTCCACCTAAATTCAAATACAGCTAGCGTTCGCTCATCTATATCTAAAATCTAAATGGACCACTAAAGATCTATTATAATCTATATCTTCTCACATAGGCATCCCACTATATGCACGTGTTCAAAAAAAATATCTAGATGGACCTATAAAACATCCATCATATTTACCAATGGATGTTCTAAGGTCTAATAGTGTATCAAATCGTCGTGGAATGAATAAAGTGCCAATGTATTAATAAAGTTAATTCCACATGTAAAGTTACAAGCAGCAATGTAATATAATTTTATTTTTGTACACACTGTAACTGTTACGAGTTACAATCTTTAAATGTTCAAAAGTTGGTCCCCTACTCATGAGTCAAGACTATTAACAATTTTATTGTTAATTGTTTACTCTCAATTCTGTCAGAGAGAAGAAATTTGGAAGACATCTCCCAAACAATTGGAAAACTCACACTACTATGCAGGGGTTGAAAACTTGCACTACTATTCGATATCTAAGCCGATATTCATCCGATCGATTGGGTCCACGCCGATATTTATTTATTTTTAAATAAAAAATAAAAATCGGCTGACATCTCAGCCAAACTTTTTTAGTATCGGCCGAGATATCTCGGCCGATATACCGTATCGACCGAGATTTCGACCCCTGGTACAACTTGGCTAAGCCAGACAAAAGTTTCAGCTTTGGATGAACTAAAGCTTTGCAAGGTGCATTTTTTAGACAAAAATAAAATAAATCAAATTATCAAGGTTCATTTTTTAGACAAAAATAAAATAAATCAAATTATCAAGTTTCAATTCAAGTCAAGCTGATCCTAATTCAAGAAAGACGTAGTTAAGCCCAAAAACCTAAATTTGAGTCAATTTATAAAAAAAAAAAACTCTAATTAATAAGGTACAAATATAAATTTTAGATAATTTTAATTTATACATACCACCCTATTTCATTCCCAAACGATAATTTTTTTTTTTTTTTTTACAAAAAAGCCTAAGCGCAGATAAGCACAAATGAGTATTCTGGGTTTGACGTAGGGCTTGAGTAAACTCAAGTGGAGTACTAAGATGAGGCCCTTAAAATACAAATTAGGACCCAATATAAGTCGGCCCAAAACTTACCCCACCCGAGTTGCAGCCCTACCTCCAATTCAACTCTAAATTGAAAATGCAACTAACATTATCAGAAGGACGAGACTTCGACTTCCTAGTTCCCTAAAGAACACCCCACATTACTGTTCTTGTCCAAATACATCATTTATCAAGTAGTGGTTTCTGTGGATCAAAGAACTTATGACCCGTAATTTTGAAGATCCAAGAATAGTTCTGTACAACACAAACAGAGAGAGGAGGGAGGGCGGGAGAGAGGCATCAGGTAATTGATTCCAAGTCTGTACATCATACATATACATATGGGTACATGTATGAGAAAAAAATTGAGATTAGAGAAGGGTGAAATGGGGATTAGCTCAAAAACATCTACATACTGTTCTTGAGGCATCTTAGCCATCCCAAACTGGGCAAAAATAAACAGTATCTCTATATATACAACAACCTCCAAGCAGTGCTAAAAAGGGTGCAAAAGCATTGGGAGGACATGTGAAGGGTTAGTTATCGACCATGCCTCACACTCGATGGTCATGCAAGGGATTGAGCTCACAGATTCCTCAACTGTGTTATCTTCCAATTAGAACCACCCCCTTCCCCCTTGAAGGAATCTCCCAGCATCTCAATGGTTACGTTGAAAGTAAATGCTAATGGGACCCGTACACCATTTCTGGGGGAGAGACCGATGCCAGTTGAGATCAATGATGAACAATAAAATACAAATCAGCTACCATCATCCACAGGCCCAACATAAGTAAGATCTGTTCTTCTAACCCGAACTGCCCCTTTGAGCCAGCTGCAGGCCTTTAGATTAGTGTGATCACTGCCAACACCCACACTGCTGCCAGAAACAGGTCCGGAACCTGTCCCATCTTCCAACAGCATCCATGGGTCTATTTCCATGTTGGGATCCTGCGTTGGCAATGACTTTCCCTTCCCAGATATGGCAGGAGAAGCTCGGGCAGAAGAGAGAGGACTTCTCTGGAGCAAGTTGGAATTTCCCGGCTGGAATGGAGGAGCCTGTAAGCTGGACTGTAGTGCCAAGAGAGCTGCCGCTGATACCAAAGGTGGTTGGAAGGAAATGGAGAACGGTGGGGAAGGAGGAAGCATTGGCATTGCCGCTTGAAGACGCTGTTGGATTGATGCTGGCAACTGCATGTGATCCAAATCGGCCTGCACAAAATGAAGATAAATAATTGCCACTGAACATTAACAACGAGAAGGTCGCCCTTCAATCAGTGAGAATTTTCCTATTAGGTAGTTACAAATAAAGTGAAAAAGGGTGAATCTAAAATACGCCCAAGGTGGGCTGCCTGCCTAGTGTATCGACCCTATTTAGGCCCATTTTTTTAGTGAATTCAAACCACTCAAGATGTTGCTTTTTCATTTAGATTTAAATCCAATTTTGATTTATGTCCATTTGATGCATCCACACTACTGAACTGGACATCATAGGCAAAAATATCCATCCGATGATGGTTCAAATAGGCCCCATTTACAATACTTTGATAGTCCCCATGGTGAACTATGCAGCCATTCATTCATTTTATCATAGGGTAGATCCTACTCTCTGAATTTTCTGTTATAGCACCTGTGTGCATGAGCCCAGGTGCCAACCAGATGGGCTCCTTAAAATATTGATATGGTGAACGTTAATCATATCAACAGTATCATATGCATAAGGTAACCTCAAACCTATAATGTTTAAAGACGGATTAGACTCAACGCATAGTTCAATAAACTAACTCGACTTGGTAAAAAACACTCCCTTGACTCCAAACCCATTTAACTTTTCGGTCTACTGAGTTTTTAAGCCATAGCACAGATGATTCAGCTTCACCAAAATGAGGTACATAAAAATAGTAATTTTTCCAAGTAGGATTTGTTAACCAAAACTGAAAAAATGGAACAAACCTGCAAACTCTCTGCTACCTCACGCTCAAACACAGAGAAATCTCGAGGTGACTTGACGGTTGACTTGGAGGTAGGCTTGGGTTTCAACCAACTTGGTTTGCAACAGCTCAACAACCCATGTAAGATATACAAAAACCAGTCAAAAAGGCTGTCACCTGGGAGATCCAATGGTGCATCGACTGAATTGTCAACCAGAGAATTTCTCAGCATTGGAAAGAAGGAATGATCAGCATCCTCATATACCACCCTTGTTCCAAGAAGTCGAAGCAAAACTGAGGCAAGCATATGCCTCATGTTCTTGCTTAGAGGTTCCCTGAAAAGCCCAAACTATGAAAAATTAAATTTTCACTTTTTTGGCGTGAAGAAAGTTAAACTAGAACTTAATCTCCTTTCTTATACAAACAATATATTCGTCTGCAAGGTGTAGACTTTTTTTATTTCAGAAGCAGAAACAACAGAAACTTCATTGAAGAAACCTCTTGTAAACTGTGTCCAAAAAAGCACGCATACAAGTAACATATGCAAGCTTCTAAATACCTATCTCATTACCATCAACATTGATTCAAATATCTACAATTCATGATTACCAAAAACTATAAAAATTGCCTCACATTGCTAGAATACATCATGTTACCAATCACTTAAAAAGTGTCGTCACAAACACTACTATGAAATCTATGCTGCCATGAATATTGATAAGGCTAAACTTTGACGAATCTCTTGACTAATTTGATGTTGAATGGTACTGGTAATCTAAGATAAATCTTATATGGGATTTTACCATTCTCCGGTATTATTTTCTTGTATTATTCTTAACAACATTTACAACTTGTTCAATTGTATTGGATCATATTTTGGCAATCAATTACCTATCTCTTTACTAATTTGACGTTGAATGGTACTAGTAATCTAAGATAAGTCTTAAATGGGATTTACCATTCTCCGGTGTTATTTTATTGTATTATTCTTAACAACATTTACAACTTGTTCAATTGTATTGGATCATATTTTGGCAATCAATTACCTATCCGCATAAATGATTGGGAGCAACCTTAAAATGAATTGCAACCGCAGCCACATAGAAGCCCGCAATGCTGCAGCTGAGGGTGGAGAAGAATCAGATGCCCCTGTTGGTCTTCCGCCTCTTATACCTTTGCGTGTGTTGTTCTTGTTTCCAGAACCTTCAACACCAGATGGAGCCACCCCAGTTTGCTTACTTGCACCACGGGTGAGTGAACTAATTTGCTGCTCAATGGTATTCAATTGCTTGATCAATTCACTAGCAAACGTATTTCGAGACTCATCAGAACTATGGTCTATACAAGGAAGAACTAATTCTGCAAGAGCTTTCTCAGTAACATATTGCTTGCTTGAACCAAAGCTATCAACATCAATGATTTGTGAGATCGTGCCTTCATCTACAACTTCCCCTTCTTCAAGTGAGGTGGCTTCCAACTTCCTCTTCTCACATCTGTTTGCAGTAAAGTCTGTGACAGAGTTTGACCAGCCCCATGGCTTCCAAAATTGAACCTTAGTTGAGAGACCTCTGAGCTGAGCAACATTAGTAAGCCTTTGTCTAATGGATTTCCGTCCCAAAAGTACATCATGCCCTGCTAAAAACCATTTCGCTTGCAAAAGCAATGACTCCTCAAACGACCTCCCTAGCAGACGAACTACTTCTGAATAGAGAGCAGCAGCATCAGGTCTGACAAGTAATCTTGTCAGAACGATTTCAGTGAAATTGCTTTCATTCTCAGAAAGCTCGGTGTCAGTATTTGACGAAAGAGATCGAACGGCTTCCACTAAGGACATGTTATGGGTCTCAATTTTCTCAATAAGAACTTGTTCATTCAAGAGAAGCCTCAACTGAATCCACTGCCAATGAAATTTTGCTGGTTGTAGTGTATCCAAAACATGTACAAGTTGATCGAGCGGCTTCTCATTCTCCGCATAAACCTTAGCATCACCATGCCCAGGGATCCAAGCTCCATCATCCTGCATGAGCACGAATTGAGGCAACTTACAATCAAGAATGGAATTCAAAAACAGGCGCGCTCGGAGAGGAATAAATGCCATTGTTTTCAAATGTTTGTCAGGGCTATGCAATTCCAGCATAGCTGCAAACTCAGAATCGCCAACATCAGATGCCAGAAGATCATATAAAGCACGAGTGTCTTGAAAACACACATCTCGAAATGGCTGGTGTCTTATAATATCAATTATAGCTGATGACAAGGATTGGTACAATTGGACATCTTCACGATTTGCAACATTGTTGTTGAGAATGTAAGGTCTCCAAATCACCATTCCAAAGATCGAATAGGCAGGAGGAAGGACCAAGTTAAGAGGAAGCATTCTTTGCATCCTTGAAAGAGCCAAAACGTATGTTTCACCAAGGAGATCCACAAGTAGACCATCATAAACTGTTCTGCAATTGCCAGCAAGCAGCCTAAACCAGTGCAGACATACCTCAATACCACTGTCCATCTTAAAAGCACTGACTGATCGAGAAATCCCATTTGAATTGGATCTTGCACCCCTTATAAACTGCAGAATATCCAAACCTTCCCTTAATCTTAAGACAGAAAGCATCCTTTCCAGGCTTGATACTCCATGAACAATAACCCCAACTACAAGAGAAGAAACAGCAGCTGCAGCTTTTGCAGCCCTTCCAAGATGTAGTTTAGCAGGATTATTCAAGATTTCATTCGACAGATTTGCACCAGAATCATGAGCTTCAGGAGACAATTGAAACTGACTACGAGGGACCTTTCCAGAAGCAAAGGCTCCAGAAACAGCAGAAGAAGCTTCTACTGCAAGAGCAACCTCAAACACACGACTCTGACGCTCCCCAATAACTTCCTTAAGTAAGCAGAGGCATCTAATGTGAATGCGTATTATGTGCTGAACACAACCCAACGAACTTGCAGTGGGAGGAAAATTTTGGTAATTGCTCCCTGCAGTGAAATCTGACAATTTCAGCATAGTTGACCCAACATTTACAACAATTGCAGATACAGCAGAAGCCACAAGAGATGGATCCCACTCCTGACCTGCTGCACCACTCTGCCTAACACAGTCAACTAGGCTTGATACAATCTGCTGAGCTAATTGATACACGTAATCCCATTTTTCTGTGCCACAAGAACCCTTCGGAACGCTTGCTGCAAAAAGCCTTCTTTCTTTGCCATAAAAGCAGCGTATAGCTTCCTCAATATGCCTATTCACAATCTCTTTCATAGTTGTCCCTGTCCTCGATATCCGTCCACTTATCTTTTGACGTAAATAATCATCATCTTCCACTCCTGTTGCAACTCCAACAAGTGAAAATCCTAATTCATTGTCCAGTGGCCTCATACTTTCAAGTTCAGCAAGAAGTCTCTGATCGCATGCTGTTTTAAAATTCTTCTCCCATTTTACCACACTAGGTATGCTGCCAAATTTCTTCAACAAAGTCCGAGCATAAACAAAAGCTACTGAACCAGAGGCTCTGCCATTTGATGTCATAACAGATGTAGCTCGCATCATGGCAGCAGACAGAACTTCAGGAATAAGATCAGCCGCCACTATAATATTCTCATACCTGAAAAGGACTGAGTGTCAGAGAAATAAGGAATAACTAAATTGCAAAATATAATAACCACAAAATTTTGGTAGATAATTGAAATGGCATCCATATAAAAAAAAAAAAAAGAAGTATGCAAAACACATGACCAAATAATAAGGTTTGAAAAATCACCACCACCATCATCACCATCACTGGATGTTAAACAGCCCACATGCAACAACAACTTTGAGGTAGTTTGACATCCAAGTGGATACCAACGTGTCAATACCAGGCTTGATTGATCATCATCATCATCACTGGATGATGTTAAACAGTCCACATGCCACAATAACTTTGAGGTAGTTTGACATCCAAGTGGATACCAACGTGTCAATACCAGGCTTGATTCAAGAGAACTCACCCACATAATAATAATAATAGTAATAATAAAATTAAGAAACACAACCAACAATAAAGCAAAACAGTAGAGATCAGGGCCAAACAAGACCACAAACCAACAATCTTAGCTTCAAAAAGAAGAATCACAGTTCTCAAACGATTCAGATACAAGTTACAATAAATGAGTAACCACCAAAAATAAATATGTACACAAACACAGGAACACTTTAATTAAAAAAAAAAATTTGAAACTAGTAACAACAAAAAATAAATAAGTGTACCTCCGAATAGAAGTTAACAAAAATGCCTCTCCCACTTCACACAGATTGCTTTCTGAACTCTTAGACATTGAAAATACAATTCTCCCACTATGAACACTAGGAAGAGCCTTCGGCAACAACCATAGAAGAAACTTTACAGCAGAAAATAAATCAGAAGAAACATCCAACAAGTACAAAATGAAGGATAATTCATCTTCTCCAAGCTTCCATCGCACAGTGCTTCTCTCATCAATTGGAAGTGAAAAAGTGCCAGTACCATGGCCTGTTTTTGCATTGACCTTTTCACTCCCCTCAACAAGCTGCCTGATTGAAGCTATCAACCAGCGAGTGATGCACCTCTTCTCCAGCAACCGAAGCTGTTTCAAAGCCTTTCCTACTTTTACAATATCACTGAAATGGGTAGTTCTCACCCCATCGATGTACTTCGAAACTTCCCCCTCCAAACCAGTTCTATGATGGGGGCAGATTACCTTACTATCACATACATGGCTAGTAGATGCTCCCTGACTACCCTCAATCCTAGCAGACGCTAATTGTGCTAGGCTTTGAGTTTTACGCCTGCCTCTTGTTGCAGCTTTTGTTGGTTTAAGGGGTGGATCAACCTTTGGTGGCTCTAAGGGCTTAGATCCCTTCCTCACCCACCAACAATCATCATCTTCTGCTGGGTTTGATGAAACACCGTGAAAGAGAGAGTTTCCCTCATCACTTGTTTTGTGCCTCTTTATTCTTTTGCATTCTTCACAGCCAGGAGTGAGTTCACTTATTTGAGTCCCAAGTGATCCAATAGTCCTCTTAACACTTACTTGAGGCTCCTCAGATTCTGCATTTGATGTAGAACATATGCCTGGAAGATGCAATAGACCAGAAATGGCAGCCTTCAGCTCTTCAACCTTTCCCTTTGTTTTGTCATGTCTAATAGACAAAGAACCACAAGCAGCAAGAGGTCTTCTGTGGCGATCCAGCAAAATGGAAGAGGCACCATTTCTCCCAGCGGCCAAATTAACGTCTGGTTTTTGCGGAGCAAAATTTAACGACCCCCCCTTTCCATTAAGAACAATACGACGCTCATTAGAGTAAATACACATGGCCTCACATAAGTGTGAACCATGAGATATCTTTGCTTCTTCTAAAGCATCAGAAAGATGGGACCCTGGCAGCTGCTTCAAGATCCGATGGTGCCTCTTTTGCCTATCCACATCTATCGGACTTTCACTTCTATCCATAATCCCACTAATTATCAGCTGTCTTACATAGGCCTGAGGATAAAAAATGCCGAACCTAATAAGTTCCAAAACAAGTATCTGAAGGCGCTTAAAGCCTTCCCCTCTGCTTGCTTCATGCTGATCAAGCCAACATACCACAATATCGTGCAATGGGCCTGGACTTTGAAGAATATCCAAAGCGTCCTGACTTTCAATTGAACTCTTGAAACCATTTCTAAGCTCAGATACATCGTCAATGGCCATCCCAGCAGAGTCATCATCATGCAAGGAGGATCCCTTTGCAAGTGTATTCCCTCTCAAAGAATTCCCCTCCTTGGACTGTAATGACCTATATGTGTCCTCCTTCCTGATCTTCAAAAGTAGAACAGCTACATACACTTTAGAAAAATCTTTTCTACCAGTGAATTTCGTATGAGACGGGGAAGCACGAAAGTCTCTAAAATCACAAGTTGCCCATTCACAAAGCAAAAATACTGAGGAAATAACAGAAGGGCTGACAACACCAATCCACTTCAAGGCTGATCGTAGACAAGGGCTTACTTCTAGAGTCCAACCTTCTTCAACACTTCTGTCAAACAAATTTTCAAAGAGACAATTATAAGCACTCCTCACATCTCCCTCTATAAGAACTCTATCCAATGCCTGTACAACCTTAGCCACACCTTGACCTTGAGGACAAGGCCTTGCAGCCAATGAAAGATTAGCAGCACGTCTTTGAACAGAAGAAGCGACATATCCAAAAGACAAATACTGACAATGAGCATCTGGGTCTTTACCATTGCATATATTAGCAAATTCTTGAGGATGCCTACGACTTACAATATCAGGAACAACAGAGGGTGGCAATGGAAAGCAATCCAAGGCAACAAATGTATCAGGTACTGCAAGCATCAAATAGCGAAGCATCTCAACCAAAGCAGTAGCCACATGAAGCCTCCGAGAATTATCCATCATCACTGAAACACCTTTAGAAAGATTCTGTATGGAATGAACAGCTATATCCACAAACAACCGTACAAAAGTCTGTGATAGTGCAATGGTATCTATTACATCAAATACAATAGGCAAAAGCAGCTCCAATGCATCAATTGATTCCTTTCCCTGAAATCATATAGTACAAGCATTAAAACCTTGTACTCTTATGAAAAAATTGCAACAATTGAAATGCATAGAGGCTACAGCCTGTTTTGTCAAAGACAACAATTTGCCTGGATGTGATGATGAATAACCTGTAGTTGGTTAAGAACCCACTCAATGATGGAAGATGAGAGCAGCAGCCGTTCCGCCTGGTGCCATTGTAAAAGGCGCACCATGTACGACCATTTAAACTGCAAGGTACGCTCCTCACCATCGCTAACGGATGACACTGAATCACCTTTGTGATGTACAGAACCAGCCAGAAGCGCCTGAGACGATTGATCCCTGCCATGTGGAATTGAAATAGAAAGGAATTCATCCAAAAGATACTGCAGGTACTCAATAACATCTTTTGTCCACAGTTCAGTCCGGGCCAAATGTGTTCTATCTGGAGCTCCTGAAACAACACCAGTGGAGGTGGGCCGAACCTGAAACAGAGACCAACAGTAAATGACCCAATTCTAATAAAATAATAGCCAAGTAAAGAGAGTAACAGAAAATATTAAGCCACCAACCTGATTAAGATAAGTTACTTTGATAAACCAAGTTGCCCTCAGCAATGGGACATTGTGCCTAACAAGAACCTCAAAAAGGTGCTTCTTCCTGAAACCATGAGGAACATGATCGGCCAAAGAATGCAGTCGCTTATTCTGCTGCGATAAACCCTGTTCCCAAAATAATAAAATTGAAAATCAAAACTTACAGAGCTGGTCAGCACCCATCAGAATAAATCTCATTGACAAAAAGATTCCACACAGCAAGCATCTGGTCAAAGCAAAGAAAATCATATAAAATAGAAAATTATTAAAGCCAGAAATGACCATTTGCAGCATACAAGCAGAGGAAGGAATCAGAGTTTTAAATTTATGAATGTTCAGTGATGAATAGAAGCACCAACAAGCACATCATGGGGCATTTAAAGAGGGAGCTGCATTTAAATGAATTATGCATTGTTGTTCAAAAGCAACAGCAAGGAAGGTTACATTCTCACTTGTGGATATGGGAATAAAGCAAAAGAATTCAATGCAAGAACAAGTGCAAACATGTAAGGATTCGATAACATCAACCAATGGACAAAGAACGAGAAGTGTCATCCCACAGGGGCAAAATGTTTACTGGGGAACAGGATACAGCAAAGAAGGATTAGGAGGAACGAATTGAATGAAAATGTCATCTCCAGCCTAGCAGAAAGAGATTAATACCAAACAGAACAAAAAATAATAACAATAATAGGATTAAAGATGTTAAAAAGCACAATTTCAGTTTCCATAATAATCAAACCCACCAAACCACCCCCCCACCCACCCCCAAGCGACACACACAGAACAAAAAGAAAAAAAAACACGCACCCACACACATCAAATGCTAAGGATTAATTAAAATGGATAATTGAAGAGAGGATTGCAAATATACCATAGCCTAAACCAATTTTCAAGTGAAAAAAAAAAAAAAAACAGTAGTTTATGATATACAAAATAATGGTAAACTGAAGAAATTGGCGTATCTTTTAACCACATCCAGGTAGGTAGAGGCAAACAACAAATTGAATGCCTCAGTAAAAACCAACCAGCGCATTCAGAGCCTTTTTTGGACGATCACCATCAGAAGATAGTACAGACCTTGAGCTTAAATTGTCTCCTTGTTTTTAGTGTCCATCACACCATGATGGTTCATGCTAAAGCATATCTAATCCAAGTTTCATCATCTCTCAAAAACAATACATTCATACATGTGTACATATGTACGTACTCATGCACGCATGCATGCATACATACAAACATGGCTTCTCTTATTTAATCAAGATGAAATTTCATAGGCAACATATACAAAGGCCTTTCAAACCCACCCATCCATGTGGGCAAAAGTGACACCCATTGGCCATTTGCAATAACAAATTGGGACAAAAAGTGATTTCAGTATTAGAACAAGAAAACTGCACAATTGTAAAACAAAAATAATAAGAAAAATTGTAAGAAACAAATAATTAAAGACCAAAATGCATCTTAAGTCACTTTTTTATTCAACATTTTTTTTTAAATTCACATGCTTTCCTTACCTTTTCCTTTGACTACAGCCTTACAAACTTGCATAGTTGCGTGGAAGTAATAAAGAGTACCATAAACGAAAATCAGAATAAACTAGTAGAAGCTTAGTGTCTGTGCATTTGTGTGTGAGAGACAGAGAGAGAGAGTATGTGATGCGTTTTCTACTATGTTTGCCCAAGTAAAGGTAAAAAGGCATGAAATGGTTTGAACATGCCAACCCTTACAACACACTGTATTTAGAAAAGAAAGAGAGAAAAAACTACATATCTAAAAATGGATGTAAGTACCTCGATCCATTTCTTTCGAAAATCTTCCCCACATGGCTTTTGTTCAGGAAAACCACCAGGTTTGTTTAATAAAGCTCCTGTTAGAGGCACTCCATAAACCTGGCCGGCCTAATACATGTCAAGAAGCACATCAAACTTCAGTTTCCATTATGAGATGCCAATCCATGGCTTGAGGGGGACATCCTAAGAGAAAAAATGATATTAGATGAGATAGAAAAACATTCATACAATACCTTGCGCCTTTGAGCCCGAGATTCATTAATAGCCCTAAGACGTTTCCTTATTGCCTAAAAAGTCAATAACAGTAACACTAGATGGTGAGAATTCATATTTTTTGTAAATTCTGAAAAAATAAATCAAAATATTTGCACCAGTAAGTAAAAGATGCATTTACAACTTCAGCTGGACCCCTTAATTTCTGAACATTTAAACAATCAACGCTCCTAATGTCAACTAAAGAAAAGAACAAACTGGAGGAGCTATACCTTGCCCATGAACAGGTATTGCAAAACAAAGGCAGAAGTTTCAATTCTTATTGCAAGAAAGCATTTAAAATAACTAGAACAGAAATAGGAAAACTATTTGAAAATTGGCATAAAGTGCTTGATTCTCCCCTAGCACAATCAAAACTACCCCTTGCCTATTGTGAGTGAAGTAATCAAAGTAACCAAAATGGGCCAGGAACCAAAACAGAAGATTCAGACAGACGGAGCTGAGTCAGCCAAGTCATTTTTTTGTGACACCTCTAAGAGAAATCACCATATGCCAATGTTCTTTTGGCCCATAAAAGGCCTATTGAGGCCCTTCATTGCTTAAAAAATACAAGAGGGCATCCCTTAAGTCATGCAGAGTCAGGCTCGTCTCAATTGAGTTGGCCTGCATCACACAATGTATCTCAGATTTTTGCAAAGCAAGATGCACCAGAAAACAAAGATCTTTTTCCCTTGATTGTGACTGGTCTGAGTGGCACCCAGTATAGAGAGGCATCCAAGTTGGACAAAAGCAATCTTCATCAATAATCAAAACAATAAAAATTCCTTAATATTGAAACACCAACACAAGACTAAATATGGGAGATAACCTTTCATGGCAAAAAAGATTGTCCCTATTTTCTAAATATGATTTAAGAGAAGACCACTATTTTTTTCCCCAGGCAAAAAGAGACACTTTTAACAACAATGACTTGCCAGTTCTAGGCACTAGAGGGGAGACATAAATAAGGACTTCGAATAAAGTAATTAGATTAGAAGTGGCGTGGGCTACGGAATGCACAATTTAGACCTAAATGGAACCAGTGGAGAAGAAGAACTCAATGCCAAGCACAAATATATGAGATAATGAAGCAATTGGCATAATCTTTGGCAAAAGACGCAGTTGACAGACCAAAATTTTTTATACTTATCTCAACATTTTGGGATAACTGTTCTAGGTAAATTGTAATTATTTTTATTGAAGGCATGGAATTCATTCAATTCTTTAAAGGAAAAATATGTATTTGGGTAATTTAAAAAATTACCGACATAACAATCATCATTGTCATCATCATCAGCCACTTTCATATCATAAATATATATACTTATAATAAATATATACTTTCATCATCGCCAATTGTGATCCCTCTCCATGGCTCTTGGTCCTCTCTCTCTTTCGAACCTCTCCGACACTCGGCCCTCTCCAGCTCTCGATATTACAAAGTCAACTTTACTAGGACCAATCATTTAAGTATAAACATGGTTTCTAATTAAAATTCTCTCTTTGATATTAAGATAAAAAAATAGATAGCTGGAATTAGAATTATAACATTTTAAATTAAGATGAGCATCTTCAAGGTTACTTTATATCAAATTCATTTTTTTTTTTCATTCGGAAGGAAACCAGTCGGGTGAATTCGAGTTGGGCTGGATTATCAGGCTCTGGGTTAGACTGGCTTGAGTTTTGCATTTCGGGTTACCAAGTCGGGTTGGGTTTGGCTGCGCTCAGCCACTTTTTATATGGGTTAGGTTGGGTTGGGTTTATCAAAACCCGGCCTGACCCAGTTTCAGCCCTAGCCACATGGGTTATACCTTGGTCTTTAAAAAAACGAAAAAAAAAAAAAAAAAAGGTGAATCCTAAAGAAAAACCAACCTATGGACAAAATCACAAAGTGTGTTTAAAAATATGATACCTAGTAAATTTCAACCACTAAGATCAAGTGGCTAAAATTTGAATTTTGGACTGAAATTTGGTCTACTAATAGTTCATTAAGTGAACTTTCAATTGCACAACTTCAAAAAACAAAAACAAAAAAAAAGGTGCAACTCATTGCATCTATGACCCAAGTTCTCCTTAGTTGGAGAAGATGGCATTATCTTGGCAAGAGTGGAGAATGCCGTCTTCTTATGGAGATAGAGAAATTTTGTTGTTAATGGGCCCCACTTCCTCCTCAAACCCACAACCAAATAAAAGGAAGAAAAAAGAGAAGAGGGGGTATAAGGTGTAAAGGCTCCATCTTTTGGAGCTTTATTTTGGTGTAATTATGCTTTTTTCCTAGGATTAGGCATTCATCTCGTCTGCCAACCCTATTCAAATTCTTGTAGAAGGTTTAATTAATGAAAGTTTCTTGTTTCTCCTTATGTGCACTTCTTGTGCTCTTTCAATGAAAGTTACCATTTCACAAAAAAAAAAAAAAATCCATCCTATAGATCTTGAAAGATTTTTCACCCAGAATTTGGAAAAATAAATAGATTTGTGGAATTTTGTAGTTTGAGTTGATTTATCAACCAAAGTTGCATCAAACAAGACTTTAACGACGACAGTGATAAGAAATCAATTCTCAAAAAACTTGCAAATGAAAGATCACTTCCAATCCAATGGTGAATATCCCTTGAAGATCAAAGGGGAAGGGGACTTCTTATCAGCAATGGTGAATATCCCTATCAGCAATGGTGAATATCCCTTGGAGATCAAAGGGGAAGGGGACTTCTGATCAAATGGCCTATGTTAAATCGTTGATAATAAATGTGTTCCATTGCGACGTTGCTTGGGCTCCTCGGTCAGAGCTAACTCAGCCGCTGATGAGATGGCGCGTCAGGGGTTGACTTATCTACGAAAATTGTAAACAAATTTCCGTAATGGGTTGGGAGGGGTTTTTGTGGTTTTTTTCCGTGTGGTGGGTTTTCCTTTTCACCTGCCTTTCTTTGTCTTTCTTGCATTCCTTCGTTTGATTAATGAAGTTACCTTTCAAAAATAAATAAATGTGTTCCATATTGTGGTACAAACTTTTGGCAATCTATTGATCAAGTGACATGTATAATCTGCCTAATCACATATGAAACATAATAGTGTGACTATAATGGGCCTGAAAGATGAAATTTTAGATGGGAGTATTGGAACGAAAACACATGAGCTCATCATCAAATTTCTCAGCAATGCATAGTCTCCTAGGCCGAAACACCATTGACTATTTTACAATTTTATTCAAAATTATAGGGCTCCAAGCCTCAGTGGGATGCTCAGTACTACAAGTCATAAATTAGATCTAAGTGGAGAAGTGGAGCTCAACTAGAACTATTTATTAATTAAAACGGATGGAATGATTCTACAAAATTGAAGCCAGATAAAACTGCAAAAGTCTAATCATAAATTTAGACCATCATGTGGGCCCACTTTGGAGCACTCATGTAACCATGGAATAAATTCGCCTACCAAACAATTTAATCAATGGGGGAAGAAAATTATCCCAATTGACAAGAAATAAAAGCTTTCTCACATCTATTACATTAATTGTGCAAGCCCCACATTAATTGGCCATCATGCTAGGAATAACATTGACTAGAGAATCTCAATCATTCAATCCAAGTTATGGAAATCAACATCTAGATTGCTCAAAACACAATCACTGATTTTTGACAAACAATCAGTGAAGACAACATAAGATTTCCTATATATGAATCATATAATCGAATGCAATGCCAACATCAGCTCCTTTCTGTTAAATATTCCAGCATTCAGCCAATCAAGGAAAAAAATTGAATGATAAGAAATTAATCTTATAGTATGAAAGAAAAATACAACCACCATATAATAACATAATAAATCACCTCATTTTCCTAATAAACAAATAAAAGTAGTAGTGAACTATTACCTCCTTGCATTTTATGATGAGAGGCTTTGTCAAGTTTCCAAAATAAGTTAATGCAGTCTCCCTAGATTCCTAACATACTCAACATAAAAACAAGAATTAGGTTCAAATAATCAAAACATTAAAAATGCCATATCGACGGCATCCAATATGCATATTAAAAGGGCATGCTTCTAAAAAATAGAATGATAATGAGGTATGCACGCTAAAAGCTAAAAAGAACACAAAACATCCAACACCTAGAGTTACAACTAAGTGAGACGAGCTCAGAGGGTCCATCATTGGGCAATGCCCTGGTTGGCTCAAATTGGCATGCTAAGCCTCGCCCAATTTGTATTTGTATGGCCCAAGCCTGATTTTAAGCTTGGCTTACATAGGAATCTGGCTTGGGCCTTTTAGCCAAGTTGGATTTAGCTTTAACCGTGTTGGTAAATCGTATAAATTATATATTAAAATAATATCGATACAAAATATTTTAGCTTTTATGTACATAACAATGTTTTAGCATAGCCAGACGTTCTCAATTTAAAGCTGGGATGGGCTTCCAAAGCACTACACCCAACCTAACAGGTCTCAAATTAGGGCTTACATTTGCGGGCTTTGCTCAACCCAAGTCTGGGTCAACCGAAGCCAACTTTTCCTCAAATTTTTTTTTTTTTTAATGCAAGCTTGGCCAAACAAGTTGCACCCTAAGCAACAACCAACAAAAAATAAACAAGAATGGAAAGACAATAGTGCATGACGTTCAGAGGCTTTCCTTGGGCTTTTTAGTTCAAGTGCAGGCTAAATTCGGCCAAAGTTGCACCCCTAGCAACACCCATTGAAAAACAGGCATGCCTGTGCGGGACCAATCACTTTAATTGTAAAGTCAACCTTGAATTTATCTAGGTGAGATATTACAATCTCAAAAAAAAAAAAAAGGAATTATATGTTTATTTAGCAATTCTGAATATTTTATTTTTGCTCATGAAATGAATTACTATACGAAAATGGGCCTTAGAGGAGCACTGTAGTTGGAAGCACATCAGCACAAATGAGAACCTTGAATCACTACTCAATACCTTTGATTCTGTATAGGATTTGAACCCCTTGGGATACTTGCTTAAAAGTTGTATTAGCAATACAATAAATGAAATAAGATAAGGATCCATGAACATAATTCAAATGCACAACCAACATATTCTACCACAATATGAGGAAAAAAACTGAATAAAGTAAATTACAAGAGTATACCTCAATTCCCTCAACAATCTCCCTATATCCATCTTGCAAATATTGCCTGGTTAGTGTCTCCTCAGGACAGTTTGGCGTTTGAGGGTAAAAGTCAGGCGGTCCAAGGCTACAGGGAAGGGAAGATGACAGCAGTAAGATAATATATGAACACCTTCTATGAACAAATATACTAATGCAAAAAAGTTTTTTTTGGAACAAATTTTTCATCCAACTCTCTGATTTAAATTTTTGACAAAAATGATAATGAGATCAAGGAAGTAGAATAGAGGAAAAAAGAAATTAAAGTTTCAACCAAGAGATGACATTAACACTCTCAGTAGAAGGAAGATTAAAAGGCAATACCCAAACCATGAGCTAAATTTTCCACTAAATATTAGGGTATAGAAATTACCGGCTATTTAGTTGCTCTTTATCACACTTCAGCTTGTATGGTGTCACCTGCAATGGGCGCCTGCTGCGAGATTACACATATTTTAAAATCTATCCGGAGGGTAGAAATATGGA
This sequence comes from Chimonanthus praecox, assembly GCA_022113865.1. Classification (NCBI taxonomy): domain Eukaryota; kingdom Viridiplantae; phylum Streptophyta; class Magnoliopsida; order Laurales; family Calycanthaceae; genus Chimonanthus; species Chimonanthus praecox. Next base: position 726,641 of record CM039090.1, on the reverse strand, counting down.
CTGGACAATGACTTAAAGAAATGCATCGTAACGAAAGCAGCATTCACCTTTCTCCAAAGTAAAAATATAGATTATAATAATAAATTAATTTAACAAAAACTTTATGCATTCAACTAATCAATGGGTTCCTGTCTGCTATCCCAATTGCGGACTTTTCAACATCCATAAAAATGATTTTTTATAAAAAAATTATTGAGGGTGCAAATGTTCTATGCAACCAATCAACGGCTTCTCCACAGAAGACAAGGCCCATCACCCTTACGACAAGAAGAAAGGGGCACTTTACATCTTTTCCATTATTAAAATCACATAAGTTTTCATGAAAATGATTTTTTAAAATGGTAACAGTAATTGTATTAAAAAGAAAAGGCACTAGAAGTGCAAAATACAGGAACAAAAAAAAGAATCAACCCCCCACCCCACAAACAACACCTAGGGTCTTTAGGACAGACCAATACACTCTTTCCAAGCTCTCAAATTGTTCAAAATGGAGAAATCCAGGAATCTTTCAAAATGAATTTTTACAAGGTTTTAATCCGCAATCTTTCCTAGTCAAGAACCGGAAGGTCCTTTACACTCAAGAATTCTAAAGAATGATAGAAGAAACCTCAACTTTTCTTCTGGTAAAGAATCTAAACGCCTTTTGTCCAATCAAGAAGGGAAATCAAATTTTTCTTTAAGTTTCTACGTGTCAGGAGGAATGATCCTCAATTTACACAAAGAATCATGAAAATTTTTCTAAAGATTGCTCCAATCAATATCTTGCAAAACGAATTAAATGAGTTGAAAACCGCAAAAAGTATATTAGTCCTCTAAACCACATTATATTCCTTTCATAAAAGGCCCTTGAGGTAAAGACCCCAAACCAAACCACAATGTAAAATAATTTAAAAAAGAAAAGAAGAAGAAGAAGAAATGAATTAGAGAAGAAAAAGGGTTGCAAGATTTCTCCAACCAAGATTTTCTATGTTCTTCCAAGTTTTTCTAAGCTTCCTTTGCAATTTATCTAAAGGAACATTTGTTTGAATAGATTTTCCATGTTTGCACAACTTCTCGTAAGAATTTGAATTCACACAACCAAATTTTCCTAGATAAACAGCCCCATTCTCTTTTCCCCCCTTCTTTTGGGAGAAAGATCAACCAAAAATGTTTCAATCAAAACCAGAAATGCTTACATGGAAAAATTTATAAATCACATCTTCAAAGACGTGACTAAAGCAATCTTAAACACCTTAATCATATATATAACTAACTTGACCCAAAACGACCCAAGTTTAATTGAGTCAACCCAACTTGACTAATTTATTAATGGATAAACCTGACTCGGCTAAGATTAAATGGTTGACCCAACCCAAAAAGTTCTCTTCTCATCTAATCCCCTGGATCTTGCAAGGATCTACAAAGAAAGGAAGCAGGTGGAAGTATGTAGTAGATGCAACGTAGAAGCAACCCAAACCCCGCGCAGGGTAGCTTAATTGGTAGACACTTTAGCTCAAGAACCAAAGGTTAAGTCCCATAGTAACCCGACGCCTATGGCTTGCGGAGGGTTACATGCATCCAAAGTTTTACCCAACGCCCTCGTACTCAAAGAGAGGTGGAGGTCTTGGGGTTCTTCATCATAAAAATAAAACACACACATGGAAGCAACCCACGATGGGCAAGGAAGGCTGGCGCCAACCATGGAGAGAATTTTTGCATTTTCTTATCTCCCAAGGCACACCTCACTTGCCATGTATGCATGGACGGCCATATGCCCTTCTTTTTTTGGATTTTTTCATCATCATCCATCATCATTACCAAAGACTCAATCTCATCTATCTGGGGTTGGTTTTTCGAGTTCTATTGCTCCATTTGACCCTATCAAAAACCATACAATCTGCCACACCACTATCTATCATGTCTTTCTTTATCACTTCCCTCCATGTTTTCCTAAGTCTACTCCTCCTCCTTGAACCTGCAACTTATAACCTCTCAATTCTTCGTATTGGGGGTTGTCTCGGGTCTTCTATTCATATGTCCAAACCATCTCAAACAAATTTCTCTCAACTTGTCATCTATTAGGGCTACTTTTAAACAATCCCTAAAGTGGTCATTTTTAACTCTATCCTTCAAAGTTACTCCACTTATCCAACGTAATATATGCATCTCCATCACCCTAACTTTGTATATTTGTAGTTTCTTCATCACCCAACACACTACTTCATAGAGAATAGCATGTCTAATAATGGTCTTCAAAAAAATAGCAGGTCTGATAATTGTTTTATAGAACCGTCCTTTTAAGCACTACAGAACTCTCGTAGCACACAAAACTCCACTAACTTGTCTACATTTTGCCCACCCTGCTCCCATCTTGTTTTGGTTATATCTAAGCCCAATCCTCCAAGGGATCCTTTTTTCTTTTTTTTAATTTCTCTCTTAAAAATGTGTAATTCTCTTATTGCTAGGTGATGTAATAAAGACAAGCGTCAAAGTAAGAACAATGACATAAGGGTGCACTGGATTAGCATCAATCTTGTGCAAGATGGATGGATCGCATGCTAGGATTTCAAAGCCAATCTTGACTTTCTTTATTTCTCTCTTTTTTCCCCTACTTCATGTATAAAAAAAGGGTGCTTGTCTCCCAATGCAATGGACAGTTCAGTTTGAGTTTCTTCTAACCTTCAAATTTGAATTTCTTGTTGAATTTGTTAGAAAATTCCAAAAAGTTCAGATTTATTTCAATTTAGTGTTTCAATTCCCAGCGAGCGAATTTACATTCAACTTGGATTTCCTCTAAGTTCTACAATGCAGTTCTATTTTTACTACACCATTCTAACCAATATAAATGTCTTGCCAAGCCAGGAATACCTAACATTATTTTCAGTCAGCAAAGAATTACCAATGTTATTGAAACAAAAAGGGAGAAGAATCAGAGAAGACACAAAAATAATAATAATATAATCAAGAAAGGCCAAAAAATATTACCTAGAACTTAGTGCAAAGTTTGACGACGAGAAGGTTGGATCTGCTCTAGCAGGATCCCTAGCAGATGGGCCGCCAACCGTACTGCTACTGACTCCACCACCGTAGCTGGCAGCAGAAAACCTTTGCATTTCTCCCCTCAATCACCGGCATACTGCCTCCAACATCAACAATACTTTAAGCATAAGAAGCTATATCCCATAGGAAAAAACACCACAGCAACATCCAACCATGAACCATTCAATTTGAACCACCCTGAAATAAGTTGTGAATGTGGCTGGAAATCTCTGTATGCAGTCCAAACTCAAATTATCAACAAATTACCATCCAACTTCAAATAGCTATTTGTTAATCGGGATTTGATTTCACGCTCAAATATCCAAAATCCCAATTCTATCCTGCAACTTTAACCAGTGGGAAGAAGTTTCAATCTGAATCACAGATACATACAAGAGTCTTGTCACAGCTCAAAGCACCTAGAATATCAATCACTTTCTCATCAAAGTGAACCTCAATGTTCGAACCCAAACAATTACTGCTGGATAACTTCCCCAAGAAACGGTATCCTCTGAATGACCACTTCCACTTTCAGTCTTGGCTTCAATTCAAATTGCCAAAAAAGTTCTAATGCAGTAGACCAAACATGGGAATCCCTGGATCATAGCCATACAACAAAATATCTGTTGAGTAAAACTGGGTGATGGAAAATAAGTTTTTTTTTTCTTTCACTAAATATTTTACCCTAAAGAAATTCAAAATAATAAACACAACATAAACCAAAGGCCAGTGCTTGAAACAACAAAATGGGCACTATAGAACTTGTAACAGTAATCACAAACTACATGAACACAAAACTAAAGGTATAAGTAGTACTTGTACAATCTAAACTGATCACATGTTAAATAAGTACTTAAAAAAATAAGAGAGAGGAAATTTTTCAAGGTTCAATTGACTCTCTCTAAATTAGAAATTGTCTGTTAAAGCATTTTAAAGGGGCAAATAGCCAGCAATTGAATCAGAAACAATTCCATGAGGAACTTATACAATTGAAACCATTAGCAGCACCAATCGCCAATATTGTTCTTCAGAATTCAACTGAGTCTACTCTGGATCAGAAATGGTCTGCCAGAGCATTAAGCAGGGCAAATAGCGCTAGTCTTTATGCTAAGCACTTCATGCCAAAAGGAAATAGGAAAAAAATCAAGGGGGTTTTAATTAAAATTCAATTAAGCTCTCTACACTCCCAATCACTATTGGCACCAACCGCAATTCACCAGTATTCTTCTTTGGAGTTTGATTGATTCTACTCCGAATCAGAAATGGTCTAGTAAAACATTTAAGAGGAGCACATAGTTGGCAGTTATGTCAACTTGCCAAATGGAAATAAAAAACAACCTCAAGAGGAAGTTATTCGATTAAGGTTTTTCCGCTTCAAAACACTATCAGCACCAATTGCCAATGTTGTTAGTCGGAGTTTGATTGAGTGTACTCTTAATCAGAGGTGATCTATTAAATAATTTAAGTAGGACAGATAGCTAGCAATTACGCTAAGAATTTCATGTCACTTTGAAATCAGAAACAACTTCACGATGAACTTATTCAATTAAGCTCTCCACTCCAAATCACTATTGGCACCAATCACCAATATTGTCCTTCAGAGTTTGATTGAGTCTACTCTAGATAAAAAACGGTCTACTAAACCATTTAAGCAGGGCAGCTAACTAGCAATTGTGCTAAGCATTTCATGCCAATTTGAAATTAGAAAACAACATCATGAAGAACTTATGCAATTAAGCTCTGTCCGCTCCAGATCACTGGCGGCACCAATCACCAATATTGATCTGGCGCAGAAAAACCAAATCAAGAAGATTCTACAGTGTATAATAATAATACATTCATCCTCAAAATCATAAATATTTATAGGATAGACATAAATGATCATAGCTTACATATTTATACAACAATACCACACGCACCTAAACACTCACAAACACCAATCAAGAAGATCAAGATCACAACAAAAAAGAAAAAAAAACAGCTCAAACAAAAGCCAAAAAATATGCAGGAATGAACTTTAAAAAAACACAACTGGAAACCCCAAATCGAGCTATAAACAAACCACCCATTCATTCAAAATCTTTTAAACAAAAGAAAGGATAAAGAGCAAAGATCCATACAGTGGAATCCAATTCAGAACCAATCCAATTTAAAATGGTATAAAGCTAGGGTTTTAGCATCCCCGATTCAAGAAACCTCCGCTTTGGGGGTCGACAAAGTGGAAAGATGAGATTTTGGATGGATTAAAGCTAGGGTTTTGGGGGTAGAATGGAGAAACAAAAGAAAGGATAAAGAGCAAAGATCCATACAGTGGAATCCAATTCAGAACCAATCCAATTCTAAATGGTATAGAGCTAGGGTTTTAGCATATCCCCGATTCAAGAAAACCTCCGCTTTGGGGGGTCGACAGAGTGGAAAGATGAGATTTTGGATCGATTGAAGCTAGGGTTTTGGGGGTAGAATGGTGAAGAGAGAGAGATCTCAAAAACCCTAGAAAAAATAGTCGAGGAAGAAAAGGAAATGAATAAGAAGTTACTTCGTTGAGAAGAAGAATAGAAAGGAAAAAAGGGCATTCCGCGTCGCTTCTGACTCTTTTTTAGCCTTTTCTTTGTGGAGGATGAATGTATTATTATACCCTATAGAATCTTCTTGATTTGGTTTTTCTGCTCCAGATCAATATTGGTGATTGGTGCCGCCAGTGATCTGGAACAGACAGAGCTTAAATGCATAAGTTCTTCATGATGTTGTTTTCTAATTTCAAATTGGCATGAAATGCTTAGCACAATTGCTAGTTAGCTGCCCTGCTTAAATGGTTTAGTAGACCATTTTTTATCTAGAGTGGACTCAATCAAACTCTGAAGGACAATATTGGTGATTGGTGCCAATAGTGATTTGGAGTGGAGAGAGCTTAATTGAATAAGTTCCTCGTGAAGTTGTTTCTGATTTCAAAGTGACATGAGATTCTTAGCGTAATTGCTAGCTATCTGTTCTACTTAAATTATTTAATAGATCACCTCTGATTAAGAGTACACTCAATCAAACTCCGACTAACAACATTGGCAATTGGTGCTGATAGTGATTTGAAGTGGAGAAACCTTAATTGAATAACTTCCTCTTGAAAAAAGCTAAAAAAGAGTCAGAAGACGTCAAACGCCCTTTCTTCCTTTCTCTGGGATCTCCATCTAATTTTGTTTGGGCTTGCTGACCTATTTTTGTATTTTTCGCCCAGATTGTGGGCTTTGTTTGTCTGGGCCATTTGGGTCCTTATTTTTTGGGGCCTCCATTGTGGGCTGCTTTTTGGCCTGGCCTGGGCTGTGGGCATTTAGTAATTACTTTGGGCTTTTGCTTTGAACGAATTCTTATCCATCATTCAAAAAAAAAAAAAAAATATATATATATATATTCAATTACAGTTTCCCCACTTCAAAACACTATCAGCACCAATTGCCAATGTTGTTAGTTGGAGTTCGATTGAATGTACTCTTAATCAGAAGAGATCTATTAAATAATTTTAAGTGGGACAGATAGCTAGCAATTAAGCTAAGAATTTCATGCCAATTTGAAATCAAAAACAACTTCACGAGGAACTTGTTCAATTAAGCTCTCTCCACTCCAAATCACTATTGGCACCAATCACCAATATTGTCTTTCAGAATTTGAAGGAGTCTACTCTAGATAAAAAATGGTCTACTAAATCATTTAACCAAGGCAGCTAACTAGCAATTGTGCTAAGCATTTCATGCCAATTTGAAATTAGAAAACAACAAGAACTTATGCATTTAAACTCTGCCCACTCCAGATCATTGGCGGCACCAATCACCAATATCAATCCAGCGCAGAAAAACCAAATCAAGAAGATTCTACAGTGTATGATAATACATTCATCCTCAAAATTATAAATATTTATAGTATAGACATAAATGATCATAGCTTACATATTTATACTACAATACCACACGCACCTAAACACTCACAAACACAAATCAAGAAGATCAAGATCACCTACAGGGGCGCTGAACCAAACAGAAAAAAAAAAAACAGCTAAAACAAAAGCCAAAAAATATGCAGGAATGAACTTAACAAAAAAAAACAGCTGGAAACCCCAAATCGAGCTATAAACAAACCGCTCATTCATTCAAAATCTTTTAAACAAAAAAAAAAGGATAAAGAGCAAAGATCCATACAGTGGAATCCGATTTCGAACAAATCCAATTTAAAAGGGTCTAGAGCTAGGGTTTTAGCATCCCCGATTCAAGAAAACCTCCGCTTTGGGGGTCGACAGAGCGGAAAGATGATTTTGGATAGATTGAAGCTAGGGCTTTGGGGGTAGAATGGAGAAGAGAGAGATCTCAAAAAAAATAGTCGAGGAAGAAAAGAAAATGAATAAGAAGTTACCTTCGTTGAGAAGAAGAGAAAAGGAAGAAAGGGCGTTTGGCGTCGCTTCTTACTCTTTTTTAGCTTTTTCTGTGTGTGTAATGGAGGAGAAAACGAATGGATAGGAAGACTTGCCTTGTTATTGTTGTTGTTCTTAACATATAAATATGAATGGGAAAAGTTGCTTTTTTTACTTCTCACGCCTTTACTGTTCTTGACAATTACTTATTTCCCAACAACAATTTTGGGTATGTGGGGTATGTGGTATCTAGATTTAGAATTTAGGCTCATTTTGGAAAGGGACATGGATATAGATTCTAGAGACTGGATCTAACTAAAATGTGGAAATGGAAAGGGCTTTTGAGTTTTGACTTTCATTCAGCTCTTTTTTGGGTTGTGCATTTGCACTATTTTATAATTGGAAATTTTAATTGAATATTTAAGTGTTCATGAGTGATGAAAAATTTAATATTTTAAACATTAGAAACTCAATGGGAGTCAACTTTGAATTGTATTGAACTTGTGCAACGATTGACTGAAGAAGAACTAAAATTGATGAAAGTGGTTTAGTCCTGATTAATATTATTGAGTCAAAGTTGTATTTAGATCAACTAAGTCCAAGTTTTATTGGTTGAATTGTTTTTTAAGTATTAAAATCAATTTCTAACTTGATAGAGATCAAGTTCCATGTGAAACAATTCAAAAAGTGATTGAAAAAAAAAATCATGTTTAGTATCTCTTGTTTCCCTTGCTTTGATGCTTGGCCTCCCTCACCTCGTCTTTTGCAAATCCACCAATTCTTTGTTCTAGTTTGGTGTGTCGATTTGAAATGTATAAGATGTTTTATGCAGCCTCCACGATGGTTTGGATAGTTGTCATTACCATCATCGCCATCCTTCGGTGTCGTCATTTGTCGTCTTCTCATTGCTAGTGCTATTGTGCGTATGTTTGTAACCAAGTTGGAGTCATTTATCTGATAGATTTAATTGTTGTGGCAATGATTTTGTTCATTTCTGATACGGATCCTTCTACTCATGATTTCTGAATTTCATGAGTTCTGTATCTATTTGCTTATGTCTTTGATTGTGGTTCTAACCATTTAGATCATCTGGATTTGTTGAATTCATACTCTAGAATGCCGATCTTTGATTATTTCTGTTCAACTGCAATTTATTCTACACACATGGCATGTTTATTCTATTTTTAGTTTCCATGACATATGTTAGTGATTAAATTACTTCCACTCTATCAAATGACATCATCCGACTGCAACATGATCAATTAAACTCAACAGGGACCCATTTGAGTTTGAAGAGACTGTTAAGATACGTTAATTAGATTATTAAATTATAATTGATTTGATTTGATTTTAATAAGTTGTGGGAGATATTAAGATATTTCTCAATTAGAAAATTAGAATTTTTAAGATTCTCAGTTATCTTCTGAAATTATCATTTATATTTTATATATTTAGTTTTCATTCATTAAAATTATACAGCAAAAAATTCAATGTCATGACATTGTATTTCACATCTTTTAACACTTTCGAGATCAACAATGAGACCAATCATAACATGTGATGATGAATGATCACTGACAAAATCAATTAGCAATGGTGAAATTGTCGCCACTTTTGATATTTTATTTTTCATCCTTTTTACACTTCTTTTAACTTTTTTATATATTTTTTTATTCATCACCCTTGTCTCATCTTATTCCATTTAATCCTCTCTCCACCCATTGTCACCTCTTCTTTATTATTCAATTAGCAATGGCTTGATAATAGACATTCCACCTTTCATTAAAAAAAAGGACTTTTCAATTTATTTATTTTTTTCAAGTCTCTGAAGGCATTTGATTAGTAACATGTAATGCAAAAAGTGCAAGAAACGTCTGGTGTTGAAAAAATTATGGATATTTGTAATTCAACTGACTCCAGAAAGTATAATAGGTGGATAAGGGCTTTATCTTAAATCAATCTCATTAATTGTTTCTAGCCATCCAATCATGACCACAAACAAATGTTTGAGATAAAATATATTTGATAGTTTATTTTTATTTTTATTTTTTATGATGAAAGGTGTTAAGACGTCTCATCTGATTAATTATTTATAAATGTGAAAACTTCTTAATCTACAACAACATTTAATGGGGCTAATATTTGAAGAGACACTTAATACATAAAGTCTTTCTTAATTAAGGTTGAAGGAACACAATAGTGTTCTCGAGGACCTACCTAAAGTGAATTATTTTGTGTTCGATTAAAAATGTATTCCAATCAATCTTCAAAGATAAAGATATTAAAAAATATAAGTTAAGAGTAAGTTTAACATCTCCCCTTTGTACAAATCTCAAAGATTAACCAATGATATCTATTGAAATATGTGAAGTGTGTCTTTTAAAATTCAAACCACTCATTTATTTTTAAATGCAATAACACATATATTTATCTTTTTTAAATTTTATAAAGCCTGCTGGCTTATGGATACCTGATGTATCAAATGAGAGATGTACAATATTATAGATTTTTTAATCAAATAATTTTCATTTAATCTATCCAAAAATGATTTCAATAGTTTCAAAAAACATAATATATATATATATCTTTGTATTTAAAAATTAATTAACAATTTACTTTTAAAAAAAAATACTCCACATGTTCTAAACAATAGAATTTACTGTCATATTTATTACTTTTTTTTAAAAAATTTACTTATAAAAAATTTAATGTAAAAATTCTTACAAGTAATATCCAATATCCATTATCCTTAGGACACACTAGATGAGGCTATGGGCTCGAACTTGTCCTCACCTCTTACTTTCAAAGAGACAGGAGCTTACCCGTTGAATTACATTCATCTAACTGAAACTTAGATGACTTGGAAAGATATTCTCTAATATAAATTAGTTTATTCCTTTTTTTATTATCGAAATAAGATATTTGGGCATAAGACAAAGGTGGCACTTTGGTAATTGAATAGAAGAATGGTGGTACTCCAGTGGGGTGACGTAGATTTTTGGGTTGGTGAAGGCAACGTTACAGTTACCGACCATTTCGGACATAAAAAGCCATGCAGAGAGTATCCCTCAGGTGACCCTTGGGCGGTGGTTACCTCCACTTCATCGAATATTCCAAAAAAAACTCCTTGAAAATTGAAGTGTTTGATCCCTTATAGAATCGCATCCTCGAACCGTCTTTGAGCTAGGTTGAATCAGTTCAACCACTGTCAAACTCGATCAATAAATAATACAATATAAAAATATTAAATATAACATTAAATAAGATATTTTTTATAAATAAATTAATATAAATATTATAAATAATATTCAAAATCTGAAAAATATATAAAAATGGTAAAAAATATTGAATAGAAATGGTAATAAACATTTATATTTCAAATATATTAAATTTTTAATATCATTTTTGATATTTTGAAGGGAAAAATTAAAAAATAAAATAAAATAATTTTTTTGGTGAGTTGCGGTTCAAGGTTCATAGTTTATCTTCAAAATCGCATAAAACAACGATTCTAAAAAAACTGTAATATCATGGAACAAGTCTCACGTGATTACATGCATGGATAAATAAATTTATAAATTCGATATAATAAAAGTCTCTACCTTCAATCACCGTATATTTATAACCTAGACAATGAAAAAATAATAATTTATAACAATAATAAATTTAAAATAAAAATATCATAATTAAAATATTTAGATGAGAGTCAAATATTGTCAACTAAATGTCATAATCATTTTATATATATATATATATATATATATATATATATATATATATATATTAATTAAATATGTAGAAATCACATGAAATCTTAATAATTTGTTTTTAATCATAAAGACATTAATAACTTCTCAAGTTCAAATTTGAGTTCAAACTCAATTTCTAGTAACAGTGGTCGAATTCACTAGGATTCTTATCTCAGTGTTAAAGACGTTTGGTGATTTTGCTCACTAAGATCAAGTAGTTAGAAATTAATCTTTAAGTTCAATTTTGGTTCATTTGTAATTCATCATGTCTATCTTTAATTTAAATGTCTATCTTATAATTAATTTCAAAAGTATTTTAAAAAAAAAAGGAGAAAATGATTCAAATGAACATATAATGGTTAAACGGGCTAAAAAGCCCAACAGGTTATCATATGCTTCTTGCAAAGCCAGAGTCTGTTCATTTGTAAAACATGCTTATTAATTAAGCTTGAACTCGATATGTCGAACTAGTATATATGTTCAAACCTATTCATTTACGACAGATTCAACCAATTTTTGAACCATGTTTGGGGGTTGACCCAAAGTCTTTTTTTTTTACTCTTCGATTAGAAGGTTGTGGCGCCTCCAATGCTAGCAAATAAGATTTTATCCTTTCATTCCATTCTCTTGGAACCTTTTGACCAGTGATTAGCAAAATAGAGTATAGTATAATCTATTAAAATGAGAATACTTTTTTTCCCAAGTAAATTCCCCTACTTGAGAAAATTCTTAACAAAATTCCTCTCGATCCACACAGACACTAAGGCTAAAGGTAAGTGTTTATCTTTCCATTCCAATGTATTAGAATTGATATTCAGTTGTTCTGATCTTGACCATCAATTTCAATGATCTTAAATGGGATAACTGTCAACAACCTTATTTAATGGTGGATACTATAGACAAGATGCCTTTCGTGTGATGTGTTTTGTAGTGCACCACATTTCACTGTGAAAGAAAATCAGAACTGAGAGATTTCTCAAGTCTTTTTATTTAAAGAGACTGCTTTTTAAATATTATAGCGGGCTGTATATTTTTCGATGGAACACACAGAGTGCGATAAGAATATTGATTTTGTAAAATTTGAGCTCCATCACATCATAGTGGCCATAAGAATATTTTTCCTTATTGGCTTTCTAATCATCAAAACAATGGAAAACTAAAACACATCAACATCTCTTATATAAAAAACATGCCAAGGTAGAGAAGATTATGAATGAAATGAACAAACCCATCAAGCACTTGATTACAACTCTGGAGCTCAAACTGCTGAACTCCGAAATCTTTTCTAATTCTAAAGAGATGAAAAAATAATTGCTATTGTCACAACTCACGAGGATTATCACCAAACTGAACTTCAATCTGAAGTTATTTCTATACTCATGTCCATTACCTGCATTGACAAAATAAAAAATAAATCAGGAACAGCTTTTTTATGTTTATAATATACAACTATGTCGCATAGGTACAAGTGCTTGTGCTATTGTCCCACATAGATGCAAGATGTCGGGACTCAGTCCATTCAAAAGCATAGGACATAGAACCCTAAGGGGTTGGTCTGACAGTCAAGAAGCTTGGCTCATGAAGCGGGGTCTTGCCTTTGATTCACGTTCGCCACTCCCCTATAGACTTAACCAGTGTATGTGGATTGAGAGATTTACACGTGTATGTGTGATTAGTTTCACCTCCAATGTGGGGTGGAGATACCTATGTTATCAAAAAAACATAGGACACAAGATTCTGCATAATATTTAAACAAAATGAAATTTTAATTTGCTTGAAAATGAAGATAGGGTGTGAAAAGGGCAGTAATAAAAAATAATATACTAGTTACCAGATTGACTCAAAAATAATTAAGTGACAAACACACTAGTATTTTAGTTGGATTCAAAAAGGAGAAAGTTGCGATACTATTTTTAACATATTGAAAAACAATGTCATTAAGGACTTAGAAGAGTATGAGAAGTGTGAAGAATCTGACACAGAGAAGCATCCAATACAAGTGCATCATACATTTTTGAAAAGTCCCTTACAATATAGATATACAAGATACGTATAACAAGGAGACAGTTCTGTATAATGCAAAAGCCGGCTGCAACATTGGATATTACCAGTTTGACATAATCATATATTACAAGAGGTCCTTATATGTGTTTGGATGAGCCACAAATTACTAGTTTCCTGAATAGTTTGGCAAATTGGAATGGTATGCAAATTGGGTTGGGTATAACCCAAATCCAAATGATCTAATCTGAATTTGGAGCAGGTTGGGTTGGGGCGACTTGGGTTAGGGTTGAATTTTTCAACTTGAATTGAAAATTAGGTTGGGTCATATGGAGGATTGGGTTTAACAAAATCTGATCTGACCCAATACAAATTCCATGTGTTGTGTGTCTATAATAAATAATATGTTAATTAATGAAATTAGTTTTTGAAAGAGATGATTTCTAATTTGCTTGCCTATTTTATCTGTATGCTTCTTTGTTGACAATAAGAACAAGGCATTAAGACAATATTTAAAATAAATACATCATACAATCTACAACCAAATTGTGTTGTGCAGATATTACTTTTACCAATCCCCTATTAAAGTTAGTGTCGATTTGCTTGAAGCTTTCAACTTTCAACCCAACCAAGCCCAATCCAACTAGCTCCAGCACCAAAATTGGGTTGATTGGGTAGGTATGTATGTATGTATCTATATTTCTAAATTGGTGTCTTATTTCTAAACCATAGAAAAACAGAGAGAAACAAATAAAACATTCACTCTGCCAAAATAATCAGATAAGTTAGAACTTGAAGTGCCATCCAAAAACACCTTTAATGCATTGTTTGAATACTCAAATCTTGGACTTGACTCGAAATCGAGTCCAGTAACTCAGATGACTTTTTCAACTCGATTTAGAAATACTCATTTACTCGTTTGACTCAAAATTCTATCGAGTCAAGTCAATGTAACAAAATAACCGGGTTTTTTCAAGTTTTTAAACTATGATCAATACCACCTAGTTAATGACCATTATTAGAAAGAAGATGCTATTAATTGCTCTTACAAGTTACAAACATCCATGCGATGTCAGGCATCAATATTGGTACTAAATGGCAAGAAAATAGAACTAATTCAAAAAATATAAAAAGAATGGAATTCTTGGTTACCTGCATAGGAGATTGGTGGTATACATTTTTGGAGATTGGTGTGTAGTTCAGCTGTTTCCATTCTAGTTTCCCAGTTAAGATTGAACAATGGAAGTTCTTTACTTGTTACTGAAAATTCAATGCAACAATTCTTGTATTGTCTCTTCCAATAATTCTTCTAAAATGGCATCTTCAATCTCGACGCCGATGCATTCGGCATCAAACTGAAGGTCCACCCATGTTCCGGCCTTTGCCATGTCCTTTCCAATTAGCTGGTCTAGTGTGAATGGAAACTCCTGGACTAGATTCCTATCAATTCCTTTCCATACTTCTCGGACAACATGTTTAGCAGTTGGAGTTGGCCAAATATTGGGTTTGACAAGGGATACCAATGGAGAGCTTCCAAAAAATCTCTCATACACCTCCATGAGAACTTCATTTATACAATCAAATAGAAGCTTCCGATCACTTGATGATTGGGTGAAAGAGACTTCTAATTCTTCAAATAAGGATGGATGGAGTAGTTGATCTGAAGAATGACAAATTCCAATGAAATCTTCGCAGCTTAGAGCAGAGGCTTCGAGGACAGCTTTTACATACTCAAACTCGGATTCTTGATCCCTCATGCATATTCTTGGATAGATTTCGGGATCCGAAGTGCTTGTAAGAATAGAGTTGGCTTGCTCCTCAAATTGAAGTTGCCGCAGTTGCATTGGTAAATCATCTGCATTTATTGGTCAGCTGATGATTGCTTTAACCTTATTGCAAGTAAGAAATATAATTCACTTGAATGCAGAATCTAAATAGAAAATTGCATGAAGGATTTTTATCATAACAGGAATTAGGCTGAGTCAATAGGATTTTTTGTATTCTCCATATCGATCTTCCAATTGAAAAGATCCATCAACTATTCAGTTAAACCAATGATTCATTATTGGAGCAGATAGCAACAACCATTTCATCAGGCATTTTTTTTTCAAATTCCAATGGATTTACATGTTTTATTGATGAAAATTGTTTGATACAATTAGTAATATGCTCAGGCTGTGGTGCAAATCAGAAACTGCATTAGATGGGCTGTTACTTCAGTAACTTTTATAGCTCCAACAAATATTGAATTGGATACAGATGAAGAAATACAGAAATTAGAACAACTTTGGTTTTCTGATTTCTATATATCCAAAGATGACTACAGTGCATTCAAACGCACTCACAGAGAAATGGATGAAGTTTTCATTGATTCTTGTCATGAATGAGTTTTACCTAGTGAGGATGCTACACTTCTATGCCGAATGATATCTTCTTCATAGAATGGATCAAGTACAGATACGGGACTTGGCCTCTCTAGCTTTTCGCCCATGCTGTCTGGGTCTTCAATTTTACAGATGTGCAAAGGGCTTCCTGAGGGGGAAGCTGACAAGGATTCCTGTTGCTGGCTCTCTTCATACGGTTCCTATACGAATTCAAATAGGACAGGCCATGTTGTTGTCAGATTTCTTCTGCTACAATGATTTTTTTTAAGCTCATAGGACTAAGAAAAATGCAAAAAGGAACATACATATAGACTTATATGACAATTTAAAAAAAAATGTTCCATTGATATACATAGAATTATCTATGGTGGTAAAAGAAAGAGTACTTGTCACAAAATTAAAAAAAAGCGAGAAACTATAGTATGGTTTTTCACTCTTCTTAATTTTTTCAGTTATTCTTTATGTTTTGATACCACTATAAGCTATTCAGCTATAGTTTTAAGTACATCTATTTATATATGCAAAAGATGTGTAGTTATCCCAGATTCCTGGGCTCTATGAAGTCACTGGATCTGATACCCAATATTTACACCAAAACATTTGATCCTGTCCAAGTTACAAATATTATAGTTGGCCATCTGAAGTGCTTTCAAACTCCAGAAAGAATCAGTTATTTACCAGTCCAAGGCATTCAGATCTTTCCTCGCCCCCACAGTTTTCAGATACATCGGTGCTTTCATTGCGGTCAGCAATGAGTCGATCACTATCTGGTTCAATGGGAATGTCCATGAAATCATTCCCTTCCATGCATACACTGCTTTCTTCCATGTGCACCCCACCTGCAGAAATTTTTCAAGGATTTCTAGAATAAGATGCATTATAAGGATTACTTGGCTATAGCTAAAAACTGAAGACTGTTTGCTTCAAGGCATCTATTAATTTTTCTAGCAAATTCATGGCCAAAAAGAAGAATCACTTTAGATGGATTTCCATTTATCCATATTTTTTTCTTTTGCAAATAACAAATAATGCAGTTGTTTCAAATATAAATTAATGAAGATTAATGTTCTCTAAAACAGTGTTCTTTTGAAGCTCATATTGCAGCACATTAGGTTGGATTTCATTTGTCTGTAATTTTTTTCCCAAATCATTATCAGCACAATTGCCAACATTGATTTTTGGATGTAAAAATAGTAAAACTAGTGCCACCAAATGTCATTTTGGATTTTGGTGCTGATCCTAATCAATGGCAGACCATCTCTTCTGCCAAAATATTCTAACTGGTGATAATTTGGAGTACCTTCAAGATCATTCTAGGAACTTCTAAAGATTATTTTGTTGAAATAGACAAAAGAAATACTTTTTGACTCAAAATTCGTGGATGAGACTAGAAACAACTCAAGTACAAAGAATTTATAAATTGCAGATGGGAGGGACTAGAAGAAGAGGTATACCTCAAAAGACTTGTATTCAACGGGTAAAGGACAAGATACAATGTAGATTGACTAGAGAATATGACATTTGATGGGATAAAATGGAAAATTAGACTCAAAATCCGACCCCAATAGATAGGAAAATGGTTGATGATGATGATAAGAAAAAGAATACCTTTTTGACTTGTGTCACCTTCAATGCAGATGCTCTCTTGTATGTTGGTATCAGATAGAGGACCCTCCGAGAGAACCAAACTTTTGATATGCAAATTCACTTCCGCAACTTCATTCTTGTGATTGCATAATGTTGAGCTCTGCACATTCATCATTGAAGGACTAGAATTGTCTGCATTCGCTGCTTCTTCAATAAACTCTTCATTTTCACTGTCATGTTGAAAATTCTCACTTTCTGTTTGTTCAGGTAAAGAGCTGTGTTCCTCAGCCTTTCTGGGACTGGTTATTGGAGACATGTATTCAGCGAGAGAGAGGATCCTACCCAATGATTTCGGGACCTGTTTGGGCAGATACTCTCCATCTGCGCCTCCCATGTTCAACATTTCGGCAAGATGTTTCTTAGCTTCTTCATAGATAATAGCTTCTCTTTGATTTGAAGGCACAATAATTGTCGTATTTAACTGACCATCCAAATCCAAACTAGGCAAAACAACTTCATGTTTGGTGCTCAATTTACATTCTTTCTGCTTGCCTCTCTTGTCTTTCTTCTTGGTAGAAGTAGAAGGTTTAGAAGTTCTTTTCTTGCTGTCAAGCTCTTTATTTGCATCTCCTGCTTCTTGGTTCCCATATGGGATGTTATGTAGAATGCCGTCCTCAGATACCCAACGTCGCTCCTTTTTGTTTTTTCGAGTGGTACCTTTCCACTTTTTTCTAATATCTCTTAGAGAAAAATGGGATTGCGCCGAAGTGCTTGGAATGGTAGCATCTGTTGAAATTTGAATGCTTGTTGTGTGATCTGTTGGCTTCAAAACAACAATTTTGCTCAAAGCCTGAGAACCATCAGTTTCTTTCTTACCTTTACCCTTTTCCTTTCTTCTGAAAAAACTCCGTATATTTTGTCTCTGAGACTGTTTATGATTGATGATCTCCTCACACTGAGTCAAATCAAGTTTCTCTTCTTCTATTGCCTCAACTCCTTCACAGGCATTTTGTAGTTCTTTAATATATTTAACTAGAAGCGAGTTTGGATCTTGAAGTAGTTTTACGAACAACTCCTTGTTTGAATTTAAAATCTCTAACACCTCCATGAATTCCTTGGACTGGTTCAGTGGCTCATCTCTAAAAAGTTGGATTGCATCTATGAGCTTCTTAATTAGAAATGCTTCAAATGCTTGACCTTCTTTTTCTTCAAGAATTGTCTGATTCATAACTAGCTGCATTTGGGGTTTGTTGGGCTCATTACATATAATACAACTAGGCCTTTCGTGGGCAGCATCAAAAGAATCATTCCCATTAGTCTGCTCATGGTTCTGCCAACAGAATTCTTCCATTACTGGAAATCTTTCGACCGATGAATGAGGTTGCAAAACTTTTGAGGCTTCAAGGTCAGCTAATTGTTGATCATTGGCTCCTGGATGAGTCTTATTTATCTGCTGCTGTATCCTATCCAAATGCTCACCACTGTCAATAGGACTTTCCTTCTTTGAGTGTGGCATATTGGATATCTCTGTGTTTATAAATTCTTTTATTCTTGTCATTGATTCAACCCTGCCGGTTGGAAGTTCATCACCATCCTGAAGCATTTGATGTTCAAATTACTGAAATGATCATACATAAATGCATTCTTAACATTGTGTACATCATGCAAAGTTCTTTTTATGCTTATTACTCTGCACTCAGCCAAGTTTATCTGGCATAGAAACTGTGTTGGGTGCGGTGGATCACGAGGACCAGCTGACTGAAATCAGGTCATTCTACTTGATGTAGAAAACGAACAGCTGACTATATATATATTTATACTGTCCATTTTTTCCATACATGGGTGACTGTGCTTGATTGCATATAGTTATTTATATTAGCAGATGACCCTTGGGGGTACCATTCCCACACATGGCCACATGTGAAGGGCATGAAAAGATAATATTTTGGAAGCCTCTTCATTTAAATTTTTTTGCGGAACTGATAACCACTCAAAGGTTATTATGATCTCAATTATCCGAATGTGGATATTCCTCAGTTATATATAGACATATTTATATTTCTATATTCACTTTGTATACTTACTGCTAAATCAGTGGCACCTGAATTCAGGTCCTTGCTCTTACTGCCACCAATGGTTAGCAAACTATCACAGCCTTTTGAGAATCCAGCACCTGAACAAGAAAACAAGCAACTTTAAGTGTTCAGAATATGGTTTATAAAGAAGTATTATTGAAGAATTAAAGTTCTATTAAATTAACAGTTCACTTATCAGGTGAACTGTAACTGTTTTTGATATCCAGACCATTTTATTCAGCTAATAAATGCAATATCTTTATTGTTGATGCTTTTGGATGATACCCTATATCACAATCAATTGAAAATTTGAGCAAATAGATTGCTATCTCATCTGCTGTTGAGATGATACTTTTCTTACTAACACCACAAATCAGTGTTGGAAACACGCATTACTGATATTTGGAATAGGAACGCGAGATGCAATGTCCCACAAATGTCACTTTGATTTCCATGCTGCAGCCACTGCAAACATGGGATAGCGAAAAACCATATATTCTTCCAATTAAGTCAAAAGTGTTTGCTATTTGGGGAATAACCAGACAAAGTTGAAGTACTTATGAAGATCCCTGTTATCTCAATTTCAGTTTTTATAGAGCGCCCTTTTTGAGGTAACAATAGGTATATTTTGGCCAAAGAAAACTCATGTTACCTATACCATTTGTAAATGCATATTGCTTGTTCAATATGATGGTTTCCAATTGCAGGGTATCTTTAAGTTTCACGTATATTTATGCCAACGTTATAAAATAAGACTTTGGAATTCGGAACTTTTTTAGGTAGACACAAAGCGTCACTAAACTTAACTCTTGAATAGAGAGGGCAAGAAGAAAAAGACAGAAATCAATGTGAAGATCTTTAGCTGTAAAAACCACTCAAATATAAGGTTCACTTATGATGTGTTACAGAACAATCAAATTGCATTGTAATAGCAAGAGGATATCAACACCTTATGTAGGAAGCTTTGTCATTCTGAAACAGTATCTTTCAGAAAGTGCAGATAAGAGACAACATAAAACAGCTCATATTTGCTATGAAAGGTCCAAATTGCTGTTGTTAAAATGAAGGGAGCTTCATTTAAGATGAACTTCGATAATGACTGTAGAAAGATATTAGTGTGGAGTTGGGATCGTCTTCTGCACCACCATTAGCATGATGACATATCATTTTCCTTTCAAGAGTTGGAAATATGAAGGAATGCTGAATGCTGAAATCTATGTTCTGAATATTGAATGCAAAAATGGCGATGTGTCACTATCTTTTTGGTGGAGGAGATGATTTGAGCTCATAGGTCTGAGAGCAAAACTGAAAAAATGATGTTCAAGATCCTGTCTAATCAAGAATGGTCCATGGCATATACATGCATTCGAAAGTGATAGGTCCACTTTACTCATAAGGTGGGTCATGCATTTGCGAAAATGGATGGTTGGAAAGAAAATGACCAATTTACAATATCCAGCCTACATGTGTACCACTCGATAAATGGCCCTTTCTTGCATCTAGAATAGCTCTATATCATATTAATATCAATTCTATACCTGCTGCATGCCTAGAACTTCCATGCCGCCACCGATCTGAAATCAACCTTTGAGCAAATCGACCTTGACGGAAGTGAAAAGTACTAATCAAACCCCATATACAGCCTGAGTGGTCCTCATGTTGTGTGGACTGCTTATATCTACCCATCGTAGATTGAGTGTTCACCAGAAAAAAAATTCTGCTTGAAGAACCAAGTTTGCTGTCCGAACTGAATCAAACCTGCCCAAAACATGGTGAAGACACAAGTTAAGTGTATGGATAAAAAATTCTACAGCATAGAAAATGAAAATTCAATCAGTTACTGCATTAGAGGTAAAAAATCTTCTTGCGACATTATTATTAGAGGTGCCAGTACAGAGAAGAAAGGGAAATAACCAAACTAAGCCTGAACCAAACTGGAACAGGAGAACAAATAAAAAGAAAAAGGTGCAGAAATTTAAATATAAAGACAATCCTGGCTTGCTGACAGGGTCAGAAACCGAAGTAGATACATCAAGTGGAAGCTGACTCATCACGGCGGATCCACCTGCTACTTACTGTATTCTTCTTGCATCTAGAATAGTTAACTGAAGAGCTCAATCTAACAAGTTCCCGCTACTTTCTATCTTTTTTTTGATAGGCATCATCATTGGAACGGACTCTCAAGTCCCTAACAGAGAAAACATCCTTGGCCAAAGGACTCAAACCAAGTATCTTCTTCTTGTAATATTATTACATTTTAAAGATGTGAACATTTAGCTAGCCCAGACTATAAAGACTACATGCTACTGTTTCCCAAAAATTTGAAACTCAGAATGGACGAGTCCTCAAGCAAGCCTGGAAAGAACGGCAAGTTCCAGCATAATGTCTTGCACACAAGGTTCTAAAATCAGTTGAGTCCGAGTCAACTTGGCTAATATGACTCAGACTAGGTTGTAGCAATTAGGACGCAGTCTTCTTTTTTTATCAATTTTCAGTAACTTTTCAACCAGCTCCTGTGCGACTCAGCCAATATGACTACACTAAAACTCAGTCCCTAAGCAAGTCAGAGACAGATTTCAATATTTAAAACACCGCTTCAACATGAGATCCAAAAAGTTCATTGAAGGAGGGCCTTCAAATCCCATAAAAAAATTAAAAAAATGTATAAATTTCCAGCTGTAATGAATGTGCTTTTGACTGTAATAAGTTTCATTGAAGCATATGGATACAGCTCATAGAAAAGATTGGTAAGAATGAGAATTATATAATCCGTAATAAAAGTTAGATAAGAATTTGTGGGATAATTGGTTAAGACTCATTATTGTAGTCTAAAGATCAGTGAATTTAACTCCCATTAATTTCAGATAAGACAGGTAAAACAAATAATTGTATAAACACCAGCCAGTAATAGGTGTGCAATTATGTTTGTTCCTCCTGAATGGGCCCTTGGCAATGAATACAAATATAAGAAAACTGATAACCTCATAAATCCAATGTCTAAATCCAAGGGGCGTCTTAGAGGTAATTGGTGGAGGTGTTTTGTCAAAAACCATGTGTATGACATTTTCACAGTTATAGTCTGAGAAAAAAATTCTGCTGAAAATTAAAATAACGGCCAAATTTTTTTAAATTTAGGGAGAGACGTGCAAATTTGGCAAAGTTTCTGTCATATCAGAAATACTCATATTCTGATACGGCCCAAATGGGTCCAAATTTCAAACCATTTTGACAATTTCAGAATTTGGACCTAAAATTTTGGCTGAATCCCAGATAATCCAATAATTTCAAAATTTAGGAAAAGATATGCAAATTTCATGAAATTTGGGATTTATCAGAAATACCCATATTCTGATAGGGCCGGAATTCTGGGCCAAAATGGGTCCATATTCCAAAATGCAAAATTTAGGCCGAAGTTCAAAACTCTGGTCATAAGTCTCATCATGAGTGGGCCATGTTCTATTCTTGCACAGATCACGATCATCCTAAACCTCCAAATGGTGCCCAATCTGATGAAAACATCCCTGGGGATGAATTTCTCCAATCAAACGGTTAGTTTCTGATCTATGAAGTACTACAGCTATTTTGGATGGCCGCACAGCCATGATTTTTTATCAACAGCAAACTTCTTAGGACATCAGAGGTTCTCAGAGGTGATCAAATTTTCCTCTTTTTTCATTTTGATTTGTGATCCATTAATCGAAACTGAAGTCACTTGGACTCAAACCCGAGTCGACTCAATCCAGCAATTTGCTCAGTACTGGCTCAAATCAAGTCTCTGACTCAAGTGGTTGTCCCTCACAAATTCAACTGCAACTTAATTTTTTTTTTTTAAAAAAGGAAAAGAAAAGAAACTCAGGCGACTCAATAACTATTCCTCTGTTCACATTTTACCTAAGTTCCAACTTCAGTAAAAAATCGATTGTTTGGGCCGTACCCAATTTTTTTTTTTTAAAACATAAATGTCAAAAATAAAAAGTTTGTGAAATAAAAAAAATTAGCTGAAATTTTGGATTTATCAGTTTTGGGTTCTTCGCAGAAAAAGAAAGACAGTATTTTGTGAAATATGCCCATCGCCTCCTAAAATCTGACAAATTTCGGCCAAGTTCTCTTTCAAAGCATCTCACTCACTTAACAATTCTGAGTCAGAAACTGAGTCACCCCGTTTCCATTACATACAAGCGGAAAACCATCAAAGCCTATGACTGAACTATCAAAGAGCAACAAAATTGAAAATAAATAAAAAATAGTACCTGTTAGTGAGAATCCTCAGCGTTGAATAAGGCGAAGAAGAAAGGCTAAAGATCAGGGCATTCAAGAAGGATGATGAAGAAGAAGAAAAAAGGACTGCCTATTGATTCCAATCTCAAATCACACGCTCTCTAGCTTGTAAAGCAAAAGAAGTACCCAACTATTTTCTTCTTCCTTTCTTTCTCTTGTAAGAAAGGAATCCAAGCTTTTCTTTAAGCATCCGTAATTAAAAAATTATCATCCAGCTAACAATAATTCGACCTTTCACTTCTCTCACTTTCTCTCCTTCTTGTTTTAAAATCCTTCTGTTTTCAAGATTCCAATCCAAATTTCCAATTCCACTCTCTTTTTTCCAACATTAGACTCTTAAACATACGTAAATCCCATAACTTCCTTTTCAGCTATACGTGTCGCCTGAAGGATAAAAGCTTTTTGTACCCAAGGAAAAGAAAGAAAAAGAAGAAAATTCCAAACCTTTCACGTCCTTTTCCTTCTTTCTCTTTTGGAATTTCAACCAAAAAATTACATCAAATCTGCATAAACCCACGACTCTTTCACGTTTTTCTCATCAAAAGAACTAACAACTAGAAGAATGTTAAATACCCAACTGACGGCAATGTGAAAAAACTCTATGATGATAGATTTACAAAGCGTTTGTCGAAAGATGCTTCAAGAAAGTGTGAATAAAATCATGAATCCTCTCTTGTTTTCGTTGCACTAAGGAAGGATGTAGCAGCAAACTCGATTTGCGTCTTGGGTAGAATTTAGGTGGCCGCCATTAAAGACAAAAGAGAGAAAGAGGGAGAGAGAAGGTGGTGGAAATAGAATATAAACAGAGAAAGGTGAGAGGTGTTTCTTTGATGGTGGGTTTTTTTGGGTGGAAATCAGAATGCCTATTACATAGATGGGAGCATGAAAGAAGGGCCCCACAACACTTTCGGTAAAAGAAAGTTTGGCAGAAACTTTAGAAATACAGGCATTCTCCTTATGCAGATAGACGATATATCAGTGTTCACTATTATACTAATAATATCTGCTAAAACTGGAGTCAAATAAAAAATGAAATTAGATGGCAATATCTTAAATATTCGACAATAAACGGTGGGTATGGTCATGTAATGGATGATTCAATAAGTATTTGGTGCAAACTTTCGGATGACTTCATTTGGACATATATGATTGGATGAGTTTGAAAGACTTTAAGTTCTCTACAATGCTTATATAGTTTTATTTTGATTGGACAAGTGAAGTTATATTTTTTAAGATTTAAAAAATTCATTTTTAATTATTTATCTAACGGTCGAAATTTATTGGGTTAAATCAATGAACTTTAAAAGTTAAATTGGTGTCTTTTGTGGATAAATTGGTGTCTTTTGTAGATGATAGGTGTGATAGAAGTAATAGATCCATTGTGTCTATTGTAGGCCCCATAATCCAAAGTTTGCATAGAGCTCTTCCTTAAGAAAAAATTTGCATGAAGTTCTGTGTAAACTTTGGATTTTGGAGTCTATAATGGAACAAATTAATTCAATCTTCTCCTCACACCCATCTATTACCTTGAATTACATATATCATCAATTTGGTACCAATTTGACTTTGAAAGTTTATCGGTCTAACCCGATAAATTTCTACCATTAAATAAATGTGAAATATTGAAGACCTTAGAAGGATACTCTTATTCAATCGAAACGAAATTTTGTATATATCATATATAAGTCAAAGATTTTCAAAGCCACTCATTCATGTGCACAGATAAAAAAATTTGAGCCAAACATGGTGCAAACTTTTGTGGGGGAACGCCATTGTATATGAATTTTGCTATAAATTTTAATTATGGGACCATTGTTGGATCAAATGGATCCACTTCCCCTCTCACAATCTACCTATCTCCTATAAATTTCATTAGTGTCTTATTTGAGGTTAAGCTGACTTTTGAAGTCCATCAATTCAACTCCATGAATTTCTATCATTGGATAAATTTATAATTTCATTAGACTGTTTGGGGCAAACTACTTTTTTGAGAGATTGGAAAGTATACATATATACTTTTCTCTTTCTCTATAAAGAGGCAACAATCATATATTAAGTCATTTCTAATGTTGCACATCAGATCGGTTGATCTAACCCATCTTAGTTGTTGAGGAGATTTTTAAAACCTTTTTGATGATACACCTGTCATCAATCCAAATAGTTAGCCATACTTATCCTTTATAAGTGTTTTTTTTATGTCCTATTTGATATCTATTAGAATAGTATCACATGTACATTAAGATATGAAAAATAATTCAGAGTATAATTTCACTGATTTCCTTCTGTCTCAAAAGTGAGAGGTTGTGGGTTCAAACTTCCATTGCCTAATCTTGGTGTGTCATAGGGGTAGTGGGTTCACCCGTGGGAATTTTACGTAGGGTATCCCTCTATTTCTTAGACGTAAATTAAAAAAAAGACATGAAAAATAATCTTTTTAAATTCTATTTAAACTATGACGATTTAGTTTATAACTTAAGACTTTTAAATGGAGATGATTTTATCAGGTATTATTTGCATCAATACTTTCTATTTCTACTTTTATTCATGATTGAAGTGCCTTAACGTGGATTCTATATTGAAGGTGCACATTTATTGATATTCAACTCAAAATTACTTAAATATTAATATATTTTGAACATTAATTTGTGTGTACCGATATCTTTTCTTAAATGGAATGTCATTGTTAGAATTTTATTTTTTGTCTATGATTTTGCCATTAATAAATTAAGAAATGAAATGACAAAAGTTACCGATGCACAAATCAAAACCCATTTCAACATAAATATTATTTACTAAATGAAAATATAAGATTATAAGTTATAGATTAGATAAAAATTGTTCGGGGTGGTATAAGATAATAGATCTATTGAAAATGTTATTATTTCATAACTTCATATGGAGTGTGAAATGTAATCTGATTAAAATTAGTCAATAGGCTATAGTTTCTAAACATCTTAAAGTGTGTAAAATATTTTTAATTTGTAGACTTTTTAGTCTTTCAAATTATAATGCATTTATCTAATAAGGTGAATTTTTAATTCATAAATATTTTCTAATAAACATATGATCATCGTAATTGGTGGACTTTAAGACGTACGAAGAAGATCCACTTCGTTAAATAAATACAAATATTAAAATTTAGGCATATTACATTTTTTAACGCAATGGCACATTTTCAAGAGATTCTAGCAATATCTTTAGGGAATAAAATCTCTATTTTTTAGATTTTCGATTTATATATTCTTCTATTTTTGGTTTTCTTAACAATATCTTAGAAATATCAAGAAGCTACAAAAATCTACGTATTTATCTCGAGAATATATAATTTTGGAATATGAGAACTTGAGAAGTGTGCTGGCAAAGCTCTTCTTTACCACACTTGCCCAAATTGATTCGGCATTATATGAGTTTTGGAGTTTGAATTATTTTATTTCTGACTTAATTAGTATTTATTTTGAATTTGTAAACTACATATATTTCTTTCTTCATTGCAGGGAAAAGAAAATTAATTATTTTATTAGAGATGGCCAGTTTTTTTAAAATTAAATAAATGATTATTTTTTAAAAGTCATGCCTATCTCATTCTAACATCTAATTCCACAATTTTTTTTTTAATTAACGTGTAGGAAATTGTGAGATACCCAACGTAAAACCCCCACGTGTGGACCCCTACCCCTAAGGCACACGAGTTCAAACCCGTGACCTCCTCCACTTCTTAAAGGGGAGATAACCAGTTGAACTACACCCATATGGATTACAGTTTTTTCTTTTTAAGTTTATACTGAAAATTCAAGTATTTTATAGAACCTGATTAAACCCATAAATCTGATTATTTCCATAAACTCTATTTATGTTTCAGTATCAAAGTTTTTGACGTTTGAAACAATACATAAAAACTCACAAGATTTATATAGTTGAGCAGCCAACCTACTTATGTAGAGAAATTCTCTCTTTCTTATAATTAAAAAAATGATAAACAACTCCTGAAGGCCTAATATTTTTAATCTTAAACACGGGTTGACTTTGAATTTTACTTTCCACTCCTCGTATTTATATTTAAAAGAATTATATATATTAGCTCACCTCTTAATACTTAAAACGATCCTTCTTCTTAACTAACTAATTATAAATATTACTCTCTCCGTCTTAATTGAATTGTCTTATATGAATTTTCAGATTGTTTCAAAAGAGTTGTTCCATTCATATTAAAGTAGTATAAAGTGTGTTGAATAGATGATATTAGATAGAGTGCTGGCCCTATATAAAGAATTATTTAAAAAATACAAATGTTTCAAATGGAACAGCTAAAATGTGACGGAGAGAATAATAAAAATCAACATAATATGAAAACCCAAACTCATAGAAATAAATTTAAGAATTCCACATTGTAAGGGATGGGATATGGGCCACTTACATGATGTTGGGGTTATTTCAAAAAAAATTAATTTTGGCCTTTTTGGGGTTGTCTAAATTTGGTTATTCATGCAGATTGAATCTATATTACCCATGCAAAACTGAACCATTCTTAGATGGTGATTGACTGCCCCATGAAGGAGACAGTGGTCCAAAAAGAAATAATAGTGACTATCCATCCTTAGTTATTGTGTAAGAATGAAGATTAGTAAGATTGTGATTTTCATAACATTGTAACCACATAAAGGTTGTGACATTGTAACACATATTAGAATCGGTGTCAATTGTGGAAATTTAATTTTGTAACCATAAAAAAGTGTGACCTTGTAACATAAATTAGAATTTGTGTCATCGTGTCACTATAAAGTTGTTGATCCAACTAAAATTGCCAACCCACCTGCCCCATCATTTCATGTGGTTTTTGGTTTTCTTCACTGCTTAGAAATCTGAGTAGGCTCGAGTCAACTTAAAAAGTCAAAAAATAAAATAAATTCTCCCTCTTTCTTATATTAATTTATTCAAGAATGATATATTATATATTTTATTTTGCACCATCCATTCACTTGTCTACGTAGGGTCCACCAATAGTGAATATTAGTGATAACGATGAATCATTTAATAATATTTAAACTTGAATATAGAGTTTATGAATAATCATTTTGATTGGTGAATTTATGTCTTGATTTAAAAGGTCATAAAATTTTAGATACATTTAAATTATTTTTTATTTTTAAATTTTATGGCCTCAACAAATTCAAAGTATCACGAATGTTAAATTAGATTATAAAGTTGCAAGTTTGGAATTTTGTTAGATTTTAGATTTCAAATTCATTTTAGACTCGATTCTTTACTGTTGAAACCCATTGTATCTTGGTTTAGCCCAAGTTTCAATACTATTGTTCTACGGAAATATTATCATTAATAAAGTTATTAATTTGCTTTTTAATTATCAATTTGAATTGACTTGACTTAAAAACGTAAAGAGTCAATTAGGCACATAAAAAGGGCCACTTGGGCTCAGATTTTGAATTGATTGTTTCCAATTGGGTTCTCCATACTATGGTCAAAACCATTAATGGATCCACCCATCAGCCCTCTTACCGAAGGAGACTCTACTACAATAATTTAAATACCAGCTAATACAATAAATATATATTTTTTTAAAAATTATTATGAGATATTTCCATCTTATATTGGAGGTGAAATTAATTCTCGTAGATACACAAGCTACTCACAAACTCATGTATCAAATTTAAAATTAGAAGAAGTCAAATTCAAACCCTTTAAAATAATTTTAAAATCTCAAACTAAGTTAGCCGTGCGGATTTAATAAAATACATATCTGCTGTTGAATATTGATTGATATGATGCGCATTGATAAATATATATAAGTTTTGAAAAAACTGATCTATAATGGTGGATGCATATTGTATATGACCAATACATTTATATATTAGGTATGATCCAATATGTATTATTGTATTGTATTAAGAAGACGACCCATTAGCTGATATGTGTATCTAATACATTGAATTAAAGGTTTGATACACTAATTTTGAATTTTTTTTGAAAAAAATAAGATAAGATAGATCGAGAATAGAGCTACGACCAGTCTCGAAAATTAAGATAAGATGATCGAGAATAGAGCTACGACCAGTCTCGACCAAGGAACCAATTTCAAAACCCTTGTCCTAGGATCTTCCACTATGGGAAATTTTTTAGATGGCCCCTTAAGTCAATGGTTTGGATAAATGAATCGGATCCGACATATGTACTTAACCTATCATATAGACTTTTCTTCATAAGGTTATGATATGAGAGAGACAGGCAACCTACTTAGCCTACTCTATATGTTGTTTCCTTCATAGAAGATATAAGAAATGGAATCCAGTTTTGGTTTTTATCATGACTTGGTTGAGTGGTTTTTTTATGTACAGAAAAATGTCTCTGTTTCCAACTAATATGCAACAAACATCTATTCTAATCTAATTTAATAATAATATAAAGTGGAAAATTGCAAGTGCTTCCAATTTCATGTTAGATGCGGAGCATGGAAAATTAAATATCAAATATGGGAATGAAAATTTAGTTTCACTCTGGGGTGAAAAATTCAGTTTTATGATACGCGTATCGGGAATTGATTCACATTAGCAGTTACAGACCGATACATATTGTCTCTTCTACAATTTTTTTAATTATTTTTTTTCAAAAAATTATAAAAATTAAGAAAATTCCAGGCTTTATTTCTATGTAATTTATCATTATTTTGCAGCTATTTAGATATTTAAATGAGATTTTGAAGTTATGAAATGTCGAAATCGATAATTTTAAAATATTTTGAAAAATATATAGAAAAAATCCCAAAAAATCCAAAAACATGGAAAATAAAGTCTATTAATTTTTTTGCTAATCTCCTAAAGAATGAACATTTTGAGTTTTTTTTTAATCATTTTTTCAAATTTCGACTCTTAAATAATCTCAAATTCAATAATGAAATGTGAAAATCACATTGATCAGAGTCCCTATGATGAAGTTATGCCCATTGTACCAAAGGTATCCTGTTTAGCTTTACGAACAGATACGTATTAGCCGATACATCATGTATCAACCTCAATGAGGTGGGCCCGCAATAAACCGAGACCTTGCAGCTCTTTTAGGCATGTGTCACTCAATACATTTCACACTTGAAGAACGTATTTTTAAACCTTTTTAGAATTATACTTCATACGAGATTCAACCAGAAAAATGGTCGAATCACATTTTTATTTTTTTTAAATTTTGAAAATAGTTAATACTATATTGTTTCAGTCAATAATTTGATGGTATCGATTACTGATACTATGCCACATCGGCAGGAAATTTGACTATATCAATTACTACAGTAATCTTACAAACAATATAATATGTATCAACCTATACATTCACATCATTGTATATATCGACCAATATTTTTATGGTGATTATTAGAGAGAGAAATGATCGTTGATGGGCAGAAAGAAAAGCTGTACTCACTGGTACTAACTAGGCCAGAGTCATGTGCATTGTTGAACCAATCAATCTCCTTATAGTGAGTGGGCCATTTTCTTAGATAAATCTACTTTGGCATGCCATGCCTAGTCAGCTTTTTAAGATGATTTTTTTTTTACTTGGCCCCAAAGATATTGAAACTCAAGTGACATGCACATGTCTAAAGCACTCATTTCTACTGCAACTTCCCCCACCAAACCAATGATGAGAGGACTCCTTGGGCCTTCATGGTAGAAAATGCTATTTCATTAGTTGAAATTGGAGATTTTTTTTTAATAATTAGCATTACAAGGGTCTATTAGTTTTATCATATTAAATATAAAATTGTTAGATACTCTAAGGTATAATTTTATGATCAAAAACTATTTTTAAATATTAGATTTAGATATGTTTAAAGCAATAGTGAGATGATGATTAATTTTAATGTATCTTAATCTAAGACCAACAATTACTTTTTTATCTCAAATTTTTAATCTAAAAAATAGTACAGTATTTCAGATTCCGATCCACTTTATATTATGTGTCATAATATTATTATCTAAGTTAATATAACAAATTTTGTTACCTCAGCATTCTCCTCTCATGGCCCGTCTGTCTGAGAGTCTCACCCTCTCTTAGTTCTAAATCTTGTCTTTAAAGCAAAAGAAAGAATAGTAGTAGTTAGGAAAATGCCAAAACACTTCTCTAATCATGACAAAAAAGGAAATCTAAACCCCCTAAACCTAAAGCCATTAAAAATTTAATTGGCAACCGATGGATTGAAGGGTGGGTTAGACAACAACCATGCACTATAATTATTTGTTTGGTGCCTGTTTGATTAGTAAAGTCCTTTGAATTGTTGTTAGATGTAATCTCATATTTAATTAATGTAATGAAATGCATTTTATATTTTAGAGATAGAGTATATTAGAAATTATATTTTTGACCAGTAGTAAGTACTTAGTGGGTTCTTTTATCTTAAATGTAGAAATTTGAAATCAAAATGATTGTTACTGATTTTCAAAATGCGATGAGATTAATAACTATGTCACTGTCAATCTTGACAAATTCAAATTATATGTTAAAAATGATCTTTGGTAATAAATTTTGATTTTACTGTACCTTAAGACTCTATATCCACATAAAAAGGTGCACTGATCCACATTATATTATATATATAAAAATATTTTTTAATATTTCATTAAAATAACAAATTCTATCACTTTTTTACATTTTCTGATTATCAAACCAAGTATCAGACAAGTATTGGTTTGACATGTTATGGATTTGACCCCTAATTAACACTATCTTCCAACACAAGTGCAATCCACCATTCTGTGGGGCTCTCCTCAGGCAAAGATGAGATGTTGGATCAAAATCTTCTTCTTTAGTGGATGAGTTTTGCAATCATACACTTACATTCATCTGAAAAAGGTTGTATAATTTTTTCTGGAAACCAACTCTGTATAATTACTTTTTACTAAATAATTTTGAACTGCCAGGCACATTCTAATTTGAACCATTAGAATTTTAAAATGTGGATCATTAGCAAATTTTATGTCCCACATCATCAACGCTTTAGTCTTGAATACATGTGCGGTCTGGGTTTTTTTAAATTATTATTATTAGATTTTATTTGTATTCATTAGATTTGAAAAGTCATAATTTTCAAGACTATAAAGTAGGGGTCCGAATATCGGTCGATATGATTCGTATTGGCCGATAGGCCGATATTATAACCGCATCATATATTGTGATATCTGCCGATATCGATGGTTTTTGTAAAAAAAAATAAGAGACAGAAATTTATCGGCCAAGAACGTTTTTTTTCACCCCTACTTTAAAGATCAACTGTCAAAAACTCAAAATGAGGTTAATTTTAGATGAATTTTTAATCCAACACTAATATTAACTCCAAAATAAATTGCGTATGATAAAATTCACGAGAGTGGATAAATGTAGAATGAAATAATATGATTTCGAATCTCGATGGTCCTCAAATGGGGCCCAAGTGGGATCGCATGACTAAAAATATTTCTTGAGCTGTACAAGTGTAAAAAAAGGGAGTCAACCTATAGAAAATAATGCCAAATTCAATATTAATGTAACCTCCAATTAAATGAAAAAAAAAAAAAAACATTGACAATGATAATAATTTAAAATTTAATTAAGAAAATATTAAATGTATCATAAAATTATACCTTTTTTATATCCTTTGGTTAATGTCAAAAGTTACAATCAATTGTCGTTTTTAAAATTAAAAAAGATAACAATAAACTTACTTGCCACGTCATAATAAAATATAAATGATATAATTTCAGATAAAGTAAAAGATTTTCATTTATATATCCAAGTCAATAATTTGTCGTTATTATAAGGAAATGAAACTCCAAATGAAGTGTAAAGTGAGGGTCGGTAAAGAAAAACAACTCCACTGTGTTATGATTTAATGAATCATTTACTAATGAAATGTCTTCACACATTTAACAACACAGAAACATTCATGCCAATATCATTTCCATGATTCCATCTGCAAATAGTTGACTCAATAATTTTTACAATTAATTTTAAATTCATGACGTGTGGTATTTGAATAGAGTCCGTGGGTCCTACTAAATTGATGTATACACTGTGGATGATTCAATCATACAAAATAACTTTTATTTAGATAGTCAAAAGAGAGATTCAATTGAACTCTTTATTTTATTTTATTTAGATCAAGTGGCTATATATATTTAATAAACTTAATTTATCAATAATAACTTATTTAAATTGGTGATCTCATTAGATATCACTCTACTATTATATGTTATATAATTCAAAAATTAAATTATAAAAATGTGATTCGTTGTTGATTGGGACGGCAGCTTGAAGATAAGGGTTTCGATTATCTTATTCTTTTTCCAACATTAGATATGATAAGGCCTTTGTTTAAAAAATGTCTTTCTTTATAACTTTGGATGCGCCCTTTTTGGGCTTTTTTTCAAAAGATGACTTGGAATAATCAATTTCTCATGCTGTCATCAACACATTTACCACATAAATTATGTAAATTTTATTTTGGAAAATAGTAACTGCAATTCAAAATTGTAATTTTTTGGCTGTAAAAAAAAAAATATTCTAAATATAAATCAGAAGTTCTTGTCCTTCTCACATGTTAACGGTATCAAGTAAGACAATCCATCTATTCTAAAGAGTTACGTATCTGTCGATGTACTGATTGGCACGGTGTAGTGAGAACATGATATGCTACGGTTCCATTAGCCAAAATGGCTGGATATGAGTGCCTTTAATTATATAATGTTATTAAATTATAGTTATTTATATTTTATTATTATTATATTATATTTTCACATTCTATTAGAAGTAAGACTAATCCACATATATATGAAATTTTAAATAAGTTTTGTGTATCATGTAATTTTAGAGAGTTATATAAGAGATCTCTAATAGTTGTATTGTTGATATTTGTATTTTTTTATGATAGAAGGCATTCACACGACTCATCCGACTAATCTTTCAAGATATGTAAAAACCTTTCAATCTGTAAATACTGAGTAAAACTAAAGAGAGTCGTCTAAGAATAAATCGAATAAAAGACCCCGCTTCGTTAGACAGGTTTTTGTCCGTCAGGTTTAGCTCTTGTGAATTTTAACAAATTTATAAATGAAGCTACAGCAAGAAAGTGATACTAATCTTTTAAGCGAAAAACATGTGACTAAGATTTTCCCAGTAAGTAAAAACTTAGTTTTTAGAGCCAAATCCTGTTTAAAGTTTGACCACAACTTGGGTGGTTTGAATACGGTGGAGGCAAGCATGAGAATGGAATGATTCTTCATTGTCAAGGAAACGATTATTAACCATCATGAGCAAAACTCTCAATTCAAGCCCAATTAGAAGCGGAAGGCAATGGATTTTGTTTTAACTAGAACTGTGTTTAGTGCTTTATAATGATGAGTAGGTACGACTAAGAGCTAGTGGAAGCATGAATCATAGCGCAATTAGTTTAATAAGTTTTGCTAAGGTAAATTTCATAATTCAAAATTTTGGCTGGACTAAAAAAAGCCGGCAAAGTTTCAAATTTTAGCTGAAATTTGAAATATCAACTGAATTTTAGCGAGTTTTAAGCAGATAAAGATTGATTTAGGAGCTTTTGTGAAACATTACACAAATTTCGATAGTCTGGTACTCTGGTGTGCCAATATTTTTGTCAAAATTGAGCATATAATTTTACTGAAATTTCAGATTTCTAATTTTAAATATATTTAGAGTATGACATGTATGAGGTAATAATAAATATAGCTGAAATAATGGAAAAAATTTATTACCCCAGCCCAAGTCTAAAATATCAGAGTTCATCGATTTTTTTAGGTTAAGAGTTGGCTAATTCTGAACAAGAATTGGACAAGGTTCACTGTAACTCATCAAGACAACCTGACAGAATTGACGTTCAAGTATCAGATTTACGTTTTTAGGCCAGAAACACTAGCCCTATTACATTTAAGAACTCAAAGGACTCAGAAAGTCAATTTGAAATTGACTCGTATTTTGAAATTTTAAATTGAGCTAAGTCAACAAATTTTATTGAAAATTTAAAATAAATAAAAAATACACGTCTGAATTACTTGACCTGGTTAGATTTTGAGTTAAGTTTGAATATCGAAGTTTTAAGTGTTGTAAGAGAAATCTTACAATGCTATCCTGATGATTGTTTTTGTGAGAATGAGTTTATTCACAAATCATTTTGAGACTAGTTCAAGTGTTGGTGAATACCTATTTAAAAGTTTGATGAATAATGTATTAACTCGTCTTTATAGGAACTTTCATGGGTATGATAACATAAGATAATTTTATAAACTGGCATAAAAAAGCTCTTAAACTGCTGTACTATAACAAAGTGATGCAGTGATTTCTCTCTGATTTTGTTGTGTTTGATCCAGCTTTTGCTACTTCCTTTTTTTTGGCTATAACATGAAATGACTAGGGCTGCAACTTGAACGGATCGACTTTAGTTTTGGGCTAACTTAACCGACCTAAATTTGTAATTTAAGGGCCAAGACTCAAAATTCAAGCCTGTATCTTATTTACAGGACTCGAGTCTAATTTTAAATTCAAAATGCACATGCAGGTTTATCTGAGGTTGAGCCTTTTATAAGTCTTAAGAGACAGGTTGTTTGTCTTATTTGATTTACGGTTTTAATGTTGTGACCATAAAGAGTTATAGCAGTGAGTGTGATTTCAGTTCTATCCATGATCAAAATAATTATTAAAAACTCCAAACATTCAGTATAAATAAATAAAAATTAAAATAAAATACTTAGATGTAATAATTTATTCGAAAAAAACGTAGATTCCATGACCATAAAGAGTTATAGCAGTGAGTGTGATTTCAGTTCTATCCATGATCAAAATAATTATTAAAAACTCCAAACATTCAGTATAAATAAATAAAAATTAAAATAAAATACTTAGATGTAATAATTTATTCGAAAAAAACGTAGATAAAAATATGGACAACACAGGGAAGAAAATGAAATGATAATAGTGAAGGATCCAACTCAGCAAAAGAGAGGATTTTTTTTTAAAGAACATTGTAAAACCTCATTCATTTCAGCTGGTATTAGAAAACAATCTGATTTTAGAATCTTAAATTCTATTGAGGAGTTTAGCGCTGCCAAACAGCCCCAGAGATTTTATTCGTTTCTGGAAGGCCCAGAAACTATAAGAAATGGTCAATTGAGCTCAAATTCAAGCACCAAGAGTACGGAGACCCTCATTTTTTTAACTCAAATAATTAAAATTAAAAAACAATAGACTAAATCTATAATAGGATTGTCACGCCCCGACCCGACCAGTGGGCCCGGAACGCGACTAATTTTTTTTTTTTTTTTGAAAGAAAAGGTAAGTACACTAAACCACAAGCACTTTGACTGGGCCGGATCAACAGTTAGGCCCAGCGGTTACACATCAGCCCGTTGAGTGGACTCAAACATGTACCATATGCCTGCCTCCAAAAACAAGACACAAACGAACATCAACACATAACATAATCAAAATCAAACATCATCAATTAATCATAACATTGTCTCAATTGGCAACATAGCCGATTACAACGGTCAAATACAATTTAAGTACCACATCCGGTACTTAATACAAAAACAATGGTTCCAAGAACCAACAGAAAGAGATCAGGGCATTCCGCTCCGGGGGAATCCCAAAACACTGTTTTAGCTCAAACGCCCTAAGCCTGAAAGAGAGGGTCCTCCTCCTCGGGTTCATTGCCTGAAAGGTGAGTGGTGTGAGCTAATCAGCCCAGTGAAGGATAATTAACAATGCACATTAAGTAAATAGTAAAACAGGTTAGCAACAGTTCAATATCACATGCTTGATAACAGTAAGCATAATTTCAAATAAGATAATAACACCATCAGACTATCAATCACTGCCATTATCCACCGTAACGCCTGCCGACTATACTGAGACCAGTATTAAGTCCCGACACGGTCAAAATACATCCTTGCAAGCACATCTCCGGCTCTTAAACGTAGCCGATACTGACACCCTCAAGTCAGCAACTGATGACAGCATGGTCCGCCCATGGTCCAGTAGACATAAACCATCTCTCATATGACCGATATTGGTTCAATAGCCCAGGTACGTGGAAGCAGTCTTACATACACATACGGTCAACACCGTAATGTCAAATCATCATAGCACTCTTACCATAGTGCATCATATATAGGCACATGAGTGGGTTCGTCAAAACCGAAACCACTCATTGCTCAATATAACACCTGTTTACAAAATCTGCAGAGTTAAGTTCCCTCACCGTGATCGTGTGGTTTCGCGGTCTCTGTCAAACAACATATAAGTGCACGATCAATATACATACAAATACGTACACATACGTAGTATTTTGGAAATCACACGTTTTCCCACAAAATATCCAGGGTTAATGGAAATGAGTCTCCTACTTGGTTTCTATCATTTTTAAATTATCCACAAGATAATAATATAATAAACATAAGGGGCTCAGTCCAAACTCATATTGTCTTCTGGGCATTGACCAGATTGACTTATTGAGTAAGGTCTAGATCCTCGGGTCACTTCTCGGTTGTCTTCTGGATATGGACCAGAGCTGACATTTTGAGTAAGCCTCGAGGTCACTCAGTGCCCGACTATAGTGTCGGCCTGAAAGTGAATCACTCAGTTCCCGACTAGTGTCGGACTGAAAGCGTATACAATAGTATTTAGACTATAAATATTAAGAGGAAAAATGGGTTAGTACAATTTTAATTAACAGAGGGGGTATAAACTACAACAATTAATCAAACACATCAATTAAAACAGCAATCAATAATATTTTTATTCATTTAAAACTGTGTTCCTCGGATCATCACTTCGGAACAAGGGTACAGTGGTTTCGGATCATCCGAACCACCTAAAACTGAGTCACTGGCCTCGGACCTTGAGGCGTGACTTCGGATCGTCCGAAGACTGGGTCTCGGACTGTCCGAAGTCCATCCGAACAGGAAGGACAGAAAACAGAGGTCTCGGTGGGTCTGAAATGCTCGGAACGTCCGAAGACTGGGTCTCGGACCTTCCGAGAGGGTCGGTCCTTCCGAGAGGGTCGGTCCTTCCGAGCTGGGCTCGGTCCTTCCGAGCTAGGCTCGGTCCTTCCGAGCTCGGCTCGGTGCGTCCGAAAGAGGTTGGGCTCGCCTCGGCGGTCTGGGCTTCGGGTTGAATCTCGGAACGTCCGAGGGTCACAGCTCGGACCGTCCGAAGATCGGCTCTCGGACCTTCCGAGAGTCGTCTTCTCCACTGTCTGCAACTGCAGACAGTGACGGCGGAAATACACCGAAATGCGATTCCA
This sequence comes from Chimonanthus praecox, assembly GCA_022113865.1. Classification (NCBI taxonomy): domain Eukaryota; kingdom Viridiplantae; phylum Streptophyta; class Magnoliopsida; order Laurales; family Calycanthaceae; genus Chimonanthus; species Chimonanthus praecox. The sequence goes on along the minus strand of CM039090.1, from coordinate 687,864 downwards.
GAAAGGGGAGGGCTTCCCATATTCGTTTTTCACATCGGTCTGGTTTGATGGACTCCTCTGGGAGTCCTCTTTACACAGGGATTGGTTTGGAGCTCAAAAGCTCAAAGGGCCATCCGATTTTAAGGGTAGATCATCACGGGTACATGAAAACCCATGGTTTTCCTTAAAATTTTAAATCGGTTTTTCTCCATCAAAACGGGGTCAATTTTTGATTTTCTGGATTCTAAATTGGTTAGAATTTAAAAATGAATACAATGGATACCTTGGTTCGGGATCTTGGGCTAAAAATCGGGTTTTTGGAAAATCTTCCACTTAAGCTTACTGTTACTTAAAAACACAGCAGCTTAAACAATCCGTCGGCTTGGTTTTTAGCTGAAAAATAGAGGCAAAGAGAGGGAGAGGAAAGAAAGGAATTGCAAGATTTGCTGGGAGTTTCAAACGGTGATGGGAGGCTTCAATTTATAGGATTGGATTGAAGAGAGATGCCGGAACAATGCTGCAAATCAGCAGAGTCGACGATGGGACGGGACAGAGAGCTTCATCATTGGTCGGTAAGGGATGCCGGAAAACCTGCTGCCTGATGCGACGGCACACCGGGATCTCATGATGGTCGGAAATCCCGGATTTCCGGCCGAGCGGCCAGAGCACGCGCCTGCATGGCGTTGCCGATTTTTCTCTGCGGTTTGCATAACAGTCCTATGGTATTTCGAAATTTGCAGATAAGTCCTGGTTTCATCAAAAATCGATTTTTAAACTAAAGGTACTAATTTAAATACTCAAAAACTTGATCCAACCGTACAGATGGGTTGGGTTTTGAAAACTTAGGTTTCCATAAAAATTTTAGATTTTATCTCTTAATAAAAACCCTTGATTTAAACAAAAATCACATTTTTCTCATAATTACTTAATTAATCAAACGTAAAAATAACTAATTTGTAAATCTTATTTTCAGATGAAATGAAATATCTAGATCATTTTAAAATGGTCTAACACCTGATACCGTTTTCAAAATTTAACTCCTTCCCGAAAATATTTTAAATAATTAAAACTCTCTTTCGGGCGATATTTAAATATCATTTTCTGAAAAAAAAACAAATTCATTTTAAACTTAGAATGCAAATCATTCAATAAGGAGAGTATTATCAATCGATGAAAATCATCAAATCACACCAATTATGAAAATTTATACGACACACGGTAAAATTACCAAAATACCCCTCCAGCTCGACGGGCTGGATCACTGAGCTCACGGGCTCGGATTGGGTCTCGCTTGGGCTTTCCTCAAAGCCCTGACTGAAAACTCCGAGATCAACCGATTAAACACGGAAATTAAGCTAAATTACGTCTAATCCGGGGGCAGGGTATTACAAGGATTGAGTATTGTGTACGCTCAGATACAAGGGCTTCATCTATCATCCACAGGTGATATATCTAAACAGATGAAAGCATTTCTCTATTTTAAACTTAAATCTAATCTTATTTAATGTTCCTTTGGTGAATCATAATCATCAGATTTAACAAAATTGGCAAAAGTAATTGTCTAATAATTTTATTTTAATCATAAAATGTCAAGTTAGGATAACTAACGACCCGATTTTCAACAATTAATAGTTTTTATAATAGATATTCAATTGTCTAAAATTTTAATCATCAGTGTTAGAAAACTTGGGCCAAATTGTGTTGAATTTTTATTAAGAGAGAGTTTTGAGTTAGAGTTTGAGCTTATTGTATGTGTGTCTATATATTTAAAAGTTTATTCGTGAATGAAGTCATCACAAGTTTGTGAATTTCATTTCTTTTATCATTAACAATCTCTCAAAACAATAACTGTGAATTTCTAACATTGTTCGAAAATTCAGAAATCGAAATTGACTTGAAGTTCTATTGAGTTGAGAAATTCAGCTGAGTTAAAAATAAAAAAATTTATCAAACTCACCTGACTTAAAGTCTTGTTGAGTCAAATCAATTCAGACCGACTCGCTTGAGTCATTTCGAGTTTATAAACAACGGTTTCTATGTGATATATTATTCATTTGGCACAATACGTGAAAGTCTAAAAATATATTATAAAATGACAAGTAATGGACTGGAATTTTATATAGGTCATAGAACAACTCTTAAGAGACTTGGGTATCCATTTTAAATTTTAAGACTACATATTATGAGATGGGCCTAATATGATTGAATGTGATGAGTAGATGACTTTATAGATTATATAACCTAAAGGAAACTACTCAAATTTTATAGCAATCAGATTTTTAAACTTTAACCAGTCATCCTAAATAGAAAGGCCTAAGAAGTCTCTCTAAAATTTTTGTAGAGGGAGTTAGGCAAGCCATCAAAATCATAAAAAATATATTAGAAGATGCTATTCAATGGTTGAGAATGGAAAGGCTGGGCCAATCATTTAGAAACAATCTACAACTATTAGAGAATTCGCCGGTGTCTTAAACCCCCTAAATAAGACAAGCGTAGAGTTGTGAACTGGTTATTAAATCATTCAGCGTAACATTAAACAAATCATGGCCAGCGTGAAGGTCATTTCACTGCACGAATCATTCAAATAGGTTGTGTATAATATCGTCATCTTACTTTAAAGTAAATAGTACTTAATAATGCTTTTAGAATCAAAATAAATACATAGGATTTTTATTTTCTTTCTAAGATTTCGTGTTCTAAAGTAGTATAGAATTAAACAGAAAGGCTTACAAATATATAATGTATATAATAAATAATGAAACTAAAAAGAAATTCGTCCAGTTTTTCGTCATGACTTCTTGGAGACTGATCTTTGGAATCATGAAAGAAGGGAAGATCTAATGATCACTTGAACTATTTCATACATCTTTAAATTTTTTATAGCCTTTCAAATCATAGACAGTATTGATTTCAATTTAATACTTAGGACTTCTGTAGTGACACGTGTTAGTTTGTGATTGAGTGCGCTGGTATTGTGATAATTTAAATCTTCTCAACATAACGCATTTTGGGCATGTGTGCAATGCACACGTAGAAATGCAAATTCATGCAGTGTATGGGCCCAAAGTGGACAATGTTGTGCTGGGCAGTAGTGGGTCATTACAACTTCCATTATTGTTTGCATTGGTGACTCCTCTGTGTGAGGGTGTGAATCACACATGTTTGTTGTTCCCCTTTTTTTTTTCTTACGGGATTTGAATTCACAATATTTTAATACTGTTTGAAATCAATCAACACTACCTAAAGTGGCGTCATAAATGGAGATTATATTCAAACAAAGAACAGAACATTAATCAGAAAGATTAGGCAGAACCTTAATCCGATTTTACTTTTTTTATAACATGGGTATCTCCACTCTAATTTGGAAGTGAGACTAATCTCACGGATACATGAAATCAACCGCAAGTCTCATGTATCAAGTAAGCCTGAGAGGTAGAATCTAGTCAGATTTTATATATAGTGCAAGAACTTGAAACTCAGTTTCAATTCAAAATTATATCGAGTTGAGTAACTTAAATAAGTTTTTGAAATCGACGCAAAAAAATAAAAAACTCATTGAGTTGCTTAACTTGAAACCTGATTAAGTCAAGTGAATTCAGACTGATTTAGATGAGTTTTTTTCTAAGCTTTTAACTATGGTTCTATAAAACACTTGAATTTCCAGTATAAACTTAAAAAGAAAAAACTGTTGCGTGTGGATACGAGCAGTAGACTGAAAACACACGAACATAAAAATTCACCTTAAAACACTGGCAAATCTCGAACTTCGAGTGGTAAAGCTAATGGGCTTGCAAAATATAGAGCATGCTAAAGCTATTCAAAGTAACTATGAGAGAAGACAAAAGACATGTACCTCAGCAAGCATTCCAAGCATTTCCAGAATCATGTCCACGGCCTGCAGCTATGACCCAAAATGGCCTGAAAACAACATTGGATGTGGGACGAGGGCCGAGTGGTTGAAGGCATATTTCAAAAACATAAACTCATGCGTGACAAAACCGAACAAAAATTGGGTTCAGATTGGTCCAGGCTTATTTTTGGGCTCAATTATCAGGCCTCGATTTGATTCACATCGGACCAGGCCTAGGTCAAGAAAGCTTCAGGTTGGCCCAAAAGCCCAAATTTGAGTCAAAATTTATAAAAAAACGATTTTTCTTTAATGAATAGTGTATACAAATGTAAGATTTATGTAATAGATAATTGATATTTTATAAAATAATACAAACAAACCTATTTTAGACTCAAAAAGGCCCAAGCACAGATAAACTGGAATATTCATTTCAAGTTTGAAATCAAGATTGAGCCTTACAAATGCAAGTTGGTCTGTGGTCGAGTTTTAACAATTCAGGTTAATTCAGGATCAGTCCCAGAGTCAGGCCCTTAAATTACAAATCAGGCCCAAGCTTCGGCCGGTTAAAATCTCAGATCAGCCTGCCGAGTTGCAGCCCTAATATACTCAGACTCAACTAGAACACTAACCAACTCTAAGCCAGATTCACCCAATTCTTGCACAAAATCAGACTAAAAACTCTGCTCTCTTGAGTCATCATCCAGTTAATTCAACTCAGCAAGTTCAAGTGTACTCGGTTTTTAAGGTTCAAAAATAAGTCCACACGAACTCCAAATGTTCACAGACAAAATACAAGAAAAGGAAAGGACCAAAAAAGAACCCCTCAATTGTTAGTTCCAAACCCAACAAAAATCTAGCTCAAATCTAAGCCCAGCCTTTATGTATGAGCTTGTTAGGCTTGTGGCCCATGATTTTCAACTCATGAGTCATGAAACCACCACATAATCGTATAAATCTTATTCATTTATGCAGCAAAATACATACATATAGAGTTGCAAGTCAGCCCATGTTGCAATTATGGAGCCAAGCTTAGATGAGGCTCTAGCATGCCCTAAATATTTTACATCAGGCTCAAGTCCAAAATAATAGGGGCCCAAACAGGCCTTTGGGTTTCAAGGCCCCTTTCCAATTTCCCTTTGTCCTCTCATTTTACCCAGTAATAACCAAATATCGCTAGTGGGTCAGATGTGTAATTCCAAGTTCCATTTAGAGATGTGGACAGAGTGATTCATTCAACTAAATTTATATTAGGGACTTTGTCGAGTTCAGAGTTGGATCCTTAGGATTTTAAATTGAAATTTAGAATTTTTAATTAAGAAATCATAATAAATTGTTTAAGATAACTGTAGCTTAAATTAGGCTTGAGTCTAAATTCAGGCTTTTAAGTCAAGTTAGGCCTCCGTAGTCATCCGATGCCCATGGCTTGCGGGAGGCTGCGTGAATTCGGAGTTTTACCCAATGCCCTTGTATTCGGAGAGAGGTGGGGTCTTGAGGTTCTCCATCATAAAAAGTCAGGTTGGGCCCCTAAAGTGCACAGCTTGAGACTGACCCAATTTTGAATGGAACCCCATTTTCAAGCCCAAATTGAACTCAGGCCCTGGCCAAGTTGAGCCGAGTTTAAGTTTTTCTGGTTGGGCTGCGCCAGTGTAGGTCAAATCTGATCCAAATTGCCTATCTACGTAACAAGATGAAAATACATACGTATATGGCTGTCTCCGTTAATCGGATTAAACTAGGCAATATGTTTTCTCTTGGTTGGACACTTCATCCGTTAAGCTATTATACAAATGACGGAATGAGGGTATTCAAATTAGAAGTCCTGGTCATTCAAAAACAGATTGTTCTGTAAAGGTTATTCGAATGAGATTATCTCTATTAATGGATGCCATTATGACATTCCAAAAGAAAAAGTTAGGTCCAATAGAGGTTTTGAGATACAATGAGAAATTTCTATGACGGTATGAATTGGCATCATACCTTTAGTCTAAAATTATGGGATTCCAACTCACTCTTCTTCTTCTTCTTCTAGCTTTCCTCAAAATCTGCCTAGTTTCTTCCTTCGCTTCTTCTAGAAAGTGGTTCCCAGTGTCTGTAAAGCAGATAAGTGTTTTAAAAAAAAAAATTAAAAAAAATAGTATAAGTCTCATGCTGCCATCCTAATGGAAGGGATTGCAGCAGATGGAAGCATTTAAGAATGTGGGGCCTATTGATGAAGAATTTAAATCATTAGTCAATTCTTACACACATGTTGATTTCTACATCTCATCAGATTTTGTTGCCAAAAGGTCGGACTCACAGTTAAATCAAATAAGAGGGGTTCAAAAAGCTTTATAGATTTTCATGTCAAATACTTCCATTTTATCTATCCAATGGTGAATGCAATAATTTTATAAAATCTGAAAAGAAACATGCATGTAAAAGTGTGGATATGCCAGTATTTGTTGTCATCTTTACCATTAAGATGGTAGCATAGGCATAATGGTTAAGAGGATCCCACTTCAACTAAGGGGAACAGGCTTAGAGCATGTGCCTGACACTTGAATGGACTCTATAATTACCAGTCCAGACAAAGAAAAAGAGGAACCGTTGTTTGATGACATAAACTAAACCACTGCCTACTTCAAATGTTGTATTGGCTTCTGGGAGGATCACAGTGCACTCCCTCAATTGCAGGTAACACATAATTTTAATCTGCTATATCAATTTCCTTGATATCATGATCTACTTTCTGCAGTTGACATGCATTTTTATAGATTTTACCATGTCCAGATTCTTAGGTCACCATGCTACACACCAACTGCCTGGATCCCAAGTTATAGATAATCATCTAATACTGAAACTTAAGCGGCTTGAGCTGCCAGCTACCAAAGTTACCACCAAAATGCTTCAGCAGCTTCCCAATAATAACAAGGGTGAAAACCCTTTTACCGTCTTCTGACATGTTAAATCAACATTTGCAGTGAGCATGGAAACACATTTGTGTTTTCTGAGAAGGATAAATAACCAACATCAAGGCCACAGAGTAGGAACTGAATTTTTATTTGGTTACCTATTGCATTTTTCTCAAGCAAGAAGGAGAAATCATCAAACTCCTCGTCTAATTCGATGATTGATCGCCGGTTCCGTCCCTGCATCACCAGTTTTGATGTCGATATTCCACATTCTAGTCAGTATTCTGGAGGTCTTATTACATAGGCTATTTCAATATAAAGAACAATATTAAAAAACAAATGTAGCATCTCGATAATTAAAAAAAAAAAACTCTCAACCATGGAGAGCTTCTCAGGGTCAATTATGGTCCTTGCTGCTAACCAAGAGAGAGAGGATTTTATGCTTGCTTGAAATAAATTCAATGAATATGTACAGTTTGATTTTGCAAATTGTTTGATCAATAGGTAACTTAAATACTGTCAATAATTTAAACTTGTACTCTCACATCCCTGCTTAACAACATCAGCCAGATTGATCTCTTTGAACAAGTTGGCACTGTCGCTGAGGATGACTTGCTCCTCCAACAAGACCTTTGGGAGCAAAATCATCTTTTGTCCAACGTAGTCGATTTATCACTAATCTGTGGATTCAACATTGGTAATTCATCTTAGAGATTCATCACCATCAATTTGTTGATGATATTTTTTGTGAGGCAAATGAGGAAACAATTAGGAATTTTCGAGCCCTTCTCAAATGGTTTGAACTATCTTCCTCCCTTCGCATCAACTACATGAAAAGTGAAGTCTTTGGCATCAACATGGATGGTGAAAAGTTAGCCTGCTTTGCAGATTTTTTGGACTGTGTTGATCTTCCCTCCCCTCTATTTACCTGGGTCTTCCTCTTTGCATTGGTTCTCCTAGCTATTCTCTGCGGGAACCCATTATTCACAAATTCAGTAAGCGACTTACTTCATGGAGAGGAAAATATCTATCCTTCGATGGAAGAATAACCCTACTGTAATCTGTTCTTTCAGCGCTGCCAGTTTACTTCCTATCAGTCTTTAAGTGCCCCAATAAGGTTATTTGTTCTTGAAGAAAATCATGTGGGACTTCCTTTGAGGTAATCATCAAGAGGATAAGAGGAAAGATCACCATGTTAACTAGCAACAAGTTTGCGTCCCTATTGTAAGTGGGGGGCCTTTGAATGCTTCCTTTTTAGGAATTTAACACTACCCTTCTGTCTAAATGATTATGGAGAATCAAATATGATGAAAAAGCTCCATGGAAGTCTTTGTTCTTTTCCAAGTATAGCATGGGTAACTCTAGTTGGGACATAAATCCTACCCCCCGTAGAGCCTCTGGAATGTGGAGAGCTATCAGTGCTTGTGTTGACAGATTCAAGGAAGGAACCTAATTGAAAGTGGGTTGAGGTGACAAAGTTAAGTTTTAGATTAATCCTTGATTTGACTCCACCCTGCTCTCTAACCATTTTAATTCACTCTTCCACATATCTCTCTCCTTCAGGGCTCTTTTTTTTATTTCTACTCAATTGTCAGGGATCAAGTTGTATGGGTCATTTTCTTCTGTCGAAATCTAACAGCTGATGAAACGGATGACTACTAATCTTCCTCCATTTTCTAAGTTCCACATGGATCAACGTCTCGGAGGAAGATTCCTAGCTATGGTGATCAGACTCATCTTGTAACTTCTTGGTTAAGTCCTTTTATGTTTGGAATAACCGCAATGATTTGTGCCCCATGTGAACTTGTCATTTGGTCCTCAAAAGCTCCACCTCGGGCTATTATCTTCCTTTGGACAGCGGGAATGGGAAAGATCCTCACTCAAAATAATCTACGCAAGAGAGGAAGAACAATGGTCAGTGCGTGCCCTCTCTACATCCCAGTCTCTAAGGACATAGACCACATTCTCATCCATTGTCCTTTCTCCATGGTAGTTTGGAATTTTGTTTGGGACAGTTTTGAGATTTTGTGGACTATGCCTGCCTTAATTGCTCAGCTTTCCTTTGCGTGGAAGGTTGTCAACGTTTCCACTAAGTGCTCGTCTTTGTGGCGTCTTTCTCTCTTTGCCACCAAGTGTGGAGTCTTTGGTGGGAACACAATAATAGGGTTTTCAAGAACATTAGCAGAAAGTTCGCAATCTGTCAGCGGTCGGATCGTTGCCAAAAGCGCATCTTGGGCCTCCTCTCTCAATGATTTCTAGAACATTCCCATGTCTAATATCCTACATGCCTGGAAAGAGTGCATTGGATTGGCATAAAGACCATTTATAGTATTTCCTTTTTCCTGGCCTTATTGGGTGTAGTGGGTTCAAGGGCTTATCTTCATGCGTACTTCGATATATGTACTTACACCTCTGGTGCTTCTCTTTATTTATATAGTAACCATTTCAAAAACAAAAAAAAAAAAAATCAAACTTATAAAATTCCATTTATCCATTAAAACATTGTAATTGGTTCAATGTATAACGTGAAGTTCAGAAATTTGTAGATCATCCAAAATACTCGAGAGATAACTGAGTGGTTGTAAATTTGAGATAAGAATTGCAAATGGATAAAATGCATCGCACTTCTGTCAGAAGATGAGAGTACTGCATTACCTTTTCAATGAGAGATTTTTCTTCCCGTTTGGGCTCCAATCTAGCAGTTAATGTGGCTGGGTTTGATTTTAGTGACTTCAGGATTTCTGCTTTTGTCTCCGGAATCCTTGTGCTTCCTTTATAGACTTTTAGAGGCACAAATGAACTGAAACCAAGAAAAATCCAAGACAAAATGTAATGCAGATCGTTTTGGAAAATCATGCATCGTAAGAAGAGAAAGATCTGTAAACCACGGTGTGCCATACTATACAAACTATACACTATAGTGTACCGTACTAATAATCAAAGTGGCACTTCTACTGGCACAACACGCCACTGGCATGTCCAAAATTGCCCACCCTGCAGTAATCTCTTGTGGAAGTATCCAATTCAATCCCTCACCACGCGAAGTCATTTTCAAATCTCCGGCACACTGTATTTCTGAATACCTTCTCTTAAAATGCAGACATTTGTGCATGCTATTAGACGAGGATAGGTGGAATTGAAAGACCTCGTTATGGACTATGTCTGAGTTAAAAAAAAATCAGCCATTCTGAATTTTCGTTGGTTTTTGAGGGCCCACAGTTTCTAACAGTGAAAACAGTGTGCTCACGGACTTCCACTAAAAGCACGTTGATACAGGGGAATGGATGGGATTGAAAGGTCCAGTTGTTGCCCTGGCAAGCGAGCAAGATGATTAGGAGCTTAATTTTTAACTTATCAAGGGACATGGTGCTCAACGGTGTTCATCTTATACATTCGCACACACGTGCGGCACACATTTTCTACTTCCTGTTCAAAATGCATCCTATTTTGCAAATGCTTAAAATGCATCCTATTTTGCAAATGAGCATTAGGTACGCAATGCTTTTGTAACTTTCTTCAATAGTCACTAATAAAGTGTTAATTATTTGAATATCAGAGGACCCTCTTTTTAATGTGATTTGATCATCTTTTGCAATTTTAATGATCAGTGCCTTTTTGGGGCTTGCTACAAACTAATAAATAAACAGTAACACATAATGCTAAAAGGAAGCAAAGAACTTGATGGGAAAACCATTTTTCTATTTTTAAAATACCTAATGCTGAGTAGACTATGGGAAGGTGTAAGTACTAATCACTTCTGGAAACAATTGTTTAAGGCATTTGCAGAAAGTTGCTGAAAAGCGATCAGCAAATTATTGGAACTTGGCATCGTTATTCCAAACACTTTCTTTGGGTTAACCCCAACTACGGTGATCCGACAAAAGTCGAACTAATCAAGCAGAACAATAGGTCAAAGAAACAACAGATTTGGTATCATATAACGTACTTTTCCAGCAAGGATGGCTGTCTTTTGGCGGATTGAACCATACTGCAGCTTTCCCTCTACAAATTTACAAATTATGATAAGCAGTTTACTGAGAAAGATTTTTTTTCAAACATAAAATGGAATTAAACAAAAGGACATTACATCCAATTATTAGCTTTTGGGAAAAAAAGTACATGTTGGGGCTCAATAAATGGTAGCTGATGATTTTCATTAGGATGCTTCATACTGCTCACTTTCTCCTGTAAAACATTTTCAAGTAAATAACAAGAAGCACCTTGGTGAGAATATGGTGAAAGAAAAAAAATTAAAATTACAACAAGTTTACCTACTTCACAAATAAATTTTTGGATATCTAATAATTCATAAGAATACACACTATTATATATATATATATATATATTAATTAGCAATTTTATTGTCTTTAACGGAACCAATAGGTGTCAAAAACTCTAATGAGGTAGAACTGTTGGGGATTAGAAGAGCCTTGAGTTTTGTGGGCAAATTATGGTCAGGGTAAGTCGATTGTTGAAGGGGATTAGATGAATGACATTAAATGGGCAAAGGAAGGAAAAGACCACTTTGGAAATTATTTTCAGTGGTACAGGAAATTATGAAAATGGGGAAATTAAGTGGGAGCGGATATGGATCATGAAAATGTTATTTTTTGTTTTTTTACTTCTATAGTTTCTTTTTCTGCAACGTTGGTATCCCCAACCCCACATTGGAAGTGAAACTAATCCCACGAGCATGTGTAAAGCTCCCAATCCACACACACTGGTATGTCGATGAGGAGTAACTCCATGAGGAGTGGCCCAAAGGGGTTTGAGCATGATTCGAACCTAAGACCTCCCTTGATGAGGAGAGCTTCTTGACCATTAGGTCAACCCCCTCTGGGTTTCTATTGTTTCTTTGTAACAAGTATTTAGGGATGGGAGGATTGTTTTGGTGTTCTCTTTGTACTTGGACTGCAGTGTAAGGTTTCTATGTTTCCATGCTCTTGAGGGAGGAGGGTATAAGTCTTTCAGACTTTGTTCTTTGTACCTTCTTTTCTTTTTACTATATCTCTTTTTTTGACTGCTCATATATATATTCCTAGTTCTTCAGGTTCATCTGAATCATCACAATACAACAAAACCAAGATGCCACATGTCCACTGCATCTCAAACCAGCACTATTTTTTTTCAATGCCAACTTTCTTGAGGAAAGAAGAAATTCAGTTCAATATTTTCACATAATCTTATGCTTCTTGTTTGAAAAAAATAAGGGAAGAAGTAAGATCATACCACTTCCTTAGTGAAGGCATGGCAAAGTTCATTTTGGAGCTTCAACAAACGTGATTCAATTTGGCAAGGTAAAGCTGAAAACAAAGAGGCAATCTCTTCTAATTTGAATTTCTCTGATTCTTTTCTAGATTGATCAGAAATAGACTTCAGAGATCCGTCAAGTGTGGCTTTGATATCTTCCTCTCCTTTGAGCTTATATCCCATTTAGTGACAGAATAAATCATATCACTCTTTGAAATGCATAAAGAATAAATAGAAAGAAAAAAAAAGTAGATCCGGATTCTGATGTTCTTACCATCAGCTGCAATAAGCCATCGTGAGCAATGATCTTCTGTCTTATACCTTCCGCTGACCAAGGATGAAAAATGGCTACATTAATCAATTTTGTTTCTTGGATTTGTCAAACCTTTTAGATAATAGTAATGTGACTATGCAAAGAAGACCCAAACCAAATACCAAGCCACCAGACAAATTAGCAAGCATCCTATGACAGAACAAATTAAAGATATGTCACAGCATCATCCAATAAAGGCAAGATTATTACCCATTTCTAAAAAAAAAAGATTTATTGCAAGATTTTGAGGAATTTGGTGAGTATTATTTTAAGAAAGCTTTTACTTGCTGCCTATATGTTTACATTTCAGAACTCTAGTCATATCATGGTTTATTTGAATAATTCGATGCACATAGTCGTAAGTATAGGTGTGATCAAGCATCATATCATGTGGTGGCTTTTCAGAATTAAGCAAACCACTTGATTATGAATTAAATAGGAAGAGATCAAAATACAGAAGTTGCCACACATACTCTAGACAGATTACCAACGGTAACAGAAAAATGGTGAACTCAGTCACACATGGCATGCCCCATATTAGCAGGGATGTGAAAAGGCAAGTCATTTTGTGTGACAAGGTGCAATTACCGATTCATGTGCTGGAATCTTTAGAAACACCAAACCATGTCTCTAGTAATCATGACAAAATGTTTCGATCATTAACTAAGCACAGAACATGGAAATCTGTGCGAGAAAATGAGAAATACTCCTGACTTTCTGTATCAACCTTTATAGGCCCTGCTGACAGATATAAGATCCAATTAAAGTTAACGTACTTAACAGTATTTATAAGATAGTTTGCATAACGAATCACATCTTGCGACTAACAATATTAATATAACCAATTCAAAGTCAACATAGAGGATATGACTCATTATATTCCATAATAACACCATAAAGATGTCGCATTGAGAACATGGTACTTCAAGAGACACATGAATCAATAGGCACACCTTGTCAGACTCCCCTGAATCCCATTAGTCAAAAATTGACAAAATTCAAGCTCAAGTGAAGGGTCCTCCACAGAAAACATCTGACCCAATCAATGGACATCTGAGGAACTAAATCAATCTACTAGCAGAATAATGATATAGACAAAAGCTAGCTTCATTTTCCTGGATGGCAGAAAACGAAAATTCCTTCCCATCTTTAGCCCGAAGCAAAATATGATTGCATGACACACTCTTGCCAAGCAATTATTGTACTTCAGCACAACACTTAGCCACAGCAACAATTTTAGTCTGAATTAAGAAGTCTTTTTACAGTTTGCAAACAGGATTTTCTCCTTCCTATTCAATAAAATGACTCACTTTCCAGCAACACTTCTTTTACTGATTTGTTTACTTGCATGACATCACTCTGAACAGAATCTAGTATCATTCCCAGCTTGTTTAATGACGTTTCCACCAGTCCAATTCGGTGCTCAAGCTCTTCACTGACTTGACCTATTAAAAAGAAAATCAAAACTTAAGTCACACACACAAGCAATCACCGCTGTCTACTTTGTGTGCAAAGGAAACATTCATGTAGTGGCATCAAGGAAAATGGTGAGATTACATCTATGATCTGAAACAGAAGATGAATTCCATCTACGAGTAACATTGTTTGATGATCTTGACACTGGAACCAGCGACTCTTCTCTTGAGTAAGTAATTGGTGCCAAGCAAGAATTCCTCTTCAGTGAATTCTCTCTTTCTTGAGAACCAAACCTCTATTATCACAATGTTTGCAAATTAATGTAGGAAAGAAAAATTGCAACATGTGTGAAGAATTTTAATTGAGAAAAATTATGCATTTCCATAAAAAGGATGATATTGCTGAAGGTACATGCCAACTACAGCTATACAACATAATATAATTTTTCATTCAGCAAAAGCTAATAATGTATATGAATTGCAGTGTAATTTGAAATTCAAAGCCAGTCTAGGTTTTGCAACTTGGATAAAGGTGGTAGGAAAACCGAGTACAGTGGGAACTGGATTGTGCCAATGTAACATTGATTTTCTATTTATACTATAAACATTTTTGGCACAAAAAGAAACTTAGAACCAAGGGATTTTGGGAACTGTGAACTACATAGGCCTACCAGAACAAGAAAATTAAATTGAAAAGGTAAAACACATTCTGATAAATTTTTATATGCTCAGGTGTAATCACAGAGCATGCAAAAGATCTAATTCAGACATAGTTAGTACTTAGGAGGACGGGTGTAGAATAGGTAAAATGTATGAATATTAGTCGATGAAGAAAAAAAAGTGCATAAAGTACAAGTAATAGAGCTGTGTATTCTAATGTGGTGAGTAGGGTAATATAAAAATAATCGGGAATGACTGCATTAGAATTGCCTTGAAGATAACTCCAATAGGTGAGAAAATGAGGGAAGGCTGTATAAGATGGTTGGAATATGTCCATGAGTGACTGGAAACCGCTTGCGATGAAGAATTAAAAGACTAAAGAGTTGGCACTAGGAAAAGGGTAGACCTTGAAGGACAAGGTTTTTTTCCCTCTCCTTTTATTTAACACATTCACTCATCATAAAGCAGGAAATGAAGGAATTAAAGCAAGTTCGAGAATATTTTAAGTCAACCACCAAAAAAGACAAAGATGAAAGAGGTACAATCAAGTCGAAATCAGCACGTTCCTCCAAAACCTGGAAAGTTCAGAATCTTTGACTTCGTTTTCAATGATACAATTTCTTCAATAATCTGAGAACCTTTAAGGGTTTTTTTTCAGAATTTATCATCAGAATATAAGGCTGCACGAAAAGAAAGCAAAATAAAGATGATTTCAGATAGATCAACTGTCTCATCCAATAGCAGGGAAAAATCAGTGTTTTTTATTTTTATTTTCTTTGGATTAAGTTCTTCGGTTTTAGTTAAATGACACAATCTTAAATTTCAGCCAACCAAGCAAAATATATATACAGATTCACAGAAATGCTACTACTATTACAGGATCCAGAAAATCAAGATGGGATATGAGGTTTCTAACATGATCATTCACCACGATCTCATCAAGAGAATTTTGCGAGAGCTGAGACAGAGGCATTCCTTGTGACAAAGAAAGCTGCGATTGGGATCTAAACTGTGAACCCTGGCTTTTTCCAAAAACTGAAGCATCGTTTCCTGAAGAATTCACATTTGTCCTTCTACACCAGAAAAAAGACAAAGGATTACAGCAGAACAAGAAAAATGAAACAAATCCAGGTTTACTTCATGAATGCATACCTGGAGTGAGGTGGAAGGACAGAAATCGAGCTTAGATCACAGGCCTTGTTGATCTTCAGTTTCATCAACTTGTTTTCTCAGACTGAAATCTACAGAATGTGTTGAAGATGAACATTAATTTAAGAATTTCAGCAATGGATTATAGAGAATTAAAATCCAATGGACGTACCGCACATCACACATCGAAATCCTGACATAAACATAATTGATTACACAGAACTGAACTCTGATGATCTTAAACCTCATCGGAGGATCAAGATCCATAAAAAACTCAACATTCATTCGGTGACTGGCAATAATTCAGTTTTTCAAACCTTGTGAGTTAAATGGATGATTTAAAGCGGTAGAATTCACCAGCAGATTGGTGAAGAATTGCATTTCTAACATCTATACATATCTGAGGACTAACAGTTCCAAATTCGCTCAAAGTGGGAATAATCAGTTCTGAAGAAGACTATAATTTCATTAAAGAAATAAAAAACATTAGAATTCATCATCCATTTGCAGAAAACTGCATTCCATGGATGAAACTTCACTCTAAGGACTGAGAAACCCCAATTTCCTTCAAAAACGGAAGAAATAGCTTCTGATGAAGACTAGATCTTCATTTCATTAACCAAAAACCATATAATTCATCAATAGATTGCAGTAAATTGCATTTGAAGATGTAAAGTTTGTCTGTGAACCAACAGACGCAAATTTCACTTAAATCAGACGAAATTGGTTTTGAGAATGCTAGATCCTCATTCAAACAACAAGAAACTCTAGGAGTCCACCAATAGATCGCAGCGAGTTGAGTTATGGAGATCTAAATTTCACCAGATGAACAAAAATCCACAATTTCACTCAAAATTTGGAAGAAACCAGATGTGTTGAAGACTAAAACTTCATTCAAGTAGACAGAATCTCTGGAATCCATAAAAATTGCATTGAAATGAATTCCGAAGATCAAATCTCAAAATCAGAAGAAATTAATTCCGATCAATAGTGGAACTTCATTCAAGCAATAAAAAACACAATAATTAAATAACTGACTGCAGAACTACAGTGCAAAAATATTATGCTCAAAATCGGAAGAAAATTGATTCTGATGAAAACTGAAGTTCACTCAACCAAACGAAATCTCGAAATTCATTTAGGAAAAAAAGAAAAGAAAAAGTTGCATTGAGATGAATTCCAAATACCAAAACAAAAATCGGAAGGAATCTGTTCTGATGAATACCAGAACTTAATTCAAACAATAAAAAAAAATCTTATAATTTATCAACTTGATTGCAGAGAACCGCAGTCCAAAGACATTTCGCTCAAAACTGAAAGAACATCAGTTCCGGAGAATAGTAGAACGTTAATCGAGAAATCTAAAACGCCTGAGAGTCTGAAATGGATTGTAAGAGAACCGATTCAAAGGAGAAGAGGATGATGAACCTTGACTTCGTTTGATGATCGAAGGAAAATTGAAAGGAGAAATTGGAAGCCCTTAGAAGAAGAAGAAGAAGAAGAAGAAGAAGACGAAGAAGAAGATGTAGTCCTTGTTGAGGACCTCTTGATTTTCAGGAGATCAAAGGAGAAAATGAAAGGCGGGAAGTGGAAGTTCAGTTCGAGCCCTTTATATAGATGGTGGCGGCCGAGTGGCCATTGACGATATATTATTTAATCTTGACTTTCAATGATATTTCGAAAATTAATGGAATAACTTATATATTTTTATGAGAGGAATTTTGGCATGATTTTATTTTAAATAACAAAAATATATATTACAAAATGCATTGTTATTTATTGCATAAAAAATTCATTAAAGATACTTTTACCATCTAAACTAAAAATAATAAATAAAATAGAAATCCCATCAATCTCCCCGTAGATTTTGCTTTAAATACCTTAGTATTTGCTTTTACAGTGATATCAGCGATACTTGGATGTTCAGTATTGGACTATTTATTTTAACGCTTCATACTGAACTATGAAAAAATTTCGTCTAATTTTTTAA
Organism: Chimonanthus praecox; assembly: GCA_022113865.1. Classification (NCBI taxonomy): domain Eukaryota; kingdom Viridiplantae; phylum Streptophyta; class Magnoliopsida; order Laurales; family Calycanthaceae; genus Chimonanthus; species Chimonanthus praecox. The sequence continues at coordinate 670,367 of CM039090.1, read as the reverse complement.
GATGATATCTAAATTTTATTCTTTTCATCTAATCATTTTAACTTTATAATTTTGAACTACAAAAATTTAACTACTACAAGTTGTTGATTTAATAATTTATAATAAGGGGTGTAAACGGACCTGGATCCGGTCCGCAGACCGTCCGGCCCGGCTCGATAAATAAACAAACAGGATAGATCCTAAGGTCCACGGACTAGGATTCGGACTGTCCGATTATTTTTAAACGGGCCGCGGACGGTCCGCGAGCCGGTCTGAGAGAGTCTCTTTAGTCGTTTCTTACTCTCTACTTCGAAAATCAATCGAAATTTCGAATATCTCTCGGAAACCCTAAACTCCTCTTTACTCTTCTCTTTTCCTTCGCCCTATCATCTCTGTTCGGATTTCCCGACTCTGCGGGTGGAGTCTTCTCTTCTTCCCTCTCTCGTTTGGGTGGATTCCCAGTTCTATTCGTGTTCTCTCTTAAATTTATATCATAAATTTAAGAGAATTGGATGACAAGTTTTCCTTTAATTATAACATCTATGAACTGTTTAAACCATTTCATCTAAATATATAAGGTCCAACCAATAACATATAGTCTTCATAAATTCATTGGACAATCAGATACACATCTCTTTTAACCAGAGATTTTATAGGTTAATAAATACTAAATGCATCAAATAATTGTATAATATTTATGCAGAATAAATTATAGACTTTATAAGTTAATAAATACTAAATGTATTAAATAATTGTATAATATTTACGCGCACAATTTCGCACATGATAGCTCAATTGCAAATACTTTTGTTCAAGAATTAGATATTTAAAGTACAAATTTCGTAGTAATCCATGTTCATAACTTGCAAAGGATTGCATAGAAAATTAGAGAAAAAGAGGTCAAGGATCGGTATCTTGATTTGACTTTAGTTGTCATGGTTTTCACTTCCAACAACTATTTGGCGAAGACAATTTGAATCCTTGGCAAAGAGAGTTGAGAACATAGACTCACTGTATCCTCAAGATACTAATAACCTTAGGTATCTCATGAGTATCAACATGTGCATATTCTCATGATTTGATTTATATTTATAAAAATTAGAGGAAAAAAACTAAGACTTGTTATTTATTTCATGTGAAAATAAAAAATAAAGTATAATATTAATGTATAACTCAAAAGGTATTTGATCCATTACGACATTGTAATCACTTATAAACTTTAGATTAAGTCGAATTTTTTTTTTGAAATGAAATATCTAATACTTGCCATCATGCACAAGAAAATAAAACTTAATTCATATAAATCAAAAAAATTTAACAAATCTTTATAACATAAATTTATTTGGAGGAGGCCCCTTGTATTACTGTGAATTTAAAAATCACTAACTTTTGGCTAGAAAAACTGATCATTTGTGTTGTGATAATGGTCCACAGCTGTTTTTTTCTTTTATGTATATTGTAGAGGGGCAAATACCACTAAGGTACTAAGTAAAAAAAATGTTAATAAAAGAATAAATTAGACTAATAATCAATTGAATGCTAATTTCAATTGTTAGTGTAGAGGGAGCCAATAAATTGACCTAACTTGAAATAAAGTCAGTTTAATTTAGATACATGGCTTCAAACTTGAATAAGAACGACCCTAAATTTAAAGCACCATTTAAGAACTTTATTTTTTAATCTATTTATTTTAATCTATGTACCCTACTTAATTTTTAAAATCTTAGATTATTATCTCTATTTTAATAACGACATGGCTCCACAAAATTTGAAGCTCTCTTATCTTTCATTTTCTAAATTATGAAATTTAATTTTTTATAAAGTTTAAGTTCAGTTAAATTGAATAAAATGAAATTTAAATTAGACCAGATATTTGAGTTGGATAAATTGAGCCGCCAAAAACATGATCTTATCTATAATCAATTGTACTCGGACTTTGCCACCATTATCATGTCAAAACTGCTATTTTAGTAACATAATAGAAAATATATATTTTTATAATAAATTTTGTAAGTAAGTGTATCTCAGATATTGAATATAGGGTCACAGAGTACTTAAAATTAAAATTTAAAGTCTAATAATAAATTTTAATTAAGTGACTAACAATCATTTTCTTTTCAAATTTGTCTTTAAATGCTACAGTGCTACACTACTTGAGATTGAGAAAAGGGTTTTCAACTCGATAGTACCGGATCGTGATGTATTATAAAAAATCACGAGATATTAAAAATTACTAAATATTTCAATATCTAGCGAGTCGGTGTCCAGTTAAAAACAGTCGTGCTCTAGAAAATTTAGATAGTATTTGGATAAAGTTTTACAAATCCGAAACCCTCCTAAACCCCCCTGTTTTTGGTCGTTTGTCGTCTCTCCTTCTTTCCTCTCTGGAATGGCGTTTCCATCTCTTTCATTTCCTCACTTCTCTTTCCCCACCAAGCCCCATTTCCCCCTCTTCAAATCCCTACCCCATTTCCCCACACTCTACCGCAATCTCAACCGTCCATTAACCCTCCTCACTGCCATCGGCCCCGACGGCAAATACTACCCCACCCCATCAGACAACGACCCTCCAGAAGCCCCTGAAGACACCGAACATGGTGTCTCCAAATTCCAGCAAATCCACCGCCAAGCCGCTCGTGCCCGCAAAGCCCAAGAAGAGCAGTTCAAGAAAGACCAATCCATCTTCCTCTCCGCCCTAGCCACTGAAGAAGACGCCCCAGAAAACCCCACCGACGAACCTGCATCTGGCACTGACGACATCTTTGGGGAGATCGACCGCGCAATCTCCCTCAAACGCAAGGAATTCGTCAAGCAAGGCCTCTTGCCGCCGAACCCAAAAAAAGATCCCCAAATTCCCAACGAATCCATTGAAGGAATCGACGAACTGTTGCCGGAAGAAGTTGTCGATCTCGAAGAAATTAGTGAGCTTCAGGGTCTTACAGAGATGTCGGTTGAGGTGAAAGACGAGAATGCAGAGAAATACCACATTGATGACGATGAGGCAAGCAATCTAAATACAAATCGAAAAGTGAACTTGAATTTGAATAGTTCTTCATCTTTTGATATTGATTTTGATAATTATGAAAAAACTAAGACTAGAATTATAGAACCCAAGTTCAAAATGACATTGGCTGAGCTTTTGGATGAGAGTCGTGTCGTTCCCGTGTCTTTTTATGGTAATCTAGAGGTTCCAATTACTGGTATTCAACATGATTCGAGGGAAGTAGGCCCCGGTGACCTTTTTGTGTGCTGCGTGGGAATGAGAACTGACGGGCATTTGTATCTGAGTGAGGCTGATAAGAGAGGGGCCATTGCTGTTGTTGCCAGCAAAGAGATTGATATTGATGAAACATTAGGATGTAAGGCTCTGGTTATTGTAGAGGACACAAATGCAGTGCTCCCAGTGCTGGCAGCATCTTTTTATAGACATCCCTCAAAGGAGATGTCTGTGATTGGAATCACAGGCACTAATGGTAAGACAACAACAACATATCTGATGAAGGCCATGTATGAGGCAATGGCATTGCGGACAGGGATGCTGGGCACAATTGCTTATTACATCCACGGTGAGAACCGGTTGGACGATGCTCCAAACACAACCCCAGATGCCGTATTGGTCCAGAAATTGATGGCAAAGATGGTCCACAATGGGACCGAAGCTGTCATCATGGAGGCTTCTTCCCATGCACTTGCACTTGGCAGGTGTGATGAGATCGATTTTGATATTGCTGTATTCACTAATCTGACCTGGGACCATTTGGACTTCCATGGGTCTGAGGAGACGTACCGAAACGCCAAGCTGAAGTTGTTTGCGAGAATGGTTGATCCAGAACGACACCGGAAGGTTGTCAACATTGATGATCCAAATGCTCCATTCTTCATTGCAGAAGGGAACCCAGATGTGCCTTTGGTGACATACGCAATGGAAAATAAAAGTGCCAACGTCTACCCTCTGAAGTTCGAGTTGTCTCTGTTTGAGACACAGGTTTTGGTTCATACTCCACGAGGTATATTGGAAATATCATCGGGATTGCTTGGGAGACACAATATCTATAACATTCTTGCGGCCGTGGCTGTTGGGATTGCAGTTGGTGCACCACTAGAGGACATTGTTCGAGGGATTGAAGAGGTAGATAGTGTTCCGGGCAGGTGTGAATTGATTGATGAAGAGCAGGCATTTGCTGTTATTGTTGACTACGCACATACTCCCGATGCCTTGTCTAGACTCCTAGATACTGTAAAGGAGTTGGGTCCTCGGAGAATCATCACGGGTATGTGCTTAAAAAGTGGATATTTATTTATTTATTTTACTATAACAGTGCAAATGGCTGTGCTATTGTTGATGATGATGATACTGATTGAATTTTTAGTATCGTGTTTTCTTGGACATGAGTGGATTCACCATAGATGGACCTCAGCTTTTTGTTAAGATGGATTTTATTTTTAAATTTGTTTCCATTTAGTACTGTTACCTATCACACAGCCAGGTCATGTAATCATGAGTTATATACCTTGCGTGTTTATTTGCGGGTCCTCCTGTTGAATTGGTACCAGGATGACAAAACATCTCAGTTTTTATCTGGTTCTTGAAATACTTGAAATTGTCCACTGCCCAGAGCTTTTGTTTTTGTTTTTGTTTATGTAATCCTTTTCATGCCATTTGGTTGGAAGCAGGTGAGCCTTTGGGTTTGTCTGGTAATTGGATGATGTGGTGCAGTGCATTCCACCCACCTTTTTTTTGTCACTTTGGGGATTGGTCAAATCTCAGAAAAGTGGACACACTTCCTTATTCGGTTCTTCCCACCATTTTCTGCCATCTTATCACTTAAATCAAAATAATTAAAGATTTCTTTTATTTTATCTAATGCAAATTGTGAAAGAAAATTTACTTGTGTCAATACTCCATTCCAAACTCATTCTCGATGCAGCTTTACTGTAATTCAATATTGTTCTCTTTGATCATGTTTGGTGATTATGTTGTTATTGTTACCATTATCATTATTGATATTGCTGCTGACTTTTTTAGCTGCGGTCTAAATCCAGCCTAGTCAGGGATAAAGATTTAAGATTGAAATCGATGATCTTGCTTTAATATTTACTTATTTTTCCCCTCTGGTTGAAGTCTTTGGGTGTGGTGGGGAAAGAGACAGAGGAAAGCGGCCAGTGATGACAAAAATTGCCACTGACAAAAGTGATGTGACTATCTTGACATCCGACAATCCCAGATCAGAAGATCCATGTATGTGCTCTTATACTAAAATCCATGTCCCTTTGAAGTCCATTGTATCCTGTGTTTATTAATCTTGAACAAAAGGAAGGTTCAGCAAAATGGCTGGAGAATTTGAAGATCTCCAGTCCGCCAGAGCACATTGTGTGCTTCTGTGTCAGTCAAAAGTGTCCAAATCATGGGTCATTTGTTGATGGGGGGTACAAATGAAAAGAAAAAATAAAAAAGAAGAATGATGGCCCTATCTCCAATGGATATTTACCTGTTGAATGTGATCTGCTCAGTGCTTCTTATTTAACTGCCCCTATGATGACCATCGATGGGACTGTACGATCATGGGGTTCATTATAGTGTTTGAGCCACAATGGAGCTAGCATTTGGATTATGTGGGCTGAGATACATGTATGCCATGTATCCTGGTAGCAGCCATGTGTTAAGACACAGGAGTATGGAGTCAAACTATGGCAGAGTGACAAATAAGTCCTCATTTTGAGATAATTTGAATGCTGACCATCCCTATGTAACCTTTTCTCTAAAGATTATTATATTTATTTATTTTAAGGAATGCTGAAGCTGATTTCAGGATTGCTACTTTTGTTTGATGTTCATCAGTGGACATCTTGGATGACATGTTGGCTGGTGTTGGGTGGAGTATGCAAGACTACCTAAAATATGGAGAAAATGATTACTATCCTCCCCTCCCCAGTGGTCATAGGCTTTTCCTACATGATATTAGACGTGTAGCTGTGCGGGCTGCTGTGGCCATGGGTGAGGAAGGTGATATAGTTGTAAGTGTTCTATAGCCCTTTTTTAAACAATTTTTTGAACCATTTATGAATTTTGTCAGCATATAATTTTTTTATGATGTTTATTAACTCCTGTGAGAATAAATGGTGAGGATCTCTCTCTCTCTCTCCCTCTCTCTCTCTCTCTCTCTCTCTGTGTTTGGTTGGGTTGGGGGCAGGTACTGAAAGCTATGGGTTTGGGAGTGTAGCATGAATTGAACTATTATGATGCAATTGGATAATCTTTAATGTCTTACTAGTCATCATTCAGTGTCCTGAGTAAATTTAAGTGTTTCTGCATCATAATTTTGGAGACTTACATGTACGTGTATTTGAGCATTCAAGTGTTATTTGGTTATGTTACCATTCAAGACCATATATGTTATGAATAATGCCAATCTTTCCAAAACTATATGGGCCATCCCTAACTTTGTCATTCTTCCTCGATGGGAGAACTTGAATTGGAGTACCTTTCTTCTCTGCACATTCAATTGGCATCAGTTTCTGCATCCAACCTTGTTTGTGATATCGTTCCTTGTCGATCTTCATACTCAGATATTGGCTCCGAGTACCATCCCTACATAAGAGTTCACATGTTCCCCATGCTGGAAATTAATATGAAACCATTAAAACTGTCTAGAGGATAAGCAGTTTAGCACTCTTCTTGTATTTATAAGTCTATTAGATAAGCGAAATCATGACCCTTAATAATTGACTAAAGGTACATTTGCAAAATTAAAAAAAAGAGGACCAAAGGTAAAAATAGTAAAATACATGTCTTTTTTTTTCAGTTTATAGTGTAAACTAATACAATTAGTAAAATAAAACAACATTCGATCGGGTAGAAAGCTTTGCATGACCACATAAAGGCCAAATTACCAATGTTTTTTTTCCTGAAAAGGTTGTGTGCCAACCATGGTTCATTTTTAAGGTTGTATCTAGGCTTACCTTGCCTCACCAAGAGTAAGTGCATAAGCTGACAGTCCGGGCTTGGTCTTTAATTTCAATGATACTTATTTGTTGGGCATTCTCATGCTGAGGACTTCAGTACTGAGTAGTGGGCAATGTATGGCCTGCGTTTTCATTAGTATGGGTTGGGTATTGATAAGCCTTTTCATGAGTGACTTGCAAAGCCACATTGAACTGCAATAGGCTCACCTTGGTGCATGCTGAATCATAGGAATGAGGGTACTGGAATGGACCATGTGATGGGTCTGCAAAATTTCACTCTAAGTAGGGATCCTTTTCGGGACTTGCAAAATTTGATAATGTTTTCACACTTGTGAATTTGAGAATTACTTGGAGCCCAGTTGGATGCATGCCAATCACTGTATAGGAGGGGCCGAAGATCTTGATGTGAATAATGGGTGGGCAAAAATCAGATAATCATCCTTATTTGATCATTGGATTTGGTAACAAAGTTTAACACGGATAATGAGTTTTCTATTCAAAATTAAAGAAAAAGCAAGCTCAGTGGATCTGTGATGAAATTCAGAAGAAACATGCTCATAAAAGATCACAACTTAAACATAGCCCTTGATTATTATAAAAAAAATGTCTCCATAATTCATCAATTTGAAAGGCTATGGGTCTAGATGAAGTTTCCACATAAAGAGTGTGGGACCAAGTCCATACAGAAAGTACGGCTTGCTTAAGGTGACAAATTTCTTTTTTTCTTGGCTATTTTTTGGGAATCCTTTTTAGAAGTTGTAGTGTTTACCAACGTGTGTGTGAGAGGGAAAATAGTGGCATGGGATCCTTGTGGAATTGGTTTTCTTACATCTACAAATACATGTAATGCTTGGAATTCTGTTATGTTTAGATTTGTTTTTTGCAATAAAATTTGAGAGAGAGAGAGAGAGGTGTTCGACGTGGGCTCCTCATCTTTTTCTTGTATGGATTTTCTACAACCCTAGGTGTTCTTTGGTGAAACACATTTTCATCACAGTGGGCCATACCATTGCTTAAGGTTTAGATCTACATTGTTTATTCCGCATATTCTTATTTTGATTGGTTTTTTCTTGAAGGAATTTTAGATCTGAAGTTTTTATATTATTTTCATCATTCATTGAGGAAAGAGGCTGCATATTTTGATTTGATGATTTCATATCCATGGAAGCATTATTGAGGGATGTGATTTAAAATCTTCATCCAAGATTTTCATATTTATTGTACGGTTGAGATTAATTTTCTAATGATTGATTGTTGTTTATTTTTTATTGGAGATTTAGATCTATATCATCAAATTGTGAATTAGATCTATTTGGTTTGGTTATTTCTTAAAGAATAATTGTTAAATTAATTTGGATTCATCAATTGAAGAATTGATTAGATCTAATAGTTCACCATTGTATTTGATTCATTTTTATTGGTCAAATTGAATCGCACATGATTTAATGTTTAGTGACGGATAATCATGGTGATTTTGAGAATTTAAGTTGAGGATATTTCAAAATTTATTTTTGGCAACATTGCTTCAAACGAATTGTTATTTTGGGATCCCAAATTCATCACTGGTCATCAAAAATTTGGTGAGATCGGATTTTCCTCCACCAAACACTTCTATAAATGTTAGAATTAAATTAATTAAATTCGAAGGTGAATATTAATTGTACCAAGATCAAGTTAGGATGTATACTGAGTCATAGGCTAGGTTTGTGAAGGTTTTGAATTGATTGTGGGTGTCCCGTAGAAGGTCCTAAAACATTCCCATTTTGGAGGACTGGAGGTTAATTATCATCACTATCATATTCATTTATCCCAACCATCTTCTAGTGGCACTCATAATCAGATTGGACATTTTTTTCCTATAGACCAACTGCTTATCTGATACCTCTAGGATTGAAACCCGCATTTATGGAGAGGCTATTGCCAAAAAATTCTTATACCCATGGTAGGGCTTATTGAAAATTACTAGGCGCAGACAATCCATTCAAAATGTGGTTGATTTAGTAATTAGTCAAAATTAGAACATTTGTGCAGTTCATACATTAGTTCCTTTCTTCACTAACATTGTCATCATATATACTGCAGGTCGTGGCAGGTAAAGGTCATGAAACATATCAAATAGAAGGTGACAAAAAGGAGTTCTTTGATGATAGAGAAGAGTGCCGAGAGGCATTGCAGTATGTTGACGAGCTTCATCAAGCTGGAATTGACACAAGCGAGTTCCCATGGCGGTAAGTGGAGTATTTTTTTTTGAAAGGTAACTGTATTAATTAATTATAAATAAACAAGAGTGGAAGTGGGCTAGAAGTAGCCTACTGAACGCAAAATAGTACAAACCCACCCTCCCACATTACACAAAACTTGTTATAATTTCTGAAGATAAAGAAACTCCCTGACGAGCAAGGCTCTTAAGTGGAAGGTTATGCATTCTGACATGCTTTACTACCAATTTCTTATTTCAATGCATTACTGCAGGTTACCCGAAAGCCACTGATCTATTAGTTGAAGCTACCGTCTTCCTGTAAATGAAGAACTATTAGTTGAAGCTACCATCCTCCTGTAAATGAAGAACATGATCAAGTTCCTCTGTCAGGCCCATTGATGTTATGTACCAGTTAGGATTCCTTTCATCGACGGATTGAAAATTGTGAAAAGTGATGCTAGATATCTTGATTGACTACAGTTCAAAAAACAAAGACATCTTTGATTAAGCAGGAGAGGCCTTGCGCAACCTAATTATGCAACCTATCGCAGATCTTGGGTATGCATGGTATGATCTACCCAGTGTAATTAGGATATTTTGTTTTGTATTTTTCTTTTTTAAGGAAAATAATCTATGTATGTTTCTTGGTACCAGATTATAGGAACTCTAGGGTCCCAACTCATACGCTGACACAACTGTACAACTATTCCAAGCAAGCACTGGCGCGCATGTGCACACACACACAGGCTCATATATACACCCATCATGATTGGACTTGTGTACGAGTGACCTCAAAAATCCTTCATTCTTTGGCCTTCTGTTTGAGCTGTTTCCGATTTATTTGACTCGTTGTCTATTTTGTAGCTGTATACAATCATTAGTATGTCTATTTATGAATCTGGGATCATGTTGGGTCATCTCTCTTGTAAGGTTCTTCATGGCAATTAAGTTTGTAGAATTCTTCAAATTACATTGACTACATGTAATGATTTTCCCTTTTTTTTTCCCAGATGGTTTGCTAACAAAGCCAGAGATTTAGATATCAGCTGAATCCGATATTTCTGCTTGCAGGTTATTTCGAGATATCGCCCAATATTTTAATCTAGGAACATGGTTGAATAGTTATTGGAGAGAGTGAACTTGATCGAGGCTTCCCATGGTTGTGCTTGCTGAAGAACAGCAAAAGGGTAACCCTAAGGATTTTAGGTCTTTGTAACACTTTTATCCTGTAAAATGACTTCTTATTTTCTATCTGAAGATCAAATGCATCTGTTTCCTGCTTCCACGGTTGGCCATGCTCGTATTTGTTAAAATCTTATGCTTTTACTATTTGAACCTTACAAATCAATACATTTTTTACAGAAAAAGATTTGGGTATTATAATGACCATATAACTTTTGGTAATTTTTATAAGTTATATATTAGTTTTAACAAAATCTGATTTTTCCTCTATGATCCAAGTTAACTTTCAGAACATGGGCCTTATGTGTTATACAATGATCACATGTAATTATCATTTTTTTTTTTTTTTATAATCTTGAACAATATTTTATGTAAAAGGCATCAATTGTGAAAAACTTTTTTTTTTACTTCTTAAAAGTTTTTAAAACATTTTCTTTATTAGAAAATCATAGAAAAATTTACAATTTACAATGCCATTTACTATCAATGCGATTTGATATTCAAAATGATTTACAATTCAATTTTGATCTTTGGATTCCAAAATATACCTATTGTGCCTGTTATTACAGGCAACACCATTTTTTTGAAAGATATTTTATGTAACATTTCCTTTATAATGGATCTAGCAATTTGAGCCAGATGCCCCACTAATATGGTAGTCAAGGTTGTCATTAAGGTGGCTATGGACAGGTCACATCATCTAACTTAGCTTTTTGTGAGCCTCCAGCCTTAACTTTTAATGAACAAGTTGGCCATGAAGTTCACGGGAGGATATTTTGAAATTCGATTAACGTTCAACTTCATGGGATTCCGAGCTATTTTTTATAGGATTATTTTTCATGATTTAAACTCAGTATATATATATATAGAGAGGTGTACACATGTCTCCAAAAATAATTAGATAAAGTCTTTTACACGTGAGACACTTGAACACTTTCGGTCATAAAAAAAAATTTAATCTTGTATTTTGAAAATTTTATACATACATTAAGAAGTACATGTATGTGAATAATGTACTTACTGTAAGCCCAACCCAAACTACCCAAACTGCATCTTAGTTAATCTTTAGCCTTAATAATGCTCAGATTACTTAAATTAGGCCTTTTGATAATAAAAAGGCACTGCCTTCTCACGAAGTCGCAATAATTAAATAGCTATATAACAAAGACTATTTAAAAGATATTCAAGAAAGGGCATTGGAGTCCAATTGTTTAACAATAAACAAAAGTTTACAGATGCTTGTAGAATGAGTCTCATCTTTAACGTGGAGAAGGGATATCTATGTTATAAAAAATAAATGCATTATTTGTTACTTTGGACTAAACGTATCTAATTGTCAATATTATCATAATTAAATTTTGTTTAATGATAAGTTTAAACTTTAAAATGTCTAAAATATTATTTTCTTCTTAAGATTTAGATCTAAAAAAAAAATTATCCAATACTTTTGTTTCAATCTTAAAAAAAATCAGAAGTTCAGTCTTGATTTGATGAATTTCATTTTAGACAGTTTGATAATCTCTAAGGTGATTTATTTAATCATTCAATTATTTAATTATAACGTGAGTCCTCCCTCTTGAAATCTTTTGAGTTCTGTCTCATCTATTTTTTTTAGTTTACATTTTTTACTAATTATATTTATAATTATTCATGAGACCGGCGAATGGTGTCCTAAGTAATTGATAAAATCTGCTGCATGAGACCCTAAAAGAATATTATGGCTGAGCCTGTGACTGTCTATCGTGGGTTGTTAGTCAAAGGGGTGGCCCCCATTCCATTTCTGCATGCTACCAAAGAGCGTCTTTACTGAATGGACCTTGCTGTGGTGACATATCTCAGTTTTAAGTTATCATGACTCAATTTAAATTATATAATACTCAATAATAAATTAAGATTTATTATCCTATAAAATTAAATAATGATTGTCGGTTTATAAATTAAAAAAAAAAACAGTTTTATTAAAACTATATAACCAATACCCAATTTAGATTAAATAAATAGGTAATTAAAGTAGAACTTTTCATCAATTGTTCATCTATTTACTCAAATTGAATGAATAAATATATTTAAATAAAACTTCATTTCTATGATATATTATATAAATCATAATTGAATTACAAGAATCTCGTAAGAATGGAGTTTTCGTTACTAAATACTCCCTCCGTCTCATTTTAGTTGTGTCATGTGAAAAATTTGTATTTTTTAAAGAACACTCTATATAAGGCTAGAACTCCATGTGATCTCATCCATTTTCAACCCACTTTATACTACTCCAATATAAATGAGACAACTATTTTGGAACAATTCCAAAATTCATATAAAACAACTAATTTAGAACAGAGGAATTGTAAATACTAATAACCGTGTCTTATTAAGATATATTCCTTGTCCAATGAATCCAACATCTCTATTACAAAAAAAAAAATCTCATTTTCAAATTGACGTAAGGCATGACTCACAAGTCACAGTAGAAGGCACATGACAGAGACCTCTCCTTCTTTTCTTCACTCGTGCATTTGCCTCATGCCCTCATTTATTAGCTTTTCTTGGGGACTAAGTAAAAGGAAATTCAAGTAACCATTTTCTAATATTAGGTCAATGAGAAGGCACGCCCTATGTATTGTATGCCCATTTCTCTATTGCATGTGGTGGGCCTCGATGGGCTTTAATAAAGATTTTTTTTTGACAAATATTTCAATCATATTAACCATATCTATGAAAAATTGTAAATGAAAAAAATCACAAACACTTCTAAAATTTGATTCAAATTTATTAAAATTTTAAATAAAATTAGAAGAATTCCAACTTATATAATTTTTCTTGAACAATAGTTCTCCCATGGACATTTTGTGTAATCCGAAATAGGTTTTACTATATTATTTATTTTGTCCTTCGAATTAACTTCTCAAAATCTTTGAATCAACTCTCCAAACTCTTTATTATAAATGATTAGAAAGTTTCAGCAAGTTGATTTAAAGGACAAAATGAATAATATAGTAAAATTCATATTAAATTTTACAAAATATCTGTGAAATATCACTGCCCTTTTCTTCCAAAAATATAAACAATGCATTTTATCTTTCAGCCCAAATACTGGTTCATAAAAGGAAGCACAAAACAATGGACATGGGATCCTCTGATATCATGTGATGTCAAAAGCCAATTCACACGTGAGGTTTATTACTTTAGTAAATTCTATAAATTGTGGGGCCACAGAATCTCTTCTCATGGAGACAAAGTCATCGCAAAGTAAGCATGCAGACGTGGCGCTGTTGCCACCAACTGATAAAACGACAGAACATATTAATTAAGTGTTTTTCTTGTAATACCTCAAATAATATATATTATTTACATATTTAAAAGGTAGGTTATTTTTCTTTTTCTTTTTTCCAATCTCAACCTTTTAAACATCTTAGATACCCTTAATTTACCGAGAAATCCTTTGAAATATCTATCTAATGATCTTAATCATTAGATTTAATATAGTTTTATCAAACGGTTAATATTTTAAATCTCAAGATTAAAGGTTAGAATTATTAAATAAGTCTCAAATTTTGCAAGAAGAGCACTTGAAAAGACTGACAGAGTTGCAGGCATAGAATGTTTACATACCTCTCAAAAGTTTGGAGGAAGCTTCTTAGCTGTTGCATCTCACAGTATCACGTATGATTAGATAGTCTTCACATGATCGAGATAATCAATACTTATTTTTTATTCAATTGAGAGTGATGTTCGTAGGTCAAGTCAATGATGAATGTAAATTTGATATAAATTTAATTTAGAAGTGTTTATTAATCGCCCAAAATTAATGTCAGTTAATTCTGTTGATCTAAGTTTACGAGAATTCAATAAATATATTATTTTTTATTTTATTAAACAATCAATGTATTTAATAGATTTGAAAATAGAGAATATAATCTAATAGAATTAAGGTGTCAAATTTTTTTATTTTAATTTAGATATCACTAATTTGAATGGTGGTTTTGGTAGGGTGAAATCACCTTCTTGACTATACACATAAAAATATTTAAAAAAAACAAAAGAAAAATCAAAAAAAGAAAAGTAAACCACAATACAAAGATTTACTTAATTCCTTTTGGGGTGCGTCCATAAGTTCACGTCTATCCAATATACTCAAATACAATTATACAAAAAGACAAAGAAGAGATGCCTCTTGATGTAATTGTTATAGTTCTCCCGTAAAACGACTATATTTACTATCTTAAGGTTAACTATACTCAGATTGCCAGTATATTTCAGATCAACCATATGCCTCTGATTGAAGCCTAACCATCTTATCATTAGGCATGCATGATCAAAATTTGAAAAATCAGACTCCCTCTTGTATAACAGTTTTATCATTAGGTACGCATGATCAAAATTTGAAATATCAGACTCAGTGTTGAATCGACTTTGAGTAAGATTGGAAATATATACAGTCCAGCTTTGAATAGGGTGAGAAAGATCCAAGACTGAATTGATTGACTCGGACCATTCCATTCTTTCTTCTTCTGTCTATTACGCGTTGTTCCTCCAATTTAAATCTTTGAACAAGGACTCTTTTGTCTTAGTCTAGTAGTCTACAGCCAAAAACATCAACAAAGAACAAATGAGTACAGCTATTATGAAAATTGAAAAAGGATAAAAAGAAAAAAAAGCATAGATCACATACTTCTAAATTTTGATATGAATTCATTTCATTTTTCTTATAGTCTTAGAGAAAAATCAATGAAAAACTAAAATTTTGGGTGGCAATTTTGTGAATTTTTTAAGTTTTATTGGAAAAAAACTATAATTTGATGGGGCTCAAATTTCTGTCTGAAATAGACCAATTTTGTAATTCATCCAGAATTTGATTAATTTTAAACAAAATTCTTCTCCTCAAATGGCTCACATTTGGCGTAATTTTTTCTGGTCTATTAAGGGCTCAATATTTTAGCTCCCACTGATATTTAAAACCCGGTCTAAGTTGAAAGATTGCTGGATCAAATAAATTTCATTGTTTTGATAAAGTAAGAAAATTCATAATATCTAACTTCTATTTAATAGCTGGCCAAGCCGTACAAGCGTGCCTTTAAAAACAAACGAAATTGGGATGGCGCTTACACAGTGAACTACAATATTTTGAAAATAAACAATAAAATAATTACGAGGTTTTCCTACTTTTAATTTTATTTATGGTTTAATGACCCTGTCAAGTTTAAAAAGTACTTGCTGATATGAGAATTTTAAAAATAATATATATTATAAAATATATATATAAATGGCAACTTAATTTAAACTAAATAAAATTAATATTGAAAGTAAACTTTATTTGTTCAAATCGAATAAAGTAATACATATTATTAGAATAAAACTGAGTCGTGAGTGGATTATATTCAGTCAGGGTTTTCTGTAAAATAAGTAGGCAAGTTAGGCAAATTATTAGAGAATTTGTCATTTATGTATGATTCTATGTAATCTCACTCATCTTCAAATCACGAAATGGCAATTAAATATGATAATTTCTTCTCAGAGGAGAAGAGAGCATGTTTGTGGAATAATCAATTGACCATTGAAAATGAATGAGAATATTTTGAGATATCTTGAATTGGTATGCAGCACAAAATAATGAAGGGCTCTTCTCCAAACTCTACACTTTATTATTTTATCTCACGCCGTATATTAAGGAGTGGACTAGGGATTCATTTAAATTTAAAGGAATTTGAATTTACAATTTTATGATTATAATAAATATTAAATTATATTATTTTCTTGTTCTTTTTTGTCATGAGATGTCTTCATTTCATATTGATGGTGAGATTAATCTTCACGGGTGCACAGAAACACATGCAGAATCTCGAGAAGAATCAAGTAATAAAATAAAATAGAGATTATATAACTAGTACATATAAAATAGTTATACATTTATCATTTATATTCTAAAACTCAATTCTAAAAGAACTTCTAAACCCTTAACATAAAGTCCATGAAATGAAATGAGTGATTTAATCTGAAACATTTTCAAGGCTAAAAGTTTATACTTTATAAGTTCAAGTTTGACTGAAAATTTTAATTGAAAATAAATTTTATTATATAGATAAAATTTTAAAAAATCTTTCATTTAATATGATTTACATGGGTAAAACCTCAGTCAACTTCAAATCTAGGATCTACAATATGCTCAATTTTTATATAGTAAATACGGTCTAGCTATTATCAAGTTAAATTGTAAAATTAGTCTTTTTACGATAAGTTGTTAAGGCGTCTCACCTTTGAGAGATTTTATCCGATTAATCTTTAATCTTTTATGAGTTGTTCTAAATTTAATATCTATTGAAATACTATGCTCCTGTAAATTGACATAAGGTTCAACTTTGAGCTAATTTCCTCGATATCATTATATGAAAATTTCTTATTTTCACTCACTCTCGGAATTAGATTTCATCAACTATAAAGTCATGAATAGAAAAATAACATTCTTAAACAAGTTCGACATCAAGTGATGAATAGAACCAATGTATTTTTAAGGAGTTTTTAAATGATTTTATCGTTAAGAGCTTTTTCAGTGAAAACTTAGCATTCATGACACTGAACACGCGATGCAAAAAATTAATGTCGTTTCTTTATTTGCAACATGATGCCTTTGTTTTGGTAAATAAATTACATTTAAATAAAAAATATATATAAAACTAAAGAAGATAATGCAATTAAAGTTAAAATTATATTAATAGTATACTCTAATTAATTTAGATGTTTGAAATCTACAGTAAATTTACAAAATTAGACTTAGATATATTTAATAAAATAAGAGAGTAGACAAAATGTAGACAGAAGACTAGAGATGTTCTAATAAATGGAGTTAAAAGAATATAGATTACAAAGTACACAGATGAAGGGTAGATAGTATAAAATATGATCAGATGAAGAAGTCAAACTCATAAAAACACTTTTAAATTTTGATTTTAATAATAATGATATGAAAATTGAGGAAATTACACTATTTTCTTGCAATTTTTTTTTACCCTCCTCCATTAAAAAGGATTTTGTGATAAATTGAAAAAAAAAAATCACCATACTCACTTTTGGTAAAAAAGAAAATAACAAAAACATTTTATTTTCGTTTTTTAAACTTGAAAGTACTCCTACCAAAAACTATAAAATGAAATGATATTTGATTATTTAAAAGCTAGATTACTTTTAATTTTTATTATTTAAATAAAAGTGCTCAGGATATTAATTAAAATAAAAACAAGTTTAGTCTATTTTAATTTAAAAAATAGCAGAGCAAGACATGTGTTGTCTTGACGGTTTGAGCAGAGAGAATCAGAAAGGGAGACGGGATATTCCCCAGAAACTATTCTTAGTATTGTTGCATTTCTTTCTGTCGGTGGAAGCCACGAAATTTCGCACAGAAAGCGACAAAAGTCAGCGTCAAAACAGCCCTAACTCAGTACTACTAAAGTACTAAGGACCACATTAATGACTATGAATGAATCTAATGAACACTTTAGGTGATTTTAAGAAATTAAAAGAAATATTAGATACATGCAAAGTTACAATAGTCCTGTGTCTAAGTCATATTAGCTACATTAACCAAAACTTGTGAAAGAGTGAAATATGACTGAAGTTTATTGAAATTTTAGTTGATATAATTTTATTAAAAATCTGATGTTTCTGATATTTATAGTTTGGTCGATATGATATTAAAAGTTTTATCAAAAATTAAAATTAAAGAGACTTAACCATTAGAGAATTTTTGTGTGGAAGGCTTCTATTGTACCATGGCTTGATATCTTTATTAGCTTTCTAGAAATTTATCAAGGTACAAAACCTATGAAATGTCTAATTTGAAATTTAGGCAATATCAACGGCAATGATTGGTTGTATCAATCCTTCATTGAGATATTTTATATTAAAACTCAAATAAATAGTAGATATAAATAGTAGTTTGATACTGCCGACAATATTTGATCATTTTATTATATATATGTTTTACTTGATGATCACAAAAATTATACTCTCTTCGTCCCATTTTAATTGTCTCATTTGCAATATTTGTATTTTTTAAGAAACTCTCTATATAAGGCTAGCACTCATGTGATCTTATCTATTTTCAACACACTTTATACTACTCCAAAATAAATGAGGCAACTAATTTAGGACAATTTCAAAATCCATATAAGATAACTAATATGGGACAAAGGGAGTATAAAAGGATAGATGATCATAGTGGCTATCATAATGACAAAAAAATTAGGATCCAATAAATAATGTAAACTATTGATTTTTAAAATTAAAAATAAAATATTTGATAAATATTTTGACCTATCATAATTAATCAGATGGCAAAATGTATCAAATAAAAATGATAAAACATTAGATTTAAGTTTTATGATAGAACTTAACATAAAAAAGTTTCCAAACGAGGCCTTATGTCTCGGTGCCAAAAATGCTCCCGTGTTTTATAGATTCACCCTCCTATAAAAAAATACTACAACAGTATGTATTTAATTTGAAAGTGATTCATTTAGTGTTCTCTATCTCAACAAAGTTATAATGAATATTTGAAAATGTCATAAGGTACGGTGGATAGGAGAGAATTCATTTCAGTCGTGCAACATCTCCACTTCAACCCGTTTGTAGCAGGGGTTCAAAAAACGTTATCAGCCGAGATATCGATCGATAAAATTTTCTCTTCTAATTTTTTTTAACAAAAATTACCGAGATATTGGCCGATATGATGCGACTGAAACATCGACATATCGGCCGATACGAATCTTCTAGGGCTCAT
The DNA here is from genome assembly GCA_022113865.1 of Chimonanthus praecox. Lineage (NCBI taxonomy): Eukaryota > Viridiplantae > Streptophyta > Magnoliopsida > Laurales > Calycanthaceae > Chimonanthus > Chimonanthus praecox. Next base: position 651,270 of record CM039090.1, on the reverse strand, counting down.
TAGAACTCCTAAGTCATACTCTTCCTCACCCCACCCAGTGTCCCTTATGAATTTGATCCTTATCCTATTTAAACTCACTCTAAGTTAATTTTCTTGTTGGAATAAAATTCTATTAAAATTGACTTATTTTGACCATTGGTCTTTAGACTCGTAAAAATTATGCATTTTCAAATTCAATAAATTTTATTATTCTCACTCTACTCTAAAAGACACTCTCATCAACTATAGTTATCCAGTATGTGGATAGGATGAGGCCCGAACATTTTGATAATTTGATAAATAAATAAAAATGATAGAAGTGAACCCCACAACATTAGTCATTTTCACTGTTGCATACAATTCAATGGATACAATGCTCCCGACATGTATAATTAAGCTCTAGATTTTCTTTGAAAAATGTTGTGATTTAGTTGGGGACTTGAGGGTCTAGCTCGGGGACAAGCAACTCCTTTAAAGAAAGAGGGCGGGGGAGGAAAGAGATGAGGACATGAAATCCAGAGTCAAAGCTTTTAAAAGTAAAAAATAAAAATGCTTTTCTATTCCTATCTGAAGATTCCTGGAAAAGGTCGAGGAAAACTAGGGCCCGTCTTTTTATCTTAAAACCTTCGATTTCAGGTATGAATCAGACTCTCGACTCTCGAATCTCGACTCTCGAGACCCGAAGAAGATCCGCAAGCGGCACTGCGGATTTCGGAATAGACTCCGTGGATCCGAAAACGGTACTTCTGATTTCGGAATAGACTCCGACGCTGAGAGCTTTGGACTCGAATCTTATGTTCATTTCCTGCGCTTTTTAAAACAGACGGTCCGGATTTGGATGGATGAACAGCGCGATTGGTTTCTGGCGGGAGTGAAGAATCTTAATGAGTGAGGACATTCCAATCCCGATCAAACAGATTCTCTGGAGAACGAACGATTGGAATATATTGCTGAAAGGAGAGCTGGTTTTTTAGGACTGAAGTTAAGGTTGGGAAGTACTCGGACAATACCGAAGGTTGGGATTGATTTTGGAGCTGAAATCTCACGGAAGACCGACGGTTGTTGATCCATTTTGGAGCTGAAATCTCAGTGGAACACCGGCGGTTGTTGATCGACTTTGGAGCTGAAATCTCATTGGAACACCGACGGTTGTTGATCGACTTTGGAGCTGAAATCTCATTGGAACACCGACGGTTCTCATGGTTTTGGCCGTCGGAGTTTTACAAAAAGAGCAGAATCTTCCGGCAGCTGAGAAAGGTCGGATTTTTTTTACTCTTTTTTTTAAGTAAGTTTGCTTCGAATTTTTCCATGGAAATTCTACTTTGACTTAAAATAAAACTGCTTGTTTCTACGGAATGAGAAAATTACTCTCGTAAAAAATGACAGAATTTTCATTTCATAGTATAAAAATTAAACTTCGGGTATGTTGGAAACCGTACCTCTCTCTCTCTCTCTCTCTGATGATTGATTGAAAATTGGAATTGAATTTTCAGGGATTTTTTACCTCATCACTATCATCATCATAACTTGTATTTTCTTTCGATTGGTCAGTTGAATTTCCACGGATTTTATTTTCATGGATTTCACCAGCACAGTAGCAGCAGCAGCAGAATAATCCTTTTTCCTTGAAAAGTGCATAGTAAACCCAAACGAACATCTCTCTCTCTCTCTCTCTCTCTCTCTCTCTCGATTGGAATTGAAATTATACGGACTGCATTTCATGGATTTCGTACTTCGTTTTTGGGATTGACAGGAGTTGAACCACGATTACACTTTCACAGATTTCCTACATCATCATCTCAACTCTTATTTCTTTCGAGTTAGCGGTATTGAATTTCAACGGATTTCATTTTCATGGATTTTAGCAACAGCAGCAGCAGAATCTAATAAGAATTGAAATTCTACGAATTCCATCTTCATGGACTTCATACTTTTCTTAAACTGACTGTTGAGTTGAATTTCCACGGATTACATTTCATAGTTTCGTAAATCCTCATCATCAATCATAACTCGTTTATTTTCTTTCATTGACTGTCACTGAATTTCCACGGATTTCATTTTTCTTGGATTTCAGCAACAGCAGCAGCAGGAGATTCGAAAGAACTTCGTAGTGCTGAAAATTCGTATGGATACAGCAGCATGCCATCAATATCACCATATTTGAGAAGTAGTATACTCTTTCTTGATTCAGATCTTGCTCGCTTTGATTGATTGGAATTGCATTTTTCCGTGGATTTTGTTTTCAATGAATTTTGGTTCCAATTCCAGGGATTTTGGTGGTTCAATGGCTCTTGTAAGTTCGATGCCGGTTCTCGATCGGCAGCGAGTCAAATTGGGAGTAGTTGAAACAATGGAAAGACGTGCAGAGATTGAGGAGATTGTTCCGGTACAACCGACGCCGGTTCATGAACGGGTCCAACCGGGCCCTGTCCGGGAAGAGAAGATCTACGTGGCAGTGGGAAAAGAGGTGAAGGAGTACAAAAGCACGGTGGTGTGGACGTCGAGGAATGCCGGCGGCAAGAAGCTTTGCATTCTCCACGTCCATCAGCCGGCGCAGATGATTCCCATGCGTACGTTAGCATTACTTCTTTTTTTCATTTTTTTAAAATAGTTTTTCCATAGCCAATTAAATTTTTTGTTAAAAAGCTTTTTTTTTTTTTTTAACATTAAACCGAAATGAGATACAATTGTTAAAAAACTTAATATTAATATTTTAAAGCTTATTAGGCAATTCTATAAAAGTTGATTTAATTTTAGTTAGAATATTAAATTCTGGTTATTGCATACTCAATTGTTCTCTGCCCAAAAAGAATTACAGCTATCAATATTAATTTTAATTTTTTTCATTGTGGCCCTTTAATTATATGATTTTTTTTTTAATTTCTAATATAACTAACATGAGCTGAAAAAAAGGTTGATATTTATGGATATTTGATTTTTAGATTCTATCAAAAGATAAAAATTACTTGATTCAAAATTTTGGCCTTTAACGGACAAAAATCTCCACTTTCCAGCTCTTTATTTCTCAAACATATTTAAAGTTTCATGTATTACGATTTTGACTAAAATTTTGGACCTATTTTAGGCCCTTTTCTGAAATAGCTCACATTAATTTTTTGCATACTGCCTTACTAAAATTTAAAAAATTTACTTAATATAGAATTTTACCTGATTTTCCTTTTTAATAAAGGCTTTTTTTTTATTAAGGTACCCGGATGTCTTACTTGTAGTGGGACAGGGTATATTTTTTTAATCTGACTAATCCTTAAACATATGTGATCCTCCTAATATCACACATCGAATGCATAAATAAGAAGAATGTCCCGTAAGAATTAAACGTGAATCGAGTTCAAAATCTTACTTCAGGCGGGTTTCTTAAATGTCATGCCAACCCTTGAGATTTATAAAATAAAGACTTTAAATTTTAATCAGTGAGTAAAATCCATTTTTTTCTTATTAACTATTAAGGATGATCTCTCATATCAATAAATCTAGGCAAAGTTAGAAAAAAAATGTTATTAAACCAAACGAAGCTAAATGGTTGAGTTTCAATTAGGAACTTATTCAGATTTTGGTACATGTCCCACGTTATTAATTATTTTAAGTTTTTAACACTCATTGTTCCCATCATCAAATGTGTTAGTAATTATTTTAATATAATCAATAGCCTTTTCATCGAATGATATTCCTTTGTGATTTAACATTAATTATTAAGTACAGAAGTTGACCAAGACTATCCAGGCTCATTTCTTCTCACCCTTGCCATCTTTCATTAATTTAAGGATGCTGATCTAACAAGTTTTTTTTAATAATCAAACGTCCCCATCATTGTCACAATCAACTTCATTTGAATAAAAGATAAATCGCCCGTACACTGGAGTTGGCAGTATTACTGTAGCCATGGCTACACTAAATAGAGTGATATTTATTAGAAAAAAAAAAAATTTGAACATGAGATTATAAAAAACACTTAACCCACTCAATCGAGTTATGTTTTTTAAAGTTTTAAAATTTAAAGATTAAAAATTTAATTAAAAAATAATTAAAATTTAAAGAATTTAAAAAGATGACTTGACTTTTTCAATTAAAATAATTTTTGGCATTTGCCCATTAGAGCAAATAAAAAAGAAACCTCAATCTAGCTATCATTAGTACAGAAAAACAAGTATCAACCAAAAAATAAAGGGAGAAAGAATGCTCTATGCCTCTGTTGATTGATTTCCTGATTTAACATATATTCCATTAGCAATTAACTAAACAAGCCAAAAATTTCAAATGATAACTCTAAATCTCGAATACTTAGGTATATTGCTCAATTTTTGTTTTAAGGGCATTTGACATTCTACGAAGTTCAATAACAAGTTTCATTTAAACATCTTTATCTATTTTATTCAAAAAATAAAATGGTCATTTCATAGAAAGTTGCACTTCCAGTTGTCTATTTTATTTAATTTAAATAAAGTGAATAAACATTTTTATTGAAACTAGTATAATTTAAACTTGCATGTCGAACTATTTCTTTGATTTTGTTGGAATTCACTAAACCCCATTCTGTTGTCAAGTGTCATGTAATTAGAAAATGAACTTGTATGACCTCATAACTTAGTTTATGTCATCTAATTTCAAAAGGTTACTTATAAAAACTCTAATATAACATTGTCATGACTCAATTTAATTTTAATAATGTATTAATTTTGAATTAAAAACTTTACCAAAATAATTAGAGGTTGACAATATCTCAATTATGAAAAATAAGTTTGATTTAAAATTCTTATCCATTTGATTGAAGCATAAAGTTGCAAGTTGACAAGGAGCTGAGTTTCAACTCTTTAATTTACATAGTTTAAATCTGGTGACTTTTTTTATGAGATTAATTCCTTTAAATTCACAATTTAACAGCAACTTTTTTATTTTATTAAAGTTAATGAGTCCAACCTCATTATCAAATATCATGTAATGTAAATTGAGTGGGGAACGCCTCGTGACCAGAGGTTTATATCGGCCGAAAATTTCTCTCTTATTTTTTTGTAAAATCAAAACCACCAATATCAGACTATATCGTATGTCTGCCTAATTTTGTCAGGGCATGAAGCTATAGGCCTCAGTGTAGTTGAACCAGAAGCAGGCCAAATTTTTTAGAGTGGACCTGGTCCAGCCCACTATAGAAAATGTCAGCCCAAGCCCGTTTTGGGAGGTTGCGTTAGGCTCGTATCAACCTAGCTCAATTGCACAGTACAGACTAAGATGCCACACATTCACATCAAATAGTTCCCGACTGAACTAATGAAGCAATGTGTCAACCTCCAACAGTGGGGGAAAGTTTACACTTTTACAAGCACTGCCAATCCAACGACCAAAACATTCCGATCAAGGGGTCGCCAACTCCCCATGTTAAGCTAGAGGATACACTAAAAACTGTTGATGAATATTTAAATTCAAAATATACAAAACTCAGCATTTTGGGCTCTTAATGAGCTAAAACATTTTGACCAAAATTTTGGTTTAGTTCAGATTACCAGTATTTCTCATAAATGTTGAAATTTTTCAAAATCTCAGTCCCTCAAAAACCCAATAAAGTTTGACTGGTATTTTGATTTTCTACCAAAATTTAATGTTCAGTTGCTAATTATTGTTATTGCATGTTTTATGATGATATTGATTGGATAGGAAACTAGGATCGTAATAGAAGAAAATATTTATGAAGCAACCAGGTATTTTTAGTTAGAGAAAGCTTTTCCCAGGAGTATGGCATGGATTTACTTCAGCCCTTAGCATCTGGTACTCGAACATTGGCTCGGGGCATTTTCTCTACCCCTTCTTACCTTGCTCTGAAAAAGCAAAGTCACTTTGTGTTCTTGAACTGATAACCATCTTTCGGCTAACCTAGCCTCCTCCATCCCTCGGGACCAATAAGGGGTAATATAGGAATATTCACTTGTTGTCCATCGACTACGCCTTTCGGCCTGATCTTAGGCCCTGACTCACCCTCCATGGACGAACCTTGCGGAGGAACCCTTAGGTTTTTGGGGCATTAGATTCTCACCAATGTTTGTGTTACTCAAGCCGATATTCTCGCTTTCAACAACCAATGCTTCTTTGTATTTGTAAATATTCTTGAATTGGATAAGTCCATGCTTGAATGATATAAACGGACCAATTGTCAGCATTTGATTGGGTTGCTCCCTAGAGTCTCTCTCTAGTGCAACTTGCAATGGAACCCCATTTGAAGCCCAGTACATAAAACATTTGGTTCATGTTGGATCCGTAATAGATCCAAGTGAAGATTTGGATTCTACACACATGCATAGCTTGTATTTTAGATTGGGATCACTATCTAAAAATCATAATGTGTTGCATTTCTTTTTTCTTATTCTTATTTTGTAGCAATGGGAGCAAAATTTCTTGCTAGTAGACTAACGCCAGGGAAAGTGAGGGCCTACAGGCAAAAAGAAAGAGAAAAACTGCAAAAGATTCTTGATGAATATGTGGTTATTTGTGACAAAGAAAGGGTATTGATCATTTCTTCTCCTTTCCTTTTTCCCTCTTTATGTGGAATTAAATTAAAAAATTGCAGGCTGAGTAGCTAATCTTAAATTTGTCATGTGATAATCCAATTTAAGACTACTAGACAAGAATGTGTCTAATTTCAAATATAGCTCCAATGATCTCGCTGCATGCTGTATGTCATTGTCCTTGTATGTTATTTAGTTTCTATCTATAATATGTGAAAAGAGTATGAGAAAGAGAAGTAAAAAATATGTGTTTGTCAGTGCCAATGAGTTCATCAATGAAGATGTAAAACTAGAACAAAGTTAAGATACTTGGCCCATCATCTCATTCCTAAGTGTCATCGTACCACCATGGCCCTTCTTTAGTCAATTCCCGGTCCACCTGGGTATGCCATTTGAATAGGGAGCTCCACTTAAGACCCTGGACTTCCTTGCTTTTGACTGTAGTATCATGCAGCTGTGCCCTTTCCTGATTAGAGTGATTAGTTTGCAGATGGGAATGGTTTTGAGATGGAGGGAAATTGACATGGAAACAGAGGTTTCAAATTGGAATTGGAATTTAAGGTGTCCCGCTTTTTTAATCCAATTTTTAGATGAGCGTTCCCATAGGCATAAAACAATGATTGATGAATTTAATGCTCATCCAAAGAATAACACCCAGTGATTAGTTCTTTTGATTCGTTACCAAGAATTTTATTGGCTGCAAATGGCTCTATAAGATGCAAACCAAGTTGGATGTTTCCATTGTTCTGCATGGATATATTTGTAGTAAATGGATTGAATAAACTATAGGTCTCGACTCTATAATCAAATCTACTTCCATAATATCTCTACACACTCTCTCTGGCATTGGATTTTGACAACTAAATGTGATAAGGCTCTGTGGATTGGGCCAAGCTGATACAAATCTTTTAGCTCTACTATATCTGTGAAATGATTTTATGGGCTTGAACAACTGTGTCTTTTCTTTTTTAAGAAGAAGGGGGAAAAAGGCACTCAGAATAGGGTTCAATGGTAGATGGTCCTATATATGTTTCTTCGCAAGAGTGTGTGATTAGACTACAAGTTTTTGTAGAGTTCAACACTACTTCAAAGTTTGATTTCTCAGTTCACCTATTCTCTTTGATAGTCTCCTACCACGTAGTTGGTAAGTGCTCATTGACAAACCATGAAGATTGTGGGATTGAGTCATGCTTTTATCTTTTTTCAAAAAAAAAAAGAAGAGAAAAGATCCAACCTTTTTGATTGAAAGGATCTTGGCAACCTTCACTACTTCCTTGACATAGAAGTTGTTTGAGCAAAAGTTGGAACTCCTGGATGATCCATCATTATCCTTTCCATTTTGTATCCATCTGGGGTTGACTTTTTGAGTCCTATATTTCCACTTATTCCTTCCAACATCCTCTATCACTCCAAATATTGTTAATCCAAGAAGTTAAAGGCTTGACATCTCCTAGTGCCTTCCACTTGTAGCCACTTGATTCTATGTGTTGGGGCTGTTCTTAACTCACCTTCATACTTGTTGATTGAAATGAAGTACTCCGTGTATCTTCTAACTTGCTTTGGTAGGAGTGACCAAGCCAGTGGCTGCCACTATTACCAGGTTCAAGCTGTTTAGTTTGATGGTGACTCCTTTCTCATGGGAATGAATAATGTTTAGTTGAATTGGAGGGTTCTCTCCAATTTCTATGGCATGATCGGATGCATCTTTGTCATTAATCAAACATGTCAATTTATGAAAGCTTGTCAACCACTTGTTCTATTGTGGCTGAACATTTTTGTCATATATTTATTATATACTCAATTTCAAAATTCAATTTCATCTCTTTTGGGTTATTCTAATGTCGACTGAGTTGGCTGCCCTGATGATAGAACATCCATCTTTGGTCTATAGAATGATAGGCTATCTACAAGAGATAGGTTATACTGATATGTGGGCCTAACAATCCCATGCTGCTTAATAGCAATTTCAAATATCTCGTTCCAGTTCTAACACAAAATATCAGGCTTTTTTTAGCTCTAACTGCCAGTTTTAGATTCAACGTGGATCTTATTCCTTCATTACTCTACTCTTTGACAATGTCAATGCCGCCTATATGGTAATCAATTAGAATGTTCAAACCAAAACATGTCAAAGTTGACCTTTATTTTTTACAAGAATGGTCACAGTTGGTGATATTAAAGTTCGATACATTTCTTTTCATTGCCAGATTGACAATTCTCATAAAGGGTCTATCTGCTCAGTTTTCACCTCTTTGTAACAAGCTTCGGATTCACGCATGCTTATCAACTTGAGGGCAGGTGGCAAATACTCGTGGAAATGATGTTTATTATGAGATCAAATTGGATAAACAGATAATTTTTTTTTTCCATTGCTATGTAGAATTCATGTAAATCTATGTGCACCTATATAATGATTTTTGCATGGTATCCTTATATGTTCAATTAACAAGGGACTCTCTTTGTCAGCATAAGTTTTTTAATATCCCAATTGAACATGGGACTGTCTTTGTCAGCATATGTTTTTTAAACGTTCCATTATCATGATTATAAATGTTCAAACTGTAATTCTGCTATATCTCGTCTGATGCTTTAAGCTGTTGCCTAGATTTCTTGATTTTCAACAAACCTGTGGTTTCATAACGTAAGAATTTTAGCTGAACTTTTTGACCCCCCATTTTTTTTAAGGTGCGTGCTGAGAAACTTGTCATTGAAATGGATGATATAGAGACAGGAATTATTGAACTTGTGACACAGCATGGGATCACTGAGCTGGTCATGGGAGCAGCTGCAGACAAGCACTTCTCAAGGTATGAACCTGGCAAGAACCATTTCAAATTCACTATTGCAACAGAAATAATTCAGTGCTTAGATGATGCATACACAACACTGAATCTTTCATCCAGCAAAGTTAAAAAGAGATTCCATTTACTTGCATCAGTGTTTCCCTCTTTTTAACTGAGACTGTATACCTTGCAGGAAAATGAAAGAGCCCAGATCCAAGAAAGCCATCTTTGTTGCCCGAGAAGCTCATCTGTCTTGCCATATATCATTTGTGTGCAAGGGAGCCCTTGTGTGTACCAGGTATGGTTATCTTTATAGGCTATTTAGCTCCTAGACATCCATCTATCACAATAGAAAATAGAAATTGAAAGGACAATGCTGTTGGTGTTATCTGATGGTGCAACTTTGACAGGATTACCAAAGTAGGCTTGGATGAAGTGCACTTCACTTTAATGATGTCTGAAATGTGTGAGTCACACGCAAATAATTTAGCAAATTGGCTGCCCAAAATATCTTTTTTAAAATAATGCAAGGAAAAAAAGTGTAAGATAAGTTTTAGCCTTTGTTCATACTTGAAAGAGAACAAATTATCAAGTGGGGAAAAATGAGGCATGCTCTGCAAAAGCTTTAATTGATTCATCCACACATCAGTTGGAGCTGCTTTTTGCTTCTTGCAAGTGTTCTTGAACAAAATTTCTTTCTGTTGGAGCTGCTTTTTTGCTTCATCCCAAGATTTCTGAAGAATTTTTGTCTGCATTACAACTGTGTTTCATTTCCTACATAATGCTTTTCTGAAGAAAATTTCTCTGTTGTAGCTGCATATTACCTCTGTAAAGTTTTCCCTAAGAAAGCTTCTTACGAAATGGAAAGTAAAGAATTTTTTTCCAGGAAAGGGGCAAAGTGGGGGGCTAAATAGCCTTGCATCCATGACACCCAGATACATCAAAATAAGCCATGTATTGCATTGTGTCCAATATTTCATTTTTTTGGGTCCAAAACCCATGTCCCTTGTGTCGTTATCACATCTTTCTTGTATCCATGCTGCATTTGATCATCATAGAATTCTTAGCCTTGTCCTGATGCGGCATGCAATGGAGAAGGTAAGAGTTGTTTCACTTCGGTTTCTCTTGGTGACATATTCACATAAAAAAATGGTAGCATCATTAAAAAATGTAATTTTACAATCCAATGCTGCTTAATTTACTATGTGTTCATTGGTTCCCAAGTCCATAACTTTCTATTCTTGCTGAACAGGAATATAAAAGAAATAAATAATATAGAAAAGAAATTTTGAAATTGCCAGCCATTGCATTTTTTACTTTGAACCATCCATGATATTTGTTTCTTAGCAATTGGTTCATATTGATCCGAAACCCGTAAAGCTATTAGTTTGCAATGGTTAAGAAAATTATTAAATAGGACAATACAAACTAGATATCGCTTCCCATTATTTTATGGGCAAAGATAAACTTCTTTATACATCTTTTTTATTACTAAAAGCGCATTACTTAATCGGTTTTGTAAAAATTACCATGACATCAAATGTTTCATTCTCATCTCATTATCTTTTCCTTTGTCATATGGAATTACATTAGAACCTTTCTTGAAACAGGGAAGCAAGCTTTGATGGAACTGGTGTATGGGTGACTCCGCCTTCACCCATCCCTAGTCCTAGCTGTAGCACTGGCCCCTCTCCACCGTTGAATTTAAAGTCTGTGTCACTTGGACCAGCTGTTGCAGTAAACCGTCTTACAAACCCCGTGCTAAACTCCCTAACCCATTCTAAATCTGCGAATGCTCCCACTCGTGGATTGGAAGTTAATGGAACCCCATCTCCAGAGGAGAGGAGAGTAACAACAATGTTCCAGAGCCTATTGAGTGTGGCGGGTAGTAGTGATCTGTGGGAAGGAATTCCAAAAGGAAGCACTTCACAGGGTTCAGCGGGCTCGGCATGGTCAACAAGTGAAGGTGTTGGCACTTCAAATTCAAATTCAATTGAGAGGGATGCAGATAGTGAAGAAGGATCAGTTTTGCCTCCACTAAATGAGTCTGAAGAGGATAGTTGTTTCTTATCTCCACTGCATGAGCTTGTACGTATACTATGATTTATTTATTTTTGCATTTTGTCGATGGGCATAGAGGATGATCACCTCTCTCTCTCTCTCCTCCCCCTCTCTCACGCATGTGAAACTTTGACAAACATGTTTTATTTTACAGAATTGCGAAAGGAATGTACAATATCTTTAACTTCTCTAACAATGTACAAATGTCTCTTTCTTTCATCAAATACCAATAACTCCTTTTCTTGAGTACCAATGTACAGTCTTCTGTCACTAAATTCATACAGAAATTTATGGGTCGTTTTTTATTATGGCAATACAATGCATAGAACATGAGCATCCTCATTGGCCAATTTCATTTCTATTTGAAGACAGCTTTTTAAATACAACAGTTAGATAAGTTCAAAAAAAAAAAAGTTTACCCATTAAACTTGCTGAACGATCTTTTGAATTTTGTAGGAAGGACAACAAACCAATGACCATCAGGTGTACGAACAATTAGAAAAAGCTATGGCAGAGGCTCACATTTCGAGACAAGAGGCACTTGAAGAATTGGTCAGGTGCCAGAAAGCTGAAAAGGATGCCATCAGAGCTACACTCAGAGTAAGAGATCTTGTTCAAAAAAAAAAACTCGCCCACTAATTATCTTTCCCATAGACTCACCATTCTCTCTCAGGCAAGAGAATATGAAGGCTTATATGCCAAAGAACTGAAGCAAAGGAAAGAAATGGAAGAATTACTTGCTAGAGAGATGCCACAGCTCAATACCATCAAGCAACAACAAGAAGAGGTGTTCGAAGAACTTCAAAGAGCACGAGAGCAACAGTTGGAATTGGAGGTACAAGTTGCCAGGGCAGACCAAACTGCAAGGGAGATGGAGGAAAAATACTCAGAAGCCCAACAACTCTTGGCAACACTAAAGAGAGAACGTGATGAGATGCAAAGGGAGCGCGATGAAGCGATCAGGGGAGCTGAAGAACTGCATAGAAAGAATGAAGAGGCTTCCGCAAGCTCATGTAGACCGCATGACTTCTCAGAATTCTCTTTCTTGGAGATTGAGGAAGCGACGAGAACCTTCGATCCGTCTCTGAAGATTGGAGAAGGAGGTTATGGAAAAGTCTACAAAGGAGTCCTTCGGCATACTCCAGTGGCTATAAAGGTTCTGCACCCTGAGAGCCTCCAAGGCCGGCCAGAGTTTCATCAAGAGGTCAGAATCAAAATCTTCAAAATACAGCTTAGGCCTTCACCTGGTCCAGCTTTTCATCTGACGTAGGCTGGTTCCAGTCAAAACTATTTACGTGGACCAGACAGCAGTGTCATTCCTGCCCATTGATCGACATGAAGCATTGAAACCCCACACCTCAAATTATGGTTAAACTTGAACAGTTTAAGAAATAAAGATAATTAGATACATCTGCTCAGTCATCCACAGCCAAGGAAGAATTGGGCTCAAATTCTATTGAGATTTGAGCCCAATTACTAAACAGATAGGGCCAGTTCCATCTTCCTAGTTCCTTGTGCCTAACAATTTCTACCCAAGTGTCAATCAATAACGATTTTTTACGGAAATCTGAAATTTCAACTAAAATTTATTTGTCTAGACCCAGTCCAATATATATTTATAAAAAATATCAACTGAAAATTTTCAGTCCAAATTAAGACTGAAAATTCTCTCATTTGAAATTTGTAATTCAGCCCAAGGCAGGAGGAGATTTGCAGACTTAGTGCATCCCTCCTGCCCAGTGCCTAGTTAATCACCTCCTATCCTTGGTTCATGTGTGGCAAATGCCATATTTTATGATGAATTTTACAAGAGGCGAAATATATATATATATAATATTCATATAAAATATTCATCCACTTACTGATCACACAGTAATATCATTTGCACTTAGATATAGGGCCACCAACGGAGATGTTGATGAGCCTGTTGAAATAGTCTTTCGTTTAATATATTGTCTATCAAAAATCACCTTACTTAGATCGGTTATGCCATATTTTTAAAGCTTTCAAACTTTCTATCATTTTTTTATTTTTCACTTTTATGACATTAAAAAATATAACTTGATAAGATGATTTTTGATAGACAATATAACTTAATAAGATATTTTAGCAGAGCCACGCGTGAATGCACATGATAAACATCAGATGAATACTCATTTAGCTTCTAGATAAAATGCTGTTCCATTCCAAAGTATCAAAAAAAAAAAAAATTGTTATGCTAGTCATGCCTTCACTTGATAAGTTCTTGACTAATATAGACTTCTACTAGCATAGTTTGGTAAGTTTCATTGTTATAACCACGTCTTCAATTTGTGTCTCCTTGCATCTCTCAACAGGTTTGCATTCCACTTCATCTTATTTCTGTTCTTTCTCCTCTTTCAATTTCAGGTTGATGTTTTGAGTAGGGTGAGGCATCCAAACCTAGTCATTTTGATGGGAACATGCCCGGAAGCCTGGTCCCTCATCTACGAGTACCTCCCCAATGGCAGTTTAGAAGACAGGCTTCTCTGTAAAGACAACACCCCTCCTCTCTCCTGGCAAATCCGAACTCGTATCGCCGCTGAGGTTTGCTCTGCTCTCATTTTCCTACACTCCAGCAGGCCCCAAGGCATTGTCCATGGCGATGTAAAACCTGCAAACATACTGCTCGATGCTAACTTCATTAGCAAGCTCAGTGACTTTGGCATTTGCCGGCTCATCCCCCAGAAGAACACTTCATCGACACTTTGTTGGAGAACCGACCCAAAGGGAACGTTTGCATACATGGACCCAGAGTTTCAATCAACTGGAGTGCTTACTCCAAAATCGGATGTGTATTCTTTTGGCGTTATACTTCTCCGGCTATTGACTGGCTTGCCCGCATTGGGGATTGTTAAAGAAGTTCAACAGGCATTGGATGAGGGAACTTTGCATACAATATTGGATGAGTTAGCTGGAGACTGGCCATTTGTGCAAGCAAAGCAATTAGCATATCTTGGCGTGAGATGCTGTGAAATGACTCGGAAAAGCCGACCGGACCTCGAATCGGAGGTGTGGAGGGTGCTAGAGCCAATGATAGCCTCCTCCGGGACGCCATTGTCCTTCCAGCTGCTGCCCAAGGAAAATAGCCGGACTCCGTCCCACTTCATCTGTCCCATCTTTCTGGTAAGTTCGTTAGAAGATTACAGAAGTCAGAAGTCCTATATATTAGAAGATTGCAGAATATAGGTAACGTTTACGTTCTAACGAATTCCCACCTCATTTCGTCGTTCCTCGAAACGACTATACACATATTCCATCTAATTTGATTTATTAGAACGAATCTCCTTTATAAATCTATTGGTTCGAACAAATTAAATGGGTGAACAGGAACACAGATTAATGTTAAATCAGATTCATTCGAATGAATCAATTTTTTTTTAAATTTCAAAGTTATTTTTTAAATACTGTATATTTTTAAAGTTTCTCAAATTAAATATCCGGACTAATTACTATAATATGATAAAAATACTTTAAGACTTCAAGTTCTTTTGACACTCCTAAATATTTAAAACACAGTATTTTACAAATAAAGGTACCCCTAGGGTGTAGCGAAAATACATTTAGGAGTGTCAAAAGACCTTAAAGTCTTAAAGTATTTTTATCAGGTTATCGTAATTAGTCCGGATATTCAATTTGAGAAATTTTAGAAATACACAATGCTTAAAAAATAACTTTGAAGTTTTAAAGGAGATTTTATTATTTAATACACTATGCACATTATTTTTTAATCACCTTGTATTTTCAAAATTTCTCAAATTAAATATCCGGACTAATTACGATAACTTGATAAATATACTTTAAGACTTTAAGGTCTTTTGACACTCCTAAATGTGTTTTCGACACACCCTAGGGATACCCTTATTTGTAAAATACCGTGTTTTAAATATTTAGGAGTGTCAAAAGACCTTGAAGTTTTAAAGTATTTTTATCAGATTATAGTAATTAGTCTGGATATTTAATTTGAGAAATTTTAAAAATATACAGTGTTTAAAAAATAACTTTGAAATTTAAAAAAAAAAACTGATTCATTCGACTGATTCTAATGAACTAATTCATTCGAATGAATCAGATGGGTGACTGTTCATCCGTTTAATTCGTTCGAACCAATAGATTTATAAGGGAGATTCGTTCGAAAGAATCAAATTAGATGGGGTATGTGTCCATTCATTCAAACAAACGGCGAAATGAACTGGGAATTCTTTCGAACGAATGGAAACGTAGGGGCAAAATGGTAATTAGCCATCTTCACCCAAAAATGGGTGTGTAGAGGCGAGTGTATAAATGGGGACCCTATATATATATATATGAGCACACATATATAATGTGTTGAAAAGTTTGACTTGCTTCACGGGCTTATTTCATGAGTCCAATGGCTAAACTTTTGAACCCAAGCTTGGCCCATCTTGCTATTATGTATATTAAGGCTATTCATTTGTGATGGTTTCGGCCAGGGCTCGAGCTTACTTTAGGTGTGAGTCATGAATAGGCTTAAGAATATGTTTAGATTTAACTAAAGTGTTCAGACATTTCACCCGACTAATTCTCAGGTTATGTATAAACTTTTCAATATACACACATAAATAAATTCAGTAAGAAATGACCTTTTAAAATTAAGGGTGAATCGAATTTACAATATTCAAATTAATTCTTGACACTTCACCCTTTCAATCTTAATTAACCTCGTACAAAATTTTAAAATATACCACGAAGATGTTTGAAGTCTCCAATTTCTATTTTTACTATTTCTTCTTCCCCTTTCTTTTCTAGTATACCTAGCAGTTAGAAATTTTTATTTCTTTGTAAAATAATACTTTAATGGGTTAGATTTGAAATTTGAATTGCAGGAAATCATGCAGGATCCACACGTTGCAGCCGACGGCTTTACGTACGAAGCCGAGGCTCTGCGAGGATGGCTCGAAAATGGTCACGACACATCGCCGATGACCAACATTAGGCTTGCCCACAACGAGCTCATCCCGAATCGCGCCCTTAAATCTGCCATTCAAGAATGGTTACAAAACGATTTTTTTTTTTCCTTTTTTTTTATTTGTTTGCTTTTGTTCATTTCTTTTTGTTTGCTTTTCTTTGTACGTATACAGCAAATTGTAAAATTGTATGTATATATCTACGAAAATGATAGGAAAAAAAATACTCTTAGAAGGTTAAGAAGGAATTTAGGTAGCACTTGGAAAATTAGAAGATTTTATTTTTATTTCACGACATTTATTTATTTATATACATATTAAAATCTCAAATCTTGGAAATTAGGTCATCTTTATATGTAAGAATATCATATGTAATAAAACATTCCGTTGTGTTTTGTTGCTTAGTCATTGAAACTAGCATAGTTTCCATCTTGGCCATCTACTGAATTATTTATCAAATGTTTTCCCGCTTTGGTGTGCTTTGAATTGGAGGAATATTTCAACAATTTGGATCAAATTGCTTCGAATTGTTTTAAATTGTTGACATAAAATATCGTTAAATTAAATATGAAATATTGAAAATCATATTGCAACCATGATACTTTAATTAAAAAAAAAAATTGAAATTTTCTTTTGATGAGAAGAAGAGAATAAATAAATATTACAATAGTTTTTGAAAAAAAACCTAACCATCTTAAGAATTGGCCTACCTTATGGACCAATTTAGGTCTAACCGAGTCAAAGTACACCGTTAAATTTTGTTTTAAATCACTATTAGTCTTGCTGCTCATGCTTTGATTGTTCATTGGTTCTCCCCTTCTGGTGATCCACCGTCTTCACAGAATTACAGATATTCTTTTAAGAACAACTTTGGTAATAGAGTCGGAGGAGTGTAAATACTATCCACTCACCATCTGTTTTGTCATATTCTATACATACATACTACCCCACTAGGCCACTTGAAAATTTGAGTCTCTCCCCAAATTAGAAAAACTTGAGCCATCCCTAAATAGAGGAATCCCCTACTAAAGAAACCCTCCGCGTAAAAAATTCCTCTAAAACACTCTCCTCTTCCAAATTCATCAACATCTTCTCTTATTTAGTGTCCTCACTTCTACTATCACAAAGAATGAACTCACGTTATCCAACCTTCGAGGCCCCAAGAGGTTCTACCCTAAAAATATTTAGAGTTGCCCTGAATTCATTTCACCCAATTCATATTGCAGCCCCACCATTGGTATTCTTCTTACATTTGAAGTTTGGAACCTTCAAAAATAGAAATAACTTTGACATGAATACCAATGGAAGGCATGTTCCACTTTGGTACCATTAAAATCACTGAAGTACCAAAGATGCACTCCGCCAAGTGGGCTTGTGTATGCTTCCGGAAGTTGTGCCTAACATACGCATGTAGGAGCTTGATTCTATAAACCAATATGCAACAGATTCAATTTTCGGCAAATTCTAAGGGGTTGAACCATCTTCACTGGAATCACTAGAACTGTAGCATGACCAACATCAACAAGCTGCCGTGGGCTCAGTACAATGAGTGTTGATGATTTTTAGCCCATGGAAATTAGCTTAAAAAAATAGGTGATGCATCCAATATAGTATCTTACTTTGTCATGATATGCTTCATGAATTCCACCTTCAACGAGGGAAAGGCACGATGTGTGTGAAAATTGACCATTCAGAAAGCATTTGAACAATGTTGACTGGGATCCTAATCAGAGCTAATAGACATGACATGAGAGGCGGTAAGTAGTTGATATGTAGCTTTTTCATTTGTAGACGCAGATTATCAAGTTAAACTACGAGGAAACTCATGACATATAACTTCCAGGAAAGCCTCACCCTAGAAATGTGAGACATGGAAATGGGTACCTAATTCCGTAATTGGTCCTTTCTCGTCAACCATTCTGTAGCAAATGAAATGAATGGTTCTACTAATTTTAATTCAACATCCATTTTATACTGGCAAAAAGCTTTTCTCTTCCAAGAGATAAGAAAATCTGCAAATATATTATTACATAACAATTACACCATCGATTAAAGGTCCAAACGGGTAAAAACGGGTAAAAGATGCTACAGAACAAAGATTCAGAGCAGCAAAGTTGGTCTGGAGACATTTTATATAGCAAATTGACACACGACACACGTTGATGAGAGTGGCTAGTTTGAAGCTTACAATGAACATTCACAACAAATAATTTGTCAGAATATGCCGATTATTGATTTTGCTAATGGGAGAGCTTGAAATATAGGATAAGAATGACTGCTAAGACAAGTGCTGCGATAATTGAGCCAATGATCCATTTGTTCTTGCTCATCCTTCTTGACATGGCAGTCAGGATTTTCTTGCTCTTGGTAATGTTGTCGTCGACCCCGTGAAGCTGCAAAGGATCCAATAAAACACTAGTTATGGACAAACCAGTGTTGTGTGTGTGTGTGTGTGTGAGAGAGAGAGAGAGAGAGAGAGAGAGAGAGTTGTATTAGAACAAGTTATATCAAGACATGCCAGAGGTTAAAAACTCAAAACTCAAACTTCACTCAAATTTGAGGAGTTGTGTGAGTTTTCTTTTAAATAAAAAAAAATTGGTAGAACTCACTGTCACTCAACTTGAAATTCTATCGAGTTGAGTCGACTCGGACTGACTCATCTAATTCTTTTTGAGTTTTTAAACTAAAGGACAAACACCAAAGGCTGTTCATGGGATTAAACCTGGCCTGAGCCTGGCCATAACCCATTCTAAATAGACATGTATGAACATGTGTAGAGGGAGCCATGCATATATTCATGTTTTTGTCATAAACTCATAGCCCCCTTGGCTTCTCGACCTGTTTAGCTAACCATATATTTATAATAAATATATAATAATTACATACATTATTATTTATTTTTATTTTATTATAATAAGCCTGATATATTTAATGTAATCCCCTCCACTCAAACAAAAACATCTAATTGAAAATTGATATTGGGTCTTAATGTAGGATTTACACTTCCAATAGAATAGTGAAATTGGCCTTTGAAGTGGCATTAGACTCACTTTGTCCAAGTATGTCAATTTACAAATGGGCTCCAATGAAACAGTCAGACCACCCTTATGGTTGAGTGGAAAAACAACATAGAAAGATAGATATATAAAAGAATCAAGATCAGTTAAACCAAATCAGGATGCATAGGCTCATAACTGACAATGTTAAGAACACAGACACAGAGACAGAGAAGAGAGAGAACATACTGCGTTGTGGGCATGCAACAGAGACTGCCGTTGTTGATGCAAATCTTGAAGAATTGAGACACCGAGGTCTTCTGTCTCAAGCATCGTTCTTCTGCTCTCTTTTATTCTTTCACTAGATTGATTTAATCTCTCAGTTGACATTAATAACCTTCCTCTTTGGTCAGCAGACACCTACACAATGCATTAGTTAAATTTGTAGTAGCATGAAGGATAAAGTCCAGTGATGCAAAGTGAGGAAAAAAAGGAAACTGTCCTAGAAAATCTTGGTGTTCCAAGTAAATGGGTAATGGAATACAAAACTGACATCTTTCAAATATATATATTCATTTCTGGGCTTAGACCCGAGGTAACAACAACAACAACAGAAACAAAAATAACACTTAAAATTTTCAATTTCTTGCAAGGTCTCTATACTGCATTGATCTCATCTTCAGCACTAGAGTTTGTAGAAAGTGTCTTTAATCACTAGTGTTATGGTTCAACAGCAATAATGTCCATAGGAAGAGAGGGGAATAAGGTACATTAGAAAGCAATTGCCATCATATGAATGAAAGGCAAAATAAAAGCACCCAACTAAAAGAATGTTGAAAGAGATGATTCAAGTAAGAGAAAATGTAGAAAGAGAGAAGGAACAAGGTGCATAAAAGAGAATAAACAACAATTTTGGAAATGAAGAAAGCAGCTAGAGAAGATGAGGCTATTCTTTTTTTTGGTAGTAAACTGTGCTTTCCATTTCCAAACCAAAATAAAGATAAGGTGCATATACATCCATAATAGAGATGGGGTAAAGGATGGTCTATAAACAAAACACAAAGGCTTAACGTTAAGGCATTAGTAGCTAACCAGAATCATCCGGGATAATGATTGGGTTGTCTTTGTTTCAAAGAGGAAGGCAAGAAAGGCAGCAGTGTTTAACCCAGAAATACAATAGCAATGTGCAATGGAAGTACATCAAACCCAAAAAGGATACAGACCCATTCACTTTTTGGTTACAATGTAGACGAGCCAGATACCAGCCTGTTAATTTTCAATCCCAGAAAGGGAAAGAAAAATTCAACACAGAAACATCACTTGCCAGATGATGATAAAATTAAATAAACTGAACTTGTCTCAAAGTAGCACAAACTGTTCATCACCTCCTCTAAAAGCCCCTTTGTGATACAAATTCCAGAAAATTGTGTAAAAAAGGGGGTAATATGATATTTAAAAAAAAATGCAATTTCTCCCTTCAAGAAACTCCAGAGAATTGTAATGATATTGCTATTACAGGTTAAATCCGTTCCAGTTTTTAACCTTTTTCTTTCTGGCCCTTTTGGCAGTACTTTTGAGTTGATAGCTTAACACACACACCCCTCTTTTCCTTTTTGAAATGGGAAAAAAGAAAAAGATAAATCTAAAGAATCAGAACAATAAAGTAGAAAGATCTGGAGATGCAAGGCAGAGAAACAGTAATTAGGAAGGGCCAAATGAATAGCAGAATAGCAGTGCAATATCATATGATCTACACACAATTAGTCTCTTATCTTAAAGAACTTAATAGCTGTTCTTTACATCAAATACACCTCAAATCACTTGCAATGAATGGCTTAACAAAATCATAACCACAAGTTTCACCAAATAAATACCAGCGCAAGACTCAAACTACTAAGAAATCACATGAAGGATGCGAGATAAGTCCAAACATACCATCAACGTATCAGCCCTTCCAGACTCCAATAACTCATCTCTTGCAGCACTGCTAGCGGAAGTAATGCGCTTAACTTCACTTTTCAAATTGTTAAGATCAGATTTATACTCCCTTAACTTGGCAAGAAGTATCGCTTTTACACTTGGTTGTAAACTTCTGGCCTCAAGGTCCATTTTTCGAATCTAGAGAAATCCCAAGAAAGATTACAGCAAAATGTACATGTGATGATAAATGCCACAGCAAAGAACACCCTGATCGAAAATTAAGATAAAATAAAAAAGGCTATCTTATCCATATCATACCAAAGCCTCAGCATCATCTAATCCAGACTTTATTTCCGATACCTTCTGCTTTTTCTGCTCTGAAAGTCAAAAAATAAAGAAGAAATTTTTATATGAGATCTAAAAAGCAACAAATGGACTAAAAGTTTGACTTGAAGCATAAAGACATGTTGCTAAAGTATGTCACATGAGTAATTGAAGCACTAAATCCTCACAAAGCTTCTCTATCTCCAACATGTGAATAAAAAAGGTCCCCATGCCCTTCCCCAGACAATAATATATGGTTCACATTTGCATTCTCAAACTAAATGCCAGCACCTCAGTCCCTGCTGGGACATTCTTCTGTTCCATTTTGAGCTATTTATGGTTGTGTTAGTGATGTAACTCTTCTAGGCCCACTTGACCTGTTCACCGTATTTTACTGTAAGAGAGTGGATCCTTAAAATGTGTGAGAGAAAGAAAGCCCCTCCTCCAGCAGGTTCTTTGAATTTTAATTCTGATAGGAATCCCTACAATTTTCCTTCCTTGTCTTGAGGCATTAAAGAATTTATAGAAAATGAAGCCATTGCTATACAAGTTCCAAATTTTTTTTAGAGATCTCTCAGAAGCAATCTCATTGTTTTGGGGGTTTTGGGGGGTGAGGGGCGAAGTCGTTGAATGTAATGGGTTGGGTGCAAGGTGGTAAGTGGATCCTTGGAGAGGGATAATAATTATCAAGTAAAGCTGTGCACCTTTTTCTATTTCTTTTCTTCTTTTTTTTAGCAAAAGATGACCAATTTATTGAATAAGGAAAAATAATACAACATCCAATTCCATGATCTTTTCAGCGTTTCCAGAATAGTAAAAGCAAAACAGCTGATTTTTTCAATCTAGGTAGAAAATATACTAACGGGGTTGTTTACATTACTGCAAAATTAGGGTACACTCAGCACTTATCATACCTCAGTATCATTCTCTTTTAATGAACCTTTTACAATAGATGGGAGGAAGGTGCATAACTCATGTTAACTGTTAAATGTGATGTGACCACATCAAGGAGTTCCAGAATAAATAAATAAATCTTGCTAGAAGTTTACATAACACAAAGTTTAGCATTTCTTACCTCCATCAAGAAGAGCAGCAGATTGACACTTCCTAGAAAGATTTGCTGAGAGCTCACAGTATTGGCGCTCATATCCTTCAAATACCTCACTCATTGTGGAAAACAAATTTTACTGAATATACAAAATATTATGTACTTGAGAGCTAATTATGATAGAGCTTCAGCCTGTCCAAACAAACAAGCAGCTTGATCACTGCCAATGAGACAGATGATATGAGTGAGTGAGTGAGAGAGAGAGAGAGAGAGAGGACATAAGTTGGATCCAATACAGAAAATATTTAAGTCCTTTCAAAGAAAAATGTTCAATCTTTTAAGCAAAAGGACAACATGGCAAGGAAGATGGATTGTGCTTCCCAATGTTACAAGAATAGAGTAGGGTAGCTACCAAGAGAAAAAATGAATTTCTAATACTCCACTCTAAAACCAACTTTTTGCATCCCTAGATAAACAATTTCCAGCCAATGAAGATATGCCAGTAACCACTGCTTTAAAAAAATTTATATTCCAGTAAACAAAAGAAGCAAACTCAAGTAAGGGGCTTGGAATCTTCAGATATTCTTCATGATAGAGACACCTTTCATAACCCAGTGCCTAAGTTGACAAGAACCAATGATAGGTACATAAGCTGGGGTAAACCAATTGAAGACAGCTTTTTTTACTGGAACCAAGCAATGAAAGGCAGTTATAAAGAAACAAAGGCATGTTGCCACCATTATCACATGGCTCTCAGAGTCCCACTAAACATTGCTTCTAGCCACCCCATCGACTTGACCTACTTCATACCAACAGACAGTGGAGCTCATGAAACCCTTAATTTGAAATTTTTTTTTTTTTGAAAAGTTTAATTTGAATATTTCCAGTTCATAAGTATGCCCATTAGAAAATCCAACTAATTATTTTCTTGTCATTAGGCATGATGTCATCTACTTGATAATCTGCCAATCAATGAATCTTCTGCACAGAAAACCTTCTTGCCAAAACAGTGCTCCTAGCCTCGAAAACTAAATCCAAAAATCGCTCTAAGAAAAATAAATCGAAGCGCACCAATTCTTAAATCACCCTCTAAATTAGTATTCGAATAGCCTAAAGATGCCTATATCTTGCAACCTCTGAGTAATGCCCTTACTTCCAATTCATTAGTTCTAGGATCGCATAGCTGTCTCAAAGGAAAAGGCCAACAGTTGACAAAGTTGCATCTCTAATAAGACCACCAATATCTCCTTTATTAATATTGCTGCAATAACTACCATCAAAATTCAACTTCACCTCATCTGTAGGATGATCCCAATGAGAACCGATGGTCATCATAGCATCACATAGAAGCATACAAGCAGATCAATCATGATGCAAAAGTTTGTTTGATCGAGACCATTGAAACAATTGGTTGCCGAAGCCCCAGAAATGACAGACTTTTTAATGAAAACCCCTACCTGATGAGACAACGAAGATTTGTTACTAGAAGCCTGATCATTGTATTGTTCCAAAAATATCAGTCCTGGCGAGGGTCAACTTCCAATGTGTATATATATATATATATATATATAAGCCAGGCTAGACGGCATTTACCCATTTAATGCGAGAAAGCTAGAAAAAAAAAATGAAGAACAAATCCCTTGGAAAATTCACAATGAAAAAAATGATTCTAAATTGTCTCAGCCTCCTTAAGATTGTCCAAGAAAAAGCCTAGAACACGAGCGGGTACTGCAATGCCCCATCCTCCAATTAGAGCCAGGGCACAATATTTCAGGTCTAATTAGATTTTCTCCTAATCTCCCAAATTGGAAACTCCATATTTAGAACCTACCAGTTGCCAAACACACTCTTCCTTTTTCTTGAAATTTGAAGCAAATAACAGATCATACCACTAATTACTACTTTTATCTTGGATTTACGCAGCCTTCCATTTGATTCGTGGATTATTACAATCCCATGTCGAAATTTAAATCGAATTATCCATAATATCGTTGGATAGTCATTTCTGACGCCATCTAGGGTTTAAGAGGCCCGAATTGCATGAAACATGCATCATTACGGCCCAAACAAAACACGAAATATAGATCGAGATCAAATCAGATAAACCCTAGCAAAACACACAAAAAAAAACAAAAAACAAAAAACATCTGAAAACGCATCAATCCAGGTGAAAGAAAAGAGAAATTATCAAAATTCAAGTAGATCTGATCAAAAACATTAAATTCGAAAGCAAATATCGATCGAAATTAACGGACAGAGATTCTAAGGTTGAGAAAGGAAAGGATGAAATTAACGTACCAGAAGAAATTCGTTGAATCGCTGATTCGTTCGGGAGAAGAAAAAACCAAAAAAGACTCGCACGCAGCCCTCTTTCTCAATTCTCAGGTTCTAACTCTGGCAAATGCACGAACGCAATTTCTTGATGTTTTTTCACTATTTTTTATCAAGCAATTTACAAAAATACCCTTGCCTTGTGTGCTTTGACAAAATAGTTCATGAATGGCTCATTTTGACATTTTCTAAAACCTTTGAGAAACTAGAGTAAACATATGCTTGTATGTGAATGTAATAAAGGGTCAAAATTATTGACAATACATCAAATGAAATATTTTTTTCAAAATTTATATTTTACTCTCAATTTTATTATGGAAAGGTTCACTAAAATATAGAGGAAGTAATGAAATTGGGAATAAAATAGAATTTTTGAAAAAAAAAATTATTTGATGTACACTGACTAATTTTGATGGTATACAGATTATTATCTTGTAATAAATGTAATAATATGATTTTTGAAATAATTAACAATTGAATCAAAATATAATTATTAAATAAAACAATTATTTGTTATATATTTTTTCTAATGTAATTTTACATCAAAAATATAATAATTTATTATTGTATTATTTGGTTTGAAGGTTAAAAAATCCACATGAAATCTGAGAGGTCTTGGATTAAAGTGACTCTCAACTCAAAAAGGCCACTCTTTAGTCCAAATAATGTTACCCTAGTGGATAGAAAAGTATGCACATGCTCTAATAATTAGTCGTGTGCTTTAAGAGACTTTCGATACATTGGTCTTCAATAAATAAATAAATAAATTTAGATATTTAATACAACTATTATGTAATGACTGGACATTTTGATTAATTATTAATTTGCATTATTAATTTGATTAAATTAATTTTTAATTCATTAGCAATTAATTTGGGAAATAGAAAAATTAAGTTACAAAATTAATTAGACATGAAATTAATAGGGTCCCCGTATAAATGATAGGTGACCGCTGGTGGAAGGAGGAGGATAATTCTACTATATGAGAGAGAGAGAAAAAATTGCTAGTTGGCACTAATGGAGGTGGGGAAGCAATCCCACATCGCAGTGAGTTGTCCTCGTCCCTAAATTTAAGTAACACTCTCTCTTTTCTTGGAATTAGGCCTTTTGGAGTGTGTATGTATATACATCCCAATATAAAAAGGAGAAGATGTACAATATTTAAAGTGGAATTATCATGTTGGGGCAGGACATGGTCGTTCTAGATAATATCAAAGTTGAAAACAACTTTAATCTCAAATGGGGAGAATGTGATGACCCAACCTCGGATGGTGTTATTCGTTCCCTTAATCTATGACACCAATGGACAAGGATAGAAGCACTCCAAAACATGGGATAACCAATGGATTATATAGACTTCCTATTCAAAATAAGTACTTAACTTATCAGTCTCCCTTCTTAAAATTTAATCACACAGTAATTTTTTTACCAGAACAATTTTCACAATACGTTCATGCAAATATTCCAGTTGAGACCCACTTGAGCTCAGATAGATAGTGGGCTTCAAAAGTATTGACTTGAGTATAATGTTTATAAAATTTTATATTAATCAAATAAATGAATTCATATTTTTTTTTATTCCTAAAATTTCAACTCTATTTAATGATAAAAGTTCATTGATTTAGAGCTGTTAAAGATTAGATTTGGGTCGAATTTGACATACAATTAATTGAAATGGATGGATGTAATAGAGAAAAAAATTTATTAGGTCAATTATGAATTCATAAATCAAAATTTGCATAAAATTACAATAACAATAATTTTTAAGAGAAAAGTGTAATTAACCAGCAGATTGAGACTTGCCATTCAAAAAAGAACCATCAGAGTGAGACATAGTGACTCGGGTAACTCGGGTTTTCCTTAACGGGTACGCTTACCCGTTTGACATCCCCACTTCCGTTCACGTATATATAAGCCCTTCCCTCGAAAATCCTGTTCTCTTTGTTTTTTCTTTCCTGTTTTCGGCGATTAAACGTTCTGCTCTCTTCTTCTTCCTCTTTCTTTCCAGATTCTCTCTCATTTCTAGGGTTTCTTCATTTCTCTCTTCTTTTCATTTTGATCTCCTGCAAATTGACTACTCCGACCAAACGCCGTACATCTTACGGTACGCTTTTCCGCAGCCGATGTTCATTTTCTTCCCTCTTTAACACTAGAGATTCCGATCCCATGTTTCTCGATTAGGAACTGTTGAAATCATATCTGATATCGATTCACCAGTGGTTCACCCGCAATATTGCAGTTTGAATTGAGGTTTATCATTAGGTCTGTGCTGGACATTGGTCCATACTTATTCATATTTTCATTACAGATGGATGCAATCTCCAGATCGTTTCTGGATTCATTTTTGCGTTTTTTTAGGGTTTGATCGGTGGAAAGAGTCTGTACTGTTCGTTTTTTGTCAGTGGCCCCACATTGTCATGATCTAGATCGTTCATCTGGAGGAGGAACGGTCCTTTTCTCAACATGGATGAAATTTGCGGTCAAGATTACCTTATTGGGTGAATCTTAGCTGTTGTATTAATTAAATGTGTCCATGGGTGGACTTGGTGCATTTATTGGACGCAATAATGGAGAAATTATTGTCTGATGACGCATAAAAATAGTGCACCATTGAGATGAACGGTTGAGATCTGCAAAAATTGGGTGAGAGCTCACAGCTGACTGATAAACAGCAGTTGGTTTCAGCTGTGCAGCCTCAGTTCAGTTGTGTTGTTATTATATGTGGTGGCATCATTTGGTGATAATTATATCTTGCATTATTTTTATGGAATTTATATTATTTTATCTCTTATCAATTTTCTTGTTTTTGTTGGGTTTGTGTTGGATTTCTGTTGGTGACCTTTTAGTCCCTTTTATTCAATAGAACTAGGATGCTGATTTATTGGTTGTGATAGATTTGTTTCAATGGATTTTTGGGTTTGTGACGTCCATGGTTAAGGCATTTCTGTATTCAGTTTACAGTTCTTAGCATCATGGCATTGGAAAGAGAATTAAGGTAGTTATTTTCTTTAGTAGGATATATGGTAAGAAAGGACATGAAAATTATTTGACAGAATCAAGTTGAAAAGTAGAAACCCCCATGTAGTTAAGGGAAGATGGATTTGACGTTTTGATGTTCATTCCTTGATAGGAGTTGGATTTGCTCGCAACTTGTGTTGTTGAGCCCTCCACATGGGGTGGGGTGGGGAGATCTTAGTTGCAAAGACATTTAGTGTGTTCCTTTTCATAATTATTTTTATTATTTCCCTTTTGAGCTTTATTCTTTGATACTGATCACGAACTCATATAGAAAACTTGCTTTGTGCCTCATCGAACTTTAGTTGTGATAGACTTTAGTGGTAGAAATCTTCCGTTTTTTCGGAGCTTCGTTGCCATTCAATTGAAGATGGATTGGTATTTCACACAACAAAAATAGGAGTTACTGTGCTAGAATGTTGGAGAAGTAATATCTAATTAAATATTGTGATAGATTTTAGTGGTAGAAATTTTCCATTTTTTTGGAGCCTCGTTGCCATTCAATTGAAGATGGATTGGTATTTCACACAACAAAAATAGGAGTTACTGTGCTAGAATGTTGGGGAAGTAATATCTAATTAACTATGGTAAAGATATTTTGAAAATAATATGTATTACAACTGGTAGACCTCATTGTTGTAGCCTAAAGATCGTGGGTTTATGTCCCATGGGCGTTAGATAGACAGCCCATGGAAATAGTTTACTAAATCCAAATATAAAGGGCAACCCCAGATTGATGGGATAGATGACAACTGATAATTGTGAGGATAGCAAAGAGATTTTGTGGAAATCAAGCAAGAACAAGTGACATGTCCTTGTTGGAGCAAAAATTAATATGATTTTCATCGATCAAATTTCTGCTATAGTTCAAATGCAATCATTCTTGATATGTATTAGAACTAAGCCTTTCAATTAATCTCTAACCTTCATGATGAATTGTTGGTATTAGGGTAGTTAGATTGATCCAACTGATTTGAATTGGGTATCCTTGTATTAAATGTGCTAGGATGTATTCATTTTAGAAAAGAAAGAGTTAGACATTATTAATAACTTTTAATCCTCACATTTAAAAAAAAAATTAATTAAACATTGAACTGCCTGCAAGAGCAGTAAGATTATTCTGTGATCATGAGGGCTGTAGGTTTGAGTTAATTACTATTTTAACAACAGCGATGATGACCATGACAATAAAGTTAAGAACATAAAAAGCCACGAAAGTCTTATTAGTGTTTTAGGCCTAAAATGACACTTTATATTGAAAACATGCCAAAGAGGTATTGAATATACCTTGCAAAATAAAGAAGCTTTAATTAAGCATGAATCAAGCGTTAAAGAAGGTTAAGAAGGTTTCAACCATTTCTACGTGTCAGAACTTGGCAATATTGTCACTCCCTTTTTTTCCTTTATGCATTTGTCGTATGCATCGTTCTATGGCTTCATTTGTATGTTTCAAACCGTTTTTGAAATGGCTATACATTCAACACATCAAACAGCTTTGACTATTTGTTGCCTTCTTCAATCAATAATTTAGCTTTACCAATTTTGTAATTTCCACAGGTGAAGACTTTTCAAATTCACGTTGTACCTAGCTACTTTTTTTGTGGTAATTATATGTCTATTTTGACTAGGATAAATGGTTGTGATGATGAAAGGTCATATTTTGACCTCCACTTGTGTTTGGGTTTCAATTACAACCCTATATCTCACCAATTCTAGAATTTATCTTTTGAAATAATCTCAAACCCCATAGTAGCTTCTAAAATAATTTATTTAATTACCCTAAAAGATGTTTCTATACTTTAGATCCAATTTTGGAGGCCAAATCAGGGCGGCTCAATCTTTGGAATTGGCTATAACAGGTCTTGAATATACTCTCAAAGCTTAGTCTTTGAAGAAGTTGTCAAGCTTGTGTATCTGTTTTGGCAATGCCTTATTTATCTTGGCTAACCTTAGGGAAACCCTCACGGTGAGGGTGGGGCAGTTGCCTTATCTAGAGAGAGGCGAGGTATCAGACATTGATATGCTGTTCCTTGGAGTGTCTAGAAGGAACAGATCTGGAGAATTTTCGTAAGCAAATGGTGCTAGGATCCTCTATTAATGTGTCCCTTATGTCAGCTGTCATCTGATGGGATTTGTAGTGAATGAATTACAGAGTACCATTACTGCTGACCTGTGCAGATACTGGACATCAGTTGTTTATGGTTAAGAGATTTTTTTTTTTTAACTTTCTGGTTTTGTAAATGTCATGGAACTTTGAGGGTGGGATCTTGTATTACATTTACTCCACAGACTATTGCCTGGTGCATATTTTTCTTGCATCTCAACAAATTTTCATGGACTCCTAAAAAAGCACACATTAGCAATAGTGGCACTGTTTTTTGTGATTTTTATTCATCTTCTTCATCCTTGTACTTCCCTACTTGTGACATATTGATTAGCTTTATCCATTCTGCCTAGCTGAACCAATGGTTGACCTTTATCTGTTATTTTTTTTGGGGGGAATACTTCTTCTTTTTCTTCTTTAAAATACTTTTTTTCTTTCAAGACTAATAAAAGTCTCGTGGTACCTTTAATTCCATATTTATATTAATTTTTGTTATACATTCTTGTGTTTGGGTCTCAACTCATAACCTGTTTCCCATTTATAAGATTTAACGATATTCTTTCTTGAACAATTCAACTTACCAAGAAAGTTTCTAACAGGCAATTGATAAAGTAATGACTCACTTGGTCAAAATTTTCTATTCAATTTTATAGATGTGCCAGCCTATTTGCGGCCTAATAATTCAGTCATTTTTTAATTTAATAAGCATTTAAATATTGATACCTTTATGTCACCTAGATGCTTAAATGATCATCCTAATTTTCTACATTTTTATGTTGTTCCGTTTAATTTTTGGCTAAGTATCTATAAGTGTATTAACTATTAAGAACTAAAAATTGTCACTTCATCATCGCTGAAGTTGATTTCATCAAGATATGCTAGGACAATTCACTCATATTGTGCTTCTCTTGATAAAACTGAAGAAAACTGAGGTGGCTTCCTTATGGTCCGATGCCTCAGTGCCCATAACATCTTTGTTGAAATGATTGATCATGTAGCAGTGCCCATAGATGGCCTTCTTTAAATGGAAACCGTCACTTCTTCAAACCATTTCAAAAAAAATAAAAAACTGTCACTTCTTCCCTTCCAAGAACAAAGCAAGGGGAAGGCAGCGGTGGCATTGAGCCTTCAAAGACAAAATTCAAACAAATATGAAAAATGCAAGAGCATTTAGTACAATTTTTAAGTGCTCATTCATTCTTGTAGCTATAACAGTTGCAAGTGTGAGTCGTGTGCTTGATGAATTTCCCATGGAAAACAATTCACCAAATCCAATTATATTGGGATGAGTGGCTTTTAATTATGATGATTGAAATAATATAAAAAGATCTCATGGTTAAAATCTGAAGACATAATTATTTTGAAGCCTGAAATTCTACATCATTTGGTTCAGAAAGTGAATGACAATAAAGATAAAAAACACCCTTCTGAAATCTTTCAATTTTTTTTTTTCCAAATGACACACTACATGATCAAAGTAAACCTCTCTTGTCGTACAAATGTTGACGTTTGTGGACCTTCATGGGAAAAGGTGGCATGTTTTCTTTACCCCTTGCTCTCATAGTCTTGCTCTTATACCAATGGGTCTGCTTGAGATTGCTTCATTTGTTTTCTCACACCTTTGCAAGAAGATTGTGATGTGCAGAACCTGTTCTTTTTATCA
This sequence comes from Chimonanthus praecox, assembly GCA_022113865.1. NCBI lineage: Eukaryota > Viridiplantae > Streptophyta > Magnoliopsida > Laurales > Calycanthaceae > Chimonanthus > Chimonanthus praecox. The sequence goes on along the minus strand of CM039090.1, from coordinate 619,588 downwards.
GTTTATTTCTAAGATAGAAGCTGGTCCTTGTAAGCATCTGTTCTATTTTGTGTCTATTTTATTGTTATACAAGGTCATATGCTCTAATTTTCTATCCTTTTTCATTTTGATCAGGGCTTTAGCACTATTGAGCCTGCATGGTTTTGCCTTATTTCTTTTTTAATGTGGTGATGAAGAAACTAGGTGCTTGTGGCAACTCTGATGCAATGACTTCTGACCAGAAGGGTGGTAAATCAGAGAAGGAAGGACATGACTCCCTTGACAATTTCATCAGGCAAGCAATTGGGAAAGATTCTTTTCAGTCTTTTTCAACAGCTAGTGATTATCGGAGACAATGGATTCAATCATTTCAGACTTCCGACCAACAAGGAACCAACAAGCTTCATCAAGGTCCAAAGGTTGATCGCATAGACGGGAAGGAATGGCCTCTAGAGTATTACAATGGTGTGACTTCATTTGCATCTGAAATCAATGGTGTGAAGGAATCTGTTCACTCTCTCAGAGGTAGCGGAATCTCTGTGAAGGGGACAAAGAGTTCATCTGAAAATATGCAGTCTCTCAAAATTCCCGAGGCTGTTGTAGCCTTTGCTCAGGCTGCTGCTAAGGCCAACGGTGAGCCTGAAAAATGTATGTCAAGTGTCATAAGCAGGTATTTTAATTTGTTAGCCATAGGTTTTGCTCAGATTGAGTTGTAGAGTTTTTGTTATTAGCTGACTTTGATTTTCTTTTTGCAGATATCCATGGCTGGCCCTTATTGTCACCTACAAAGGTGCAAATGCAAAAGTGCGATAAGTGTCCCCGAGAATTTTGTTCACCCATTAACTATCGGCGCCATATACGTGTGCACCGTCGATCTTTGAACATAGACAAGGTTTTTGTGCCTATTCAACTTCTGACTGTTGCTTGTGAGATGTCTTTAGGGTTTGAGAAGCCTTGTTTTGCAATATTGAAGTATTGGTGGGTGCATGAATGTGCACTTGCAATTTTGTCGAAGCTACTTTGAATTTCTTTTTTCCCATGACTTTGGATTTTCAAATATTTCGAAGTCAAAACCAAGCATTGAACAGTTTGTGCATCTCTCTCTTCTTTTTTAGGACGTTGTAGTTCCTTTGCCAAATTTGTGAACTTCGATACTCGATTTGCTGATTCTTGAATCACATTTTGTAGGACTCTCCTAAAAACAGGGACTTGTTGGGTGCATTCTGGGATAAGGTAGTAACATTTTTTTTAATATTAAATTTGAGGGTCTTTTTTAGGCTCATGTTACTGGCACTAAATTTATTCCTATATTCAGCTATCACTGGATGAGGCAAGAGAGATTGTTTCCTTCAAAAATGTGGCACTTGAGGTGATGATCCATTATTACAGTTTTTATTACTGTTATTGTTGTTCTTGAATGATAAGGTGATAACCCGCTAAGATTATTGTTAGTTTTCATGTATTATATTAATTCATGACTGATATGTTCATGGTGTTCACTCAACTAATTGTTTGGTTCATCTGCCCTGGTTGTTATCAATAGCTTTTTCATCATAGTTTAAAAACTCAAAAACTCGACTTGATTTCTCACCGAGTCAACTCGAAGACTTGGGTGAGTTTTGACTGGGGAAAAAGTAAGACTCGGTCAAATCTATTAAAAGAAAAAACATAAAATCACAAAAAATATGAAATAAAAAGTGAATAAATCACTCACTAATAATCATGGATTCATTAATAATAATCATAGTTTATCTGAAAAATCTGTCACTAATAATAGTCATGGATTTATTAAACTTTCGTATAAAATCCAAAATGACCAAACAAGCTCAAAGGAATTTCTTATGCAAACTGAAATATTGCTAAGTTCTCAAAACATCACACTATTGTCCAACATCTATAACTAATTTCAAAGTTCAAATAACTTATTTTGTAATGTTTCAAAAATGTATATTTTGCCCCAAGTTTAGAATTAATTTTTTTTGGCCGATTTCAGGTTCATTGAAGAAGTGGAGGAGGAAGAAGGAAGAAGAAATAAAGAAAATAAAATAAAAAAAACCCCTTCAAATTGGTTGAGGAGGAGGAGGAAGAAGAAGCAAGGAGAAATAAAGAAAACAACATGCAAATTGGATTAGGACGAGGTGGAAGATGGAAGGAGAGAGAAACATGCAATCAGATTAGGAGGAGGAACAAGGAAGGAGAAATAAAGAAAAAACTTGCAAATCAGATAGGGCTTAGGCAGAAGAAGGAAGGAGAAAGAAAGAAAACTAAAAAAAAAAAAACCTTGTAACCGAATTAGGAGGAAGAAGAAATAAAGAAAAAAAAAATGTAAATCAGATTTTAGATGAGAGGAGAAGAAAGAGGAAAAGGAGAAACAAAATAAAAAATACCTACAAATTAAACCCTCTCCTTGTCTTCTCCTCTTCTCGTCTCTCTTGATGCCCGAGTCTAGGGCATGAATTCCCTATTTTGGTTTTGTTGCCCTTTTATATCTCATAGACTAACACACATTTTTACCCTTTTAAAGGGGTTTAACATGACTCGGACGGTTCGAGTTAAGTTAGTGGACTCGACTTAGTTTTTGGCTTGACTTGGTGAGTCGACCAAGTTAAGCCAAAATCTTGCTGTACTTCAAGTCTTGGCCCAAGGTTCCTCAAAATCCCATTTAGTCGAGTTGAGTCGGCCGAGTCTACCAAGTCACCGCGAGTTTTTAAACCATTTTTTTCACTATTGCTTCAAGCTCCATTTGGCTTATGCCATTTTAGAACAGCAGGGAAATTCTTAGTGCTTAAATTTAAGTTTGGCTACGTCCTTTCCTACTTTTTTGGAATTTTCTTCCTAGAAAATTTCAGAAGTGTAAAAGCAGGAAAAAATATTTTTTTTTTGGGTGTAACTATGCTTGGGAGAGGAAGAGGGTAAAGGTGGAGGTTGTGCTGTTTAAATTGTTTATATTCACAAAAAGTGGGTCTCAAATGTGGATTGGGGGGGGGTGTGTGGTATGGAAATTTCCATAACTTAAAGCACAATTAACAAGTGCTTATTGTGGCAATTGCCTTTGGTGTCCCTTCCAGTCAAGAATTTTGGCCTCACAATCACTAGCCAATATTTCTCTCATGCCTTTCTTCTTTCATGGTTCGATATTCTGGTGTTCTAGGCGTAGAGGAACCACACCAATCCATCCCGAACTTGGTGGTTAAACTCTACTGTGGTGTCCCATGCTCTCCCCCTACTCGTATATTTTTTTTTTTTTAAGATTCTGAAACTTCGTAGGAAAAGGCAATGATCTAGGAGATATTACCAGAAACATTATATGTAGAGAGCTACATATAATCATTCTCCTGTGCTCTCCCCCTACTTGTAAAAATATTTACTTTTTCTTATTTCTAGATTCTGAAATGTTGTAGAAAAGACAATGATCTAAGAAATATTACCAGAAACTGCCTTGCAGATTTTTCAGTCTCTGTGTCATTACTCTTAGAAATCAATACTATATTATTATAGTGTTAAATGTGTTTCTAACTAACAATTATCTTTTAGGATGTTGCTGGAACTTCTATTGTAAGGGAGTTGACATCAGTTATTCTAAAACCAGCATTTTCTTCATTGCCACATGTTTATGTGAAGGCTGGTGTGGCTCTTCTGGTTAGTACCCTTTTTTTTTCTAAGATTGTTTGTAATTTTCAGTTTCTGAATTTTCATTCTCAGCCATTATTTTTATTTTAATAAAAACAGCCATTATTTTTTTATTTTAAAAAAGGGATTAATTTTCTAGTTCTTAACTATATGTGCCATTATGTAGGATATTATCCAGGCTAGGCCTCCAAGATTTCCTATATCCTCCCAAGAATTTTTCAATATTCTTGATGATGCCAGCGAGAAGACATTCTTATGTGCTGGTACGGCTGTAGCCTTGCAGAAGTTTGTTTTTGATGGAGAAGCAGGGAAGATTGGTCTGGAGATGAAGAACCTAGTTGCTTGCACTAGCTTTCTTGTGGAGCAGAAACTGGTATAGTTTTTACATTTTTTGTTTGTGTTTTCGGTAGTTATATTCATATAGAATGTGATCAAGAGATTTGCTTAATTCCAACATGTCTTTATTGTGAATGGTGTTCCTGGTATCTCAGATCTCTGGAGATGCAAATTATCCTTTTTTCTATTTCATTCATCTCATACTATTTTCTTGTTCTTCGGTATTTCTGGACTGGATCTGCCCATCTGGGTGGGCATGCATGCATTGCACTTCTTTTATGAGGTCAATTCCATCGAGTATGACCCATCAAATAATGACACTAGTCAAATTCATGAGATGTCTTTGGGATTTGACGTCCATGTCTTACCGAGTGTTTCTGCATACTTTTTATCAGTTAAATTCATGGCCCACCTTTTTTACTGCTTAGATGTAGCATATCCGCATTGAAATGTATGGAACGGCACATGCACTTCTCAGCTCTCCATGTTCAAATAATTCACTTACCAAATTTGATTATAGTACTCAAGGTTTATTCAATATCTTTGCTAGATTAAAGCGTGGATTACTGCCAAGGATGCAGAAGCTCTAAGGTGCCAAAAGCTGCTAGTGGAGGAAGAGGAAGCTGCTCAGAAAAGGTACCTTTCATGATCATGATTCAGCCAAAAACGCCTAGTCACAGTTTGATGGAACACGGCTCTTTGCCAAGAACACAAAAAATGAGCCCACCTTGTCTAAACATTGCTGAGCAACTTTCTTCCATGCTCTATTGTTTAGGGTTTAGTGCTTACTGTGCAAGCTTAAATTCTTGAGTGTGCATCACTAAAAAAAATCATTAAGATGAAGAACCTAGTACAGACATCAGGAACAAAATGAATAGGACACAAATCCAAGATGGGAACATGCAATCTGACCACAAGAGCACACGTAAAAGTAAGAAAGTCAATCCAAAAGGCCCAAATACATATTAGATGTTAGTACACAATGCTTAAAAAAATTCATTTTGTTCAGTTATTTGCAGTTGGCCCTGAGGGTGGTTTGAATCTATTTGATTTGGTTAGATCTGAATGATGAGATTAATGAGGTATCACACATAAGCGGCAATGGATTGTCAGACACCAAAGAGTTTCAGAATACAATATATGACCGGAAATGGGAAATGTTTGTACCTTTCAAAAAGGCTTCCTTTGTTTATTTTTTAGTATCATTGATTCCACGTTAGTGCTTATTGTTCTATTTGGGATTCTAAATGGATGCCCATTTTCAGAACACTGGTTTACAAACACCATATCTTAGATTTGTTTCATGTTCATGGAAATCATGCTTGTCTATTCAGTTGCACTGTAGCTGACTGCAGTAAAAATAGATGCATTGACTACCATGTAACTTTTTCTTTTGCCTGACAACAAATTCCATTTTATGAATTGTGTGTTTTTTCAATACAGGCAGGCCGAACTCCTGGAACGGAAGCGGTTGAAGAAACAGAGGCAGAAAGAGCAGAAAGCAAAGGAGCAAATTGATGGCAACAAGGCAGATTTTAAGCAGCATTTACTCGATGCTGGAGAGGGTATGCAGCCTGCAGAATTGTCCAGCACACATTTGCCCTCTGCATCTGATTCAAGTTTTGCAGAAACGTCATCTAATTTAGTCAAACCACTTCTGGAGCCTGTACAATCTCTGGATACTGCTATGGATTTGAATATTGTACGCCACCCTGGAACTGGTGATGCTGTCCTGGACACTTCTTGTGGAAATACAGACCCTGGCAAATCTCAGAACGTGGACCTCAGGGATCAACTGCAGCAAAAAGACAGCCAGCGAAAGTTGACAGCTGCTCGACGGTTGGTGCCAAAACATCAGAGAAAGACACAAAAGGGTTTCCATTCTGATCAGATTCCAGTATTGAAATCTGCAGCTGTACTGAAGCACGGCAACTACAGGGATCAGAGAACTGCATTTTTAGCCAATAGCCATAAGGTTTGGACACGGAAAACCAAGATTGAGGGTGAAGAAGAGGGTTCAAATGTCAGAGTGCTGGTAGAATTGGGAGATCAGACAGATCAAAGCAAATGCTCTGAGGTCCTGATTGGCTCAATTAATGTCAAGCTTGGAGATTGCAGCTGTCCACCTCAAGATGAGGTTTCAACTTCGATTCATGATCTCTGTGCTGTGGACCATCAAAAACCAAGATGGAATTTCCAAGAGAAGCCGGCAGAGCCGGACACTGCTCAGAACTTCGATGAGCGATCAACTGTGAAGCAGTGGAGGCCAGTGGGCCGGCATGAAATTGGAGGTCCCATGATGGTTCAAAGCAATAAAGGAGAGGCCAGAGTTGACGGGGTTTCTGGCAGTCCTGATGATTGCGTCTTGCCCCATGAGAATGGTCAGGTCTGCAGTTTGAACGGAGATGATAGTTTTAGCAGATGCAGCGATTCGGCATCAACAGGAGTAGATGGAGCTACAACAGGTCCACAGATTTTCTCCAATCATGCGGCGCTGGCTTTTCTTGCTCAAAGTAAGGATTCCGTTCTCTTAAGACTTGGTACAAGTCATTGCATCCTTCGCATGCATGTATATACCAATCTGCAACAACAATCCAAATCATGGTCTCATTCTGAGTGTGTGCCAGGTATTGGGTTTGACCCAATGTTTAAAACCTTAAAACTTGGACTCAACTCAAATTCCAATTGAGACAAATACAACTTGGAAAATCCTCAGTATAACTTGTTGACTTGCTTGATTTTAGATTTTAACGAGTGGAGTTGGCTTCTATTAACTTGTTCAAGTTTTTTTGTGCTTTTATATTATGGTTTGTACTGAAGTGTTGTCAGATCTGTTTCAGTAGCTGTCATGGTTTACGTTTATAGTGGAACTCTGGTGCTGTTCACCCTGACATTCTGTTTCTGAAAAGACGCATGAAAAAATACAAAAAATAAAAAGAACAAACTTGAAATATAGTAAAAAGTAAATAAGTAATAAATAAGTTCAATATGTAGCTCTAATATAAAAAAAAAAATGCAGATACGTGTTAACCATTGCAGTTTGGCATTGTGAGAAATATGGATAAAGGGGTCATTATTTTTTAAAACTTAAAATCTTTAATAAAAGGTGAAAAATGGAATAGGTCCTGCAAACAGATTGAAACACACTCCGACTGGATAAAGGGGTCATTATTTTTTAAAACTTAAAATCTTTAATAAAAGGTGAAAAATGGAATAGGTCCTGCAAACAGATTGAAACACACACTGACTGGAATAGATTTTTTCCAGATCAATTGATTGATAACTCAGCTTTGAACTGAACATTGATGACCTAAACACTCCAACTCCTGGCTGCTTAGTGTATGGTGAATAGCATTTGGAATTTAATTTAATCAATGTATGTTACTAAGCTGAAAAGCATTTGGAATTTGTTGATATGCTTGACATGTGTCATTAGCCAATGATTTTCAAATTTTGATGTCAGTTTATGCCACTTACTATGTTTTAAAAATCAAGCTTTGGTTGGATTTGAACCAGTCCCTTAGGCAGTCCACTTCTTAAGAAGTTCGGTTTGTCCATGAACTGTTAAATTTGTTATTTATTTTATATTTTCTCTTTTCTCTTCCACAAAATGTCTTTTCTCTGTTTGCTATTACATATTTGCAGTATGATTTTCGGTTCTTTTTAGCATTACTAATGTTTATACAAATTCTCTCCTGTCCTAGAGTTGTTATACTGATTATGATACATCTCGTAAATATATTAATATTTCATGCAGGATGGAAGGAGGCATTGGCTGCAGACCATGTGAAGCTGTTCATATCCTCCCAAACTGAACCACCCGGTTACCACGAGATTGAGGCTGCTGCTCTCTTGCGTACTGATGGAAACGGCGCTTTTGCAAATGTCGGAAACCAGTCAGATGGGACAAGGAGAACCGTAACCACCGGAGGTTCCACCATGCCCAAGTTCAGGGCAAACACAGAAAAAGGTTCGAGGCTAAAATACATCCCAAAGCAGAGAATGAACTCCTGAAAATTTTAGTTTTTTCCGGGTTATAAAATTGTGCAGTTTTCCAACACCTTCTATGTATTTGTAGCAGAAGCTTGATTGGAGGAAGCTACTACAAAATCTAGCGGCGATTTTTTCTTTTATTCCCTCTCTATCCAGTCAGTCTTGTCAAATTGTTATCGAAATAATTGGATTTAGTGTAATTGCTAGCTTTCCTTGCACCTCATTTATGTTGTTTTTTCTAGGGCACTTTTTTCGGCATTTGAATGGCGTTTGCAGTAATGGTGCAAACATTCTCATTTTTTACATCCAGTTATCTGCGTTTACATATGTGCACTGCAAGGATTGGCTTATTTTTTACCATTCTGTCTTTTTTATTGCAAAATTTAGTGTAGCAGCCGTTCTTGAGTTGTGTGGGCCTCTCAGGCCGTGTTTTATACATCTGATCCTTGAATGAAGGGTTTATTAGACAACCGTTATGTCAGCTATGTTTTTTTGTGCAGTTGATTGTTGGAGAATTATGAAAAAAAAAAATGTAGATAAAGTAAATATTAACAGAGTTGTATATTTTAAAGTAAATGAATATAGTAGTTTTGAAACAAAAGGAATACAAGCTGACAGAATGAGGAAGATTTTTTTCTTTTAATTTTGGTTGAAAGAGAAGAAACTGAGAGATTGTAGGATAATGGAGGATATTTTTTTTCGTAAGATAGAATAATATATCAATTTAAATAGATGGAATAAGTGATGAGTTGTAGAATACTTTGAAAGGGCTGAATGGAAGTGAGAAACAAGAGATTGAAAAGTAAAAAACATGGAAATGGGCGGGTCCTTTTTAATGGATACGATGTGGCTTTTCATGGTAGCACTTGGAATTTTGTAATTTCCTGCCCAGATCTAACGTTATGTCTGACTGATATTTTGAGGACAGTTTATCTAAAATCAGTATGGTACGACATTGTTATTCAGTGAAACTTTTATAACGGTGCCTTTTTAACAGTAAGATAGTACAAAATACGATTTAAATGCAACTGAGGCATTCTTTCTGTTTCGTGACTCACTGTTATTTAAAAATAACTCTTCTTAGACCCTCAAAATGTTTATGAAATTCTCTTCAACATCTTTAAACTCTTATAAAATACATATGAGATAATTATTTTAGGACAGTTTTAAAATGCATATGAGACAATTAAATTGAGATGGAAGGAGTAATAAAAATAATATAGTTGCTGATTTATTGATCGCTCTCCGTTAGTATTAGTATTTTCAAATTTTGCCAAATTTGAATGTGTTATTGTCTTATTGATGTTGACGAATCATATATATTGTTTCCAGTACAAATATCAGTGGAGAATATTATGAGAACTTTTAGTGTAGATTCAAAAGCATAAAGATTGTATTTTTATTATGAGTGCTAAATGAAGCTTTTAAATTATCTTCTTTTTTTTTTTTTAATTTACGTATGGAAAATTGTAAGAAATCTAGCGTAAAACTTTCATAGGTGATATCTATTGTTTTTAGGACACACCAACTGAAATTATAAAGGCTTGAACTTGACACTTCACGCTTTCTTAGACAAGAGATTACCGGTTAAACTACACTTATATGGACAACCTCTCTCTATTTAGGCTTGGCAGATTCATGCCTTATTGCCTTCTCTAAGTCAACTTGGCCTTATTATGAGTCTCATTTTATTGTAAATTTTTTTAATTGATGATTAGATTACTATTGAGATTGTTATTATTAATATATTATAAAAATACAATTTTAATTTTTTTAAAAATAAATTATTAAATATATATTTAGTTAATTTAACATTGAGAATATAATGTATAAACATTAAATCAAATTTAAATTTAAATCTCAAATAAATTTTCAACTGTTTAAATTCAATAATGAATGAAATCATATCATAATAAACAATAACAACTAAAATTATGACATAAAAGATAAAATTAAATAAATAATTACAAAGTCATGGTCTACACATTCTTAGCGGTGACAAGCAAAAACCTGTTGCAACTGTCCAAAGCGTTGTGTGTCGAATCAGGGTGAAAACCGAAAACAGATGGCCACGTGGGCAATGAATCTACCTTACACACCTCACTAGATGGACGGTCCTGGTCGAGTCCTCCATCGACACACGTAGTAACGAAAAGAGGAGCATTGCATGGGATTTTTACTACGTGTCATTGACCTGAAACTGACCAGAGTTCCCTTCTCGACACGTGTCCACTCAGTGCATAGTTTTCTCCTAAAATGCCACGTGTAAGTACCACATGCATCCTCCTCTTTCTTCACAAACCTTCATTACGCTTTCTTCTCCTATCTGCAACAAAACTGCAAAGACTGAAATCCAATCTCTCTTTATTTTGCTTTTGATCTTCATCAAAAGCCCAAATCAAAGCAGAGACTTCATCCACTCGTTTTTCATCGACAAACCCACATCAAATCTCTACATCTCTTTGTAAGAAAAGGCCCAGAAGACATTCCTTTGGTCTTCTAATTTCATATCTTTGATAAAGATCAATTGAGATCATTTTTTTTCTTTATTTGATCTCTACATTTTTAGTAGACAGAGAAAAATTTAAATCCCTTTTATTACCGTCTAAATACCCATAAAAAGTCAAAATTCAAACTCTCTTTCCTTCAGTTTCAATGAAAATTTAAGTCAAATGTTCACTTCTTCTGCCTCTCTTGTAATAAAGAAGTTACGGCTCTGTTCTTTCGACTTTTCTTATCAAAAGTAAAATTCATTTTTATAATTTACAATTTATTGTATCTTTTTATCTATTCATTTATATTTTAGACACTCATATTTTTATATCTCATAGAAACACAATCTAATTATATTCTTCTTCTTTTTTTCTCTAAAAGTCTAAATGCAAAACAACTCTCTGTTTCTTTAATTATTTATTTGAAATTTCCCTCTTATTCTAAATTTTAACGTGCATCTTTTCTCATTTTTAATCTTAAAAAAACTCAATTCACAATCATATTTCTCTTCTTATTTCTTATACTCAGTATCTGAAGTTTAAAAATCTTTCCTTTTTTTTCCTTTTTCGCTCTCTCAGGAAACCTATATCAGATTTCCTTGTTTCTTGTTTTTAAACTTTCAGAGAAAGAAAAAAGTCCAACACAGCGATGTCCGGCGGCGTTGGTCCGACATGCAGTGATATTAACCTCCAGGAAGAGGAGATAGAAGCAAAGCGACTGAATTCCACCAATGCATCCAAAATCCCAAGTATTCCTCTTCACCATTTCTTCACCTTCCAACAGCTCAATGCCCTTGCCGTCGTCGTCGTCTTCTCTGCAAGTGGTATGGTCTGCATTGAGGACTTTGTATTTGCAATCTTCTCCTTCTTCTATGTCTTCTTCATGTCGAGAGTCGCATTCCCTCCTCTAAATCCATCTTCTGAACCACCCATTTTTGAGAAGAACCGGCTTCTAGGCCTCTACAATTCCATCGGTGTAATCGTCGGCCTCTTTGTTCCAATTGCCTACATCTTTGAAGGAATCTATGAAGGTATGTTAAAGTATTTGTTCCCACCTGCATGTCCCAACAGCTTGTCCATGGTTTTCCTTTTAATTACTCACAGTGACTTCTCTTTAAAATCCTCTGTTGTAAATGAAAGTTGTGTCATTGTTTTTACAACTTGAAATCTTATCATACACGATGTGATATGACAAGAAGAATGATTTAAATTGGTTTAGAAATCTTATAATTTTAATAAAATGATAGAATCATCGGCTATTTAGAATTCGACAATACGAGACATTTGTTAGGATCGGGTGTTTAGGCAAAGCCCATTAGGTGAAGTGACCACCACCAATATGGGACTCGTTCACTACCCCAACAATCTCCCTCTCAAATGAGATTCTTTGACGGAAAGAACATCGCCTGCCATCCTGTCCGGTTAGTGGATTTCTTTTATATGCGTTGACTTGAATATATGACTCTGATACCATTTCTTATGATATAATATGGACTTGCCCTCAAAAACATTTGACTTTGATGAATTTTAAAATTAACATTGATTTTGTAGAAATTCATGTCGACTATTTCATGTTTACAATTGTGGAGGAATCTCAATCTATGAATATATTGTATGAGGTGACAAATATTGGAAGAGAATTCCATGCCTACTATTTATTTGTTTTTCACATTTCAGGTGACAAGGAGGGGATCAAGGCAGCTGCACCACATGTGTTCCTACTTGCCAGTCAGATGTTCATGGAAGGTGTGGTATCTTCCGGCCGGTTTTCGCCTCCGATACGAGCTTTCGTGCTGGTTTTCTACAACACCAAGAGGATCATGGCAATTGCAGAGTGGGTGAGGAATGAGTTGGGAAAGGCTGAAGAGGAATTTGGAACTGTGAGGAGATTGCAGATGGGAAGGGGGCTTGCATTGGCAAATTTGGTTTTCTGGTCTTTCAATCTCTTTGGCTTCATGTTACCTTTCTACTTTCCTAGAGCTTTCAAAAGGTATTATGGGTATAAAATAAAGGACTGAATTTTAATTTATTTTTATCCCTTTTCTTAGAAAATGAGTGGTTATAATGTTCTAACTAGTAGAAATTGAATGTTTGCCAGGCTCTATGCCATCTTATGTAATAAAAACTTCATGTAAGGATTTTAGTCTTATGAACTTATTTTGTTAGTTTATAAATGATCAAATTCCAATTTGTTGAATTGTTTACTTGTTATAGCTAATATGTTTGTTATCAGCTTTAAAGGGAGTAGAGTAATAATCCTTAATAAGGAGTTTGAACATTTATCATAGTACAGGACTCGTACATTGAATGAAATTGAATAGATAGAGCATTCCCTTTCAGGAAAGTGATTTGTGCACCCCCCATTTTACCCATGGTGCACTTCTTCAATTTTTTTTTTTCCAATTTTGCCCTCCACCCACTTTTTCTCCATTTCCATCATTTTTTAAGTGAGGGGTAAAATTGAAAAAAACAATTGAAGGAGTGCACCATGGGTAAAATAGGGAGGTGCACAAATCATTTCCCTTTCATGATATAATTCAAAGGAAAAAAAAAAAATCAATTTAATCATCATGATTTTATGAAGCGGATCATAAAAACAATTAGTTATGGTAATTAATTTGTAAATCTCTAAGAGATTTTACATAATTAAATAATTAAACCTAGATTCAACTTTTACAGACCCATTACCTTGTTTTTTATTTATTTAATCTATTAAAAATGTTTGGTCCAACATAATTGAATTCTTGATATGTTAGTTCCCTTTCTGGTGAGGCAATTCGGCCAAGAAAATGAAGAAAAACCCAGTTCGGAAGGGATATATATACTAAAACCAATCAACTTTAAAGGTTTTTTTTTAAAAAAATTTAGATCATATTGAATTAGGTTAGATTTGGATCTGGGGCAAAGCTATTGAGGTTGAATAAAGTCTACTAAAAAATTTCTAAGACATGTATATATAAGATTATTCCAAGTTCAATGAGGTCAAATTCATGAATCAAGTTGGAAATTGATACTTTGATCTATAATATGATCTAAAACATTCGATTGAATGTTTTGATTGCTCTAAAGTTAAATTTAATTTTTTTTTTTTATCGCCTCTTATATAATCAACGAATGGCACATATTAAGTTAAGGTTCTTCTAATTCATCTAAAGTGGGCTCATTTTTACGAATTTCAACTAATATAGTTGATATATATATGAGGTAGTAGTCAAGTTTTTTGTTCCTTCTCAATATTAAAAAAATGATTTTGATTGAAATTTATAATTTCATTTGAGATTGGTAAATCAATCTATATCATTGAAATATAGACTTATGGATAGAAATAATTTAAAAAGTTTGAAAATTTTGAATAAATTAGTTTGAGTTTGACATCAATTTAATAGAATTTACTAAAATTTGAAATAATTATAGAATTCATGCTAATTACTCAATATATAAGAATTTTAAGTCAATTTTTTTTTTTTTAAAAAAAAACTATTTTTTAAACTATAGTCGGTATCCACTACAAGACAAATTTGAAAGTTTCTGTCCTCTCATAGAAATGGCTCGTGTCAAACCATGGCTGATCAGTCGGTCCATCCGAGGTGGCAAATCGGTGCTCTTGGTTAGTGATCTGATATATACATTTATCCATGATATTTTCGTGTGAGTTAGTTTATTTTAATTAGTAAAATTTATAGACTATTTACAAATTTCAACCAATATAGTCGGATATATATAAGGTAATAGCCAAATTTTTGTTCTTCTCAATATTGATTGAAATTTATAATTCAACAGTTGAAAATAAGTTACTTTGAGTTTGACTCAATTTAATGAGTAGCGATCCTCTCACAGGCTTTTTGTTACTATTCGTATGAAGAGTAAAATCAACTCACCAACCCTTCACATTAACAGTAAATTAACTCGTCGAAATTCCCATGAATAGGAATATTGGCTTGTCGGCCAAAACTTTACATAAACAATAAATCGACTTACCGAAATTTGTCGTAGCTAGTCAAAATTTTACAGTTTTTACAAAATGCCCGATTTTACTATTGATGTGAATGGTAAAATCTAGAATTCACTAATTCTCGTGTTTGGTTAAACAAACTTCCTAATGAGATGATTGCTACCCCAATTTAAAAAGATTTATTAAAAAATTAAATAAATTATAGAATTCATGCTGATTACTCAATATATAAGAATTTTAAATCAAATTTCAATTTTTATTTTTATTTTTTAAACTGTAGTCGGAATCTACTACAAGCCAAATTTCAAAGTTTCTGTCCTCTCATAGACATGACACGTGTCAAGACCTGACTGACCAGTCGGTCCCATCCGTGGTGGCAAATCGGTGCTCTTGGTTTAAGTTAGTGATCTGATAAGGTGCCGAGGTGGACACGTGGGTGGTGATTGAGGCTCGGACGGCTGGTGATTAGTATGTTTGGATTGGATCGTGGGCAGAAATTTAGGGATTTTTTGGGGGACTTTGTTCCTCCGTTCCTCGTCATCAAAGGTTGGCATTGTGGGCCGGCCCACGAAATTCATGTGAACAGACTATAAATTCTATAGCAACATGTCCCTATTTTGAGTTGTTTGACCCATTTTCAAAATCATGAAACAGGTAGATGATGGGCCCCACCCAAAAGAGTATGGGACATGGCCCCCCACTTATATTCAATCATGAACAACTACAATAATCGAACAGCACTAGATGTAAATTGCAAAGAGGTTTGTTGAATCTAAACACAATTTGAATTCAAATTTGGCCAATCCAACTCTATTAAAAGTCCTAAATTTTGAATAGTTTCATTATTAAAAAAATAGATTCAAAGATCAATGGTAGTCTTATGAAAACAGTGGAAATTTCTTAAATTAGTTATGTAAATGTATTTATATTTATATTTTAGATTTGATATTTTAGTGGTATTGATTTAAATTTTAAATAGGGCTCGAGTTAGTTGCATTGACTCATTGGACACTGAAATTATTGAATTAATATAAAATTTTGAAGTTTGAGATATCAAAGATAAGCAAATTTTAAAAGAAATAAAAAATAGTTTAAAATTATTAAATTAATGATAAACTATATCGATCGAGGTCTAATGCTACCTATATTGGCAAAATTTTAATTTAAAAACAATGTATTTTTTATTTTAAATGAAAGAACCACTATTTACACTCATATCATCATCATTATAGTTATACATTAAACTTTTTATAATATATAGTACTCTATAAAGTTATAACTTATTTAAAATAATATCGACAGATTTCGAATCCATAATAAAAAATCTCTCTAACTCAGTATTCAATATATATAGAATAAAAAAATGTACTGATTCAACTACTTTGTAATATAATATTCTATACATTCAAAATACGAAATTACTATAAAAATGACTAATGACTTCACAAACTATATCATCTAAACTTCAAAAAAGTAATCAAAAATAGTTTATCCACAGATAAACTTCCTCATTATTTTTTATCTTTCTCCTTTCTTATTCACTAGCTGATGATGTCCCTCTCTGATTAGAACAGAGAGTCGTTCGCTGCAATGGATGCATCCTATCGCCGACACTCCTGATTCAGCCTGTTTGCAACCGGAGTGTCGTGCTGCCCGAAGAATACATGTCCTGCTCAACGTCTAAACCATCTAGAAGACCAGGCCCCATTATCTTGCTTGTGGAACCCTAGTGCTTGTTGCAGTTCGACTACAACTTCTCCATTGCTAGATTCTCTTTTCTGGGAGAGAATGGCTCACTGTTTTGGAGTAGTTCTGACATTCATTTTTTAAGGAGGATAGGAAAGGGTGAAAGAATAAAGTGAGAATTCTACGTGAAATTTTCAAAAGTTTAAAATAATTAAAATTATTCTTTTTCTATAATTATTAAATCCTCTATATAGAAAAGATTCTCATTGAACTTTCAGCTATCCAAACATGGTGTTTCTAACATCTAACATGCTCATGGACAACATACAGACTCAAGACTCAAACTTCCACCAAGTGAAACTGAGCCAACCCAAACGAGTCAGAATTTTAAACCATACAATGACTCCACCAACAGATCATCACTGAGTATGGGTGGGCTACACCTTAATCAACTTTCACAGAAAAATAGATAGCCGTTGCGTTGCCCATGTGATGTGGGGCCCACTTACCTGATCACATGTCTAAGAGCCATTGGAAGCTATCACTTTCCCAACGGTCATAAAACGCCAAATTTACCAAACATGCTTTTGGCTTTACAAATTACAACACTTATTTCAGTGGAGCTCTGTTCAGTGGCCCGTGAGACCACTGAATTTAAAAGGTTAGTGCACAGATATGAGCTTCAGATGAGTCTTAATTTTCATTATTTCGAAGGTTGAATCAGTTGAAGTCTTGTGAATATTCAGATTAAAAAATATATTTTTATGGATTGTACTGAAGTATCAGATTTAAACTAACGGGTTGCGTCATATTAAATAGTTGAATAGATGATTATAGAGATTATCAAACTATTCAAAACAAAGTTAATTTAAATATCTCTGTTTTAAAAAATATATCTTTATTTTTATACCTAATTAATTAATTAATGTTTTTACTTAATAAACTTAATTTTTTTATAATGATGATGCTTCAAATAAATATTAATAAAAGTTGCATTGCATTTAAAAAAGAAAATCACATTTTGAACAGTTTTAACTTTATAATAAAATGGGCCTTATATAGGAAATAGTTTGCTCAGGTAATTATAGTTGATTTTTTCTTTTGTAAATCTATATTTATAAATACTACCAATGAGAGAAGTTGTTAAAGACATCGATATTTATTGCTAAGTTTGGAGTTAATGGTGAAGATTATATATTAGTATAGATATTTTAATTTAATAGTTAAATTATATTTATATAAGAAAAACTTAAAAAAAAAAAAAAAAAACACTGGCTAAATGAGGGATGGGGCGGGGAAAGAAAATCTTATCTATTTAAAATGATAGAAGTTTTTCAAAGTGCCAACTCTCTTATAATTATCTGTTAATTTTTTTTCTTAATAATCTTAAAAAAGGTTTTTTATATTCTTTTAGAGATCTTTTCTCGTAAAATAAAAAAATAAAAACAAAATCTCTAAACCAGTAATAACCCTAGTCAACTCAATGGAGCACTAAAAAAGTTCTTTTTATTCCATAAAAAATTGTCATATATTAATCTAACTTCTAAAGAATGAATAAAAACTTTAAATATTTAGATTTATTATTTAGTACAATATCTTACAAACTGAATTATGAATTAAACCATTTTTACAAAATTTGATTTAATTTGATTTAATTAGATTAAACTATTGACTCAACTAGTTTTGAACAATAGCAGTGGTCTTGTTATTAAAAAATAATATCATATTGCATCCATAATAATATATTAAGATTCAATAAAAATGAGAAAAATAAAGTAGTTAAAAATTAAATATTTTTTAAACAATCTAGAATTCTAGATCATCTAATAAGATGGCCCGCGCACGCCAGTTTTTTTAGTTTTCCCCTTATTTTTCAGCATAATTGGCAGCGACAATAGTGTGCTTTTTATAAGAATGTTTATTAGTGGACATTTTTACTGCTTGAAATATCGAATGATACGATTGAAGTAGTCTTGACTGATCACAGTTTGGAGTAGTATTGCAGTGTAGTATTCGGATGGATTTTCAGTTTTTCCTTTTTTTTTTTATTGAGTTTATGTGGCTTGAAATTTGCTGGAACTAGCCGTTCAGAAAAAAGGCCGTTGCAGAAGTGCAAAGAAAGGCAGAACATATGACAGCTTAGTGCCACCTTCTAATCTAAAATCACTAATTTATCTATGAAAAAAAAAAATTTAAGAAAAATTTCCTAAAGTACCTTATTGAAAAGCTTTTCTACGTCTAAAATATTTTAATAGAAAATTCATAACATATATATACATAAATTGTTAAAGCTCTCAAAATAGTTATACATTACAAATAATAAGATTATTCATCTAAATAAAATATTGATCTTGTGTTGTACAATATTATTGTGTTCAGTACAAGTAAAATCGTATCAACTTATATATATATATTTTTTTTGAATTCATGTGTGAGAAATCATGTGATATTGAGTGTAAAATTTTCACGAATAAACTTACTTCTTTTAAGACACATCAAAATTAGACAATAAAAATTCAAATTCACAACATCTTACTTCGCATTGCGGGAGACCATCAATTAAATTATTCATACACCTATTAAAAATGAACGTTGAAGGAAGTTTGATGCTTTTTCTAAAAAAGCAGCCAGATTACTCAAGTAGGTATATCTTTATTGAGTTTTTCTTTTAAAAATCCTGCTCTTTTTTTCATTAGAAAAAGAGTAATGAGGCACTATGTGCTGTTGGGTAGTGATTGTGGTCCCTTTTGTAAGGAATCCGAGACAAAGAACTAAAGAACATCCTTTCTCTCTCTTTAGGTGATTTCTCTTAAATTGGGTGAAAATCAAATGTAAGAAAACAGCATAGAACACCCAATAAAAAAGAAAGCAGTGAGATCTACGAAAAAGATAAGGCTTCTGTCAACGTCTTTCTCTAACTTTCCAGAAACATCTGTGAATACTAGACTCTAGAGTTTGGTAGAGGCAAAGGAGAGATGAACCTCAAGAGCATCATATTTCAATATTCTAATACTAATCTCACTTATATAAACATCGAGTTAAAAAAAAAAAAGAGTAGAAGAGAGAAATTTTCCGTCAATATTTAACCGATATTATGATTTAAATCACGAGTCAAGATTGGTTGCCTCACTCGACTTATTGATTTTAGACATTAAATAAGTTTATTTTGAATTAGATGTATCAAATGATAATGAATGGTCAAATAAAATTAAGAAATTCAAAAGCAAATACAAAATTCAAATAAATAAAAAATGATTGTTGTTACTAACAATAGTAAAATGACATCACAAATATTATTATGATGCTATATTTTAACTCTTTTAAAGAATTTAAAATATTTATATATTGTAGATTAGAATACTTTTGTCATAGTTATATTCAATATCTGTGCAAAATATTTTAAATTATTATAAACTTTGATTGTAGTATAAACTTATAATAACAAAATATATTATTATATTTAGAAGTTTAAATTAAAGATTATACTGTAACCATGACTTGTAGTAGTAATAATGGAAATAAAAAAGAGAAAAATAAATAAACAAAAATTATTAATGTCTCAAAGACAAAAGAGTCTTAAAAATTAATTAACGTCAAACCAAATATTTTAATTTAGTTTTTTAAAACATCAGTTTATATTAAAATATTTTAATTTAATAAACATTGACCATACCCTTATACTATCACCTTTAAATCAGTAGCAGCCCATAAAATAAAGCATAATGCTACTTTCAATAAATATAATAAAAGAAAGAATGGATTAAATTAAATTAATTAATTTAGAAGTGGGTTCCACCCTCCAAGGCCAATGGGCTTTACATATCCACAAGTCAGAATCCTTTGGTTCCAAAAGGACTACAGTTTCTTTTGCTCCGCAAGTACATGGTTTAGGCTTTTTACATTTCTTGTATGAAGACTGAGATGAGAGAGAGTAGTACAAAATAATCAAAATCTTAATGAAGTTTAACAGGTAGAGAGAGAGTAAAGAAAAGGGTAAAGGTCACTTCTTTCTCTTTCTTCATTACCATCTCTATAAAAGTGGACTCAGTCACCACTTCTCAACACTTCTCATTAACACCAATCCACTCCTGCTTTCTGAGCTATTTCTGCCATTGTCCTGAGAGAGACGAGAGAGAGAGACATGGAAGGGAAAGAAGAGGATGTGAAGCTTGGAGCCAACAAGTTTTCAGAGAGGCAGCCGATAGGCACAGCTGCACAGAGCGATGATAAGGACTACAAGGAGCCACCAGCAGCTCCTCTGTTTGAACCAGGAGAGCTGAAATCATGGTCATTTTGGAGGGCTGGGATTGCAGAGTTTGTGGCCACTTTCCTCTTCCTTTACATCACCATACTCACTGTAATGGGTGTGAAGAGGTCCCCCAACATGTGTGCCAGTGTGGGTATTCAAGGGATTGCTTGGGCTTTTGGGGGTATGATCTTTGCTCTTGTTTACTGCACTGCCGGTATCTCAGGTGAGCTCAACTTTCTGCTTTTCATCTCCTTCTTCTTGGGCCTTTCTCCTTCTTCATATTCTTAGTTTTTTCTTCTTCTTCTTCTTCTTCTTCTTCTTCTTCTTCTTCTTCTTCTTCTTTCTTGGTCTCTTTCTCTCCTTCTCAGTCTTCTGTACTGGTTATATAACATTTTATTACTACTATTAAAAAAAATCTAGAGCTTTCTATCGTTCCAGAGGTTTTTTTAAGATGAATATTTTTAGTGAACCAGAAGAAATTTTGGAAGATACTATTGTGTTGTGAGTAAGGTATATTTTCCCCAGTCATCTATAAATGATTTCACCCAGAAGAAAAAAACTAGTTTTTGTAGGGTGCATGCTAGGCCTAGCAGAGAGTTTATGCATCAAAAAGAAATTTATATCATACCAATGGGTTAGGGTTTTTATTTTTGAAAGAAGCATATTTCTTGGTAAGAAAAAAAAAAAGGAAAATAGCAGAGTTAGAGTTTTTTTTTTTTTGTTTATCTACAATTTTACCTAATTTTTTTGGTGCATGTAGCCATATTTTCTATTTTTGGTTTTAGTGATGGTTTTTTTTTTTGGGGTGATGTTAGATGATGTTTCTTCCATGTTTATCTTCAGTAATTTATTTTTGTAATTTTTGTAGAATAATATTAAGATAAATCATGTTGGAGTGAAGGATAATTTCTTTTATTTTTACTGTAGAAATCATCTTTCTGCTATAAAAACTTTTATACTTTTCTTAGTATAATTTCTTACATTTTTGTGAAGGGTTTTTTTTTTTCTCTCTTGTTCATGTTTTTAAGATAGAACTCCAATTTGGTCTGATTAAGAAAATGGAAGGTCTTGATTGAAGATTTGTTTTTTAATTTCTCTATTTTTGCTTTGGGTGTTTGGGCAGGTGGCCACATCAACCCTGCAGTCACCTTTGGTCTGCTTTTGGCTAGGAAGCTCTCTCTCACAAGGGCTATTTTCTACATGGTGATGCAATGCTTGGGAGCCATTTGTGGTGCTGGTGTGGTTAAGGGATTCCAAAAGGGTCCTTACCAAATTCTAGGTGGTGGAGCCAATGTTGTTAACCATGGCTACACCAAGGGAGATGGCTTGGGTGCTGAGATTGTGGGCACTTTTGTTCTTGTCTACACTGTCTTCTCTGCTACTGATGCCAAGAGGAATGCCAGAGACTCTCATGTTCCTGTAAGTCCTTTTTCCTCCACTTTCTGGGTTTTTATCCAGTTTAAAATGTATTTTTTTAGATGAGTTTGTTTGAGTTGAGTTGGTTTGATTCGATTAGAATTCCGAGTCTCCAGTGAATACTAAACATTTTTAATTGAGTTTAAAAACTGATATAAGTTACTCAATTTGATAGAATGTTAAGACTTTCACCCAATGATAAGATAATAGTGAATTAATTAAACTGAATTACTGGGTTATTTAGTTGAATCAATAATTTAATTGAGTTTTTATCTGAATAACTACACATTAGAATTTTGAGTTTTTAATCTCATTAGGCAAAAGTAAGTTTCTTTAGAGGACCTGGACCTTTTATTTATTTATTTATTTATTTTGATATCTTTAATTGATTTCGACTGAGACATCACACCAACCATGTGACGTTGTTGGTAAGATAAGATACCCACCACATCTAACACTTTTTTGAAGTGATACTGTTTATATCTAAAAACTATATAAAAAAATGTTTTATATTACAAATAATAATGACACAGAATATGATATCTTTCAAAAAAAAAAAACAGAGAATAGGAAATTTGGAAAAATAATTAAATAAGAGCTATTAATGTTTTTATATAAATTCAGCACTAGGTTGAACTTGGTCAAACTGTAAAATTCTGTTTGATTTTTAAGAATACTGATATATGTATTTTTATAATGATTTGTGGACAAAATTTAAATGTCCCAGACAAATTAACTTGAATCGATTTTTAAAATATTGATTTTTTAATTATATCATTGGAATTCTAACTAGAAATTCATCTTTTTTGTTTGCAGATCCTTGCTCCTCTTCCCATTGGGTTTGCTGTTTTCTTGGTGCACTTGGCCACCATCCCCATCACAGGAACTGGCATCAACCCTGCCAGAAGCCTTGGAGCTGCCATTATCTACAACAAAGACCATGCCTGGGATGACCATGTAAGCCATTCTTCCCTTTAACTCAGTTAGGATAGCCTTTCCTCCGAGCAGAAAGTAGAGAAAACAGAAGTGACCTTACTTTTCTCCTATTTTTTATTCTTTTAAGTTTAACTCTGTTTTCCATGGAAAAGGAGGAGAAACTATATTCTTTTTCTTTCCTTTTTCCTGTATTTTTTTACCCTTAATATCAACCAAGATAAGGGAAATTTCCCTATCTTCATTTTTTGGTTCTAAAATCTGCTATAATCATTCATTTTTTAAAGTTTTAACTAATTGATTTTTTTTTTTTTTTAATGTTTACAGTGGATTTTCTGGGTTGGTCCCTTCATTGGAGCTGCCCTCGCTGCTGTCTACCACCAGATAGTCATCAGGGCAATCCCATTCAAGGCCAGGGCTTAAATTGCTATCATCATCATCTTCATTCGCCTTGTTGTTTTGCCACATCTCTTTTATTTTTTTCCTTTCTGGTGTTGTAATCCGTACTGGGCTCTTCTTATTATCTCTTTTGTATCTCAATCATGATGGTGTTGTTTATTATGTGTGTAAATTAAGTAATGCTGCTGCAGCTTGGAAAGAAGATTCTTTTTCTTTTTAATATTTTCAATCGTTTCCTTTTTTAAATATCTGTCATCCTTATCTACACTTGTGGCTACAATTTTTTCTGTCTTTTGCTTTATATTATATATGAACATGGGTTGAAAAGGCTGGAAGGGGGGGGTCCCTTGTGGGCTGTGATAGCACTATTTATGCCCCCACCCTACTCATTATCCTACCTTTGTTTTATTTCAGTCCTTTGTCATGAATGGCTCTCTAGTAGTGGTCATGTGAAATGGTGCTCCTACCTGTTTTTGACCCCACAATGGGCTGGACAATTGTGGTGTCATCACATTGAGATCCTATGACATGGCCAATCAAAGCACTCAAAACTCTTTTTATTGGGTTTTCAATCCTATGAAGGGTTGTTCAGAGGGAGAGGTTTAAGTTTAAATCAAATCAAGATCTCCTTTCACGAAGGAATCTAATATAGTCGCAATATAAAAGAAAAATACAGCCTCTTTATATATAAGTGAATTCTGAGGGATTTTAACCTTGGAAAAGATTTCTCAGGGACAAAATTTACACCTGTGTTGAATACACAACCTCTACCATGGTTGTAGAAATGACTGAGTTCAAATATACACGTCAAGCTCACACTTATTTTACACGGGTCTTGGGATGGCAATTTTGTTCAATAGGGTAAAAGATTTAAAACTTTTTTCTTTAATATGGGTATTTTCACCCCATGTTGGAGGTGCAATAAAAAAGAGTATGTAACCAAATAGCTAGTTGAGCTCAAGTTCAAGCTTAGTTTTCAAGCTAATTTTGAATTTAGTTTGGTTTCTTATTTTAGATAAGTTTAGACATGAACGTCTGATTTGTAATCAAATATAATAGGTGTGTAATAAAATATTCTTAAAAAGTATTTTCATGTTCTCCAAATGTTAATGCCAACTCTAGATTCTCTGATGCAGTCTAATTCTACCGTTTAATAGATAGAGTTTTTTTTTTTAGATTTTAAGTTGAATTGAAGGCTCAGTGATAGAAATTTGAATGAACCACTCTCAAATCTCTCGAGCACATTTGAGAAAATGAAAGAAAATGAAAGATGAAGTTAATTTTAATGGAATTGTTGGCAAAATTAATTTTATCAAAGAAATTAGACGCTCTCATAATTAATTGAACAAAAAAAATAGGAGTTTTAGCTAAGAATTTTAATGATTAATTAAATGCAATAAAGTTTTCAAATACGTGTGAACTTTAATTCGGCTGAAATTTTGATTAATTTTTAATTTTTTTTTAATGATATAATTTGGATTGTGGAATTTAATTTTAATTAAATATTGGAGAATAAAAGCAATTGAAACAATCCAAATATTCTAATTCAATTTAATTCAACATGATATCAAATTTAAAATTCAAACAAATTTAACTCACCACACCAAAGAGACTCAAAAACATAAAGGCTTCACGAAATTCAATAATAAAAATATGATTATAACTCTCAGCCAAAATACTATTTTTTTTTCCCCCTGTTCTTAATTCTTTCTTTATCTTCTCCATTTTTCCCTCTTTTTCGTTCCTTCTGCAGCAACGTTTTTGGGGTGGGGTCCCACCTTCTCTTCTCTTCTTCCTTCACTGCGCAAGGGACATCCAGCCGGATGCTGCTGCCTTTTGATTTCTTTCCATTTTTCTCAGTTCTCTCTTGGTTTCTTTCTTTGTTCGGTCCTTAAAAGAGATAAGGTCGGTCGGATTTCCCTGTTACTACTGTGTATGAGTTCGCTGGCAGTCTTCCATTTCAATTGTTCTGCCTGATTTTCGAACGGGTTTCTCTCATTCATTTTCGATTTTCTTCCTTTTCTGCAAAAGCTGGATTTTTCCTTTTTGTTTTGTTTTTTAATTTTTTAATTAACGAATGAGAAACTTATACACAATACTACTAAAAATCCCATGATTCCATTGTTTTGTCCAACCTTGACATTGTCCGAGTAGGACCCACGTGGCATCCAAATGGGACCCACTAATGCTAATATGGCTGTGTAGTCGATCCCAGTGTAGATTCAAAGAGTCAATTTCTCAAATTTGATCAATCAAATCAACATTAAGACATTATCAAGTTCGTCAGATCCGAAGCGGGCATCATTCTCTAATTGTAGTTAAACTCTACACCTTAACTAAAATCCACATATTGACAAACCAATAGAACAAGGGTTGGCTCTACATGTTACAATTGTCGATAGTTGACGTGATGGTTAAAAATCCTTTAAAAAATGAAAGTCTAATTGTTCGATCATAATTAATTTCAAAAGACTATTCTTCATATGATGTACGTAGAGATTAAAAGGTTTTCATATTTCTCGAATCATTATTTGAATGACATGATTGTATACTTTCTATTTAAAAAAAATTACCTCTTTAAATTTAGAATCTGTGCAATACTTTCAAAAATTAGAATATCACTAACCTATAATATTAAGCATGGAATGTCACTCTCATCGATAACAACTATTGTTGAGTGGAGAGCCCAAATACGAAACCTTTTCTCACCGTTGAAGTCAAATTGAGGATTGAGCCTTACAAATGATAAGGATCAATAAGAAATTCGATGAAAAATCATTTTGGACTTTTAAATGGGCTTGGGCTTTTTGTCGTGCCGGATTGAGCTTGAAATACTTTTTAAGCCCACGATGGTTCCCCCAAGTGAGCCCAGTGGTCGAAAATTCAGCCGAACTCAGATTTCGGCCGAATTTTTGTATTGGCTGAGGTTTTTTTTTTGGAAATCTTGGTAACTATTTTTTTTGAAAAAAATCATTTAAAATATAAAAAAGCTGTTTTTTAAAATAAAATATAAATATCGGCCAGGCCCACAACCGATATTCTTATTTTTTTTTAGAAAAAAGAGAAATCGACCGATATTCGGCCGAGATCTCAGCCATATTGATCGATTTTTTTGTTTTTTTGGCCGATACGTACAGTATCGACCGAGATTTATACTCCTGTGTGAGCCTACATGAATTTGACTCAACTTATTATTGTATTATGTTATTTATTTTACTAGAAATCAATCATTAATTTTAAAATAAATTTCATTATGAAGCTTAAATTAGATGGTAATCATGAATTTGTTTTATAGATCTATTGTTGAATATAGTTTTAAAGACAATTCTTTTTAATCATTAATAATATTTGAATTTAATTAATTGTAGACGTAACTCAAAATGAATTCAAGTTAAAATAAAGTTCAATTCAAAAGTTGATAATGAATATAAAAATGCAAATACTGACCTAATAAAAAATAATTGATAGATTTTCAAGAAATCGATTCAGTGATTCACATCGAATAATTTTGTTTTATATTATACTTCATCTCTATCCAATGCCACTTCCAATTAATAAACATTTCTCTTTTATATATAATATATCACATATCATATATTATTATTAGTTTATTTTATATTTTTTTATTATATGTCACGGCCTGATGAGTCCGTAGTTTCGACTTTGGTGGCCGGTTTGGAGGCCTGCGGCCTTCGGATCTGGCGGACGCTCATACACTCATACTCCACTCGCTCATTTTGGCATCTTACTCCATTTATTTGGCCGGTCTTATGCATTTCTCTTTCTGTCTCTCTCTGTGAATAAAGAAGGAAAGTACTCTTCTTCTCTCTTATTTTCTTCTCTCTCATCGGAAGTGGGGATGTGGTGGTTCAGCAGAAAAGGGCCATCAGGCTTCTCTGCATGCTCTACAGCCGAAGAAGTCACCGAAGGCATTGATGGCTCTGGCCTCACTGCCATTGTCACTGGTTCGCCGCCTTCTTTTCCTTCTTCTGTTTGTGTAGTTATCTGTTTCTGAATGTGCGTCGATGAAAAAGTGTCGAGATATGTGTCCTTGGATTTTATTCTCTTTTATTGATAATAAGGTATATCAGTGTGCAAAATAACAATTCGATGTCTTATCATCAAAATTCTTGGTGTCAATATCGATTCACAAATTTTTGGTTATTGATTTAGGCACTGTAAATTTTAGTAGTAACACATACTGATTTGGTGTTTATCGATGATATAAGTAAAGAAGATAAATCGGATGCTTGTTTTAATTAAAAAAATATTTATTTTTCGTTTCTGGACAGTTGGTCATATTCTTAGAAGTGTGTTTCTATTGATTTGTGGTTGCTTAAGCAGTCACTGCAATCAGATTTAATTAATTACAATTCCTTCTTTTTCATCTCTTTCTGAGTAGTTAATATATGGTTCCAAGTGGATTTCGTGTTGTTCCAAGTGGATTTCGTGTTGATTCCTGTTTACTGTTATCAAGTCATGCTTTTTAAAGCAACAAAGTTTAAATATTGAAAATATAATTTAAGCTGATTGGATTTTCTGTAGCTTAAAAGATTTGGGCTGACTGATTCAATTAAAGTGATTTTTGATGGGCCACATAAGTTGATGGTGATGAGTTTTAAGTTGTACAGTGATTGGGACGTGATTCTGATGAGGGTAAGAAAAAATGAAACTTAGAAAATGGCTGTAGATAGACTGGATAAAGGCTTGGATAATGATGATAGTGAACAGTTGATGGTGATGAAAATTTATCGAAGTGTAAAATTACCAGCATACAGAAAGTGCTTACAGCAATTTTTAGGAGTTCTATGGAATTTCGGTTTACTTTTTATTAGGGAGAGATTCTGTCATTTTTCTTAATTGGACCTGGGCAGTGTACAAATAAAGCCCATAAGTCTCTATATTGTTTGCCTTTTTCCCCCTCTTATAGCTGTTTATGGGTATGTTTAGTAGAGCCTTCCATCTGGACTTATAATTCCTCAAATTCTGGAATTGGCTTTTTTCCTCCTTTAAAATTTTGAACTGGCAGATTCTGATCATTTTGGTACTGCATAATTCCTGCACTAGTCTTCTTGTGCTTGGTTGGAATCTGAATATCCCATAATCTAGTTTCAATCTTTGAGTTCTAAAATAACATGGAATTTAGTGAGATTCCATACCTCTCATTCTATAATTCCCAGCTATAACAAACGTGGAGTCTTTTCCAGGATACAGCAGAATTTCAATTACACCTGAGAATTTCATGCTGTCAAATAGCCCAAAAAAGTATTTTAGGGATTCTCTAGTAACCTCTGGCATGATTACAACCCCATTTTCTCTGGTGGCTTCTTCGTCTCTCTTTTGCAGCTTCAAATTGCTTCTCGTCTGCATTATCACTAGTCATATTTATTCACCTGCATACATTGGTACTGCAGGAGCATCATGTGGTATTGGCACTGAGACAGCACGCGTTCTTGCACTGCGTGGTGTTCATGTAGTGATGGCAGTCAGGAATGTGGCAGCTGGGAAGGATGTCAAAGAAGGCATCCTCAAGGAAATACCTTCTGCTAAAGTTGATGTCATGGAGTTGGACCTGAGCTCCTTGGCATCAGTACGGAAATTCGCATCAGAGTTCAATTCCTTGGATCTTCCATTGAACATCCTCATGTGAGTCAACTCAAAATAATTATAATCACTTATCATCTATTCCCCTGGGGACTTGTTACCATCTGCTTTTAAACGCGGTTTTCCTGTTATTCTCTCTCTCTCTCTCTCTCTTTTTGTGTGTGTATAGACCATTCAAGCTTGCAAAGTTCCATTATCGTAGGATGCATTTGGATGTAGTCCAAAGCTTCTTTTTTTTTTTTATGATCAAGGTGTCCAGGTCTCTAAGAGCACCCGACTAATCCTCAGAGTATGTGCAAGCCTCCCTACCCACACACACTCGGTAACTCTATGGGGAGTGGCCCTTTGAGGTGTCCAAAGCTTTATTCCTTTAAATTAGTCGTCGGGACAGTGATTTTCTGTTTTCTGTGTTTTATGGCCTGCATAAATGTCAGACTAAAAAATTGTAGGTGCCATTTATCTGTCTCTTCAGAGTAAATCAATCAGTGATTGGAGTTAACAGTGATTTAGGCCAAGTTAGAAGCTGAAAATGGTCTATCATCAATGTGGTTTCTGTGTTGTGCCTATGCCAAACTCAGTGGACAGATAACAATGTTTTCTGGCAAATTAATCTAATCATTTGGTTCTATGGTTCAAACTTCAAACTATTCAACTGCTACTAAACTGGAGAATTGTTTATTTGTCTTTTTAAGTAATAATGCAGGAGTTATGGCTTCCCCATTCATGCTTTCCCAGGATGGTATAGAGCTGCAGTTTGCAACAAACCACTTAGGTATGTATCCTTTTGTGTTTGCTTATTAGTTGTATAATGAACTGGACTCGTTCGCAAGAGGGCTGTCAATGAGGTCTGTCTGAACACATAATTCAAAAGAGATAAGAGAGAGAAAGAGAGAGGGAGGGAGGGAGGGAGGGAGCTGAATCAAGGACAGCTTCGGCCAACACCTGTATGGCCTCAAACTGAGTGCATTTTTGTGTCTGAGCTAATGTTCAAATTGCACATTGGATAGGTCCTTTAATTATGGAATTTATGTCAGTTTTTGCTAGTATTCCATCTCTGTGTAAACTCCCTGAGAAATGGATATGAAACTTGTAATCCTGTGTGTGAGATTAACCTGAACCTATCTCCAACCCCTCCCCCTGCTCAAAAAAATAAGAGGGAGGGAGATTAGCCTAGTTAGTTTTTAGGTGGTCTGTGTTATTATTTTTAATGTTCTCTTATATGTGGAGCTTATGGCTTGGGAGATTTTGAGAACCTTTAGACACTCTACTTATCTACTTGCTCACTTTGTGACAGACAGTTTCTGTCTTCTTCATTAAGTACATCTAAATGGTATGTTATGACTTTGAGTGTTATATCCATTTTGGGTCTTTCAGAGTGAAAATTTGCATCCCTATTTACCATATCTATTTTTTCACTGACCTCTGTAAAAGTAAGCTTCATATCCTTGATCCCAAAGTCATATAATGTACAATGGTTCTGGACACTTGTATCCATATTGACATGAGTGGTACGAGAAACTGATGTGTGTTGTTTATGTTGTGTATGTTTTAACTATCCAATTTCTTGGTGATACATTCTCTGGCAATAATACTCTAATCTTAGACACAGTTCTAGTATTTAGTTGGGGTTGGTAATCTTATTTTTGCTTTATTGTCTTCAAAAGCTATAATGTCATTTGCAATTTGGAAGTGTCGGTGAGCAATGTAAAAAACAATTTGCAAGTGAAATTGAGAAGATTTCTTTCTCTCTTTCTTTCGTTCTTTTTCTTTTTTAATGAATTGTGTAAATGAGAAGATTTCATTGCCTTTTGCAGGTCATTTTCTTCTAACAGATCTTCTGTTGGGTAGGATGAAAAGTACAGTACGTAAAAGTAATGTAGAAGGGAGGATTGTGAACCTTTCTTCTGATGGTCATAGGTTTACCTATCAGGATGGAATCCGTTTTGATAAAATTAACGACAAAGAAGGGTAATGTTGGATGATGCCAACTACATTGTTAATCTCATCTACGCTGGTGTTTGTCCTTCTTATAAAAAAAATCCTTTATTAGGGCTAGTCTCAGCCAAAAAGATGTTTTGTTCTTTATTTAGTTACTTATGAGTTGGAAAGTTGTTTGATACTGTGGTGCAGTGTAATCATTATTCATGCAACACAAACTGCTCAAGTTCTTATATATGGTGCAACTGAAAATTTTCATTTATGGGATGATTCAAACTATCTGACCTTTGATTTTCAAATGAAGGTTTAAATGTAAAATGATTTACAGCTCAAATTCAATAATGATTGTCTTCTAATGAGGTTTATTATTTTCTGCTATCACCAGGTTGGTAAATTGAATCCTAAGTTTCATTCTCACTAAATTGTTGAATTTTAACAAGAGCACCCATAACCATGCTACAAGCCAAGAAATGATCTATCCTTTGAAATGATTGGCACTCATTCCTGATATGTCTATCATTTCTCTCTTACTCTTCTTCAAAATGAACCAAAAAACTTCTGGCTGAACAAAAAACCATATGGTTGTACGCCACCTTGAGCCAAACCCCCCATACCACATGTGACAAATGAAAAATAAATTTTGGCATAACCACGATAAACCAAACAATTGTGACAAGAATCCTTAAACTTGCTTGGAAAAGCTGCTGTGGATAGATGGTCCACATCTTTGATTGCTTTAGGACAAGAACTTCACACATTTACAGTCACATGCTGCCTACTTCTTAAATAGTCAAATATTAGAATTTTTTTAGGTCATCATTTCAACAGTAAACAAGAACCCGTTCTGGCTACGGGTTTCCCTGACCTAGGGGAGTAAGGATGTCATTAGGATGGTATATCAGCTCATGATAAAAATTCATAATCATGAAAACAACGCTGACATTAAGATCTCACACTCTAATATGGTCCTATGACATATTCAGCTTCTAAAGGAAGTTCTCTTGCTGAATGACATCTCCATCCATCAATTTTTTGTGAGAAATTGCCCGAAATACGGCAAGTCCATAAATCACCTCAAGGTAATATTTATTCTTGACCTCTATAGTGCGAACTGAACTTGAAGTTTCCATCACCAAGCCAATTTCTTCCAGAAATAGGATTCTGCTTCTGTCATGAACCTTATATCTAATATTCCTTTTGAGAAAAAATGAGCCATTTCCCCAATAACCTTTCAGATCCCTCATCAGAAGAATGGTATCTGTACTCTGGATTTTAGGAAGTGGATTTCCTATATTAATTCCATGTTGTATCCTTATTATGGGATTCTGGGACTGTCCTATCTTCTGTGATGCACACATTATGAAGATGGTGCTTGTATGCTCCTTGTACAGTAATTTTCAGCATGTATCCCATGCCCCAGTTTTTCATCAATGTAATTTTTTTTGGATAACATGGGTATCCCCACCCCATGTTGGAGGTGAGACTAATCCCACGGGCATGTGTAAACCTCCTCTTGTTAATGTTAAAAATGATGCTCTTCAATTTGTCTCACAAGTTGTTCAACATTCAGGTATTTCAATTGGTTTGCATATGGCCAATCAAAGCTTTCCAACATATTGCATGCTAATGAACTTGCTAGGCGTCTAAAGGTACTTACAATTTACTCACAATTCATTATTGATGCATGTGATGTAATCATACCCCTTTGAGCTTATTTACCAGTTTCTACTATGGCAATAATGTTTTAAAACTTATGTCTTTTCTTTGTTCCAAAATTATGATCAAGTTTCTTGTTCAGCCCCCCCATTCAATGAGGAAAAATCTTGGAAGAGGAGACAAAGGGGAAGAGTGGGAAGGGCATGCCATGTCGGACCAACTTTTTACAATTTTGTATACTATAGGAATGACATAGCAGTACAATGCAACTTGGATAAACAGAAGCAGCCAGGATCAGGGAACATGGAAAAACCTTCACGGTGACATGTCCATTTCAATTTCATAAGGAACAAAGCCATAATTTGGAGCCTATCTTGAAGAAGGCCAAGGCCTTCCTTTATGTATAAGCTGTGTATTAACCAAAAGCGATACGTACAGCGCAATACGTCCTACTTTAGGCAAGTTCCATGACAATGGCACCAAAGTGAAGATGTTTCACAGCTTACACTATATGTAGCACTTGATAAACTTGGTTAACCGATCTTCACATAATATGGCTTTCCTTGAACCTAGAATGGAGTATGACTGTAGTTGTTCATCATCTTTTTCCAAACAGGAAGAAGGGGTGGAGATTACTGCAAATTCACTTCATCCAGGAGCTATTGTCACCAACCTTTTGCGGCATCATGGTTTTCTGAATGGTATATATCTTCCAATACTCTTACCTAGTTTCTTTCCCGCAGATATTTATATGAGATCTGTAGAACAGTCCATTTATAACTTCCTGGTTCTGACACGAGATTATAGAACTGCTCGATGTTTGCATAACCCCTGGGTTTTGACTTGGTGCTTGGATGGCATTGCTTAGAAATGAGGCGAAGCACACATTTACTAAGGATTAGTTTGGATGGGATTAAAGCCTCTAACCTCGGAAATAATCAAATTAACTGCCAGAATACCTTACTGGTTTGGTAAACTGTCATATATTATTATGCAACCACTGCCACCGTCTTCATCAGAAAGGAAAACTGACATGATAAGGCGTACTTTATCCATGTCATATAGGCACATGAGACTGTATAGATGGCTGGCACTGCAAACATTTTTGCATGAGCAGCTCTAGGGAGGCTGGAATGCTAATTCTCTCTAGGAAGACTGCACATTTATCATGGGCTGAGCTCCACATGGTTATGTGGGAAGGATAAAGGACTTCATGGATAATGTAATTCAATAGGAATTCCTCTATCTAGTTATCATAGTATTGTGAGGTGGGTCATGAAAATCAATAGCTTATTCAGAAAAAAAAATGTCAAGGTCTAAAATCAGAAGGCTAAAATGATAAAAACTTAAACTGTCCGTGCATTTTCTACAAATCCCAACCGAAGATGTGTGAACCACTTAAATATTTATTAAGGAACCCCCCTAAATCGTATGACATTGAAAGTCTCTAGAATTTTCTCTTTTGTGCCACACAATAACCATCGTCATCATCAAAGCCCTTCTCTTGTGCTTGAGGTAGTCTTCCGTTCTATGTTCTTATTCTCACCAGAAAGATTTGTCAAAGACATTAGACCTGAAATCCTATTTGAATCTGAGTTTTTTTACTTGGACTTGGGATTGGCACAAACTGGATAGCAACCCATTTTCGGTATTTAATAACTAAACAGCAAGAATAACAACGGTGAAAACAAATAGTTTTTGTGGTGTGGAGGAATCCAAAGAACCTTAAAGGGCATGTTTGTTCAAAAGTAAAATCCACAGATTTTTAATCCTCAATAATTTAAATTATGAGAATACCAACTCTGAGGATTTCAAATCTTAATTTTAAAAAATTCTATGTTTGGTGAAACAATTCTAAATCTTTCTTTTTTTAATCATTAATTAAAAATTCGATTTTTGGTGTTGTAATTTGAGAAAATTGTTATTTATCATATATTATAATTTAAAATTTGTCATTGTTGAATCATCTAAAATTATGATACTCCAATACAGTGCAATGTGCTAGGCACTAAGACAGAAGAGAACCAAGTGCAAGGATAAACCTTTCACATGCTATGAAGTGAGGTTATATTGGTTATTCAATTTTGAAAATTTTATATTGGCTTCTAAGTAATTGACTTTTATTGTTTGGATCCACATAGTTGATGTGAAAAAAAGAGTACTCCGATAGAAAAAATAAGAAAATTTCACAATACAAGTATTATAGGTTTCTAATTTAATTCATAAAAAATCAATAAATGGCAACATCAACAATTGAATTTCCAAGGTCCACATCATAACTAAAATGATCTGATGGAGATAAAAAAAAATTATTATTCGTTTTTCCATATCATTTTCGATACATCTCACTAAAAAGACTTTAAGAATAAAAAATTAGAAATTTAAAACTAAATAAATTTTTAACTCTCTCATAAATAAGATCTTTTCTCATGTGCTCTACTTTTTTTATGATGAGCCATGCTAGAGGGTAGAACCTAATATTTGAAGATATTGTCATATTAAATCAATTACATGTGCTTTTTACAAAGTTTGATACTTATTTGATCATCTTAACTCTTGATTCGTCCAATAATGTGTTAAATCTAATGGTAGATATCACTTAGATGAATACTTATATTAGTCATATTTGATCATCTTAACGAGCGTACTTATATTTTGAATATAAGATTTCTAAATCTCATGGTTAACGTGAGATGACAAATTTTGGAATTTTAGATCCCTAAGGATTTTAAAGTTCTTTTAATATGGATTGCACCCTACTAAGAAATTGAAGTCCATGAGGATTTATATTTCTAAATCCATGAATTTAGGATGTACAAATATGCCCTAAAGGTAACTCCAGTCATAGTTGGCTATCTGCCATCTATTAGTCATATTATACTCGTATGAGACATCTTTCTGGAAGAAAAAATTTGGCATATTTAAATTGTACACATATTTGACATTATATTTATAGTGTGATCCATCAATTATTTAGTTATCTTAGTTCCTATATCTTATCTATCCTCTTCTCCTTTTTTGAATGATATGTATTCCATAATCTAGAACTTTTTTTTTTCTCAAAGCAATTGATGGGATTCTAAATATTGAATACAAAAAGGGATTAAGAAATTTGTAGATCTCTCATTTTGCCTCGAGTGCAAAGATCAGTAAACCCATTCATGGTAAATTTAGAAAATATCTTCTGCTGCGATTCTCCTTTGAGTTTTACTTTACAAATTGCTTCTGTTTGTAATGCAGGCCTTATGAATACGCTTGGAAAATATGTGCTTAAAAATGTTCCACAGGTATGTTTCAATTCCGGCTAAACCCCTTGGTGTAAATTTGATGCAATTTAGGGCCATGAAGGAACTTAATAAAACCATCTTCATTTTGGCAAAAACGTTTATAGAGAGAGAGTCCATGACCGGATAATATTGAAAAAGCTCTATTTAACATTTTTTTAAACCTGATATTTTTTACAGTATAAAAAATTAAGTTCCCCTAGATTAACAACCGAGAGACAACACTACTGTTTTTGTCACTGCCACCAATGAAGTCCTTTCTGTTTTCCTGATGGAGTCTGTCTACATGTACAACCTGCATTTTTTGACTTGTGAACTGGTCATTCTTATATCAGTCATTTTTTTTCAAAAAGAGAACGTCCATATTGTCTTTTGGAGAAGAAATGTTTCGTATCAGTTTTTATGGGTTTATTTCGAGGTCCATGTAACCATATCCAACTGATCCATGGCTTCTTGGAGAGTTCTATGGATGCAACTCGAGTAGGTTGGGTTAGGCCCCAAGTCAATTTAGACTAGGGCCTGTGCACAAGCTTTAAATTATTTGAAGTCGGGCTCGGGTTTTAAAAAATAAATAAGAGCCTATATTGGCCTTAAAAAATAAATTTAATTTGTGCTCTGAACTTTTGAGCTTGATTTCGGGCTCTGGTCCTTACCTGAGTAGACTCGGGTTCACAATTTTTTGAGTGAGGCTGGTATGTGTTTGCCCCGGTCCAATTTGCACCCTTAATACACATTTAAGCACCTGTTTAGCCATGTATGCCTTAGTTGATTTTCTATCTACACCGCAGGGGGCAGCGACAACATGTTATGTGGCACTTCATCCACAAGTCCGAGGGGTAAGCGGCAAATTTTTCAGAGATTCTAATGTGGCCGAGCCGAGTGCCCAAGCCAGAGATATGGAGCTGGCAAAGAAATTATGGGATTTCAGCATGAGTAGATTATCGTGATTCCATTTGAATTGTCTAATATTTGGTAATTTGGTGAGGCCCATTAACAGACTAGAAAATGAAGTAAATGATTGTAGTTTTGACAATTTAAAAGAAATTCGTCTTATATTTGAAGTAAATGGATGGTTGAAGCAGAGTATTCTATTCACTATAGATGTTAATGTTATTTTCAGAAATCTCAGTCGTCTGTGTACACTAATCTTCTAATTATGCGGTCATGAATTATTAATGGTAAATTGCGTTTGTGGGTTTCCTCCTAAATCTTCTATATCTCCATGCCTTGTATTTTCATGCTTGTGACACTAAAATTAAGAAACATTTGGAATTTCTGGCTATTTAATGGAAATATAAATGGAAGTTGAAAAAAATCGAATGGCTAAAAATTTTAGATGTGCATTTAATATTTGGTATGCTGGCTAGAGTTTTTTTTTGTTTTTTTATAGTTGGATGAGTGATGAGACCACAATCATGTGCTAATGCTGTAGGATGGTTAGATAGGTGTGTTAGATTTGAATTCAAAAGGTAGAGTGTGGAGTGGTTTAGATTGATTATTATGTAGGCCGATCTCTGACTTAAAAGGTTATACAAGCATGATTTGCAGTTACAATTTTTTTTTTTAGATTTATTTTGAATTCACACGCTTAATTACAACTTTCAAATTGAAATCTAAAATTTAAACTACAATTTTTCAGTTTGAGTAGAGGTCGAAACATAAATATTGGAAATAATGATGCTTTTTGTTTTAATTTATAGTGTATACCTAAAAACAAAAAGTTGATTTCATATGGATGGTAATGGTAATCAGAAAATGTAATGAAGAAAAGAGGATGGTTGTTAAGTCTATATTCATCTATTTTCAATAGAAATAAATATTTTAACACAAACAATATAAACATCAGCCTTCTATAGTCCAACACTCCAACCCGACATTTGATTTTACAGTGCCTAACAAATGATATGAATTAGACCCACATAATTTTTTACTATAAATTTAATGTTCTTGCAATTTGACAAATAGCTCCTAGGCATTGCAATTTAATAATGGAAAGCAAAGCAGTACATTTGCACATTTGAAAACTTGTAGCCACGATAGATCCAGTGAAGATGGAAATCAGAGACGAAAATCTCTCATTAGTAACATCGGATGCCTGAAGATTACAGTAAAGATGGAACAATATGGCCAATAACTCTAGATAGTTGAGATAAATAGCTCTGCTGATAAAATAATAATGCCCCAAATACTGCAGTAGACTATGTGTGTGTGACATCAATATAATCAATGCAATCTCTCTTGCAGTAAACAATTAACTAAATCAACACAAGACACTCCAATGAAAATATCAAGTATACTGCATTCAGTTTAGAAGCTGACACTTACCCTTCTACTGTAGTCAAACGGGACAAAATTAAAAGGTTACTAGAATTTAGGTAATGTATGGATAGATGGATGATGCCCAAGTGACAATGAGTGGCGCTTGTGCATCTTAATCCTTATCAGCGTCTTCGATTTCTTCATCCTCTGGAACGCCTCGAAGATACAGAACATTGTTACATCTGTTTCACATAATAAAAGATGTCAGATCGTGAGAAAACATATGAATGTCAGACTTTGGTGCTTTTTATTTTTCAATATTTGAAAGATGGCACTTCTTAGTAATAATACAATCTAGAAAAGACTTGGATATTGCTCGCACATTTATAAACTTGTTTAGACATATGACACACCAACTAAAGATCCATGCCTGTCACATATCCATTTAGCCATGCTCTACCATATTCATCTTGTCAAATGGTGCAACAGCCTTTCACTGGTAATCTCTCTTTCAATCTTCTAAAACTTTCATCAGATTCTGAGTAATGACTCATTAAGACTTGATTATAATAAAAAAAACTTATGTTTAATACCCAACTAGTTCAATCAGAACTCACCATCCTGATTGCTCAGTTTGCCCTAGAACTATCTCAGAACGAATTCATTGAATCAACTGGTTCACGGATGGCTCAACCAGTATTGTTCATTTTACAATATGATGTCAATTTAACGACAAAGTTTAAAACATTATGCTGGCTAAAAAAAATTATTGTACACAAACAGTCAGGAGTAAAGTTACTCAAAGCAATTCTAATCAATACTATCCATGAAACATATCATAGGATACTAATGAAAAAATGGGTCTTTGTATGAGTGAAACTAATCCTATAATGAAAAACTTTAGATGGTTGATAGATCACAATGAGATCTGTCAAATTGTGAAAAATGGGAACACTTAAGTCATCTTGTCTCTTATTTCTAACTTTTATATTCAAATTGGGAATTAAGATGGATCAAATGGATATTGAAAGGAATTATAGTTAAATTTAAGAGAAAAATAACAATTTTAATAATTTAAGTTCATGATGAAGTAATTTTCAGCTTTAACCTTTTCTAGTTTTATCCCATTTCAAAAAAATTGAAACAATTTAATTTGAAATTTTAAATTGTCATTGCACCTTCAAATGAACTTTGGCCCATTGAATCCATGACTTCAAAGTCAAGTCAAGTGGCATTTTTGAGTAGTGAAACAACATCCTAAATTGGGCATTCAGTCAAACAATCAAAGAAAGTACAGGACATCTTTTGACAAAACCAAATCATTCACATGGTGGGCTCAAAAATTAAAAACAAAAAGGTCTCACCATTCAAATTATCCTAAGATTCCTCATTACCTACCAATCCAATTAAATGTGGACCTCAGGGTTTTCACTGATTGGGCCAACAGGGTTAGCAATGTGTTTGGAGCATTTGGTGGGAGAGGAACAACAAGGTTTTCTAGTGTAAATTGAATTCTTTCCAGGAGGTCGTAGAAAAAAGTCAAAGTCAAATGCATCTTTTAAGCCTCTCATCTTAAGAAATTTCAACGCATTTCAAGATCAGATTTATTCCGTGCTTGGAAGGAGTGCATCAGTTAGGGTTGAAATTGTGTTTTTACATTTCGTTATGGTCTGCTTGTGTACTCTTGCTTTATTGCCCCCTTCTGCTCTCTTCTGAGTTTGTGCCTATTGTTTACCTTGTTAGTGTACTTCTCATGCTCTACTAATAAATTTCATTACCACTAAAGCACATAGATCTATAGAGCTCATCTATTGAAAACATAACCAATTGGTCTTATTGGATGCAACTTCACTTGAAGGACCAATTGCATATGATGGACCAATTATGGATGCAAGTCTGATAGTTAGGAATTAGGATCATCCAAAGGAAGAGCAACAGGGCATCCCCCAAATTCTGTGTAAGACAATCACATGAACAAATAAGATTGCCTGAACATCAACCTGATATTCAGAGTTGTGTAATCAAGTACGTATGAAGCAAACAATTGCATGTATCCTCAATGACTGAAACCTCCAAGCAATTGCGTGGCATGTGTAGGACAAAACTTCGATCAGGGGCAGCGGGAACCACTTCAAATGCCATAAACATTTTATTCTATTATTTTGAAACAAAAAAAAAAAAACCTTTACAGATAAAAGTTACCTTATCAGAATCTCTCCAAGATTTCCCGTGAACTGACCATCAATGTATTCTTCAGAATTAGCCAGCTGCATAACAGATCAAAATGGTAAAAAGAATGACCCCTCATTAGAGACTACAGATAAACAAACTTGCATAAATATGTGTATATAGAAATCAAAAGTGATTTTTTCGAAAGTTGTAGTGAAAATCAAAGTAATACCTGCAAGTTCATGTATGAATCCACTGAAACAAGATAACCTACAGAGAAACAAAGAAATAAGTAATGTGTCAATCGAGTACATGCATCCAACAGTATTGACAACAAAAATATCAATGACAGCAGTGACAAAAATGGAAAATGAAAAAAAAAGGCAATATGCAACCACAAAGTTTGTGGGTGTGTCATTTTACCATTTCAAATGATAGTACTATAGACCAATATTTCATCATGTGCCTTTCAGCAATCACAGCAAAGGAGGACTATTGCGGGCATGTTTGTGTTTTTCATTGAAAATAGATTTTTGGGTACTTGCACAACAAATGAGGTAGTTTTTGCAAAAAACAAGGTGGTTTTCAACTCCAACTTTTATTTCTCATGTTTGCCAAAAGATTAGACCTGACAATGGATCGGGTCGGTTTCGGTTTCGGGTCAACAATCTTGAATCCATTACTTGTTTATTAAACGGGTTAGTTGGTTCGGATCTATGTTGGGCTCAAGTCACAAAAATCTTAAATCAAACCAATTTAAAATGCTTTGGTTCAATTCGGATAATCAGAACAGATCAAATTTTGCCAGGTCTAGTTCAAGGTAGGCTTGCCAATGGGTCATTCAAGTCGATTTCGGGTTTGGGTCAACAACTCTCAACCCATTACTTATTTAATTAATGGGTTAGTCGGTTCGGGTCTATTTTAGGTTTGGGTCATAAAGCTTTAAGCCCATATCCATTAAATCTACTCGGGTTCAATTCGAATAATCGAGTCAGGTCAAATTTTGTCAAGTCTATGAAATAAAGAATTTTCAACAAAATATACATTGATACTTGCACAAAAGTAGATTTTCTTGCATAAAGGATCATTTGCAAGGAAACCCCTTTCCTGAGGGTGGGGATGGCAACTCAAAAGCCTGAAATGTCTGTCCCAATCGAAATTAATAGTGCTTGGTGCATATCATGTCCTGAAAACCCAAACTGCTCAACAGACCTCGGCGCACTATAATAAAGCATGACACATGCAAAAGCTGACCCAAGGCTAAAACCAGCTCATCTACATCGCTGCCTGCGAGGGAGATAGGAAAATTTGAATTTCCTCTCTAACTTTCTTGTCTGGAAGCACACAAACATGCCGATAACCAATCCACCCATGGAAAGCAATATCCAATATCAAATACGGGTTCCAACAATACCTTTTACATGAGAACTTATCCATTGTCAACTAGATGACTAATTCTAGATCAAGTGTGAGTTAACTGTTCTACCTCATCCTTAATTTTTTAATCCCATGGATTGGATTTGCACCCAATCTGAACCTATTTTGAGATGCACTCACCACTGGATTAAGCTCAAGTAATATAGATGTTAGTAAAATTTTGTAGCCTATACTTAGAATGAGATGATTTGTTCAAGTTCATTCTGACACACTTCATATGCAAGAATAAATCTTTCAAACTAACTTATCATTATCATCTAAAATCTAAAATAGATCTAGTACCAATAATTTCTCTTCTTTACAGGGTTGGTTTTCTTAGAAAAAAAATGTAACCCAGAAAGCAATACCCAGATGGACGGAAAAAAAAAACAGTGGAAAGAGTGAAGTACCTTTGTATTCCATTCCCCATTTGAGCTTTACAATGACGGGCTTCCCAGTCAGATTGTTCAAGAAAGGCTTAGGGTTTACAGGCGTCTGCAATGTCAATCAAATCATTAAGATCAAAACCAACCAAAATGCAGTGGTATTGAATCTCTGCGAGAAGAAGAAGAAGAAACTGACCGTCATTGGCGTAGAAACAGTGCTTGAGGGTTTCCGGAAATCGGAGCAAGCGGGAAAACCGAACGAGAGAAACGAAAGGAGTCGCAGCGTAGAAGAGGAATGAGGTGGTTCCAAAAGAGAGAACTTGAGCACAAGAGTACGGCGATTGAGCTAGGGTTCGCTGAGTGAATAGAATGAATGAAAACTTCAAATAGAGCTTTATTTGCTAAAATCAAATTAATAAAAAAATTAAAATTTTATTTCAGAATTATATTTTTGATAATTTCGATGAGTGAATTTCAAATATTTAAAGAAAGCTGAATAATATTTTAAGCCAAGATGTACAAGGAGAACCCCTCGTTATCTATTCATCTATCATTTTTACATGAGTTAAAAAATATTATCATATTATCTTTGGGGCTAAGATAGATGGGCCTAAAGGAAAAAATATGTCAACATAAATGTAAATATTAATTTCATATTAATAAGATAAATAGATACAATATCATTATCATTATCATCTATTTTTAACACTTATTATATTACTATTACTATAGTCATTTTTGTTTTAATTTACATATGGTGCAATTTAGGTCGGTTTAATTCACCAGAGTTTGAGTTTAATTTGTACTAAAAAAATAGGGTTTCAATTAAAATATGGTTGATTCGGGTTTCATATTTTAACATTCTAATTTGAAAGTTCAAAATTAGAGTCAAGCACGAATTTAAATTTGAGGACACATGATATAGAATAAATACTTTTATATTATGTTTTTAAACTATTTATTATGATATTTTGATTAAAATTTCAACCTTTAAATAATATAAATCTCGATAATAAAAATTCAACCTAATTTATAATATAAGTTTATTCAAATCCACCGACCTCTATCTACCTCTCTAAATAGATTTTGGAATTAGACGTATTCTTATGCGTGCACAAAACATTGTCCTATCTAAAAATGATCATTAGTAATATTAGGATTGAGGAAGGGACAAGAAACTTAAAAGCTTATGTGGATTTTTAATTATTTTTTTAAAACTCAAGTGCGACCTAAAAATGATTAAGGCCTACATATGCTCATTTACAGGGGTGCAAAATTTGGTATCGGCCAATATTATTTTCTTTCTTCTTTTTTTTTTTAAAAAAAGGGATGATATCCGAGATATCGGCGTATCGGGTGGCCATCCTAACACGGGAATAGTCTTTTAGGAGACACGGATTTTTCTAGACTTCCCACTTTACCCCCATTTGTCCGTACATTTTTTTTTAAATCAAACATTCAGAAATCAGTGCACCGACCGAATTACTTTCCAATGAATGAGTGCACCGATTTGGATTCTTTCACTTTTCAATAAATTACGAACCATCGAATTCTCTAACTTCTCCTCAAATTCTTGTTCCCTGCCGTCAGCCGCAAATCGGTGCACATATTCACTGGAAAGTGATCCAGTCGGTGCACCACTTTCTAAAAGTTTGATTTTTTAAATTATTTCGTACGAACGGATGAAGGTAAAATGAAAAATTCACTAAAACCCGTGTAAACTAAAAGATTTTCCTGTGTTAGAATGGCCACCCAAATTCAAGCCCGAAGTATATAATGTGGGCTCTAGACAGAATTACTCAAGTTTGATTTGTCCAACTT
Organism: Chimonanthus praecox; assembly: GCA_022113865.1. NCBI lineage: Eukaryota > Viridiplantae > Streptophyta > Magnoliopsida > Laurales > Calycanthaceae > Chimonanthus > Chimonanthus praecox. The sequence continues at coordinate 575,990 of CM039090.1, read as the reverse complement.
TCACCTCTATTTATACTATTTTTATATTTTTTAAACTCTACATGTGATTATACTATTTTTAACTTGTTGAATCCTTGAATGGTGATGAAGTCTATTATTATTATTATTTAAAATAGATAATGAATTGTATACCGTTGGTTATATATGTAAAATATCAAATTATATGAGAAGTTTCTATTGCTTTGGTTTGATGGTCCGTGGATTTTATCTTCTATCATGTCATGCAAGTGAAAATTTAATTGAAATTGATCATTATCTACTCAATTTTTTTTTATGATCATAGGTGTACAGAAAATTTTATCTAACTAATCTTTTGAAACATATGTACATCTTCATGCACACATGTATCAAGTTTAAACGATGAAGAGTAACTCTATATAGACCCGCACAAAGGAGTTTAAGTATGAATTTACGATCTTCCTTAGAATTTATGCAAGTCCAATTTATTTGAAATTGATTATTAACTACTACTGTTGGACTTGACTTAGGTTAGTAATGAATATATTATATATATATATATATATATATTTCTCATTAAATATGATACATTTAAACATTGAAAAGGTACAACTAATTTTCACATCACAAGTGGGTGCATTTATGTTAGGGAAACACTTTTAGGACATCTATGGGGTCCAATATTTTATTTTAAAATAGAAAATGATTTTTATTAAATTGCTTTTATTATTCTATATAATTTTTTTTATAGAAAATGATTTTGTAATCTAGTCATTTTCAGGAGAAGCACAGAAAATCAATTTTTAGAGAGTAGAAGAGTCGAAAAATAATTTTTAAGATATGTGAATTTCAAAAAGATATCCTACAAACTATATCGATGATATTAACACATCTCTATTACTTTTTTTCATTAATGCATTCTCAATCATTAGATTATTTATTATAAGTCAAATTATTTATTATTTAATAAATGACTTTTAAATTTTAAAACTTATGAGTTAACATAATTGAGTGACATATGATATTTTTATAATAATTTATTTATTTATGTAATTTTTATAATGATCCGCATGTATGACTCGTGCTAGACATGGCCCCACAATCGCATAGACAGCACAAAGGATATTCTCCTGTGGTGGGGGTTGCGGTTCCAGATGTCCTCTGTTTCGTTAAGAAAAATATCTTTTATTCTTACAACAATTCTTTTAAAACCTCATTTTAATTATACAAATAAATTTATTAAAAAGAAATGAAATTTTAAATCAATTATTAAATAATAATGATAACGAAAGATATTATAATCTCACTTAAAAGTGTCGTAAGCCCGGTTCTCTAACTTGGAAATTCTAATATAACATAATTGAGTATGTACTTGTTTAACATAAATTTTAATTAATATAATGGTGTTTTATAATTTATAAGCCTTAGAAATTCAAATTTCGTATTATTGATATGTTAATTATGAAATAAATTTTGATTTTAATTTCTTTTCTATTTGATTTAAGTAAATTATAAATGATGATAGAGAATTTCAATTTAGCCATCAATTTTTATAAGTTAAGTCAATATTTTTTTATATATATTAAAATAATTGTTCCTTAAATGCTTACATCTAAATTGATTCATTTGATTTTACAACTTGTTAAACTCATTTAATTATTAAGAGTTATGAAATTTAAAATTAGTTCATAAAAATAGGTGACTCGACATTACAGTCGTTCCTCTCAACCTGTAATTTCTCGTGATTCATATCGTTTATCACGAAGATGAAATGACACGTGTCAAAACCTTGTTCCTTCTTCAGCCTATCATATAAAAAAAAAAAAAAAGAGAAAAACTCATCTAACTCAGATTTCCCGCTTTTCAATCACTCCAGGCATTCCATGGAGTAAAAGCCTCTTCCTATCTTCTTCTTCATCTTCAGGAAAATTAAATGTTGGAAGACTAACAAAGTTGCACTGATACTCACTTGTCCGTACAATTCCACTCCTCCCTTTCGAGAGATATCGATATCATACTCACTAATGGCTGTTGGAGGACTGAATTTCGGGTCTTTTCTCGTTTCAGGTTCTCTTCTTTTTTCCTTCCCTGAAATAGGTTTTTGTTTTTTAAAATTTTAAATTAATTTAGTTTTATTATTATTTCTCTGTGATTGAACTGATTTATTTATTTATTGATTTGGTTCTTTTGCTGGCAAATGCTGAGATTAGTGTTTTGTGAACTGCAATTGTCTTGGATTTGCTGTGAATTTCGGGTTTTTTTTTTTTTTTTAACTTGAAACTGGTTTTTGTTTTATAACTTTAACTTTAATTTTATTTATTTTGTGAATGAACTAGTTATTTATTTTTTTGTTTATTGAATTGGTTCTGTTGCTGGCAATGTGGGAGTTGAGTGTTTTTTTTTTTCCAACTGAAATTGGCAAAGATTTGCTGTGAATTTCGGGTCATTTTTTTCTTTGAAATGGTTCTTATGTTAAAAATTTAAATTTGAATTTATTTTATTATAGTTATTGGGATTGAATTAGTTGAATTGTTGTTGTTGTTATTATTATTATTTTTGAGCTGGTTCTGTTGCTGCAGAAAGCAGATAACGAGTGTTTTGTGAACTGGAATTGGTCTGGATTTGATGTGAATTGAGAGTGTAGAGATTGTTTTTCAGCTCCTATACGTGTTTGGGGCAGTGGGAAGATTGGGGTCACATTTGGTTGGATGCTACTTTTTCTGAATTGTCCGTGTCAGATTGTTTACTGGATTGTATTTTGTAGTGGGTAATTGAGTGGAAAAGTTGCTACTTTTTCTGAATTCTCCCTGCCGAATTTTTATTGGGTTGTCATTCTGAGTGGGTAGAATGGGAAGTTTGCTACTGTTTCTGAAATGACCTTGCTGAATTGTTAGTGGATTGTGATTTGAAGTGGGTAATTAAATGGGAAGTTGAGTGGATGGGAGAAAAAATTGGGAATCACATTTGGTTCTGTGCTACTTTTTCTGAATTCTCCACTCCGAATTGTTAGCAGATTGTGATTTAGAGTGGGAATTGAATGGGAAGTTGAGTGGAAAATGTGTTGTTGTTCTTCTTCTTGCTACCTATTCTGAATTCTCCGCCAAATTGTTACAGGGTTGTGTTCTTCTTCTGTCCAATTAGAAGAATGGCTTAATTATCAAAATGAGGTGGTGAAGTATTAGCTTGCCCTCTCTCTATATTTGCATACACAGACATGGTGATGCAAGAGCGATGTACATACAACGATGCACACGGATCCGGCAACGATAGGCCTAGTCTACAACGAGTCGAGGAGGGAGGTAGCTCACAGCCATGGTGGGAGAGAAGGAAAAAAAAGAGAGAAATAGAAGATAAAAAAAATAACTGATTTTATTCCATTGTATTGTCGTGAGTTGTTTCTCTCAACCCATTACATGGCTTTATATAAAAAAAATATCACTAAAGAAGGAAACATAATTCAAACTAATTAGAAAACCTAAATACATTAGGAAACTAACATATCCTAGGAAACTAACTAAAATGGGAAACATAATCAAATTAAGAAAGAGGAAGATAATAAAAATAGATAAATAAAAAAATAAATTGGGTCCACACGGGTCAGTCCTACATCACATGGATACGCAACCAATTTGCAGCTTATTATGCCACAAAATACGTTGTTGGGCTAGCTGTTAGGGGGATCCACTTGCATTCCTATCCCCAAATGTCTATCCTTTCCTCAGCCTGTCTCGTATCCTAGTTTGAATTGTAGTAAACTGGATTCCATATTTCAATTGCACCCATCTTTAGGTTAAGCCTCATAAAATTGCATACTTATTTACCATTGACCTTTGACGCCTTGAAAGCTATACCTTGAGTGATCTAATCAAGCTGATTTGTGGTATGCTCCTCGTGCAAGCATAGACGTTTCTAGCCCAACCCTCCCCTGGCAACAAGGGGATCCTACATGGTGCTTGTACGGAGTTCACGGCTAAGAAGTGCTTGTGCTTGGTCATCGTGTGTGTGTGTGTGTGCTCACACCTAAGTATTACTATATCTGTGCATGCATGTCCATGGGCATGTATATGTTTGTGGGTTATGTTGCACGAAGAGTTCAATGTAGTGTGTCTGTGTTGGACTCTTCATCTTTTGTGTAAAACTTGTGTCTCAGCTGTGTTAATGGCATGTCCCTGTTGCATCCATGCCATGTATGGGCATCATAGTTTGTGGGTGTGCATGTGTGTGGTTCTTTATGTAAAACCAGTACTGGACTTCTTGTTACACCTATATTGTGCACTTGAATCAGTTATATGTGGCAGCATTTAATGAACATGCAGCACCTGCTTTTTTGTGTGCAATAATCAATTGTTTCTTTTATATTGTAATATTTTGGAAGCTTATTCGTGTGAATGTACATGTATGAAATAATTTCCAACAAAGATGAATGCATTTATATGCAGGTATTTCCATGTGCATCTCTGTCTGAGTTGTTTGGTTGTGTGCCTTTGATGTTTCATGCATTTTTGTCTAGGATACTTTTCCTACTGCTAGTTATAAACAGAAATATTTGATGCTGTTAAATTAACCAAAGGATCCTTTCCTAATTGATGCTTTCCTAATGATCTCTGCAGGAAAGGCTTATCAAAAAGTGCAGGCAATTAAGCATCATAGAAGAGAGCATTTGGGAATTACTGAAGAAACATTTGCATGTGGCAGAAGCTCTTATAACAAATTAGCCATTCAAAGAGAATACTTTTCTTTTATGGCTAAATATTCTCATTTCCCTGCATATCATTTTTGTTCTTTTGACAAGCGAGGTTTGAAACTGAGAGTTGCTTTTCTAGGAGAAATGGAGCGGCCTCTTGAAAATTCTCTTGGAATTGATTTTAGTGGAAAATTCCAGAATATTCATCTTAAATATAGAGTTTCTAGAAAATGTGAATGCTTCCTTTCTTCAGATCCAAGTAACAGTAGCTGGCTTCAGCCTAGGAAGCTGGACAAACTTGGGATATCTGATGGCCAATGCCAACAACCTGAGTTTCGCCTTGCAACTAGAACACGTGCTGACTTCAAATCAGAGCCGTACGACATAACAGGCCCAAAATTGGATTCTCTGCAGCCCTCTTGGTGGGAGCAGTTCCCAAAACGCTGGGTCATTGTACTACTTTGTTTTTCAGCATTCCTTCTCTGCAATATGGATCGTGTAAGCTGATTTAATCTTTTAAAACTTACTTAACATGAGCTTTCTGTGCACATGAGTTGTAGATGTTAACTACGCATTTTTTCTGCTAAAAAAAACCTTTCTTACATTACAGTTGTATAAAGTTTGAAGAGATTGAGAGCTAGGAGATGGAGGAGTGTCCATTATAAGAGGGGTTTCTTTTGGTCACATGCAATTAATAGAAAAGGTGATAGTTGAAGTACCGTCACTGACTTGCCAAGAGAAGAGTCATGGAGACCAACATAATAAGAATTTTTTGAGAGATAAAGATGTTATACATTAATCTGTCATTCTGTCCAAATTTGCAAGTTACAAACTTTGAAAGGAGCAGTTAAGATGTCTGTTCCATAAACGACACTTTCCTGAGACAAAAAAAACTGTGCTGCATAAAGTCTTAACCACAACATCTATCGCATGAAATTTCCACGGAGCAATTTAAATGTAGTAATATTTCGACATCTATGTCTTAGCTACACTTATATATGTTTTATTGCAGGTGAATATGAGCATTGCCATTCTTCCAATGGCACAAGAGTTTAACTGGAATTCTGCCACTGTTGGTCTTATTCAGTCTTCATTTTTCTGGGGCTACCTGCTCACTCAGGTTATTCTTTTTCCCGCTAAAACCTGGTTCTCTTTAAATTATAATACCGCTGGCACAGTATGCTATTTCTTCAAAATGACATATGCATGAACTAAATAATAACTGGTGAATGTAGTTCGGGTATACTTGTGTATTGTGTATTTTCAACTTTGGCTTGTTGGGTAAGAGTCCTCTGTCATTGTTGTGACTTTTATTGTAGTGTTGTAGTGTGCTAATTTAATTGAACATTTAGGTACAAGCTCTTATTTTTAGAAGTCCATACAACTTCTAAGTGGTGATTTCAATACAAACAGCTTATCTTAAGTTGTTTGGTAGTCATGAAAATCGTCCCAAACCCTGTGCATACAACTTATGGATTTTGACAAACAACCCTAAAGAATATTTACTAACCTGTAATTCTAAATGAAAATTAGTGCCTGACACATCCAAAAACTCATCTCAATATATGACTGATAATTTGGCAGGGCTAGGATTGGTTGAAGTAGATGGAAGGACATTTGTCTTAATTGGAACATTATGTAGTGGGTTGAGAGCTGATCGGGTAACACTATTCTCTTATTTAAGAGGGAAGGAATTTGGTTTTGCAATTTATTAGCCATTTTTTGGTGCCCAACTGGAGCTCAACAAGTTTAAGTGTCACGATATTGATTCTTTTAGATAGTTAACCAAGATATCTATTCAGCGGGTTAATTGGAGAAGATAGGGTTAAAATGTAGTTTCTTGACTAGGGTATGCTTGTTTATTCTACTTTTAATCACATGTTGGTTAGTGATTGGGAAACTTGGTTGAGCCAAGTTTTGGCATGACTTATCTGACACATCTGATTGATTCATGACATGGTAGTTGGTTGGAGTCAGCTGAATCTGATGTCGGGCATTGTAGATATTGGGAAAAAATAACATAGCTACATAAGAGTGCCCATATGACCATTGGCATTTGACTTCTCTTTAGAAAAAAACATGATTTGTGAAAAGTGACAATATTAAGTCTTTCTTTATATTATAATCACTATAAACATCGTTATCAAAAAATTAAAACTAATTGATCTGCATAGTTGACTTGTTGCTTTTCCTACATTACTTGACCTGGTAAATAGCTGGGTCTTGGTAGTTGGTACTGGTTGTTTCCGGAAAACTATGGGACAAAATACATAAGTGCTAAGGAATGGCGGGGATGTTAGGATATTTTGTAATCATTATTATTTTAATAAAATAAATGGCTTGGGTAGAAGCAGTAGATTGTCAAGATTAGCTCCCTGATTCTTTCTTAGAGAGTTATCTGAACAATGTAAAAATCTTTTCTTTTAGAGCGGATATTTTAAGCATGTGGTTTGATGTGATTACAACGGGGAGTTTATTGATTAGGCACCCACTAGAACTCAACTTGCTAATTGCTAGCCATCTGACCTAAGGCAATGAACTTCACTGGTTTTTATTTGACAATAGTTTAACGTCTTGGGTTCAATGTTTAGGAATGACAGGTGGAGCTGATTTGTCATAGGTGTCTAGTCGAAAAATCTCTTGTATCTTGTGGCTCACTGAGCCCATTATATGCGACAGATCTAGGCACTTGTTACACCATTTGCATTACTTGTACAAATTACACCAGATGACTTGTATAATTAAAAGACTATCTAAACATCTCTTCTTTAATCGGTCTATTAGACTCATCAAGTTCCGAGTCAAATGACATAGTTTTGATAGAGGTTTTTGAACTATGTTTTATAGTGTAGTCTGCAAACAGGAATTATTGATTTGTGACTTGTGAGAATCAACTTGACCAAAATCATGTAAAGCTAGTCTATTGTATTTTTGGTGAATTCCATCCTCTATTCCTGGTCATGTTTTGATTATGGTGAAACTGGGCCTGGTTATCGTGGTTTTACTTGGTTGAATCCTTGTACAACCACTTAGAAAAGAAAAAGCAAAAGAATCCTTTCTTTGAATAAAAGAAAGAAGATTCTGTGATGAAAAAGATGGAGATGAGCCGCGGTGTTACATTTACTGTATATTATATCACTAAAACATAATTTACTTATGATAAAATATACCTGCTGAGATTGGTACGGATGTAATGTATTATCCAAAATTCTAAAGAATCTGACTTGAAATAAACAGGTTTTGGATGCAAATTTGTGATCCATTTAAGTTTTAACCCAATTATGCATATGAATTTAATTTCAGATTGGTTTTTTGTTGTTGATTTAGAAATGGCCATAATCAGGTCCAATCTGACCTGAATCCAACCCAAATCTTACCTATTTACATTCCTACCATGACCCATGTAACTTGTCTGGTGAGTAGCAGGTCTCTGTCCTGATCCTAATTTCTGAAGTATGTGTAGTACTGTCATAGCATTATAAATCAAACTTGGATTTTTCTCTTTAACTGCTTTCCTTCTATATAGATTGTTGGAGGTATTTGGGCAGATAAGATTGGTGGTAAGCGGGTATTGGGTTTTGGGGTCATCTGGTGGTCCATAGCAACAATGCTGACACCTATTGCAGCGAGGATTGGACTCCCTTTCTTACTTGTAATGCGTGCTTTTATGGGGATTGGTGAGGTAGACTTCTTTACATGATGATATTTTACCATTGAAATTTGTTGTTATCTTTTCTTTTTTTTTCTTTCAACCCCCTATGGATTTAAGAGATTTTTTTTTTGCTGTTGTAACCTCTTTTTGCCTTTCAGTATGTACTACTGATTTCTGAGGGATGTGATTGGAATCTTACTTGTGTTATGTTGATGCTGTAGTGTATATCAGTTGTGTTCTCATTCTTATGCTTGCGTAAAATCATCAGATGTTGTAACATGTTTTGTTGGGCTCCTTAAAAGGTGTATAATGAGGTTTTCCACTTTAGAATGAACGATTCATTTCTCACAGAAAATGCTAGAGAGGACCACCTAGAGGTGTATATACAAGATGTGTTCTAGTTGATCTTTGAAAATAAGTTTCTCAGTTACCTGCTAGTTCACTGCTAATCATTCCTTCTTTAGAAAAGGGGTATGCTGACAGGTTATTAAATTAATTTGTATGGAGATATTCTGAATATTTGTAGACACAAATATTATTGACACATTTTCTAATGTTATCAAATTTACTAATACCATATCCGTTTTATGCACTTGTGAGTGTGACAAATGACCACTGAGCCCCTGGAAGTGTTGATTGGATATCCGGACTAGGTTATTGGCACATCTATTAGTGATTCTTACTTTTCAATTCAAAGATAAGTTCCTTTATGATCAGCAACCAAAAAAAAAAGAAGGGAATGCCCAAATTTTGGACAAGACACTATTGTAATATTAAAAAAAAAAACATAAGACTGTCAGTTTTAGAAAGTTTATTCTTAACCGTGGAACAGATTCTAGTTATAAAGAAAGGAGCTCAAAATAGAGTACATAAAAGAAATTCAAGAGTGGCCACCAATATGAGCTGTTTCACCGGGGGAGCTGGTCATCGAGGACTATGTAGTGGTTTGGTATTGCCTAGATAATGTAGTGTTTCTCCCAACCAGCATGGATACAGCTCAGGCATAAAAATGAAGTGCTGGATACAATATGATGAAAAAATGATACAATATGGTCAAATTGTTACAGTACATTAAAAATTATCTTCTGATAACAATGTTTTGCAATAATGGCAACAAGCTGTTACTTTAATTGGTGAGCATGTGAGAAAGCTAAGGTCGAGAGGCCCAAGATGAAACAAACATGATGGAATCTGAACAACATGATAAAAAATGATATAATATATCAAATTCTTATAGTATTATTAAAACTTATATTGTGATGACAATTTTTGCAATAATTGCAACAAACTATAGCTTTGTTTGGTGAGCACATGGTAAAGCCCAGGCCGAGAAGTCCAAGATGAAACAAAGGTGATAGAATTCGAACCACCAAGTCTAATGATAGCCATTGAAACCAATCATGTGATGTTAGCCATTACTGTTGCTAGTGCATCATCAAGAAAACCTCTAGGTGAATGATTTGGGGAGAATGATTGGGTTAAGGGATTAAATGGTTGGATGGGATAAGGGACCACAAGAATAGAGGGTGGGTGAAGTTTCATCTCCATCCAATCATCCTAGCCATGTGATTTTGACCATCACATGCCATTGTTTTTATTTTTATTTCAAGGCCCATCTGATGAGGCTAGAAGTATGATGGGAATGAAACTAAACTTATCCCCTCTCCATTTGGCCCTTGCAAATCCTGCACATCCTTGTGATCTCCCATGTGGTCCATGTGTAGAACTAAACCCCGATGCTTCTGATAGAACCATGAGCTGTGAAATCGATGAATTTTAAGTAAGATGAAAGTAGCAGTATCAAATACTAATGCACCTATGCAGCGATTTTTTCTTTTGGTTATTTGTCATAGTCGCAAAAATCTCCAATATTTGATAAATTTCTTGATATTTTCATATCTCGATAATACTTTCCAATATTTTCAGAATATAGAAACAAAGGATAATATCCTGATATTATCTTGATGATTACATAAAATCGCTATTTACTTTTGACATACATTTTAAGCACTTCAAAACACATTTTAAATATATGTACTTTTAAATTCTAATTATTTTATTTTCTGCAATATTTTCTCTAACATATCACAATAAAAATCTAATAATTTGAAAATATCTTGGTCGTACCTTTTTGTAATAATATCCCAATAATGATATATGTGGCAATGGTAAGAATCACTAGGAATATTATTTTTCTTAAAAATGGTACTCAAGTTTTAGAAGAAATCTTGAATGCTTGGCTTATGGAATATGAACCAAGGAATGAATCGTTGAAGTCCTTCAAACTTGTCCTCTTGCTTCTGTAATTGAACTCTTATACGTCATTCCAGGTAGGGCACAATATCCTAACCCTCAGTTATCAGAATGATCTCAAATACCAAACAAAGTTGGCCAATCTCAATAGCAAATCTGATGGACTTGACCAGATTTTGAGTTCCTAGTTTTTAAATCTGATGCTCCTTTTGTTTTGTATGTTTTTCCATTGGCTCTTCTAAAAAGTCGTTCTATTTTTGTTATAGGGTGTTGCAATGCCTGCCATGAATAATGTTATCTCAAAGTGGATCCCAGTATCAGAAAGAAGTAGATCGCTTGCACTTGTATACAGCGGAATGTATCTTGGTTCTGTCACAGGGTTGGCCTTTTCACCTATGCTAATCAACACGTTTGGCTGGCCGTCTGTCTTCTACTCCTTTGGCTCTCTTGGAAGTGTCTGGTTTGCATTGTGGCTGAGTAAAGTAATACTCTATCTTCCCCACAGAAAAAATATATTTCAGTTTTATGCTTAGCATTTTCATTTAACTGCTTCTGCTCATTTCTCCTTAGATTAGCTTAATTTATTTCTGCTAACTTCATTTTAGGTTCTCTGAAAAAATATATTGAAAAGAATTTGGGAATGTTTGCACCACTACGTTGTTCTTTCTGTGGACCTCCAAGCAGTAGTAATGCCATCTGTAGCTGCTATTTTTTTTATCTGATCCACTTTGTTTCTGTCAAGTGATTCATAATTGTGGGATGAATGGAAGTTGGATTTCTGTTTTTTTTTTCTGAAACACTTGTTTGAGAAGGTTGGGAATCTTTTGGGATAAATTTCTAATCTGAATTGTCTATGGAACAAAAAATTCTTCCCCATGATCATGAGTTTCTGGGCATCCATTTCTATATTCATGTTCTGAGTTTGTTAATGTTGCCCAATATGCGCCCGACATTGTTGGTACACATTGGAGCTCACTTATTCCCTTCAAAAAATTACTTTAGTTTGTTCAAGTATTTTATTAGTAATTCTAGAAGCATTTAATTATTAAACAATTTTACGTATATCTATTTTGTGATGGATGTTATTAGAGTATCCCACAGAATTTGGTATCTATTTAAATGTCTTAGACGCTGTTTGCATTCTTCTGATTCAAAGGGCATATATAATGGATGTAATAGGGTATGACGGCTTCCATTTTTGTCACCTTTGAATCAAATAAAATTGTTGTAGTAGTTTGTTCATGGTTCCCCTCTTGTCCAAGCATGAAATTCATTACATGTTAGCTTGAAGCCAACACCCTTTCATACGTGAGATCTTATATTGGGTATGCATGAGATCTAAGGCAGGCTTGATGGATAATTCAGTATAATCTCTGTAGCCTCTTCTCAGTATAGTGTTTGTGTCAATGGAGTAAATGAAGCTTGTGAATTGATTCTATGGTATGCTACCTGTGCTTTCGGCAATCTAAAGTTTTCTTATGTGTTTGGTTTTAAGTTTGAGCCTTGATACATACAGGCGTCAATATTCAAGTCCACAATGGGATTCAGATGCCTAGGTCTGAATTAGTTCCAACCGTGGGAAGTATTTTTCTTAAGAGACGCTTTACGGAGTGGTTTACGTAATGGGTTTTAAAGACCTGATTTATGTAATGAGTGGTTTACATATAGTTGGTATCTTAGAATTGAATTATAATCAGAAATATCATTTGGGGGTTCTCTGTTACATGTTTTATGCCATGGAATGGATTTTTTCTGTACATATTTTTGAGGTTTTTTGAGATAGTTTTTTTTCCTGAGTTTTATTTTGGACTTGGATATATCTTAGTCTTGAGATTGAGCAATCCAGACTGGTCATTGTAAACTGGATGATCATTGTAAAGAAATATCCTTCCTTTACTTTTATCTTTAATTTCTTTTTACACAATAAAATACTTGCAGTGAGGTACTGAAGATCTCCTAGGTTCATGTGATGAAATCTTAATTATATTAATTTCCTGAAACCTTGGTTGTTCTCTCTTATTAGGCACATAGCTCACCTCAAGAAGATCCAGAGCTTCGTGCAGAAGAGAAGAGACTTATATTAGGGGAAAGTGTAGCCAAGGAACCTGTTTCAACTATTCCGTGGAGATTAATTTTATCAAAAGCACCAGTTTGGGCTCTGATAATTTCCCATTTCTGTCATAATTGGGGAACTTTTATTCTTCTCACATGGATGCCTACATACTACAACCAGGTATTGGAGATTGGATTTTTTAAATATCTTGACTGAACATTTCTAGCAAACAGCTTTTAAAATGTGGGAGTTTATTTACAAGATCACATAACACTATAACAGTATAACACAGTTTGAAGGTGTTCGCTTTTAGTTTTGAGATACTATTTTAGAGAACAAAGAGTGAAACATTACCTTTTTACAAAGTTTTCATATATGAGAACTCTTGTATAATTTTTGAGCTAGGTTTTTGCAAGCACTCTTTTCTGTGGGGGTTTACTATTTGGATCTCTTTATTTCTATGTATCCATTTGTCTATATATAAAAAATAGTTATCAATTTTGTCCATTTCGGTTGAAACGGACCAAAATGTTTCGTTTCGGCATGAGTCCTAAATGAAATACCCTCATGCAATTTCAGCCTCTATTTTAGTCTATATCAATCTGTTTTAGTCGTTACTTGTTACAAGTTACAATCCATTTTGGCTAAAAAGAACGAAACAGGTGTGTTTCATTAAAAAAATGTGTTGCATTTTGGCCAGATAAATATACTTTCTTCTTCTTAATTTAATTACTTTTTCTTCTTAACTCATTATTAATTTATTTTCTAATTCCATGATTTTGATATCATTTACTATTTTATTTTTCTCAATTTCTAATTATTAATGTTCTATTCCCCACCATTTCATTTTCCTACTTGTTAAGTTTCTTATATATAATTTTAAAAAAATTTCAAATTTGTCATAGCATCTTTTCCGGAACAAAATGCTAAAACAATCGAACCACTGGAGCATGTTGTTTCAAAGGAAAACCGAAACAACCTCTGAAACGAAATTGACAACTATGATATTAACTTGAAGGTAGTTGTTTTTCACCTACTTATATGATTTCTTGTTATTTATTCTTCATTTTCCCTTTTATCATTGAAATTTAAGTCATAGAAGATCTCCACTATCATCATCAAAAACTTCTCTCATTTGCATAGTGTCAGCTTTGTGAGTTCGACATCTCCAAGCTCTCTATCATTCCACCAGCTTGACAATCAAACTTATAATAAAGGTGGTCTTCACAGTCAAATAAAACTCCACCAGTTTGTTTCTGCTTCACCTATCCTACACTGTATTTTCTTTATCCTTTTGAAGCCCTCTCTTGTGCTATTATTCCACTCAAATATCATCAATACCTTTCACTGGCACAAAATGGTTTTCAATTTCAACCAGATCTCCCTCCTCTCAGAACCACTGAACTTCCACTTCATAGATTTTGGATTTGATAAACCATTTGGGTAAAAGCCAGTAGAATTTAGGTAAATATTTCACCAAATGCTGATAAATTCAGCTTCTGGTGTCTGCTACAAATTTCTAAAGCAGTTATTACTGTGAAAATTTGATTTATTTATTTTTTTGCAAAGAATCTTCTGATTTATTCAAGTATCACATCAAGTATATGGAAAGTGCACATGTTGATCATAATCGCTGTTGTCATCATCATCATTATCATCATGCAACCAAAGTCCCATCTTGAGTTCTACTCCATGTGACTATCATAAATCATACCGTTAGTCACCTTGCTATCTATCGTGTCTTTCCTAATCTCTTCCCTCCTCGTATTAAAGTGCACATGTTGATCTAAAACTTAAAATGATGAGAACCAATGTTTCTTTTTCAAATATTTGTTGGTCTACTATCTAAAAGCTTAAAGATGAGAACTAATTTTTTCTTTTTTCATATATTTGTTGGCTCTACTTAGGTATTGAAGTTTAACCTCACAGAATCCAGCCTATTCTGTGTCTTACCATGGTTGACCATGGCTGTGTTTGCGAACATAGGAGGGTGGATTGCAGATACCCTTGTTAGCAGAGGACTTTCCATAACTACTGTTCGTAAGGTAATCATAAATCTATTAAGTGCTGACAATAGAGAAGTGATGCCGTGAAGATTGATACTCCTGGGTTCTTAACTACATATGAACACAAGCACATACTTATATATATGCTTTAGTTGTCCAGCAACCCTTTCATGGATGACACAAAGAGGACCATTAGGAGTTGTTTTGTTAATATGTTTGCTGTGTTGATATATGCTGATGTGGATATATGTTCATGATTCTTTAAGTGACCATACTATGCAATGTTCCATATCAAAGACTCCACTTTTATGAGTTTTCTCCTGTGTACTTTCTGTCACTGTATCCATGGCAAATCCAAAACTACTATTCATAGCTCCATGTCGAGCACCCATATAAATTTTATTAGTTCTAGAACTAGTGAAATAAGTATGCACTCTATTTTAGATTCCAAAATGGTACTCCCCCTTTATGTTGATAAAATTTTTGTTGTCATCACCAGCTTTCTCAACTGATTATAACATTAAACTGGTTCTCTCTCAATGTTGTTCTTAAATATCAAACCCTGTATTATACCTGTTTACTTATATAGAAACTAGTGATACAATAGGAAAACCTGCATTATGGAACCTGAAATTCATGAAGATTGATGGCTGAGATTGGTCGAAACTATCACTTAGATCATAGTGATATTAACTGTTGAACTTGTTTAATCTTCACTACATGGGACGTCGCTATATTGAAAGGATTACTCTGGTCCAGCTATAAATGTCACTCTGGTCTAACTTACGAGTGATTCAACTATTTAAGCCATAAAAATGCAAAGGGAGTTTGCAATGTTATGGACTCCGTTGAATTGTGGCTCCTTCTATGCATAGTTTTCAAGTATGTGACAAGCTGTGATTGAGTGAGAATGAGTTAATTTTAGTTATTACTTTATATATTTGAAGATATGAAGTATTATATGATGTTAGTACTTGTTTTCTAAGCAACTGACTGATGAACTATCAATTGTGTTAGACATGTGAATGCAACATGTGATAAAGACAAATCATGATCTCGTTTCTCCTTCTGTCACTTTCTTTTTTAATTTATTTTGAGATGCGAGAAAATCGACAAGAGCAAGCATAGTTTTCTTCGTAAATCCTTCATTTTTGCAGATTATGCAATCAATAGGATTTCTTGGCCCAGCCTTCTTTCTGACACAGCTGAGCCATGTGCGCTCTCCGGCTTTGGCAGTTTTATGCATGTCCTGCAGCCAGGTTTGTGTTGTTTTATTGGCTAGTTTGCCAGACTTGTTGACATTTCAAACTTGTGAATGTTCTACTTTGATCTCTTAATTTTCTTTGGATATGGGAACACCATAACGAGTGCAGCACTCTGGTACATTTACCAGAGCGCTCTTTGTAGCTTAAAAAACTAGCTGAATGCAATTTCTATATCTATCACATTTTAAGTGGTATGCTTTGATTTAAGACTCCGACTCCTTATTCGACTATATTTTTTACATCAGGGTTTGGATGCATTCTCACAGTCTGGTCTTTATTCCAATCACCAAGACATCGGCCCCCGCTATTCAGTATGTCCCTTTACATTTTATTATTATTATTATTATTTTTGAAAGATTCCTTACCTGTAATACAAAGATCTCTTATATTTTTTTGGAAGGGTGTTTAGAAGCAACGTCATGACATCCAAGGATAGAGTTAAGTTCCACATTCATGTGATGATACTTGAAGCGTTTGATTCTATTGGCAGATATACTTCGCAATTTGAAAACATAATGGGTTCCTTTGTTTTCCTGATAGCTATAGGATATACTCATGTCATGTTAAATAATTATTATTAGTGTAAAAGATCTAAGGGGTGTTACATTTACAGTATTAACTACCAGAGAGTGAGCTACATGTGCACCAGATGCTAAACTGTAATACTTGGGTACTCGAAAGATGCTACATATTCACATTGTATAGCATCCAAGGAATATTATATCTTTTAAGCGTGAAATCCATGCCCCGGCCATATCCATGGTGTCACATTGCCAATCTGTGACCAAAGATGAGTTATAAGGCATATAGAAGAGTCATAGACCATCTTTTACACTAACCAGGTTATGGAACTAAATCCACATGATAACAGCATGGTCATGACTCCTCTTAACTATCCATGTAAGTAAAACAAGGGAAAATGTTCTTCAGTTTGTATTGTCAACTTTTAGAAGGATGCTGTAGGGCGATGATGAGAACAGATTCTAGGCCCAAACAGATTGACATTACCATGAAGAGTGATGCCCCGTTAGTGGGATGACTTTTTTTTTTGAAAGATTAGTGGGACGACTTTCTTACTATTATAAAATTGCACAAATGATCTTTTACAATACTTTTGAGGGCAAATAACAGAAACGGAGCAAAAAACATGAGAGATATGTCTAAGCGGTTCAGCTAAAAAAATTGTGGAGTAGATGTGTCTAGTTGATCCAACTAAGGAGTATGCGATGTAATGAATGTGGATTAAATGCTGTTTCCTTTCTTCAAATATTGGATTAAGGGGATATCCACGTGGATTAAATGCTGATGATGTCTCTGTTTGTACAGGGAGTGTTACTGGGACTATCAAACACTGCTGGGGTGCTTGCTGGGGTCTTTGGCACAGCTGCCACTGGATACATCCTCCAACGAGGTAGACTTTCTCTGCTTTCTTTCCTGGAATAGTAAGCCATTATGCAACCTGTCTGCTTTCTATCTTCCCCATTATTCTAAAATTTGAGAATCTTGCAGGTTCTTGGGATAGTGTGTTTAAGGTGGCTGTCGCCTTATACATCGTGGGCACATTGGTATGGAACTTCTTTTCCACTGGGGAGAAAATTATAGAATGAACCACAGAAAAGAAATGCAACATTACCAAGTAATATCATTCAGTAAACAAGAAGCGCATGCTGAGTTGTTATCTGTTGATGCCATACAACTTCCATTCTTGAGATCAACTACTGCACACATGAGAAGCCATCCCAATAACAATGCTGGGTCATCACTTTTAGATGGCCTAATGGCAACTTACATGTCCACCTGGTCACCAAGTAAGTTTATATCTCATCTGATGCTCTGGAGATTGTGCATAAGTAGCATACCTGTGTCATATCCATGATTAATGTGGAAATTTATAACTATGCCATAAGCCATAGCTTATCTGAGTCAATGCTCACTGTTGCAAAGGTTTGGTCACTGTCAACTTATTCTCATTGTTTATGTTTCATAATTCTAATCCTATGTTGTTTTGCATTTTTTTTAATCTTATCTTGGTCAATTTTGTTTTAATTGTTGCAACTCCCTTCTTCAATCTGGACATTGAAGAAACATTTGTAGTTTGTCCCAGAACATGGTATGAAAATATGATGCAGAACAAATTTATTAATAAAAGGTTAAGGGAATCAAAGTATGCTACTATTAGAATCATCCTTTTGATCATGCAAGTAATATGTAGGCCCATCTTTGGCAATTCTACCCCTTCACAACCCTCGAGCCTTATGAATTGTCATGCATTCTCTATTTGACACCCATCCAAGTGATTCTTACTATAGGATTTTTTTTTTTTTTTTGAGTGACAACAAAATTATGTTGATGCATCGAACAAAGGACATAAGGAGAAAGATCTAGCCAGGAGCTGGCCTTAAAACCAACTAGCCACCAGCAAAACTACATGATGCAGAGGCATAAAACTAAAAAGTCTGAAATAACAAGCTTCACTAATTTAATCTAAAGCTGCCCAGCCTCCATGAGCTGATCAACAGTGGATCCCAGAAAGGAATAAGCAGCGAGGGCCCATTCCACAATATTTGACTTAATCTTGCATTGCACTGCTTCCCTAGACAAAACTTTATCTATCAAATATCCTTATTTCATTGAAGCCATCCGAATCAGTTGATAGCCAAAGATACCCTTTCCAGAGGACTCGGCTTCTTTTTGGGTGAAGGACGCAATCCTCATCCCGAAATGAGAGCAAGGAAGGAAAAAGGTGCCTCCCATTTAGTAGAGAACAATGAAAGGAAAAGAATCTGCTAAATGGGACCCACAAAGGGACAAAGAATGAACAAGTGAGCAACACTCTTCTTCTTTCCAACAAAGGTAGCACACATTTGGGGTAGAAATGTTCCAAGATTTGAGATTATCAATGGTTAAGATCTTATTCAAAAAGGCATCCAGGAAAAACTCAACTATGGATAGGAGATTTCCAAATGATGTTTAAAGGGAAATGGGGACTCACTCAAAAAGTTCCCACTGGGATCCCTGTCCGATACTCTTTTAACAGTCTCCCCCTCAATTAGTGGGATTTCATGGTCCATTAAACTTCATCTAACTGTCAATGCTGAAACCACCCTACCCCTCACTCTTTCCACCGCCTCCTTAATGAGCTTGTTTTTTTATTGGATATAAAGTACAATCTTGGAAAAGAAAAATATTAAAAGCTCACTTCCAAAACAACTTACTCTTCAAAAAATTAATATGGACTCCATTTCCCACCATGAACTCAAAATGATTTCTAACCTTGGAACCAACCCTATGATCCACCTCACCAAGTTTTGAGATTTCTTTCCAAATATGGGAACTGGGCCAACTCACCAAGTTTTGGGATTTCTTTCCCAATCTGGGAACTGCCTCTATAAGAGACGCACACCTCCCTCCCTTCCACACACCACCCCCACCCCCACCAGTGAAACCAACTTCTTTCAGACTCTCCGTATAATTTTTTGACTTCTCGGCTTCCCTCTCCTCACTGAATCTCCACCATAGCTTGGCTAACAAAGACCATAATACTCTCATAAAAAATGTTGTTTTGTACCCATATATAATTAGGGACCCAGAATCAAGGGTTAGAATGATCAGACTGATGACTTTGTTGGCCCTCTATCTACAAGATTCTCTGACAAATTCCCCCCCGGGTACATTTGCAAAGAGTGGAGCCAAGGCACACTGGGCTGACTGTGGTGCCCATCATCAAAGCAAGCAGCAAATTGCTGTTAACCCAAATCAGTGGCAAAGGGTGTGATGCTGGTGTACATGTATATATATTTAACATGTTAGAACAGCATAATTGTCATACAAGACCTGAAGGAGTTGTATTCCCCTGGAAAGGTGTTGAGGGAATTTGTATCCAACAAAATTTAAAACCTACAAAGATCCTTCCAATACAGGACAAAGTGCCACAGTATCCATCCGACAACTGCAACTTTATTATTACAAGAGCAGCTGATCAGTCTGCGCTGCCCTTTTAATCTTTCATTGGCTGCCTGTGGGGCTTCATGTTGATTTTATTTATTTATATTTGGCTTGCCATTATGCTCAAGTGGGCAGCTCTAATGTGAACTGTAATCGATGCCACTTTGTTCGGCAGACAATGTCCCAACCAAATTACTTGTTGTAGAACCAATTTACGAATTTCTTCATAATGTTATCTTGTGAATGGGCTATGTGCTGCTTGTATGATCTTCAGGACATTCCGTCTCTTGGTTTTCATATTTGACGTATTCATTGGATGAGCTACACTTAATTGTGACTCGGTTGTGGCCTTGTGGGCAACTCAGTCTTCAATCCTTCATATTCTCCACTTCTTCTGTATCTTACTTTCTATTGGTGTTGATTTGTTTATCACTACTCTCAAGGGTCTACGGTGATAATTAAGGCAATGTTTCTAGCCTATTCTCACCTTATATACCTAGAGCAGGAGCATGACCCAATTAGAAGACTCTCTGCTATCGAAGTAGTATCTGCTTCATTCTCTTTCTCAAATTCCAACCGTACTTCTGGAGCTTCCTCTAATATCATCCCTTGATACAAAATTGAGCACTTTTGTGCACAACTTTCTTAATAGAATATGAATTTATTAAGTTAGCAGGTTTTGTTGTAATGTCTGATGAAGATTGCCCTTTCCTTTCCATGCCAGTGTTAAATTTTTTTATAAAAGCCAACTCGACTCAACCATGTTAACTCAAGATTGAGTTTCCAGTCTAACAAGTTAAACCGAATATTACCTTGATTCAGAGTCTGAAAGAAAAACTCGGAACACAAACTTGGTTAAACTAAATTCTGTGTCAGCATTCATAAACTCTCTTCCATGCTGACCTTTTATACTCTAGTTCATGTGGGCGTTCACCCACATAACGTTGAGGATATCAACCGGGAAGGTCAGCCTAACAGGTGGTGGAAGGGCTGGATATGGCTTCTGGCATAGATTCCTCATCTTAATGGATGAGGTGGTGTTGGGTTTAGAAGCTCAGGATAGGTTCAGGTTTGATCGACAAGGTCTCGCTAGGTTGTTTACATTTTGCACACCCCACTTATATTCTATTCGTTGTATCTAAGTCAAAAACCCTCATCGAAATTATATTATAGAGCTCAAGTATCTAAACTTATTACAATGTATAATTAGTTGTTTCCTATCTTTATTGAGTTATCATTACTATTTTCTAATCCACTAAAGTTACATTTTATTTATTCTTATTTAGTTCTACAAATTTTTAAACAATTTGATTCAAACGTTCTCTTTCACCAATTTAGCCTAAATTTAACCTAGAGTTGAGTTGTTGTTTCATTTCATTAATTAATACTATCTCATCCACAAAAAGCATACAAACCACTAAGTGGTAATATCAACATACACAGGGCCGGCCTTGGGCATAGACAGCGTAGGCCGTCGTTTAGGGCCTCCAGACAGAAAGGTCTCCTGAACATACAATATCTTTTATAGGAAAACAAAAATTTAAAATATCAGTGGAATTTGTTACATGGATCACAAGTGGAGTAAAGCGCATTGTATTATCACATGTATAAAGGCATGGGCTTACTGTTCAAATTAATTAGGGATCTGATAGAAATGTCTCTTTGAATATGTGCTTCATAAAAAATCATTAAGCCATTTTTTTAAGTTCTTCAAATTTTTATCACTTCAAAATATTTTTGATCGTTGAATTTATGTAATCTTTAAAAATATGGTTTAATTTATGTGATCAAACTGAATTTCAAGGGACGATAACGAAACAAAGCCTTTCTAATGGATCTATTACCACCCAATATGGTGGGGCCCATTGTTAGTTGCAAACCGTAAATGTAGTACACGACGCTCATTTCACCTTTATTAGTGGTACGTTATGTTACTTGTTGACCTTAATTGTTGGAATTGATTTATACATTGGTATTTTTTTCAAAGGGGGCCATTAGAATTAAGAGTGTTTATTGGGCTTTTCTCTAGTGGATTTTAGGAATATTTCTTCTAATGATATTTTTTGAGCCTAAAAGGAGTGTATTGACTTAGCATATAGGTCCTTTTTGTTTATCTTTTGTTGGGATTACCCTTCATTTTTTAGAATTGTGGGTTGATTTATTTTTTTTATTTTTTTTCTTTTCTTTTTATATTTGTACATCTGGTATTTTTTTTTTATATATTAATCATTCAAAGAAATAGACGTTTGAACCATTTTGCCTTAAATTGAAAAGGGTAACGATATGGATACCTCACTTTTTTCATTTTTACCCCTTTTTCATCAACCGTTGCTCTCTTTCTCAGTCGCATTCAACGCCAACTCGACTTTCCCATGCCTAAAAACCAATCGTCCATTTTTACCCGTTTCAATGGTTCTCTGCAACGCCAACCAGGGTCTGTCTGCTGTTCCAGTTAGTGCTTCTTTGCAGATCAATCCACGGCCACGCCAGTGTCCCTCTCGCCTCCCCACCAGAACCACGTCGAGCCATCATCACCAGATCCCTCACTTCCTCCACCATCGCCAACAGCCAGACGCCTCTCCGATTGTTGCTGGCTCTGCTACTCCATCCACCAACCCACTTTACAGTCGGTGTCATCTTCTTTCTGCCCAGCCACAACGCCTGGATCCCTGCAAGAGTCCAGCCTTCCTGCTGTTTCACGCCATTCCTAGGTTCCCCTCCCTTTCACCATTCCAACTGTTTTAGATCCAGACCTTTGCATCAGCCGTCCTTCATTCCCTCCCTATTCCTCAGTCTCAAACAGAACCAGACTCTTCTTTCACCAATAAATCTGCCCGAGCCACGCCTGGAGAAATCCAGCAAGCCAGACTCCCCTGCCCTTGCCTCGCCTTCCACGCCCCTGACCTCCACCTCTCTGTTCGTCACCGGAGAGTTTTGTACCCCATTCTTTTCTTTACCCATTAACCGCCCCCACCATCTAATATTATATCCATATTCCACCACCATCAGTATCTGATTACCCACTATCTTTTAATCCCCACCAGAGGCGCTAAGTGAACCATTAGATCCGTCCATCCTTCAACCCATTCAGCCCACTCAAGTCCGTTTACCCAATCACGCTCAGATCAAGCCAAACCCATCCAAAGAAGGTTGAAAAAGATCTTTTGTGATGTGGTGGTGTCTTTCTTTTCGGCGTAGAAATGATATTGAACAAGAAAGAGAGCTTTTGATGTTTTATTGTGCGTATGTGGTCCTTCACTTGGATGAAATAGGATGTAATCTTGCGTGAGAGAAAGATGACAGGCCTTTTCTCCTTGGTGGAGTAAGATATGATATTGGAAAAGAGAGAGAGAGAGAGAGAGAGAGAGAGAATGGTTATTGACAGTTGAAAGTCGCGGTCTTTCAACTGACAATCAGAGTTGGTTCGGGCTATAAGATCATCTCAGAATTGACATCACCAAAAAGCATTACTATGCAATGTACAATCCCACTAGTGTCTTATAAAAGTAATGCTGCGATTATTGATTATTCAACCATGGGAACACATTCGGTGAGGTCGGCAATCTTTCTGTGAGAACCTTTACTCCAGTATCAGTAACCTGCACAAGGGAGACTGTAATTAACAAAGTAAAAGGTTGAAATCCAAAAATAAGATTATGATTACCAACAATTATCTAAATGAATAGAACCACACCAGCTACTGAGCCAAACTACAAGTGATGCCATTCTCAAAAGCACAAAGAAAGGGAAAAAAAAAAAAAGGAAGAAAAACTACATCACTGGGATGATGTGCACTTCTCAAAACTCGGAAACTATAAGCTTCACCAAATCAAGTGGGTATCCATATCATTCCCTTCGTGTACTACACAAAAAGCAAATGAATTGGATGGAGCTCTGAGATTATGTAACCAAACTCCATTCCCTTCTTCCCTATCTCTTTATCAAAATTTTAAACCTAGCCCACATGTAATTTACCCGAATCGAGGTGTTCACAATAGCAAGTTGACAGCAGCAACTGTAACATATCTAAGCTACTCCAGCAACCATGTCCACATTTGGATAGATTAGATGGGTCGCACCATTAGGGGCGACGGCCACCGCCGGTTCCCTAACGGCTTGGATGGCGTCACCGTTCTTGAGGGCGCTAGCAATGGTATCCAAGTCCCTAGGGTGAACGTTAACCTTGAGTCCTCCTTTCATGAACAATGTGAGGGACATCTTTTGCTCTACGCGGTGGCCGGACACCACTGTGAGCCGATGCCGAAGCAAGACCGCCGCCGCGATGGACTTCATTTGTAAATAAGCCAAGTCTCTACCTAAGCAGATTCTCGGGCCACCGTTGAAAGCTACAAATTTGTATGAATCGTGAGGCTCAAATTGCTTGCCGTCGTGGGATAGCCACCTTTCTGGTTGGAATTCCATGCAATCGCCGCCCCATATACTCTTCATCCGACCCATTGAATAGATCGAGTATGTGACAGTAGAACCCGCCGGCACAAATGTCCCATCTGGCAACACATCATCGGCGATCACGTACTTGGTGTCCTCCGGCACCGATGGATATAGCCGGAGTGTCTCAGATAAAGCAGCCTTGAGATAGACCAAGCGATCCACCTCATCAAATACCAGTGGATCGTCCACCCACTTTTTCGTGTCGCTGCCACGTGTCTCTGTGAGTATAGCACAAATCTCACAGACAATTTTGTCCTCAACCATCGGGTTTTGTGAAACTAACCAGAAAAACCAACTCAGTGCAACCGATGACGTGTCACGACCAGCTAGGATGAAATTGAGTGCCACTTGCTGAAGGAATTTGTCAGAGTAGGCCTCTTTCTTTCTCATGAACCTAGACAACAGGTCATCTTGGTGGGCTCCACCTTGTTGTTGAGTTATCAGCTCAAGCTTCCTCGCGCCAATGACACTAGAGAGGTACTTGTCTATGTTTTTGAGGCTTCGGCTCAAGTCAACCTCCAAGCCAAGCCTAAGCCACTTCTTCAACCTCCATATGGCTTCTGGCAAGATGTACCGCTGCAGGGTTGCCTCGGTGGCCCGATCGAAGGCAATGGCAAAGCCATTCTCCGGAAGGCTCGGCGACAGTGTCTCTGGGTCCTTACCGAATACTAAGCCGCAAATGTTGTCAAAGGTGAGCCGCAGGAGGAGGTCTTGGAGGTCGACCGGGTTGGCTTCGAGTTGAGCTGCTTTCAATATCGGGCAGAATCTCAACTTGATGGCTCGGCTCACCCACCGACCCATGGCTTGGCGCAGGGTTCTAGTCGTGAACTCCAACGCGGCGGTCTTCCTTTGGAATAGCCACGTGTCACCATCTGAGTTGAAGATGCCCTGGCCCAGTAGATCATGGAAAGCAGCTTGCCACGTGGGGCCCTTTGGGTAATTGTCAAAGCGTGTCTTTAGCACGTGCTCTAGATTTCGTGGGTCGCACGTGACGGTCACTAGGCCTTGCTTGCGTGCAAGAAAAGGTACGGCCCAGATGCAAGTTTGGTACGTGCCACCACACATGCGGAGATTCTCGGCGATCCAGTCATGCATGCGGTTGAGGTTCTCTATGAGGCTAGGAAGGCTGCCCACCACAGGCCACACGTGCGGTCCCCTCAATACACGTGCCATGTGTGTGAACCATAGTAAATAGACCGAAATGCCCACAAAAAGAAACAAAACCACGCATATGTCCATCTTTAACCTTAGGTGCGCCACCAAGAAACTCGAAACCTCTATGATGATAACTTTGTAACTGTCTCAAGTTTCGTGATAACCGCTACAATGCACTGCAAAGTAAAAACGCTAGCCTTTCGTATCACTTTTTTTCAATAAAACATTTTAATAACCCAAACACTGGAAAACATCAAATCAGAATCTAGAATTTCGCTTGATGAGTTGACAAGTCCTATTCAGTTTTTTAGATCAATGCTTGGAATAATGGAATCAATACAAGACGAAGTAGAACAAGACTAAGAAAGAAGGACACAGTACCTATTTGTTAAATAAAAATCGTTTTTATAAGTCAGCACATAATTATTTTTGTAAACTCAAGAAAACCCCAGTGAACTTTAAAAGAGAACATCAAATCTAAGTGTTTAGAAATTCACTCAAGTGAATGATTTATATAATAAACATACGAGTAGAACTCATCTTTTAAAATCGACTTAAAAAAAGAGAGTATTCATATGTTTATAAATTTTAAGACCCAAAAGTTCAGTGCATATTGAGCTTTTAAATAGTTCTTATAATAATGTGAGATAAATAAAAGAGTTAAAGGATGTCGTTTTATAATTGTATATGTAATAGTTCGACTGAATAATACTCAT
This sequence comes from Chimonanthus praecox, assembly GCA_022113865.1. NCBI lineage: Eukaryota > Viridiplantae > Streptophyta > Magnoliopsida > Laurales > Calycanthaceae > Chimonanthus > Chimonanthus praecox. Next base: position 549,851 of record CM039090.1, on the reverse strand, counting down.
TTTCATAATTAAACATATAATCCTTTAAGGAGAAAAAAAGACATCAAATAAAGTGGGAAAGTGCTTAGATTGACTAAAAAACTTGAAACAATGCTTGCAATTATGGGAGAGAGGAAAAAAAATTAGAAAGATGCCATACCTCTTTGTTCAATAATGATCATTTCAATAGATGAACATGTAATCTTTTGTACAAATTTTTAAAAAAATTAATAAATAAAAAAAGAAATCAAATCAAAGTGAATAAAAATTCACTATATTGAATAATAGTCTTTTTCATTAGTGAATATACGATCGTAGCTCAATTGATAATCTCCTGTTACAGTTAAGGGAAACAGGAGATGTCAGATTTGAACCTTTATGGTCTCACGTGGTGTGTTCTAAAGACAATGAATATCATTCATAAGAATTTTTCGTTGGATTTTCCATGATTTTTCTACACGTAAACTCAAGAATATATTCAAAATATTAAATAAATTATAAAAAAGACAACAAATCAAATAACTAGAAATCCATTTGACTCGATATTAACATAGTCTCATCATAATCTAAATCAAGACATGTTAACAGCAATAATGAGAGAATATAGAAGTGTTGAAAGGATGTTGTACCTTTGTAAAATATAGCAATTGTTTTATGTGTAAGCATATAATCCTCTTCATTAGTCTTTTAAATGGGATACTTAGGTCCTACCAAAGGTGGAAAGTTTGGAAAGGGAAAGTGAGTTGGGAGTTTGGGAATGGGAAGGAGAGGTGAAGTGGTATCGGTGGTGGCAAAAGAGGGAGTCATTAGTTATGCATTTATAAAAGGGATGAGGAAAGAAAGTTAGAACAACAGTAAGTGGTGACGGCTCTGTTATGGAATTATTGCAACATCCTTTTCCTTCATCAGTATGATATGCATGCAATAAACCATCGATTTGCATTAAGTGCTGTCAAAGACAGTTGGGCATTTAAGAGAAGCTTTCTAAGATATATCTCTCTCAAAGGTAGAGAGAAAAATAGTCATATACGACTTTTTTATATGTATTTTATTTAACGAGATACAAAATTTTAAGATATTATTTATTTTATCTTTTTACTATTGTATAAAAGTATTTTAAAAAAAAATTAATGAACAGATCAATGATTCAATTTCAGTAATCCGATTTATTATTCTTTATAAAAAAATAATTTTAGATAAATTTTAATTATTTGATTTTAGTGTACTAGTCAGTGATTCGATTTAGACTATAGTAAAAGAATCAGTGAATCAATTTATATGATAGTAAGATAGTAAAAAAGTAAAATAGACAATATCTTAAATTTTGAATTAGATAAAATATTCATAAAAAATTGCTAATTAATTTTATACTAGTAACTGATAGTGGCCGTTGATGTTTGAAGTTTGAAGTTTGAAGTTTGAAACGTGAAGTAGATAAGGTTGGGCCACACCTGAAAGCTTCCCTGGGCAACATTTAATTCGATTAACCCATTCGACCTAACCTAAACCCAGCAGTTGAAGTACGAGCGAAAAAAGCGCTAAACGACATGTATTGATTGGACAATGAAATCAGATTTTTTTTTCGAAGAGTCAGATTTTTTTTAAGACAAAATTGTCTCCATGTCCACGAAGGACAGCCGTAATTCATCTTTTATATTTTTCTTCTGGTCACGCATATAGATGCCTGAATTTTTTATCTGTACATATTTATTTTTATTTTTTAGATAAAGTTACTATTCTACTGTTGTGTATAAATTCATTTAAAAAAAATTTCAGTTTATTCTCAGTTCATTCGAATGAATATACTAATCTTAACGATCACTTTAGTTTAATTTTCATTCCTTCGAACGAGTGTTCATTTGTTCGAATGAACTGTTTGACTCATTCGAATGAATGAATCGAATTTTTTAAAGGATTGGCATACATATATTCATTCACTCGAATAAATCAAACTGTTCATTCTCGTTCGAATGAACTAAAAATATATTGAGGTATTCGTTCGGATGACTGTATTCATCCGAATGAACTAGCAGTTCGTTCGGATGAATTAAAATGCGGGGGTAGAATGGTAATTTCAGTAAAAAATTGAAAACGAGTGTGTAGAGGTAGGAAATCTGAGTATCTATATGGTCCGCCTTTTCTTTTTCATATTTATATTCTAAATAAAAGATAGAAGTTGTCATAGTTTAGTGAGAAATATATTTGTTTCTCATGCAAATGACAAATTTTGTTTATTCTTTTTTTTTTTTCATTTTTTGAAAAAGAAATAGTACTAATTAATGAGTCCTCAGCCTAATCTAAATAAACAGACTTTGTCGTCGGCGTCGTCGACTTCAGGCTTTTATTTAAAGCTCGTCAAGGCTTGTTTGGCTCGTACATAATAATGCATGAGCTTAAAAAATAAACGGGTTTAAAAGCTCGAGCTTGAAGAAAATCCATTTATTTAGGTCGAGATTGGACTCGAGCTTTTACTTAAAATTAGTCGAGACATGTTGGGCTCGTACTTAATGTGCTTGGGCCTAAAAGCACGAGCCCAACCTGTCAAACAAAAAATCTTTGTCGAAGCCTGTTTATTTAGGTTGGGTTGGACTTGTACTTAACTATGTTTGGGCTTAAAAACCAAGCCTGAGCCGTAGAATAAAAAAATCTTTATCGAAGCATGTTTATTTAGGTCATGACTGGGTTTAGACTTTTACTTAATGTGGCAGCAAATGCAAATTTTTACCAGAGAACTTGTTTGAATGCTTCTGTGTTGTGAAAAAGTGTATTATTTTTTGGGGTAATTCAAGTCATACTGAAATTTAAATTTAAAAGAAGGTTCATTGATGCTCAGAGTGTAGAACTGGCAAAATCTAATTTAATCCAACTCTAATCAATTCAAACTGACCAATTTTTGTTAATGACTCAACTTGACTTATTTATTAGATGATCCAATTCAAATAGGTAGACTTGACCCAAACTTAGAAATAAATGGGAAGACTTTATTAACTTGATTATTGCTATGTCTATATATTGCACATACCCATTTAAATTGTAGTCTTTATACGTGTCTCGTTAGAAAAGTCTTCTTAATCAGGTAAATGGGTAAATCTGATCTGAATCTAAAATACATATGAATCGATTTAAGTTGTTTAACAAGTCCAAAATAGACCCGAACCAAATAAGACTCGATTGTCGGGTCACAACTCAAAGGGGGCAATGCCTCTCTAGTAGGGGGTTTGAGAGATTTCTAAGAGTACAGAATTTATTCTTTATTAAGAGTGTACATTTATAATCCTATTTTTAAAAATAGTGAAATTGTTCTCCATCTCATCATAGACAGAGGCACATTGTAGAATCAGCATTGATATTTCTTTATTTTCAGGAGGGTTCAATGTTATCCAGCTCGTTTATAATCCTACTTCACTCTCACCAGGTTGGCCCAACTCTTTTGCAATCCTGCAAATTGGATATAGCTAATTGTTGTATTTTCTTCCCTAATCATTCATTTTCAGCCTAAACGGAAATCAATTTATTAGGACCTTAATGGGCCAAAATATTTCAGCCATTTCGTACTGAATTTATTTTTTTTAAAAAACCCGAAAAACCAATTCACTGTTAAATCTTGGCTGAAAGCCTGAAATGGGGCAAAATTTGGCCCATTTAGGTTGAAATTTTGGGCCCATTTCCGAACAAGTCAATCAAAATCTTTTCCCCAATAAGCAAGCCACACAATCCAAACAGGCTATGAAGCTTTTGGGGGCCTGACCGAACTTTCCTCATTATTCATTTGGCAATTGGGCAATGTTATCACACCTCTCTTCTCTTGGATAGGAGTAAAATTATCGGCTGGATACGTATAGTATTGGCCGATAATGCATAGTATCATTAAATGGAAGGTTTGCAAGCAAGTTCTTCAACTGTGAGAGGTAATTTGTTAATTTTAAACTTTTTCCTTAAAGTTTTGACCATTTTTAGATGTTTTCATCATTTTTTTTGAATTTTTGTTCTAAGATAATTCCAATTTTGGGTTTTTTTAGTTCAAAATAATTTAATAAAATAACATTGTGTGCTTATGAAATTGAATGAAGATATCTTAATTTGATTGATATAGTTTGTAGGATATTTATGTGCTTTTTCAAGTTTTTTTTTGAAAAATTGATGAAAACTATATATTTTTTTTTTGGAAGATCAAGGTATCCAACTGTCTCACCTGATCAATCCTTTGAGCATGTGCAAACTTCCCTACCAACACACACTCGGTAGGCCTACGGGGAGTGGCCCTATGTGTTGAGTACAATTTGAACACCAAGATCTTTTACATTTTTGTTGGGTTCTTGGCCATCATGTCAACCACTGAGGATCAATGAAAACTAATTTTTAAATATAATTTCTATCTTGGAGTTTCTTGTGAAAACAATTAATGAAATGATATACAAATATTTATGAAATTTAATGAAGAGCTCTTAATGTGATTGATATGAATTTTAGGGTGTTTGTGTGATTTTCTAATATCTCAACCGGAGATGATGCTATTCACTTGAGGTGGAAGTCCAATTCTAGAGAATCCCGACTCTAGATTTTTGCTGTGAAACAAAATTTGAGGCCACATCTCATCACGTAAAATCAGATAAACGGTTCAATATCACTGTATTTCAATCACTCTCTAATTCTTCTCAATTATACAACTGCTTATCCTTCACTAAGTCAATAATTTCTCTCAATGTCTCTCAATTTGCACAACTAAATCTTTCTCAAATACACGAAGATGACCCAAAATCTCTCCTAACTAATATAGTGTGCTGGTTTATTTCTAACCGACATCGGTTTTTAAATCTATATATATTTGTCGATACGTATTGCATCTGCTGATATTTGTCGATATCGAACGATATCTGATATATATCACTAGGGGTCCAAATATCGCTGAGACCAAGATCTCGCCGATATATATATATATATATATATACCAAATATCGCTGAGACCAAAATCTCGCCGATATATATATATATATATATCGCTAGGGGTCCAAATATTGCCGAGACCGAGATCTCGGGCAATATTCCATATCGGTGAGATTGCGGTCTCGACCAAGATTTTTTCTCTCTCCTCAAATTTTTTTTTTTGAAAATCTCAGTGGCTTTTTTTTTTAAATCATTTTAAAAAAATAAAAAAGGCTGTTTTTTTAAAATAAAATAAAAAATAAAAATATCTGTCGATATTCGTCCGATATGGGCAAATATCACCCGAAATTTATACCCCTGTATATCGCTGATATTGTCTGATATCAGTGGTTTTAATTAAAAAAATAAGAGAGAGAAATTTCTCCCCCGATATATTAGCTGAGACCGAATATTGGCCGAGAGTTCAATCCTTGGGTTCTACTATCGCCATTATTTTATCTTTTTTTTATTTTTTATGATGGGAGCAATCTCTTTTTTTCTTTTATGATCAAGGTATCCAAGTCTGTTAGAGCACTCAACTAGTTTTCAGAATATGTGCAAGTCTTTTCACCTATACACATTGAATAAATCTACAGAGAGTGACAATTTAGTATAGAATATGAATCAAACTCAAAATTTCAATTTCCTGAGACGGGTTAAATACTTCAACTTCAATTTCTCTCAAGCTTTAAAAGCGACAAGGGAGAAAAATTTGATGCTGTGTTGTACTGATCATAAAGTTTCTTGTACACATCATATATTATCACATACCAATTACGAGGGAGAAAAATTAGAGCCGCTCTTGTACGAAATATGATTGAACTCAATTATTCAAATCAAACTTAAGTATTTGAAGATAATTGATAAAAATAATTCAAAATAGACAAATTTAATAAAAAAAAATGGGGTAGAATAGAAAATACCTTTAAAATATAATGAATTTACTTCTAAATCTTCCAAAAATGATATACTCAATGCAATATTCAAAATATATAAAAAAAGGTAAAATGAGATAACATTTCTAAAACAAATTTACAGTAAAGGCCATATTGGCCAAATTTTTAACGTGTTTCTACTGTAAAAGAAAAAGAAAAAAAAGTCAATACATGATGCTACAGTAAAATATACATATTGAATAAAGCTTGTCGCCCTACGCGGTTTATAATTCTGCAAATTGAAGAGCTTAAATGGCCCAAGTAGATCTTGAAATACGGCCCAAATATGAAAGGATCTATAGGTTTAATAGTATTCTCATTATGGGCTTGAGTCGGGCTTGCTTTATGGCTCAAAATATCAGTCATTGATGCCAAATTTCAATTCAAATTGGGACTAGTACATGGAAGCTTGACTTTGACTGCAAAGCCCAAGCCCAGAGAGTTGCACATTTACATATCAGACGTGAAATCGGACCCGAGGCTTTCAATATAATTGGGACTTAGCTAAGGTTTCACTGAAACTGGATCTAGGGCCCATTTCATGCTTTAAGTCTTGAACACAAAGCTTAGCAGGCCTGAACATGGGCTGGCCCAAAATATGGCCGGCCTGCCCATGTTGTCGGCATTGCAGCGCTCTGGAAAATACTAGATAGGCCGCAGACGGTTAGCAGTCGGAAATGACAAGCAAAATATTTCACATCTAATTCTAAAGGCACCCGACTTCGTAGTTCGTATACAGGTGGAATTTTTATATCAAGCATTTAAAAAATAGGTTTCTCTGCGTATAGCTCAATTCTACAAATCCATGATACGGTATACTTTGGCCATATTTCAGGCAACACGTGGGAATGTCGGAATATTTTTGAAAATTTGCTTTCTAAAAATGAAAAATATTGTCCTTTTAAATTATAGGTGAGGATAGACCGTATCCATAGTGGCTATTCATATGGGGTGCTACTGCACAGGAGCACTGTAGGTTTACTTGTGGAGGGAAAAGCTTAGTGGTGGTAAAGGACGACGATAGGCCCAGCCTTGTAAGAGACTAAGGCAAGAATATATCGAGGGTATTGTAGCCGGTTGTCTGTTGGGATGTCCCTACTTGGATAGTCATTTTGAAATGACAAGCGCCTCCATGAAATTAGGTTGGCTTTAAACATTAAAGTGAACCATATATTTTCTGATAAAATATGTAGATAACGATAATAAAAGTCTTATCTAATTATATTGGGCCATGTGATTTTAGTTTTTGAAAATTTAATTCCTATAAAATTAGTGATTTTTCATGGAGTGTCTAGTAAAATTACAATAATGGGATTCATGAGTTTACCTTCACTTATATCCCTGATATAGTTCTTTATGTATCAATCTAATCAGATGGAGTCAATCACAAGATAAACGTCCCGTCTCCTCATTAAAAATGTAAATTCAGTCTCTGCAAAGCTGCTTAAAAACAAAAACCAAGAAAAGGGAAACAGAGAAGAGAGTGCATCCACCTAGTAGACTCTCCCTTGTTTCACCTGGCTACGAATAGACCGACTCACTTGATGATCTTAACCTTTTACTTATTTATTTATTTATTAAAAAGAAATCATTTATTAAATATTTATGTTTATACGTTCATTACTCCACCAGTAGGATGAGTCTAATCAAAGAGGGCGACCCTATTGATTGATGATTACATGGGTTTCACTTATAACTCTTTAATTTTTTGATGTCATGGGTATATTGGAGATAGAACTAATCTCATAGATACGATGTGTAAACTTCTCAATTCACTCATATTGATCAAGTTTACGTGGAGTGGCTCGTTTAGATTGAGCGTGAATCGAACTCAATACTCTATTTCATGAAGTAGGCATTTTGACCGTCAAACCAACTTTTGGAGTTGATTTGAGAAATTTTTTGATACCAGCAAAGATCGAAAAACTTTGACTGATATTTAAAAAAGTTATGATTGCAGAAATTGCCTTGCAACTTGTGCCCTAGGACTAAAACATTGGGAGTATGGATTTGATTTCCTTTAAAAAATAATATCGAGAAGATGATGTTAAGACTAAGAAAGATAAAGTTATATTTCACACATAGTTGTATTTAGGTTTTCTAACTGAAAGGAACACTTCAATTGTTTTAGCTACAACAGAAGGGATTCAACTACTGCCTGCAAAACAAAATCAAAAGCATGAAGAGGAAGTCTGTAGTTACAAGTTGCAACGTTGTTGGCATTGTTCTTTCCTTTGTCCATCATTAATTTTCTTCAGGCGAACTTCTCTCCATCTGCAACATCAGAGCCGTCTGATGAGTGGTAACCCAATTGCAGTGACAACGAGTGTTGAAGGGAATCCAAAACGGAGATGGGACCAAAAGGAGAGGGTGTAGCTAAAGATTGGAGATCGACGTGCCTGCTCGCACACTATCAAGTTTGCAGCAGAACCGAGCAAGGAAAGGTTTCCGGCGACAGTACTCACCCATGCAAGAATGAGCCATGCTTTTGCTTCATCCTTTGGAGAGAACTTAGCCGCGGATGCCGCCACCCGGGCTCCTAACAAAAGGACTAAAACAAGCAGTCAGTCCATCAGCTTATCCAATACTATGAATGCAACTTGAATTGGGCCTAACCTGAGTCCACATGAAAAATTCGGGTTCAAGTTGACCAAGGCTCAAGCCCAAAACATCGGGTATATAATGAATTTGGGCTAGGTCAGGCCTAGTACATTAAATCTTAAGTTATATATTTGTGGTTGACTTCTGAAATTCATCTCAACTTTATCAAAAAAAAATTGTATTCTCACACTCTTATGTCAAGCCAATAGCATGAAAAAATGACAATCAAAACAACTTTTGAGAGATTAAAGTCATAAACAGTCACAATCAAATGGCTAATACTAACTTACATGTTCAATGGGCTTAAATGCAACCTTAGCCCGATACTGACCCATTAGAATGAATGGGCTTGGGCTCAGTGAATAAACCTGTGAAGCCCATTTTAGCCCATTTAGCTACATGTGTATATATTTATAACATATAATATAATACTCACATGATAGTAATAGTATTTGAGAATTCTATATTAAACTCTAATGACTTATTGCACACATAATAATAGTAATAATTGTTTCCCGTTAAGCCTTAAATTTGTACCCTCCTCTCTTCCATTGAATTTAGGCTTTAAAGTTGGGTTCCAGACTAACATTCAAATAACAAAAATTGAAATCATTTTCTTTAAAAATTACGATGTCATAACGCAAGATTCAAATCATAAATTATGAAAATTTAACAACTAAGAAATATTTATATAAATGAAAAGAAGAGAAAATAAAAATAACTAACCAGTAGGTACATTGGAAGCGATGTTTGAGAGTATAAGAATGACGACGGCAAGCAACGCAACTCCGGCAGGACGATCGATTCGAGTATATGGTTCCATGGCATCCCAAAAAGCACCTGGTAATCCAGTTTTGTTGAAGCCGTCGACAGTGATAAACATCCCACAGAAAAACACCAAGAGTGAATACGAAACCTGTTTCAATTGGAGATGTAAGTTGAGATCATTTAATTTAAAGATACCCAAATTTCCAAGGATCTAATTTTGTTCATCCCATTTTTGGACTAACAAAAATTTTATCGTGAATCTATAGATTCCACAAATAAAATCATAAAAGAATTTCATCATTACATCGTTCAATGACAAAATTTCATCTATTTTAGGTGGTTTTTCGAGTTCTACTTCTCCATTTAACTCTATAAAGAAATATACAGATACTCAATCATGCAACATGTTTTTTTTTTTCTTTATGTTACTTGGTCAAGAAATACACATTTAATCATTCCATTATGTAATATTTTTGTTCTCTTCTCTGCCTCAGTGTCATCTTTTAAGTTATTTATCCATTAATCTGGAGTTCATAGTTATATTTGAATTTAACAAAATTGTTTTCATGGGCCGACCGATACCCATGGAACTTTGAAGCCACAACCTTTGAGCCATCACAACAAGCCCTTTATCAATTAAAATAGAATGCCTGCAAAGTATAGTTAGCTACAAACCCCTGAATATAACATATGCAGACCAAAGTCATGTATATATACAAGAAAGATAATTAGACAATTGAAAATATATAGAGTATGAATAAATAAAGATATTATAGATAGTGGAGTAAATAACTTTATGATTTATGATAGAATTAAGTAAATGATTTTCCTAAATTTCTACCTCAGGATAATGAAAATCAGTGCTCATAACCAATGATTCAAAGTGGAAAAGTTCAACAAATCAATAGATACTTTGACTTGGTGCTTGTGCATAAACTTACATGTTGAATCTCAAACTCACAGAAAACCATTCGACTTTGCAGTGTTCTTACAATTTTGCCTATTCAAAATAATTGCAGATTGTTAAGAATTTTTATATAGAACTTAAAAAGTATGTTCTCTAGCCTACAATTACACTAAAGAATGTGTGAAATATACTGAAACAATACTAAACTGTCATTGACAGACCATAAAAATATGTTCACAGATGCCAGATGTTACAATATATGCACCCTACAAGATGCATGCAGATGTTGAAAATAAGATACACACGGATCTGGCTCTGATACCAATTATTAAGACTTGGATATTCAATTCAAAAGACTAGTCTATTAGGTGGAATTATCCATCTTTAGATCTCCCTCTACACTTTTCAATGTGGGACTCGTTTTGCAGCGAGTCCCAACAAACACGTTATCGACTTGAGAAGATTAATGTGTTAATTATAGATGTTACCTTTTCTAGGCATGGTTGCGCATCCTTGAAATCAAGTACAATGAGAGCAAGTGCACATGTGATTGCTGTCCACGACATGTTTAGCCCCATCAGCAGAGCAACCAACATTCCGATAGTTGCAAAATAGATAGTTGATTTCCAAAACAAGCGCTTCCATCGCTGAATTACGCCCTCCTTTTCATCCAAAGAGTGGACTGCAACACCATCTCTCTGACCATTCGTTTGGGTAGAATCACCATCCTCATTTGTTCGAGACATTCCTTGATTCCTACTCCTATGTATATCATTTTGACTTGTTGCCAATCGGTTAGCAAGATTCTCCAATTGAGTAAAATTTCCATTTGGGGACAGGTTTGGGAGTGGAGAATTCATTGATGTAGCATGAGACAATGTTGCAGGTGAAAATTTATGACAAGCAACATCATCCTCAGCAATCGCCGCTTCCGCCATTTCCAAATCCTTTACAGCAGACAACGTTCTCCAAAACATACATAGAAGTATAACAATATTGACTGCGACTCCAATGAGCATCGCAGGAAGAATCCCAATGAGAAAGTTTCCAAAGGAAATCTTACTTTGAATAGCTATGACTAGATTTTGCGGGTTACCGATCGGGGTAGCCGATGACCCAATGTTGGCACTTGAAGCAAGTGCGAGCAAGAATGGTTGAGGGGGGAGATTGTTTTGCCGTGCAATTTTGAGAACAAATTCAGTGAGAACGACGCAACTTGTGTCGTTGGTGAAGAAAGCACTTGATATGGCAGATATGAGGCAGACTCGGCAGAGTAAGTCCTTGCCACCTCTGCTCTTCCATGAGAGGAGCTTGCCCAGGTACTTGAACATGTCGGCACGCTCAAGGAAGGCACTGACAACCATGGTTCCAAAGAGAAGACCGAGAATTGGGAGATCAATGGCTGCATAAGCTTCGTCAGGGCTGATGACGGTGAAGATGACCATCAGCATGGCCCCCAAGAGGGAGCCTGCAGTCCTCCCAATGGGAAGGAAAGGGACGGTTGGAAAGACTGCCATGATCCAGAAAATTACGAAGGCAATTGAGCCTAGGACTATTTTGCCAGTTGATTCCATGGCAATGTGAAGAACACTGACTTCAATTCTCGAAAACAACACAGAAGCAGATTTCTTCTATAGAACAGAGGTGGGAGGAGCAGCAGAGGATAAGCTTGGCCTCATGTAGGAAAGGCGGCACATGCTCATTCAAAATATTAAATTTTATTTTAACTGGTTTGGTAAGTTTTAGTATTAATTTAATAGTGGGCTAACAAAGAAATGTCGACAGATTTGGAATTTCAACGGTAAAAAGAAATAGTAAAATATATCGAGTTGCAAACAATTTTTTTTTTTTTTTTTTCTGTTGATAATGACTTTCGCTTCATGAAGTGAGGTCTTAAGGAGGGGTCAGTGGCCTCTCTCCCAAGGCCAGGAGATAGAGCTCTTATCTGCGGATATCATAGTTTATGCTTTTAGAATATTTTATTTGATGTTGGCCTAATGGTACGTAATGGTTGATGTTAGACTTTTTATTATATCTGATATGATCAGTGTGCTTGATTTGTTGGGTTGAATCGGAGAAGTGTTGCCCCTACTTTAAAAAAAATTATCCGAGATATCGGTGAGTTGTTTCGCTAGTAATGTACCCGTAACGGGACAAGGGCTCAACTCCTCTAAGGTCATTCCTTAATTCAAAGGTTTATACATTTTCGTGAGATTAGTTTCACCTCTCATGTGAGATACGGATATCCATATTAAAAAAAAATAACGAGATGCAAACATTATACAGCAGTAAGAGGTCACTTGTTGATTTGTTTTAAAAAAAAAATCAAATTTATAAAAAAAATATTTTGGTGCAGATTAAATGTCATGCTATCCACTGTGAATGTTGGTGATTTTCCTATTTAGACCGAAACGTTGTGAAAATGAGTTCTTCGAAGAAAAAGAAAAGATTTTCATTTTATTTGATCTTTGGCAAAGACTTCTTTCTTCATCGCACCGGTCATCCTAACAGTAAGAATGTCAACAAATAATATTATTTCGAATTTGTAGGGTTTACTCTAAATAATTCAAAAGAAATTTCTAAATTTCTAAATATGAGGATGTATATATATTATTTTATATTTTGTAATACTATTAGACCCATTATTAGATTGATCAAATTAGAGAAATGTGATAAATTTTATAATTTTTTAATCAAACACTTGTCATTTGATTTATTTAACGGTGAATCTAATAGTTTCTCAAAATTTAAAAAGATATACATATTTCTATATTAAAAAATTAATGAGCAATTAATTTTTTTTTAAATTAAATCTGATATATTCAATTGATACTACGACAGCATGAGATCTTTCCTCATTTTTGTACACTTCAGTTCTAGAAAATGATTCCATATGACCATTTCTTGACATATTAGAAAATATCTGAAATACTAATAAACTGAGTTAGGCCGCTCCAGATTTACTTTTTCTATTTGAAAGAGAGGCAGCAAATGGCCAAATATCGGCCTATATTTATCACCCTATCTTTGTCTTCAAATATCAAATTTCACTAATATTTCAAACAGATATATCAAAAGTAAGAGAATTTTGTTTTAAAAAACAAACCCTCATTTATTGGGTTGTTTGAAAAAGCCCTTAAGTTTTTCATAATTCTAAAAAACTCCTAACTTTTGATAACAAACTTAAAAAGGCCCCTTGATCATGTTAAGGCCAACTTCCTTTTGAAAACTGTCTATGCTTGAAGATTGTATATCATCTTTGATTTTTAAGTCTTAAAATCTAATATTTTGATTGTCTAATTCAATTGATTTTTGATACATTATTAATCCATAAATTTATTTTCTAATCACCTACTCAATAAGTGGTATTGACCTTTAAGTGAGCCCTACAACATTCAACTAAAAAAAATCTAAAAGACAATATTGTTTATCATTAATGAACTAAAGTGTTGGAACATTTAGAATTTTTATCAAAAGTTATGGGTTTTTTTAGTTATAAAAACATAGGAGCTTTCTTCAAATAAATTTAAAAAATAGAAACCTTTTTTAAAAAATTGAAAAATAACTATCACCAATATACTCATATTGGCCTAATTAATATAAAAAAAGCATCCACTACTACTAAGCCATCTCCCATAGATAAGAGTATAAGATAGAAGATTAGAGTTTGAAATTTGTCTCAGTCATTCTTACTTAAATATTTTGAAGTATTTTTTTACTAAAAATATTATTCAATTCTAGTAACTCATATATAGTTTTGTAAGACAATTGTAACAACTCGTTTCGTCTAGTACAGTATTGTCTATTTCGGACTTAAACTCCAAGCCCTCACGTCTTTCTTTTGAAGTGTGCGTTCGTGCACAACTCCAAAAGGCCTTATACAAAAAGGAACAAGGCATTAGCTTATAAACTACTTTCAAAACTAGTCCATAGACGATATGAGATCGTGAGATTTGCGTCACTCTGACGATTTTTCTTCTTATCTTCTCACACACTCACACTTCTTCACTACATATCATTTCATAAATTGCCATTGGCACTGACACGACACGGGACATTATAATAATACTTTAGATCAAGTCAATCTACACTCATATGGTAGCACTATAATTCCAAGCCATTCTTTATGATTAATGGGATGGCCGGCTTACTATCCTATTTAATGTTTAAAAAAAAAAAAAAAAACCTAATCTTTGGACCAATGTTTTCATTCCGACTACAAACAAACGCCCACAAAAGAGCCTAAATATATGGCTGAAAATAAAGAGACAAAATATTGACAATGGTAGACAATAATCAAACTGCCTATAATCCAATTATGTTTGGTATCTGAGTGGATATGCTCTTGGACGGTTGTACCATTAGCACATTTTATAATCCCTTAAGCAAATAATTAATTTTAAATGACTATACTAATTAAATTATGCTTGTAACAAATCATTTTCAAAGAGAACTGATAATGATACTCACCCTTTAACAACACTACCTATGTCACCTCTTACTTACTCCATTACAACCTCACTTTAGTATCTCACATTTCACATCTTCTCTCTCTTCAATCTTAGAAGGACTCAGATTTTAATTAATTAATTTTAATTAACCATGAAAGAGTGTTTAGGATATGGACTTCTAAATTTGTGTGCTCTATTACCTAACATCACATTGCATGTGGAGATTGTAACTAAAGTCGAAGTTCAACTCAGTTCAATTTAATCTCAATTTTAATTTAATCAATCAATATTTTCTTTAATTTTTATTGAACTCAATTTAAAATAAATTCAAAAAAATTATTAACTAATTAAAATAATTAATTAACTAATTAATATTGTGACCTTCAAAGGTACAAACCCAGTACATTACAAAAGTAACAAAAATGAAAAAACATAAAAAGTAATTTGAACTTACTTAAAACCCTTTATTATAAGTGATTTGAAGAGTTTGGAGAGTCTATTCAAAAGATAAAATGTATAGTAAAATTCATGTCAAATTACATAAAATATCTATTGGAGAATCGCCACCGAAACTAAACACTTAAAACTAAATCCGATTGGGCCAATTGTAGAATTTTCAAATCTGCCGGAGAAGCTCTGCTTTGTAATGCTCTTCGAGTAGACCAGCTTCCACGGCTTAACACTCACCGACACTGACGCTCCTTTTGGCGGTCATGGCTTCACACTCAGTGACACTGACACGCCCTTTTGGCGGCCATTTCAACTTTTTCCGGCAGACGGAGTTTGTGGTCCGACGTGGCTGTCCTGAGAAACGTCTTGATTGAAATTTTAGGTAATCCACGCTGGCACCCACTGATCCCACAGTCCCATCAAAATGTCAAACAATAAAACTTAATTTTTTACCCAAATGTCATAGTGTAATTTTTATAGGTTATGATATAATTAAATATTTAATGTCATAGTCTAATTTATGTAATGAAATAATAATAATATATTCAAATAAAATTCTTCCACATGGTTAACTTAAAAGATGGAGACCAATTAAAAAAAGTCATTCACCTGATGTACACATGATGCAATTCAGCTAAAACAATCACCGACCAAGGCAAGAAGTAGCTCCCACTGTAACATCATCTCATATTAAGCTACACTAATATTAAACATGTAAAAATAAAATTAAATTAATGGTGAGGTCAGTGTGCATCTGTACTGCTATTTTTAGTGGACAATTGACTTTTATTTTGTTATTTAAATATCAAATATAAAAGTGGGCCCTACGGAGGGTAAAGTAGACGAAGGCAAAAGCCACCACCCTTTGCATCAGCTTAACGTGAGTGATGTTGATTGATTGCCGGTCATTATGTTGCATCATCCATTTTTAAAGCTCTCGGGAAACTTTGTCACTTTTTAGCTATTAAAATGAAGATATCTTTATAAAATATATAAAAGAAGTATATTAAATTTTAAAATTTAACTCTCGTGTGATCATAATACTTTTGAAAGTTTTTTTTTTCCAGTCTTTACATGTTGAAAACTTCATATACAATCCTACAAAAAATTTCATAGGTGATACCTCTGACCTCATGAGGCACACCAAAGTAAGTCTGCAAGAGTTTAAATCTATCACCTCCGACTTCTTGAGGAAAGAGATAACCAGTCGATCTAATCCATAGAGGGTTAACTAATGTAACGACCCAACCCAAATATAGGGTTTAGGACTTCACTCAGTATGATATTATCTATTTTGGACCTCGCACAGCTTGAACCTGCACGGTTTTGTTCCTCGGCCGTGGCTTACATGGCCAAGCCCAAAAGACCTCACACTTGAGTTCCATGAGCGGCTTCAAATAAACCCTCCCCCTTTCTACTTTTCCACTGATGTGGGACTTCTTGAAAAGGTGGATAGGATATCACAATCACCCTCCCTAAAGCCTCGAGCCGTCTCTGGCTAGATCCGGTCCAACTCAACAACTCCACGGGAAGGAGGAAAATCCACACAGTCCGAGTGTTGAACTCGGCTCTGATACCAAATTTGTAACGACCCGACCCGACCTGAATACAGGATTAGGGCTTGACTCAGTGTGATATTGTCCGCTTTGGACCTCGCACACAACTCGAACTCTCACGATTTTATTTCTAGACCCTAGCCCACATAGCCAAGGCCCAAAAGGCCTTACACTTGAGTTCTATGAGTGGTTTCAAATAAATCCTCCCCCTTTCTACTTGCCCACCGATGTGGGACTTCTTGAAAGGGTGGACAGGGTATCACAACTAAAGTTATGATGATTAAATTGAATTTTTTTTCTTGAGTTATATTATCTATGAAATCATCAGTGTAATTTCGTTATTAAAAATGAATGCTCCAATCTGTCTAAAATTATCCTTGCCTAATTTGTCTTAGTAGTGCTTTTTCTCTTCCTCATTTTTTATTGCATGTGGGGCATGGTACTGTCACACTCATTCCATAACTATAACATAAAATTTTGGATTTTTGTAAGAGTTACTTTGTGAATAACCACTCCCCTTCTATGTCAAATATTAAATTTAATTTTTTGCACAACTGTCATAGTCTAATTTATATTATGAAATAATAAGATATTTTAAAAAAAAGAATTCTTCATCATGGTTAATTTGAAAGATGGAGATCACTATAAAAAAAAATCAATCACCTGACATGAACATCAAGCAATTGAGCAAGTCAATGGGCGACCATGGCAAGAAGTAGCTCTCTTCTTAACATCATCTCATATTAAACTACACTAATATCAGAAAATGCATTAAATATGTAAAATAAAATAAAATTAATTTTGAGATCCCTTTGCATTTGTAATGCTATTTTTAAATGAATATTAATTTTTAATGTCATTTAAATATCAACTATAAAAGTGGGCCCCACGGAGGGTAAGTTAGAATTGTAGAAGAAGGCAATTTTTTATAAAGTACCTATATTAATTTTTTAATAAAATATATAGAAAATGATATGTTTATTTTTTTTTTAAATTTAAGCCTAGTGTAACTATTTTAGTCTTGTGATTTATGAATTTGAAAATTTGATTGTTATAAACCGTTGATTTTCATAACCCATTTCACATAACTGTAATGATCAAATTGAGAAGTAATTCTTAAATTATATCATCCATTAAGTCCTATATCTAACTCTCTAATCATAAAGAGTTCAATCTATAATAAATGTGTAATTTCTTCATTGAAAATATATGCCTCAATCTCTCTAAAGTCTAAAGTTATCTTCACTTCAATTTGTATTTTCTTAAAAATAGTAATAATTCTGACTTCCTCATTGATGCATGATTCTAGTCCAATGGATCATTAATTAAGGTTGATTTGAGTTAATTACCAAGGGTTAATCAAATTGAGCCCTTTATAAATCCAACTACGGTCCATTCGAAATCATATTATCAACTTCTGCAATGTTATGACAAATTTGATCTTAATCATCTATTTTTCTGATTTTCTAAGGTCATAATTAGTAGTCAGTCATGATGTCTTGTCTCTCGATGATATGATCTTAACCGTCTATTTTTCTGATTTTCTAAGGTCATAATTAGACGGTTAAGATCATATCATCGAGAGACAAGACATCATGACTGACTACTAGCTTGGGGCGTATGAAATTGGTTTTGTGACTCATGACTGCTCCAGTCATCCTTACTAATGAAATGATCTTAAAATATCATTTACAAGTAAGTTCAGTTAATCAGAGTTGATAATCTATACTCATGTAAATATCAAGTTTTAAATTGAATCGATGGGTTAAACTCAAATCTTGTAATATTATTTAAAGTTACATCTATCAAATAAAGTTATTTAAGACCCCAGTCACACTCTTGGTGTGGAGAGTATGTTTCGTTTATTTTTTCTTTTTACAAGAAAGGTTGAATCTTAAATAGATATGTCTGAAATACGGGAGGTCTTAATTCAAGTCACTCTCAATATAAAAAGGTTACTCCCATAGTGTTATTTAGTATGTGTAGACAGGAAGATTCGTACATATTCCAAGCATTAGTCACGTGTTCTAAAAAGTCTGAACTCTTGACTTAAAATAAATGCAGTCTTGTCTTATACTCTCTTTGTCCCAAATTAGTTGTCTTATATGGATTTTAGAATTGTTTCAAAATAGTTGTCTCATTTATATTGGAGTAATATAAAGTGTGTTGAAAATAGATGAAATCACATAGAGTGTTAGCCTTATATAGAGAGTTCCTTAAAAAACACAAATATTTCAAATGAGATAACTAAAATGGGACGGAGAAGTATCTCCTTTTAAGAATGTACTTTGTGCTATAGCGAAAATATGTGTCTTCTCACTTTTGTTGTTTGATTTTTTTGTTTTTTTTCATTTGATTTGAGATTAATGGGAACAGAATTACCTATCAGTAATTGCCTTGCAACTTGTGCCCTTGGACTAAAATATGGGAGTCTGGATTTGATTTCTTTTAAAAAAATGAATATGGGATGAAAGAGAAGATGATGCTAAGACTAAAAAAGATAAAATAAGTTTCAACACATACTTCTAATTAGAATTTTTTTTTTTAACAGAAAGGAAAACTTCAATTGTTTTAGCTAGAACAAAATCAAAAGCATGAAGAGAAAGGCTGTAGTTGCAACCTTGATGGCATTGTTCTTTCCACTGTTCACCATTGACTTTCCTGAGGCAAACTTCTTTTAATCTGCAACATTAGCCTCTGATGAGTGGTAACCCGATTGCAGTGACAATGAGTGTTGAAGGGAATCCAAAACGGAGATGGGACCAAAACGAGAGGGTGTAGCTTAAGAATGGAGATCGACGTGCCTGCTCGCACACTATCAAGTTTGCAGCAGAACCTAGCAAGGAAAAGTTTCCGGCGACGGTACTCACCCATGCAAGAATGAGCCATGCTTTTGCTTCATCCTTTGGAGAGAACTTAGCCGCCGACGCGGCCACCCGAGCTCCTAACAGAAGGACTAAAACAAGCAGTCAGTCTATATTAGGGTTATCCAATATGTTGTAATATCCTAATCTGAGTTCACATGAAAAGTTCGAGTTCAAGTTGACTAAGGCCCTAAAATTGGGCTTATTTTCAAGCCCAAAGTATTGGGTCTACAATGAATTTGGGCTAGGTTAGGCCTTAAATAGTCCCAAAACTTAACTCAGCCCACCTTGATTGTAACCCTACATGAAGGCCTTTTTTGTTCAACCAGTTGCAGATGAATAATAATATTCAATCTCTACTCTCCATTCGATTTACAACAATTAAACCAACTAACTATTTATCTCTCATGAGTATTAATTAGTACAGTCCAAGACAAATATGTAAGATGATTGCTCGTGTTCTTACCCATATAGTGTAGTTCAACTGGTTGCCTCCCGTCTCAGGAAGTAGGAGGTTGCGGATTCGAGCCCCTATAGCCTAACCTTGGTGTGCCCTAGGGCTAGAGAGCTCATCTGTTGGGGTTTTATGCTGGGTATCCAGCGGTTTCTCACAAGGAAATTCAAAAAAAAAAAAAAAAAAACCGCATGGAATTCAAGTCTAGTTAGGTTGAAGAATTTTCAAGTTAATCCGAACTGACCCGACCCAGCGCAATCCAGCTAAAATTAAACTAGAATGGGTTCAAAATGCGAGTCGGGTCAGATATGGGTTGAGTCTGGTTAGAATTTGGGTCGGGTCGGGTCGGATCGGATCAAGAATTTTGAGTCAATAACTAGAGTCGAGTCCATAATTATTGACTCGGGTCGAGTTCCATAAATATTGACTCGGGTCGAATTGGATTTTAAAAACCCGATCCAATTTCAGCCCTACATGTTTTTGAAGGGTTCTCTCTCCTCTTGTTCTTTCCATTTACAACCTTGCAAATTTTCACGTAAGTGCAATTTTTTGGGCTCTTCCATACAGGGGTCAAAAATTCGGGGCATCTGAATTTTCGGCCGATATTTCATCTCGGCCGAGATTTTTCTCTCTCCTCAATATTTTTTTTTTGAAAAAATTCATTTAAAAATAAGAAAGGCTGTTTTTAAAAAAAATTAAAAATATAAATATCGACCGATATTCGGCAGAATTTTTTTATCTCTGGAGATATCTCGGTCGTAAAAATCCTGTGATATCTCGGCCGATACATACAGTATCACCCAAGATTTCAACCTCTGCTTCCATATAAGCTTGTTCATGGGCTCAAATGCAACCTTAGCCCGATATTGACCCGTTAGAAATGAATGGGTTTGAACGTACATGTTAGCTGATGGGCTGGGCTCAGCTAATTTGGTGAGGCCATTTAGATGGCAGGCTTAGGTCATGGAACCAAATAGAAAGCTTCTCTTTCATTCTAACCTATCAAAGGTCATGCACTCCGTTATCCCACAACTCATTATATTGTTCCTTACCCCATCCATCTAACTTTTCAAAGGCCTACTTTTCTTGCTTGTTCTTTCTATTTGCAAAGACAGGGTCGAAAATTCGTCTGATCTCGACCGATATCTCGGTTCGGCCGAGATTTTTCTCTCTCTTCATTTTTTTTTTGAAATCACAGTGGTTTTTTTTTATTGAAAAAATTCATTTAAAAAAATAAAAAAGGTTGTTTTAAAAAAATTAAAAAAAATATAAATATCGGCCTAGAGCCCATGCCGATATTTGTTTTTTTTTAAATAAAAAATATATTTGGGCCGTATCGGCCGAACTTTTCTCTCTCTGGCCGATTCTATACGTATTGGCCGAACTATATCAGCTTTCAAAAACCCGATACAGTTCGGCCATACGCATAGTATCGATCAAATTTTTGACCCCTGCACTAGGATAGTTTCAGACTCCTAAGTATAAGATTGTTGATGGGCTTAAATCTGGCCCAAGCCTGACATATACCCATTACAAATGAACAGACTTGAACATATCTATGCCAATTTTATGAGCTGTTTAGACGAATGGACTTGGGCTCATTTAATAAAAACCTGGCCCATTTAACTACATGTGTATTAGTGTATATATATTTATAATTTAATGTATATATAATACTCGTATGATAGTAATTGTATTATAAATTAAGCTATAATGACTTACTGCATACATAATAATAATAATTGTTTCCCGTTAAGTCTTAAGTTTGTAGCCTTTTTCTCTTCCATTGAATTAATGATTTAAAGTTGGGCTCCAGAATAACATTCAAATAACAAAAATTGAAATCACTTTCTTTAAAAAGTCACGATATCATATCATAAGATTCAAATCATAAATTATGAAAATTTAACAACTAAGTAATATTTATATAAATAAAAAGAATAGAAAATAAAAATAACTAACCAGTAGGTACATTAGAAGCGATGTTTGACAGTATAAGAATGACTACGGCAAGCAAGGCAACTCCAGCAGGACGATCAATCCGAGTATACGGTTCCATGGCATCCCAAAAAGCACCTGGCAAGCCTGTTTTGTTGAAGCCGTCGACGGTGATAAACATCCCACAGAAAAATACCAAGAGTGAATAAGAAACCTGTTTCAAGTTGAGATGTAAGTTGAAATCATTTAATTTGAAGATACCCAAAGTTCCAAGGATGCAATTGTTCATCCCATTTTTGGAATTCAAAAAAAAAAAAAAATTCTCGAGAATCTTTAGATTCTACAAATAAAATCATAAAAGAATTTCATTATTAACATCATGATTTTTCAAGTTCTACTTCTCCATTTAACTCTATTAAGAAATATAGATTTGTTACTCCATCATGTAACATATTTTTCTTTTTCCCTTCTCTGCATATGCATATTAATTATAGTCGTTACCTTCTCTAGGCATGGCTGGGCATCCTTGAAATCAAGTACAATGAGAGCAATTGCAGCTGTGATTGCCGTCCAAGACATGTTTAGACCCATCAGCAGAGCAACCAACATTCCAAATGTTACAAGATAAATACTTGTTTTCCAAAACAAGCCCTTCCATCTCTGAATTACGCCCTGCTTTCCATCCAAAGAGTGGACTGCAACATCATCTTTATGACCATTCGTTTGGGTAATCCTCCTTGAGGAATCACCATCCTCATTTCTTTGAGACATTCCTTGATTTCCAGTCATGTCCGTGATTGAATTTGAACTCCTTTCGCACCCAATTCTACCGCTTGAGATCCTCTGTACATCACTTTCACTTGTTGCCAATTGGATCCCAAGAGTCTCCAATTGAGTAAAATTCCCATTTAGGGACAGGCTTTGGATTGCAGAACTCCAATCTGCAGAATTCATTGATGTAACATGCGACATTGTTGCAGGTGAAAATCTATGAGAAGCAACATGATCCTCTGCAACCGCCGCTTCAGTTGTCGCCATTTCCACATCCTTTTCAACAGACAACAATCGCCAAAACAAACATAGAAGCATGACAGTATTGACTGCCACTCCAACAAGCATTGCAGGAAGAATCCCCACAAGAAAGTTTCCAAAGGAAATCTTGCTCTGAATAGCTATGACTAGATTTTGCGGGTTGCCGATCGGGGTAGCCGATGACCCAATGTTGGCACTAGAAGCAAGTGCCAGCAAGAATGGTTGAGGAGGGAGATTGTTTTGCTTTGCAATTTTGAGAACAAATTCTGTGAGAACGACGCAACTTGTGTCGTTGGTGAAGAAAGCACTTGAGATGGCAGATATGACGCAGAGTCGGCAGAGTAAGTCCTTGCCACCTCTGCTCTTCCATGAGAGGAGCTTGCCCAGGTACTTGAACATGTCGGCACGCTCAAGGAAGGCACTGACAACCATGGTTCCAAAGAGAAGACCGAGAATTGGGAGATCTATGGCTGCGTAAGCTGGTCAGGGGTGATGACTTGGAAGATGACCATGAGCATGGCCCCCAAAAGGGAGCCTGCAGTCCTACCAATAGGAAGGAAAGGGACGGCTGGAAAGACTGCCAAGACCCAGAAAATTGCAAAGGCAATCGAGCCTAGGACTATTTTGCCAGTTGATTCCATGGCAATGTAAACGACACGGACTTCAGTTCTCCGAGACAACACAAAGGTGTGGTGGGTGTAGTCTAAGCTCAAAGCTGGAGACTTCTCCTACTTCTCCTCTCCTTCTCCTACTTCTTCTCTCCTTCTCCTACTTCTCTACTATTATGGAATATGGAGTTCTACTTTTTCAAAGATATATGAGCATTGAGTATTGACAATTTACAGGTGACACTTGGGTCAGGTTTTAACTCAATCCACGTGATCTTATCCGAGAAATTAATGGGCTAAGTTATATACTTGTGTATTTCAGATTGGGTCGAATTGAGAAAATAAAAATCCATATGAAATTTGAGTGGAAAAATTTAAAATCAACCCGGTCCGACCTACATAAATCTACTCGATCTGAGTGCAATAAGTTATAAAACAACATTCGGATTTACTCGGGTCAGAAATTTGAGTTGAGTCAGGTTGAGTAATTCAGATCACCCATTCAGTCGAGTCGAGTTGGGTCGGGTTCAATAAATTTTGACATGGATTGAATTGGATTTATTAAAATTAGACTGACTCAACTCGAGTTTCAGCACTAATTGCCATTAAAAAGTAAACGATAAATAAAGGTTTTTTTTTACAAGAAAAAAGAAATACAAGCACGTTTATGTTATTTTTATCTAAAAAGTAAACTTTAGAATAAGTTCTTATTTCAATACTCAACTTTTTGAATTAAAAATTAATAAAACCAATTGAGTCGTATTCAATATAATCAAATCAGAATCGAATCAATGTTTCAATATTAACAAATCAACCAATTTTTAGAACCTAAACTTAGTGCCAATGTCTTCAATTTTTAATTGTCCCACTACAAACCCTCCTCTCATCCCCCCCCCACAAAAGATTCTAAATAGTGGCTGAAAATAAAAAGATAAAATATGGAAAAGGGTACACATCAAAGTAAACTGCATGGAATCCAAATATGTTGGGCATCTCAGTGGATATGCACTTGTGCATGTTTGGGTATCTCTACTGGTCACTACTCACTACAACCTTTAACAACAATATCTATCTAATCTCTCACTACTCACTACTCACTACAACCCTACTTTACTGGCACACTTCACATCTTCTGTCTCTTCAATCTTAGAAGCACTTACATTTTAATTAATCTTAATTAACCACAAAAATTTGGGTGTTCTGCTACCTAACATCACATGTGAAGATTTAACTGAAGTCAAGTTCAACTAAGTTCAATCCAATCTCAATTTGAATCTAATCAACCTATATTTTCTTTGACTTTTGTTGAATTCAACTTGAATAACTCAACTTAAAACCAACTCAAACAAACTATTAGGGTCTCAACTCTACTCAATTCAATCAACTCAATTTTAGATTGAATTCGATTGGATTGAGTCATGTGTTTCGAATAGAGATTATTAAGTCTTTATTTGTATGTGTGATGTCAATTTCAAATTATCTTGATATATAATTTTCAATATAATTTTTTTTTGAATTTATGTGTGGAAAATTACAAAAAATCCAATGTAAAATCTCCACATGTGATACCCACTATCATTAGGGTACAACAGGTTGGATCATGGGGCTCAAACATGAGAATAAGATATAATTGATAACAAGAAAAGCATATCATAATAAGATATACTACTAAATTTGAAGCGAACTCTTTCAAAAACTAATATCATGTATTACAATGTTACTGAATAACCCTCAATTTCACTTTTAAACAAAAATTTAAATCTTATACTATCTCTATTCGTAATTATTCAAACTCGGCTAAACTTTAATTTGAATTAAAACATGTGAGTTTAGATTGAAATCAATCAAAGTTGAAGTCCTAGTCAAAGAATGAAACTTATCCTATAATTAAAAAATAGAAACCCGAGAGTATAAACTACCCAAAATAAATTCACTATACATCATATCTCTTAGTTTTTAAAATTGAATATTTCTATCCACTAATAAAGATATGTCTAATAAACATTAAAGAAAAGCACATCTAAATTTTAAAAAAAAAAAAACTTACATTTTCATCCATTTAGTTTTAAATTCAATATCAAATTAAGATCCATGCAAGTTGTAACATTGCTTAAAGTTGGCCTTAACAACTAGTTAAAATAAATAATTAACTAATTGCAAAAGACAAAACAAAGACAGAAGGAAAGCAACAAACTCCAGACTAACACCCACTCTATATGTAGGACCTATGCAAGTTGTAACGTTTATTTGTTCTTCTTGAATCCGATACAGTACAACGAGATACTCGAACCAAAACCAACAGGAGCATCACCGAAGTGCTTCCTATTCATGATTTTTCACATTTTCATATAGAGAGACGTTAAACTTCACTATAATTATATTTCTTTTTATATATTTAAGAGACTATTTGCTTTACAAAGTTTCTATTTGAGTAACCAGTAATCCACTGTAGGCATTCAATTCCAACTAAGTGCTTCCTATCTGTCCAAGAAAGGAAATCGAAGACTGAACCCGATTCGCCCAATTATATATAAACTTTTCAAATCGGCCGATACCGTCTTGGAGAAGCTCTGCCTGGTAATGCTCTTCGAGTAGACGAGCTTCCACGGCTTCACACTCACTGACACTGACACTGACACTGACACTGACATTCCTATTCCGGTCATTTCGACCTTTTTTTTTCCGGTAATTTCAACCTTTCCCGGCCGACCGCATTTGTTGGCCCGACATTTGTGGTTGTACCTGAGAAATGTCTTTCATGAATTTCCGGGGATGGGTGCGTCGAATACGACGAAGATTGATGGGTGATTCAAAGCTCGACATTTATACACTTGAAAAAATTGTATCTAAACGTCCGATTGTCACGATACTTTTGTATTTTCATTTATTCGAACAAATATTCAATTTATTTTAATATTTGTTCGAATGAATATACGTATATCACTATAATTTTCATTTGAACGAATGGTCCATATAAATTTAATTCATTCGAATGAATCGAGTGAATAGTAATGAGCATTATTGTTCACCCATTCATTCGAATGAATTGATTTTTTTTTAAATTTTAAAGTTATTTTTTAAGCACTTTATATATTTTAAAATTTCTCAAATTAAATATCCGGACTGATTACGATAATCTGATAAAAATACTTTAACACTTAAAGGTCTTTTGACACTTTAAAAATATTTAAAATACAGTATTTTATAAATAAGGATATCCCTAGACTGTGTTGAAAACACATTTAGGAGTGTCAAAAAATCTTGAAGTCTTAAAATATTTTTATCAGGTTATCATAATTAGTCCGGATATTTAATTTGAGAAATTTTGAAAATACACAATACTTAAAAAATAACTTGAAAGTTTTAAAGGAGATTTTATTATTTAATACATTATGCATTACTGTAACATATGGAAGATAGACCATTATTTTTTAAGCACTGTGTATTTTCAAAATTTCTCAAATTAAATATCCAGACTAATTACGATAACCTGATAAAAATACTTTAAAACTTCAAGGTCTTTTAACACTCCTAAATGTGTTTTCAGCACAGTCTAGGGATACCTTTATTTATAAAACACTGTTTTAAGCATTTGGGACTGTCAAAAAATTTTGAAGTCTTAAAGTATTTTTATCAGATTATCGTAATTAATCCGGATATTTAATTTGAGAATTTTTAAAAATGCACAATGCTTAAAAAATAACTTTAAAATTTTAATGAGAATCAATTCATTCGAATGAATCGAGTGAACAGTAATGCGCTTTACTGTTCACTCAGTTCATTCGGATGAACGGGTGTTATTGTTCACTCGATTCATTCGAATGAATTAAATTTATACGGGTATTCGTTCGAACGAATTAAAATTGCAGAGATATGCATGTATTTATTCGAACGAATGCCAAAATGAACTAAGCATTCGTTCGAACGAATGAAAATGCAGGGGTATAGTGGTAATTTGCCACCCAACTATAGAATCAGATGTGTAGAGGCAATTTTTCCGGATGTGTGAATGTCGAGCCGTAATTCAAGTTCTCGGGCAGCGGCCTCTTGGCCGGGCAAATGGCCGGAGCCGTGAGTGATAACCTGAATTGTCTTTGGACCGTAGTATCCACTATCCATTGTGATGATGGGTCCTAAAGAAAGCTCTTTTTTATTTATTATAAAATCTATTAAAATTCATTTTAATTAAATTATATTTTTTAAAGATTTAAAAACTAAAAATGAAAAAAAAAATCTATTTTTTAAAATATAATTAATTAATTTATTTAAGATGAATTTTAACATGTCATTTTCATGTTGGATGTGATGTCATTTTAACAGTCTAAATCATTTATTTAAAGTTTGATAAAATCGAAAGACAAGAAGTCCATTGCTTGTTTTCATCAAATATTCTTAACTACCTATTTAAATTGCCAGTTGGTATTTGGTAAAGGGTCTAACTTGTAAAGTTGTAAGCACAAATTGACTTTCAAAAATCTGCTGAAATGTACATTTCAGCAGATTAAGTTGAGTTGCTATGTCAACCGATTATTTTTTAAAACTTTGAAGATTGAAATTCAATTTCACTGAAAAAAAACATTCAGAAGTTGAAAAGTTACATCAATCATCATTAGATAAGTCATTTTTTCCTATCTACATGATATTAGCCTTCATATTTGACTTCGGCATAGTGTTTTTATAGGCCAATTGCCTATTGGCGTCCATAAGATTTGAACCTACAACATTTAGATTGTAATAATAAACTTTTACAAGTTGTGCCAAAATTTCTTGTCAACAAAATACATCAGTACTTATCCTAAGCACCAAACCATTTTGCCAATTGAGCTTCCAAGCACATGATATAAGTATGTATTACACATATATATATTATAAGTATATCATCCAATAATTAGAGTTAAATTACTAACAATTACTTCATGTTAACTATTGTTGATAGGTATTCTTCATAGATTATATAATTCAAGGAAACTTCTTCAATTTGATTATCAAAAATTTTTGAGATAGTATCATAAAAAATCAACGGCTTATAACAATCAAATTTCAAACGTTAAAAATAATAAAACTAGAATAATCAAACAGACTCAAATTTTACACAAATAATGTCTATTTTATTTATTTTTATGTATTATATTAAAGAATATGTAGCCTACTTAAATATTTAAAGATAGAGAAATTGAAAAAAAATTCTAGAATTTTGATAAACTTATTATTAGGAAATTAATTTGGACCAATTTTTTTTTTATACGAAGCATCCTATTCATTCTGATCTTTATTTTATTATATTAAATTAAAAAATATTCCATCCTTTTATTTTATAAGTTATTATAATAAAATAAAAAGTGAAATAAGGATGATGCCTATTATCGATACCCAAATCAAATCAATAGTCACTTGTTAGAGAAAAAGTTTATGCCTTAAGAGCAAAGGTATAATAGTGAAAGTAGATTTAGGCGAGGTTAAGTAATGCATGCCTTCCTGAATCCTGACTACGGCATTTGTCGTTTTAGGAAGGGAGAATCGATTTTGGATTCACCTAAAGTGTTACTCTATCTAATGATGGTGTAACTGTAACTTGAGGAGAAACCAAGGACATTTCTATGAGTAGCTTAACTCAGAAGAGACAAGATTTCCTTTTCTTTTCATGAGGAGAATGAGTGCACGTGTCTGTTAAGTCAAATCAGGAAAGAGTCGACCACATGCTCATTACACCTGCTGTTACACGTGTGATGATTTTCTATTACCTGGCCTTACGTGCTATAGATGACTGCATGTTGGAGTGTGGAACTGTGGAATGGATTAGGTATGGGCCGGTTTTCTTAAAAATCGGTCAAGCTTATTCATCAAAAAATTCAAAAGATTTAACATTTGTATATTTATTTAAAAAAAACATTTTTTACTTAAAATTTTATTTCAATTCACCAATTAAATTTTAATTAATAATTTAATATTATTTAAAATATAATATTTATAATACTAATTTGACTGAAATTAACTATAGCTGAATCTTACTGAACCCAATCTTCCACCAAGACAGCTCAATTCACATACAATTTTTAAATATTGCTTTATGGCAATGAATGATGACAAAGTCAATTTTTTTTTTTAACCTAAGGGAGTCGAAGTTGTTGGAATTTGGAAGAGGGGTAGAGATATCGGAGCCTCACGGCAATGAATGATGACAAAGTCAATTTTCTTTTTTTTTGTCCTGAGGGAGTCCTGAGCTTTCAGAAGTTGTTGGAATTTGGAAGAGGGGTAGAATTATCGGACCCACTCAATATATCGGTCGATATCAACCTCTCTCCTCTTCTTTTTTTTTTTAAATCTCAGCCATTTTTTATTTTATTTTTCTGAATTAAATAAAAAATGAAAATGAAAGTAGACCTGTTTTTGCAAAAAAAAAAATTTGAGAACATCGATCAATATTTATCCGATATAGACAAATATGGGCCGAGATAATGGTGGGGCCCACTGCCAAGATAATTTAAAATAAAAAAAATATCAATATTATAAATATACCAGCCATATATTGCCGGTATAAAGAGTATACGGCTGATACATATTGTATCAGCCAATACGAATCGATGCTTAAAAAATGATACATATCGACTGATACAA
Source organism: Chimonanthus praecox (assembly GCA_022113865.1). NCBI lineage: Eukaryota > Viridiplantae > Streptophyta > Magnoliopsida > Laurales > Calycanthaceae > Chimonanthus > Chimonanthus praecox. The sequence goes on along the minus strand of CM039090.1, from coordinate 519,770 downwards.
TACGAATCAATCGATATTTTTACCCATGCTTGGAAGCATTAAATACAATACTAATAATATGAACCACTGAAATTGAAATTAAAACTTCTTCTAATTAAACAAGATGTTAAATTTTTACCATTAATATTTATATTTGTATATCAGATCAATCCATATTATTAGTTTATTGTATGGTTAGAAGGTTTATGATTATATCAAAAGAAACAATTTAAATAATCCTTAAAACATATACTTGATGTCCTTCAACCCCATTTCTAAGCTGTCGCCAGCTCACGTGCCTGCTTAATTTTCGAGTTCATATCTCTCTTATCTACTTTAGAGGTTTTAATTAAACAATCGTATCAATTTAATTTTTTAAAAAACTTACTTTATTTTAAAATACAAAATTGTGCAGTGAGGTATACAATAGGAAGGGAATGAGTAGAGGCACGCGTTTCATATTGTTCTCTTTATGAATCTTAATTAAAATTATAAAACATGATTAGTCTTACAAAATATTTGTCCGACTATCGTTAGATCACTACTTTATATTTAAAATTGTAGGTGTTTTTTCATTAATAATGAAAAAAATGACCTCATACTCAACACATATCTCAAAAAAAAAAAAAAAAATGGGTTGAGTCAAATAAAAGTTCTACTATTGACTAGAGCCAACCCGACCTGAATCCACCCAAAAGAAGTGGACCTAATCTTAGATATATAATTAAGAGTGAGTGAGGTTTGGCTAATTTGAGTTAACTTGAGTTAGGACTCATATATAGACCAAGCCCAAAACTCAGCTTAGCCCACCCAAATTGCAGCCCATGTCGAACTTCATGGCCTGAGCCACTAGTCGCAAGTGATAAGTCCACGCTAGAGCATTGAGGTATAAACCCAAGCTGTGAAAAAATAATACATATCAAATAATACCTAAAATATAAATTGATATTTTTCGGATTTTGAGATGAACAATGTGAAAATATTTCGCAAAATTATCATAGTTAAAGACCGACAGGCTTGAAATTTACAGCATGGTTATTTGGTCCAAAAATCATGCCACATATCGGTTTTGCAGAAAATGAAGTTTGCAACATAGAGGCAGGACCGTCTAGAAACAAGTTGAGCCTTAAGACAAAAAAAATTAAATGGACCTTCTAGATATTTAATATATTATTATAAGTAATATTAATTAAAATTTTAATTATATATTATAAAATAAATTATTCTAAACAATAATTTTTTTAACTTAAAAAGATCAAGAGGCCAACAATATAAAGCATTGAAAAATTTACCCATCCGAGTGAAATTAGCATATTTATCCAGTGAAATTAGTACATTCAGAAATTAAAATAAAATAAGAATACTTTAAAAGATCAGTATACCGAATAAGCTGAAGTGCAAACAGATAATAAGAGATGTGTTCTCTCTACTGCTCTTATCTTCTTCCTCTTTACTATATAATTTGAATAAGGGTAATTATTTAGACATAGGATTTTTCTTTCAGCAGACACGGGTTTTCAAATTTTTATTATAAATTACCATTTTGCCCTTCCGCTTCCGCACCGTCCGGACGTGAGTTAAGAATATTTTTCCTTCATTCAAACCATTATTCATGCGTAAATTCCATTCGTCCGGACGGTCTACAGATGTCACAATAATGCATAGTGCATTAGTTAAAGAAAAAACTATATAATTCGTATAGTTTTGAATAATAAAATCTTCTTTAAAACTTTAAAGTTATTTTTTAAGCACTATATATTTCCAAAATTTCTCAAATTGAATATCCGGACTAATTACGATAACCTGATTAAAATATTTTAAGACTTCAAGGTCTTTTGACACTTTCAAATGTTTAAAACACAGTGTTTTACAAATAAATGTATCCCTCGGCTTTGCCGAAAATACACTTCCGGAAGTCCAAACAAAAAATCGTAAAAACCGTTAAACTCCAAATTCAAAATTAAACAAATATGTGAAATTTGAAAATTTGGATCTTTCAAATGATTGTTTAACTGGATTTTTTTGGTTTTAAAGAAGGGACGGGATTTGAGATGGGAAAAGGTCACCTATTTTTGGTAAACAATCATTTAAAAGATCTAAGTTTTTAAATTTCATATATTTGTTCAGCTTTGAATTTGGAGTTCAATTGTTTTTTAAGCTGAGGGATACTCTTATTTATAAAACACTTTGTTTTAAGCATTTGGGAGTGTCAAAAGATCTTAAAGTATTTTTATCAGGTTATCGTAATTAGTTCAGATATTCAATTTGAGCAATCTTAGAAATACAGAGTACTTAAAAAATAACTTTAAGGAGATTTTATTATTCAAAACTATAGGAATTATATAATTTTTTTTTAACTAATACACTATTGGAACTCAGCAACGGGCCTTCTTCATCTGGGGCCCTAAAGTGGTCGCCTTTCTTGCCAAAGGGTATGGACGGCCCTGCATAGAGGTAAAGTGTTATATCAATCTAGATGGGGGTAACTTTTATAGGGGTGACCCCTGAATAGGAGTCACTCTTGAGTAGAGGTCACCTTTGAAAAGATGTTACCCTTGTCTTGTTTGGTAATTTTAATGGTAAAGTAAAAACTTATCTTAAGAGTAAAAAATCTTATTTGGTACCTATTAGCACGTGTAACCCGATATATTAACAATTTTATGAGAAATTTTATAAAATATAATTATTAAATAATATTCATTAAGTAAATCTAATATTATCTATTTTTTATAGATTCTTTTTTATATCTATAATCTAAACTGAACACTTGCATTCTAATGGTAAAAAAATAAATAAAGAAAAAAATAGATATTATTATTTTAAATTTCAATAAATGAATAAAAAAATATCAACATATCTCTTCATAAAAAAATATAATATGTTCATTGGTAACATGAAATATATAATATAATAAACTATTATAATAGTTTAATAAATCACAACAAATATAAAATTAATATTAAAAATTTTCATAGACTGAACTCTTTAAAAATAGAATATTTTAACAAATATGTTTTAGAAAATTTTATTTTTATTTTTATATTATATAGATTTAATAAAATTATTAATTCTCATAAAATTGTTAATATGTTTACCCTTACTTACAATTACCCTTACTCAAGAGTAACCCCTGTAAAAATTTACCCCTCATCCAAATGCATCACATTGAAAATATTGCAGAATTTTTTTTTTAAATTATAAAGATTTAATAAAATTATTAATTCCCATAAATTTATTAATATGTCAGTTTACCCCTACTCAAGGGTAATCCCTTTAAAAATTTACCCCTCACCGAAATGCATCACATTGAAAATGTTGCAAAGTTTTTTTTTATATTATATAAATTTAATAAAATTATTAATTCTCATAAAATTGTTAATATTTCAGTTTACCCATACTTACAATTACCCCTACTTAAGGGTAACTCCTATAAAAATTTATCCCTCACCCAAATACATTATTTTTATATTATATAGATTTAATAAAATTATTAATTCTCATAAAATTGTTAATATGTCAGTTTACCCCTACTTACAATTACCCCTACTCAAGGGTAACCCCTGTAAAAATTTACCCCACCCAAATGCATCACGTTAAAAATGTTGCAGATTTTTTTTTTTATATTATATAGATTTAATAAAATTATTAATTCTTATAAAATTGTTAATATGTAAGGTTACCCCTACTTATAATTACCCTTACTCAAGGGCAACCTAGAGTAACCCCCGTAAAAAATTACTTCTCATCCAAATGCATTATGTTGAAAATCTATATAATATAAAAAATAAATTGCTAATTATTTGAAATCTATTAATTTTTCAATTGTATAATATATAATTGAAAAATAGAGGAAGACACGGGATAAATAAGAGAAAAGTTTCTTTAAAAAATAAAAATAAATAAAAAATCACCATTATTATTTTAAATTTCAATAAATGATTCAAAAAATTCTACACATCTCTTAATAAAAATATATAATTTGTTGTTTGGTAATATGAAATTTATAAAATGAAAATAATGGAGTGTTTTTAAAAAAAATAAAAGTCAAGTACTCACCAAAATAAATAAATAAAATGTAAAAAAAAAAATCTCATAAAAAAGCAAAAGGGAGGGTAAAGAGGGGTATTCATTGAATACCCCAAGCCTCATATGGGTATTCAAAATGGTGACCAGAGGGGTAAAAATTTAAATTTTTACTCTTACCCACTTGTTACCCCCTCTTATCGGATTGCGTTTGGATGGGGGGTAATTTTTATAGGGGTTACCCCTAAGTAGGGGTCACCCTTGAGTAGGGGTGACCCTTGAAGTGAGATTACCCTTATTTTGTTTGGTAATTGCAGTGGTAAAGTAAAACCTTACCCTAAGGGTAAAAAAACCTTATTTGCTAACTACAAGCAAGGGTAATCTAATATATTAATACTTTTTTTTATTTTTTTAAAACATAATTATTAAATAATATTTATGAAGTAAATTCTAATAATATAACTTATAATAATATTATCTAATTTTTATAAATTATTTTTCATAATTATAATTTAAAATGAACACTTGCATTCTAACATTAAAAAAATAAATAAAGAATTTTTTTTATGTTACTATTTTAAATCCCAATAAATAAATAAAAAATATCAACATATCTCTTCATAAAAATTATAAAATTATTTTTTATATTATATGAATTTAATAAAAATATTAATTCTCATAAAATTGTTAATATGTCAGTTTACCCCTACTTAAGGGTAACCCCTGTAAAAATTTATCCCTCACTCAAATGCATCACGTTGAAAATGTTGCATAAATTTTATTTTTATCTTATATAGATTTAGTAAAATTATTAATTCTCATAAAATTGTTAATATGTCAGTTTACCCCTACGTGCAATTACCCCTAATCAAGGGTAACCCTGTAAAAATTACCTCTCACCCAAATGCATCACGTTGAAAATGTTGCAAAAATTTTATTTTTATATTATATAAATTTAATAAAAATATTAACTATCATAAAATTATTAATATGTCAGTTTACCCCTACTTACAATTACCCTATAAAAATTTACCCCTTACCCAAATGCATCACGTTGAAAATGTTATAGAATTTTTTTTTATATTATATTGATTTAATAAAGTTATTAATTCTCATAAAATTGTTAATATGTTAGTTTACCTCTACTTACAATTACCCCTACTCAAAGGTAACCCCTGTAAAAATTTATCCCTCACCCAAATGAATCACGTTGAAAATGTTACACATTTTTAAAATAATCTTCTAACAGAATAAATTGTTAATTACCCTGAAAGAGATTATCATCAACCTCAAACTTTTTCAGAGTTTTAAGACTCTATCGAAATTTCAACAAAATCACCCCCTTAAAAATAGAACATTTTGACAAATACGTTTAAGAAAATTTTATTTTTATTTTTATATTATATAGATTAAATAAAATTATTAATTATTCTAAAAATTGTTAATATGTCAGGTTATCTCTAGTTAAAATTACCCCTACTAAAGGGTAACTCCTGTAAAAAATTACTCCTCATCAAAATGTATTATGTTGAAAATCTATATAATAAAAAAAATTATTTAAAATCTATTAAATTTTCTATTATATAATATATAATTGAAAAATAAAGGAAGACACGGGATAAATAGGGGAAAGATTTTCTTAAAAAATAAAAAATAAATAAAAAATCACAGTTATTATTTTAACTTTCAATAAATGAATAAAAAAATTATACATATCTCTTCATAAAAAAATATAATTTGTTGTTTAGTAATATGAAATTTATCAAATAGAAACAATGGAGTACTTTTAAAAAAAATAAAAGCCAAATACTCACCAAAATAAATAAATAAATAAAATGTAAAAAAAAAAAAATCTCATAAAAGAGCAAAAGGTAGGGCAAGGAGGGGTATTCAAAATGGTTGTAAGAGGGGTAAAAATTCAAATTTTTACCCTTATCCCTTTGTTACCAAACGACGGTAACAAGGGATAACGAGGGGTTACCCCCTCTTACCCCCATCCAAACGCAGCCCTAGAGTCCAAAATCAGAGGTAAACATAACAAACATGTCTTAAATCAACCATTGGTTTGGTTTGGACCTAATTCATTTTGATATCTTAATATAATAGCTCGAGAGAGACTAACTAGGATTTATAAAATGTAATTATATTCTAATAAAATATTTTGAATCGCGTCCTAGATTTTTTGTCCCCCTATTCAACTCGACCTAAGAAAATCTTGGATCTTCAAAACTAGGTACAAGCTTGACCCCAAACACAGTAATCTTTGACAGATCCTAACTTTTTTGGATCGAGTCTATAGGGTGCAGCCGTCGTCTTTTTAATATAATGAATGTTCTCATCCCACATTGAAGATGAATACAAACCTCATGCACTAATTAATTTCTAAAAGAGTCAAACCTAAAATTTCTAGAAGTTCAAGCCAACTGAATTAAACCCGTGTGGGTCACAAGGTTCAATTTTTACTCAACCTTACTTGCATCTCAACGGGTTCAAGTGATCTAAGAAACAATACAGAGAAAGAAGAAACAGAGACAGACTAAACTCGGACTGTGTGTTTTAAAGCTCACCTGTGACTGCACATCTCTAAAGCAGACTTGTTATAAACCTGAATTGAAGCTAGTGAAATTCTAACTTTTGAGTTTTGAAACTATGATTGAGTAGTGTAAGTGATGGCCCAACCAATGGATGGTCTGATTGACAAGCCTGCTCTCTATGCAAATAATATCTTAAAAATCTCATGACACAAGAAATTATCAACATGTGCTGCTATATTATGTCAGAATAATAGTCATGGTCCATCCAATGGATTATCTGATTTACAGGCATGTTCTATGTGCAGCTAACTCAAAAATTCTGAAAATATCTAAAGAACATATCATCAAGAAGTACTGCTAATTCATGTCAGGATAAGAGAGTGAAATATACCTGATCAGAGTATTAAATTTTCTTTCTATCATCCTTCTAGTGAGAGCAAATAAAAAGGCCCTCCCATCGTTTCTGGGTCAGCAGTTTAAATTCAACCAGTCAACACGGCCCAACATCCTCGAAGCATTCATCCTGCTTTAATACTAATGATTAGTGAGATCAGATGCGTCGTGGCCCATCAGCTAACACCGGGCTGTATCATGGGGAAGAAGCTCCAGTTGTTGTCAGGCCTGGACTCCGGCCCAACAACTTTCTCATTGGCCCACCAGTCGGGACCAACAGCCGGACCGTCAGAGGGTCCCTCTGCATTGTCAAATTTGAATTCTCTGGCTGTTCCAAGAGTGATGACATGCTGAGGCCTCTGTTCCTCTCCACTCACAGCACCTTTCTCCACTGACACGTTGGAGGTTTCACCAGGAAGGCACTCGCAAACATCAATTGCTTCTCTTGAAGAAGATCGATGTATGGTCTCTGCAGCCATTGTTGGATCCATTGGAGAAGCAGATGCAGCTCTATCTGTGACAGGTGGTTTTTTCGGCACACAGGCAGTGGCCTCTTCAGCACTTAATTCAAATGAGACTCTATGACTATTAACAAGAAGCTCCTCATTCCGAGAACCATTATCCAAGTTCGATGAGAGGTGACCTCGGATATTTGATTCTCCAAAACCAAAGTCTCTTGAAAGTTGGGCCTGGCAGGAACTGTTGTCCGCGAACCGGGATCCCTTTGCAGGCCCAACTTACGTGTGGAAAGCCCATCTATGCTCAAGAGCTTGGGAGGTTCGCCTGGATGAAATGGAGGGAAAGAACATCCGCCTGACAGGAACTCATAATCTGGAAAGGGAGATGAAGTGCCAGAACCTGAAATTGCTGAGCTGGGAGAAATAAGATGACCGACTGGGCTACCTGGGTAGAGTTGGTACGACTGAAATTCGTATTGGGAAGATGGGAATTTCTGACAAGACTCGGTCGAATTGTTGGAGGCATTGAGTGAGGTTAGCAGCTTAGCAAATGGTACCTCGGGGCGATGAAGGTGTGGTCAGCTGCACAGGTTCTGGAGGGGGAGTGAAGGGAGCAGTGGAAGGTTCAGTGGTGAGAGTAGAGAAGACGGGAGGGGACACCAATTGGGTCTCATGTGCATATGGCCCAATTGCAAAAATGGAGTGGGGTCCACCAGGGGAGTAGGAATTGGCAGAGAGAGATGTGAAGGATAGTAATCCAGCTGGGGATTGGGTAGCAGAAGGGGGTTGCGAATTAAGGAATGATGCGGGGGAGGAAGGAGGCGCAGCAAAAGGTAGTATTAAGGCAGGGGGGTGGGCAGGATTTTCAATCGTGGAAGTGGCATCTCTAGGCAGTCTTGGTTCAGGAACAAGAACAGCATGACCAATGCGCTTTCCATGTCTCGGGGATCCAAAACACCAGTATATGCTCAAACAGCCACCCCATTTTCTCCTCTGCCATGTCCAATACCGTCAGAAGGAGAAAAAAAAAAGTTTACAGATGAAGAATCATAAGACAAATCACATGAAAAAAGTACTTGCAAAAGCAGGTAAATGAACAAACATAAGAAGTTCAAATCCACTCGTGCATGCACTCAGGTAATGGGAAGAAAGCAGGTTGTTTAGGAATGGTAACAACAGAGAAAATGACCACAAAAGTACCAAGAAATGAAAAATGATCTAATGATGATGATGGCATTTGAGACATATGGGTTCAGTAATTAAAAATTCAAGCTCTTAGATGCTACCCAAATTTGCCTGCACAAGTTGCAGTCCCTGGACATTAAGGTGGATAATCTTCAGATAGACTGTCATGAATCGTTCTGCCTTATCTCGAAACAGCGGCCGTCTGGGTGGAATTATAGATGCCTAATTCTAGCCATTTTAAATCTACTTGTTTCCTTCAACTGCAATTCTATTTCTCAGGTAGACCCTATCTATAGGACCTCCCTTCGTAACTGGGTGAACCTTCAGGAGCATCATTCTTTTGTTAGCTCTGGCATCTTCCAGGGATGGGAGCCACCTTGATGCTCCAATCTGTTTCTTTATTTTGGTTGGGCCAGTTCATTTCATCTCTTATTCTGTTTAGCCCATATCGCTGTATCTTTTCTAATTTTTGTCTAGATGCCTTGTTCTGTTGCTGGCCTTTGGCTCAGTTTAGAATTTCTTGTTGCCTTTCTTGGCTTTTTTCCTGGCCCGGGCTGTGGGTCTTTACTTGTAAATTCTTCGGGCCTCCCTTTGAATGTCATACTACTAACCTTTCATTCAAAAAAAAAATTAAAAATTCAAGCTATTTATCAAATTTGCACACATGTTTATACTAATATCATTTATGATATATTGACTCACTGATGGATAAATCAAATGAGAGGAGTTGGACTTCTAGATTTTCTAATCAAGTACTTTCTAATTGATCCATCCAGGAGACAAATTTTTTTTAAAAAAAGACATGTACATAAACATGTGTAATGACATCAATCAGTAGTTGAAATTTTAATAGGTTAACCTCATATGTCCCAATTGCCACCATTTTCTATCCTTCTTACCATTAAGATCCAACCATCTCTTTCATGCCTTTAATCACACTAGACATCCCTTGTGTTATGAAGATCAAGAAGGAACTTAACAATTTTGAATAGTAAGGTGGAACTTCATTTCCCCTTCAAATTTTTTCTACTCATGATGTTTTGAAATAACCCAAAAACAACCACAAATCAATCAATCACACAAGCAAGAACACGAAGATTTACATGGTTCGGCAAAATTGCACAATGTCCACGGAGCATGCATCACTTCCACAATAAAGAATAAAATCGGACAATACAAGGATTACACAACCCTTCCTCATAGTCTCTCCTTCTTCTCTCTGATTTCTTTCCTCTCCTCTCTTACCCTAGAGAAAAAATGCAGCTCAGAAAAAAACCTAAAAAAAGAGACATTATATACAGTTGGACTTACAACACAGACTGGGCCTAGTGGCCTGGGCCTACAGCAGCCCAGGCCCAAAAGTCTTTGAGCCATAAAACCAACACATGCATCCATCAAACTTGAAATATTGATTCCATGAGTACACATCATGTTTAGTAGGGTAATTTTGGATCATGTTTGTTTGTAATTTTGATTTCAAACGTATCATTATCTTACTTTTATCACTTGATTTTGAATTTAAAATGTAATTTTATCTCTACTTTATCATTAAGAAAATATCACTCCCCATATCTCAAATGTATATAAAAGAGAATCCTTTTTTAACAACTCTGAGATGCTCGTAATGTTTATTTTATTTTTGAGTGGTTGCATCATCTTTTTATTATAAAATGAGGTTTTTTATTTGATATAAGAAGAAAATTACATACATATTATAAATCAGAGGGCAGCACCACCACAACATATGGAAGAAAGAAATTATAAGTGCATACAGAAACCCAAGGAAGAGATGCAAATTTCTCAACATCACCCAGTAAACCTAATCCACTGCGACCGATAGAATCACTTCAGTGATTGTGGGCATTGTCGAAGACCCTTTTATTTCATTCCTTCAGAATCGTGCACATCTTGTGATCGTAGGATTCCCTTTCCTAGTTCGTGTGTATGTTCATATGTCAACAGAAGTTTCTTTAGTATTCTATGTAGAGAAGAATAACGCTACACTAACCATCCAACCATTCCATCCTTCGGTCATGTGGCTCCATCTTGTGTGTATTCAATCTTTCACAATCTTGTTCCTTTAGAAATAATAATAACAACAATAACAATAAAAATACGACAAAATGAATTCTATCCAATTGTAGGTCTTATTAAATGGATCGTATGGAGGAACATGGTGAACTTGAAAAACACACTTCCAATATGATCAGTCTGCAGAATATGATGGGTCATGTGTTAATTCACGGAAAGATTATTGAGTGGGTTTGCGTTCACAAAATTTTGGGGATTTACCGAAATAAACAGTTCAGCACAGGATCATTAGCCTTTGATAAAGCCATAGAACAAGAATAATATAGTATTAAAATAAATTTCACATAAAATAACCATTTTACTAAATGAATTAAATAAAAAATGATTGAAAGATAAATATCATCGAAGTTATTTATTTTATGAATTTAAAATTGGCATTTACAATAGATGCATCAATCATGACAAAATAATGTACAATGATATTCATCTCCGATATCCTATTTTGTTATTAATATTTTATTAGGCACAATTCCCAACGGTTGCTCAGTGAGTCAACTTGACAACGGCCAATTTGGTAGTCCTTTGATGCAGACCCTATGCTAGAATAAATATTGGCTCTCCCAAAAAAATCCTTACAACCGCTGTTCATTTCATGATTTACCTCAGTGGTGTGAACAAATCGAGGGTACTGACACACAAATATTTGGAGAGCTTGCACCAGCAAGCAGAATTCATGAAGTATTTATGTCTATGGTACTATAATAGAATCTAGATAAATCTATATGGTTGTGTTTGGAGGAGGAGTAAATTTTGCAAAGGTTACTTAAAGTTAACCTTAAGTAAAAATTATTTTATGATTTTTTTTGGAAGAAAAGGATTTTCAAAAGTGAGAAAGGAACGACAATGGTTTTTTTTTTTTTTTTTTTCCTGAGCAGCCATAAAAGAAATTCATTAAAAAGAAAAGAGAAGACCAAAAAAAGTGTCTAAAAGAATTAGATCAAAATGAAGACAAGAAAAGAGCCTCCACACACTTAAAGTAGGGCTGAAATCGGGTCGGATCGGGTCGGGCTTTTTAAAACCCAACTCGGCCCGAGTTACTAATACATGGAATCCGACCAGATCCAACTCGAACTTTTGACCCAGACGTCTTGACCTAATCTGACTCAAATTATAACTCGACTCAACCCGAAACCCGATCCCCATTTTGAACCTACTTTAACCTATTTTTTATCGGGTCGTATCGGGTTTGACGTCAAATTAACTTCAAAATCTCTCAACCCAACCCGAATCGAATTCAATGCGGGTTTCTGACTTCTCAACCCAACTCGACGCACTGACCCAACTTTCATAACCCGTCCCGTATGATTTTCGAGTCAGGTCATGTGGGTTGAGGCGAAAATCCGACCCAAGTTTCACCCCTACTCCTTAATATACTAGTTACAAAGGACTCCTAAAATCTCACTCCGGCTAGGGCCTTGAGATTTTAGGGGATCTCATGACCGGTCCTACAGCCTTGTGAACCCAATGCTCAGGAGATTTTCTATAAATTCGTAGAAGGAAACAATATTCATGAAAACAATAATTCCCAATTATAAAAACCACCATCCTGATGATGTTTAAACATGACCCATCTTTCGTGGGCCCACCAAATGAATAGTTCAAAGCAGGGAGTCATGTCGGTCTTATCCACTAGGATATGGTGGAAAGCAAGGATACAAAACAAACTAACTAGGATTTGTTTAAACTCACAAAAGCAACTTCGAATTTCTTAGTGCCCGAGAGTCACTTTATTAGCCAAATCTTTATTTCAATATTCTCGTTAAATAGATCTATTATTCACATGTAAATGATCAAAATATATTTTAAAGATTATAAAGTTTACAAAATTAAAAGATAATTTAAAAGTTTTAAAAATAAAGCTTGATCAATCTTTATCGTAATATCTTTTAGTAAGCAATATAATAAATGAAAAATATATTTCAATGAGTATATCATCATTCTATTATTGTACATAAATGAACATTTCATTTTTTCCAATATCTGTGATAATAACTCCTAAATAAAACTCTTATGTTCTTTGACATTCACGTGCCACTTTCAGCACTTTCAAAATCATACAAGTAATTAATTCGAGATTGTGTTTAGATGAGAGGTAAATTTTATAAGGGTGGATAATCAAAGATGGATAATTAATTATGAATCCTTTTAAGAGTTTTCATAAATGAGAAAAAAAAAATCTAATAATACCCCAAGAAGAACACCTCCATTACCACAAAATGGTAACCACCTAGAACACGCAAAATGTTTGGTCTTTCTAGGCTTCAATAATTCAATATATTATTCTGTTCAGGATTTGAAAACTCGGAATCCAAGTCAGTTTAACAGGACCCTAACTGATTCAATTGGTCGGGCTAGGACTACAATTTTTCAAACCATAAGCTGATTTTCATAGACTCTCAGCTGTCTCAACCCATTCCAATCGAATTCAGTCAAGTCGATTCAGTCTCGGATTCAAATTTCAAAACCCATAAGAAATTCGACCAAAATCCCATGATAAACTCAAGCTTCAAAATTGTTCAGCGAGACATTTACTATCAAAAAGGGGATTGAGTCAAAAACTCAATTTAAAAGTAGAAGTTCTAAGTTCAATACTCATTTCATTCTGAAACGCCACTCTATTTATCTAATGCATATAAGAAAGATTAATCAAATATACTAAAAACCCTAAACACCTTAGTTATGGAAAAAACAATAAAACAGCTTTTCAGGAATTCCCTTTTTATATATTCACCCAAAATACCACACTACTGGCGGTTCTATCGAAACTCATTACAGCAAATTCATCGTAACCATTCTTTAGAATTTGAGCATGCTTTACGAGTTCTATCATCTCCACTTGTACCATAGAGCGAGCTGATAACTCTAAATATGCCTAAATTCCAAACTAATGCATCGAAAAGATTCAAATACAATACCAAATTACAGGATTCCTTCTTTACTTGACTTTTTTCTTTTTTAAGAAATTATAGAAAATTAAAGCAAGAGATTTGTAGCACACACAAATTCATCATTCACCACTCACAATTGCACTTCCGAATATCTCAAGCTGAATTGCATCACTTAAAACATAATAATAAAGAATAAGAACAGACAATTCAAACAAAACAGAACAAATAATTTAAGATTACTATTAAAAAAAAGGCTGAAGTATATTAGAATCTAAAACCTGACTAAAATCATCAGCACAGGGGGAAAAAAAAGATAAATCCAAAAAAAATCTCCAAAATTTGAGATCCTCGAATTAATTTGCATCAAGATCACGACTTTCAAGGAAAACATAAAGTTCCAAGGAATACAATCGAACAACCAATAGAACAGAATTCGAAGTGGAGAAATCCTACAAAATTCTCCAAAACTTATAGATCCACTATCCAGCTGCGTGAAGATCACGACTTTTCAAGGAAAAAGCACAAAATTCCACAGCATTCAATCAAGCAACCAACAGAACAACATAATTCAAAATGGAGAAATCCTTTTAAACAAACTCCAAACTTTGAGATCCTCGTTTCCAGTTGTATCAAGATCTTAATTTTTCAAGAAAAAACACATAATTCAGAAGAATTCAATAAAAAAAAAAACAGGAGCAGAATTCGTACGGATCTCGAACATCAAAACCAGAATTCAAATCTAATCATGAATTCAACAATCAGAACCTAAACACGCCTGGAAATGAAAGATCAGTGGTGTACCTGAACCGTAGCTTGCTGGACACGGCTCTCTGCGCCGACGATCGCAGTCGCGGCGGCATTTATGGTCTCGAAGCTGTTGTTCATCCTCCAATCGACTCTTTCCACGGAAATAAGATAAAAAAATCCTGACTTTCTCGGATCTCTCAGTCACGGAGGCAGAAATCGAGGATCTCAGCTGGAAATACGGCCATGGAAAACTAGATTCCAAGAAAGGGAGAGAAGACAGAAAAAAACGGAGAAAACGAGGAGTAGACCGGAGATTAGAGACTGAGTAGAAAAGTTGTATTTACGGAGGAATCAGATTCCGTGGAAATGAAAATCTATATATATATTTCTCTCTCTCTTCTAGAATATGGGACCCACATGAGGACGAATGGAATAAAAAGATATGTAATTATTTTTAACTTTTTTTTTGTTCCTTTTTGAGTATCTAATGTAATTATTTGAACAAATTATATTTTAATATTTGATTTAATAATAAAAATTAGTAAGTTAAGTATAGCTTCAACTGTTGAATTTAGAAAACAAACGGAAGTTTTTAGATGATTATTATATTTAATTTGACCACAATACATTTTTTAGTTTAATTTTTTTTTTAAACTCTTAGAGATGGTGTTAAAGTATAACGCCCCGGCCTTTTTCACTTGCATAAATCACATTTTAAATAATACAAGTGTTATAATATACTCTATAGTGTTCTCAATAAGGTACATATGTCCTGTCTCGAAATAAGAGATAGTCCAGGTCTCAATTCTTATTCTGGTATGACCTTTCCAGTCGACATCTGAGTCCATACCACCAATAATTTCTTTTCAGATCATGGTACATTTTTGTGCTACCCGGATGGATGGAGAGCTTTGATTGATGAGCTTCTATCAACAGCTCTCTCCTGCAGCTTCGAGGTACACATAGGAGTAATACAAAAATATCATAAATCAAGGGTTTATACATCATTAATGGCATAATTGTAAAAACATCTTATAAGTAATAAAACAATGCACGATTCTCATATCATAATCATACTAACATAAGTGTCATGTCATGAGTATCAATGCCAAATGAAATCCCACCCAATATTTAAACTGTAAAAATCAATATATAGTATACATGGCTAAAGAACATTTAAAATTTAATATAAATAAAGAAATTGTGTCACTTTTTGTCTATTTTTTTTCAAATAATAGTATCTTTTAAACAATTCACACTATTAAGATAAAGATTAAAATGTGGGATAATTAGGACAACCTTTTTAGCTTACAATAATCATAAATACAATTATTTTTTAAAATTTCAGAAAACAAAAAATATATTGAGCCTTTAGTATTGGCTCAATTGTATAACTTAAAACATATGGTGATCTCAATTTAATATATATTTGGCAGTACCTAATATTTGACTATATTGAACCTAATAACAAATTTAAACTTAGATTGAATCGAGTTAGGGTTGAAATATAATCTTTTTTAAAATATCAATGGATTCTTTCTTAAATATCAGTGAATACCCAAACATATCAATTGATATTTTTCATTATGGTAAAGATTAAAATTTTCCTATTAACTAAAATTTGTATAGCAAATGTTAACTTATATCTTCAATAGCACCGTTTAGATACATATTGCATTTTTAAATATTTTTATTAATAGTTATCAAATTATAATAAACTATCATTTCTCTATTCTCAATTGATAAAGTTTCCAAATTCATCTTTCTCCCTTCCTCTTTTCTGTCATGATATCTTTAAAAGGTGGCATTTTGGGAATTGGGAGGGATGGGGAGAGGAGGTCAAACACGGCAACGGCTTTGACCTATCAGTGTGAGATAAGATTAGGTTTAGGGTTTTATCATGGTCTTAACCTGAGCTTTAATTTATTTATTTTTCTAAATAATAAAGGTTTGTTTGAGGTATTTGTCCAACCAGATTAACCTTTTAAGATGAGGGGAGCAAATCCACTCCTCTTTAGGTCAGGGATTTAAATCTCGGTAGCAATCAATATTTAGAAAACGATTGAGAGAGAAATTTTTCTCTTCTATTTTTTTTTAAATCACCTTTATTGGATGTTTTCCTGTTTTATCTATTGTGCCACACACTTGGTGGGTTAATTTTTTACTTTAAAACCCTTTCTTATTTTCTTTTTTAGGAGAGAATTCAATCAAAATATAACACATATTTTAGGATTTTTTAAGTATTATGTTAATGTGTTCTCTTATTTATCAATTTAAAAAAAAATTATATAGTTGGCTCTTTACTTGACAATTGCATGAAATACTGAAAATGTTACAAATATAATATTTACAGGGAAGTAGACACTGTAAATTTTCTATTAAGAGTATCTTTTCAAATTATTTAGAGGGGGCATGGATTTCTGAATTATATTTTATGAAAATATTAAAAACTATTTTAATAAACTTTTAAAATTTATTAATGAATTCCTTGAATAATATAGGTATCTCCACCCTATATTAAAGGTGGGACTAATCTCGTAAATAAATGAAGTCACTTATGAGTCTTGTGTATTAGATAAGTCTTGAATAAGCCAAATTCAAAATCTTTAGTTTAATGTTAAAAATTTAAATCAACAAAATTAATTGTATAAATTTTAAACTTATTCATAAAATTTCGCTGAATAGTTTTAAGTTAGAATGTTGTTGAATTTCTAATGTTAAACTACTTAAAACTTGTTAAATATTAGAATATTTGTTTTAAAATAATTTAATCTTAAACTTATTTATTTATACAAAATACATCAAATAAAATAAAAATCAAGAAGTCATCATTATACTATCCTCAATCTGTATGAAAATATGATGAAGTTAGCTCTAGCAAAACACCCACTTACATAAATTCTTTTATATATTTAATATGGAGAGAAAACTATAAAGAAAAAAATCCAAATGACAATTCTTCTGATTGCATGAGACTCATGTGAAGTCCATTGGTAATGAATTAAAACTTTGAAAAATATTATTTTACCAATGTTATTAAATTTATTATGACTAGTAAAAGATTTATTTAGTAGTTTAATTTTTATATTGAAAAATCATGAGTTAAGATAATTCAACAGATATTACTTTAGACAATTCAATAATTCTTATGACAATCAATCATATAAAGCACCCGACCTTTTAAATTCGAGCAATAATCACGAAACAAATTGGATTGATCCAACGATCAGATTCTGCCTAACTTCTCTATTTCGTGACAATGATTGCCATATTCCTAAGGTCACTTGATCAATAACCACTCGTGGGACTGTTTTTTTTTAAATGTGATAGGTCATTCTTTAGTCGAATACCATTTTTGATAGGCTATTAAAGCACATTGGATTTTAAAAAATAAAAAATTTTGTTTTATCAAAATACCCATAATAAATTTTAAATTTTAAATTAAATTAGCTTCAAAACATATTTTTATTATCGTATTTATACAAACCAGGGGTTTAAAATTCGGTATCAGCCAATACGATATATCGACCGATATCTCGTTATCGGCCGATATTTTTCTCTCTCTTAATTATTTTTTTAAAAACGTGTTAATATAGGCTGATATCAGTGATATATATCAGATATCGACCGATATCTCAACCCCTGATACAAACAATATGTGGGAAATTATAGGTTGCAAATTGGGAAATATTTTCAGCTAGGTAATGTCTTCTATGGGTGATTTATCCACTTGAGTTTATTAGGATTGGATATCCATCTCAAAAGACTAGTCTGTTAAGTGAAATGATCTAAGTCATTTATAAATCTTTAGATCTCCCACTACAGTTTTAATGTTGGATCATTCGCAGCCCAATAATCTCTCTCGAACGAGGCTAGCCATTTCGTCTATCTGGAGATCTACACGATCTACACGTGCTATGAAATTCAATCCTATATTGAATTATAGAAATTTGATATTTTTGTAATTTTACTTTTATTGAAAATAAATAAAATATTATTTTAGTATGCAAGGGAAATATCTCTCTCTCTCTCTTTTTTTCTAAATTTTCTTATTTATGTAGTAAATGAATTTTTTTTTGAAAAAAAAAGGAGAGAAAAAACCTAATTGTTTATATATTTTTGTATTTTGATAAAGAGCAGTTGTCCCATGCTAAGGTTTAAATATCGGCCGATACTTATCGTATCGGCCGATATATACCGGTTTTTTGAAAAATATTTCTTCTTTTACTCTACATTTTCCATTGAGGTGAAAATGACAAGGGAAATGTAGAAGACATTTTTACCCACGGTTGGGAAATGGCACAGATGAAGGCTCTAAGATATCGTTGTTATTATTATTACAACAAGATTATTAGTTTATCATTGCTAATTATTGTTTTATTATTGGGAGAAACATAAACTTTTTCGCTTGTCCACGTGTGCACGTGTGCTTTCCACTTATTCGTCGATATCCGTGCACACACACACACTCGTGCGCAAGATAGGGCCCGCTGCCTTTATTTAACAGACCTACACGCATTGTTCTCCTTCTCAGCTTTTCTTTCTATGCAATCGGAATAGTTGTCAAAAGCATATTTTCCCTTAGAAAGGAGGCTTTCAACTTAGATATATTATCAAAATAAATTATTAATCTTAAATATTTGAGTTCATAATGATTATAAAATTTATCTATTTTTATTTTAAAAATTCATAAGTATAAACTATTATTTTCTAAAATCTAAAATCAAGAGATAGAATGATTATATGAAGTGAAATTTCATACACAAACTATTCATATAGTTTTTTTTACATCATATTCAATTATGTACTCTTAAGATCTATTTAATGACAAGTTTAGTTAGTGTGTCTAGGTAGAAAAAAAATATTGGTAAAATTTTAATTATTTGAATATTTTATTTTGAATAATATCTATTTGATTATTTAACTCTTGATTTAATATGTAAAATTTTAATTATCAATTCAATAGTCAAAGTTATTTATATACACATTTTAAATTTTTATTGATAAGTTAAAATAAATAAAGTGGATAAAATATTTAAGATTGATAAATAAGTAGTGACATTCTTTAATGAGATTTTCTAATAAAAATTTTGCTCAAATAAATCATGAACCTTACGTGATTAGATGTCTTTGATAGGTTATTTTTTCATATAAAATATATAAATTTTTATCATAATTGATAATTTAAGCTATGGAATTTTAGTCTTTTAAATTTTATAAATATAAATTATTAATTTTTAAATTTTAAAAATGAATAATAAAATAATCAAATAAAAGTAAAACTTCATACACACCTTATTTATATAATCCTTTTTATATTACATCCAAATGTATAATGATCCGCATTCATTTAAAAGACTATCTTAACATTAAAAATATGAATAAAGTAAAATCTCCCTTTTAATATAATATAGTAGAGGAATTTCTCTCAAGTATCTATTTCTGACTCGTGACATAGTTTAGTCCTCTTAATATATTTATTTTTGTATATTAATTTTATCAAATTAATCTATTAACATGTCAATTATGAAAAATACTTTTTTCAAGATTAATTTGAACAAAAAAAATTATATATTAGAAAACGCCATTTTAATTATAAATTTTATTTGATTTAAATCAAATAAATTTATATATTTATCAAGATAATAAAGAGTTATCCATTTGATTTTATGAAGTTAGTAGAGTCTATTTTTTTTTATAAAATATTATTATTTAATTTAAATAATAATAAAAAGCTCGTGACTCATTCATGTAAGCTTAGCTTTTTCTTTTATTATACTTCATTCGCCATCACAAGTCACCGGAGAAGAAAAGTAGAAAGTGGAAAGAAGAATGGAAAGGACTCCTTTTTCACCACTTTTACACACCTTTCACCAGGTTTCACTAGTGATTAACGGTTCAATTTGTGGGTCCTACCAGGTTCTTTGGGTTGTTGCCTCTTTTTAATCTGGGTCCACGTGGCATCAAGTCAGGCATTGTGTAGGGGGCATGGACAAGTGGAAGCCAGTGCACGAGAGTCATGTGTGGACCATCCCCACCAACTGGCACAAGTCATGCGAAACACACCCACCATGTTTAAGTGGGGTTGCATTGCATGGGGGGTTTCTCATGGTTAGAAATAAATGTTTGAAATTCAAAATTTTGGATAGATTTTTAAACTCTTAAAAAAATTTAAGTGAGTTAGAGTATGTAAAAAAGAAAAAACATAACAGTTGGGTAAACTTTAATCTTTATTTAATTATTTTTAGTTTTATAATTTTTAATAGAAATTAAGTGAAAATTAGGAGTGAGACATGGGTTGGATTATGACCCGACTCAAGAAATCAAGTAGGTTAAGTTTTATATTTTTAAAATTAGGGTCAGGTCGAGTCAAGCTTTTTTAAAATTGACCAGATTCGACCCGCTTAAAAATTTTAATATAGCACTCGGGTTAAGTTGGACCAACAATTTAATTCAGCACTCAGATTGAGTCGGGTAAGTAATTCAGGTCGAATTGGGTTGAGTTAGGTTAGGTTCAATAATTTTTTATATACATTAAATTGGATTTATTAAAATCTGACTCGAGCCGCACGAGTTTCTCCACTAGCGAAAATACCTTAGTCTTAACTGCAGGCCCGGCCCTGCTTATGGGCGAAGTAGGCTTGAGCCTAGGGCCTCCAAAGATCTATATAACCTGTAAAGGGCCTCGGGGTTTGGCCCAATATCCCACCCAATATCCCATTTCGTTTTCGCGGACCGCGTTTCCAAGTGCACGACGCACGCGTTCCGCAGTTCCGCGTTTCCACGTGCGGACGCGAAACGTCCATGCGTTCTGCGTTCCGTTGAGCATTTGGATTTCTACGTTTTCTTACGTCCGTTCGTCTTCCATTCCACATTTTCTATCGGTTCGTATTCCTCTTCAAAACGGTCAAAACGTACGCCCTTTTTTAAACCCGAAAACACCAGCAGCCTCTCCTCTCTCTCTCACTCTCTCTCACTGCGCTCTCTCTCTCTCTCCTCTGATCTCTCTCTAACTCTCTCCGTGTTCTCTCTCGCCTTCAGCTTGCTAAGGTGTAGACTTCAGATTTGCAGGTATTTTTTTAATCGATCCCGTCATTTTGAATTCTTAATGGGTGTTTGAGATCTGTTTTGGGTGTTTAGTGTTTTATTTTAAAAAAGATAATAAAAAGTAAAAAAGATAATAAAATATGAAAAACTATAAATTTATAAAAAATATTGTGATTAATTATTTTCCTCATTTCACATTAATATACATAAATAAAAACATCAATCTCAAATTGTGATGGGTGTGATTATCAAATGCTAATTTAAAAGTTTGAATTGTTCTCATATAAATACGATAAAAATCTAACTTGACAAGAAAATTTAAGAAATAAATTTAAATATTTTGTTTTAAATCAAAGGTCAAAACTCAAACTACTTCTTTTTCAATTTTTGTCATATTTATAAAAGAAATATATATATATATAGAGTGTATATAAGGGCAAAATGCCTTATTTTAAGAGTTCGCATACGGCCTCTGAAATTATCGGGCCGGCCCTGCTTAACTGATATCACTGTGCTAGGCCATATTAGTGGAAACTAAGTTTGAGTCATGATAGAATCAATTCAAACTTAATCACTTAATCAATCTTTAAATCTTATCACTGTGCTAGGCCATATTAGTGGAAACTAAGTTTGAGTCATGATAGAATCAATTCAAACTTAATCACTTAATCAATCTTTAAATCTTAAGCCTGGGCTAGGGCCGATATTTCAGCTATTTTGGCCCCTGGCCTCCAATTTTTTATTTTATAAACTTTTATCTAAAATGGACAGAAATTTCGCCCAACAAAAGTACTAGTATTTCTGATATCTCTCAATATATATCAGCATTATTGATATCAGACATTGAATACCAATAAATTAAATTTCAACTGATATTTAAAACCCTGCCAGCTCCATATTGCATGTAGCCATGCCAATCTGCCCCCATTTATCTAACTTCACTTGTCATGATTTTCTTGCCCTAGGAGAAGATTTTATTGCTGCAAATGAAGATAACCACTGCAACCTAACTAGGCATTTTAAAGTGAAATTAACCTTGGCATCTGTCCCCAAATGCTTGAAAAATAAACATGATTAAAAAGTGGGTAATAATAACTTCTATTTTGGTGGACAAATGACTGCAAAGGTGACATGTTTGTGAATGGTTGGCAGGGTGCCACGTAGGATTTCCACTTCACACCCCTCACAGATGGTGTTAGCTTCTAAGGTTCAGAGACATGCCGACGCACTAATAAAACTTTAATCAAATGCAAAAGTGGGGGCCATTTCACTTGGGCTAAAAGTGAATATTTGATCCACCAAATATCACCTTTTGTTGGCACGATAGGGTGGTCTGTGTGGCTAAAGCTATTGTGTGTTTGGATTGGGTTTTGGGCTATTTTCAGTTAAAGGGTGTCTAAAGCCCGAGATCTGCCACATAGGCCCGTTTTGGTAAAACTCGAGTCCAGACCAATTTATATATGTAAGGGTAGGCCTAGGCCCGATTTTGAACGCGAATGGCAAATGTGGGTTTTGTTTGGATTTGGGTTTTATAGGTTCAAGAGGAGTTAATTTTTATTATATATAAATTGTATGAGGATAATGCTGGTGGGCAAAATGATAGAAAGAACCCAATGAGTAAGTATGAACCAAGCCCATACATAAAAGTTAACGTGTAAAATAAGCCCCTACAAACTTGGGCCACAAAAAATCTGCAATGAGGCGCAATTCGAGTCAAAAGTGGCAGATTATGGTAACAGATGAGCCCAACTTATGTAGAGATGTGGATTGTATGTATCATAGAAATATGGGCCAGAAAATGGGCTTCCTGTGGACTTCAATCTTGGGTTTCCAATGGCCGGAAAATATTCTCGTCAAATGAGTCTCACTGACAAACCTCGCCAACCTTACTCCCTGACCTGTACAAAGCTAAATTTTGAAAGACAAGCAGCTAGCTTGAAATATTGTCAAAAATATAAGACAAGTGGCAGCTTCAACCATCATTATTGTCAAAATCATTTATCAATCATAATTAAATTTTAGATGACATTGAAAAAAAAATCGAACAAGCAGAAATCTTTAACTCCTCAATTGCAATTAAAGAAAAAGAAAACCACGTAAATGATAGACAACCAGAAAGCTAAGAAGTGGCCACCAAACAGGTTCCGTGATCATTTCATATATCAAGTTATCAACAAATTAGACCATTAAATTTGATCCACATTTTCGATAGAGTAAAACTCCAAAACAAGTCTTGCGCTTAAGACACTGCCTTTTTTTAATAAGAAAATAACAGTTCGTTCAAGGGCAAAAATACTACTAATTTCAACATCCCCTCATAGAATCAAAGGATGAGAACAATATTGAAAGAATCCTTCAAATTGAATTGGAGGACATCTTTATCATTTGAAGAAACATAGAATGTGTGCAAGCGAATGGCCCAAAACAAAGTAAACACTCTTTTTCAAATGGCACTTGAAGCAAAAAATAGGCAAGGAGCACTTGAAGCAAAAACTATAGGTGCAAGTCAGTTCAACATGGATGCTCTACACATCTTTAAAAGTGCATGCAACATAAATTATAGGCAAGGAGCCCTTGAAGCAAAAACTATCAATCCAACCAGCAGTTTAACTTTTATATAAATATAAAACATAAAAGAGCCAATTACCATAAAAACATAAAGTTTTTTCCCCATAATGCATTTCGCCAAGGCAGCAAGGACTTGTGAACAAGTAAATGCGTGATTACGAGCAGCTGCCTACTAAACAGTATGTGACAACACAATTAAAATTTAATTACATAGTAAACAATCCAAGCTTTTATAGTGAGAGGAAAGTCTATTTACTCGCACTAGAGAAGCCTCTCTTCTCCTCTCTGTGCTATGTTTTTCATCATCATCCATCAGTGGGCTGTCTTTGCCAACACCTCAACGTTCCACTGATGCACTCCCCTGGATAGCTGGGCCTCGACGTTGGACACCCACAAGTACATCTTTAAAACGGGAAATGGGACCAGCAACCCGGTTTATATTCTGTGAAGAGAAATATAAGTGACACTTTTGTCAATGGAATCAGAACACAAAAAAAGATCAGTTCATCTTCAATACCTATCTTCTGAGATAACATTATCATATCAACTTTGTCATTACATGATGTTACTGCCAATGAACTGTAGATCCCAGCTACTTTTTCAAAACAAACGTCACCCTTTTAGTGGGAATTAAAACCTTTCATTTAATCGTGATGAACCAGTATATCAAGAAATGGGAAAATGATTAACAATACAAGCACAAATTGTCAAGAACATCCATGTGGCTCGAGCACTACATGCACTGAGCAATAAACGTGACTCCAACCATTCAAACTAAATGACAACAAGGATCTGCCAGATTTTTAAGCCAGTTTGTTTATTATCTTCAGGCTCTATATATTGGCAAACATGCATAAGAAGGCGGGTGTGCACTTGGCAAAAAGGAAAAAGATCTTTGACATTGATGGATCATCTTCACCTAAGAGACTACTGGAAGCACAAGCTATAGATATAGATCCCTCTGAGAGAGAGAGGGTATTATCCTACCATTCCTCCTCTCAAAATTAGGAGTACTCATTCATCCGAACACGACTTGTGACCAGCGCAAATCCGATTTAAATAAACAGACATGAAGAAACATTTTTGTCCAACGGGCTAGGCTTAGGATTTTTTAAAGCCCATATATATAAACAAATGGGCTTGGATTTCTACTTAAAGCCAACCGAGGCCCATCAGGCTTTTAGCCCCATTTATTTTTTATATTATATATAAAAAATAAAAAATAATTAAATAATCCATACTCCATCCCCACCCCACTTCGTTTAAGCTCACTAGTCTAAATGGAATAAATTATTGAATGTTTTCTTTAAACAAATTTAAAAAAATTAGGTACAAATAGCAGCCTTTACATGGACAAGCTCGGACTTTGGGCTTCGAACAAGCTCGGGCGTTCGTAGATATAAACGGGCTGAGACTTTTTTGGCAAAGCCCAGCTCGACGTGGCCTGTGAACAGGCCTGCTCAAAATTCCTCAAATGCCAAATCAGCCACGCTGTCCTCATGATTCACCATCCAGTGTGGCTCCCAAAATTATTAGGGAATGCAGTTTCAATAATTAAATCCCTCCATCAATTTACCACACAGACCAACTTCCATTGCAGTTATTGAGATTAAGCATTGCAAAAGACTCATTGGATATATAGTACAATTTTAGACATTTTTTGTAGTTTTTATTTAATGTCTCCAATTTCATTCAATTGTTTTCATCTCTATCTTGGAATGCTACTTTCTCAAGTATGATAAGGTGCCCAACCTATATTATTTTGTATTGGTTTTTCACATTAGTAATATAAAGAAGAGAACGTGAGAAGAGCATTGATAATATAAAGACGGGTATTGAATCTCATTCCTGACTTTCTGCCGTCCTAGGGGGCTATTTGTCATTTTTCAACTAATGGAAAATGAAAAAGAAAACGAGACTCTTCTCTCTTCTTCCATGGAATGAGGGCCATTTGCCAAAGAAGACAAAAAAATTGAGACCTTTCCCTCTTTTCCAAGGAATCCATTGCCCATTAGGGGATAGGGAAATTTAATGAGGAGAAGAAGGAGTTTTTACTCGCTGACCAAGACAATGCTTTGTCCATTTTTAATTGGAAAAAAATTGAAACAAACAACAAAAAAATGTCAGGTTTCCACGGCCTAAGACAAGGTCGAATGTCAAAGCACACGTTGGATGACATGAACTGAATCCAAATATATATTTTTTTCCACAGTATGCATTCCTCGAAGAAATAGGCAAACAGCACTAAATCTTCTGTTCCATCAAAGGTTTTGATAGCTTCAAATTACCATCAAACCAAAAATAAAAAAGTTGGGTTTGAGAAAGTTGAATAATTGTACTTCTAATTAAGGCAGTTGAGTTTGTAAAAAGAACTTTTGTCATGGGTAACAAATGTTCAATCTAGCAAAATACATTTAAAAGTATTGACTGCAGTCCAGTCATACTACATGCAATAGGGTACTTATCATCTACATAAATGATAAATTTTTTTTCTTTAGAATTAGATCTTGCTCCAGTAGCACATGGATGTAGACCTGATCCAACCAGCATCCAAAATGTTTACATCCTCAGTGATAGAAAATGCGGCCTAAGATAAAGTTGAGTGGTAAAGTAGAACTCACTTGGTCAACCTAAGATGTATAGAATAAGGCTTTGAGAACAAAGTTGAGGATGATGAGTTGGTAATGATCAGTCCTACTCTTTCAGTTGGTAATGATCAGTCCTACTCTTTGAGTTGTTTACCATTTTCCGCTTGGAAGGAAAATAGTACTGCAGGAAATCAGGGCCTCCCCACTTACCATGGAATTCATTTCCAATTGGAGAAGAGCTGAAAATCGATGTGATTTTCCATGCATCTGCATGTTGTGCATTTATTTTGAGTGGAAAAGGCAATCAAATGCAAACAGTAGAATGGATATCAGCTGCAGGGTTGAAGGCACACCTGATATCTCACATACTGTTAAATGAGGTGGGTCAGACCTTTCCTGCAGAAATGTGATCCACCCAGCAGAAGGCACATTCAAAAGGATGTTCATGTACTGCAATCTCTTGAGCTTAAAATGACCCAAGAGCTCCATGCAAGATTGCTTACACTTTGGGAGTTTGGGGGAGACTGAAGAACTTAATTGTTCTTTATTGGCATCCTTTCTCATTTCTCACCAATCAGAAAAAGTCCAATTGGTGCAGATTCATTGGCTACATCAGGCTTGAGTACAGAAGTTCTGTAGACAACCTTGCCCGTCTTGTTGTTCAGGGCATTTGTAAAAGGGCAGTCTAGGGAGACTTGATTCCCATTTTCAATGGGGAGACTGCACATTTATCATATATGGGTCCCACATGATTGGGTGGAATGTATAGAGGACTACATCGATGATACAAATCAAGGAAATTCCTCAATCCGATTATCATAACTTTGTAATATGAGCCAAGAAAAATCAATGGTTTTGTACCAATCAAATGTTCATAGTCTAAAATCACATAGCTAGGTTCAAATTTTGCATAGCCCATGTTCTTATCAGTTTTTACAAATTCCATCAGAAAATATGTGGCACACCTCAATATTCAAAAAGCAGTCCCTAAAGTTTTCATTTGTACAACTGTACCATATATATTATTGCTCACTATAAGCATCTTTCCTTCTATCATTTAAGTGGGAAAAGATTTTTCTACTGAATACATATTGCACATATTTTACTTTGAAATAAATTTTGTTAACAATAAAAGAAATTTGTCAAGAACCCACAAACTACTCGGATCCATGCACCAGAAGACTGATTGGAGGAGCATTTGCCAATGGACTGAATCACCTCTAGTTGAAACTTTCATTTTTATCAAACCAGAGAAAATTTTGCACCATCTCTAATCCATGATGGGACATTCCTATCCCACACAATGTAGTCAACAGAGGCAGCTACACAAAATGCTCACAAGGCTTCTCATGAGGAAGCATTTTCATTGAACCATGAGAACACCAAACAACCAGAGTTTAGTTTGCCTTGTGGTATCAAAACCAAACTAGCAACTACTATGGTGTTAGGCAACGGTATTTTGTCACACATTCTAATTCACACAACAAACCCAACTTTAATGAATATAACCAAGTGTATTGATATAACTATTTTCTTTCGTGGAAATACGGGTCCATATTCAGTAGACCTCAACTAAGCATATCTAAGTATCTAACTTTGAAGGCAGAGCAACAATTGACAGAATAGGATGTTATGTCTAAGATAGACAACCCTAAACAACAACAATAATAATAACAATAATAATAATAATAATAATATTAATAATGATAAGGAGAAGAAGAAGATACCTCATTGCCGATAGTAAATTGCCATTTAAGCTGCTGAAGTTGCCACTTTTCTTGCTGCCAGCGCTGTCCAAGAATTACGAGGCCCATTAAAGTAGCAGCAACAACTACAGACCAAAATGCATTTGTCTCCTTTGCATGACTATATAATGATGTCGCTTGCCTTTTCCACCACGCTTCACAGGGAATATCAGACTTATTTTCCTCTAGTTTATCATCTGACTTGGATGAATCTGATGGAGAATCAAAATTCACCAAAGGAGGATCCTTGTCTTCAGGAATAGCAGTGATCTCATCATATGCAGTTGATCTGCTTATATCTGTTTCAGCATGAAGAGAGCTGAATTTACCATCACTGTACAAACCATGCTCTCCAAGAAAATCAAGCCCCTGCAAATTCTTTCCTTCTTCAAACCTTTCACCAACTGAAGAAAGCCCCTTACCCTTGTCATCAAAGAATTGAATTCCATGCTTCTCATCCACTTCAGATAACTCTTTGATGTTCCAAATTTCTTCCCCAGATTTTTTAGGTTTATCCCCTTCATTCAAGTCTAATCCACATACTTGGGTAGAATCTTCACCTTCACCCCCAGCTTCATTATGGATTTCACTGATATCAGGACCCAACAATAGATTCTCATGCTGGCTCGGTGGAAAAACAAAATGATGAGACATAAACATATCCTGAGAGGATTCCATCTCAGTTCTATTAAAATCTTTTTCATCACCAGTTGATTCAACTTCTTTTGGACCAGGTGCTGCAGCATATGTTGATGCAGTTAGTGACACAACTTCCCATTCATTTCCACGGGAAGTTCCCTCACCTTCATTCTCATTGTCTGCCATTCTCAATAACCAGCTTTCCTAAAATCAAGTATTTCCAAATAGAAATTTTAAGAAGACGAGGAAGGAAAAAAGAAAGAAAGAAAAGAGAGACAAAGGACATCTTTTATAATAATAAATAAAAATTAAAGTATCTCAATCATTTAGTAATGAAAGAAAATATAATTAACTTGTACAAACTAAAAATCCCAAAATCAATGAAGACACATCTCAAAAATCTCAGAATGACATAATAGGCAAACAAGGGACCTGGTAAACGAGCTTCCCGGTGAAAAATAACGAGA
This sequence comes from Chimonanthus praecox, assembly GCA_022113865.1. Lineage (NCBI taxonomy): Eukaryota > Viridiplantae > Streptophyta > Magnoliopsida > Laurales > Calycanthaceae > Chimonanthus > Chimonanthus praecox. The sequence goes on along the minus strand of CM039090.1, from coordinate 490,418 downwards.
AGATAAATAAAAATTCTCAAAATAAAAAGAAAGCATAAACAACACTTTTGTATTTGAAATTGAACTGATAACTACAAATCAAAAGAAATCACATTCAGAAGAACACAGAAATGGCTAATAATTTATCCTTCTCAACAATACCAAAGCTCTTATAGACGAAACTCTTTACCTTTGAATACTTTAAGAAAACTTAAAGGAATCAAAGGCACTAAAATAAGAAGGGATTTCAGTGCCTTAAACCTCGGGCAATGAATGGTATAGTGTAGGTGCCCAATTCCATACATGTGTACTACATGGTTTACTCATCAGAGAGAGTCATTTGTTAAATGACCATCACCACATACGGTGGATAGCCAAGAAGTCTTCTACATGGGAGGACCCTATGCATTCAGTCTATCATTAATCTTATCAATCTTTACCAATTTCTTAGCCAATTTAAGTATGGAGTGCAGACCAGAAGAATGAAGGTCCTAATCTAGGAGATTTTTGAGGTAACCTCCTTGTGTAGAAGAGCATGACAAAATAACATTCTCAATCATCAAACTATCACCCTGTGCCCACACGTGCATGCAATTAGGATCTCAGAAAACCATACATTTGATGGGTAGAGGTAGAGAACCATAAAAATGTGGGGTACATTCCATTCATCCGGTAAGATTGGATCATCAAAGTAGACCTCAAATGCATCAAATTAGGCATAAACATTTGATTAGAAAAAGTTACAAAGGAATTCAATTCTGGCAGGAAGGCACATCACATGAAACCAACACAAGTTAAACAGAAATCGACAAAACGCAACAAATAAAATAAAAATCACATAACTCTTAACTCTGATGTGCAGACACATTAAACATTTCTATATATAAATCGAAAAAAAAAAACGTCAAAAGAAATTCTCCAAAAATAGTAGCTTCGAAGAAAATTAAAAAAAAAGGTAATATTACCAAACAAGAGTAAGCTCGATGAAAATACATGCACTATCAAAAAGGAAAAAAAAAAATCAACAAAAGGCATCTTCTCATCAAACCCTACCATCAATCAATATAAAAAGCAATCTTTCCATCCATCATCAACAACATCTAAACTTTCTACTTCCAATCTTCGAATTTGTTCGTACAATATCCAAAATAAACAAATCAAATTGAGGAAAAAAAAGAAAAGAAGAAGAGAAGAAACCATCAAAAGCCCAAAACTACTCATTCTCACGAATTTCCAGATCCAAACGAACTGAATAAAACCTCTAGATCTGCGAATCATCTCAAATTCGGCAAAAATACGCAATACATGACCGATTTTCCAACAAAAAATGCGAAAAAAATCCAGAGAAGATTAATTAGATGCAATTCCAAGAGAATTTGATAAATAGAAGTGAATCATTTACAAAATCACCTTCAATCGATCTTCCAAGGGAGAATTCTAACAGTAAAAGCAGCTTTCTTACAAAATCCTTAAGAGAAGTAAAGGATCTCAACAAAGAACTAACGCACCGAAAGGAAGATGTACTTATAGTGCAAAAAATCCTCTTTGATTAAAGAGATAAAACGAAACTGGCTCAACCGGTAACCGTTCTGCAGAAGGTACGGAGAACACTGGCTGTAGCCAGTCAGCGTAGAGGGACTCGGGAGCCGGCCGCTGTTTGCTTTTAGACCGGTTGTGAATCAATTTTTAAAAAGGGTATAGTTCATTTTTGTATTTATATATTTTTTATTTTATTATGAACGCTGGACGTGTAAGTTGGACTAAATTTAACCCGAGTTCATATAAAAAATCCGAAAATTTTTGTGTTCAGTTGACTCAAGCTCAAGTTTGACATAGTCTAGGACGTAAAAGTCTGGTTTAGCCTCAAAGTTAGAGGGTGTTTGTGAGAGAATTTAGCTATAAAGAGATTTGCACCACAAAGAGATCGAACAAATGTCTCACACTGTGTAGAACAAGAAATGAATAGAAGTATATAAGTCTAAATTCTCTTCCCTTCTTGCACAATGCATTTTGGGCTATATTATGATACTTGAGCCCAATGCAAAATCGTGAGGGCGTATAGATTCAAAAGCAGATAATGTCTAAGATATGAAAGTCTGGCTTAGTCTCAGTTCAAATGTAATATAGCCCACATTAGTAGAGGGTACTTGTGAGAGAGTTTAGAAAGAGCGCAAAAAGGGAAGTATATAAGCCTAACTTTTTCTCCCTTCTAGCACAACGTGTTTTGAACTCTACTGTGACACTTGGGTCCAATACAAAATGATAAAGGTGTATGACCCCCAAAGCGAAAATATTGTACTAGTCGATCGAATATTTCTATCAAAATTTGATTTTAATAAAATAATAAAAAAAAAACTTTTATTTTAAACTCAAATGAACCTAAGCACAAATAAGCTCAAGTATAAATTGTGGGCTCCAAAAAGAGGTTGTTATACAATTTGGGTCATGTTTGGATTTGATTAGTTCAAGTTGACTTGGACTTAGACTTGGGTCTGGACAGGGTCGGTCTGAGATTTCCTAAAATCTTAGGTGCCCTAAGTTGAGTGAGATTTCAGGAGTCCTTTATGACGGGTATATTAAAAAATTTAAGTGTGTGAGAGCCCTAGACGGTAGGTCCTTATGCCTAGGGCCGGCCCTGGATCTGAGCACTTTAATTACAACTCTATTTTGGACTTGTGCAAATCTAAAATTTGACTTAACCTGCTACCTTTCTTGAAATTATGAAAAGGAGAATACTCAGATGACTAAATTTCTTCAACACTCTTTTCATATGATGTTATAAGTTGTCCATCAAAATGAATATTGATCATTAATTTATTAAATGACTCACTGACCTTTATATAGTATGACAGACTCATTATAAAAATCTTTAATTAAGTATAGAACATACAAAACTATTTTGATCTATTCATAAAATTCATTTGTTGAGTTCTCCATATTTTCATGACTTCAAATTATTCTTTATTAACTAAACTTTTGTATCCTATACGAGGGCCCAACTGTTTTTCATAGGACCGATCTTTTAAATAGATATTTTCAGTTAAAACTATGATACCTAAAACATCATTTCTATTCAATCAAAGAAGTCATGCTCCTAGACTCTCTCAGTGTACTTTAAATTATTTTAATTTGTATCTTTCATGAGGCTGACCTTTACTTCACTCAATCTAATATTAGAAACTATTTTTAAGCTCTCACCTTTTTGAATTTTTTATGACTTCAAATTATTCTTTTGAACATCTAATATTGTAGATACTTTTTTATGTTTTAGTAGTTACAAGATGGCCAACATTTGTACTTTAAGTGAGATCTTTTTTATCTAGTCTTATTTTACTTAAAAATATTGCATTAATATGTAATTTGACTGAAAAAGAATTTTGAAAAAGTAAAAAAAAAAAATCTGAAAAGCTGAAAATATTGTGAGCTATGATCTATGGTTGAAACCCTAATGCAAACATCGAACTCAAAAACTCGATCTAGATCAGAACGGACAAAATCAGAGAATTGACCCTTCGAATTGATGATCGCGCCGATGGAGGGAAGAGAGGGCCACCTGGCCACCTTCAAGTGCCATCTTAGCTGATGAGTCAGCATCATATGGGCTTACGGACGGCCTAATGAGCATTTTAAAAATAAAGAAAAAGAAAACAAAGTAGCGATGGCCGTGTGGGCCAGAACGAATTTGGAAAAGCCAGGAACGATCCTGTTGAGTTTGGAAAGAATCGAAGAAGAAGAGAATCTGTAGGAACAATTGGAAACTGCAAGGATCGACCGAGAAACAAAAATAGAAACAGGGAAGAATCGGTCGAAGAAAAGAAGAAAAAAATCCGAAAAAGGATGAGAATAACTCGGCGCAATGGAAGTGGAGATGCAGAAAAAGAAAGATCGGGAAGAATGATACAGTCATTAAATCCATCAAACTCGACCACGGTTTGATTAAAGACTAGCCGACCCAATCAGATTGAACTGATGAGTTTGTTGAAAGCGCTATATCATCACCAACTCACGACCCACGTAGACTTCACTCAAAAATCATAAAGAAAAATCAGCAGGAAATCATGCAAATAAGGAAGAACTAAATAGAATAAAAAGAAGGAAACAGTGGGCGTATACCAGATTTAGTGCTGTCTTACAGCAAGAGGTGAAGGGTGAACATAGAAATAAAAGAAATAAACTGAAGATCAGAATCCTCCAGAAAGAAAGGATTGTCTTTTTGAGGCAAGAATAAAACAGAAAAAGAAAAGAAAGATTGGAAAAGATGATGCAGAGCAAGAAATGAGGAAGGCAGGGAAGAAAAGAAATAGAAAAATGAAAGAAGTGAAAAAGACGTTAGAGAGAAGCAGCAGATTGACTTGGGTTGACTATTTTGGTATTATTTTTATTTAGTTAGTTTGTACCCTTTTTATTGATTAGAAATAAATGCCTATAAATGCTTCCTCTCTCTACGTAATTCCAAGACCTAAACACATCCAAACACTTAGATATCTCATAAAATTAATTACTTGGACACAATTAATTTTCATAGTCAAAGACATTAGTTTGCTTCTTATTTTTTTAAAATAATGATATTTATACAAAATGGATGAATTTAATATAATTTAATATCAAAATTTTAAATATTTTCAAAACATAAAATTAGAATAAAGGTATTGAGTTGACTAGAACTTTATTTTATAAAAGAGGTTTGCACGTCATTTCATGTATATGTGAGATTAGTCTCACTCTAATGTAAGGTGGAGATATCTATATTAATTATTTTTTTAATATTTAATAATTGATCAGATAAATTTTCATATATGAAGAAGAAGAGTTAAATTACATTGAACTCAGTTCCATAACCTCTTTAATTACAAGGCTCCTTGCCCTGTTAATGGTCATGGAACACAAGTAGAGGTGCTCTTCCAATTCATCCAACTGATCAATAAAGCTTGAGTTGTTCTTCTTAAGCTCATGCAACAATTCTTGAGTGATTTGAATTCTTTCCATTCTTTTCTCTAGACAGAATTGCAGCATTGTTCTTGCATGTTCTAGTTCATCATCCACTCGATCCACAAGCCTCCCAATAGTCTCCAAATCCTTATTCAAAATATATGTTCCTTTTGCTGCTGCATCCAGCTGCGCAGATACCCAGATGAGCCGCCGAGCTGAAGCTGGAACCAGCGCTGGCACTGATACAAACACCATTATAAGAACATGACCTGCTGCAAAGACGGCGACGACCGCGACAGCTGCTGTTACCGCGACTAGAACAATGGCTAAGCCATGCTTCAAGCCATTGATGACCCGAAGCTTGGCTTGGGTCTTCTTCCTTCTCGACTCGAGCCGCTTAAGCATGCTGGTGCAGGCGGCTTGCACCACTCGGAACCGGTGGGGGGAAGGAGCCGATGAGTTGAAGGGGTTGTGTGCATTGGAGATGTTGGTAAGTCGATCAGCGATGGCCGTTGGGAAGTGGTTTTCCGGCGAGTGGAGGATGGTTTCTAGGGCGGTTTTGAGGGGTCGGTACTTTAGGCGGATTTGCTCAATGTCTTTGAGGAGGAGGCCACAGAGTATGAACGCATCGGCAGTTTTCGAGAAGAAGTCGGAGAGGAGAGAGTGGTTTTCCGAGCGGTTTTGGGTTTTAGCCAAAGCTAAGGTTTTGGTGACAGTGGGTTGGCCCGGGTTGAGAAGTTGCTCGGCAAATATACGGTAAGAAGGGAGACGAGTTGCAGCCGTTGATTCCATGGAACCATACATGGATACATCTTCAGCCGTTAGATCAAGGACACGTGCCCAAAATTCAACGTAGGATTCCGTACGGAATGCACTGGCATATTCTTCACATAGATCCAGTGAAGCTGCATGGTTTGGTGACGGTGGTTTGGATGCTACAAAGTAAGACAAAATATTCTTAATATAAGTTTTATTTTCTTAAGAAATCATCATACTTTAAACAAATACTTGATTTCATTGATTTTGAAATTATATCAATGAAAAATATTCTAAAACATTTAAATCATAGCTGGTCATTCAACATATGAAAAATACAATAATTTCATTAGATTAAACCCAAAGTCGTTTGACTTGTAAAAATTTTGTTACTATTAAAATTCTATTTACAATAATTTGTTCAAATTCAAATGTGTCTATGTAAATGCAAATCTGGCAAACTAAGTTAATTTTATAAGAAGTTAGTCATCCATTTAAAATTCTGTTGCATAAAATCAATAAATAGAGAAGCATTTTACCTTTGAAAATTCGAAAGTTTCCTTTGTGAAAAATATTGAATTTTATCGTCATGACACCAAATGAACACTGCAAAACAACAAAAGGTAAAAATCAGATTCAAAATAAAATACAAAAATAGAAAAAATATAAGAAGGGCGGTAAATCAGGGATTAAAATCTCGATCGATATTATGCGTTTCAGCCGACATCTCACCGATATCGACCGATACACATTTATACGGTTGATATTTATTCAAAGATATCTGACCATGTTTATACCCCTGCTGTAACACAGAAAATAAGAGAGAGAGGGAGTTGAACCAGCAGTGCAGAGAGGAGAGGAAACAATTGAATAGAGAGGAGGCCATTTAAGGACCTCGCTTCACTTCCTTCGCAGATATGCAGTGAATGTTATGTTCTCTTCTCAACAGGGAGAAACACGAACGTAAAGGATCAACAAGACTACCCTTGTAAACCTTGCCTTCCAATTGGAGTGCCTTGCAATTTTTTCATCTATATCCACATTTTATATTTCTTATTATTTTATGAAGTTGTTTGCTAGAAATTGTCGCCACCCAATAACAATTTTATTTTTTTACATTTAACTTCATCAAGACTTGAGCTCGGTCCAACTCCATAAAACCACCAATCCTGGCCACACGGACAACGAGTGTCGATAAAAAAAATAATTTCAAACACTTAGACAAGGCTCATCAAATGAGATGGTGTTAGTCCAGTAAACAGATTTTTATTTTAATTATTAAGCTCACCAAATCAAGGCCTTATCATTTAGAGATTAAACAATTAATTTAAAATAAATACAATAAGTTTAAAAATTAAGATTTGATTAATTTAATCAAAGTGAATTTTAAAGTATCATGAATTGAAAAAAAGATATTTCCGACATATTCATTATTTTATGAAATTGAGTGGCCTGTGAAACCTAAAGTGTATTACACTATTACTCTTCGAACGGTAAAAAACATTTTGAAACTTTTTCTGTAAGTCCACGTTGAGTATATTTTGTAATTGTAGAAAATACATAAGACCCATCTTCTAATAATACAGTAAAAATATTTATAGTCATCTATATTTAAGATTTTTCAAACTCCAAAGGCTCCCAATGGCATCTTTTCACTTAAAGGCTAGATGCTCATAATTATTAGTTAATTTTTTATATATTTCCTACCAAGGTATCTAAGGTCTCTTAGAGCACTCGGAATAATTTCCAGACATGTAAAAACATCTCTAAACACATCAACAAGAATCTAATTAGCAACAAAGCCCATGCTTAAAGCAAGGGCATGTGAATTGCATCAAATATTTTAAAATAATAATACAAAATGAAATTAATTATTGAAATTTTACATTATTCACAATTAAATAAAAAAATTAATGAATGAGACAAAGCAAAATTAGTAGACAGATTATGAATTGAGAAAATCTTAGAAAAAAAAAAATCAGTTGCATGAATACTCATTAGATTATTTGAATATGTGTGCATAAATAATTTGTCATATTTAAATTTATTTATTTAAGCAAAATTTAGAGTCCAATTCTCATAATATGTAGGCTTATCTTGCCCGTTACAAAATAAGAAACAAATGAAACATGTATTTAACAGTAACACAAGAATGGTGTCTTAGTCCACACAAGAGATCCCATGTATAAATGTTTTATCACAGTTGTGTTATATTCGAAACAACATTCACCAGAAACATTTGGAAAAAAAAAAAAAATCATGTGTAAAAATGAAGGAAAAGAGAAACCTATTCGGGTTAGAGTGGTGGGAACCTATTTAAGGTTTTGAATTCAACTTCTAATCTATTCTAAAGGGTCATTCTCCATAAAAGTACTAAGTGCATATGGATAGAAGAACTTACATATGTCTCAAGAATTAATTGGATGTGCAATCAATAAAATAATACTCATTCTCTCCCAAATTAGTTGTCTTATATGGATTTTGGAATTGTCCTAAAATAATTGTCTCTAGTATAAAGTATGTTAAAAATGGATGAAATCACATCGAGTGCTAGCCTTATATAAAAAGTTCTTTAAAAAATATAAATATTTCAAAGAAAGAGTATAAGGAAAGAGAAGGATCAACAAATTAAAGTTTTCTGCTAATGACTTCCTGAAACAAACTAAAGTTACAATCTTAACCATCTATAATCAAATATTACGATTTAGCAATTCAAATGACATTAGTGAAACAAAATTAAAAACTCAGTCTGTTAAGTCTCACTGTTAAAAAAATTGCTGAAATTTTCTCACCTACAAATTTCAATTGAAGATTTCCAAAATTTCACCAAAAAATCAAGCCAAAATTTTCAACAAAAAGTTTATGTGAGCCGCACGGCTAATTATTTCACCATTTAAATTAGAACTTTTGAGAGGAAAAAAAATCTTAATAGTCTCGAAAATGTTTAGTTTTCCTGGTTCTTGCTCTTAGCCGGATACCACGTGTCCCTCATTTATTGGAAGAGGGAGCTCTTATGCTCTCTGTTCATTGCCATTGCCATTTTCTGGTAGATAAAAGAACGCAGGATTTCTGTACTTCGGAAGTATTTTTCTTTTCTTTTTTCAGATTTAACCAGATTTGATCAGTGGTCAGAAATGGGCGATCTCTACGCTTTGGACTTTGATGGAGTTCTGTGCGACAGCTGCGGAGAGAGTTCCCTTTCTGCTCTCAAGGTATGGAATCACCGCTCTGGTTCGGATGTTTGAATGTTCTTTTTTTTTTTCCCTGGTAAAGAACTATTTTAACTAAAAGTAGAAATGGGTCTTATTTTTTAACAAAAAATGGACACGGGTTTACTCAATTTTGGTTCATAATGATTAATTTTCAGGAAAGTAGTTTCCTTTCCATGCACCCAAACGGACTCTTGTGATGATTACTTTATCTAAGTAATTTCTTTAATTGCAGGCTGCTAAGATTAGATGGTCTAGCCTATTCGACGGTGTGGATTTGGCTTTGGAGCAATGGATCATTGATCAGATGCATGTTGTAAGTTCATCTTGCTCACTTGTTTCCTGGTACTTGTTTTCTTTTTTCTTTTTCCCTTAGCTTTTGTTCGTTGAAAACTGACATTAATATGATGGACCTGAGAGCTAATTTTTATAGAGTTTACTTTGGATCATGAAGATGATTCATTTTGAAAGAATACACTTCTATATGGACTGTGTTAAAAATCAACTTGAACAAATTATTCTTCCTGTGGTTCAAAGGCTAAAAAATTTTAACGGTCACAATCACTTGAACATAATCCAATGGTGATTGGTGAGTATATCTCGGAATTGGTTCAATTTGTATATGAATCCAATTCATAGGGTAATAACGAGTATGAGGGAGAGAAATTGTATAAATATAGGTTCTACCAAGAATTGGTTCTTTGTTCACAACAAAACTAGTTCACGATAAGTAACTTCTGCATGTCTGTGACCACAGTCGGTTGCAGTACTTAGTTTATAATAGACCTTTAATGACTTGTATAGAAGGGGCAAAGAAAAACATAATAGAATTTTGGGCGCTAAGTAAATAAAGTAACCATAATAGAGGTAATATAGATGTGTGTCTTATGATGTATTTGTGAAGTAAATCTAAAAGATAGAAGTAGATTTAAGTTTATTAGAAGGACCCTAAAGTTTGCCCCAATAGACTAGAAGGTGAGAGGATGCTATTTAAGATGGTTTGGGCATGTAAATAGAAGACCATAACTATCCCTAGTTTAAAGAAGCGTTACAAGTGGATGATGCCGGGGAAGAGGAAAAATTAAAAGGGGGGGAAGGCTTATGCTTTAAAGACTTGGATTGATGGTGTAAGGGCATGGTAGATTGTGGAGGCATAGAGAATATGATTTTTGATAGGGTAGACTGAAAATGTAGCGTTTAGATAGCTGACTTTAAATAGATGGGGAGATGGCTATGAAGATGATAAAACTAATTTTTGCTCCTTAAGTAGATTTGGAATATTGTGAAGAAAAAAGATGATATTGTTTTAAGTTCTGGTGGCCAGTTTTGGTTCATTTGAAAAAAAAAAAACTGTTTTATTTGTATAGATACCTATCAAAGGATCGTGGTCCTTGGAATTATGTGGTACAATCTGCCAAAAAATAAGTATGTTGCTAGATTGTTGGAGAAGTTTCTCAGGGTGGGGTGAGTGCTCGGAACTAGTGCCTCTATCCTGTTTTCTGTGGACTTATGGATTATGATTGAACATCCTAGAACTGCTTTCTGTTTAGGCTTTGGAGCTTCCACTGATGGGAAAGCTAGAATTATGATATGCTGTGGATTTGAAAGTGGTAGGTTACTTGGACATGGCCTCTTCTTCAAGATGCCCAGCTGGCTTCTTCTGAAAAAGGTTTTGCAGGCTGGTTTGGGGACATGAATAGGTGGTTCAAAGTCAAAGCTTGTTATCTTCTTTGATCAAATCTGGCCTGTTTCATCTTCAGACAGTTTTGAATATGGTGCCTTGAAGCATTGCAAAGGTTATTGTTACTTGAAGGATAAACAGTTGGTTAGCCATTTGGTTCTTCACTATGATTGTGTTCTTAAAAGAGAGGGTTTATTTCACTTCTTTCTCCACATGCAGTGGATGATGTGTGTGTGCCTTTTTTTTAGGGTAGGCGAGAGGCTCTGAGGCACAAAACTGTGGCTTCTGTCATGTCCAATTTTTATGGTCTTTGGTTAAAAAAGAAACAGAAAAAATCTTAAAGAATGTCATTCTCCTCGTGGTTTCTTGTTGCAGAGGTAGGATGTGGCCTTCTTGTTTACCAGTGGATTCTTTTCAACAATTACCAAAGGAGTGTGTTTGATGGAGATATTGGCCTTTTTGAGGTGTTTCATTCTCAGTTCTTGCTCTTTTCCTTTATCTAGCTTACTATTTCTCAGAAGAAAAAAGGATGAGAATTTTTTTTTGAGATCTTTTAATTCTTGTAGAAGGTGGCATGTGCTAGTCCTCCTATAACAGCCCGACCCATAAAAAGGGCTTGAGGCTCGGCCCAGTAAGATATTGTCCGCTTTGGGCCCACACGCGCACACACCTGCACACGAGCGAGTCCGCACGGTTTTTGAATCGGACCCGGCCTTACGCGTCTTGCTAGAAGAGGAGGGTAAGGCTACTTGTAAACCCTCTCTCAAACTCCTCAACTTCCGATGTGGGACTTTCCACAACTCCCACCCACTACTGGGCTGTCGGATCCGACCAGCCCACTCTGCTGGCCCGTCCGACAGGGCCCAGTTTCACTTGGATCAGTCTATTTAGGGCCTGGCCTCTGGCTCATGGGTCAGGATATCACACTTCCATTGGAGAAGTTAGGTTCTGGTGCTTAGAACTTCTTTCTTGCCATCGAAATCTATATAAACATCTGTACTTTGTTCCCAATTTGAGTGAGTGTAGGAACCATCCACCCATGTGGTGATCGTACCACATATTTGTTGTGATAGTACCAGATGTGTTCTAATTGCTTTTGACTCAACATGTGAACGTCCTTTGTATGTCTGGTTTTGCAGATTTGGTTTGGCTCTCCAGATATGGCTTTGGGCCTTCTTTTATATGTTCTTTTGATCATTTGTACAATAAAATTTGAGGTTGCATGATAAAAAATGCCTTTGTCGAACATAACATTTTTTGAAAAATATTGTTGAACATAACAGTTGTTTGTTGGATCATATTTCTTGGTTCTATATAACTGCATCTTGTCATTTACTTTGCTTATTGTCCATTCAATGGATGAAATTCCTCCCTTCAATGAGAAAAAGAAATAAATCATGCTCTTATTTTTGTCATGGAAAGCATTGGGACATTATAATATTGAAGACTGGGGTTTGAAAGTTCTAGCATGTGCCCTTATTATAGTCATAACTTCATTGGGTTTAAATTTCTAGCATTCTTGATAGTTCACTGGTTTTGAATCAGGTTATATCATATCCATAAAAAAAGAAGAAGTGCTTATTGAGCTAATGACATTTACTACTTCTACAGGTCCGGCCTGTGGTGGAAACTGGATACGAAAATTTGTTGCTTGTGAGGTTGTTGTTGGAGATTCAGAAACCTTCCATTCGGAAGTCCTCGGTTAGTACTTGTTCCTTATTTAGATACAAATTCATGATTCCTGATATCTGTTTCTCTGTTGTTTGTTTTAGCAATTTTGATTTTAAAAATCTTCTCTTTGAGATGGTCCAGTTGGGCTGTCAAAAGAAAGCACAAAAATCAAAATTTTATATTAATTGCAAGATTCAATCCCTTTGAACATTTCAACTTATTTAATGATGCTTCAAAATGAAAACTCTTAGGGTTCTTTGCATCAATGGTTGTATTGTTTTCTGCCCAAGCCTTGTGGTCTGTCTTCCAGTCTCCAGACCATTAATCTGTTGGACCTCCATATTCATGAAGGATGACTATAAATTCTTGTAAATCAGGACATCCTATTCATTTGGTCAAAGGGTTCCATCTTCCAATATGGAGGCCTTTAGTACTAGAGCAACCACTCCACTTCTTGTCTATGACTTCTCTAAGACCATTAATTTACTTAAAGTTTTTTTAAACCCCTAAAATTAAGGGCTACTATTAAGGATTGGACTAAATTTGATCCGACCTGAATCCAACCTATCATTTGTATGAAAAGTATCATTAAGGTCTTGGACATACGATAATTTGTATACATTTTCGTATATAATTTTTCTTGAAACAAATTCTCTGATGAGCATTGTTTTATGTGCAAGGTTGCAGCTGGACTCACTATTGAAGGAATACTAGAGAAGTGGTCAAAACTAAAACCTGTCATAATGGAGGAGTGGAATGAAAGGAGTAGGGATGGTTTAGTAGATCTTTTTGGAAAAGTCAGGGATGAATGGATAGAGACGGACTTATCAGGTTGGATTGGTGCAAATAGGTAGGTAAAATTTCTTGCAGGTTCATGAATTGCATCAATTGTTACCTACTATTTGGAGTTCAGATCAGGCTTTGTGGCTATCATATTGGTCTTTGTTGTGTATGTTATAGAGTTTGTTACAATTCAGTCTCATCATGCCACTGGTACCTAAATACTGGTGGAAATTTCTAATTCCACAGCTGTGTGCAAGTGAGTGGCAGAAGTTGATTAATCAGTTATTTTTCTTCCTAAAATAAAAGCCAGATATTGGGGAGAACAAAATTATGTTTTTTTAGGTGATCTAGAGAAAGAAGACTTAAGACTCCATAAAACAAATGGATAAAGTGAACCTGCAACCTTCCAGCATCTGTCGTACGTATCCAGTAACATGGTTATCAGTATGTGATATATAGTTGATGCAAGTGAGAGGCTATGATGCACATATACAAGCAATTTCCTGAGCCATTAGTTGCCAAGTAAACAAAATGTCTATTGTGTTCATTATAGATGAACTGAAGCTTTTGTTCCATGTCTTCATTTGGTTCAAGATAAGAAACTATTGATTAGGTTGCCTTCACATATCAAAGTGTATAGTTTGCACTTACTGCTTTGAATGGTAGGCATTAGCGCTCTCCAACTGATTTGGCTTTCCTGAAGATGTCATAATGCTTTTCCAGCTTGAAATGAATTCCATTCCCATTTCCTGGAAGCAGCTCATTTCTTGGGATCTTTTCATATTAGGTTATGTTGCTAAAATATGTGATCAGCTTGATATAATGTGGTTTTGTGTCAACAGTTCATCTTGTCAAAAACAAAGTTGGCAATTGTAATGTGACGAGAAAATATCCATGCAGATTTTACCCTGGTACAGCAGATGCTCTAAAATTTGCAAGCTCAAGACTATACATAGTCACTACAAAGCAGGTGCTCTCTACATTTATTGAAAGTTATACAGTTCTCTCCTTTCTTCTTTTAATATACCAACATGAACATTAAAATACATATTTTGAATCCACTGCTCGGCCTGTAAAAATATACAGTTTGCTCAGGCTTAGGCATTTTGGGTTTTTACAACTAAGACTGTTGGTTCAATGCTTCTAACTGTTGCGGAGGGGAAACCGTAACCCATGTTGAAATGTGGTAAACAAAGATAAAAGAGAGAGTTTCAGTAACTGTCCAAATTCTGCAGAAAAGTTTTCCCCTTTCTTAGCAATAACATCATTATCATTCAAAGGGAAAAAAAAACTGTTGTGGAGGGGAAACACTAACCCTTGAGTTGAAACACAGTAAACAATGATAAGAGAGAGTTTCAGTAACTGTCTAAATTCTGCAGAAAAGTTTCACAGATTTGATTTTGAGGATCTTACTATCTGGGACATTGGCTGCTGCTGCTACTGCTGATGATGATCTTACAATCTGGGACATTTTCTGTATGTGGGCCATCCATTATACAGTCCATGATTCCAGCAGTTGTGATAACTGAAACATCGAGCTCATTTGTACTCTTCGATGATGCCTTGATATGGATATATGAATATGGATGCAGACATGGAAAAGGAAAAGTAGGCATAATGCTAAGAGTTTCAAAAAAACTAGCAGTATGGGAATCAATCCAAGAAATGGAAATTCTAGCATAATATTTATATCTCCATCGAGATAAGTCTACCCAAAAGAAACTGCAGTCATTATAGTTTCCAAATATTATTTTGTATATAGAGGGCGGCTCAGCTGCATGGTGCCTGCACATGTGCGGCATTGTGCATGGAGCCCTGTAGGGCCCACATGGATTGGGCCCAAATCAAGGCAATTTCAGGATGATTCTCCCTACAAAAAAATCAGGTCCTTTGAATTTGAAAAACCATGATTTTTAAGGTTCCAAATATCAACCGTTAAAATGGGGTTGGATGGATTTCAATAGAATGGTGAGATAATTCCAAGTGGATTCACATTGGGTAGGGATCTAAATCATGGAGGGTAGATGTGTGTCAGAGGGAGGGGAAGGGTGTTAATGGGGCTGAGGTGAGCCCCATTTGAGCAAAACAAAATTTTGTCCCTCATAAGGGATGCCTCTTAGCTGAAAAAAAAAAAATTATATCTCAATATATGCATAATTTTGCAATATAGAACATGTCATGCATTTTAGATTTTTGTAGCATGGAAATATACAAAATGTATTTGAATTTTTATGCTGTGTCCTGCTGCTGCTGCTGTTGCTGATGCTGATTCCTGCTGCATGCGTGCCATATAACATAACCCTGTAAACATAGAAACCATGACAAGTGTTACATCTTTGAGCCTGAGCCTTGTATACGTGTTGATTTAAGTAAGAAGTTGGTTTGCTTATTCTTTTAATTGTTACAGTTATCTGTTGCCTTCCATGTATTTTTTTTATGTTCCAGAGTAGATTTGCTGATACATTACTAAGGGAGCTGGCTGGAGTGACAATCCCATCAGAAAGGATCTATGGGTTAGGAACTGGGTGAGTATTTTTTGTTCAATTAAAACAGATGCAAAACCAATATTTTCCATTTCCTTATTACTGCATTCTAAGTCAGCATTATGTTCCTTTAGTTGAGGTTTTCTGAATTCATATTATGGGTTCTTTCCTTAGCCCCAAGGTCGAAGTACTAAAGCAGCTTCAGAGTAAACCAGAACATGAAGGATTGAAGCTCCAGTAAGATTCTTCTCTGCAAAACCAGATCTCTTTAAGAATGTGATTAATCTTCTGCTTAGTTGTGCACACTTCATCTGAACAGCCTTGAGTTTTGATTGCCTTTTTTTAACCTCATGTAGATATAAATGATGTTTGAACATTGATGCATATGTAGAGGACTAGAAAAACCCTACTACACGGGAATTTTCACCTATGGACCCTTCTATTCCATTATCCTTTTTATTATCTTTTAGATGGCAATGTATTCTCATTCATTGGATTAATATCTGAATATTTATTTTCTGTAATACCACAATAAATAGGAGTTTATGCAACAATGGTGGGCATATAAAGCAGAAAAATTCAGATGGATTAAAATCCACAAAATAAAAGTAGAGGTTTGTACTAACATCCATGGTTTCCATGCTCGCTAGGCTAACAGAAAATATGGTGATAGACGTTAGGAAAATCAATTGGCAATTCATGGATTGGTAAGAAATACCAAGAGATCACTCACCCAAGGTTATGGACTGAATGGAATTCAGTGAAATGGTTCTCTAGGGAACAAGTCCAAAATTAACAAAAATCACAACAATGGTTTTTTTCCAACTCATTCATATGTAGTGTTGATAAGATAATGAGGCCAAAAACAAAAAAAATACATAAATTGAGTCACCATAATCTGTGGGATGATGCTTTAATCTTGTCTCTTTAATTAAACAAATAATTTGAAATTTACTTAAATGCTCATACTCCTTATTTACCAAAAGGAATAAAAAACAATGCTAAATAAGGTATGTGGGACTATTCATGCAATACAAAGCATGGTGTTGTAGCATTGTCTAGATCTTATTCTTTTCCAATTGCTGGAATTACGCGTCAGCAAGAAAATGCTTGAAGTTGATCTTTCACACAGTTCAATCCTTGGATGTCCACGTAGGAGGCAATTTGCCTAGAGAATACCACTCAAGCATGGTTGGATACTTTTTTTTTTCCTTTTAAATATATATTTTTAATCTATTCATTGAAGGTAGACTCGACCCCAGATAGTTGCAAAAATTACCATGTCAAGTATCTCGTAGTAGTTGGGAAATTTTCCTTTTTCTTCATACTAATTGGGATAATTTTTTGAATTTGATAGAGCTCTGATCTTCATATTAGTATCAAATGCTTCATACATACATTCATACATCTTGATGCGTCTGAACCAAATAATTCTTGTTTCCAATCCTGTGGTGCTCTAGTGCAGAGTTTTTTTTAGTTTTTTGTTGTTGGAAAGTGGGGGGTTGGGGTGGGGTTGAAGATAACAATAGAAATTTTATTGATAACGGAAAAAATGATGAATGTATGAGAATGGGCTCAATCACAGAGAGAATGAGGCAAGCTCCAACAAACAGAGAGAGAATAGAAATCACATGAAAAAACTCTAATACTAGACCATCATGATCAGATTGTAATTGGTTTTGTTGAAATATTTATATCACCTGCAGTCTGTGATGCATCGAAAATGCTGACACTTGAATTTCTATGCAGCTTTGTGGAAGATCGACTGGCATCTCTTAAAAATGTCATCAAAGAGCCTGAATTAGATCGATGGAATTTGTATCTGGGTAATCTTCTTCTGTCATGTGATGCCCCTCTTTATGTTTCCTTTCCACGACCTTGCATAGTTTTATAACTTTGTGAGTAAACCCAAATTGGCTTGTTATACCCTTTATAAGTTTCACCTCTCTGCATACTGGATGAAGCAACTTGAGTTGATTGACCTTTAGTGTATTAGTTTTCTGACCTAGTAAATAGATCTTCCTGACACTCTTTAAGACATTTAGATGTTTACTTCTATTTAGCTCTTACCTTCTTGCACGTGCATGTGGGCATGTATGCACACCAGCTTAACATTTTAAAAGTTGGTCCTTATTTAACTAATTGCATCATTCAACCAACGTGTCATTCCACAATTTAAAAAAAAAAAAAAAGTTGCTTTAACATTTTGTTATGGGTTACCTCATTCAAAGGTGAACCTAAGGAAGACCCCACATTTATGTTTGTCTATATCAAGGACCTCTCCCTTTCGTATATAGACCTAGGATCCCCAAAAATTATGAGAAAATCTCCAAGCAATGCATTAAAATAATAATATTTAATTGATAATGGAATGAAAGAATGGAAAGCTCTTGCCACCCTTGCCGTGCCAGCCATACGGTCAGTGTTGAGTTGCCCTTTCTAATTCCAACAATCTCCACTTTGACAAGAGTTTCTTATAACCTCCATAAAAATGCTCATTATGTCACCGCCACTCGCTTCAAAATATCGTATAATTACCTAGTCTAGTATCAATTTGGTTCACCTGGATATTGGGACAATAATATCCTGGTGGACATTAATCTGTCCATTTAGCTAGTTTAAGAGCTTCTCTTGCTTTGATGTAGCCTTTCTTCTTTTTCTTTTTCCCTCCATCTTTGCATAGGGAAGACTTGATGCACTATTTTTTTCCCATTCTAATATACTTCTTTTATCTTTTAAAAAATATCTTGGACAACATTTACATACTTTGGTTAGGTCCTAAGGTGTCTGATCAGTTCCTTGTCTCTCACTTCTGCCTAGTGTTGCTATTATGGAATTGGAAAACATTTTGTATACTTTGATTGGGTAAAGAGGTGTCAGATCAGTTCCTTCTCCATCACTTCTGCCTAGTGTTGCTATTACGGAATTTGCTTTATTTGCGGAATTGCGGCTAAGCCAGATTTTCTAAACAGGGAACTGGGGATACAATACTCAGAAAGAGAGAGAGGAAGCTGAAAGTATTCCTAGGATTCAGCTGCTGGAGCTCTCCGACTTCAGTAAGAAATTGAAATAGCATTCCATTGAGTTCATTGTTCTGTCATTTGCAAATAATGTGAAACATAACCGTACTACAGAAGTTGATATAAATCATTCAATCATGTTGTTGTAATTCATATTAGAGGCTTGACCCAGATATTTTTTTCTCTCAAGACCTGTTGGTTTCTTAGCACAATAATCTTTTGAGAAATGGTCATCATTCAACGGTCAAAGAACCATAAAATTGTGTTATAGGTTCAAAATGTTCGCCGTAGCTGACGTATTGGATACTTAATGGGCCGACAAATATCACCCGATGTTTCAGCTATACTAACCCAGTTTGGACCTGGAGATTTTTTTTTTCAAATTACTTTTCAGGTATACTGATTTTGGGTCCATTTCTGAAAAATCGGATATTTGTATATCACGCCCCACTCCACCCCACCCCTTCTGAAATCTGAAAAATTTGGCTAAAATTTTGGATTTTGGCCGATATTTGAAACTTATGGCATTGGTGAGCAAAACGTGCATTTTGTTATCCAGTTTGTTTGCTTTGTTCTAATAAAATTACTACCATAACTCGGAGAGAGTTGGTCTAACGGGCAAGAAACTCTCCTCATGAAAAGAGGTCTTGAGTTTGATTTATGCTCAAACCTCTCTGGGCCAATCTCCATAGGGTTACTCCTCATCGTTTGGACCCGATGTGTTTTGGTTTAAGGAGGTGTGCAAATGCCCCAAAAGATTTAGTCAGGTAAAGACGCTTGGACACCTTCAGGCCTTTTAACACATATTCTCCATGTGGTGATCTAACATTTTATTATGGAGTCATGGGGTGCAGGTCACTTCAATCTAATTGATAGTTCTCTAATCGGAGACATTTTTGGGTCAGTAGCAAGTTAAAAAGAAATTTTCGGGTTTAGATTCAACATAACAAATTTAGTATTTTTTGGATTTTTTAAATTGGTGAAATTGCTATGGTAGACTAATATCTTGGCCAAAATTTTAGAAAATTAGTCGATATTTCAGTCCATCGTGAAATTTCAGTTTTTTTTTTTTTCAAAATTTTAATTAAAATTATTTGTTGACTGAAATGGTCCATGTGACAAATGTTGGCGGATATTTCTTTTCCCTGTAGAACTCATTTTTTTGTATTTTAATCTTAGGTACCTTCGGTTGCAAGCCATTGATGATTTTGAAAAAAATGATTTGAGTCTTTTATTATCTGTCATAAATTTTGGTAATCTGTGACAGGCTCATCATGCACTAATTGTTATTTGTCCATTTTACGAGTCAGAAGGCTTTCTCAATTGAGTTGGACAATTTCATGTCGAGTTGGTAAATTATTTTGGCAAGAATGTGGCTCTGCAACTAAAATGCTCATGGTAATGAAAAAAAAAGATTGTGGGTCCGAATTATGTCACCCAATGTGTTAAAATTGAAAATTCATTAAACTGTTTTTTTATTATCACAGTTTAGTTTAATTTAGTTTAGACTTTAGACACTGAGTCAAACCACTTTGAAGTTTGAACTGTAATTTTATATAGTGTCATATAACATAAATTGTCAAAAAATATGAAAAATTGAAAATCATATTGCAACTATCATACTGTAAATAGTAAGAAAATGAAAAACACTGTTTTAAGTGAGAGGAAGAGAAAATAAAATAAGTGAAAATCAGAATCATTTTTGGACAAATCGAATTGTCTTAAAAGACTAGACCATTTTAGCAACTGAACTGCATGGCTCAATTCAAACTTTGAAACATTGATGTCACCATTTGAAAAAAATGGAAGGAAATCAGCCTTATTTTCGGAGTTGACTTCACCTAGGTGACATACTCAGTTGGACTCTCATGTGGGGTCTACTAGGGCCTCAAAATTAAGTGTATTCATTTATTTGAATGCAGCCCAAACTTAACTCAAATAAACGGGTTCAGACAAATATTTTTGTCCGACGGATTGGATTCAAACAAAAAATGACAAGTGAAGTCCGAGTTGACTCAGACTTGGATAATTTTTAAAACCTTGCTGACGACACTCATGTTCAATTCATAGACCATAGAAAACAAAGTCAAAGCATTACATCGTCTTTTCACCTTCACAAGTTTTTCTCAGATACATTTGCCATCGTTTTCTTAAACTTGTGTTGTTAAACAGAAATTCAACAAAAGTAAACTGTCTAATCAGCCACTGGAACTGGTTGCATGTTTTCTGCTTCAGCTCTTAGTTCTTGAAAGAGAACAGATGATAGATACCTTTCTCCAAAGCTATTATGAACAGTCTGCAAAGTAAACGGGGAAAAAAGATATTCAGATAATTTTTTTAAGAACGAAAGTTAATTTTATCCTTCAAAAGACAACGTCTAATGTTACGTTTGCTGGAGAAATGAGGAGTCAATTGATCGCTTGTTCATACATTGCCTTTTTTATTATCTCATTTAATCCATTCTTCTTTCTATTTTCTCTTGCCCTTAGGCTTTACCTTTTCTGTTTTAAGTCTCTAATTTTGAGTTGGGGTTCGGGTGATGAAAACCCAGATTGAAAGATGGCACTTTGGATGATTGTTCGACCAAGTTTTCAGAACTAGGCCAATATCAGTTGAGGTCTGAAAATTTTAGAAGCTAAGACATTCATACCACAATGAGTTTGCCTTTGTTCTCTGGCATTTTTGCAAGCCTTATCGCTGCAACCGTGTTAGCCCCTGAAGAAATCCCAACCTACAAAACGAAAGATTGTTACTTCAAGATTGAAGAGAAGAGAAGTATGCATTTCATATTTTTATCATTTTTTTGTTGGGACAGCAAATCAATTCTGCATTAGTTGTGAAGGAGGAGATTTAGAGACTTATAAAGGATTTGAGTCACTTCACCTAATAGGTTAGTCTTTTGGACTGAATATTCAGTCCTAACAAGTGGTATTAGAGGTATATCCCTAAGTCAACGCATGTGGATTCAGGGTCTCTTAGCCAGACGGGAGCCATAACGCATGTGGACTCAGGGGATCCCTTAGCCAGATGGGATGGCCAACGGCGTTCTATCTGCTGAAGAGTCTCGTTCAAGGGGAGATTGTTGGGGCAGCGAACGCGTCCCACATTGGTTGTGAAGAGAGAGATTTATGGACTTATAAAGGACTTGGGTCACTCCACCTAATGAGCACAAAAAGAATTCTTAGGTGTATGTGCATGTGCGTGCATAACTGTAGTTTTTTTTTCTTTTGGATATGTTTATGAGCAACATTTATGCTTACAACAATGAGCACTTATCGACTATGCTACATATCTCTATCTTTACAATAAATATGCTTAAAAAATACCCAAATATTTCATATTAGAGCGTAATTTAAAAATTAGTCAAAACTTTAAAAAATTAGCCCCCGCCAAGCTGAGAAAATATTAGCCGTTTGATGAACAGATAACCAAATCAATAAAAAGATAATTACCATAAGCCCTTCCTTCAATGCCAGCTCTCTTGCCATCTTCACAGCATCGTCACTTGAAACCTGTCATATGACATAGGAACTTAAAACTTCATCTAGATGACACACATATAAAACATTTATGTAAATATTTAAAAAGGTTATAATATGTGAGAAGCAATTTTTTTAAAGGAAATTATGATCTAAGTTGTATAATATGTGTGACAGAGTATAATATGTGACAAGTGTATAGCAGATGCATCTCGCTCTTTAGAGATCCCCTCTTTCTTCTAACCTTTTCATATTAAAAAAAAAAATAGAAAGAAAAAAAAAAAAAAAAACCCTTGCCTCAAGGACTTTGTCCATCACATCCATGTCCAATATCTTTGGCTTAAATCCAACCCCATTACCAGTAATATAGTGGGGACCTATTCCAAAAAAAAAAAAAAATATTTATGTAAATACATAAACAATAAAAACAAAAGGAAATTATTGATAATGAAATAAGGTGTGCTTGTAAAACTAAATACAATCACCACCACTATTATCATCATTAGAACCGTTTATCTCATTAATCTGAATATAAACTTCTGATTAGGTTTGCCGAGTAAAGATCAAATAAATTCTTATCCAAATGAAAATAATCATTGGTGGAAATTCACTAAATAAGAACATAAGAAAATCAAAGCGCAATTCAGAGTAATTAACTAAAACTACAATTTACCTGGTTTACCACCATTCAGTACATTGCTTTCTGCAGGCTCAAGTCCATAAATCTGTCATGTAATTAAATAATAGTGAATGAGAAAAGATCAGACAGATCGCAGTAGGTAGGGGTGCAACTTGGACAGGCTGGATTGAGTATGGAGTTAATTTGGGCAGGGCTTGCATTGCATTTATAGGGCTCAGGCCTAAATAGGAGCCGAATGTTTTGAAATCAGGCTCGGGTCCTGAAAACAAATTAGGATCAATCAGGCCTTTGGGCCTTTACTCAATATACAATCTTCCTCTTGCCCTTGGGGATTAGGGTTGAGTTTAGTTTGTGCTTTATATTTGAATTGAAGGTTCGGCTTTTAATCAAGTTATAATAAAGCTGAAGCATAGGGCGGACATACAGTGATAGGGCCCACAAATTTTAGTATCTTTTTCGTGATGTCACAATGACATGTCACCCAACTTGTTACAGCTTGGACCACACAAGATATAATATGGAAAGATATATTTGATACAGTGGGACCTTGGGCTTAAATCGAGCTTGGGTTTAAACTCAGGCTAACTCAGGCTTCTGGGTTTGTTCGGGCCCTTAAAATGTAAGGACTAGGACAACCTGAATTTAAACCGGGTCCTATTTTCCAGTGAAAATTTGTTCAAATTTTTGGGATGATCCAAGTAACTGCACCCTCAAATGTAGCTAAGAATATGAAGTTATTAGTTGAAATTAAAGTTCGGGTTCGAATTCTCACGAAAACAATCCATTCCATGACCTGAGATTCAGATTTCAATCGGCAACGTTGAAGTTTTGAGATTATTGGATAAATGTGAACATTTCTCTTGGAGGTAAATGCATAAATAATTATTTTTACTATCATTAAGAATAAGGAAATAGCATGAAGATAATTAAGGAATATGTATACCTTCACATTAGGGTTCTGGGATTTGAGATACCGGCCCACACCAGAGACAGTCCCTCCACTCCCTATTCCCATCACAAAGATGTCAACTTGTCCAAGCGTGTCTTTCCATATCTCAGGACCTGTGGTCTCAAAATGCATCTATATTTTGTTTTTCATAATTAGACATTAAACATAATTAGTCATTTTCATGGAAACTATTAAAATACATGAATTTAAGGGAAAGAAACTAGATCATATAAACAATTCCGCTCTCGAATAGGTACCAAGGTTTAAACGAGCTTTGATATTACCAACAGGTGGGCTCACACTTTAGCTTTTAAAAGCCTAACTGGCTACAGACAACTTCAGGTTTTTGATATTACCAATGGGCTTGGGCTCAAATGAGGAAAGCCCAATTCAAGAGGAACCTTTTGATTTTTTTTTTTTCATGGATTGTGGCATACAATTTACATGATAAAAAATGCATCATGTTAGGAATGGAAGTACCTGAGTATTGACAGGATTTTCAAATTGTTGCAACATATACGCATTTGGAGTCGATTCCAAAAGCTCGTAGGCTTTCTTCACTGTTCCTCCCATGCCTTTTGTAGGATCTGTGAGAATCAAATCAGCTCCAAAAGATCTCATTGTCACCCTTCTCTCAAGGCTGGTGTAGGAAGGCATGGTAAGTTTCAGCTTATAGCCTTTCAATGCTGCTATAAATGCTAAACTGATACCCATGTTTCCCGAAGTCGGCTCAATCAGGACGGTCTAAAAACACATACACACACAAAAGAAAAATGAAACCATTGGAGAAAATACAAATAAATAAATGGCGCTTAACAGACTGTACAGTGAGTTTTGGTATGAAAATAGATAATTTAGTGAATAAGTCTGGGCTAGATGGAAAAATAGTTAACAATGATGATGTTGTAGCATAATGAATTCTTTATGGGCCATTGTTTAGAAGTATGGGTTGGATTATTGGCCCATCCAGTAAATGTGTTGTGCTTGCTCTGTCCTCGACCCAATTCGAATCTCATACATCCAGTTACCAGTGTGGCTTGGACTTGAAATTTTGATACATTTTAAATCCAAAATCTGATACATTGTCACTATTATGAACCAGCCTTAGGAAGCAAGAGTCTTAAATTTGATTCCTACTCCACCTCAAAGGGCCACTTCCCATAGAACTGCCTGGTGTGTGTGGATAGGGAGGCTTGTACATGCCCGATGATTAGTTGGGTGCTCTAAGAGGCTTAGACACCTTGGTCATCAAAATAGTGTGACAATTAATTGGTTCAGAGTTTCAAGTAGGAGGTTTGAACCATTTGCTCTTAACCAAATTGGACTGCAATAGCTTGAAGTTCCTGTTCAACGGGCAGACCGCAAAGTACAGCCCAGTTTTTAAAACATTGATCACAATTAATCAGTAAATGATTTTTGGTAGACTACTGTTGAGGGGAAGAACTTACTTTTCCTGGAGATATCAGTCCTTGTTTCTCTGCTGCATCTACCATGGCAAATGCTGGCCTGTGCTCAAGAAAAACAAACTTCAATGAAGAAAAGATAAGAAACTTGAGTCGGCTAAACCCGTGCCACAACCCAGACAAGCGTGGTCTGCAATCTGCACTGGGATTGTTTACATATCGGCTGGTCTAAGGATTATTTTAAACCCAACAGTGAAAACTGTCCATGTGTGGGGCTTATCATTAACATATCTTTATGCCAAATGATCAAGTAATTTTCAAGGCCTCAGCCCAACATATTTAACAGAAGTGAATCTAATATACTACAGCAATGGTCTAGTATTGGGCCAATTTTAAGCCCAATTTTCTCTGTATAATAGAAAAGACAGGGCCTATCTGTATACCTTCACTTACAGTTGAATTGTGAAGAGAAACCCTCAAAACATCTTTTCTCATGTAGTGCTGCCTAGCCGTTTGTACCTTAGTGTGGTCAGGATAAAAAAAATATTTTTATTTTAAAAAATTGTCCTGACCACATAAACCCATTCAGATCGGGGAAACAAATATTAGCCGATATGTATCGTATATTGACCGATATCGGTGTTTTTTTTTAAATGCATTTTTATTTTTATTTTTTTCATTTTTTAAAATCAAAAATTTTAAAAAAAAAATGGAGAAAGAAATTTCACAGTCAATGCTGAATATCGGCTGATACTGAATATAAACTTCTTATTCAGATAATAAGAGGAGAGAATTAGTAAATTATTTGAAAAAATTATATAAATAGTGAAAATTACTAAATTAAAAAAAAATTGCAAAGTAATTGAATTTAATCGGACTTTGACTCTAGACTTTGATAAAGATAATCACACTAAAACTTTTTTTAAGTAAAGCCCACCGTAGACACCCCTCCTAAAAAGGTGTCGTGCTGGCAAGAGCCAGTGAGAAGCATTCAAGAACAAATGTATTGCGCCTCGGACTTGAATCAGAATCTGATTGCACCATCCACATTATTACTGTAACTAATAAAGATAATAAATAATAGTAGTAGTCATTGTCACGTCGTCACTATCATAGTATTATTATACCATTACAGATCACAAACTGTGGATTCTGGTATATGGACTTCACCAAATCGGAATTCGGATATAAATAAACAGAATATAACAGTTGCATATAACTTATTAAATATATTGTTCTCTATGACCTATCACCTCTTAAATAAATATTTTATAAAAATAAATAAGGATAAAATTTGAGTTAAGTTTTAACCTGACTCATATAATCCAATCTAAGAAATAAGTAAATTGGGTTATGTATTTTTAAATTTAAAATTGAATTGAATTGAAAAAAAAATTCACATTTGAATCACGTTGAAATAAAAAATTTAACATCAATTCAACTCAAATTGATCCAATCCAATTTAAGTTTTAAGAAATATAAAAAATATGTTGATTTTTTTCTTAAAATTTAAATTAAAAATAAGTTAGATTGTTAGATCAATACTTCAAGTTGAGTCGAATTTAACAATTCAGACCACCAGCTCATGTCGACTGCAATGGCGTGGCGTGGCGTAGTTATCGGATTGAAAGTTTCATTTTTCAAAGTCGGATGATCGGCTAATGGCGTGGTGAATTTTTTTGCTAAATTAGGTGTTGACAATATTTTGGAAGGCATTTTCTTTATTTAATTTTTTTGTTATCTTTTTGCTCTTTTCTTGTTTATTTCCTTTTCTTTCTTGGTCTAATGCTTTTAAACCTCTTGCTTGTTTTCTCTCTTTTTAATCATTTCTCTTTTAATGAAATTTTATTATTACCGTTCCAAAAAAAAAACTCATGTCGACTGCAATAACTTTTAATTTAAATTAAGTTAAATTTATTCCAACTCATTCTAAATTCAGCCCTAAATATAAATAAAAAAAAATTGTACCTGTCCTTGATACTTGCGCAGGGTTGCATGTATTCAAGTTTGGCAGCTACGTAGCCTCCACACCCTTCAGTCACTTTATTGAGATAAACAAGTGGGGTATTCCCAATGACCTGAATTTTATTTTTTTATTTCAAAAGAAAAAGAAAGTTTGCCTCATGAGTATAAATAAATAGACAGAAATATTAATTAATTTTTCAATATATTAGTGTAAAAGTTCCATCTTACTAAAAATATATTAGTATATAAAATATAATACAAATACTGAACAAACTGAAATATTTGCCCGATATACTGTAAATAGAGGCCGCTGATGCCTGCCAGTTTTTTTTTAGCCTGTTGAAATTTTAATGTTAACATTCATTCACATCAGCTATTGAGTAGCTCAGATTTTTCAAATGTGGCATGAGTTAACTCAATATTTTAACAGTATTACACACAAAAGCAAGTGAGTGAACTAAATAGTTAATTATATGAAGAGTTAGATTTTTGTTTTTATTAATGATAAATATATGTTGATGAAATGACCATCTATGAATGATTCGGATTATAGATTTAAATTTTAAAATTTGGGTTCAATTCAAAATTTAATTTGAAAAAACTCACTAAAACTAGTTGATTCTCATAAATAGTCTATTTCATTTTAAAACTAAGTGATAATGAATCATAAGTCAAAACTCATTGTAAAGAAGGGATGTTAGCTGCTGTGTTTGTCAGCTGGGCCTAACCATGGTGTCCTTGAATCATCAACAACAGTCAAAAATCGAAAAAAAAAAAAACAAAAACAAATCAACATCAATAACAAGGGCAATCAATTGTGGGCTACTCAACCTTCCTTCATATTTTTTGGATTATTAAACTCTCCATAAATATTTTGGATAATTAGATGGTAATGCCAATTTGACTTGATAGGTTCAACCCCTAATCATGGCAATGTGATGGTTTTGCTCAAATTCTTCTAAGTTATTATTTGGGTATAGGTACCAAACAACATCAAATTGATGTTTCACTTTGACATATTCAGTCCATATGCCCTTTTTATTCAACCATTCAATACCAGATCAATAAAAATGTAATTTGAGTGGTCGGATCAAATTGTTCTAAGTTATTATTTATGTTTCTATCATCAGCTACTTGTCACATCAAGTTGATCTAACTTCTTTTATACATCCAATCTACACAATACCCTCTTTCTTAAACTATTAAAAGTCTGAACGCATACGTAAGAGCGGTGAGATTAGCCCCACAACATGGGTGGGTTGCAACAAGCGACAATGATGTGGTCCAAAAGTCTGAATAAGACTTGACAACTCTTTAATTGTTCGATATTTTGCTAAAAAAATGGCTAGGAATTCATATTAGAAAATGAAAGTCGTTATTTTATCTTAAAAGGTCATTTTTCATAGAATTACTAGAGATATGAGAGTTCTAATTTTGATTTTCACTTCATTTCAAACGGTTACTCTCTATAAAGTTAGAACAAGTGGACTTAGATTACTTCTTCCAACCAAAGTGTTGAAATAAAATTCACATTTTCTTTTATTTATATGTAAATAATAACATGGTTTGAAATGATGGGCTTGAACATGCAGAAAACAATTCATGGATTGGAAGGTCAAAGATAGTCTTTTCTCTTTAGATTTTTATTATTTAACTTCATTTTCAAGTTAATCTAATTTAATCTAAATTTGATATAATCTAATCCAAAGGGATATACCAATGAATGTCGAGAATAAACTTCTAAGCAGACAAAATTCAAATGGAGAGATCAGAATGTCTGAATTGGTGTATAAAAATGCCACAAAAAAGTGGAAGAAGCCAAAAGGGAAATAGAACCTTCTCCTTGAATTGAAGGTAAGAAGGTGAAACAGAGGAAAGAAATTTCTCGGAAATGTTCCCACAAAAGAAAGTATCAAGATCTCCACATGAACAGGCTCCTTTCTTGACAACAAATTTCTTATAATTCTTATAATTTCTTAACTAGAACAAAAATTCTTATAATTGGGTTTTTTTAGAAAGGCCATTTGTTAGAATAAAAAAAAAACACGATTTTTTAAGCAAAAAAATGACTGCCCAAAGATTCCATCCTTCAATAGTAGATGCCAAAAGAAACAAGAGTCTGGAAAAGTATAGATAAACGAAGTAATCACAGTAACCAAAACTTCCACATGAACAAGATCCTTGCGAACAGAATTTCCAATTTAATCCTCAAAAGTTAACAGAGCTGGACCAGAAATTTTGGAATAATTTGATAATGGGAAACCCATATGATAAAATGACATACAGTATAAAACAAAACAAAAAATTAATGAAAACTTTCTAAATACGGAAAAAGGAAAGAAAGCCAATTCCTACAAGAAAAATCTCTACTAGAATAGTCATAATGCAGTTCTCAAAAGGAACAAAAGTCTATCCAGAAAAATGGAAGTAATTACTGAGAAACAGGCCAAAATTTCCATGGCAACAAGGAGATAATCATCTAAAGTAACGGAAGTGGAAACGATGAAAATTGAGATCTGTTTAGAAACTCATTTTCCATATAAGTCGCAAAAGAACTAAACAACTTTGTTTTTCCTGGAAAACTGCTAAAAACCAGAGAGAGAGACAGAGAGACCTCAGTTACAATCATCTTAAAAAAAATAGGCCAAACTTTCCACAAGAACAATTCCCTTCCTTGCTAATTTATATTTGAATATAGTCATTAAAAGTAAGAGGACTGTAGATGTTGAAAATTGAGATCTGTTTTAGAAAACCCATTTGCCAAAAACTTGCAGAAGAACCTAAAAAACCAAAGTTTCTACTGAAGAAAAACTGCTCAAATCCACCCATCCACCCAAAAAAGTAAAAAAAGAAAAAAGAAAAAAAAAGAAACTCAAGTACAATATAAATAGAAAGACAGAGTAAGTGGAGTTAATCACAGAGAACTTGCCTGAGTGACATCCTTCTTCACATTGATTCCTGAGAGATTTTGATGAAAGAGATGAGGTTCTATATTGGGTTGAGTAGTAAAAGTGGATTTCTGAAGAAGGCTGGTGTAGGCTTTTCCTCCTCTCTTGCCCAAGCTCAGCAGTCTCGCCATTTCCCACACCCCTTTTTTTTCTTGTTTTTTTCCTACTATGATCTTGAATTCAGTTGGTGTGGTGAGAGAGAGATGAGGCCCTATTTATAGGAGTTTTCAGAGCCGTCCCGCATCATCATCTTCTTGGCCCCACTCTGAGTCATGGCTAAGGTACACTGAATCAGGGAGATTGTCATCTATATAATTTTGAATCTCACTTAGTTAGGACATCTTATTTGATAATTTCATTTTATTCTTCAATTTAAATCTAAAAAATAATTTATTTTTGATCAAATTTAAAATATCAAAATTATATTATTAAAACAATTAATTAGTATTAAAATTTTACACACTTCAATTTATTTAATTTTGTATGTCAATAACTTCCTCAATCGTAAAATAGCCAAGATCCATTAAAAACTTCATTAAAAAGTTTTAAAGTTACTTCTGGAACCCGACCTTTAAGGCCCTTAAGCCACTTGTGAGTAAAGCTAAGGGGAAGAATGAATGTAAAATTGAGAGACCTTTTTAGCCGCCTGGAGATTCCAATTTTGCCACATCCATTTGGATTTTTTGGCTTTTAGACAACAAGAAGAGTCACCCAACCAAGCTCTAAAAGAGCACCAACAATTCTCCACACAGACTCAAGGACAATAATAGAGCTTACAAAGGGCCTGGTTCGGCTACTTTCCTAATTTCATTGGGTGTATATAGATACGGAAGCTTCTATAAATTTAGAGAATTAATTTTGTATTTTAAAATGTTTAAAATTAATCAAGTACTCTACAAATCTTAGAACTAATTGAGTGTTCTAAAAGATCTTGAACACCTCCATCATAAAAAAAATGATCCAACATACAAAAGCAAAAATATTGATGTGTTGTATATTTAATGAAAAAATTGGGTTATGATGGAGAAGTTTATAAAATAGTTTTGTGAAAAATAGTTTTTTAATTTTTTTTTTTTTTAAACTGGTTGTAGTTGTTAGATATTGAATTAAGTTCACCACTATGTAAATGAGTCAAATAACCAAAGGAGTTGGAGTGATGGTAAACCCGCCTCACTAAGAAGAAGTAGGAGTTTAGAGTTCGATTTCCACTTTACTCAAAAAGTCTCCATAGCTTTATAAAATTAATTTTATTTAGGCGCCATATATAGACACCCGGAAAAACTGAGTCTAGACACTCGATTTTAAAAAAATCAGGTGAAATTACCATTTTGCCCCTCCGTGTATATTCATTCGAACGAGTTGTCAGTTTATTCAAATGAGTGAACTTATATATATTCATTCGTTCGAATAATCACTTAGGATCATTCGAACGAATGTACCTTCTTATTCACTTCCTCAAGCTTGTCCTCTTCAGACTTGGCTCATGTTTGGCTGCATCTCCATATTCCTCAAGTTTATCCTCTTCAGACTTGGCCCATATTTTGGCTGCATCTCTATATTCCTCAAGTTTGTCATCTTCAGACTTGACGCATGTTTTGGTTACATCCCCATATTCAACTGCTTTGCTTTGAGATCTGCCAGTAAATATGGCACTGCACTTCTTTCCTTTTTCAAGACAGAATCCGAAATAACACACCAAGAATTAAGGGTGCAAATATCGGCCTTTTTTTAAAAAAAAAAAGAGGAGAGAGAATAATATTGGCCGATAAGGATATATATTTTTAAAAAAAAAAGAGGAGAGAGAATAATATCAGCAGATACTGAATTTTGCACCCTGCCAAGAACCTATACTGTAAGAGTTGCCAAAATTACTTTGAGAAATTACTGACTGATACTTTGTATTTCCAAAACTAGTTCTCCATTGTGTGTCTTGTGCATCACATTTACTCCAGCATTCTTTGATATTTACTATGTTCCATTGTGTGTCTTGTGCATCACATTTACTCCAGCATTCTTTGACATTTACTATGTTCCATTATGTGTCTTATGCACCACATTTACTCTAGCATTTTTTGACATTTAGCATGTCACATTGTTTACTCATCAAAGGATATACTATTTTTAGGGTATATCCAAACTAATCATTCGTCCGAACGAACTGAAATTGCATTGTTATGTTTGTTCGGATGAGTATATTCGTTCAAACGAACAAAAATTATACTGACAGTTCATTCGGACGAGTATATTTATCTGAACGAACTGAAAATGAACTGACAGTTCGTTCGGATGATAGAACAAAGAGGCGTAGAATAGTAATTTCACCTGATTTTTTGAAATTGGGTGTGTAGAGGCAGAAAAATCGGATGCCTATATGGGGCTCCTTTTATTTAATGGATATTTATGTATAAATGTAAAACTTATGTAACATTTGAATTTTATTTTTATAGAAAAACATAGAAAAAATTCACATGTTAGGTCCAAAGAAGCGCAGGCCCGTCCAAGCCCTCCTATACATTTGGGCTAAAAGTCTGGCTCGAATGCCACAAATACAATTTGGGTTGGACTCGAGTTTGAATAATTGAAGTTAATTCCGGCTCGAGCCTTCAAATTGTAATTCTGGCCCAGGTTCAAGTGGGCCTGAAAACGGACCTATCCTACAAGAGTTGCAGCCCTAAGAAAAAAGTCTCGTATTTTCATCGTCTGGTTCCCCTCTCGAGATTCGCTCAAATCAATTCCCGTACAAAAAACTGCAAAAAGTGGCACTCCTGGTCATAACTGGATTCTTTTACTCTGCAGATCTGCATTTCTTTCCCAGATTCCTCCTCTCCGGCGACCGACGCAATCAGCTCCGACTTCTTCATCCTTCACAGGTATCTCTTGAATTTTAAAAAATTTCAAATAGATAATGAAAATGCATCACCTGACCATAGTCTTCTTCATTGAATAATTTCTCTATTTAGATTATTAATTTAGTATGTACGTCAGATAGCCGATCGTCTAATTTGCTAAATTTAATTTTAAATGTCAATTTTAAATTTAATAGCACAAATAACTTTATAATTATTACGATGATCTATTCAGTCTCCACGTTTTCTGGTATTCATCGTCTCGGTGGACCGAACGGTAGCTCATTTCTTCAGTATCCCTCTTATAGAGGGAAAAAACACGAAAGGATGAAAGATAAAGTTGGGGGAAGAAGAAATAGTATTACAGAAAAGAGAAGGGTAGGGAGGGATAGGAACACCGGTGGAATTTCCAGTGATATACTTCCCGGATTATGAAAAAATAAAGAATTTGCTGAAAGAAGAGATTTGAGCTGCAAAAAAAAAAAAGTGGAAATGGAGACGTTGCAGCAGTGGCTACAGGCACTGATAGATTGTGCAATGGAAAGCTGGACCTATGCCATCTTCTGGCGGTCATCCGTGGACGTCGCAGGTTCCAGCCTCCTAGTCTGGGGCGACGGTTACTTCAAGGGTGACAAGAAGCTCCAGCGCCGCCACATGGCTGTTGCCTCCGCCGCTGGCCGGGAGCACAGGAAGCATATAAGACAGGAGCTCAACCCTCTCATCTCCAGCACATCGGCCGATCAGGAGTGCAGGAAGCGTATACTTCGGAAGCTCAACTTCCTTGTCTCTGGCGCATCCACTTCCAACATAGATGTGGACGACATTGTCACTGACAGCGAGTGGTTCTTCATAGTCTCCATGTCCCAACAATTCGCCATGGACAGATTTGCCACTGGTCTTCCTGGCCAATCCTTCTTCTCTGCTTCTCCTCTCTGGGTGACGGGTGCCGACCAGCTTGCTGCTGCCTCCTGTAAGCGGGCAAGGCAGGCGCAGGTGTTTGGGTTCCAGACAATGATCTGCATCCCCTTCGGCAATGGTGTCGTTGAGGTGGGCTCCACCAACCTCATCACAAAAAACCCTGAACTTAAGAAGTCCCAGGTACTCTTGAATTTTGATGCTGGCAGGTCAACCGACCAGGCCAAAAAGGACCCATCGTCAGCTCTCTCGATCAGGGAGCACTATAGTGATTTGCAACAAAGAAAAAGGGTGGTGGTGAGAAAGAAAATTAAGGAAGAAAGGAAGGTGGAGGAACTTCCATCAACTACTGCAGTAACTGGATTCCAAACAAAAGAGGTAGGGGTGGAAATTGAGAAAGAGGAGGAAAAGAAAAAGTTGGAGGAGAAATTTCCACCAACTTCTGGAATTGAACAAAGGGAAAAGTTGGATGAATTTCCACCAATTACTGGATTTGAAGGAATAAAGAAGTTGGAGGAGAAAATTCAAGGATTGGAAGAAGGAAAAAAGTTGAAGGAAAGTACAAATCAAGAGGCTACGACAAGCCATGAAGATGAAGATAAAGCTTCCACCACGCAACTAGAAATCTTCCCACAAGAAAGGAAAGATGGCATTCTCCTTCTAACATACAATACAAACCAAGACGATACCCAAATCATGATTTCCAACTTTGAGAAATCAATTGAGAATGATGTCCGAGAGAGGATGGAGAAAACCTTGAGAGAAGAGAGCCTTGTTACCATCCCCAAAATCCCTTCAGGAATTCGTCAAGGCATGAATGACTACTATGAGCCACGGATCATCTCAATTGGTCCATACCATAAGGGTAAACCAGAGCTCCAATACATGGAAAAGCGTAAATGGCTCTATCTCGATGCATTACATTCACGAAACAAGAACCGTAGCTTGAAGGAATATGTTGACATAATAGTGGAATTTGAGGACAGAGTAAGAAACTGTTATCAAAGAAACGATGAGCTCGAGAGCGAGGACTTTGTGAAAATGATGTTGGTAGATGGTTGTTTCATTGTGGAGTATCTCATGCAACTTGTTGGTGACAATCTTACACACGTTTAAACTGCATGAAATGGTTTGGATGCAGTCTGTGGTGCACAATGACATGTTCTTGTTGGAAAATCAACTCCCTTTTGATCTTCTTCTTCGTATATTCGACTTTGCCACTGAAAATCAGTACCCAATTTCCTTCGTCAATCTTGCCCACAAATTCTTCCAACGGGTTTCTCCTACAGAGGTTACAGAAGCCCCCCCTTTGATTTCTACTTCACAAGTCCACCATTTACTCCATTTATACCACATTTCTCTGTTTCCTACTCCCACTGATGTCAATGATGGTAATCCTCCAGCCAATCTTCTTGCAAGAGTGAAGTCCAAGTGCATACACCTAATTTCATGCCAGCCTTCAACTTTGGAAGAGAATCCATCTCTAGCCCATGCTGCCTTTGATGTAAAGGCACTTGAAGCAGGACCATTTTTAATGAAGATGATCCCTAGTGCAAAGGCACTTGAAGAGGCAGGAATAAAGTTTAAAAAGAAGGATAGAGGCAGCATATTGGATGCCAAGTTCTGTAAGGGGGTTTTGGAAATTCCACCTTTGCTTGTAGATGCTTTCACCATGTCTCGATTTCGAAACCTCATTGCACTCGAGAAACTCTTCCCATCAGTTTTCAAGGAGCCTTATTTCACTGCATATTTACAATTCTTAGACTACATGGTGAACACATCTAAGGACATAGAATTGCTCCAGAAATCAGGGATTATTACACATGCATTGGGCAGTGATGATGAAGTTGCGCGCCTCTTCAATGGGCTAAGCAGTGGGACGTTCGATTATCAACCTTACTACCTAAAGAAACTGTATGAGGAGATAGATACATATTGCAAGGCCAAGAGACATATTTGGCGGGCAATCTTGTTGCGTGACTACTTCAGCAATCCATGGGCTGCTTTCTCTGTTGTGGCTGCAGTCATCCTTCTGATTTTCGCATTTCTCCAAGCCTTCTTTTCCATGTATGCCTATTTCAGGCCACCATCTGGTTCTTCTTAGTTCTTGCCAATGCATTCTTTTGCCATGTCTATGTTGATGAAATGGAGAGACTCTCTTTGTATCATATTAGTGATCTAATGTCAATTGTTAATGTTGTGATTTGTAATTGCATAAGCCTCTATTTCTCTGTTTTTCAACCGATATGTTAACGTCAGTAAGGAGAAAGCAGATTTAAAAGGAATAAACTTAAGCACATCTCCACATGCCTTCTTTGCTGTAACATTGTGTATCTGAAGTTTTAAACAAAGAGGTCCCCAGGCCCATCTTCACTTACACTGAAACAGTAGTCACCTAAACCTCTTTACCATGGTATTTATTACATTAGACTCTGAAAAAAAAAAAAACTAGCCACTCTCTCTCTCTCTCTCTCTCTCTCCAAATCTCAAACTTGGGCTTGGGTTCAAGTGGACTATATATAAGGACGAGTCAGGCTTAAGCTGAGGCTACATAACTTTGTTTTCATTGATCACCCTCAAATTAGCAGTGCAATCACCCCCTGAATCTGTCTAAACAACCTCTAAAATCAGCAGATACTCATTCCAATCAACACAAGAAAAGTGTGCTAAAATCCAATGAGCCAGAAACAAGATTTCGGTTTTAGTAAGCAGGGCTTGAGCCAAAAGCCTAGGTTGCAATCGGACTCAGAAAGGTGGGCTTGGCGGCCCTAGTTGATTTGGTGCAGCTAGTGCCATGTTTAGATTTTGTTTTCTAGATTTTTGTTTTTTGGGTACGTCAAATGATATAAGCTTTGTAGGATCTTTTTAAATACCAAAATTTATACTTAAAACCAATATTTCTATACTAATGATAATATGAAAAAGGTCATGAACGTGGATGGTTTCATGGTCTCATATTTAATTGATGATGAATGTTGGTCTCTAAGAAGATTTTGTCTTTCATTTGATGTAGCTACTAATCTCGAACAATTCCGTCTCATATGCTTTTGAGATTTTTTCAAACTCTAGGAACCCGTCCAGAGCTGGGGTAAAAAAAAAAATCAGTTTGTTGATATGGGTGGCCGTTGCACTCGAATCAGTAAACCGATGTGTATCGGTTGCAACATGCCGATACGCATCCGTTCAAATCCCGACCTCAATGTACTCATGCATTGTGGCCGATATGTATCGGCCTCGATTTTCGTAAGCATAATCTGCTTGAGTTGCAAGCTTAGTTGTGATCCTCATTCTCATTGATTTTCGTAAGCACAATCTGCCTGAGTTGTAAACTTAGCTGTGATCCTCATTCCCATTATCATAATTATGTTTAGTCCTCGCTCAAGCACTTAAACATGACATTCTCAGGCCTCACTTTTAAATTATATAATATATTGAACTTGGATGGAGCAAAAACTTATGACATGATAAGATGGCATGAAATAGGCACAACACAACCACAATAGGAGCCCAAAGTTTTAATCATTGATATAACTAGAACTTAATTCAACAATAAATTTATTTTGAAATAATTTTAATTTAAATATAATTCAATTTATAAAATAATAATAAATATAAGAGAGAAAAAGTGTCAATATAGACTTGTAAAAAAATTAGTCTTCAAAGTCACAACCAACTTGTTCCTAATAGATAGTTTCTTTAGAAAGAGAACCACACTCTTCATAGCAAACTGTAAAATTAGCACACCATTTGATTTTAATGAAAACTTTAATATTTTTAACCTTGTGACTTAGATTAAATTAATAATATATCAATTTTAAAAAATAATTTTATCAAAATAAATTAGAGATTGTTAATATTATGATATAAAAAGTATATTTAAAATTTTATATCATTTCATTTAAATAAATAAAGTTTCATTTTAATTCTTTATTTTATATTGTTTAAATTTGATTATTATACTAAATTCTTTTAAAGTAAGGTTAGAGCACATGTCTAAATCCCGGCCGATACATCTCGTAGTGGCCGAGATTTGGAAAAAAAAAAAGAGAGAAATAAATATTGCCCGATATCGATTGAGATATCGGGCGATATTCGTGGGCCCAAAAACTCGTCTGAGACGCCGATATCTCAGGTCCACTGTTTTTTTTACCCTTGAGTTAGATAATACCATATTATCAAATAATTTATAATTTTTTTTGGATAATATAAGTATCTTCACTCTATATGGGAGGTGAGATTAATCCCAAGAATACTTGAAATCACTCACAAACCTCATATATCAAGTAAACTCAGAAAGAGTCAAAGTCAAAAACCTTTAATTTAATTCTAAATATTTAGACTAATTGAACCACCATATTATTAAATACTTTATAATTTAAATAAAGTCAAACGAGCTCCTAACCACTGAGGTCAAACTCTGACGACTCCTCTTCGATGACAGTCAACGCCATTAGCAGAATTTGTAGCAATTACCATGCTTTCTGTATTTTAAGAAATAAAGATAGAAAAAGTGATTTCCATTATCGGACCATGGTGTTAATTATTAGAATATGTTAATTAAAATAATTATGATGAAATAATTTAGATTATAATAGATTTTGAAAGATATTATATATTTCTTAATTAAAAAAATATCTTTTGATATAATCTATGAATTTCAATCTTATTTAGTAGAATAATATAAAATCTATTATTATTTTATTTTTAATATGATATTAGAATAGACAGCCTCGAGGGCTTTCACCTTTTATTGAATTTTCGATATTTGACTACTAGGTAGGTAAGTCATGCATGCTATTTATTAATGAACATTCAAAACCCAGTTCGTTCTTTTTTTATTTTTCTTTTTGTTTCTGCTGCGACCAGACGGAAAAAGGTTTTATCAACTTGGACTAGGTCTGCACAGTTCATGTTTTGGGCGCCTCCTTCTCTTGAACCAGAAACAGAAGCATAGGAAAGAAGATGTATTGGGCGTCTCCTCTTTCAGCTTCCGTCTCTGATAATCATCACGATCTTCTTCAATCTTCTCCCTCCGAATGGGATTTCCAAAGATTTCTTTCCGAAGCTTCCGTCTCCGATAATCATCACGATCTTCTTCAACCTTCTTCTCCTTCTCCTGCTGCTTCTTCTTCTGTTGTACCTCTGCTTTTCTCTCAAGAGATGGTGCAGCAGAAGCTACAGGCACTGATGGAGAGTGCCAAGGAAAGCTGGATCTACGCCATC
Organism: Chimonanthus praecox; assembly: GCA_022113865.1. Taxonomy (NCBI): domain Eukaryota; kingdom Viridiplantae; phylum Streptophyta; class Magnoliopsida; order Laurales; family Calycanthaceae; genus Chimonanthus; species Chimonanthus praecox. The sequence goes on along the minus strand of CM039090.1, from coordinate 451,539 downwards.
TTTTGGCAGTCGTCCGTTGACGTGGCGGGTCCCACCCTTCTTGGCTGGGGCGACGGCTACTACAAGGGTGAGGATGACAGCCGCCGCCGCCCAAAGGCCTCCGCCGCAGAAAATGAGCACAGGAAGCGTGTACTAAAGGAGCTTAACTCACTGATTTCTGGAGCATCCGCCTCCGATGATGCCTCCGATGAAGATGTCACTGACACCGAGTGGTTCTTCCTCGTGTCGATGACCCAGAGCTTCGTCAACGGCTCTGGCCTCCCCGGCCAGTCCTTCTTCTCCACCTTCCCTATCTGGCTGTCTGGCGCGGACCAGCTCAACGCCTCTCCCTGTGATCGGGCGAGGCAGGCACAGATATTTGGGATCCAGACCATGGTCTGCATCCCCTTCGGTTATGGCGTCGTTGAGGTAGGCTCCACCAACCACATAATCAATGACTCTGACCTTCTGAACAAGGCCCGGATACTCTTCAATTTTGGTGACGGCGGATGGCCCTACCTGGCCAAAAATGACCCATTGGTGCACTGCATCGAGGAGCCCTCTTCTGCCACCAGGGTCGAGACTAAGGAGCATTTGGCATTCAGGGAAACAAAGAATTTTTTTGTAGAAGTGAAATCAACTACTGATTTGCAGCAAAGGAAAAGGGTGGTGGTAAGAAGAAAATTGAAGGAAAAAAGGAAGTTGGTGGAGGAACTTCCATCAACTGGTACAGATACTCGATTTCAGGGAAAAGAGGTAGAGGTGAAAAATGAGAAGTTGGAGGAAAGGAAAATCTTGCAAGAGGAATCTCCACCCGCTTCTGAATTGGAAGGAAGGGAAAAGTTAGATGAATTTCCACCAACTCAAGAATTTGAAAAAGGAAAGAAGATGGAGGAGGAATTTCCTCCAACTTCTGGATTTGAAGAAAGAATTATTAAGAGAATTCCAGGATTGGAAAAGGGAAAAAGGTTTGAGGAAAATAAAAAGCAAGAGCCTGATACAAGCCATGAAGATGAAGATTGTTCCATCCCACCAAAAATCTTACAGTGGGAGAAGAAAGTTGAAATTCCCTTGCTGACATACACTACAAACCAAGTTGATACTCGAATTATGATTTCTGATTTTGAGAAGTCAATTGAGAATGATGTCCAGAACAGGATGGAGAAAACCCTGCGTGAAGAGCGCCTCATAACTATCCCAAAAATCCCTGCAGGAATTCGTCAAGGCATGAATGAATACTACGAGCCACGGATTATCTCAATTGGCCCATACCATAGGGATAAACCAGAGCTACGATACATGGAAAAGCGTAAATGGCTCTATCTCGATGCATTGCTTTCACGAAACAAGAACCGTAGTTTGAAGGACTATGTTGATATCACAGTGGAATTTGAAGATAGAGTAAGAAGCTGTTATCAAAGAAATGATGAGTTTCAGAGTGAGGACTTTGTGAAAATGATGCTGGTAGATGGTTGTTTCATTGTGGAGTATCTCATGCAACTTGATAGCGACAATCTTGACCAAGTCAAGCTGTGTGAAATGGTTTGGATGCAATCTGTAGTGCACAATGACATGCTCTTGCTGGAAAATCAGCTTCCTTTTTATCTTCTTCTTTGTATATTTGAACTCACCACTGAAAATCGATATCCAATTTCTTTCATCAACCTTGCCCACAAATTCTTCCGCCGTGTGTCTCCCACAGATCTTACAGGAGTCCCCCCTCTAATTTCTCCTTCACAAGTCCACCATTTGCTCCACTTATACCACATGTCTTTGTTTCCCACACCCATTGATGTCAATGATTGTAACCCTCCAGCTAATCTTCTTGCAAGAGTCAAGTCCAGGTGCATGAACCTAATTTCATGTCGCCCTTCAACTTTGAAAGAGAATCCATCTCTAGCAGAGACTTCCCCTAATTTAAAGGCACTTGAAACAGGACCATTTTTAACAAAGATGATCCCTAGTGCAAGGGCACTCGAAGAGGCAGGAATAAAGTTCAAAAAGAAGGATGGAGGCAGCATATTGGATGCCAAGTTCCATAAGGGGGTTTTGGAAATCCCACCTTTGCTTGTTGATGCTTTTACCATGTCTCGGTTTCGAAACCTCATTGCACTTGAGAAACTCTTCCCATTGACCTTCAAGGAGCCTCTCTTCACTGCATATGTCCAATTCTTGGACTACCTCATCAACACCTATAAGGACATACAATTGCTCCAAAAGGAAGGGATTATAACACATGCATTGGGCAGTGATGAAGAAGTTGCCCGTCTCTTCAATGGGCTAACCAGTGGGACATTTGATTATCAACCCGACCACCTGAAGAAAATGTATGATGAGGTGGAAAAATATTGCAAGGCCAAGAAACATATTTGGCGGGCGATCTTGATGCGCGACTATTTCAGCAACCCATGGGCTGCTTTTTCTGTGGGGGCTGCAGTAATCCTTCTCATTTTCACCTTCCTTCAAACTTTCTTTTCCATGTATGGTTATTTCCGGCCACCTTCTGGTTCTTCCTAGTTTTTAGGAGTGGATTCTTGTACCAATGTAAGAGTTCTGCTCTAGTGTCTACTCTCTTTGTATTATTTCAAATTGAGCTTGATCCAGTGGAAGTTGTTCATGTTGTGGTTTATAATTGCATAATCCTACTCTCTTTTCAGCCAAGTTATTAAAATCAACGACGAGCAAGCAGTTTAAAATGTGTAATCCTTACTACCTAAGCACATTTGCACATGCCTTCTTCCCATTTGCTGTGGTACTTTTTTTATTGGACTGTTCTAAAAAATTCAACTTGGGATTGGACCTTGGGTGAATCCAAATCTGATTAGGAGCAGTTTACTTGTTCATCAAAATCTCTATTTTCGGTTTCTTTCTTTTGAGTAGGTGGTGATTTTGGTCCCACAAATGAATGGGTCAAAGCCTTTGATGAGGCGCTTTTTTGTTGCTTGATTTCATAGATTTAGTGGGGTGATTACCATGCCTGACCCTGGCTTTAGGCGAACTAGACCACCCCCCAGGACCCCCCCCCCCAATAGATAGGCACCAAATCGGGTTCAATTTTTAAATTCATGCACCTTAATTTATATTATAAATGTATTTTAATGTTTACTTTATTAGTATATGGATTTGTGGCGCCCGAGTTTATTTTGATTTGGGCCATTTTTTTATCATGCAGTTTTATTTTTCTTTTAAAAATTAAGAATTGGGAGGATTAATTGACTTTATTACAAGATAAAAAAATTTATATAAAAAAATCCTGTAATTTTATTTTTCTTTTAAAAATTAAGAATTGAAATGATTAATTGACTTTATTATAAGATTAAAATGATTATATAAAGGTCAGATTTTAACTAATCATTATTCTTATCATTTTTTCATAAATTTTAATAAAAGTGTAACATAAAGAAGTCTCCAAATTAGGAAACTTAGTGTTCATTGTAATATAGATGATTTAATGGAAAGAAAATGAGTTTACATTTGAATGATTATTTTATGTTTTATAGTTTATAATTGAGTGATAATTTTTTAATATAATTTTATTTTATAAGTTGTTCTAAACAGGGGTTCAAAAATCGGCTCGGCCGATATGCGATACAGACGATATTTCGGCCGATAATTTATCTCTCATACCGATATCGGCATTTTCTCTCTCCTCCGATATCGGAACCGTGAAAAAACCGCAAAAAACCGTGATGAACAGTGATGAACCGTGACAAAACCGCAAAAAACCGTGAACACCCTTGAGAACCGTAAACCTTGAACCGCGGAAAACCGTGGAAAACCGCGAAAAACCGCGAAAACCGCAAAAAATCGTGAACACCCCTGAGAACCGTAAACTCTGGAAAACCGCGAAAAACCGCGTATCGGTGTTTAAAAAAAAAAAAATTAAATACCGATATTTATGAATATCGGCCGATATTGTGACCGATATTTCGGACCGAATATAGGCCATATCGGCCGATATTTGGACCTTTGGTTCTAAATGTACAATAATAAAATAGTAAAAAAATAAAAAATCAATATAAATGACACAAGTGGACATTAAATTTGTCACGAGAAAGATTGAATGCATTAGCTATTTTATCTATTGAAAAAGATATATTAAAAAAAATTGAATATAGTAATTTCATTAGTAATTTTACATCTCAAAATCCTAGAGAATAATAAATTTTAAATAATACTTTGTTATAAATTTGATTATGATATTTTATTTTGATGTTTCATACTTTGTAAAAAAAATATATATGATTTTATTTTTTGTAAGTGTATAAAAGACTTATCTTAAGAGTTTGCCTAGGGCCCTGAAATCTCATGGTCAGTCCTGGTGATTACACTACTGATTTGTGGGGTGATTGATTTGCTGATTTAGTGTTGTTGACCATATGTGGGAATCAAAGCCGGACCCAGTCCCAAAATGTAATTTGGGCTTGAGACCAACTGGCACTGGCTAAGTATACATCGGGCTTAATCTCAGGATATTAATTACTTATTATAGATTACTAGTCTCTCCTGGACTGTCTTGGTGCAGCCGAAGTTTGTTTGTTTTTGTCTTTTCTCAAGTAGATCATTAGTCACTAGCATTTAATAGAATTTTGCAGAACTTTTGTTTGCATGGTCTGCTGTAATATTTGGCCCAAAACCAAGCCCAAGCTTGAACCAAGCTTTTTTGAGTTATATTGGAAATATCGTCTTTTGACATATTGTGAATTTTTTAGACTGTACAATGTCCAAACATAATTTGTGCTAACTGGGACATAGCATATCACAATATACTATGGTATTGATGTACTCTACCTCATTTCCAAGCCTGAATTACAATGTTCTTGTTTGCCACCATCATTCATAGTAGGAAGCAGTGAAAAGTTATATAAATGGAGCAAATAATGGACCAACAAATGGGAAACCAAAGAGGGAGCTATCGTTACCTTTGTGGGAGAGATGGGAAATTTTTTAGTTGCTGAAACATGCTGGCAATCTTATTTCATCCTTCCAAACCGAAGATAAAAGAAGCTTTCAACTGAATTTTATTTTCAGTGTTGTCTACTTCCATGTTACTTTTCAGAAAAAAATAAGTGTAGGAACATTTTTTTTTTTTTTTAAAGAAACAAGTAACTATGCCCACCATTTTTCTACTTAAAGAGAGTAGTTCACATAGTTTTAATTTTCTAAAAAAAGGATGGAGCCTTTGTAACTCGAATCAACATAAATATATTAAAATACATAATACTATTTATATTGGGAAAGAAGTTTCAAATTTTCTAATATATTGGAAATATGAATATTTAAGCTAAGAAAAAAGAAAGTATATTTTGAAAGATGGCTGAAATAAGACCAAAGTAGGGATAAATAGAAGTGAAATGATGGCAAAATAGTTGAAAAGGGAATAGAATGAGAACCAAAATGTTGCAATACATTCTTTTGCACTGGAAGAGAATGTTTCGGTTGGAAAGGAACAGAGTTGACAACTATATCATATCCAGAATTATCCTTGGCCCCATTCTCGAGAGGATTTTTTCTATGACTGACGAGAGAACCTCAAGCATAGCCCTATTAAACTCCCCTTCGAGTGACGTCCCACACCCCCATAGGATAGCCACCGGGTTACGCCACGAGTACTCAAAGTCGCACCATCTCACTTCCTGAGGCAAAATGTTAGCAGCTGAGCTACCCTGTGTGGAGTATCCTCGAGAGGAACTTTTCTTTGTCAGTTTTATTCGTTTGAGCATTTTTAGAAGTTAAACAACATTTCCCACATACCTTCCCAACACCACCCACACACAGAGAGAGAGAGAGAGAGAGAGAGAGAGAGAGAGAGAGAGAAATTCCCTGTAATGACAGGCATGACATTTCTATGTTTGACAACATTCTAGAAATCAACCACTGCCAAAATCCTGATGATCACAATGCATGATCTCTGCTTTTCAGGTTCGAATTGAATGTGAACCAGATCGCAAAAAACTTGTGTCCGCTTTGCATTTGCATGTATAGGCATATACAATTGGCCAAAAAGAACAAAAATCCCAAATCTGAAATTTACAGATTGGTATTGAGTGAGCCAATAAATAAGCATTGGGCATTGGCTAGATGGATGCCCTCAAGATCTTAAGTGGCTTGATAAAGGTTGGTCTGGCATTTTGGTCGAGCTTTCAAGTTCAAGCTTTACGCCGCTTGGTTCAGTCATTGGCATAGAGCCTACTTCAGAGGCCTGACAAACAGAGGAGAGAAAATGTCACAAGGGAAAACATTTTTTCATCTATGTACTAGGACAGATATGAAGATTAAGAAACCCCATGTGTCAATACCATCATTCACGATACATTTTAATAGTTAAACTATTGTATCTTAACATTTCAACTAAACTATACTATGATTAGATTAAACTGTAACAAATAATGAGGAGCGTGGCGAGTCTCAGATAAGCATGCAAGTGGTATATATGAAGGCACTCGTTTGAGCTGACCTTTGAGCATGATAAATCCTCAGTTGCCATATCCATGTTTTGGACATGCTCTACAACACCCTTTTGATCTTCCTGAAGGAAATACCAAAATCAAATTCACCACAGATGGATAAAGAACCATCTATGAGGAACAATTAAACATAGACGACAGAGATTTAATTTTCCATACATGCAAGCATAATCTTCGGTCGTCACTATGGTCTCCTCCTGTAAATGATGATCAGATCAAAACACCCCAATAGAGTAACATTCTCATCTGAGAACGCCATAACTGAAAGGGAATCATTTTGATCCAATGGCATGCCTACAAGCACTCTCCTCAATGCATATTGTAACGCCTGCATCACAACTTAAGTGTTCTCTGCAAATAATCATTCTGTAACTACTTTACCATTTTCTTACATGCCAACATTTTATATTCCACAGTTGATGTGTGCATTACTTGTGGTGGATAATTGGATTTTTTGAGCACTCATCAGTGTTTGGATGATCCTTTATTTGTTGTTCACACATGAGCAGAACTCTCAAGTTCAAGCAATGATGATCCAAATAGTCACTCAAACATCCAATGAAATCATTCTCACCATGTAGGACAATGTAATGATAATAGTAGAAGGGAAGCGATTGGGATACCAGTGTTTTTTATAACACATTAGGCTTGTCCTTTTGTCCACTTGTCATCATTTAAATAGTGGAAATGTACACCAATATCTCTTATTATAAAAAATACTGGTGTCCCTATCATTTCCACAGTAGAATAGTCCATGAAGAATCTGACACATACTAGAACAATCCATGAAGCATACGACAGAGAAACATGTTCGGCTTGGGTACATTGCTCATTTTAAAGAATCCATATAACATAGCATGACACTAGGTTCAGTATCTGGTATACATGTCCTTCACAGTTTTTATTTAGGCTAGCCCTCCTATAATGTTTTGGGGTTGAGGACCCCAGAGAGAGAGAGAGAGAGAGAGAGAGAGGATGTGAAGATGGGGATTGGGGTGTGCAGGGTTGTATCAGACAAGGGAGTATGCTACCATTGAGGGAGATGAGGGCAACAAAAAATGCCGTTTATCCAAAGCACGCAAGGCAGGAATCTCCATCTCCATGAATGGGCATTTCTTAGAATATAAATTGTTCGTATGATTGAAACGTGACCCAAATATTCGTGGAAGTAGTTTTTATTACAATAAAAATAAGCAATCATGCAGAAAGTAGGACACAATGTCTTAAGTCAGTATAAGACCAATATACCCTTAAAAAAGATCTAAATATCTATAAAATACAAAGTTTATGGATTTCTAATATTTCAGATTTTGTTGACAAAACAAAGACATACTTTCTTGATTTCAGCTACCCAAAGTGGGGTCTGATACCAATATATTCATTGGTGATATTAATGAACATAGGAAGGGAATAAAGTGATGTCACAAATTTTACTTTATGGACTGATATAAGGTGCACAAAACAAGAGAGGAAGAAATTGGAAACAACATGGTTGTGGGGGTTGAATCATATAAAGGAAGCATTATGGATAAAGCTAATAACGTGTACATATAAGGGTTGCTCATCCCATCTTTTGGATTAATTTCATGAATGTTCCTAAGTCAGAATTTTTACAAAGATGTTTCCTGGTAGAAGTTTGCACCATATGCTTTACTTGGTATGCTCACGAGAGAGAAAAAAATGTATTGGTGAAGAAGCATGTTACTTGGGAAATCATTTTTAGGAAATCACCTGGGATTAACATTTACTAAGGCTTAATTGGGATGTGCATGAGGCTATTGAACTTAATCGGTTCTATAGAGAATATGAAAACGAAACTGCTTTTTCAGGTTTTATAACTTTCTCAAGTCAAATGAATAGGTTAACTTTCTACAAGAAATTGAGCCATCAAATGATGACGATTTCTATCTAAGAAAAATGACAGTGCACTTCTTTGAAGCTGTCACTGGCTCTTCAGAAAGGTAATATGCAGCCATGTTGTTCTTTTTGAAATGGAATATGAAGTCATTTTGTTGACACATCCTCACTCTACATCAATTTCTCCTCGTTGCTCAATAACAATATTAGCTTTTGGAGAACCTTGAGTCATCTCCCACTTTGGTAGTGTAATGATGATAAAAGGAAGTCCATAGAAAGACTTTCAGGATGCTTAGTTACAAATTTAAAAGTTTGACAAAGTTTCAAAAAAGCAACTCATCCCAAGATCTGCTATAAAATGGTTAAAACTGTTTGTACAGTCAAGTATTTTGTAGAAGGCCCATCCCATGGTTGAGACTGGTGTACCACAGTTTACATTTCTCCACTGTTTCGTAATTCTGTGAAACTTTGCTTAATGATTTTGTAAAAGAAGAATCCAAAAATGGTACTGGAGGCATGCTTCTAGGTACAGAAGCAAACCTTACAGATACACCAGCTTCAAGCAATTGGCTATCATGAATATGAAGCAGCTTCTGAAACTGCCAATGCTAATCCACCATCTTTGAAATAATTTCTAGATTTTCCATTATATGTTTCAGGCTTCCTCTTATTTATTTATTTGATATTCTTTTTACTGAAAAAATTGGACCTAGTTACTTACCCTGACTAAAAGAAATGTAGAGTTAGTCCAGGTAACTTACTAACTGCAACCAGAAAAAATAAAAATAATGGCAAATTACTACCAACTACATTCAAGATACACCTCCATTCCTTTTTTTCTCTATATCATTTCTTCTTGTTTTTTTAGGATAGCTTACTAATGGATTCAATTCAATGGCTATTTTAAGAATAGAAAATAAAATAAAATACCTGATCTTTGAGCTCAGAATCAATGGTTTCTCTTTTGATTCTGACATTCTGCATACTGCTAGATGCTAATTCACTGCAATCAGATAACTCACATCAGGATTATCCTGTAGATGAGCAGACAGTACACAATGAGAACAAAATGACAAGAAACTACCGTGAGGCCTCATCTGGTTTCTTAGGATTATCGATATCCATGTCAGAATCAGGATCCCATCTCTCATCTTTGTCATCATCATCTTCATCTGCCTGGACATTCAAACAATTGACCCAGCTGAGATTTTTTTGAACTAGCAAGAACTCATAGTTACTTTCTTGCTAATTCAGTGGTAGAAAACAATTTATGGATAGAGAAGACAGTAAGAGATATCCCATTGCTCACCATAAGACAACTAGAGGACCTTATTTTTATCTTATTCTATTTTATTTTTGATAAGTATAAGTGTATAACTGACAGAAGCCTTGCAAAGTAAAAGGCCAAATATTAAATAAATGTCCTAACAGATAAATTGGTCATGTAGCATGAAAAATATTTGTTGCATGCCCTATTAAGTTATTTTAGAGGAATGCTAGTATCTCTATATTTTTAGAGGAATGTTCACTATCTCTGGCTACGATTTACTCTATAATTCATTATCATCATCATGAAAGCCACCAATCCCATCTTATCTGGGGTCAACCTTTTGAGTTCTTCTCTTCCATTCTATTCTAACAAAGACCATACCCTCAATTATCCTAAATCCCTCCCATCCAAGCTTTTAGTGGCCTCCCTCTCCTGTTAGAATTGGTAACTGTTGTATTTCAGTATGCAGTGAAGCGAGTATTGTAAAAAATGACAAGCAGGAGATTCAAGGCTCATGTCTAAGAACCGATGATGATGCATGTGGTCATTTTGCACTCCCAATTAGAAGGCCTTTTCTGAGTCCTTGCTTTCATCCATGGATAAAGATCGGGCATTGTGCCCACCAGGACTGCATATAAATATGTCGAAGACTATGGTTATAAATAGGGTCTGGAGAATATTTGGGCAGAGGACCCAATTAGACAGCACTGGATAATGTCTAAGCTTATCAATGATGACTGCACAAGGAATTGAGGTGGAGAAAAAAATCTTAAAGGCTGGTATGGAGATAATTGCTTTCTTTAATCTACAAATGACAAGGACATCATAGAATGTAGGTTGACAGAGGGCTTAGTCTTTGATAGGACAAAATGAAAAGTAGTACTCAACAAGCCAACCCTAGATAGATGGGGAAAAGGCCAATGATGATGATGATAAGATGAACTCCTCTCTCCAATTTGAATGGTACAATAACTCAAACTTGCAAACACAAAACAAACGGAACACCGCAAACACCTAAAAGAAACAGAACTGGAAACTCCTTTAGCTCATAACTCCTTGAAAGATCTAGTGAAAACAATTTTTTTTTTTTTTTTTCCATTATGAAGTGATAGGCCAATTTTGTCATGAAATGCAACTGATTATATGCCATTACAAGGCTAATTGGGGGAACTTGATTGTAGAACACTATTTTAAGCTGTTTTATCTAATAGAAATCATATCTCAACATCATGTCCCACTCAATTAGCTCAATTTAATTACATGAGCCACATAAACAACTTGCAAAGCTTGATGTGGTATTTAAGTTATTATTCGTACTAAAATGTGAATGAATTATGCATAATGAAATTAGAAAAAAATAGAAGAAGAAGAAGAAGCAAATGCATTATGCATAGTGCATAACCAAAGTAAAAGACAAGGAAACCCTCCCACATATACAGCAATTCAAGGATAAATTCATTGGTTCTGTCATAAAGTCCTAGTCAAACCTAGCATGCAAAATTAACTTCTCAAAACCAAGTCCAACTTCCTAAGTTACAAGTCAAAGCAGAAAAGTTTTAGAACTATATTTATAAATGCTTTATGGTTTTTTCTCTTTAACTGGAGAAAAAACTCATTAATTGTATTGAACAAAATGTCAATTAATATATAAAGATTATAAGGATACATACACATAAAAATAAATGATGTGATGATGATGATAATGCAACAATGAGAATACTACATGAAATGCCATTACATACCTCTGGAAGTTCGGTATCAGGTGGTCTCTCCTGAAATTGGACACTGGGGGCATGCCGAAGTTTTGACAGATTATCAAGCAGCTTTTCTCTTATGCCATCCAACAACTGGCGTGAATTTTTGTTCTCCATATTACTCGGTGCAAAGTGTAGGGTATAATCCGGACCAAAATACTCATAATACTCATTTTGTGGCACCTTATCATCAACTTCTACACCAAGTGCAACTGCAGTCTGTAAAGAAAAAAAAAATGTCAGAAAATTAAGAGAGTCCTCAATTATGCAAACATATATATGTACATCGCTGCATGCATACATACATGTAAATATAAATGAGCACATATATATATATATATATATATATATATATATATATATATATATATATATAAATATAAAATATCATTTCTATTCTAAGTAACCTATTTCTAATGTTTCTATAGATAATGCCACCAAAGCATAGTGAGAGCTTTCTCTTGGGGTAGTTAGACCAGCTTAAATCAAGTCACAGTTTGATTTTGTCAATTGATTGGGTAGAAAGACTTAAACCATTTGCCACTTCCTGCCAATCACTCACAGTTCAAGCTTCTAAGTTTGACAAAACCTCCATCATTATCATTCCCATCAAAGATCATATCCTCCACCACTCTAAATTCAACCATGTCCTTCTTTACCCCCCTTAATCCAAGTCTTTAAAGGTCTACCCTTTTCTTCTAGTCCCTAACACTAGTAGTTTAAAAATTCTTAGAAGTGGATTTGTTTTTGGTCATCTATGGGCACAACCAAACCATTGTAGATGGCCTTCTCTCATCTTCTCATCTACTGAGACTACCCTTATAAGGTCCCCCTAATACAATTAATTAAAGTTCTATCCTTAAATATTATACCAATCAGCATATGCATTTCTATGACTTGTATATATCCTACTTGTCTTTTTCAAGATTGAGAAAACCTATATGAATAAACCCTATATAGTTCAATTTACTCTACCTGGTCCACAGTTCAGCCACAGCTAATGGGACTCCTATTTTCCATTTTTCATTTTTTTGAAATTTTATTATCTATTTTTTTATCAATAGCAGAAATCAAATTGGATAGATAATCAAGAAAATGTGTTTTCTGAACTAATGTTTTATTATATGATATACAACAAGCAATATTCATTTAACATAGTTTCTGTATCAGACCAGATGAGTAATGTTGCTATTCACATACTCAATAGAAAAGGAAAATACAATAGGATACTAATTCTTAAGACCAGAGAAGTGTGTTACATGTTTTTAATAACAAGAAGAAAATTTTTGCAAATTTATTAACTATACCAAAGTGAAGTAATGACCTTTCATGATGAAAGAATATCACAAGTAAACAGGGTATTTGGTTATTACAGAGGAAAAACATGATATAGAAAGATTAACAATTTTTTGACTTGTAGTACCTCATAGCACCAACAACGAGCAACATTGCGAATCGTATAACCACCACCACCAACCAGAAGCAATGGCACATTAAATGATCTCATAAATCTGACACATTCAGCATGGCCTTTGATAGAGAGGTTGAAACAACCCAACCTGTCTCCAGATAATGAGTCGGCACCACATTGGAGGACAACAGCCCCTGGCCGGAAAATTTCCATCACTTTCCCAATGATGGGTTTAAATAAATACTGGTAGCTCTCATCATCAATTCCATCATCTAGAGGGACATTAAGAGAGTAGTATTTCCCTTTTCCATATCCAGTGTCACGAATGTCACCTGTGCCAGGAAAATAATCTCCAAATTTGTGGAATGAAACAGTCATGACCCTATCAGTTGTGTAGAAGGCCTCTTCTACACCATCTCCATGGTGGATATCGATGTCCACATATAAAACGCGCTGTGAAAGGATACAAGAGAGATATTAGCAAACACTGCTAGGAAGCCAGCAAGAAATGAAAAGGAAGGTGATTGAGTATATATTATATGAAAAGTAGATAACACAATGGAGCTGCATAGTGGTGGGGTGAAATGGTAAGAAAATTTTCATTAAAAAAGAGAAGAAAATAACACTCGATGTTCCAGCATTAAACTATACAATGAAATTAAAGAAAAAAAGAAACAATGAAAGCCCATGGTGACACATCCAAAGTCATTACCAAATATCAAGGCCTGATATTCACTCATTAGCAAAGTATTCTAGCTTTCATTGGCTTATTGAAAAATGTGAGCACTTCCAAAACCTACAATTTAAGGCAAAGTTAAGGCAAAGTAATGACAAACAAACACCCACAATCACCCTAAAGCTTGAAGGTGAGATGGCTCCTATAATCCAGTGAGAAGAGCAAACATCTAAGCTTCAGTCAGAGTTAGCGTCACTAAATGGCCATGAGGAAGTCCATCCAAGAACCATCATGATCCCTAATAGAGTTAGAGATCTCTAGGTATACAACTCAGCAAACCAAATTCCACATTTCCCCAATGCATAAGAGATACTCTTGAAGTTGTTAGCGAAAAATTCAATCCCTACAAAACGATTGAACTGAAAACCAAAGTTTCTCCTCCTGCAAACACCGCAGTGCCAAACAGTAAAGTCAACTTCTCTCTATTTTCCTGTCCCACCGCTTTTTCAGTATTTCTCCACTTTGGAAGTGAATCTCCTGGTTCAATCTTTCCTCACTAAATCGTTCATTCACCAAAGGCATTGTGTACCTACACCCAACCTCCTGATAATGAAGAAGCCCAACTGGGATGTGAAAAGCCAACCAGAGGATAAGGGAAAATCCACCATTCACTACAACCAAGAAGCACTAAGATCTTAACACCTAGTATAGGAGATAATCTCAGAGACGTTGCCCAAGAATTTAATTCTTAGAAAAGATATAATTTAACACCAATCTAAGTAAGAGTTCCACTATTTTAACCTAGAACCAATCTATGAAAGACCAATTACCAAAACCTATGAAAAGCAATAAATTTCTCTCATTTGCAGACAATTGTAAATTACATGTGCAATGAGAAATTGAAATAGAAATAGAAACTAAAATTGAGACAGAGATTGAGATTGAGATCAATAGATTACGTGCCTCATGTTGCTTGAGGAGCTCGAGGATGGCAAGAACGATGTCATTGACGTAACAGAAACCAGAGGCCTCGCACTTCTTGGCATGGTGAAGACCACCAGACCAATTGATAGCGATATCACAAAGTGCGTGGTTGAGCTTAACTGCAGCACCAACTGATCCGCCAGCGTAGGTCTGGCAGAAGGAGTAGAGGCCGTCAAAGACGGGGCAATCATCACATACATTGAAGCGTTTAAGGGCACGAAGCTGGTCTTGTTGAGTATCGGGGGTGACAGAGCGGAGGAAGGCAATGTAGTCGTCAGCGTGGAAGCGGCAGAGATCGCGTTCGCGGGCGGGGAAGGGCTTGATTACCTGGATGTTTGGGTTGTGGAGGAGGCCGTAGTGAGCCAGAAGCGAGTGGGTCATTCGCATCCGGTGCGGCTTCATCGGGTGACCTTGACCGTAGTAGTAGTTGCCGACTTCTGGGTCATAGAAGTAGACCACCTTCCTCTTCTTCCCTTCTTCTCCTGATACAGAAGCCAAAGAATTTCCCCCTGTTTCCATATCTCGTCTTCTTCTTCTACTACTATTTGGGCTTGGATAAATGATTGATTCTTGAAATTGGTGATACTCAAATCGTTAATCCTAATACAAATTATGTATATTTAGTTAAGGAGACTGTAAAGCTCTGGAAACTATGGACGGAAACCAGCGACGGAGAAATTTGAAATGCAAATTGCAAAACAACGATTTCGACGTATTTTATTTTTTACTGCAGATTCAGTGGAGAGAGGGGGAGCGAATCAATCTTACCACAATCGGACCTAACGAACCTCTTCGACCCATGTTGGATTCAATTGTATTTAATGGACGGTCTAAAACCCGGTGAATTAGTATTATAATATAAATATTATATATAAAATTAAATAAGTTATCTTTTACCAATAATATTAATATAAATATTTAAAATCTGAATAATATATCAAAAATGAAATATATGGGATAAAAATGGTAATAAATATTTATATTTTAAATATATATATATATATATATATATATATATATATATATATATATATATATATATATTCTAATATTATTTTGAAAGGAAAAAAATAAAATAAAAAAATTAAAATTTGTGAGCGGTGGTCCGTGGCTCACGGTTTGTGGGTAAAAACCGTAGAAAACCACGGTTCTAACCGATTTTCTACGATTTTGACCCACAATCGGTTCTTAACCAGAATCGAATTGCGGGTTCGACCGCAGTTCAGTCCGGTTCTGATAACACTGGAGAGAATTGATTGAGATATTTATATTAAGAAACGAGATTTTTTTTCTTTTCAGGGAAGAATTTCAGGTAAGAGATTTATTTCTTTTTATTTTTATTAGACTTAAAATTATAAATTATTTTATCAATAAATATTATGAAATATAATAAATAATTTAAAATTAGAAAAATTCTTAACCTATTGGATCGAAATAATTATATGGAGCGATCTCCTCTGAGCCCTCTCTGGTTTTTGAACACCCAAATATCTTGACCGATACGCATTGTATGAGCTGAACTAGGGAATATCGGCCGATATGCACTGAGATTTAAA
This sequence comes from Chimonanthus praecox, assembly GCA_022113865.1. NCBI lineage: Eukaryota > Viridiplantae > Streptophyta > Magnoliopsida > Laurales > Calycanthaceae > Chimonanthus > Chimonanthus praecox. The sequence continues at coordinate 435,585 of CM039090.1, read as the reverse complement.
AAACAAAAAAAATTAGGAGAGAGATAGCGGTCGAGACGCCGATATCTCAGTAAATCCGAATTTTTTACATCTGAGTCTATGCCTTCTCCTCTGCCCCTCCCCCTTGCCATGGTACTGGAATCTTCCTGGGCCTAAAATCTGTTGATTGAGCCTTGGGGATGGGGATATGCGGTTGTTAGGGCCTTCAACCTGGCCCTGCCGTTCTCTTGCTTTGCCTTTTCTGATCTTATGTTTGGCCCGAGTTGTGGGTGTTTTGTCTCTCTTTGTTAGCTCACTGTGTCGGGGCTTCTCTTGTAATTTTTTTGGAATATTTTTGCCCTTTTTTGGATGATACTTATCTCTAATCGTTAATGGTCTATCTCTCCACTGTAGTATGCATATTTATGTGCCACTTTCAAATGGTGAATAGTATTAGGTATTGATAAAAATCCTAATATCCCAACTTTATAACAGTTACTTTAATTTAGTTAGCTACATTATTTCTGTCTTATGCTATTACTAACAGGTTTTAATAGTCTATTATTTAAGTTTAGATATTCCAATAGACTTATTATGTCATTATGGTCCGATCACAGCTATAGGTGGCATCATAAGAAGTTCATAAGGACCATTGTTGAAGATTTTCTTAGGGCAACTTGTATCATGGGATAGTTTTGATTTTAGAAAGACAAATGGTCACATTAATTGGGGGTTACCAAATAATTTTGAGTAGATATTTTTAGCAACTCATAATAATAGAATTAAATGAGTTGATATCTAATTTAAAAAGGACTCATAATATATTGGCGGATTCCACTACCTCATTAAATAAACAGTGGAAGTGTTAAAAAAAATGAACCACATTTTACTGATTGTCTCATTATAGTAGATTGGACCTTTGGCCAATTTTCCTTTTCAATTTAAAATTCTTAATATGCAACCCTCACTCTATGCAAGTAGTGAGTGGAGCTGTTACTGAACTAGAAACTCTTTTTATTTGTTTATTCTATTATATTCTATTTACTTTATAGTTTTTACATTAATTTGATGGTGACTTCCCAACAATTGGTGCATCCACTGATGGATGTATAATTGCTTTAAGTGTTTTTTAACTTTTAACTATTGCCTAAATTTGTGAGTTGATCATAATTTTCTGTTGGGGTGGGCCATCTAATAATTTTCACTTTAATAATTTTAACATTTTTAGCCCATAGAAATTTGTACAGAAAAAGTTGGGCTATTTGTTTAAATAAAATAATGTGGGCTTTTATATGCATTGAACTAATAAGCTTTATTAGCAATACCTTAGTAGTTTGATCAACGTTGCAGGGAGTGATGAAAAATTATCTATTGTAAACTTAGTTCAAAAACTTGTTGTCGACTTTTATTTAAAGATCTTTACTTCTTTGTTATAAAATTCAAAGATAATTTTTTTTTAAAAACTATAAAAATTTATAGAACTTAAAAATATGACTTTATTGATCTATCCAAAAAGATATTTTCTATGAGTTACTGCATCATTTAGATGGCCCTGTGGCCAAATCAACATGATAGCACCGTACAACCTACTGTGCAAGTGATCATTTCATTTTTCTAAAAGAACGTTTTTGAACCTATTGGAATAATTAAGTAAATAACTAGTTGCACTATAGCCCTCTAAAGGGTCCGTTTAGCCCAATGTGCAGATATTAACGGACTACTTGAACAAATTTTTTTTTTAAGTCCAAGATGTTTAGATCTCTTAGAGGACTTTAGTAAGTTCTTAGCACATGTAAAAACCTCCCTATCCACACAAACCGAGTAAAACTAAAGGAACACGTCCTTATATATTGAAAGTTGAACTTAAAACCAGAATCTCTCACAGTTTATTGAAGTTTTTAATCATCAAGTCAACCCTCACGACTTCATTTGAACATATAATTAACATATAATTTGTTACAAATTTAAAAACCTTCTATAAGATTTCTATTTTCTTCACATATTTAACAATTCAGTGATGAAATTCACCGAATTAAGTGTGCAACTTGGACCAGGCTTAACTTGAATCTACGTGAAAAAAAGAGAGTTTAGGTTAAGCTTACCCATGCTCCAGTTTGCTCACTTAGCCCAAATATTAAGTCCGAATTTAAATTCAGCTTGGACCAAGTCTAGTAATTGAAAGCCCAAGCTCAACAAAGCTTGAATTTATCCAAAATTGATATAAATCTAACTTGATATGATCATTGATGTATGAATATAAAATTTATATTATACAAAATTGATATAGTAAATGAAAGCCCAAGCTCAACAAAGCTCAACTCCCTTCACTCTACAACTTGAGGATCCAAACTGTTGAAAGCGAAGAAACAACAATGAAAAAATTCAAGCAATCAGATAGAAACACACAAGATTTATGTAGTTTAGCAGTATACGCCCATGTATGCAAATATGATTATAATTCTCTTTCACATGTCTCTCTGAATACGGATGAAGCCCCACAACTCTAAAATCACTCAAAGATTCAAAATTATAAAAACACTTTCATGTCCTAAAAATTTGCTAGAGGCCCCTGAGAACCCTCAGTCAGGGTCCGGTGTCCAGAATGATTGTGTTCCCACAAAATACAAGACAACACATCATAAAACACTCAGTACCCCTCTCTCAGCAGATACATCCATATGTATGCAACTATGCATGGAACGTATGCAACAATACCAAATTCCAAATGCAATCCAAGCACAAGAAGAAATAGACCCGAATCCGGAGTCAATTTATTTACAGATTTAAAATGGACTCGTGCACAGAAGATCATTGATTTTCATGAATAAGCCTTCTGTGGACTTTAATTAACTTGGAGGTAGAATAACATATACACATACAGACTTTAAAGGGTAATGTAGCTAAGGATCGGCATGTCCAGCCACTGCCTCATCACTAGAAGCATAGTCATCTTCACTAAGCTCCCCGTCACTAGAACTTTCCTCAGGTGCAGCTGCTACATCTTCAGGCTTGGCATACTTCTCACAATATTCTGAATTTCACAAGCAGAACACTTAAAAAGAGTATAAGATTGAAGAAATACATGTCTGTAGATGACAAGTCATTTCCCTTCAAACTAGAAAGATTAAAATTAGATGTACTACTGTGAGCCAAGTACAATATTTTTTTCCCTTCATTTTTCTTGGAGGTGCCGTGGCAGAGAGGGGGGTGGGTGGGTGGGTGGGTGGGTTGGCGAACATGAATTCTCTCTCTCTCTCTCTCACAGTGTAACCTAATATGAACCCTTGCACATAAAAGTGTTTAAGAAAAGCATTTTCATTCTCCAGAATCGGTATAGATGGAAGTAGTAACTAGGATTGGGAACCTTTAGGTTAGTACCATGGTGGTAAAGAAATCTAGTTACCCGCAAGAGGATGGAATTCCAGCTCTGGCTCAAATATGCAATTTCAAATTGCTTATTGATACTCAATTAAGCATGTTTTGATTACATATTATGGTGGTGGGAACATAAAGTGCTTCATGCAAGTAGTGCAGAATAGGCACCTTCACACTTGAATAAGATCAAATTAGTTCTTGTGTGTATTAATTTCTACTTTAGAGCATGAAGAGATTTAAAATACAAACTATTTTGGGAGGTTAACATAAAATGAAAATGTACAGTGTTGCAACTTCTAAGTAACAATAAGAAAATAATTTAACCTGTGGAGTCCTTTTTTTATTGGTATAACTGGTTCAACTACCCCAAAATATATACATATATACGTAATAAACATAGCAACAGTGATTGAATATGGTTATGCAATGAGATGTTACTGAATTTTTTAGTAGAACTGAACTTGCAATGACTGGTTTTCCCCCCTTGGAAGTCAAAACCCACAGCATTTATGGATGCTGCATAGAGCATTTACAAGTATGCCACGGGCCCTTGTCTCTCTAAATATCACTCTGCAACTTATTGCTAAAGTGCAGATGATTGTCTTTATTAAAATGGGTATTGTGCTTCACCTGCCTCAACCCAGTAGACATGGCACATACATAAGTGATCCTTCTTTTTATAAATCACAAGAGATGAATAGTACCCATGAGATGTAACTTAAAAAAAAAAAAAAAAACAATAGACAGATCACAAAACCCTCTGAAAGAGCTTTTTTCAGAGCTTTCCCCATGATTTTCCTGGCACTTCATGACAGCTTTCCACATAAAAGTTTGGCCCTTATGGTGTGTTTTGCTGCACCCCTTCATTTCAACAACATGCTTTTGATTCAATGGGGTGTTTTTATTTGATGAAGGAAAAAATAAGTTACAATAAGGACCTCCTAAGATGGTGGAACAACAGACTTGGGGAGAGAGAGGGAGGGGGGTGGGGGGGGTGGGCGCCGGGCTAAGAACAAATAGAATTAACTGATGTATGGGTATATGTGTGAAAATCTAATCTTACACATGTAGCAATGCAACTCAGACCCAGCACAGCCTGAACCCACATGAGAAAACCCGACTTAGACCAAGCTCAGCCACAAAATTAGAAGCCTGAGTCCATTTGGCCCGAATTATAGTTATTTATTAGATCTACTTTACATTACTTAATCCTAACTGTTCAAATTTCCTTACCTAAAAAAGTTTTTCAAAAACATCCTAAAAATTCAAATCATCATCACATCAAAGCTGTTTCTCATCCATTAGTTTGTGAGTTTTTCTTCACTTATCCTTGTTACGACTATATTCTCTGCCATTCTGCAGCCTAAATGTCACATGTAACCACTTTATTGCATTTCTTAGTTGGCCTCTCCCTTTTCTAGTGCCCTGAACTAGCAAGATCTCAGTTTTTCAAACATGGTTGTCTCTGGTTACATATACACATTTGGTCACACGTAAAGTCATATTTTCTTTCCTATGCTGCCAAAACATTCAGCACAAGTTGTATTAAAGAATAAATGTCCATTTGTTTTCTTAATAAAAGTAGCACTTTACTATCAGGTAAAACTGTGAACTTTAGTCGTCATTTTGCCCACTCTGCATTAATCATGTTCACGGTATCTCCAGTTCTCCACAAGGCCTCTTTTTTGTTCTATAGTTGCACGTAAATAACAAAACCCATCTTATTGTGTCTCTAAGTGGTCTTCACTTTTGACTACATCCACCTTTATACTCAACTAGTAAACGACATTCCATTATCCTGTCTTTCTCTGGAAACTTCTACACCAGTATACTCAAAATATTTCTCACCAAAGCCTAAAAGAGACCATTCAATGAAATCCCAACCTGACTCTCTCAGACACATTCGTCATCATCTAATAATGGTTCCCCTTGCATACAAGCCTAAATTCTCAAGCAAGAGAGAAGAGAGGTGCAAGCAATATGCCTGTGGAGACAAAATAGGAGCACTCATCATTCAACAGTAAAAAAATAAACAAATGATCACGTGCATGTATTATTATGAGAAATATCCCAGCTTATTATCCCACCTTTTTTTAAGGGATTCACAAAAGGATATGTCAGCAAATGGTCAAAAAGGATGCCCAAGTGGTGGAAAATTGAAGATATCCATCAAACTTGGTGCATACATGATTACTCATTCATAAAAATATTCTTCCACCATCAAATGGTCAAAAAGGATGCCCAAGTGGTCGATTTCTTCCTCTTCTTCTTTTCTCTCTCCTTCTCAAATAAACAAAGTCAAGACAGCAGATATGCATATGCTACGTTGGATGAGTGGTTCAACTCTAAATGATAGAGTTAGAAATGAATGCATTAGGGATAGTTTAAAGACAACTTCCATAGATGAGAAATTGAGAGAAACTCGTTTGAGATGGTTTGGTCATATTAGTAGAAGACTAAGTAGAGCCCCAGTATGTAGAATTGAGAGGCTGGCACTAGGAGGAGAGGCCGACCTTCGAAAACATAAAGGGAAGGGATACAAAATGACATTTTAGACTGTGGAGTGACTGATTGAATGGTTTTATAATAGAGTTAATTGGAGAAGAAGAACTCGTAAAACTGACCCTAGATAGATGGGATTACTAGCTGATGATGATGAAGATGAAAATTTTTCTTCTATGTCAGTTTCAAATACATACACATACACACACATCTTACATAAATATTAGTTTATGAAAGCAAAAAAAAAAAAAGTTTGTTATAAATGAAATAGCAATATCATATAAATCATGCAGAATGGCTATTAAGAAATGAAAATGAGGACATTTCATAATAAAGGGAATACTTATTTATAAACTTCTATGCTTCCATTATGGAGATAGTAATACAATGAAAGATGCAGGATAGGAGACATTTTACCGTCCAAAAAATCATTTAACATTTGCTATACAATTTTAAACATGATAATATGATGACCATAAAATAAATGATCCCCTAATACTCATTCCACGAGATTATTTCAAAAAAGATTAATTGAGAGAGAGAGAGAGAGAAGAGAGAGAGAGTTTAAACATGATAATATGATGACCATAAAATAAATGATCCCCTAATACTCATTCCACGAGATTATTTCAAAAAAGATTAATTGAGAGAGAGAGAGCATGTATTGTGTATGACTCTAAACACTCAACTCCCATTTCAGGAAATATTAAAATAAATGGCATATAACATCAGGATATCTATAACTTTAAGCAAGGGTCATTACCTTGTACTCTCTGCTCATATGCAGTTCGGTCACGCATCAGCAGAGCAGCAGCCTCTCCATTCAATGGGTCTGATGGGTTTGGATACAAAAGAAGTTGCGGAAGGAACACTTCAAAAACATTCACGAGATCTGAAAAACATGCTCATCAGCATTCAAAACAATTTCACCGATGGTAAAAATGGGAATCAGCTACAATTTGACATTGATGTTTGCCTTCCATAGAGATTATAAATAATGATAGTCAGTAAAGGGGAAAAAAATAATTGACTGAGACTTATACCAAACATGGGGCTCCAAGTCTGATTGATGACGTCCAAACAAACAGAACCTGACCTGAAATTTAGATCACAAAGAATTATTCTAGATTCTTTTAAATTCATTTCCTAGTAGAAACTGTACTCCAAGCCCAGGAAAAGAAGGATGAATGTCCCAAGGTTTTCCTTGCCAAATATCGCACTGTTAAGTGCCAAATTTGAATAGTACTTTTGCCTTGGCATTTGGGCAACTACTGATATCACCATAAGTGTGTGTTTGGCTACTCTGAATCAACAGAGGTTAGAATGATCAATCTCCAGAAAAACAAAGATCCATATCTAAACGTTTGGCAAGCAGTAGATTAGGAGCGAATATGTTAAGAAAATAGGAGAATTTGAGTTGGAGGGAGAAGAGGAGGACCTTGTATGACTAGATCTCCATCTCCAAGTCTGTAAATTCAGTTACGGATCTCCTCTAATCTTCACAAATCTTTTCCACTCTAGCAATGATCAATTTCTCCCTCCTCTAGTGATAATCGAACAGCTAGAATTTAATCTGAGTAGACTTTCTCCTAATCTCCTAACTTCAGAATCTACTAGTTACCAAGCACACCTAAGCTACTGTGACATTGAAATATTTTGGGCACCATGCATGTCCAATGCACCCTTAAAAATGCATTTCATAAACCACGACATGAAACTATATAATTTCCAATCTCACCAACTAAAATACCATGATCTTCAAATCTAGAAACTCACATTTCATCAACATTTGGATGATAGATCTTATTGACAAAGCCTACTGATGGAGATTTGTAAGGATAAGCATCTGGCAGCTCCACCCTTATCCTCCACACACCACCATGATAAGGACCTGTCACAAATCCATTATTCTCTTTTCAAACATAACAACCAAGTGAATTCCAAAAGTAAACTTTTGAAAGTCTTTTAACAAATTACGCAATTGCAGACTTCCTTGATTTCCAATCAAATTGGAATGACTAGATTGTAGAATATGTTCTAGATTGATGACACATACTCATAAAAAATGTAATTACATTTAAACCCACAATATTATATGGAGCTAAATATTGGGAAACGGGTTAAGATAGATGGATGGAGTAACAATAAAAGATGGAATTACAAATAAGTGGATTAAACAAAACCTAAAAGTTATCCCACCAAAAGAAAATATGAAAGGGTATCATTTAAGATGGTTTCCACCCATATACAAATTACAAAATAGCAAAGTAGCCCAAGTACAAGAACTGAAAGTTACCATTAAAAGGTACAAGGAGAAGGGGTTGGCTACAAAATACTTGGATTGATGTAGTAAGAGAGGAGATATCAAATATAGAAGTGATGGAGAAATGATTCATGTAGAAAAGTAGAATCCAATATTTTGACCCTATATAGCTAGGATAAATGGCCTTATGAGAACAGAGAAGTTACCTGCAGAAGTAGTAGGAGAAGGAGGAGTTTATAAAAGATTTCAACTGATTTAGTAAGAGAGGATCTATCAATATAGAAGTGATGGAGAAATGATTTCTGTAGAGTTGAATTGAAAAGTAAATGTCAAATGTTGACCCCATATAGATAGCATAAATGATTTCGACAATGATAATAATGACCATGACAATGAGACTAATAAAAAACAGGTTTTTGATAATCAAAGTGATTGCATTAAACAACACCACATTGAAAATTTTATTTGTCAAACATATTTACTCAATTAAGAATGGCAGGATAGTATGAATATCATAGAAAATAAATACATGGGATATCCATGATTCTCATTTCATCCAAACGAATACCGAATCTACAGTTTCATAAGAAACTAATGTTTAAAAACTGGAAAATTTAAGAAAAACAGGATAATCGATTGATTGCTGAGATAACAAAATCAAAGAACTAATACTTAAATAACAACAACAATAACAAACCTACATGGAATTTCCTAAAGAGAAAGTACAGTACAACACTGACAGAGATATGAATATGATAGAACTGATTGAATCAGTACCGAATAAACTGATGTTCAACATAGTTGAATCAAATAATGAAATTGAATCATTGTCCACATTAACAAAATAAAAAAATGAACTGAATTTCTGAAAAACAAAAATAAAAAATAAATAAATAAATAAAGAGGAATTGGGTATTGATTATTTACTGTCTTTAGGTCCATGGAAATCAACATAGAACTCTTGCATCCCATCATTGATCATCTCCACCTTGTAATCGCTCATCATGCTGATTCAATCAAAATTTGAAAGAAAATTCAGGAAAAAAAGAGGAGAGAGAAAAAGCAGCTAAAGAAGGTGGTATAAGAAAAAAAATTACAGCTTCATCAAATCCATTTCTCGGCGTTTGCTTGGTGAAGACATGATTTTCTTCTGTTTTTTTTTGGTCTTTCTACTCTTTTTCTCTGTTTTTTTCTCTTTCGGTGGGTGCTTAGAGAGAGAAAAGAAGAGCTGGGTAAATGGCCTTTAAGAATCAGTAGAGACTAGAGAAGAAACTTGAGGAGAGAGAGAGATATTCAGACAAAGGTAAACAGTGAAACGGCTGCTAAAAATGACAACGCGACGCTGACATAATTTATCGGTAATTTAATTTAATAGTGATAAGATGGTAAAAAGTGATTTGACGGAATAAAAAATAACTATGATATAAAAATTAAAATACTTCGGATGACTGGGAAAGTGTGACCTTTATTTATTTAAATCAAATGAATAGAATATTTTAATTATTTTTATAATTTAATATTAACAAATGTGAATTTTTTGAAGTAAACTATTTTAATAAAATAATATATTATTAAAATAAGATAGAATCATGTCTCAATTGTGCAAAACTAGAGTTTTTGATAAAAGAGAGGGCTAAATTATTTGGATAATCTACTTACTTCCCTCCCTATCAAAATAATTCTTTTAAGTGAGATTCATTTACTATAGTCTAATTATAAGTTCGTGACTAAAGTATTAATTATAGATTTAAATTAGACTTGTTTAGGCTCAAATTGAGCTTCCCTCTACTTCAATCCTAATATGTTTAGACTTAAAAAAATTCAAATTCACTTGTTGAAAAAATAAAAAATTTAATGTCATAAATTTGAGCTCAAGTTTTTATGCTTAATTTTTGAGGCATTTTAAATCAATTATTCGGACTTTTAAGTGAGCTTAAACTTCTTTCCCAAGTTACTTTCAGTATTAATTGATAAAAGATGGTCTAAATTTCAAATTTACTTTTTCACTTTTATGGTATTTGTGTTAAGCATTTACAATAAATATAATATATTATTGTCCAATGGACTTCATGACTTTTGGCACCGCTATTTATGATAAAATCTGTTCACTTAGGATCGATTTCAACGGGGACCCAAACAAGATTGAATAAAAGATGGGCTGAATCGCGTCTTCAATGAAATGCCTTTAAAATATTTACTTTCCTTTTTAAGGTTTGCAGCATACGTTGTACGTAGAATTAGTTAATCAATGGCATCAACCCTACCAAACTCAATCATAAGTATGTGTCCAAATTAGGCTGCTTCATATAGCTTTGGAGCCTTGGAGGACTTGTAGCATTAAATAACATCGATTAAAGGCATGGTTAAAATTGAAAAATTAAGTGAATTAGTTGGGGGGTTTGTTTTGATTTGCCTGAATTATGAGTCATCTAATAATTATAATATCTTAGTTTTCAGCTCAAACTACAATTGTATAAAAAAAAAAATTATAACCAAAATAAAGAGAGAAACTAGATATGATGAATTTTCATGTGTAAAGTCGGGTAGACTTCAATTAGATCTTCATAAATGAATATGAGTTTAAAAGGGTCTAATTTATATATGATATTTATATAGATTAGATAAGTGAAGTCCAACCTTAAACGTGAGGCCACTTTAACAAAAATGTTAGATAATAGAACCCATTTTACATTGTGAACTACCAAATGATTTTAGTTCTTAAATTTAAAAAAAAAAAAAAAATTTATTTATAATATTCAAATTGTTGTTGAAGATATATAAAATAAACATAAATCAAATAAATTTTTTGAAGCCCGAAACCGAAGTGGTTGATTTTGGAAAATGCAAATGCACGTGTCGAACATTTGGAATGTTACTAGAATGGCCTCGTCCCATTGCTGGATTCTTGGCACCCATCTCATGATTCTCTCTCAATTCCCAAAGCCCAACTCGGCAGTCGGCACCCTTTCAACACAGTCAGGGGTCGGTGCCTGGTGGAGAGGGGTTACAATTTTTTATTCGACTTAATCTTATCGAGTACTTGGTTGGCATTCAAGTCTTAGTTTTCCGAATTACCTCATTAGTACTGGTACTAAATACTAATACATCCAAACAATAATACAGACATCAGAAACAAATTCAAGAAACCTAATGACCTATAACAACCCAACACAATGAATTTCACTCAGCATTAAAGAAAGAGAAAATATAAAGTGAAATAGAATAAAGAAAGTAAAATACATAATATTCAAATTCAGAATTTTAAATTCTAAACCTTCTGAGGTGCTGCATTTTCAACTCAAAAGTCAGTCCATCATATTCAGTTCTAAAGTTTCAAAAAATAAAATCACAAAACACTGAGATTGATGTAGAAATGTAAATAGCTAGCTAAATTGAGTTAATAAATCAACAAAAGATTTGCAAATTCTTGATTAAGAAAGGACATTGTCTTTCTTGTTTACTTTTGAAAAAGAGTGCATTCTTGAAAAGGAAATGAATTGGTTATTTTAAAAAAGATAATCAAGAATTATATCCAACACATTGAATTAATGATAGAATCTATAATCGATCTACATTCTTGGACAAGACTCCATACAAAATTCATTAGAAAAACAAGAATTTAAAAAAAAAATTCAAGACTCCATACAAAGTTCATTAGAAAACAAGCAAAAATTACAAGCAACAATACCCAAAATTTTCAGAATGCACAACTCCTCTTGAAATTTACATCTTTGAACCTCCATTCGATCTACATTCTTGGACTCTTAAAAAGAGCCCCACCTGCTGCTTATTCTGCATGAATAAAATAGACATCAATCCAAGAACATGTGCTCCAATGTTGACGTTTTCATCAATGCCATATCCCATCTATTTAGAGTAAATTCTGAGTTCTGTTTTTTCAATTAATCCTATCAAAAGCCATGTTACATGGGCTGCCGTTTGATCAGAACCTCAACTCATCGACCCAAAACCCAATTCTTCATCATCACTGCTGATGTTGTTGGGAGTAACCCGGTTCTGGAAACTGCGGCGCCTGAGTAGAAACACATTGAAGTAATAGCTTACCAAGCTCTGCCTGCTTTTGGATGGAAAGCTTCTGTAGATATGACCCCAAAAACACCCGTTAAGAGAAGGGGGATTTAGTTTGACTATTGACTCAAATAGGCGCTCTTCTTCTTCTGTCCAACTCAGGGCCACTTCTTCACCCATGCAATCAAATCTCCAGTCGTAGAAAGCCGAACCCAGTTCGAGTTTAAGCCGGAACCTTTTCTCCACCACATGAAATTTGATACATTGCATTGAACCTGGAAACCTGCAGCAGCAAGAATCTGGCCGTCCTTTCCCTATCAAATTCCTATTCATTGGCAACTCATGTTCCAATTTGAGAGGCCAGTTCCTCTTCCCTAACCATTTGGAGTCACCAGAAACATTAGACCCATGAGAGACACCAGTCCAATCAGGCACATCGGCTTGGAAGAGTGGGCCAACTGGGACATCGTTATGGCACTCGTCACTGTCAGAGTTGCTATCCAATGATTCAGAAGAGGGAATAGGACACTTCGCATCATCAGCTATGGTCAAGGTAGCTGAACAAGAGCCCAAGAGCGACCTCTCACGTAGAGAAAGGAGTCTCTCACTGCTTCTTAATCTATGTCGATCCCGATTGTCATAAGTATCATCTTCATACATCGACAGACATATCTTTTGCTTTTTCTGTAAGATTGAAAAATTTGATATCATTTAAACCAATTGTCAACAGGCAGATATGAATGAATGCTTTGGGGCCTTGAGTTTGTACATGAGCAATCAAACAGTAACATAAGCTGCTAAATTCCTCTCTTTAAGATAAAAGAGAAATTTTTTTTTTTGAGAGGTAACATAAATTTCATTAATAAAGTAAAATAATTACAATAGCAAAAGAGGACCAGAAGCTCGTAGCTAGAAAATAAAATCCTTGAATTACAACATACGTATAACACTTTCCCCTGATAAGGAAATCCCTTCTTTAGCCAATTCATCGGCAGCAGAGTTTGCTGACCGAGGAGACCAAATAAAATGATAAAAAAGGAGAATTTATTCAAGAAGAAAACTGTATAAAGAGATTCCTCGGAGATAATGAGGAAACAAAACCAAGAAAAGGAGGCGGCAAAGGCTTAAAGAGAAAAATATACATCATTACATTCTAAGATAACCTCGACTAATTCCTATTGAAGTGGTCCACCATAGAGCCTATGAAAAAATCACTGGCCAAACTCATGGCACTCACAGTAATGTGGTTTCTAATTTCAAGCTGCCAGAAACATGCAATATCCATTTTATCAACATATCGAAACCCATTAAGGAACATCATGAGTACTGGAAGGGAGGGAAACAGTGGGTTACAACAACAGTGGCATTTTGATGTGGGAAAATAGGAGCAGGGAATCCATTTACACTGAAGAAAAGGGGTTTAGCCCCATTTTGCTGCCAACTAAATGGCGAACCCTAATTTTGCAGGGGCAAATGGATTCACATTTCATGGTGATGAATTCACCATTTAGCTACTCAATCTTGCTCCAATATCCGTAAAGAAATAAAACTACTTCTGACTTTCTCCAGTGAACACCAAATAGAAGCAAATTCAAGTGGAGTTTCTCCACCAGAGTTCTCTCTAGTTAGGAGAACTCCACATCAAATGTCACCTATGTGGGGCTCTCGAGATCCCATAGCAAGAGAATGAGCAAATTCAAACATGTTAGGAGACATTTAAAGAAGCTATATTATTTATCATGATCTAAAATCTACAAAGTAATCTTTCACAAAATAATACTTCCTGTTTCCAAATATGAATCATACCAAACAAATGATATAAAAGGTTTTTTGACACAGCAGAATTGGAAAAACAAGAGAAAGAGAACCATTCTTTCCCTAAAATTGAGAGAGAGAGAGAGAGAGAGAGAGAGAGAGAGAGAGAGAGAGAGAGAGAGGAACCAAAAGATTTCAATAAATTTCTTTATAATTCTCATCACTTAGAAGATACCCACAAGAAAAGACCACAAAACATCATCAAAACCTAACTGATTCCTTAAGATAGGGACCCTAATCCAACCTCTTACAATTCCAAGCCCTATTTTCATATGGGTGTCTATAATAAACTCTATTTTGACATCCTAACTTGACCCAAGAGAAGTGACAAAAATACAAATTAAAACCGGTTAAATATGATAGGAAATTAATAACTTGCTACATATAACAAAACTACAAATTCTAATCCAATTTGCTAAATTAAGACTCTAGTGGACCCACCTTTGTCAATGTAAATAACCCAAATAGTTGTACGCTGCCCATTCTACATCATTTTTTTAACTTTTAAATGGAAAATGGAATAAAAGAAATTCAATGGCCAGATATACTTCACATGTTCAAAAATTTGAAAAGTTTCAAGTTCTAGGCTCATACAGTCCAGCCCACTATTTGTACACGTGGCATGCATTAAGTAGACATCGGCCATTCATTTATTGGATTGTCCTAGCCATTTGAAAGAATTTTGCACTAACAAAATGAGAGTTTAGCCCAGAATAAAGCCAATAAACAACACAAATTCAACAGTAAAATATCCATATGTTGGCTGCTTGGGTCATCCAAACAATGAAAAAGTTTTAGATGTAGCCATCCATGGTAGGGCCCAGATAAAAAGTGCGCTGGAAGGGTCAGTGTTATTACGACTTACCCAAATTACAACAATCAAGCCACATCAAGCAACTTTGGTTGTATTTCTTCATATTATTTCTGCAGTAGTAGCTAAGTCAGAAAAGATTCAAGGAGAAGTTTTTGGCAAGGAAATGAAGAAGAAAATGAAGATAAGGCAACTTAGGATTTTGAAACGTTAAATGAGAGGTCTTTAAAAAAAATAAAAAACTAGATTTCAAAGTATGGATAAACCAATTTGGTTTTGCTTAACAATGTTTTTCTTTCGAAGGAATAAAGAGGCTAGACATGTTTGGAGGTAGGAGCCCTTAGAAGATTTTTCTATCAAATCTTTCCAAATTGCTACCCAACCAAATTCCATTTCTAAACAATCATGTGCCTTGTAGAAGTCTAGCTCCTCCTTGGATTGAGACCTTTTTAGGATGGCAGTAATGGATCAAGCCCTGATTATGAACAAGCAAAATTTCAGACTTTGTTCGATTAAGTTTTTCTTTGAAAGAGCAGAAAGTGATGGTGGATCATCTTATAGCACCTTTGATATAAAGTTGGTGATGGCAGATTCCATGGCAAACAATATATTAAATTGGAGGTTTTGTCCTTTCCCAAAGAGAATAAGATTAAGTGGCAGGTGGTTCCAACAGCAATCCTGTTGCCACTATAGGAGTGCAATAAACAAATATTTAAAAACAAGGATAGCTGAGTAGGGAAGTTTTCAATTGGCAAATTGATCACTAATAAAGAAAGAATTTAGAGACTTCCTTTTAAGGATTTTTCTTGGTAATTGGCTAGCATGTAAGATGAGAGAAGCCATGATAAAAAAAGTGTGTGAAACAACAAAGGTGGGGTGTCAAAGTTCATTTTAGATGGCACATTCAAAGTTCAATTTAGATGGTGCAGCGAAGGTAAACCGCCAGTGAGTATCGGACAACAAAGGTGAGATCTGATGTTTAACTCTGAACAAACAGTAATATGAGAATCAATGTAGCACTTAGTCATGAGAAGCAATGAACATTTTCAAGAGGTCCTTCAAAAGTAAACTTATCCCAGGAGCAGATTCTTTTGTATCCAATTTCATTGTGCTAGTCCAATGATGTTGCTTTAGAGGACAACCTTTATCATGAGAAGATAAAATTGTCAAGAGATTTTATGGATTTCTCTCCACATAATGAAAAGAAGTGCAAACCGCAGAACTGATTTCAAGTTAAGCAAAGAGTAGAGAGGGAACTCTTTAATTTAATGCCATTATACTAGCTCTAATGTGGTGTAAAATTCAATGGTTTCAGAGTTTTGCAATTGGATTTTGTAATGAGATTTTTAAGCGTGGTGATCACAAAATGTATAGAAGTAACATTCTCATTGCCTTCTCAGTGAACTGAAGCGCTATTTATTACTGAGAGAGAGAGAGAGAGAGAGAGAGAGAGAATTTTGAAGAGAACAAAAGAAAAAACTAAATCACAAAAGACCTTCTGAGTAGCAATTTTATAAAGTTCATGCTATGAGAGTGTCTCTCCATAAGCAGCCTTTGATGGTCTGGCCACTTTAAATGGTGTTGCTAAAGTAGTAAGTGCCTCCTCAAAGCTGTCTTTCATGTGTCAAATATTTTAATCAGCAACGACCCTTATAAAGGGCTTTGTCCCTTTAAAACCAATAGATACTTTTTTCAAATGTTGTACTTCAAAGGCACCTTTCAAATATATTTTTATAGAAGCATTGCTTTAATTATCATTATTATATTGAGAAGTTGGTGTTTTTCTAAAATATACAAGGGGCATTGATAAATGTTCACAGGAAAGAAAAAAAGAGAGAGAACGTGGAGAGACAAATGAGTTGCCAATGGAATTTGACCCTGCCAATGGCTCATTTTAAGCCCCAAATTTCATTCCACTGGTTACAAACAACTCAAGATGAAATAAATGGATTCAATGATGATGACGCTCGTTATAAATAACTTGCCAACATGAGTGATAAATCTAGGATGAAGTTCCTTACCATATGCTTTTTATTGATGATATATTAAAGATGAGTACAAAAGAAATCATGCAAAAGATACGCTAAGACTATGGAAAACACTTTCCAGTAAAATGATTTGAAAGAATGTGCAGACTACAAATTTGGCAGGTCTGTCATACGGAGGATGATCATATTGAAATTGTAAACCACCTAATGGCACCATGTGATAGATTTTGATATCTAGAATCAATTATAGAACAAAATGCATAGCTTGAAGAGGGTAATTTCGAAATAGGAAAAGTGCAAGATGGAAAAAGTGAAGACAACTAGTGGAGCACTTTCCAATTTTTAAGTGTCACATTGATTAAAGACACCTTATAAGACGATGACTAGACTAGTGCTATGATAGGGTGTTGAATGTTGGGCAACAAAGAAATGGGGGAAATCATAAGTTGAGATGTGTACGCAAAGGGATATGTGTAGAGTGAAAGAAAAAAGGAACTAGAAACCCATGACTTTCTTACAAGAGAAAAATCAATAAATTGTGATTCAATGGTTTGAACAAGCATGCAAATAGGAAGCAGCCCTGTCTGATGCATCAAAGGATAACAGGTAAACAAAATTAGTAGAACAGAACTATAGAATGTTCAATAACTTTTTAAACTGGGTGATACATCTAGGATGTGTCAAAGATATAGACATGGAATGAGATCATCCTAGCCTTCTGTTATGGACCTTAACAATTTGATAATCATGAGGCCATTGATTTTTCATGGTTCTTCTCACAAAGTTACACAACGATTGGTTGTTAAGAGTTTCCCAGCATCTCTTGTCCATGCAGTCCTCTAAATATTTCACCCAGCCATGTAAGGTTCAGCCCATGATAGATGGCCAACCTTTCTAAAGAAAATTATTACCTCGACCTCTGTAGAGTTACTCTTAGCAAATGGGGAGACCAAAATAACTGAGGGTCTCTGTTTGGATCAGGCAAAAGAATACTTTTCACCTGGAGAAAGCGCATGTGGCCTATCTGGCACTGCATAATAGTGAAAATAGTGGCCCCCGCATTAGAGACTTCTCCTAAAACAGGCAAAAAACATTCTTTTTCAACAATAGACATAAACAAAGCCGCTTCTAGGGGAATTAGAGTATGGGGAATCATCTCCTTTTCACTTTCACCAGGCAAATCACCTGCTATTGTCCAGATTCAAAAGTAACTTTAATTAAGTAGTCATAAGTGGTATGTTAGACTTTGAAGTGACATGGCTCCAAATAAGGATTATTGGATAATTAGAAGAAACAAACATGATCCAAATAGAAAAGGTGAGATTTCAATGGTTATGATGATGATATTAATTATGCCCAACTAAATCGGATAGCCCACGAAGTATCCTCCAGCAGAATCCTATTAAACGCGGGATGTGGCAGATTATGTCTAAAATGTTCCTTATATAGTTAATTGGTATCAGATAGTATTTGTGTTCGTAGCTCATAGATAGTTGACCACTACCTAATACACAAAGAATCTGTGTTCACAGGCTTATTTAACTGGTACCTTTGGAACATAATAGTGATGAATTTTGGGTCAAAATCAAGGTATTGCATCACAAATTAGAGAAAGAGAGATCTACCAATTAAAAATGTAACCTCCACAGACCAAAAAAAAAAAAAAGAATTTACATGCAAATGGTAAGCAAGAAATATCAATTTGCAAGAATAGAGTGGCACCAACTGAACCCAAAGGGGTTGGAGTGATGGTCAGGAACCAGCCTCAGGAAGCGAAAGTCGACTCCCACTCGACTCCAAAGGGCCACTCTCCGTAAAGTTATCCAGTGTGTATGGGTAAGGAGGCTTGCACATGCCCCGAGAATTAGCCGGGTGCTCTAAGAGGCCTAGACACCTTGGTAAAAAAAAAAAAATAGTGGCACCAACTGTGATCACATCAAAATGCATTTGAATTTTGTCCTGCAGCAATAGATAATATATTTTAAAAATAAATGTCACGTGAAAACATAACATATAGATGCTTCCACACCATACCTGCAAGCGAGATCCTTTTTCATTTAAATGACCATGCCGTTTCAGAAACAATGTCTCTCGAGCTACAAGTGCCTGGGCCCATTGCCCCTCTACCCCAATAACCTTTCCTTGAAGCCCTTCTCGCATCTCGCCAGTAATGGAATCACCAGGACTTTTAGCTATCATTTTAATCCAATCCAACATTCCAAATAGGTAATCACCTTCTAGCTGCCTCTTAAGCAAAGAAGGATCCCTCACATCTTCCACAACATTCAAATTCAAGTCTACAACCTCATCTTCATTGGCATTGTCACATTCATCAACATCAATGACAATGCAGCTTTTCTCAGCCGACTCTGTGACACTCTCAGTTGAATTACTATCCCCATTGACTAGCAATGGGACTTCAACATTCTTCTCCAGACACAACTCCAGAAAATCACGATCATTTGTTATCTCCATGTCAAAACTGCTATCAACATGCTTCTCGTTGAAAATTCTCTGCAACCATTGATCCAACTCATACATATAATTCAAGTAAATCAATTTCAGCGATGACCCGACTTCTGGACCAGATCCAAGTTCCTCCGCCAACTGGCCCCACAAGTTATTCTTGCTAACAGAATCGTAGCCACCCCTTTCCCTGACAAGCCAATATAGCTTGAACAAATCAACAGGCTGCCCATTGTCAGTCATGGGTGGAATAGGCCGACTTTCTTTTTTCTTTGAAATATCTTCTAGAAAAATAGAGAGGATGATAAAAAAGATATGAGAGGGTCTGATCCTTGCTGATTTGACAGAAACTGGTAATTCGGAGATTGTGTAGGTCTCGGATGCAATCTAAAGAAGACCCATCTGATACAACAGACCACGCATTCATGAGAGATGAAGAAACATAGGGCGTTTTCAAGATACCAAATAAGAAAAAGAGGAATCCATATGAAATTTCGTGGGAAATGATTGAATTATGACATGGGGTATGTATCTAAATACAACTTAGAAACACCTACCAAACAGAGCAGACCATCCAATGGTGAGAGAAGAAGAATAATAGGATCTTTTCAACATTCCAACCATTTACAAAACTCAGTAAGAAAAAAGAAGATTTCGGCTTTTTCCCTTCCTTGTGTTTCTCTTTTTTTCTTTGATGGATTATGAAGGAATCAAACTTCTAAGGATTTACAAGATTATCAGAAATCAAAATGAAATTTGGTGGGAAATTTGAATGCAATCTAGAGAAGACCCATTTAACAGAACAGATCATCCAATCACGAGAGAAGAAGAATTGTAGATTATTTTCAAGATTACAGATAAACCCAAGAAGAAAAACAGGATTTAGATTTATTTTTTTTGTTCTTTTTCTTTTTCTGTTTCTCCTTTGGTGGGTTTTCAATGTTCGAGGGAGAGTTGAAAGAGTTTACCAAATTATCTGAAACGAAAACGAAATTTGGCGGGAATTGATTGAACTGTGACATGCGGGGTTTTGATTTCTAGCATCTGGCCCGCGTCTCCTGCCCTTTTTGCCCTTCCTCTTCTCTCCATCGAAAAATACATAATCACAGACAAATTGAATTGAATTGAATTTTCCTTGTCAAAATGTCAAGGAAAAGAAATAGGTCTTCATCAAATACCTGGTGCTGAGAATAATATTTTAATAATGTTATTTTTGTTAGGGAGGATGGATGTGGACGCTCTGTAAGTGGGTTCCAGCTCTTTAGATATTTTTAAAATATTGTTTTAGAGCGTCTAATGGAAGCATAACTTTTTTAAGTAATGGAATACGACTTTTAATTATTATTTTACTTTAAAGTACAATGATATTAAAAAATATGAGTTGTTTATTAATTTTCAAACTAAATAAAAAAATATTTTTCGGCTAGTTATAAATTTTTAGTTTGAATCTACACTAAAAATTTCAGTTAATGTTTATCTTTCGTCCAAATTTTTATCTATCTCACCTATTTTTTATAGAATTCATTTTTAATTTAGATAGACAAAGATTTAACATGAAAAAATCTACATCTTTCCTGCACTTAGCATCTTGAAGACAAGCAAAAAAATTTTTTTTTTAAGTTTTCTTGTGAAATGGATTGAGCTTTACATACTATTAATATGTTAGAATAGAGTGAATATTAATCAATATTACATTTCAATTATAAAAAAAAAAAAAAAAATCAACATGGAAAGTGATCATCAAGTGGGCTCTATATGAAACCCATACGCCCAAGTGAACAATCTACCTGGAGTAGTTGTAAGTCAAATATTAAGAGAACTTTTTATCAATTTCAATTTTGTAAGAAACAGTTATAGGAAAAACGATGAGAGTTTTATCATATTTAATTATCATAATCTATGATTTTATATAAAATATTTTAATTATTATAAGACATTAATTAAAAATTATGTAAAAAATCAATTCTCTATTGTGCTTTGACATATTAGTGTACTCCGTGCACCTTAAGTCCTTAACACATATTAGATCATGTATTTAACAACTGATCAATGTAGTATGTAATTACATATCAACTCAAAAATATAATAATTGGGTCCATATATACTAAAAAGAGTACTTAGAGTTTGTAAAACCATTAAAAAATAAATACTTATATTTATGATCTATTTTGATCATTAATCATCAACATTGAGGTTTATATAAAAACATTTAAAAAAAAGGAGTAATTCTTAACAAATAGACCAATAAAAATTAGCCAACTGGTTTTCGAGCTATTGCGTTGAGCATGGGTGCAAATATCGGCCGATACGTATTGTATCGGCCATACAGGATATTTCTCGGTCGATATGGCCGATATATCGGAGATATATATATATATATCGGTCCGATATCGTCCGATATCCATAATAATTGTCTTTTTTTAAAAAAAAAAATCAAAATGGTGGTCGGCCCGAGTTGATATCTCAGCCGATGTCAGACCAATATTGGCCCAGATATCAGCCGATATTTTCATTTTCAAATTTTTTTTTAAAGCTTCCTTTTGGATTATTTATTTATTTTTTAATTCAGAAAAATAAAATAATAAAAAATACCGATATTTAAAAAAAAAATACAAAAGAGGAGAGAGAATTTTATCGGCCGAGATATCTGCCGATATTTGCATATCGACCGATATCTCGAAGTGTGGCCGAATTTTGCACCCTGGCGTTGAGTATTAGTTTTAAAAAAATGTCCTAGATGTCACAAATTTTAAAATATAAATGATTGTACGCTTTTATCATTGTAAAATAGATTTTGCATATTATATCGATAGCAGGTCTAGTCAGGGGTGTACGTATTGCCCGATATATATATAGGATTTTTTAGCCCGATGTATATCAGTCGATAAAATATGTATCAGCTGTACAGTTTAAATATCGGCCAATATGACCGTTTAAATATCGGCCAATATTACCGTCTTATGTTCAAAACGAGAAGTTTGGATATTCACACGAGCTACGTTAGAGGGTAAGTCATATGTTATGAAAAGAAATTAGTTACGGATGAATAAATTATCATACGAGGAATCAAATTGTAAAAAAATAAAATTTATTGAATCATTTTAATTTTTAATTTTTTATATTAAATAGATATTTTTATTTATTACAGTCAATCTACTTATGAAAATTTATTAAATGAATATTATAAAAAGATAAATTGAAATCTAGCCCAGCTAAATCACTACTTTAGAAATCCCGAATTGCACGTCCAAAACCCGCTCTGCCTAATTCCTTCAAACTGCTGCCATCAAAATTAAATTTCAACTGACCATGCATAGGGGAACCAATCCAAAACAGCACCCACTGCATGCTAGTCTCTACTGTTCATTGTATTATTATGTTCCACTCAAAATTAGGGGTGCTCATGGGCCTCTATGGAAAATTGAGTTCATTTATATATACAAAAGCTCGAGCCCACCAAAAGTCTGTTTTGCAAGGTTAAAACCCAATCTTGCTCGTTTAAGGCTATGAAGATTAACCGTTCAGATTTAAAGGAAACACGATGAGCTACAAGTGGACCAAATTTGAGCTCAAAATTCAAGTTGTAACCACTTGATCTTATTGGTCAAAGAAATCAAGCATCTTTGTCTTGGAATTTTTAAGGACATCTGACGACTTTGACCATAAAGATCAAGTGGTTAGAAATTAAGTTTTGAGCTCACATGACCTACTTGTATAGTTCACTACGTTCACTTTCAACCTAAATGGTTAACTTTTTAATTAATTTCAAAATATTTTTTTAAAAAAGAAGGAAAAATTACCTATTCATACACATATACATATACAATGGCTAAACAGGATAAAAAAACCCTAAAGAACTTTTCATGGGCTTCTTGCAAAAACACAAGCCTAATATTTATATAAATGGGCTCAAGAATTTGACCTGAGCCTGGCCCGACATGCTGATATATGTGTTTAAACCCATTCGTTTATGACAAGTTCAGACCAGTTTCAGATCGTGTTCGGTCTGAGGAACAACCCTCTACTCAAAACCTGCTCATATCCATTAGTTAATATATATATATATACTCAAAACCTGCTCATGTCGATTAGTTAATATATATATATATATATATTTATTTTTATTTTTATTTTTTTTTTCTAGATGACTTGCATAAAACCATGATTATGGTGGGTTTTGAGGAATTACAGTTGCGCCAACCTGATAGAAGAGAATGAAAAGGGATGAGTGTTATGGCTGGGTTATAGTTGCAATAAAGCGAAATCGTTGCTGGGGGCTTAATCTCATAATAATTGTGATTCATCGCAATATCAGAAATAGGTTTTGATAGACAAAGGCTGTAGCTTGGAGTTCTCGAGTTGAACACTAATGGAGCAGCAAGAGGGAAACTGGCCCTAATAAGGATCAGTGGGATCTATGATGCCCAGACACGGGGCATGGATGGAACAGGAACACATATTTTACACTAAAAATGAAATGTCCAACATGGGCATATCGCCTACATCGAAGTGTCCACACAACACGGTGGGATTCTACAGGCTGAGTGGGAAAGGTTTTTGTTTCTTCTCAGGGCCAGTTAGAAGGAAGGAATCAAGTGAAGTTGGGCTTTCAGCAATTAGAGAAGATGTTAAGATCTTTAAGTAGTCTTTTCAGAGAAAGCTCATTATGAAGGTGATTCCTCTGACACGCTGCACTAGGTGCAACGGAAAGGAAAGCTACATAAAAGCTATAATTGTTGAGCCTGCTACAAATGAGTTCCACATTGAAAGTTTAGAGGGAGATCTAGGAGTTTATAAAGGACTTGGGTCACTCCACCTAACAGACTAGTCTTTTGGGTTGAAAGCCGAGGTCCTAACAATTGATATCAGAGCCAGGTCTCAGGCTACATCATGTGGGCTCAGGTGATCCCCCAGGCGAACGGGATGGCCGGCGTCACTCTCTCCGCCGAAGGGCCTCGTTCAAGGGGGATTATTGGGGTTGCTGCAAACGAGTCCCACATTAGAAGTGTAGAGGGAAATCTAGAGGTTTATAAAGGACTTGGGTACTCCACCTAATAGGCTAGTCTTTTAGGCTAGAAACCCAAGTCCTAACAATAAAATATCTTCAAGGGGATTTGGGATATGATCCATTCATTAGATATTTCAAAGAGGTTGGCTAACTAAGAATGGGAGTCTAGGATCAGGCTAAGGATAGATTTCTCATTCGATTGATGATGTAACTTACACTTTGCAATTGAAACCTAGTGTCAACCTTTTTCACTTATAGTAATTGAAACCTTTCTTGTTCTCTTTCTAGAAAAAGTGGTCACAAGACAAACATCAAAGCTACCATTGACCAATGTTTAAGGAGGGATCAGTAACCTGTGCCCAACCAGCCTCCCCCAAACCCAAAACACACACATGCATTTTTTTCTGCCCCACTTGCCATCCATTGGTGGGGTCAACCCATACCCTAATCCTAGTCCTTGATTTGTGGGGTCTAAAGATTTAAAGCACTCTAGTAGTGGATTTTAAGGGGCTTTAAAAACCAAAAAATAAAAGAGAGTTATGCGTACAAAAGTAGACCATATACCAATTGAATTGGCCTTGGGGCAGGTAGGGGGTGTTCTTATGCAGATCATCCAACCCACTATATGCGTACGCACTCAGAGGCTGGCACATGTGCATGCATACACACACACAAAAGAAGAAAGCATGCTCTTTCCCTTGGCACTCCAAAACTATCTCTCTTTTTTCATTTTTTATAAGAGATGAGAGCAGAGGTCACAACTACTTCCATCAGTGGCAAAAACAATGTACAATAGACAAAAAGGCCCAACGACATATTGGCCGGTATCACTCCAAAATATTAACTTCATCACAACCTTCTTTTTTAATTTTTGTTTTTGTTGTTATTGGTGATCTTTTCTTCTTCTTCTTTTTTTTTCTGTTTACTTTAGAAACCACCATCAAAACCATTTTCCCATCCACTTGTGGAGCCAACTTCTTGAATTTTGCATTTCCACTCTACCCTATCAAAACCATATTCTTCAACAGTCCATATATTGTCAATCTTCTTTACTCCTTCAATCCAGGTATTTACAAGCGATCCTCTTCTCCTAGTACCTTCTATGTGTAAGTTTTGAATTCTTCTCAGTGTAGATGTTTCTACTCTTCTATGAACATGTGCAAACCATCATATAAATGGGTATTGCCTCATCTTCTCATCTATTGGGGCCACTATTAGAGTTCCTCTAATACAATCATTCCTAATTTTATCTTTTCAAATATACTCCAAAGATCTATCTTAGCATGCCTGCCATTATAGCCATTGTTTGTCTACTTGTTTTTCTTCATCACCCACCATTTTTGCTCTACACAACATCATAGGTTTGATTGTTGTTCTATAAAATTGCACCATTAAACGACAAGAGATTCTTCTATCATACAACACTCCATGAAAATGCCAAGTGCCCATCCTACAATAGCAGGGAATACTATCCTCTCAGAAAAGGTTTCCTTGGTGCATAGAAAATACTCCAACTAACAATCCTGGAGTTCAATAAACAGCGACACTTCATAATGATTAGATGTAATCCTATTAGTTTCTCATAGACATAAGCAGCCGAGTTTGCTCATCAGAGCACTGCAATGACTGTTCTTGCTCTTGTACTTCTCTAGTTCTATTGACAGAACAGGTTCAACAGGTTAACAACATATAAAGAATATAAGCCATCAATATTGAACATCAAATGAAGAAGAAAACATTCTACATAGTCAAATTTGACAAGAACATTCTCCTCATTGAGTGATGGAATCGAAGTACATCATTCAAAAGACTTTCAAAAGGAACGATGCCTGTCATAGGTTTTAACTACCTAGAAGCTGAAAAAAAATAAGGAAACAGCAAAGATATGTATACAAAGGGCAAAGAAGCCCAAACTAAGGGCACACCTTGTATGCGTTTTTATATCTTCAGAGTTGTAGACAGCACTCAAATTCCTAATTTTTTTTTTCACTTGTAGCAAATTCACTCTTGCTGTCCATGTCATGATGACTTTCGGTTCACAGGTTTAATGAAAGATTTGAGTTTGGTGCCGCCTTAGAGGCACTTATTTAACCAACCATGGGAAAGGTCAAATTGGCCAACATGTATTACCAACTAGTGAGATCAATTAAAAGCCCAAAATACTCCTAGTAAAAGACCTCGATGCTTTCATTCTTCTCTTTCCTGTGGCCTTTCTGCTGTTCCTCAAAGGAGTCAGATAAAAGCACAGAAGCCCATTGTCAGGATTGCCAGGAGATGCATAGTGAACACTCTGGCTCCGACCAAGCATGCGATCTTTCTTCTTTTGGAAATCAGGTTTATATCTTTGGAGAACACCACTCCCAACATTGCTGCTCCTGTTCAAATTCAGTTGTTTACTGCCAGAGCTTAAGCTGCTCCCACGAGAATGCAATCTACCATCTGTTTCCATAGTTCCTGATTTCCTTTCTCCATGACATTCTAGCCAAGATTCTGACAGAGAACGCTTCAGAACATTTTCACGTTTTTAAATGAAATCCCTGAAGGGGCTGGTTAAGGTCATGTTCCTCATCTTACTCCATCCATTAGATCTCCTCCTAATATTCGGATCCATAATTTCTGGTTGAGTTTCTTCACAGTGCATATTCCCAATGGGTTCTCACAGATTGCACTCAGCAGAGAGAAGCTTCTCCTCCAAATTCGTAGTACTTGATTCAGTTGACTCTTTAATATCAGCTGATGCTTGAGTATCCGCTAACATAGCCTCTTCAGGAAGACTCATTCTTCTGTGAGTCATCAATGAACTCTGCCAGTTGATCTCGGGTGTCTTTACCGAATTCAGATCCACAATTTCATCAATGCCCATAAAAGATGGTGTGAACACCTTTCCCACCATGACACCATCCCATGAATGCCTTGGATCCTCCCAGACAGCTTTGTTTGAATCATAAGACACTTTCTGATCACAAGAGCGCCTATGATTGAACTTGATCTCTGACTCTCTCTCCCCAATTCCCCCAATCCAGCTCTTTTCCTGCATTGAATGGCTCTTGGAAGAACTTTTGATCCTCTATTTCATTACTTTTTTCGCAAAAGCCGAACCCAACCAAAATGAGACTTCTTTCCTTCAAGTTCTCATCTGCCAGAGAACCATGCTTCCTCCTAGCAGTGAAACTGGCATCACCGGCAACACTATGAGAGCTGGAGGCCTGAGTTTCTAAAATGAGATGCTCCGCACTAAATTTACTTTTCAGAACAATTCCACTTCCAGAACTCCTCGTTTCAGAAATATAATTTGTTCCGCTGCTGCCATCCTCCACCTGCTCTTGGTTTTTGGTAGCATTTTCAGCATCTACACCATCATCCAAACGAAACAGAGACAGAAGGGTCCTCCTTACCCGAACTTCGCGAGAACTGTTGTCAAAGTCTAGAACAGGCAGGGAGCATTCTTGTTTCTGCTGAGGGCAGACAGAGGGCTTGGGGCTCCTTTCTGCAGAATCTACAGTTGAAATCTCTCAAACAAACACGATGAACAG
Source organism: Chimonanthus praecox (assembly GCA_022113865.1). Taxonomy (NCBI): domain Eukaryota; kingdom Viridiplantae; phylum Streptophyta; class Magnoliopsida; order Laurales; family Calycanthaceae; genus Chimonanthus; species Chimonanthus praecox. The sequence goes on along the minus strand of CM039090.1, from coordinate 407,837 downwards.
AAACCAGTAAAAAATTGAGATAGATGCCGCACACACCTTGCAAAATTGCTGCTTTCTAGATTCATTTCAGCACCAAAAACCCATGGATTTTAGCAAACCAACACAAGAACTTCTGCAATGATGGATCAAAAATTGAATCCTTTAGCAAAAGCATTTATGGTTGCATGACTGAAACCGCAAGACCATTTTCCTGTCATAAAAAGCACCACCTGAATAAAATGGACGCCACAATTTTCTGTTCTCACGGATTCTGGGTCAGTTTATATCCTTTCTTTCTCATAACAGTAACGCATAGATTCACAGCATCCCCTAGCAGAAAGTTCTGATTTTACAATGGAACCTCAAAAGGCAAGGAGAATGGAAAGAAACATACAAATCCTACTAAGAAAGCAACAGATGAATCCAAGATAAATCACTTCACAGAAGAATTTCAGCTCCAAAACGATATAGAGCTCCAGCTTTAACCAGAAAACCTCAACAGATGTCAGCCCCAAAATGATGTAAATCTCTAACTTTAGCCAGGAAACCTAAACAGATGGCGCCCGTGAAGCTCCAAATTATCCAAAGCGCTATCAAAAGCATGAATATTCATTAGTTGATGAGAAAACCGTAAAAAAATCCCAGCATTTCGACTCAAGACTCAGGAAATCAGAAAATTCAAGGATCTTGACGCTGAAGAGCTACTTCAATCTCAGGAAAGTCCGAGAAATTATGTAAAGCTCCGGCTTTTACCCAGAAAACCTCAACAGATGGCGCCTAAAAAGCTCTCAAATCCTCCAAACCGCTATCAAAACCATAAAAAACCATCATTTAGTGGGAAAACCATCGAAAATCCCAGCATTTCAGCCCATATCCGAAAAACCTATAAATTCATGGATCTTGACCCAACAACTCAACAGATGACGCCCGTGAAGCTCTAAATCTTTCATAACGCTATCAAAATCAAAATTCATCTTTTGGTGGGAAAAAAGCCCCGAGAAAAAACAAGTATTTCAACTCAAAGCCCACAAAATCAGAACTTCATGGATCTTGAAGCCAAAATGCTTGAAAGATTTTTCTCCTCTACGCTATTAAAGAAATTCTTGATCCCGGAAGTCCTACTATTTCTTTTGTCCTTCGTCGCCATCGATAGATTTGTTTCTCTTGTCCTTCGTCACCGACGATAGATTTGTTGTCATAGCATGTACACGAGCTATGTATACGAGTTATTGGGGCTCGGAGAATTAAAACCCGTACCTCTTACAATTCAATTGGTCGATAGTTAAGTCAAAATTTCAAGATGTGTAACAGAATATGTTCTCCTAAAGGTTTACAAGTTATATTTTTCATTAGACTTTATATTCCTTAATACACAACTTGTGTTTAACACTAATAGATAAATTCTAATAATTTTGGGTCGACTTTTCTTAGCCACCTTCAATCATCAATTGTAAGAATGGAGTGCTCAAACTGTTTTTCGGTAACATAACTCTAGAACTCAACGTGTTTAATTGTGGCCACCAGCCTCCGGATACGGATAACCTATGTGAGGTAAATACGATTGAGAGTATAGTTCATGTGTACTTTCTAAACTTTACATGAGATGACCCATTTGAGGAATACTTGTCAAATTTTGACACTAATTTCAATGAATAAAGGGTCAAAGAAGCGAATGCTCTATTGGAATCCACCCAAATTTTTAAGACTAGTAAATGGAAAGAAAATTTTGAGTCTCTCTCCGTCAGTGTTGAAAAATCACCAATATTAGACCAGGGTTGATTAGTAGGTCTATCAATCGAGTCTGGGTCAGTCTGTCGGAGTGTCAGTGTCTCTGTAGATTTTGATTTTGTTGAGTCCGTCTAGTCTAGGATTTTTTAATTCGTTTGAGTCTATAGTCTTATGTGAGAGTCAGTCTAGAGTCATTGTTGTTATGTTTATTTATTTTGCAGGTTTTGAATAAACTAACTCATCTTACATCTTACGTATTTTCTGAACTTTAGTTGTTCATTTCTAATATTTTTTTCTAATTTGCACCTAATCACTGTAGATTTGACAACATTGAGGACAATGTTCAATTTAAGTTTGGAGATATTGGGAGGTTACACTTGTCTATTTTATTTGTTTTTGAGTCCATTTTTTTTTAAAAAAAAATCAATCTTGTATTTATCTTTGAAAAACAAAGATTGAAAAAAAAAAATTGAAAATTTTGAAAAAAAAATCTTTGATTTTCATCATTAATATGTGCATAAAAATTTCTATATCATGCTTTTCCAATTGAATTTTATGAAATTTATGCTTGAAAAATTTTACACAGCCATATTAATTTTAGCTTGAAAAAGAACGGTATTCATGAGTTAAGTAATCACCGGAAGAATACCAACGGAGACTTATAGCTAGTGAACTTTTGAGCCATTCGATTTTTCTGAAGGTTATAAGTAATTCTTACTTTATTTGAATTGCACAAATTTTTTTTTTAAGATCTCATCATTCTTTGTTTTGGTCATATACTATGAATGAAATTAAATATGGATTATTACACCTATTTTTGTTTAATTTATTTGAAATTATATGATTATTCATATGAAGCTTATGCAGTGATACAGGACATTATTTTGGATAGTTTGAGCCTTTGAAGTCTACCTATTTTTAGTCATATGTTATCTTATTAATTCCCAAATTTGAGCCTTTATATGATAGCCTGATTTTTGTTGTTAGGCAAGTTAGAGATGAATGTTATTGGGATGGTACTTTGAAAAAAATATGGCATTTGAAAAAAATAGCATCAAAAAAAAAAATTTGAGAAAAAAAAAATGGGAACATCCATATAGAAGAAAAGAAGGATATAAAAAAAAAATGTGAAAAAAATGAGCTAATACTTTGGAAGTGTTGAGAGAAAAATAGAGAAAGAATATCCGTTTATGAATTATTGAAGGCCTCTAATTTTTTCTAGTCAAAATATTAATTTTTTATTCTTTTTATCCTTCTTTGATATGATTTGGTCCTAAGCCACGTTCTCAAGAAAATGATATCCATTCATGAGATCTATATTTTTCTTTGATATTAGCCGTTCTTTGATAATAAATACGTGATATATTTGCATTTGAAAAATTATTCCGCTCACATATACTTTTAAGAGAAATTTAACCCAATCTCTAAGCGAAAGTCTTTCTGAGAGATATATCTGGTGGGATTTGGAATCAAAATGCATTTTCAGCTGATGATTGCAAAACTTGTGTATATTTTGAAAAATAAGGATATGTTAATATTTGGCTATCACATACTACACTCCGAGTATGAATTTTGTTAAATAAATTTAGAGTTGTATGTTGCTTAAATTTTTGTTTATATATTTTTGCTGAAATTTTATGTTTATGGGTATCATCATTGAAAGCCATCATGAAACTATAACTCGTCCACTAGTTATGAGTTAAGGGTTTAAAGACTTGTTATATATGTTAAATGCAATTGAGAGTGTCAGCAAAAGTGGTGTAGTCGAGAACTAATAACATCTAAGTTTGGAGGTATTTGATAAACACAGGAAAATGACAATTCTACCTCTGAATATTAGATTAGTTAGTTATTGAATTTTATTTATTTTGTATTATTAATATAATATACAATAATAATATTGTATATTTAAAATTATATTTGTCAATATTTCATTTTATTTAATTTGGTCTAATTGAGTGTTTTTAGAGACAATGTTAATTCATGCTGGAAAGAAAGAGGCAAAAGGTTCTCTGTTGAAGCAAAACAGAGATGGAATTTTTGATAAAATTGATTAAAAGAGGGTCCACATGGTGAGGGTTTTACAGCCAGCAAAATGAGAGAAGAATCGTGTATAGAAGATGTTGGAAGGGAACTTTATTTTCTTTAGCTACCAAAAAAGAAGAAAAAAAGAACGAATGAAAATAGAAAAGAGAGTGAAAAATAAAAGAAAGATAAAAATAAAGAAGACAGAGGAATAGAAGGAAAAGAAAATAGGAGTGGGTTCCATCGTGTTTTCTTCTCTCGTTAGAAAACGGAAACTCATGAGTAAAAATTGAACTGTCGGCTAAACATAGATTGAGCTGAAAATTCAAATGGGTCCCATGCCTTGCTAAATTTACATCCCAAACCTCTATAAATCGAGAGACCTTTTACAGAAGGTTTCAAACTAGTACAGTGAAGACTGAAGCAGAGAGAAGGGTCGTGGCAAGAGGCTCGGGATGTCTGACGATGATTTGGATTTTATTTTTCTCTCTTTTATTTTAATTTTATAATATTTCACTAATTTTTTTGTGCTAAGGGGGAAGAGGAAGTCCTATTAATAAAATAATTTTTCAGTTATTAACTTATTGATTTTTATATGTGTTTATTATTTAATGATTTTGACTTCATTAAATTAATTAAATATTCATTATTTTCACCATTAATATCATGTATTTTTAGTATTTAATAATATTATTTAATTAATCAAGGGCTTGGTATTTTAATTAAAAAGGAAGATTTCTTTGATTTAATGTTTTTCAATCTAATTAGATACATTGGATGCTTAGATTATTTTATCTAATTCATTGTCTTTTAAATTTAAATTGGATACATTAAATACTTAAGAATTATATTTTTAAAAGTGAAGGAAAATCTAAATTTTGAACACCATATTAATGAACTTAAATGTTTAAATCTTTAAAATTTGAGAATTGATAAATAAATAATTGAAATATTATGGATTTAATGATGGTGGAATCCGATAACTTAGTAATTTTTCTCACTTGATTAAATCTCTACTTTTTTAGTTATTTTAATTTTACAATTTTAATTCAACCATCCTCAAAAAAAAAAGTGTTAACTAGGTTAAGATTAAATTGTTAGACTTTTTATATTATTTTCCCGTTCAATATAAATTAAGTCCTTGTGGATTCGACCTTACACTTACATATCTCTATACTCCAATTCGATTCGTCCACTTACGAGTTATAAATTTAGAATTTGGACAACAAAGGTTATCACAAGTTTTATTCTATCTCATATTCAAAGATATTTTTATGTATTACTATTATAAAATTTAATTACAATCAAATTTCAAATAAAATACTGAAATTAGTATACAGGTGAGATTATAGTACTATGGTAATTAGTTGTGATCCAGGTGAGGTAATAGTACTATAATAATAGTATCAAATAAAATATATTTAGTTGTAATATAATTAGTATTGATATATTTAATTGCTGTATTAAATAAAAACTAAAAAGATAAATGAAAAATATAATTAGTAAATCAGATCTAACGTAAAATGAATCTCATGCGGGACGTTTTCAGCCCAATGTCGAAAACACCCTCGTATTCTGTGGATTCGTGCATTTTAAAATATATTATTTTAGGCAGTGGGCATCCTGCGGTGCATGAGGTTCACGTCAGTGGCGTCAACGTGACATGCAGGTATTTCAGCAGTAAAATATATTTTTAAAATTTATTCTTGATCTTCCTTGAATCGAATCACCCATTTACTTTTCATTTATGAAAAATCATAATTATAAATGTTTTATAGTAATGGAGCTAAAATTATAGAATTTAACATTTTAAAATTCAGATCTTTTATATTGAAGTATTCACTCTAGATTTGAAGCTTCTTAATTCACATGATATAACACTTAATTAGTTTACCACAAATCTTTGAATATGAAAAATAAATATAAAGGATTCCACTTAAATTAAAGGAGAGCTTTAATTTGGACATCACTTTTTAAAAATAAAATAAAATTTATTGAATGAAAAAGTATTCTTCAAATTTAATATATATTTAAAGAATAAAAGGGTTAAAAATTATTTTAATTAAAATTTAATACATCATGTTCTTAAAAAATACTTTTATTTACTATATTAACTTTTTAATTATGAACTCATGGCATTTTGATAGTTCTCTGATAAAAAGAATGAAAAAAGTTACATCATTTTTATCAGACTTTCAACCATACACATTACTTCATAACATTTTTCAAAATTTTCAAATATTTTTAAGAATAGAGAACTAATTTTATATAATTTTTATAAAAAAAAATGAAACTTTAAAAAATGATAATAGAGAGTTGTCCAAGACAAAAGTAAAATATATCAGAATATCAACAACAAATATGATTTTTATCCTAATAAAATTGATGGAGAAATTTAGGAAGAAAGTCTATATAAATTGTATGGACTTAGAAAAGGCTTATGCTAGAGTAGTAAGGAAATTAATTTGGAGAATTCTAAGAAATAAATACATTCCTAACACTATATTGAGATAATTGAAGATATATGTGAGGGTGCAATTTATATTAGAACTGTACGTGGTGAGATAATGAAATTTCTTATTAAAGTAGAACTCTATCAAGGAGCCGCTTTAAACTAATATCTGTTCATATCAATCATGGACAACTTAACATTAGGAATTTAAGATGAAGTGTAATGGTGTATTCTTTTTGCATATAATATAGCATTAATTAATGAGATAAAACAAGAAGTAAAAGTTAGATTAGATTTGTAGAGAAGAACATTAGAGTAACTTAGTAGAACTAAAAATAGAATACATACAATGTAACTTTAATAGATTAGACGATAGTGAAGGTAACTCGGTAGATATAGGAAATGACTCACTTGTATATTATCATAAATTTAGATATTTGAACTCTATGAATCTAAATGAGGTTTCGACTTACATATAATGAATAAAATAAGAGTGATATGGGCAAAATATAGATAAACTAGTGAGTCTTATATGATGAAAGAGTCTCAATTCGCTTAAAAATGACATTTTATAAAATAGTCACTAGCCTTATGATGTTTTGTGGAGCTAAGTGTTGGACAATGGAAAAAAATAGATAAACAAAATGAGGATAACGAAGATATGTATGCTATGTTAGATGAATGATTTAATACTAAAAGATATAGTTATAAATGAACACATTAAGGATAATTTAAACTTAGCTCTGATAGTTGACAAATTAAGAGAAATTCAATTGAGATGGTTTGATCATGTTAATAGAATATCAAGCACATAAAAGAACTGGGACAAGAGGTCAATCTTAAAAAATATGAAGAAATGATAAAAAATAACATGTTAGACTACAAAGTAACTGGTGATATAATTTACGATAAAATTAATTGAAAAATAATAAATTATAAAAATGGATCTCAATAAATTATTTATTAACTGTGGTTAATGATGATAATGACGTTGAGTCAGCAAAAGTAAACAAATGTGATACTTTTAAATTACAAAAAGTTTCCTTTTTATTAATTTTAGTAAATGAAAAGAAAGCGAAAGAGTCATTTAAAGTAAGTTATAATATGCTTTTATTATATAATAAATAAATACTCTTTATTTAATAGATCAAACATTTTATTATATTCCGAATAGCATTTCGGTAATTTCGCATTCGAAAAGGGGGAATTTTTTGTTCGGTGCTCACCGGTCACCACCACATCAATTGCCCTTTCCGTTGCCGTTATCTACAAAATGACCCGTTCATTTTCTCACAAAGTCTCTCAGTTGCCACTTCACAGAAGAAGGGATTGGAAATAGAAGCAGAGCTGCTTCTTCTGCCTGCTTTTCTCTCTCTCTTCCTCTTCTTTTTCCTTGCTGCAGAGAATCGGAAAAAAAGTAGAAGACTTCGATCTCGTCTTCCTTCGAATCTGCTTGTCACTATTCTTTTCCAGGTACAGATTCCGATCTCCGTTTTCAATTATATCCATCTGATTTGCTCCTGAAATTGATCCAATCCTTTCTTTCTTCGATCTCTTCATCTCTGCTGTAAACTTTTTTTTCACATTCTGACGCTCTCAATTTTCTTCTCTAGCTCGCGAATTTAAGATTCCCGGAAATTCCAATCCTTTTTAAGATTATGAAATGAAAGCAGCACCTTTTTATCCTCTCTTTTCAAGTATTTTTACGAAAAGCAAACTATCTTTTAGTATTCCCGTCGCGTTTGTTCCACGCCAAGCTTTCGGGACGGAGGGAAGCATTTGAGCAGAGGATTTTGACTCCGACAATTCAAATTCAGTGCCGAAAATGATTTTTACTTTCCTGCAAGAAATTGCGATTTTCTAATTTCCTGCAGGAAATTGTGATTTTATAAATTGATGCTTCTCATGATTTGATCATAGATTCTGATTTCATTGCACTAATATCCAACTGACACACACATATAAACTCTTTTTTTTTTAATTTTCATTTTTCGCTTGAATTCTGAGTTGTTTGATGCTTAAGGAGTTTGTGAGGAATCTACAGTTCACGTTATGGATAACTTTACTAGAAGGTTGATTGTGTTAGAGGTTACAAGGATTAGCTACAAATCTCTAACTACAAGGGTCAGTTGCAACTAATTGGATTAGAAGAAGAATCAGACTCGTGATTTTGTCACTGTTCTGACATGGTTGTGATAATATCCAACTCACACTCACATACACTGTGTGTTTTCATGAGTTCTTAATTTATTAAGTTTGTAAGGAATTCTATGATTCTCTACTTCTCTAGTAGTTTGATCTTTAAGATTACAAGGATTAGCTACAAATGACTGATTACAAGTGTAAATTACAACTAATTGGATTTCAACAGAATCAAACTTGTGATTTGTTCGTTGCTTGTGATATTGTTGTGTTAATATCCAATTCACAGACAGATACACTGGTAGTTTTTTTCTCTTAAAATTTGAATGCATTTGTGTTTTGATATTTAAGGAGTTTGTGAGGTGTCTACAATTCGTGTTATCTGCTCCACTTTTCAGGTAGTGTGATTGTGTAAGTGACTAAGAGGATTAGCTGCAATGGCTAATTATTAGCCCCTTTAGAGAGGAGACTAATTACTGCTAATTAGAAGTGTCAGTTGCAGCTAATTTGATCACAAAAGAAATGTGCTTATTGTTTGATTATGTGATGAAATTTACTTTGTAAGTTGAATTAGACTTCTTTGTAATGATCTTATACTTATAATGATTAAGCAAAGAAATTATCTTTTAACTATTAGAACAGTTCCTAGAAAATGATTCTTGAATTGATACTCCTTCACTATAACTTCGTTTTTCTTAGCCAGTCTGCATTGCATTCATGCTGGTTTGTGGCTTGAAATATCATTGTTCAGATACTGTCTTAATTTAAAATGGTTTTCCCTGGTTTCAGAGCAACATATTGATTAATGGTTTGATTAGTAAATTTTTAATGATTAATAAAAATGATCTTGTAATTACTCCAACAGCATCTAGAAGATGTTGTTGAATTGATACTCCTTACTTAAATAGCTTAGTTCATTCCCTGAACTAGTCTGCATTACCTTTATGGTGGATTGTCTTCTGGCATGAAATATTATTGTTCAGATACTGTTTAATGTAATATGTTTTTCTCAGGTTTCAAGAGTAATATATTGATTGATGATTTGGCTAATCAGTTTTTGTCTTGTTACTTTACTCATTTTCTGTCAGGAATATAATGCATCAGCCTCCAATAATTCCATGTGGATAGCGGGATTAAAAAGAAGTTGACAGAAAATGGGTGGTTGCTGTTGTTGTTCTTCAAGAAGAGCACAATTGAGTGAACCACCAGTATACTACTATGTGAGTAGTCTCTTGTTTCTCTCGTGTTGCATGTTTTGATGGCATGGCAGCTCCTTTATTATATTAATGGTGCAATCTCAGTGCTCTATTACTGATGGAAAAGTTGTTTCTGACTGCCAAAACAGTGTTGCTCTGGCAGTTTGAAACTTAATTGTGAGCATGACTTGTAGTAATAGTTAGGAATCACTGATTCTTTTGGTTTTCTTACACTCTCTTTTTTCAAATCCATAATTACAGGATTTTTATCTAATTTTGAGATCCCTGTCCCACTGTTGATACTTTCAGTCTTTACTTTTCTAGGCATAAACTACATAAAAAATCTCAAAATCAACCACCTTGAGCTACAGCCTTTATGTCCCAACTGATACAGCATGGGGCTCAGTCATCTTCTCATTCCATAGCATAAATATGAGGGTTATTACCATAAATGATGCAAAGTTCAACCAATTTATATCTTCTGGTTCCTTATTTATTTGAATCCTACATTCCTTGCCTTGATTGGTATTGAGCAGTTTGACTATGAGCAGATTTATGAGCTTGTGAATCTGTTGCAGATAATTTCTGAGGAAGCATGTTTTGAGAAAAATGATTTTTACAGACATAAGTGTCTTTTATTGGGTGTAGACCAATGTCACAAATACCTTTCTTGGGATATTAACGAGAACTGATAATAGTGGGATATTTTCAAAATTTTGGGTTTTTACTGGAAATTTAACAGGAAAATCTTGTGGAAAATATAAATATTTAAAAAATAATAAAAATAAAAATAAAATATAAATATTTCTCAATTGTGGTAGATTCAAGTTATGTTCACCAGTTGAAATACAAACTTTTTGTCTTTTTAGATTAATTTTCTTTTATGTATTAAAGTAGTTTTTTTAAATTATTTGTTTAGATGTTTTCTTTTACTTTTCATTAATTAGATTTTTTTTATTGGAGATTAACTATTTAATTAAATCAGGGCTTGATCTAAACATAAGAATGCAAAACTCCATCTAATTCAAACACCCATCTCCATTCAAATCCCCCTCTCTCAACCCTTGCAATGACATTGTTATTTGTTAGAAAAGGGTCAATAAAATTTGCCAGCACCAATAAGTCATAACAGTATTTACTAAATTACTACTGAGCAAATGAAAACTACAAAATAGAAATAAATAAAAAATTAGACCACTTCAACTTTGTTAAAAACAGAACTCACATTAACTTGCTTCACATTGGGATAATGCAATTGACCACAATACAATAATACATTGGCTACTTCTCCAACGTATCTGGTTGGGATCCGTAAACAGTGCAGCGAAAAGGAATGTGGGAGTCCGACATCGACAAGAACAAAAAAAATTACTCAAGGGGAGGGCTATAAAACCAGGTAGCTGAGGGTGAAAAATGAATTCAATGCTTGGCCTTGTTGGGCTTGGCACTATGTGCCCTATTGGGCTACATAATATCAAAAAATAATTTTGAAGAGAAGCGAAGGCTTTTAAATTTAAAAAGGTTTTTCACGGTTCATGGGTTTTTTTAAAGAAAACGGTCAAACTCTCTGTTGACTGTTTTTAAAAAAAACCTGGCCCCGCTAGGAAACAATACGCCCGTTAAAATATTATTTTTAATGCGAGATTTTTGTTTCTCTGGTTAATAACGCGTTTTTAACAGAAATATAACGATAAAAATGCCAGAGCCAATAAATTGCCATTTATCGCGAAAACGGTATTTTCGCATTAAAAACCTGATAAATTTCAATTTACTGGCGAGATTTGTTACATTGGTACTGTAGATTGTAGATTACAAACTTCCTGTGGAAATTAATTTATGTTGTTTGGACTAGACAGTCTAGAAGAACATGATAGTTTGTCCAATTACAAGTCATTAAGCTGCATATGGCACTAGAATAGGGCAAATTTTTGGTGTACCAAGTGTCAATGAATGGATGATCTAGATGGTGACTCAAGCCCAAATACCTGATTTTATGGTATTTCAATCCATTAGTGTTCCATTTGATATTGATTCTGAGACAATGAAGCTGATTGTTGTTGGGCCATGAGTAGATGCGCTTACTGGATAGGATGCTTGGTTCATGTCTTTAGTTAATGTTTTACATATCATTCAAGCTTTCATTCTTTTATAACTATCCTATGTTTGCAATTGACAAATATGTTATGAATAGTTGCAAGTAAAAAGGACTACGAGAAAGGAAAGATCATAAAAGACTTGCAATGTGGTAGTTAGAGCTTAGAAGCAATAATTTAAATCATGGACTAATGGAGAACTTGACCCTAATCTTTTAGGGGATGTGATTGCATGGAATTCCTTTTCTTAGCAATATATTGTCTTTTCTGAACTCCCAAGTCTTTTGGCAGTGTCCAGGAGATCTAGAAGGGCATGGATCTTTGTCGTCTCCCAATGCTACTGACTCTGTATTATCTATGGGACTACTGGTTGATACGGATCCTGACACCTACCGGGCACCTCCTGCACCGTTGCCATATGATGTAAATTTGGGATGCCCAAGAGCTTTGTCAGGGATTCTAGATAACAGCGGAAACAAGGTTGATCCAGTACATGCAGCAAATTCCCAGTCTGTTGGAGAAGCAGTAAGTGAAGGTGGGTGTAGAAGTCCAGTGACATGTGATGACCTCAAAGAATTGGACTGCAAGAATAAACCAGCCAGTCTGCCAGGTTCCCCAAAAGTGTCTGAAGTTGAACCATCTAAGCTGAGTGAATCTATAGTGACGAATGAGGAGGATGTTTGCCCCACTTGTCTTGAAGGTACACTCATTTCCTACTTCTTAGACATTCAGGACAATCAGGCATTTTTTTACCATTTTTACAATTTAATCAAACCCAGTTTATGAGCTGAGAGGCCTACGTTTACTGGCCAAGCACAAAAACTAGGTCTTAGATTGTTCAAACAAGTCACGCCCAGGCATCAAATTGTACGTAATGCTTGAAAATGAGCACCCAGTCTGATCACTTCCTGGGCCTGGGAAGAGAACCTAGGAAGCAGTCACATCCTGTATCCAGCTCTAAGAGGGATGGGCCACGGGCTTGGGTTCATGCATTGGTGTTGTGGTCCTTGTCTGGCTGCAATCTGCTGGCCGTGACGGTTGGATTTTAAATTTGAGAGTTTCTCGTGTAAAATGCTGAATGGTCCTTCCATTGTTTGTTGCTGATATGTGGTAAAGAATGGATTATGGCATCAGTATCATGAAGTTTGATCATAGACACATGAAGTAGTGGTTATTTGACATCTCTTATGGGGTGCTTTTATATTGGGTCTGTTACATGCTGTCGGTTTGTTTATCATCATCATTATCATAACCAGTTTCCATTTGTCCTGGGTTGGTTTTTTTGAGTTATACATTTTCACTCATAACCTATTAAAAATCATATTCTCCGTCACTCCGTCATCTTTCATGTCCTCTTCTCCGTCAACCTGTGTCTCCGAAGGCCCCAGCTTCCCCTCCCCCCTCTCTTAGTACAATCAACTCATTTACGTTCAATTCTTTGTATTAGCTTGTTTCTATTCTTCTATTAATGTCCCGAACCATCTTAAATGGTATTCCCTTACCTTTTGGTTTGTTGGGGCTACCTTTAAGTTTCCTATAATGTAATCGTTTCTAACTATTTTATCTTAATGTTGCTCTAGAAATCCATATTAACATATCTATTTCGTCATCATTACTTAATCTACTTGTCTTTTCTTCATATCTCAAAATTCACCTCCATACAACATTGTAGGATTGATTGTTGTTTTATATAATAACCACTCAAATCAACATGACACTCTTCTATGTCACAACAGTCCACTAGCTTTCCACACTGCCCACTCTGCACCAATTCTACTGGCTATGTCCAAATGAGGTCCTCTTTTTGGTTCTTTAATTGCTCCAATATCAATTTCTCAGAATATAAGTTATTTTATATTCTAATGAGTTCATTGTCCTTATTTTCATCTCTCTTAAAGTTGCACTCCATATATTCCATCTTTGTTCTACTAATTTGCAAACCATTTAAACTTTATGTCTTCCTCCACAACTCCAATTATTATTTAATTGATGTCTTGTCTCACTAATTAATATAGTTTCCTCTGCAAACAACATACGTCATGGAATTACATTTTTGGATTTTTGATGCTAAGCTGTTCATAATTAAAAATAAATAGATTGGGGCTCAAGGCAGATTCTTGGAGGAGTCTTAACTCCAACTACGAACTCCACCATTTCTCCATACACTGTTTTACACTATTTATTGCGCCTACTTGTCCTATATAATTTCAACATATCTGTTAGAGGTCTGTACTTTGTTCTAAATGAGAAGAGAGCAAGATGAATGGAAAGTCAATATACCTCCATTTACCACAGAAATAATTTTTTGATGGGAGAGGTAAGAAGATTTTGAGAGGAAGATTGCCTTCTTTTGGGTGTGTGAGAGCTCCTGCTGTGTCATTTTTTTTGAATGAGGTATGCAAATGGAAACAAGAGAAACTGCTGGTCAAACTCCATTTGTGATTTGTGGATGCTGTTCGGTGACATGTCACCTGGCTTTTGATGGAAAACACAAATAACACTGGAAAAGTGAAACAGATTTAGGTATGTATTTCCTTTTCAATGTTTACCATTTTAATGGCCTCAACACCCATCAGTCCTTTATAAGGCTGGTAAAAGCCATGTGTAAATTTTTCCTTTTCTCCTTTAACTTCTTTGTAGTCATCATCATCAACGGCCATTTTCCCTAATATCTAGGGTTAGCTTTTGAGTTCTATCTAGGGTCTACTTAGTAGTCTCAATATGAAAATGGTTTGTTCTGTTGATTTACCTAGTATAAAGCCAAATTGGTTCCCAAAAGGTCATCTGTTTGTTGCAGATCCATTGACCTACAAGGCAATTTAGCTGATGTTGTGGAAACTTAATTGATTCCACATTGATTTTGGCAAGCATTTTCTTAATGGCTAATGATAGGTTCTATTTACTTGAAGAAATGAACATGGTGAAAACTGAGCATAAATTGTGTATGCGTTCCTATGTCAGTATATATGCTCTTCTATAAATCTCAGTTATAATAACTGGCAGCTCTTGATATAACAGTCAGCAGCTAGATGTTATAGAAAGAACAAAGTAAACAAGGATTAGAGAGGATACCCTACCCAATCAGTAGCTATTATTATAATGGTCAACAGTTTCAGGTATAGATGAAAAAAGAAGATGGATAAATATGAATATATGGATAAATGTGAGATATATTGTTGGAGGTAAAATGTGCAAAAGGATAAAGCCAAGTCTTGAATTATGGTATTTAGATAATTGCACTGAAGACCTAATAATGGCTTTTGTATCAAATCTAAGCCTATTGGTTGACACATGGTGACTATGCTTTGCTTAGAAACTTATTGGGATACATAGGCCCATTAGTTTACCTTCAATTTAATAAATACCTTCTAGATATAATATATCAAAAACTGCAAATAACTCCCAATACCCCGTTTAAAATGAAAACTTGTATACCCTCATACAAAAATGATGTGTGCATGCTTATATATAGTCCCTTTGTGCATATAGCTTCTTTGCAAATTAGCAGGCTTGGCCAGGGCATGAAAAGCTCATCAAGCCTTTGGGCAGGGTGAGGCTTAAAATAAATGGGCCCAGGTTTTTAGCATGTGAGACTGGCTTAGATCCAGTCCACGCTCAATACTATTATAACATCTGTGCTCGCTTGATAAAATCTGATGCGTAATGTTAAAGAGATAATGCTGAAGTGTTACAGAAACTCGACAGAAGCATATAGTGCCTGTCAAGACATGTTTCATTGCTTGTATCTCAGATAGAATGATTCTTTTTCACTTGCTTATATTATTGCTATCTTTTGACAACTGAAAAACCCATTCTTCTAACCAATTAACAGTTTTCAAGAAATATTGCATGGATTATGGAACATAGATTAGGCTACTAGCGTTTTGTCATTCTCAAGTGCCACTTTGAGTGAAGGGACATCTCACTATGACAAGTCAGATGCACATTGTTATTTGGAACTAAATATTGGGTAACAATGATATTGCAAGAAGAAGTACATGCAATAGAAGAGAAATTCAAGGGACTATTGTTTGAGATAGTTTTTGCATGCTTTTCAAATCCAGAAACATCTTCCTTATCATCATCATCATTTTTGGTAAACAAAGAATATGTTAGAAGCAACTGGGATTTAATTAGAAGTGACACGTTATTAGACTGACATAATATCATCTCAAGTAGCAACATGTAAAACTAGAATTCACAAAGCTGGCCCTAGGTTGATGGGAGTAAGGTGTAGATGTAGATGATGATGATGTGGTTGTTGGTGGGAGTGAGGAGGAAGAGGAAGTGGTCAATATAACAAAACGTGAATCGACTGTAAGCTATAATTTGGAGAAATGCATTTGAGTCAAATGGTTTGAGAATCAGTCAGTTGGATAAAAAGAGTATATGAAGTGCAAACTTAGTGTGAGAGTAGAGAGGTGGATTTAGTATTAAAATTAAAAACCACTTATTGCCACAATGTGATAGGCTCCATTATCTAGTTGCAGTTGTAGAAAAGAGAAAAACCAGACACCTTAGTTGCAACATTGTAGATAGGAGTGTTGCATAGTGGGAAAAGTGGAGGAAAGCTACTGGAGTCTCATGTTGAGAAATTTTCTACTGCAAACCATTCGCTTTATAGCGAGCTTTTCTGTAGGACCCTTCTAGGTGCCCTTTCTACCTATAATCTCCTCTTACGTTATCACATCCGGTGGATAAGTCCCAACTTGATAACAACCATGTTACAAGCACCATTTGATTGAACCTTAACCTTTTCCATACTTTTGCACCTTTGGTTTTGATCCCTTGAGTCCAAATTTGTGATCTAGGTGAATCTTGGGTCAATACTAATCCATGAGCAGAATTTCCCAAACCTTGATTGATGATGATCCAGTTTGGGCTCCACACTTCACATAGCAAGTTATTTGTGAACTATGTGCAATATAAAATTCCATGTCTTGTGTGGTCACTTAGTACCACTTCCACGTAAGTACTTTTTCATAAGATGACAATGATATCTAAGTTATCATATGGAGCTGAATGTTGGGTCATAATGAACAAATAAAAAAATAGATATTGCTGATAGAAAATAAATAAACTACAAGAATATGGTTCCTTTTTTTAACGGTAACATGACTTGAACCCAGCAACATTTATGGCTGTGACAAAAACTACCAGAACACAAATTACACTTAGACAGATAAAGAGGGTATGCAATTCATATGGCTAAGATCCGCATGTTGTGATGTGTGAAGTAACAAGAGAGGATAGAATTGGGAATGAATAAATGAGAGAAGATCTAAAAGTGGTTCTGCTAGAAGTGAAAAATGAAGATTCTTCAGAAAGGAGAGAGATGAAGGGTGCCATTGAGATGGTTTTGGCGTGTGCATAAAGATTGGAAGCTTCCCCACGATTGAAGGGTGGCTAGTTCAAGATACTTGAGAAGGGGAGGACATTAAGCACTTGGAATGAATCTGTACTGGAGTTGGTGTTTTAAGTCATGCAACTGAAGGTACTAGGTTTTTCTTCTTCTTTTTTTAATAATTTTTTGACAGCAGGAGGTACAAGAGTAATTTATTTAGCTGTTTATGAATTGTGTTTTGATTGTTTGATTTTCTTAACAAATATGTGGTGGTTACCTTATTGTTCATTATCGCATGTCACATACAGCTATGATTGGCATTTATTGAAACTATCAATGATATTGTTACAGCTAGGCTAGAAGTAATGATGATAATTGCATTTCATTTTGTTGCAGAGTATGATGCCGAGAACCCAAGAATTATCACAAAGTGTGATCATCATTTTCATCTTTCATGTATTCTTGAATGGATGGAAAGAAGTGACACCTGCCCCATATGTGACAAGGTTTGGCTTGCAAAGAATTTATTGTTATTAATTAAAATTTGATGCTTCATTTACCTATTTACAAAATTCTTCTATATTAAAATTATATATATGGTGCATATATAATTTGTATACATTGGGTCAAATATCGGATAAAATATTTCTACTAGAGGCTACTAATAGGGAGACAACATTTTGAGTTGGGATCATAGTATATGAGAATTTTAATTAGAGTTTCTCTCTCTCTCTCTCTCTCTCTCTCTCTCTCTCTCGCTTTTTTCCCTTAAAAAAAGTATTCTTGCTTTCTTAAATAGTTTATACAGGAGCCCTCTTGGTAATTGAAATCGTAGAAGCCATTGGAACTGTGATTAAGAGACCTATCTCCTATTCATACATCTTCCTTGAGTCCTTAACGAATATATATCCTATCCTCAAAAGACGTCCAGAGTTAGATCTTTCAAGAAATTAAAAAGATAATATAACCATTCCTTACGACTCTTCCTGGCCTTTATAATATGCTTCAGCACCTTTGCTACTTTCACTCCATCCCCCCTGAATAGATGGGAAATGGTTGATGAATGATGATACTCTACCCTAGACCCTGATTTTGAAATGTAACTTCCCTCCATAAATTTCTTTCTTCCAGCAATGTGATGCATGCAAGAGTATGGAGTAATTTAAAGAATGACCTAGATCTCCTTATCATAGGAGATAGAGAAGATATCATAGATGGTGAAGAGGAATAAGGAATTTTTAGCAAAAACTCTACTGAGACTCTCTAAGAAGATTTCTCCTCAAATGGATCTTGGGGTCCACTTATTTGGTTGTGATGTAAAAAGGAACATATAAATAGGTTGTGTGTGAAGTTTCACATTCATCTGACCATCCTATCCCTTGATTTAAAACTTTTAAAAATCAATGGCTTAGAAAAATTTAAAGGCCAAGATTATATGGCTTGGATTGTCAATTGATAGTGAACCTTTATATGCTTAATATCCATGTAATTACCTATCAAATGCATCAAATTATTTAGGACCCATGATTTATTTTATGGGAAGTCTAGTTGGCTAACTCATTTTTTAGCAACAAAAGAGAGCTCTTCATAGAAATTCTAATAATCCACTCAAAGGTTTGTAACTCCCCTTACACCCTCAAGTTTAAACCCTAAAGCACCTTAAAAACTCAACTTTTTCTATTGAAATACAAAGCAATCATGAGTTAGCAAATACACAAGCATTCACATAGAAAAGTACAAGATTTACATGGTTCAACTAGGTGTCTATTTCCATGGTGAGATGGGAGCAATTTCACTATCTTCGAGAATATATTTGTAATGATCTCTTCCTCAATCTTTGATTAATCTCTGAACACTAGAAGTTTGTCTAAGATACAATATGCAGACGGAATCATGTAAAAAAAATGAAAAATTCGCTTATGCCAAAATATTTTGGATTAGGAGCACCCCCCCCTCCCTAATTAGGACCTGGATAGCCACAGAATACATAACATTGACATAACATGATTTTTCAACTCTCTCTGTGTGTGTGTGGCTTGGATCGCCACAGAGTACCAAACATTGACATAACAAGATTTATACAACTGTGTGTGTGCACGCACACACGCGTGCACGCATGCATGTGTGTGATACAACAAACCGTGATGTAACACATACAAAATCACACAGAAACACACTAGATAAATATGGTTCAATAATGTACCTATGTCCATAGTGAGATAGGGGCAATTTCACCATTTTTGAGAATAGAGTTATAATGATGTCTTCCACATACCTCCAATACACATGAATCCCATAACTCTAGAAATCTCTCAAAGATGCAATATAGAGAATGCAATATGGCATCATTTACACTTGCCTATTTGTCTTTTTTTCATTGCCCAATGCCCTGCCTCAAGAGCGTTGCACGCTTGGTAACTGTTTTGTAAAATTTTCCCTTTTAAGTGGTGTGGGACTCTCGTTACATATATGATTCTACTAGCTTTTCTACATTTTTTCCATTCTGCTTTGTTACAGCTAAGTTAGATCCTTTTTAAGATTTTACCATAGAGCTTAAGTATCTAAACTTATTAGTGTGTGATATTAAGTCATTTCCAATTTTAATTGGATTGTCATCCCCATCATATGTTCCACTAAAAATTATACACCATGTATTTTCAATGTATTCCATGCATTTACTTAACTCCCGAAAAAAGAGTATTGACTTTTTATGGACACTGTCTACTTTTGAGGTGAATGTGTTCCTGAGAAAGCTGCCTGTTAGTTTTACCAATAAAAAAATGCTTCTTTGGTTGGCACAGGAAATGGTGTTTGACCATACTTTTGGACAGTAGAGAGGTGAGATCCACAAGAGAGAAAATACAGAGGTAAGGCTGGTTGAATCAATGCCTACATACAGACAGACGCATGGTTTCTTCTTATGAGATTGGTTGTGGCTCCTGTTTGGTTGTCTTGTTTCTAGAGCTGCTTTCATTTTGCTAATGTCTTCGTTACTATGGTTTCAATCTCTTGGACGTGCATAAAGGGTATATAGAACAGAAACCAGAACACACACACATGCGTGCGCATTTACCCTGTACTTTTTACCAGCCATAGGAAGAAGAAGAGAGGAAGTCGAGATCTGGAAACAGCCGCAAAGCGTTGATTCTCTGTCGTGCAAATGGTAGATTCTTCTCTTTCATTCTGCTGTTAATTTTGTAGTGTGCTTGTTCCTCCCTTCTCTGTACAGGTTTTTCAGATGCCTCTGCCCATTGTTCTGCTGCATTGGATCTGTTCATTGTACATGATTTTTTCAGAGTCTGTCATCGATCGGTGTATAAAAGTGTTATAGTCGATCAATAGAAAAAGTCCATCATACTTTCAAGTATGTAATGTGACATATACTGAAGGTTGACATGTGTTCTTGTGCTATAGACACAGTCACTAGTCAAGCGTCATTCATCTGGTGAAGGTCACCTAGAGGTGGCAATGGGTCAGGTGTGGTCGCCTGGTCTGGTTTGTTGTATGTAATTATAGATTTTTTCCTTGGCATGACCAACCCGATCTAATTCTTTTATTATAAATATAGATAAAAATTGAAAAGAATTAAATGATTTTTTTTTTTAATTTATGTGTGGGAAACTGCGGGAAACCCAGCGTAAAAACCTCCACGGGTGAGTCCACTATCCCTAAATGAAAGAGAGATGGATTTTACTTCCTTTGGGTGCATTGCGGCTATGAGAAGTGGAAACAATGGGCTAAGATCTTTGGGGTTAGGGGTGAGATACATGGGCTGGAAGTATTGGGCTAATAAAAAAGGGATTTATATGTGTATTGTAAATAGGGTTGAGTCGGATTGGGTTTGAGACTCTACCCAACCTGACTTAGATATTTTGGGTTGGGTAGTTGGATCAGATTGAATTAATCACTTACTTTAAATACAGAGACAATTTAAGGTGGCTGTCGTACTAAAAAAAAAATTTAAGGTGATTGTCAAATGAATCTTGACCATTCCTTCACTTCATAAAAAAATAACTAAAAAATAAGAAATGGGATTTGGCGATCAAAAGGATTTGGTTCGACTTTATAATTTTTTTTTTACGACAAAGAGCCTCAAGACTTCTCTGTGAGTACAAGGGCATTGGATTAAATTTCAGATGCACAATGGGTTGAGCATAATCATATTACTATTTGAAAATAGAGGAAATTTGTGCACAAGTTTACTAAAAAAATAAAAAGGAATTTTATGATTAAATTTGGTTAGTTTAAAAGATATAAGCCAAGATTTATATTACCATATAAAAATAGAAAAATTTGTGAATTTAAGAAAGAATTATTTGCTATAAATTTTTAATTAATGTTCTTTGCACAAAGTGTATGCCTTTTTTTTAAAAAAAAAAGCAATATATGACTTGCACGAAGTGCATGCCCTTTTCTGAAAAGCAATGTATGATTTGAACTTTGATTTTTTTTGGGTTGCGTTGGCGGCTCACGTAAAGAATTGCCACCCTTAAGTTCACCATTGATGTGGCAAAATCACAATTCAACCATCGCGGTCATCCAACAAGGATCTCAGTTCAACAATTCCACACATTAATGGGTGCATCTCTTACAGTTGAATTTGGATCTGTCTTGTTCTCATTTCGTTGCCCTTGTTATCACAGTCAATTACCTGGTTTGATTTTCTGATTTCTTCTCTTTAGTAAGTAGAAATTTTCTTTTGGGCTGGCAAGCTAATATGGCTTCTACTCATCCTGTGTGTGTTCAACCCAGCCCAACTATCCAACACATTTTTAGTGGCATATTAATGCATGAAATTTTTAGATTAGAAAATAGATTCTTACTAAATTTTTTTTTTTTATGAATTTTTAAAATTCATTTTCGCAGAAAACCAACAAATGTGCCCATACAGTACTGTGCACATCCAGAGTGGCCCCCAACAGAACAGATTGAACTGCTCAAAAACCGTCCTCTAGGATCAATGTTACACACCCTCTTTGGCAGTCGCTCTCTCTCAACAAAGACCAACATTCTTAATTAAAACAAATATTGACGTCATATATTGAATTTTCAAAAT
The DNA here is from genome assembly GCA_022113865.1 of Chimonanthus praecox. Taxonomy (NCBI): domain Eukaryota; kingdom Viridiplantae; phylum Streptophyta; class Magnoliopsida; order Laurales; family Calycanthaceae; genus Chimonanthus; species Chimonanthus praecox. Next base: position 385,822 of record CM039090.1, on the reverse strand, counting down.
CCTTTAAGATTCTTATAAATACCATTCTCTCCTTTGTAGATATGATCAAACAGTATATCCTATAAATCATTCTAAAAATGTGATTCAGGCACTCCTTTCAACTCCTTTGACACCGCATTCTGCTGACATTATGGAAGCCGCTAATTGAGAACATGGCGAAGTTTTTACTTTGAAATATTATTTTGTTACTTTCCCTCCAAACTTTTCAAAAAATTTAGGCACTCCTTTCGACTCCCTTGACACACTGCATTTTGCAACATAATTGAAGGCTTGAAGCTACTAATTTAGCACACGGTGAAGTTTTTATTTTCAAATAATCGTTTTTCTTCTCGCTCCAAATTCTTCAAAAAATGAAGAATATGTATTCACAAAATTTCTCTCTCAAAAATTCAAGATCCCATCCTTATATTAAGGCTTGCAAAAAGCCCAAGAAATCATAAGAGACTTGCTTCGTATTGACCAATGTTGGTAATTTCTCTGGGAGAACTAAGGTGCTTTTGGATGCACTACTCAATGAGCTGTGTCAAAAGATAGGACCTACCATTTATAGATGTGATGGAGATGTACATTTAATCACTTGATGTTCTATCTCTAAAGTTTGAGATTCATTTGATCACTCTATCTCTGGATTTTAAGATCAAGAATTTCAACCATCTCATTAATGAATGCCACGAATAAATGTGAATATCACATAGATGCTTATTTCGAAAGATTTCCTTGATAATTCAAGGGTAAGCAAAATGTATGGAAGGTTGATCGATAATGATTCCTTGCTCCCCTCCTTATGTCGTTGTGTTATTAAGAGAGGAGCACCTCTACCATTGGTGGAAAGGAGCTATTTTCTCTCCATGAAAGTCCACTTTCAGTCTATCCGGACTCGATAAGAAGGGGGTGTTCCTGCAGAGCCTGAGCTTAAAAGCTCAGTTGCTCTAGCGGATTATGATGGAGAGTGAGACTGACATATGATAGAAAATTTGATGATGGATCGTTCAAGTGTAGTTTGTTAAAGGGTTCAATTTAATTCATAAAATCATTTTAACACAAATTTTAAGATTTAAATTAAATCATTGAAGAAGTATTTTACATATGATCACCTATATAATTATGATGCATTTTTTTTGAATGGTCTAAAGTTGTTAGAAAATAGGACCCATATGGAACTTGTAACACCAGGCTGTCCCCTGGGCGTACAATGGATTTGGCCCTTCGGAATTGAAGAGATGGTACCTCTTTTGCGAAATTGAACGGCCCCCAAACTGAGGATTTCTTTGAATCCAAATTCAATCCTGAATTCTTTTCAAGGGCTATAGCAAGATGGTTAAAATGATGACCTTTAAAAAGAAAGAGCTTGACTGAAATTCGTGCAGTAAGAGGGATCGTAGATGTCTAGAATATCAGAATCACATAGATCGTTGGATCATGGAATATGGTTTGACGGGTATGTGGAAGTCAGCAGGTTAGTGATCTTGATTTACTGGGCTAAACTTTTTTTAATTTTAAATATTTGTAAAATATAATATGAGTATCTTTAATGCAAAATTTTCATCTTAATTTTATAGAAACAAAAATATATTAGAATGAAAATGTCTAAGTATGACTTTACTCGAGGTTTCTAAAATTGCGATCAAACTCGTTAATTATAGACTCTTATGAAGGATTGGGGAAGATCCTTGTAAAAGACAATATACGAAAAAAGATGAAAAACTTATCTTCTTTTTTTTACCTTCAAACCTTAGAAGAATCAAGTTATATTCTTATTCGCTATTTGATGACATTTTCCATTAATGTCACAACTCAGCCATGGCCTTCTTGTGACTTAATTTAGATTTCATGAAACTTGACTATAAGATAGGATCTAGTCACACTATAAATTCAAAAATGGTTAGTTGATGTCATAATTTAAAAGAATTTTTTCTTATTATGCAGGTAAAACCCACCAAATGTAATCAAATAAATTAGACAACTGAAGTAGAGTCCTCTATCAACTATTGTCTTATTTATTTAAATCAAGTGGATAAAAATCCTTAAGTAAAACTTTTTATAATCAGTGTATCATAATCTCTACTTTATTTTAATAATAATTATATTCAATAAATTAATAGCATTACTAAAATTAAAACTGAGTCAATAGCTATAATCAGAGTTTTTGTTGTCAGTCAATGAGCTTTCCTTCATTCAATGTGACCTGTTGTTGCCTTGGAAGAGTTGTTGGTTGCAGATATAAGTCTTTGTCAGGCCTCAGGGCTCTCTGTTTATGTTTTTTGGCCGTAAGATGCCTTTATAGAGACCAGAGAGAGATTCATGAACCAAAACACCCTTTTCGTCCATTTGCAAACAACCTATTGATCACTGAAGGGGCAAGAACATGTGATTTTTCCTATTGCCACAATTACTATGACTCAGTGGATAGGGATGGTTCTTTGAGGTTCAAAATTTCACTCACTTATAATTTAGAAAGAGTTGATCTAACGGTGAAGGAGTTCTTTTCGTAAAACGAGGTTTTGAATTCAATTTATGATCAAACTCTTCTGAATCACTTTTATAGAATTATTCTTCATCGTTTGGATTTGATACGTGTATGTACATATATCTCAAAAGATTTAGTCGGATAAAATCTCCTACAAATAAGACGCCTAAACACCTTTGATCATTAAAAAAAAAAAAAAATTCACATACTTATCATTTTAAAACTAATCTCTATTATGATTTATGAATAAGAAGTAACTTATCATTTTAACAATTTTTAATTCCGATGTAAGTGAAATCCATTAAAGGGGAGGTTTGTATCTTTTGCCTCAATCATTGATGGGCCCATTGTAAAAGTTTCTCTGAAAAGTATCAGAGGTTGAAATACATCTCTCTACCTCACGTAAACGTAACAAGCAAGTGAAAGGTATACCTGCTTGCTACCTAAGCTTACCTTACTCCTAATTAATTATGATTAAAATTCCAGCTAATCGTTCATTAGCAAAAGCTTGTCCTACTATTGGCTACTCGTCTTAGTTGGCCTGAACCAGCCCTTAAAGTTGTCTCCTTATTAAAACTATTATAAATTCTATTTTTTCTCTTTTTTTTTTTTAACTAAAAATATCATTTTTCACTTTTTGCTTTTATAATTTATCATTATATCTTTAATAATTTGAATTTACAATGGAGTAATGTTAACATCATATCTAAATTATTTATCTCATCAATTTAAGATTTGACTTTTATATATAAATTTGACAAATTATTTTTCTGAACGGATGATGTAATAATTTATTATCCTATTATAATGTTATTATAACATCATAATTTAAAACGTTTTGACCTTGTGATTAAATTTGATTTTAAATATTTAATTAATGATTGGATTTTGAAAACATTATCTGCACTTTATTTTATTTCTCACTATATTTTGAAATGATGACAAGAAAAAGTGCATTAATTTAGAAGTGTGTAGTTGAAATCAGCCTAGTGAAAATAACAAATAGAGTTTTGAGAGTACGCATCAGTCCATTTATGGATGATGGATACCAAACCCACTTGCCAATACGGTTGTGAATAAATGAAATGGCACCAACCCACATAGCCATTTACTAATTGGTTCATATTTTGAGGGCTTTTGGATCTATAAAAATAGAAAAAAAAATGAAACAAAGAAAATAAATTGAGTGTTCTATTTTTTTTATGATTAAGATGTTCAAGTGCTCTAATATTTAGAACATGTATAAATTTCTTAATCTACATAAACTGAATAATTTTACAGAGAATTTTGAGATGAAGCAAAAATCAAATTCAATACTCTCACTTCTTTACGTGGGTTCGTAGTGATCACTTCAATCCGCTTGACTTATTTTATTCATTCATTGGAGAAGTGAAATTTCAAAAAATGAAAAATATATGGAAGCCTCCCTCGTTAGAAACAGACTACTGTCTCCATCTCTCTGCTTACACTAGCGATTCATTTCATCCACTGCGATATTGCACTACAGCTTCCGTTCACTTGTGCGGCGGACATTTGGCGGGGACCCACACTAACATGCGCCACAAGGGGGGATGGTCCCCACTTCGAACCATAGCGTATGTGCTTACATAATTATTAATCATATGTGACTTTGAAATGAGTGACCTTTCAACACTTACTGCCGTAGTTGTAGATCTGATTTGGAAATTGTTTCAATTTTGTCTTCACAATGAAATATCTTGATATTTCAATTGTTTGATGTTTCATTTTAAAATAATTATATAAAAAAATTTAGAGAAAAAATTATTTAATAAAATATAAAGATAATAATATAAATTTATTAAAATGATTATTTCATACTAATTTATATAAATTATCATTAAATGACTACTCATGCTTATAATTTCAATTTATAATAGTGTAACGATTAAATATTAATTTAAAAATACTTAAATTTTACTTTAATATAAATTGAATTTGAAAAAAAATCTAAAAAAATTTAAAAACTAAACTTGAGTTCTCATTTTATTTAAAATCAACAGTAAGAACTCAAGAATACATAGAGACACTGGATCCATTTCGTTTTTTTTCTAGTTTTTATCACAAAAATGAATTGAAAATAAACTACAATTGGACTAATTTTATCAAAAAAAATTTAAATTCTAAAAATATTAAAGCACTTTTGGCCCATTTCAACTGCAATAAACCGGAACAAGTTAGAACAAAACCCAATACCAAAAGTGAAAGATTTTTATTTCATTTTTTATCAGATCCAAAAGGTTGAATTCATTTTGGTCATAACATAATGGAATTGACAATTAAGGTCAGTATTCACCGTCCCCATAAAAGAAGATGTACTATTTGAACATGAATTACATGCAGTGAAATAATCAACTTAAAGCTGGCATATGTTAAAAAGTCTAAAAAAATTAGGTAAATTGTTTGAATTGGTTTGGCACGATTTGTTTTAAATAACTAATTTTTTAAAATCAAAGTAGAGAAACTTGATTAAAAAATTAGTCAAGTTTGAGTTTTCAACTATGTTCCAAATATTATTTTACACACAAAGGTACGAGACTCTTAAAATGAAAGTGGAAAATGCTACTATTTAAATATATAATTTATAAAAAATTCGTCTGATTGAATTACTTGAGTCATATTTCTAAAATCTCTAAAATTTAATCAATTTAAAATATATTTTAATAATTATAAAAAATAATTTAATTGATTCAATTAAAATATTTTTTATTGAACTTTATAATCAAATAATGATGTCTCAATCCATCGTCATCTCATTTAATATGCCCCCATCATCTCATTTATTATCTTTAATGATTTGAGATATTTGGATCAGAAAGAAAATATTAGAATCACTTTGGGAAAAGTTATAACCCTTCAGAATTTTCATGATTTTTTTTTTTAATTTTCATGAAAAATCCTTTAAATTATATAAAAATTTAGTTTAAAAGACCGTCACGAGGTTTGGAGGTTGACATTTGCAACAAGGAGCCAACGCTACGAAACTGCGCACCAGATGCGCATGTTAGAGACTCTTCACGAAAGTCAACGTATCCATTAAAAGGAGCTGCATTTTTTTGTCACTCTCCTTCCTATCCATCGTCTTTCCAAAATGCGGAGCCCCGCCCCGACTCTCGGCAGCCGGAAAGGCAGCTCAGGCGGTTGTAGAACCCCTGGCCGGCCGGATATGTCCCCGTTCTCAGTTTACTCCTCCGCCTCCCCCTCTCGGAAGCCATCGTCTGGCAGGAATCTGGTCATGATTGCCGCCAGAGCGATCGGGTCCTGCTTCGTTCCCTCGGATGCCCGATCTTTCAAAGACGATGGAGTTCTCAACCTCTCTCAGACGGCTCCTTCCGGTAATCTTCTTTCGATTTGAGTCCGCTTCCTTTCTGCTTTTCGGATCCGTCGATTTGGATCTAAAATGTGAAAAAAGCAGTGATCTTTATCTTCAGAAACGGTTTAAATTTTCAAAATCTGTTGAACAGCAACGGTTGAATTTCTCTGTTTAAAGTTCATCAATTTTGCGTTTCTTTTTTGAATTGAACCTTGCAATTTCATTTTATAGTTTCGCTTAAAACTCTCCTACAGTTTAGGGAGGGAATTTTGGATTTCTACTTCTTCAGCATGGAAAGGAAACTATTTTCTTCAAAAATAATTACTTTTAGTTAAAAATAGAAATATGTTCAGCCTCTTTTATTTTTTGTAAATTGTTTTTCATAAGAGTATTTTTCTTTGGCGAACCAGATAACTGACTTTAAATAGAGCCTATATTATGTGCTTTTCTCCCTTACACTTGTTGTCATCATGCGAAGTAAATCCATACAAATTGCCCATTTTGAGATATACTTACCAGTGGATTAAGCTGGAGTTGTATAGACGGTTACAACCTTTAGCCTTTAAAATCATATTTATCGTCACTCTACAAAAAGTGTGAACCAGAGAAACAATTTTTGATAGGGGCGTAGTTTAGATGATGAGGATGAATTGGTTTGATATGCACTTGCATAAGAATTGTGCTAAACATCTAATTGATAAAGAGTATTTTTTAAGTACAGTTTTAAAGGGTAAACCAAACGAGATTGAGTGATGGGCAGGACCCCGCCTCAAGAAGCGGGAGTCTGAGTTCGATTCCTACTCCACTCCAACGGGTCACTCCCTGTAGAGTTACCCGGTGTATGTGGGTAGGGAGGCTTGCACATGCCCCATGATTAGTCGGGTGCTCTAAGAGACTTGGATACCTTGGTCATAAAAAGAGAGTATAGTTTTAAAGGGTACATAGGTTTACCAAAAAATGAATTATATAGATATATTGGGTGCCTAAAAGGTTTTTTTTCTTCAATGAAATTTAAGGGTTTTGGAAGATTTACCAAAAATGAATTATATAGATATGGGGTTTTGGAAATGTGAACTTTTTATCCTACAGAAAAAAGTAGAAAAGGGGGGAGATTTTGATCTGGTCTTTTACGTTTGTTGAAATTTGCTTTAGTCGCATCTGATGCTTCTGAGAGAAGTGAGAGAAGGCGTTCTGGTAGGGGAGTTTACTCCAATTCATATAATTCGGGTCAGACAGAGCCGGGAGGTATGAAGTTCACAATGGAGGAGATCAACAGAGCTACTAGAAATTTCTCACCTTCTTTCAAGATTGGACAAGGTGGATTTGGTACAGTTTACAAGGGGAGACTCAATGATGGGACTTTGGTTGCGGTCAAACGGGCTAAGAAGGTTAGGCAAATGTTTTTATGTTAGTTTTGATTTAATTCAGACTGGAAAATGATTTGTTTGTTATTGCAGATTACTTATGATAAGCATCTCAGTGGGGAGTTCCAAAGTGAGATCCGGACCCTGGCTCGTGTCGAGCATTTGAACTTGGTTAGGTTTTATGGTTATTTGGAGCATGAAGTCGAAAGGATTGTCATCATGGAGTACGTACCCAATGGAACCCTCAGGGAGCATTTGGATTGTGAGTTCTTTGTCACCATTTTCTTCGTTGTTGGTCCTATTACTTCTTGTTACTTTATTAAGATCATCATTAATACTTCACAAGTAAATAAACATAAACCATAATGAAGGAAACTCTGTACAATTTAAAGTTGTAGACACAAACATGTGTTGATCATAGAAGTTAATAAGCTAGTTTTGTTAATAGTAGTTGCACATTGAAGTGAATGGCATGCCAACTTTTGTAGATAAAATGGGAATCAAGTATAACTAAAGAAAAACTGCGATACTATTGAAATTTTGGAGTAGAATAGTTTGAAATTGACTCCTGACAGACGTACTGATGTGCCTGGCATGCAAATTTTCTAATTTGGATTTTGAGTTCTTTATCACCATTTTCCTCATTGTTGGTCTCATTACTTCTTGTTACTATCACAAGTAAATAAACATAAACCATAATGAAGGAAACTCTGTACAATGTAAAGTTGTAGACACAAACATGTATTAATCAAAGAAGTTAATAAGCTGGTTTTAAAATAGTACTTGAACATTGAAGTGAATGGCGCGATAATTTTTTTAGATAAAATGATAGCAAGTATAATTAGAGAAAAAACTGAATGATACTATTGAAATTTTGGAGCAGAATAGTTTGAAATTGAATCCTGACAGACATACTGATATGTCTGGCATGCAAATTTCCTAATTTCCAAGAGTTCTAATTTTGAAGTGAGTACTGTTCTCAAGACCTTCTTTTGAGTGGAAGATTTTATTGCATCTCTTTGATGGCAATGACAATTTTCTGATGATTAGCAGGCTTGCATGGAAATGTTCTCGACCTTGCTGCACGGCTAGATATTGGAATTGATGTTGCTCATGCAGTTACTTATCTTCACATGTATACAGGTGTGGGTTCAGAAATTGGTCTCCAAGTTCTATTCTTCTTCTTTTGGGTAATGAGGGTTCTATTCTGTTAGCTAACTTTTGCTGCCAGGAATGGGCATTGCTCAATAGAAGGGAAGTGTAGAACATCAGCATGTTATCTATGCGTTTATTATTTTGAGAGAGAGGCATGGCAAATATGTTGAAGTTAACTATTCCTTTTGCTTTAATTATCTATGTATGCTTCCTAGTTGGCCACTTTGGTTCCTTTGCTTATGTGATCTCAATGGTGCTCACCATCTTCATCATTTGCCAAAATTCCTTCTATTTGGAGTCGGCTTTTGGAGTTCTACTTCTTCATCTGACCCTATCATAGACCATAAAATCAGTTACTCCACTATCCATCATGTCTTTCTTTATCACTGCCTTCTATGTTTCCAATGGTCCATCTCTCCTTGTGTCTACATGGACTCAATGGTGCTCAATGTAGGACATAATTATTCTCCATAATAGCCAATCATATCTCATCTAATATGTATTCACCACAGGACACAGTTAATTTCCCATTGCTTTAGTGGTATAGTTACTAGAACCTACTTGTCAAGTGAAACTTTCATTTTGGTTTCTCAAAATTTATTATTAGCTGCTCTTACCTCTAGCTGGTCTAGTAACATTAACAATGGCCATGCCAGAATATATGGGATGTCCATGCGCAACAGTATCCTTGTCTGTTGAGTTTGTGCATGTGGGAAGCATGGTTCAGTTATACAAAACTTTGGGTCATTGGTCCAATGTTTTATGGTCTGATTCAACCTGTACATTGAACGAAGACTATTCCTATGTACCTCAAAATTTATAACACAGATTGTTGATCTTTAGGATTAGTTCTGGTACAGATTGTGACCTTTTCGATTACTTCTGTTCCTTACTGTGTTGATTTTTTAATTGTACTCCTTTGGGGATGGTCAATTCTCTCTCTCTCTCAAAAAAAAAAAAAGGGGAGATTTATCCCCAGTGATTCCTGTCAAATGTAGTCTCTGAATTGATCTCTGGGCTTCTACTTGTGTGCATATCCTCAAGTCTGTGACCATATTGGTTTTGTGTCAATACCTATTTCCTGTAATGAAGGTCTTGTTTCACTCTACAAAGAATTTTAGTGTTGTCTGTCTGTCAGACTTTAATCCATATGAACTTCCATTCAGATTGTTGGGGATCCTCATAATGGTTTACACTTATTAATTTCCTTATATGCAGATCATCCTATTATCCACAGAGACATTAAATCTTCAAACATTCTCCTTACGGAACATCTTCGAGCTAAGGTGGCCGACTTTGGGTTTGCTCGTTTGGCTGCAACTGATACAGGAGCCACCCATGTTTCCACCCAAGTTAAAGGAACAGCTGGTTATTTAGATCCAGAATATCTTAAAACTTATCAACTAACTGAGAAGAGTGATGTCTACTCCTTCGGTGTACTACTAGTGGAACTAATGTCAGGAAGGCGCCCAATTGAACCCAAAAAGGAGATCAAAGAACGGATAACAGCAAGATGGGTATTTTTTCCATCTCAAATCAACCTTGAAAGTGTTTACCTTTGGTCAAATATTGAAGTTCGTGTAAGTTAGATTTAGTATGAGCTCTCATTATAATTTCAGCATAGAAGTTTTTTCTTCTGGGCAAATGTTGAATTTCGTGCAAGCTTGATTTAGTATATGAGCTGTCAATGTATTTTTCACTCTATAATGGTGGTGTTCCATCAGCTGGTGGTTTCCATGTGGAATCATGCCTATTGATTTACACAATCTTACCTGCATTTTTCCTGCTTAAAGTATCTCTCACAATTGGATACTTGCACAATATTTTGCACAATTGTAGGTGGGCTCATCTTTCACTAGTCCAGATTATTCATCTGAGATCTGCCATGAGAAAGTAATGGAGTAGACTCTCATCTACTGAAAATATTGATAATCAAAAGATGGGACCCATCTTTATGGAATCTTCATTGCCATTATCTATCATCGAAGCCTTATCCCATATGCAAACCACCAATGTGGTGGATGAACGTTTGTACCAAGTGGTGATATTTCCCTTTGTGTTATCTGGTGGTGGAAACTGTTCCTTGAAGTGACGGTTGCAAGTTTTCCTCCTATTTGCTCTTGAAATTTATGAATTTGGATTTGAAAATTGCAGGCAATGAAGAAGTTCACTGAAGGAGATTCTCTCCAAACACTGGATCCAAGGCTACCACGCAATGCAGCAAATAATTTGGCACTGGAAAAAGTTCTTGAATTGGCTTTACAGTGCTTAGCTCCTACTAGACAAAGCCGGCCAAGCATGAGGAGATGTGCTGAGATTTTATGGAGCATCCGTAAGGATTACAGAGAGCAAGCAGCTTCAGATCTGCACTCACAGCGGTCACGTACCCAGAGAAGTCCTTCCATAAGAGAAGAGTAACTTGATTGCATTTGATTGAAGAGAGGAGCACAATATGAAAAGGGTGAGCCCATCTTCGTGCGAATGACGGGCACCAAGTGAAAAGAAAAAACAGCTTGCAAGATTCATTAAATTCATATGTTCTTCCAAACATTGTTTACACCATTCAGGTGAATAAACTATTCTCACAAGGAAGTGAACTTCTTTGCAGTTTGGATGTGTGAATTCATTTGTTAGTGCAGGAAGAATCAACTTCAAGGAAGAATGGCAGTTTGCGAATTACATCGATGCATTTTGGTAGATTCTGTAAACCCGACTATCATGTCACAGCACCGTCAATCTGGCCTCCAGAGAATTATGTGTTACTCTTTGAAAGACTCAAAAGGTTTTGGCGGGGCAGTTTGTTTTACGAGGATGCAGTTTTACCAGGTCAGATCTTGAAAATATATGTCGTCCTCTGTTTCGTGTTTAATTCATATTTTTCACTTTGGATTATTTTGTTATTTTGCACAATAGAGACAAACTGAATTTGATTTCCCTTCTAACAGAATACATAAGCATTTGGTATTTGTTTCATTTCTGTCTGGTTATGTAATGAGAAAGTGTTACTTAAGATGGTTTTCTTTTTTATGAAAATGGAGTTCCCTCCTACTCTTTATGACATAATTCTCTCTTGATGGTGTCTCAAGCCAAGTTGCAAAATTTGAAGGGGAGAAATTTTATTGTCGCAACAAGGACCATAGAATTTTAGCCAATATTTTTGAAAAATACATACTTTGGACGTATTTTGATAATTTATAACTGTAGTTGTCAAATCCGTTTAGGTAGCCATTTATGTTTTGTTTCTACAGTAGAAAAGTTCCGGCATCGTAGCCATTTCGGCATTCCATTCTATAATAGATAGCACAAATAATTTTAAATTTTAAAATAAATAATGAAAGCTTAAAATAATAGTTTAAATTACTCATGTCATAAAAAAAAAATGGTATAAAAAACATGGATAAATCTTGGCGGTTGTCCAAAACATGCAGAATGAGGCCGGAGCAGAGTTAAACAAGTCTCCATCTATTCTAATTTATCCATCAAAACACAACACTGCACTTGTTTCGATAAAATGGGAACAAAATTCACAACTAAGTGTCATTAGTCTGGGATCGATTAATTATTAAAACCAATCAGTTTTTATATAAAACAATCAGGTAAACGCCTAGTTTGCTCGTCAATGGAGAGATGGTTTTCAATCCCATGCCAAGGACAACGGCTGAGCACATAAAATCCAGGTGGGCCCTACTATTTTTTCAATAATAAAATTCTTATTTTCAAGATTTTTAACATTCTTCCATTTAAGCATAGTTATTAATTTTCTCTTTCTTATATTTTTGACCACTTATTTTTAAATACAATAATTTATCATGTAATTGATGTATTATGCTAATGTCAAGGTTCACAGATGTTAGTAAATGGTTGAACCTAATTAGGCTGAATCGTAATAAATAATTTGATTAATGATTTGAAAATGAACCTTTTTTAACTAAAATATGTTCATACTAGGTTTTTCATTTTTCTCTATATTTCTATAATTTTTTATTTTTTATTTTAAAAAAAAGAACAGATACTGCATATCAGTCCATTAGAGCACTAAAGCTTTTAAAGATGGATGCATGCTAGAAGTGCCAATTAAAAACATTGTATAAATATAGGACATGAATATATATATATAGAGACTTGGATCATGGCTAAATTCATTCAGCACCTTCTATTCCATTCTCACTTATTCTTTACAACCAAAAGATAGGGGTATCTTTGAAGGAAATACAATATGTATTTTATAAAAAAAAATGTGCATCTATGTGAATTGCCCATCAGTAATATTATATCTTGGGCCCAATTAGTCTATATGATTAGGATCGATAGGTACATTTGAAAAGCATTTTAGGTTCATGTTTGACCTAAAAATTAGGTTCATTGAATTTAAAAGCCCGTGATTCTCAAAGATTGAATGATGCAACAGTTAAAATGGAGACAATTTCGGATGAACTTTTAATCTACCGGGTGAGATTTATTTAATGAGTTCAAATTGAGTACGAAATTAAAAAAAAATTGAAATGAGCCGTTCCTCGTGACGGAAATGGCTCAGCTGAAAATGCTCTTCATCTTGCTAAACGTTATTTAATAGGAAAAGGCCCAGACTTTACTTTCATAATCGTGGATGAAGCTAATGACCCAGTCAATGGCCCTCAAGGATGTAATTTAAATAAAATATAAAACGATAACAGTTAAGTTAGAATAGTCATCTAATGGAAGCCATTAAAAAGATGACTCGTTTTAAATTATTTATGTTGGATCGACTGATTTTATATATAACTTAAAGTTAATTTTGGCCAATTCTTTTAATAAATGATGTATAATTGGTTTGGATCAGGTTGTATCAACTCTTTTAATGATTAAGATGGGCCAATCAATTAAAAAACTTAATTAGGTATTCAAGTTGGGTCACCTTATTTTCTATTTCTATCTATTCTTTAAGATAAATTTTCTTTTTTTACTAACATTGAAGTAAATCACAACCTTTTAATAAATAAACAAACAGAGACTTTGACAATCACCTTAAATTGCCTCTTTTATATATGAATAGACGAAGTATAGTATGGGTCATGTTTGGTATGAATGAAATTGTGTTAACTTTTTAATAAATTAGTTGGAATGGATTAACCCATTAAAGTACAAGAATCAATTCAATAAATAAGTCAAGTCAGGTATGAGCTCAATCAACCATATAAGATTGGTAGGTTAGATAAAACTGATAAATAAATTGGTAAGTATAAGTTCGATTGAGTCACTCATTTAATAAATGAGTTCGATTGGGTTAACCTAATTAAATTTGATTGAGTCTAATCAATTTATTTTATAAATGAGTTGATTTGATTAATTTTTAAACTTCTTTTAATTGTGGCAATATGTTTGATAAATTGGTTAAGACAGGCTATTATAGTTTTGAAGTATTGGATACTTGAGTTTAGTGTGTAAAGGTGTGGTTTGTAAATTTTCTCAAGAAACATTTCTTCTGCATCTCATGAAAATCTTTGTTATTGTTTCATTAACAAATTTACTTCCAAGAATTCAAATTTTTAAAATTTTTGTACAAATACTATAAAAATGTAATTTTTCCTTTGAAAAATAGCAAACTTTACTTTAAACTAAGTTATACATGCTCATACAACCACTCTACAAGCTTGGAGGTAGCATTTAATTTTCTAAGAGGGCTAATTATTTTTTATGCCTTAAGCTTTATAAAGGTAAACAAGATGTGTAGAGGACGACAAAAATAAAGGATTTTGAAAAAACTTCTATCAGAAGTATTATAGAATTGTAAAATGAGTTATAAAATCTCAATTGATTATATATGTCAAATACTCAAGATTCAAAATTATAGTAGTAAGATAATCATCGAGGGTTATATTTTACCCACTTATCATTACATATCAGTTTCTATATTTTCCACTGAAAAGTGCATGGCATACTCAAAATACAATAAGTAGTCTCTCTAACTATGGAGACTTAAGTACCTCTTATCGTTTTTTATGCTATAAAAAATTAGGCCATAGTATTTTATTTAGATTCTCTAATGGTATTTATTATTAAATTAATAATAGGTCCTACAAAGTATGTTACATTAATGACTATTAAATATATAAAGTTTCATGATTATGTGATTAATTTAATGTTGACGTTTGAAGTTTGAGTAAATTTTATGCCACTCTAGTCGCAGGAAGTATCATTAGTGTTTTTCATTGAGATGTTTTTTTACTAAAATTAAACTTTAAATGGTTATTAGGATCCATATGACAGGATGATGTAAAATTGTATCATAAGGGTACGGTATGTATTAATTTTATCTTTCTTAATTTAAAATTTTTGAAATTTAAATTTAAAATTTTAAAATTATATTACTTGAATGTATAATAAGTGATAAAACTTTATATATTTAATATTTATACAATTAATCATTAAATATATTAAAATATATAGAGCCCGTAGTCCTTTTAAAAGGGAGTGTTGTTTGAAAGTCTAGCCTAAGTGTAACAAAAACAAGGGGGGGGAGACGCAGCCCGTGTGAGATCTGATTCCTCTGCACAGAGAGAGAGAGAGAAGCATTTGGAGCTGAAATGAGGATTCGGAAGCATGCCAAGCTATCTTCTTCTTCTTCTTCTTCTTCTGCTGCTGTCGTCTCAGCTGATGCCAGCACGTGCTCCATGCTTCAGATGCACACGTGCCAACTCAATCAATCTCCATGGGATTTGATTTCTTTCCAACCGTTCAATCTGTTTCTGGTCAGTACTCTCCACTTTTTCAAATAAAAATGTTTTTGCTCTTCTACATTAAAAAAATATGCATCCATTTCACTTCATTTCTAGGGTTTTTCCCATTTGGGTCTTTGTTCTTCTAATCTTCTCATATCCATCGCCGAAACCCTAAAGATCCACGTCTCCCTTGCCCCACCATCCAAAAATATTTCTGGGTTTTCTTCATTCTGCTCTTCTTTCACTTCTTTGTTTTTGATTCCATTCAACTGATTTGATTGTATAGGGAGATTTTGAACTTCCACTTCCTGCGGCCGCTGCCAGGTAATAAAACTCTCTAACTCTCTCTCTCTCCAAAGAGAGAAAATTAGGGTTTACGTGGGTTTTTCTGACTGTTTTTAAAATCGAATCGAACCAGTCGGTTCGAATCGGTTTATGAGACGGTCTAGTATCTATGAGCAATCGTGATTTATATTTATTTTTCTTCTTTATTTAATATAATATGCATCATGATACCATGATATTACGATATTCTGTTACCATCACGATGGTTCTGTTGGTATCACGATTTAAAATAATTCATACAGTTGGAGCAAACGGTTGGATCTAATTAAATTGAATGGTGATAAAAAGTAATTTAATAAGCAGCTTGATTTTTTTACTTTTATTTTAGAATTTGTTAAAGAAAGAAAGAAAAAAGCAAAAGAAAAGAGAATAAAAAACTGGAATTCAGTAAGGAGTGAGTGGGAGAAAGAGAAAAAAAATGGGCACAGAATAAAAGGGCTTTATTTTATTTATTGACAGTTTCTTTTATGCAGCAATGCTTCTTCCTCTTCTTCTTTGGTAGAAGGAGAAGGAGAAGGAGAAGAGAAGATAATGGCAGATGGGGGACAAGGGAATGGGCCATCTTCCGGCAAATCCAATGGCTTTGAAGCTGCTGCTGCTCCTGATGCTTCCGGTGGGATTCGTCGAATGAACCGGCGGCGGCGATCGTCTTCCGTCACAGATTTCTATTACCATTCTGGGTTTGGGCCTCTTTGGGGAGGAAAGAGAGGTGGAAAAGGAAAAATGAGACGTTCGTCATCAATGTCTACCTCAACACTATCAACAACCCATGAAGAAGAAGAAAATTATCACCACGATTTCAATGAAAACGGCGACAAAGAAGAAGAAAGAGAAGAAGTTTTTATTTACAATAAAAGAAGAAGGAAGCCCATGAAGTCTCGATCTCTCAAGTCCCTTCTTTGAGTTAGCATATCTCTCTCTCTTTCTATTGCCTTTGCTGCTTTTTTTGCTCACTGCAATTTAAAGGAAGTGGAAGGAATTACTGTATTGCTTTTGAAGCATCATTTGAAATGGGCTTCTTATAATAGTAGTAATAAAAATTGGTTCACCTTTTTTTTTTCCGGACTTTCCATGAAAATTTGGGCGGAGGAGATGTTTTGTCCATTTTGCCTTTCTTCTCATCTTCGAATGGAGCCAATTGATTCGGACACTGTCTCGTGATAAATTAATTTTTTATTTTATTTTAATCAAATCATATTTTTAAAACTCATTTTAATTTCTTTTTAATTCTTAAAATTTATAGCATTTGAAAATGTGACTTTTAGTAGACAATGTACTGAAGAAAGAACTACTTCAACATGCTATTATTATCCTATTTGGTGGGCCATGCTTAAGTGCACATACCTGCTTAAAGGAGTAGAGTCTTCAAAAGTGTTTCTTAATTTGAGTTGGGTCGCACGAGTCAATTCCGGGGTTGAGACTTGAGACGTCTCAAACTCAAAATTTTCTTTAATTGGATAGGACTGGTCACCAATACCATCCCCTGCGGCTGGGCCCATGCATTTGTAATCTGTATCTGTAACGAGTCCAGTGGGGAAAATGGTGACGGCTGTCATAAAAATGACTATTTGAAAATAGGTTTTTTTTTCCCTTGAGAGTCACACAAATATTTACAGATTAATAGAAAACATTATATTATTAATTTGTTTATCATGTATTAAATTTTATTGGGGTATGAAATCAAACTCTCTCTTTTTCACGCTCATTTATCTCATTAACTAAATTCGTAGCCAATTTCAATCTATTTCAAATTAATCTCGTTGCAAGATTTAAAAATTCATTCATTTTGACCTTTGGACCTTTAAATCTCATTGCTTTCAAATTTAATAAACTTATTTTTTATGATAAGAATTATCATAAAAAATATCATTCAAACTCACTCATTTCTATAGGCCCCACAGGACAAGGGTGACTGTCACTTATGGACAATATCACCTAGCTAAAAGGGTTCAGTAAAAATAGAAATTAAAATGCACCCACTAGAGTAAATATGAAAAAGGATGACCACTTGAGTAATCGTGTACACATTATTATTCTTCATGGCCAGAGATGAGGCCTATCAAATGAGATGGTACTTATTGTTAAAAGATCTTGCTTGATTATGAGGCCTATAAAAAATAAATTTTATTAGATTAATTAAGTCATCTTTTTAAAAAGTTTAAAGTATTTTTTTTAAATTATTAATTATTCAATAACTTATAAAAATATAACTTCAATAATTTCATAATTTTTTTTTGATTGACCAGATACTCAAGAAAATACCTTACTTACCGCCATCCTTTCTGGTGGACTCAATACCTAACCACGAGGGTTATCATTTCAAAAATGTAAAATATTAGAGATATAAACCCAGGCCAGCATGAAAACTGCCTAAAAGAATTCAGATTAACATGCGTTCAGTATGCCTTTTTTATGAGTTCAAAATATTATTCCTGAAGGCCTAATTTAAGAAAGTCTGCCTTTAGTCCAAAAAACCGAAATTGAGCAAAACTTAAAAAAAAAAAAAAAAGCTGATTTTTTTTTAATATTATGTAGAAATAATAAATTTGTATAATATAAATTTTATATTTTGTAAAAATAGCACAAACAGACCTATCTTAGAAAGAACAAACAAAAAACTGAATCTTCAAAACCCTGCATATGCATTTTAACAATTCAGATCAACTCAGGCTCAGTCCTGGGTTGGGCCCCTTAAATTACAAATTAGGCTCACACTCAGGTTGGCGCAAAACCCAGCCCGTTCGGCCTGTTTTGCAGCTCTAGAAAAGATTTTTTTTTTTTTTTTTTTTTTTAAAAAAAAATCCAGTACTTTGAGTATATTTTAAATTTTTTTTTTAGCAGCCTTCTTCAGTCTAAGGCAATGTTATTGAACTGGACCGTTTCGAGGCATTTTTTGTTCAACGCGGTCAAACCCGGTTAATGAATAATATAATATAACTATTACATACAAATATTCAAACTCTGATTAATATACCAAAACAGTGAAAGATATGGGATATAAATGGTAAGAAACCTTTATATTTCAAATATATCTATTTTTTAATATTAATTTTTGATATTTTAAAGGGAAAATTAAAAAATTAAAAATTTGTGAGCCGGGTTTAAGGTTCACAGTTTTATCCTCAAAACTGTATAAAACCGCGGTTCTGACCGGTTTTATGTGGTCTTGACAAAAAAAGGTTTTTACCACTTGACCAAAACCGCAGCCTTGCCGGTTCCGATCGAATCGGCGGTTTGACGTGGTTCGGTCCGGTTTTGATAACATTGGTCTAAGGTTTGAGCGATACATTATCGTAGCCTCTCTAGTCTGTAACTCTTTATCATCATTTTATGAGCCGGTAGAGGCTGAGATGGCCGATACGGCTTAAAAAAAATTAATGTAATCAATTAAGTGATACAGTGCCATATCAGTCTATTGGTCTAATGCTATGCACAATTTTAAAACATTTAGCAATATATTAAGTTTATTAAATATAGATTATTATTGTAGACAAAATAATTAAATTTTAAAGAATATAAAATATAACTTTAATTAAATAATTTATAACAAAGTATATATTAAAATAAAGAACTTACCTATGGACTCTCCACCACTCAATTTTATTGGCCTCATACCCTGAGTGTGTGAGTGGTAATGTGATGATCCCTTATTAACACCTGCCCCACTTTAAAAAAAGATAAAAAAATTAATGCGATCCTCTCCTCTCCTCCTGGAATTTTGATGGTCTTATTATTATATTATGTAATAAAACAAGGCAATGGCAAGTATTTCTACAAACCCTGTTTTCGAGCTCTACTGAGATCTGATTCCTCCGCACAAAAAGACGGCTGTAGAAAGAGAAAAGAAGAAATGAAATGAGGATTGGAAGTTAGAGAGAGAGAAAGCAGATGAAATGAGGATTAGGAAGCATGCCAAGCTCTTCTCTTCTTCTTCGTCTTCTCCTCTCGTCGCAGCTGCCGCTGGCACGTGCTCCATGCTCCAGATGCACACGTGCCAACTCAATCAATCTCCATGGGATGTGCTGTCTTTCCAACCATCCGATCTCTCTCAGGTCACTACTCCTCTCTTTCTCTCTCTAAAAAATTACCCTTTTATCATTTTTTTATTAGGAAAAAGGGGAAAAAAAAAGTGTTTGCTCTTCTACATTGAAAAATATGCGTTCCATTTCAATTCATTTCTAGGGTTTTTCCCATTTGGGTTTCTTCACCAAAGCCCTAAAAGCCCACGTCTCTCTTGCTTTCTTGCATCACCATCCAAATAGATTTCTGGGTTTTCTTCTCTCATTCTACTTCTTTCTCTTTGATTTCAACTTTTTTCTTTTTATTGTGTAGGGATATTTTGAGTTCCCAGCTTCTGCTGCCGCAGCCAGGTATTAGGGTTCCTAACCTCATTAAAAGTAAAACAAAGCGCTCAATAACGAGAAATTCCACTGAGATTTTTGTCTCCTCTCTCTCTTTCTCGTTCCAAATATAGAAAATTAGGGTTTATATGGTTTTCCTACAGTGCAGCTATTATGGTGCGTTTAAAATAGTTCAAAGCAACTTCATTCAACAATTGAATTTAATCAAATTGAACTGTGATAAAAATAATTTAATTAATACTTTAATTTCAAAATATTATTTATATAAGGAATGAGAAGGAGAGAAGAAAAATGGGCTTAAACTAAGAGGGCTTTATTTTAATTTTTTTTATTGATTCTTTCTTTTATGCAGCAGCCTATCTTCTTCTTCTTTGGTGGAAGGAGAAGATGAGAAGATAATGGGAGATGGGAGAAAAGAGAATGGGCCATCTTCCGGCAAATCCAGTGGCTTTAAAGCTGCTGCTACTTCTGAAGCTGCGGGTGGTGCTCGTCGGAGGGACCGACAGCGGTCGTCATCGGTCACAGATTTCTATTACTACTCTGGGTTTGGGCCTCGCTGGGGAGGAAAGAGAGGTGGAAAAGAAAAAAAGAGACTTGGGCCATCAATCTCTACTTCATCATCGTCATTGTTTCATGAAGAGCATGAAAATTATGATGACGGCAACGGCAACGGCAACCGCAATGACGACAACGACAACGATGAAGAAGAAGACGACGATGATATTGTTTACAAGAAGAGAGGAAGGAAACCCATGAAATCTCGATCTCTCAAGTCTCTTCTTTGAGTTAGTAGGTTTTTTTTCCCTTTTAAGCTTCTTCTGCTGCTTTTTGTTGTTGCCGTGATTGAAATTTATTGGCATTGGAAGGGATTCTCGCATTGCTTTTAAAGCATCATTTCTAATGTATTTCACTTTCTTTACTTCCTGTCTTAACATCACTATTTAACTCGACAGGATGTTTCATCCAGTTTGCCTTTTTTTTACTATCTTTGAAATGATAGAATATCCTCTTCGCTTATTTTTATTTTATTTATGTTTTTAAATTTGAGAGATAGGGACTTTTGGGACTTTAATTAGAGGGCATCGTTACAAATCTGGGTCGATACTGGTGTATCGGCTGTATTGGCAAGACCTCGCCCATAAAACATTTTTACTGTCAATATCTGTCAAAAAAATTTAGGAGAGATATAGTGGAGACGATATCTCAGTAAAGATATTTTTTGTACCCCTCTCGAAGAGAGAGAATACCTTGGGTATTGGTTGGGCTTTATAGAGTCGGGTTTGCTCGGCATTGGTTGGGCCAAGTTGTCGATCCATTTGTTCAACATCGCTAACTCGTTGTATACTCATTTATTTTATGGTCTTATGAATCCATAGTTCCATACTCGTCTAAAAATAAAATGGAGCAAACCATCTAAACTCATTCCTTCATTTATTGACCAAACTCACACATTTACTCAAATCAAACTCAAACGTCTTCAGACTCTCTCCCTCTCTCGTCTTTTCTTGATAAATCGATTTGGATTAGGTATACATGACCCAGTGGTCAATACATACCGATTGGTAATGTCCAATTGAGTACTTCTGATAAGATGGTTATAACTTTGTCATATAGAGTCCGATTGAGATGATTTCAGAGGCATTTGAATAATAATTCAGACAGCTACGTGAAGGAAATAGGGATTGAGAAGAAAATTTTCAGCACTTTATTATTGAATTTGAAATTATTTGAGTCAAAATTCGAAAGAAATTGATAAAAATAACTCAAAATGATCATTATTTTAAGAAAAAAAATAGCGGACCTTATTTTCATGTTTTTGGAATGTTTGAGATTTTTCTATATTTTTTCTAAAATATTTTGAGACTCTTGATTTTGTAACTTCAAAATTATATTTATATATCTAAATGATGGCAAAATAAAAAAATAAAAAATACATATAAATGAAGCTCAAATTTTCTATAATTTTTTCTGATTTTTTTAAAAAATAAAAGAAAAATTAAGAGAAGAGACTAAAAGAGAATGAGTATCTATACAGGTTTCGCAAATTGAATAAAAAAAAAGTATCGTGAGGTTTACAACATGAATTGACATTTGTCGATTTTTTAGTCGTCTACTGATTTTAGTAAACTAGCAACAGGAGTCAGGACTTTAAAAAGTTTGAAATGAAAGCCCATCTTGGTTCCTGTCTCTTTATTTTTTGATTCTTTCCCTGCCTCGTCCTGCCCACATTTCAAAACATTTTCCACCTGTATGTTTAAATATTGGTTGTGGTTTAAAACATTAATTCACATTTGTCGATTTTTTTTTAAAATATACTCCACACATCAAATTCTAATATTACAGAGGAAACCCATAAAATATCTGCATGTTTTGGCTTCTATGCACCCCATTTTAATTTTAAATTTAGATTTTACCTTTTTTAAGGTTCATTTTATGCATCTTCACTATTAAATCAATTATAATAATTAAAATTTTATCTACAATTTATTTTTAATATTAAAAAATAAAGGACTGCTGATTCTATAGTCTCATTTTGACATTTTAATAATCTCAATGATAATCTATCTATTTATACATTCTTTTCTCACAAATTAGCCATAAATTTAGCCTCATACTCTTAACAGGTTCAGACTTTTAAGCCTACCTCTGTGGTACACCATAAACCTGCCCAATATAAAAACTTTTAAATGAAATAAAGCGACAGAAAATTAAATGACAGAAGTAGGAAACAAAAGCAAAAATAGATAAGGAGCTGAGAAAACAGAGAACTAAAAAAAAACTTGAAAAAAAAGAGAAAAAAGATAATGAAAAGAACATAAAACGAAGAAAAAAACAGTTTAAAGTTTGAGAAGAACATGAAGAAAAAAAGAAGAGAAAATTAAGTAAAAAGTGAAAAAAAAAAAAAAAAAGGAGAGGAAAGAGTTTGATTCTCCTTCCTCTGTGTTCTGACATCTAAAATCTGGGGTTAGCTTTGTACCCTTTGATTCTAATTCTTGTTTTTCCATCAAGCCCCGTCAGCATTAAGTAATGACACTAGTGATCATTAATAAGAATGCAATTGCAAATTAAGTCAAAATTAATTTTTATCTCGATTATATTGGTTATATTGGTCAAAATTTATAATAGATTATATTAATTATATCAGTGAAATTAGCCAAAATTAATTTTACTAAAACTTTAGGCAAAACGTAACAAACTTCTAATACAACTAAACCGTGAAATGTCGATATTTTGATAAAGTAAAAAAACCATGTCATCAGTAAATTATGTAATGGCAAACTGAATTATTAGTGAATAATTATCAAAC
Organism: Chimonanthus praecox; assembly: GCA_022113865.1. NCBI lineage: Eukaryota > Viridiplantae > Streptophyta > Magnoliopsida > Laurales > Calycanthaceae > Chimonanthus > Chimonanthus praecox. Next base: position 362,794 of record CM039090.1, on the reverse strand, counting down.
TGAGTTGAAACGGTAGACCACGGAGTGAGTTTCGAGTTTTAAATCTATGATGTAAATCTATTGATCATTTAATTATAGTTTGCAATTATTATTTTAATTAAAATAATAATCTCTAATGACCTTATTTAGGATTTTCAATGGGTTGCCTGCTTTTTCATAGGGTCAACCCAACCTGCTTTGTCAAGGGAGTCCGATGTGAGTCCATCGTGAGAGTTGTGTAAATTCTAGTTATATATTAGAAGTAGCTCTGTGACAATAATTGCAAGGAATTGATTGGGGCACTCTCTTTTTATGGATTGACCCTTTAAATGGTAAAAATGTCTCTAATATAATTATAAGCTAACGTTGATTATTCACTTTTCTTAGGCATTGATGCTTATGTCCATAGACAAAAAGGAATACGACTTTTACTAATAAAAGAAAGAAGAATGCAATAATTGTAATATACACACATCAAATCTTAAAAATCAAAACTCATAATCATGGCATTAGTTGTACAAAGGTTACCTTTTCTTTTTTTTTTTTCAAAATACAAGACTCGTTAAGCCCACATGCATTGGTAGTTGGTTGGCATTGTTGAACCTTTGTAGACATAATGGGTCGAAATTTCAGTATCGGCCGATATTTGAATATCGGCTGATATATTTTTCTTTCTTTCTTTCTTTTTTTAAAAAAACTCATCAATATCGGCTGATATCGACGATATATATTGATATTTGTCGATATTTACACCCTGATTGGGACATGGCCACGAGTCATGACAAGTTAGATCAGAGGTTGGGTTTAGTTAATCATTGGTTGTGGGTCAATTTATTGGGTCTTAGGTCACAAATTGGATCACACGTTCTCGTTGGGTTTGCTCTAAGATTTTGATTAGATTGAGTTATAATTAATTTATGTGTTCAGTCATGACTCATAAGTCCTGGAAACTATGAATAATAGAAATTTTCTTCCGATTCAATATAGAAATTTATTTTGCATAAAAATTGTAGAAAATTAGTAAATCACATAAATCATTTTTCATAAAAGATTAAAAAATAAAAAAGATAAATATAATAATATTTACGTGCTTGAGTGCATGTGTGATTTTATAATGCACAAATAAATGATGGTTGGAGGATGCACTCTTTCAAGAATTACCGACGACTATACGTTGATAAGCCATCGATATTGGAATTTGGAAACAATGAGAGCCAAATGGGCCTTCGGGGCTTTACTCAATTTTCCCTCTTCTTCTTTTGCCTTTACGTTGTGCCCTTAATGAATGAGGCTGGGTTTAGGTCTGATTGTAAAGATTTTACATGACTCGAATTGAAGGTTTACATTTTTAATCAATTTATTATAATAAAGTGTTTATTTTAATATAAAACTATTAAAAAAAATATAATGGATATAACGGGCTCTGTGGTTTAATTTGGGCTCAGGTTTGAACCAGGGCTATAATTCTCGGTTGATACTATGCGTATCGGCCGAGATATCTCGAGTTTTCTACGACCGAGATATCTCGGCCGGTACGCATAGTAGCGGCCAAAGAAGAAAGAAATCGGCCAATACGGTCGAGATCTTGGCCAAATATCTGTTGTGGGCCCGGCTGATATCTCGACCGATATATATATATATATATATATATATTATTTTATAAAAAAACAGCCTTTTTATTTTTTAAATGAATTTTTTCAAAAAAAGAAGTCACCGAGATTTGAAAAAAAGAATTTTGAAGAGAGAAAAAAATTCGGCTGGGATCTCAGCTAATAAGGTATCTCAGCCAAAAATTTGGTGGAGCCAAATTTTCGGCCCCTGCTTTGAACACAAGTTTTTTTTGTTTGGTCAGGACTCAGGACCTTCTTCAAGACCTAAGTTTGTCCTAAATAAGAATAAGGCTACGGACCTTATTCAAGACCTAAGCTTGTCCTAAATAAGAATAAGGCTATGGACCATATTCAAGACCTAAGCTTGTCCTAAATAAGAATAAGGCTATTATTTCTGTTCGAGTTTGGGCCCAAGCTAACCCCATGCTGAGGCCAACAATGTTGAGCCCGACAAGAATTGCACACCTCGCTGTGCCGCTGTGGCAATCGGTCGGGTTGTATTGAGTTTGGGTCAGGTTGATTATAGTTTAACATATATTTTGTCTGATACAATTTGACTTTAATTACTGACTCGATATAAATTTTATTTTACTTAACCTAGTTTGACCAGAATTTCTATAAAAAAATTAATTTTTTTTATTTTAATAGAAAATGGAAATAAAAAGGGCTTCCCTTTTACATGAGCCTAGTGGCTATAGAAATTTGAAAAATTGAAGCAATAGATTAATTTTTTTTTTTAACGTAAGTGAGATACATGATCTAAAATTAATATATAAAAATAAATAAATATTTTAAATATTAATTTTAATTGAATTTGGGTCAAGGTCGAGTTCAGAACCTCTTAATCCAATGCTACATGATTCAAATCTAAGCACATAAATAGCTATAAATATATATATATGGCAATGTTCTTTCATTTCAAATATGAAAAGGCAAAATGGACGAAACATCCTCTGGAGTTAAATTCTGATTGAAAGTTTGGAAACAAAGAAAGTGAAACACAGTGATATGATGCTTCAAAAGCAATACAATAATCCCTTCCTTTGGTGCCATTAAATTCCAATGGCCAAAGAAACTTCAAAAGTAGCAGCAGCAAAAGCACAAGAGAAAAAGTTAAAAAATAAAAAAATCTACTGACTCAGAGAAGAGATTTGAGAGAACGAGACTTCATTGGCTTCCTTCCTCTCCTCTTGTAAACAACTTCTTCTTCATCGTCGTCGTCACCCTCGTCATTGTCATCGTCGTCATGATAATTTTCATGCTCTTCATGAGATAATGGAGATGATGAGGTAGAGATCGATGGCCCAACTCTTCTTTTTTCTTTTCCACCTCTCTTTCCTCCCCAAAGAGGCCCAAACCCAGAGTAGTAATAGAAATCTGTGACCGACGACGACCACCGTCGGTTCCTTCGACGAGTCCCGCCGGAAGCAACAGAAGTAGCAGCAGCTTCAAAGCCGTTGGATTTGCCGGAAGAAGCCCCATTCCCTTTTCTCCCTTCTGCCATTATCTTCTCCTCTTCTCCTTCTACCAAAGAAGAAGAAGAAGAAACATTGCTGCATAAAATAAAGCATTAATAAATAAAAGAAAGTCCTCTAGACCCATTTTTCATCGTTTCTCCTTCTCATTCCCATTCCCTGTACATACTCTCCACTTTTTCCTATTGTTTTCCTCTCTCTTTCTCTTCTCTCTTGTTTTTTTTTACTGAGTAATCTCAAAAACTAATATCTTAAAAATCAAACAGTAATTAAATTATTTTATCACAGTAGCTATAATTTCAACATAACACCATGATAGTATAATTTTTGATACACTTTCAAAAACCATATAAACCCTATTTTTCAATACGACGACGATCTCTGTGGAATTTCTAGCTAAGGAGAGTTTTGTTTTACTTTTAATGAGGTTAGAAACCCTAATACCTGGCAGCGGCAGCAGAAGGTGCGAACTCAAAATCTCCCTACACAATCAAACAAAAGATGAAATCAAAGAGAGAGAAGAGTAGAAGAAGAAAAACACAGAAATCTATTTGGGTGGTGGGGCAAGGGAGACGTGGGTTTTGGCGGTGGGGATGAGAAGAAGACAGACCCAAATGGGAAAAGCCTAGAAATGAAGTGAAACTGATGCAAATCTTCAATATAGAAGAGCAAAAACTTATTTTCCTATTTCCTAATTAATGAGAAGTGAGAAAGGGGTAATCTATTAGAAAGAGTGAAGAGCAGCGACCTGAGAGAGATTGAATGGCTGGAAAGGCATCATATCCCATGGAGATTGATTTAGTTGGCACGTGTGAATCTGAAGCATGGAACAAGTGCCGATAGCAGCTGAGATTAGAGAAGAAGAGGAAGAAGAAGAGAGCTTCGCATGCTTCCGAATCCTCATTCTCTGTCTCTCTCTCAGTCACAGAGTCTGTAATTCTGTAAATGGGAGTGTGCGGAGGAATCAGATCTCACAAAAGCTCCAAACAGGGTTTTTATTTATGTTTGCGTTTGGCTGGTTTTATTATATAAGAGTATCAAAATTCCAGGGAGGCTGGCTAAGTTTCCATGCCAAGAGAGATCATTTACTTTTGAGTAAGATGTGAAGAAAACAATATAAACAGAGGGTAGGCAAAATTTTATATTTTATTTTAAAAGTTATCATATCAATTTTGTAAATTTAATTAATTAATCGACATAACAGGGAAACTTTCTCTCACTTCTCTCATCTTTTAAGGCCTTCTCTTTTATCTTATCAAACATATAGTACTCACTCCACATCCACAATAGATTCTCATTTTAAAAAGTGTTTAAAACTCTTTTGTTTGGATTTTTTCCAAAGAGAAAGTAAGTCTCACAAAATACCAAACTTCTCCTTAGGAAATGATTTCTTGAAAAGGTTATCATCTCAGCCTAAATGGACTAACCTATCTCGGCCGCTTATTTAATAAACATTTAAATGAATCGGACCCATACTAAACTCATTTCATTTATTAAATGAAATTACTCAATTAAACTCAACTCATTTATCAAATCGGTTGCCAACCTTAAACGGGATCAATTTGATCCATGCCTAACCTAACTCTTTTATTAAAGAATTGACCCAACCTAATCATCTGAGAAATCTCAAATGGACCGATCAAATTTCGATCTTTTATTAAAGTTACTAAACTTCTCATACTAAATCTAATTTATTTATTAAATTGGTTGTTCCAATCTGAACAATTTAAAATGGATCGATCAAATCCACACTTGAACTAACTCATTGATTAAAATATATTGACCTAATTTGACCAAATTTAAATGGACTAACTCAATTTGAATCACTTATTAAAAAAAAAATAGATCCAAACTCAAACTCGCAGCAAACTCGAATCATTTATTAAAAAGAACAATCTTGACCCTTTTATTACATTGACTAGTCCAAGTGTCCAACCATAATAATCTCTTAACGAGTTATTTTTTATGCCTAAACGAAAAATTGTTTTGAAAATAGAAATTAGAAGGCCGGAAAACAAATAAAAGTATTCTAAAAATTGAGAGAATTAAAAAAAAAAAAAAAAAAGTGAGAAGAAAGAGAATGGTAGAGGACACAAAAATTGTTGGGTCCCACCTCCCAATATCTACTCTATTCTGACATCTAAATCCTAGGCTTATGTATCTAGCCTTTATATTAATTTTTTTTTCTTATCATTTTCTTTTATAAGAATCGCAGTTACTTAGAGCAGATACACCTGGCTCATAAATATTTATCCAAAATCGGATATTTGAATGAGACTTTCTTAAATGATTAAAAAAAAAAAAGAGAAAATGTTCATTTCAACGATAAAATGACAATACAGTATAGATTACTGATGATGAGGGGTCCACAAGTTCAAAGTGTTCAGCCATTGGCAAGCGGGTATTCATGTGCGTGATTCTAATGGTGTGTCTCTCTTAATGTTTTCATAGTCTGTTAGGGCCGGGGTGAGATATTCTAATGAGACTGAGCTCATGGCAATCAGGGGAGGGGTTTGACATTATCAAGGTTCTATGGTGTTGAAAAGCTGGGTAAGGGTTAACCTGGGCTTCATCCAGGCTCAATTTTGGTCTAAAAGTACCAGGCCTAAATTTGAATTTAAATTTGGGTCTGTCTGGGCCTAGCTCAGGAAATCTCGAGTCTGGGATGAAAGCTAGAATATTTAGTTAAAATTTGTAAATAATCTAACTTTCTCTAATTATCATTATGTGACAGATAAATTGTTCTTAATATATAATTTATATTCTATAAAGTAATACAAATATATCTATTTTGAGCCCGGATAAACCCGCATATTTTGGGCTCGAGCCTTCCGACTGCATGTCTGTCCTGGCTCAGGTTTTAACAATTAAGATCAACTTGGGTCTTGTCTTGGGGTTGGGCCCTTAAATTACAAATCAAGTCCAGGTTCAGATTGGTTAAAAGCCTGCCGAGCTTGCCTGAGTTGCAGTGCATCCTATATGGGCTCAGATGGTTAATGGGCTGGCCACAGCCTATATAAGTATATATTGCTTCAAACTTCAGGACGATGGTATCATAGTCTACATTGAATCAAGGTCTCTTATAAGATCATGGTCGATAAATCAGAGTTTAAAAGTCAAATCCCATTGGCGACTCAGAAGTCCGACAGAAAAGAGTAACTCAAATGAGATTTTTTATTGACTTGGGAAATTCATAAAACTCGTTAACTCACTCAAATCGAAATCTTATCAGGTTGATTCATCCTGAAATCTAATTAACTTGAGTCAATTCATATCAACTTTTTTTAAAAAAAATTTAGAACCCCATAGAATAAATTATAATTAATGGAAAGAGACACCATTCACTTTTCAAATACGTGCCCAAGATTTCTCTACTACACTGGATAAGGTCTTCCACTCTTCCACTTTAAGTTAAGATGTTGAACATGGCAAAATAATGATTATAAAGATGATTATGATGATTATATTGGCAAAATACCCAGTTGATCTAGTTTGAGAAAAAAATAGGGCCAAAATTCAAAATTTTAAAGATCGTGGGAGGGGCGACATGTAAATTGATTTCTTTTGAAAAAAAGGTCTGAAATGAACTGAAACAGCCAAAGTTTTATCTAATTTTGGATCTTTAGTGCTGAAATTTAAAACTATGAAACCATGGACTACAAGTCCTTCATTGGTTTAGTTCTCAGTTTTTTAGCAAATTGCAATGTGATACAGGTGTTTCTGTTGAGTTGGCTCACATAGATATTTTTTGGAATTCGACTGAGTTGACGTGCTTTGTTTGAATCTTGACTCAATTGCGTCAGAGTCCTGAGTTCAACTCAGACTTGAGTCTAAGTTTGGGCTTTTGAATTGGATCAGGCTCTTAAAATGCAAAGCCCAAGCCTGACGGGATTTTAAATCAGGTGCTGGTCCAGGTGACTAAAATTTAAGTTTTTCAAGTTGGGTTGGACCAGTGTGGGTCAGGCTCAACCAAAGTTGTCTACTGGTTTTATATTTTTATTTCAATTAGACATTTTAACACCGTTAATTAGGTGTCTACGATCTTCAATGAAAGTCGGGGCCTTATTCTACAATTTGATGAGCCTAAGAGAACATACAAAAGGTCAAAGCTTACTAACTTTGGTTCAATAGCTGAATGGGCTAGGCTTTGGCTTATGTTGCTCAAAAGACAACGTTGTGCTTAGGCCTGGTCACAGGATGAATTGGGGCTTTCCTTTTTTCATGCATCAACAGTTTGTATTCTTAAAGCTTAAGCAGCCCATCTGAGATTTTTAGATAAACCTAACCCTGCCCATCTGGATAAGTGAAAACTTGAGTCCGTCATAGGAGCCAATTTGTACAATAAATTGAGTCTAATGACCAATTTAAGGCCCCATTTTACATTTCAATTGAACAAAGCTTAAAGGCCACATCAAGGTCCAATTTCAAATTTCAATGAGATGATTTTATTCTTGAGTGATGAAGGGGATTCACATTACAGAATCACCTTTACTGGGCAACGTTGCTCATGACAGACACAGTCTTCCCTCGGCCTTATGGGCACACAGTGGGGTCTAATATATGAGGATAGGTGAGTTTGAAAGGGTGATGCTTCTCATAAAAAAGAAGTCTATTGGATTTGAAAAGCCATAAAGGCCTAAAGATCAACGGTCAAAATGAGGTTAGTTTACAACGTTGAGATGAAATTGAAATGGATTTAAATTTGGTACATATACAATTCATGAGATTAGGTTGGTGTGGAGATTGTGAGAAGGAAAGGGTAGCTGGACTGTCATCTAGGTGAATTTTTTCTTACATATTATATGAGGTCTAATGTATAACATAATATATAATAATATATTTGGCTAGGCTAAAGAGCTTATTGGGCTTTATAGACTTTACTGTAAAGTGCAGGCTTATCAGTCAAATTGACATGTCAAGCCCTTTGCTTTGAATGAGTTTGGGTCAGCTCGGGCTTGGTTTGAACCAATGACCAACCGTAGTTCTCTATGACTCATCTCCTCTCGAAAAACATGACACAAATGATCTCGGCCTGGGCCTGGCCTGTTCCTTAAGTTTAGTCCATGGTCTCATATTGGCTTGGTCTGACAGATTCAATATATACGAAGCCTTTGAATTAGTTAGTCCAATATCCATATTGATTACGTGACATATATATTTTTAGTTTTATTACCATCTGATAAAAATTGAATATATGCTGAGCAAGTAACTTGACCTTTGGACTTGAAAATAAAAATGAAAATGTCATGAAATATCAATTTTGTTTTGGAAATATCCATATTTCAAAGAGCCAAAACTTGTTGATTTTTTATTTAAAAATATGGGCTTGAAATGGATTGAATTGGCCTAAATGTTGGCAAAAATTCAACTTATTAAGGACTAGGGGTATAAAATTCGGCCAATATGGTAAGTATTGGTCAGATAAAAAAAAATTCGGCAGAGATCTCGCTGATTTCTTTTATTTTTTTTTAAAATAAAAATAAATAAATATATATATATAGATATCGGTTGTGGGCCCAGTCGATATCTCGGCCGATATTTATATTTTTTATTTTAAAAAAACAGCCTTTTTATTTTTTAAATGATTTTTTAAAAAAAAGTCACCAAAATTTCTGAAAAAATGTATTTTGAAGAGAGAGAAAAAAATTCGGCCGAGATTAAATATCGGCTTGACCGAATTTTCAACCCATGTTAAGGACTCAATGTTTCCTCTCGTATATTGCCGGACTTTAAAACTTAGACTTGGGCCTGAAGATTGATATTTGTGCTTGGCTCAAGAATGGTGGCAATATTTTATTTAGTGTGTGGACCAAATCCAAGTTAACCCAAAAAGTTGAATTTGAGGTATACATTTCATTAAAAAAATATAAATTTGAGGTATAAATGAAGCTCATGGATCATAAACTCTTAGCCATTGCATCCACTTTCGAAGCTCGATGGCCCAATGGGCAGTGATCCAATATGTAAAGATAATTCACTCGTATTCTTAGTCAATTTGACATTAGTGCATCATTAGAGAGACTTCCACTACTAGATTGGGCAAATTTTACCCGATTTAATTTGACTAGATCTATTTTAAGAAACGTCTTGACTCAAATCGGCATCTTTAATAGATGACCCTACCCAATCCATTTATAAATAAGTACACCCAATTTAATTCCATTCAACTAATTTGACTTTTCATATCTAGATACAACATATCCAATCATTTGAGGTCTACACTCATATAGAGATAGTCTTGGCATGTGTCTCACTAAAAAAGTCTCCTTCAGTAAACTGGGTAATATTGACTTGAATCTTGAGATAAACTTGAATCAACTTAACTCATAAAACAAGAACAAAAATAGATTTCAAATGAATAAGACCCGACCTCTCTCAACCCAATCCTTCATCACATATTTTAACAATTTAAAAAAAATTGCAAGTTGATCCAAATTGACTTGAATGCATGAGAATTTGAGTTGAACGAGTGGATGAGTTTTATTGAGTTCTTCTTAATTGAGTTTGAGTTTTCAAAATATGCTCTCTTGGTTTAATGGTTGCTAGTTTGTTTAGAGACTTCTACTTATTCACTTAAATTGTAAATTCTTATAGCAAATTTATTTAGGATTTGGGACATTTTTACTCATATTTGAATGCTAATATTTTCCATTTAATTTTCATAATGGAATGGTTTTTCATACTTTCTGCAATTTTTTTTATAGTATATCATATTAGCTTGTTTAAATAAATAATGGGTTTGTAGTATATATGGTGTTGGCATGTTTCAAGAAAAGTTCATAAAGAAGCAAGTTCAATAATTTTAAGGTATTGAATCTAAAAAAGACATTAAATAGGTAATTTGTGTATCTCAAGCAGGTTGACTTATGTAAACATGGAACCTAGCCCAGTCCAAAGAAAATAAAGGGTCAAGTGTTTTTTTTTTTTTGTTTTTTAATTTGAACTGAGCTCATATTTTAATCGTGTTTGGGTTCACCTTAATCCAAATTACATTCTTAAATTCGGTTTTTGCAACATTAGTTTGACTCAGGGGTGCAAAAAACGCTCCGGTCGATAATTCGGCCGATATGATTCTCTCTCCTATTTTTATTTTTTATTTGTAAATATCGGTATTATTTTATTATTTTATTTTTTCTAAATTAAAAATATAAAAAAATGGAAAAAGAAACTGTTTTTTTTAAAAAAATTAAAAATGTAAATATCGGTTGATATCGGCCGATATTTTGACCCAGGCCCATCACCGTTTTGATTTTTTTTTTTAAATACCGATATTAATCATATCGGCTAATATCGGACCGATATGATTCGGTGATATATCGGCCATATCAGGCGATATGAAGGCTGTACGGCCGATACAATACGTATCAATCGATATTATACGGCTGACCCATGGTTTGACTCAACACATAATCTAACTCAAATCTCATCCATTTGAAGTCGTATTTATTACTGGTCCAGTGATCCAATTCATCCAATTTTTTTTGGACACGTGGCACAAACCCTTTTCAATGGTCCCTCCTCATGTTTGGTCCTTCACAAGTTCCAAAGAAGGGGAAAGTCATGCGGAAGACATGATCCAAATTCCCTGCTCCGTCTATCATTTTGAAAGAATTGGTCAGACTTAAATGCCAAACGAGGTGGGCATGGTTTTGGGGCAAAATGAAACCAAGTCATTCAAATTCTCTTAAAAATGTTTATATTTCCTATTCATCTACAGTGATTTATGATCTGAATTTCTACATTTCTTATACTACATTTATTTTCCCTTTATCAATTACACATATTGCACTTAGGTTAATGAGTTATCATATTCAAATCTAATTATATTTGAATCTCCATAATGAATATTAAATTTAAAAAAGATTAAGATAAAATATTTAAATGAGTATATAAACATTGTTCACCTTCAAACTAGTTTGTATGAAGTGTTTTTGTTCGTGAGACTCAAAGCGGAATTAATGGATTCATTCTTCCTTTTACATATCTACCCCTTGTGAATTATACTTAAGTATTCAATTTGACACCAATTTGACTTTTAAAATTATTTAATTAACTATATGAATTTTAACTATTAGATTAAAGATGAAAGATTCGATGACCTTAAAAAATATGGCTTTCTTATTCATCAATATAAATCCAAATAAAGCTATCGACTCTTTTAATTTAATGATGATCTTCGTTGCCAACTTTCAAATATCCATGCTTCTAAGGAGACAATCAATGTCGTGACTGGTGAGGGGGGCAAATGTGCCCTTGTTCTCTCTAGCCCATCCCTCCTATCACCAAAACAATGCTCCTTTCTACCTTTGACAATCAGTTTGCCAGTTGGTAGTAGGCCTTTACTAAGCTGTCTTGCCTTACTCATGTATGATAGCAACCCAAACAGCCATTCCAAGCTATTTATTCTACGGATGGCCTGTACTGTAGCAACCCTTGCTCCATTAGGGTTTTATATTTTTATGTACTAATTCAACTAGGCTGGGCCTACATTTTCATGTTGTCAGGATAAGAAATATAAAAATTAAGAAAAAAGAAATTAATATGAAGAGATTTCAAATTAAGTAAGTTAGACGAGTTATTCTGAATTTTTCAGATTAAATTAACGAATTCATCTGAATTATTTGACTTGGGTTGAATTTCAAATTGTGATTGACCTTCAAATTTTTTTAAAAAACTTTTGCCAAAGTGACATTGGTCTCTTTGAATGTGTCATGGTCTTACAAGTTGGGTTTAAGTCAAACTTCAGAGGTTTAAAAGTCCTATACGATTTGGAGTTGACTATGGGCGGTAAATTGAGTTAATTGGACACTTGATTATGTCTAGCCTACTTAACAGTTCTTTTGACCTGTTCCCTCAAACTCAATTGAGTCAACTCAAACCTGTAGTAGTGTCCTAAGTTGGGTCAAAGCTTCCACAAAGTGCATGTTTAAATCAACAGTGATGTTCAATGTACCTTTTCTGAAATCACATATGTAGTCTACTTATGCCGGATGATATAGGAAAGAGTTCTTTGAAATGTTTTAGTTTTAACTCATTGACTATGAAAACCATGTTCAATGAGTCAATCAAGCTATAATTTAAAAGTCATAAATGTTTTAGAATTAAAAAGTAATAATTTTTTTTGGGGATTTGAAAAATGAATTAATTGATCTTCATCTAAATTATTAGAGATTCTTATTTTCTGAATGTTTGATTGATCTAAATTCAGAATTAGTGAGACAGACATCAACATGGTTTAGTCGTCGTAGCCATTTGTATTGGTAAGATTTAGGATTAATCAATTGTTGGACTTCATGAATGGAGAAAATATTAATAATGATTTCCATATTTTTATTTATTTAGAATCATCTTATTGTGTTTATCATGTTCTTTATTTATTTTTTCATTACTCTTCCATTTTATTACATCATAGATTAAGTCGTTTGTTACTAAAGTGTCAAAGCCTCTACAAAATGGTACATGCAGCATTTGGTGTAGACCTTAAAAATGGAATCCACTGTGTATATAAAATATTAAGGAGATGGGTGAGATCTAATCTACAGGAAAGGGTGATCACTCGTACATTCAACAGGTAATTACTCATAGTAGTACTTTAGATATAGAGTTTACCAAATAGAATGCCTATAGATCTCTGCAAAAGGTAATTTAATTTTTTTTTAATATGGAATCTAAAACATTTATTCGATTGCATTAATATAGAGCATTACTTTGTTTAATGAATCCATCACTACTCCAATCTAATTGATAGATTCTATATGCAAATGACATCGAAATTGTAGATCGTCTTTCAGCTCTACTGGAACTTTGAAGTATCCATTGACCAATCCCGGTTTGATGCTCTAAATGTGTGAGTAAGAAGATATTGATAGTTGATTATTGATCAATGAGGTGTGGCCCAGTTGGAAAAAGGACCACATAGCTCTGGACAGACGGAGTCTTACACGTGGGAGATTCTAAAGCAAGATAGGACAGATCTCGAGAGAGAGAAAAAATGATGAAGAGGAAAAGACAAGATAGGAGTCGGTAATGGTTCCTTTTTAAGGTTGCATCCAAGGAGCAGCCCAAGTATGGGCGAATCACGTCAACAACACTCCTAACCAACGAATGAAAGTCATTGCTCTGTGTTCTCTCTCGCCTTTGCTTGCTCAATTCAATTGATGGAATGTTTATGGGACTGCCGTGTGTCAAAGACCAGACCCGAGGCATCAAAGCCCCACCATTTGAGTCTAGAAAGAGAGAGAGATGCTCTCTAGAATACAGGCATGAGGCAGACAAATATGTGTCTCGCATGTGCTCACTGATGAGGCCTGGGATTTTCAAAACTAGCTGACTTATACTCCAACTCAGACTCAATTCTAGCTGACTGGTGAGGCAGGCAAATAGGGTGAAGTCTAGTGGAGTCTGAGTATACTCGAACTCAGTTGATATTATATTTAATACAGTGCTATTGCACTGATATTGGTGCTAGAATATAGAGCTGAGACAAGAAAAAATGTCTGCCTTATGAGGTGAGTGTCAAGTGTTAAAAATCAGCTAAATCCGAGATGACTTTCACGTGCCCCCAGTCCACCCTTGTTGTTTTCATTTTTTTACCCAAGGATAAATGAAGCGCAGTAACTGCAAAAATGGTAAAATATTTGGCCATGTTTTGCATTGGTATAAGCAGAGATGATAAGAAAGCAACTTCCTTTTCTGCAGGTAACATCTGCAATTTCGACTCTTCATCCCCACAAAAGCCATGGCTACATTTAGCAATAGAAGGATGGATCTAATTGGTTATCATGTTTCCAAAATCCAAGCTAAATTTTTGGCAGATCTTTTGCCCTTTGGGACTTCTGTTTCAAACTGTACTTGGCCATCCAATACTGATGTTGGGATAGATAATCTTCAGCTAAGCTTGTTCAGTATCCATTTTGGCTCTTGGAAATATAGCAACCTACCATATTGAGTGAAAGACATGTGGGCAACCTCCATTGGCTACTTTTCCCCCTTTAACCCAACTTTAATACATTAAGAGGTAAATTAAGTATTCATTTATAATACTCAAAGGACATGCAGATGCTTTTTCCCCTTCAATGATCGATTTCGATTGGAAGAGATTTTCAGGCCATGATAAATACTCAAAAGTATTGATTGAAATTTCAAATATGGAAATGTATTTATACTCTTTAAAGTGTGCACGAGGGAAACCCCTCTCCCTCTCCATGTTTCCTAGTTCATAACAATCAAAATGAAGTTTTTCCCTTGAGTCCCCAAAAAAACTCTTCTTTTATACTAAAGATCAAATTACAAGAAAGCAACCGTCCATTCTGTCACAAGTCATCGTGACATTTACCACATGAGATGACCACTAAATTGCTAGTTGTCATTATTATCTACGAAACATTTTTGGTAAAGGATCTTCTAGGCTTAAATATCCTATTCCCTATCCCCTATCGATCTCATGTAAAGAGACTGAAGGAAAGTAAATGATGAAATTATTCCTATGGGACTATGGGAGGGGTGATGTTTGCCATTAACTTTCACAGGGAGTTTAGAGTAGGTACAATAAATTTCAACAATCTCAAAAGAAGAAGAAATGCACAGATTATGTAATGCAATGGCATGCTTATGAGAAGTTTGGAAAACAGCTACCACCTTCTCTAATTGGGGCCCTTCTGAATGAATGGAAATCTAAGTGACAAAATCTTCCTTTCTATCGAACTTTAAAGACTTTCATCCTAGAATGGAGGAGTTCATGTTGGTTCAATGCATCGAAATGGTCTAAATCTCAATATTAAGTGAGATTTCACTACTTCTGTTTGAATATTTCCATTAAAAATAGAAAGAAAAATCAATTTTCTTATCATCCTCTATAAGAGGTAATTTTTTTAAAATGCTTCTTAAGGTAGGAAAGTTTAATTTTTACACGTGAATGAATGCACATTTTTATTGAGAAACCCCATTTCTTTTTAAGCAAACATAGAAAAGTAAAAAGTGGGTTGAAAAATAACTTTGATTTCTTTGTAAAAACTATCTTGATATATTTGCCCAAAAGGCTAGTCCAATAGGTGGAGTGATACAAATTATTTATAAGTTCTTAAATCTTCCCATTCACAACCAATGTGATTCGCTGCCCCAACAGTTCCCCCCTCAGAAGAGGGTCTCCGGCGGATAGAACGTCACCGCCCATCCCTTCTGACTAGGGGATCCTCTAAGTTCACGTACGTTGGCCTGGAGATATGGCTCTGATTCCATTTGTTAAGACTAATTATCCAGCTCAAAAGGCTATCTCAATAGGTGTGGAGTGACTCAAATCCTTTATAAGTCCCTAAGTCTCCCCATTCACAATCAGTGTAGGGCTCGTTCGCTGCCCCAAACATTTGCCACAAGTAAGCTAAAATATTGAGAAATTTAAGTTTCTGAAATACTTCACTATTGGTTCTCTCTCATCCATTGGTTCTTTTGTGGCGTACTGTTTTCCAACTGCTCTGTTGGTTTTTCTCCATCGTCATAACTCCAATCACATTGTTTCTGCTTGTTTTAGAAAAATGATTGAAAATCATTAGAAATTTAAGTAAAATAGTAGGACTAAGACTAAGTTGTATCTTTTGACATAGCATAAATAGACAAAGAATCATTCGAAATTGGATAAAAATTATTGAGTCCTAACTATAGGTTGAAGTCTTAAAAGTTTTAGACTCAAACACGAAATCCTATCAAACTGAGTAATTTGGCCAAGGAGAAAACTTGATGAATCTTGTTGCCTCGCTTGACTTGTCCAATTTTTCTTTTGAGTTTTTAAACTATGGTCCTAACCGACATGATTGAGTTTGAATTGTATCAACTGCGAAGGTAGAAAATGGATTGAGAATTGTTAAAAATCGGATGATAAAAGCTTATTTAATAAGACTAAGACTGAGTTATATCAGCCAATTCATAAAGAAAGTTAAAATTCATTAAAAATCAGATAAAAATGATCGAATCTATATTGTACGAGTGAAGTCGATTCTAGCTTAGCCGATTTTTAGGGTGTCATCTCTACACATGGGTGAGGTGAAGTGCACGAATTCATTTGGTCCCAAGTAGTAATGGACGACCCTTGCTCTGCTGCAACACAATTAAAGGAGAGTTCGAAAATCCACTAAATTCTGGTCCAGAAGTGGCAAGGGTATAAGCTGGCAGGCAAGGTTCCACATTCGCTAAGGAAGACCTAGAAATGGAAACATACATTTGCAGGTGGATACCGCCAATGGGATTTTCAGTTTCTGGCTTAGAATTTGATGGGCACTGCTGCAACCCTCATTACTACAGAGTACAGAGTCAGATGATGATATTTCTCTCCCTTTCATCTCAACATATTGGAAAGAGAGCTTCTGAACATATTGTCGTTTTGCACTTGGGTCGATTCAAGTTTTACTTCCTTTTTATACGGTTTTAATTTGGATTCGATTGAAGGAAAATATCATCAATATTGGATGGAAGGAGGCGATCTGAATAAGAAAGATGGTGCAAGTAGAATTGTTGGAGAATCTTCATCATCATACAAGGAGAGAGATGAAATAAAGAAGAAAGATGGTGAAGGTAGATTGTTTGCAGACAACAAGGGCAAGGGTCCATGGGTGCAGAAGCCCAGATATTTTGGTGGAGAAGTCGGTGGGTTTTCATGGCCTCCAAGATCTTATGCTTGTAGCTTCTGCAGAAGAGAGTTCAGATCAGCTCAAGCACTTGGGGGTCACATGAATGTTCATAGAAGAGATAGAGCTAGGTTGAGACAATCACCTCCTTGGGTTGCCCAAACTTCTAACCCTAATTTCTCAACCTCCAATCCCTTCAACCTCCCTCCATCAACTCCTCCTTTTCCCGCCTCACATCATTCTTCCCAAACATGTTTCATCTCCACGTCACCATCTTCTTCTTCTTCAGGCCAAGTGAAAATCTCAGACTTGGCAGCTCCATCGGTCCACCCGAGGAGGAGAAATACATTGAGTGCTCTATTCGACATCGAAGCCCAAGACTCGAGGGATTTCCAAGTTGGCGGACACCGCAGCGACATTTTGAAGAGAAGAGAGATTGTGTCGTTAGATTTGGAGATTGGTTTGAATAGAGACTCCAAGGATGATTTGGATTTGGAGCTTCGACTTGGACACACATGAGTTGCACTCTTTGGAAACCTTAATTGTGTATCTTATCTTCTTCTATTTTCAATGTTCTTGGTATTTTCTAGTACTACTCTGTAGCAGAATGTAAACTCCATGTAGAATTACTGGTGGTCTAGGTTTATTTAGTCTTTAGAAATTAACAAGTATCAGCTGACTTCTATAAAATACTTGGAAGGAAGATTTTCTAGCAGAAGAGGTGATGAAGCTCAAGATTTCATGTGGCGCCACATGAATTGATGAATGTGAGTTCATTTTCCTTTATTTCTTTTTTCATTTTTCCCTTTGCTTTTCTCTGTGTGTCATATTATAATGAAATTATGTGTTGTAATTGCTAGCTAATGTAAGTCAACTGTCATGGTTTCGGTGATCTCTCAGGTGTTTCTTTCTAATTTTTTTTTTTAATAACAACTTCCTTAAAATGTTCCTCAATTCATACAGAGAGCTAAAATTTTAAAAGGGTATCAACAAAAATTCTCAAATAGGATGCAACATTATTCTTCAAAGATTTCAAATGCCATAAAACAAAGCACTGATTGTATAATGTTTAGAATTTGATTGCATCTTCATTCGAAATGTATGACGAAGGAAGGAAGGCGATTCGATTAATGGGTAGGATTGCCACTTCTACCTTTGAGTCCTCAATACAATTAGCTTAAAGGAGACCTGAAGGTGATGGTGGCATGGATATTGAGAACTAGATCTGTTTGTTTCTCTTTCATTCATTCCTTTCTTTTTATCCCCCAAAGTGTTGACAACTTTTTCATAGATCCATTTGATCATTCTCAAGAGTGTGAACTGTGAAGAGAAGTGGGCATCTATTTGCTCATATACAGGCATGAGATAGACTTGACCCATATGGCTTCAACTCGGCTCGGCCGATAGGATATAACTAATACTCGGAAGTATCAGTTAAGGACTTGGTCATTTTCATCGATTTTCAGTCAATTTATGACCGTTTCCTGTCCGACTCGGACTCAAGTTCATCCGTAGAGATCAAGTTTGCAGTTTAAAACAGTAGATAGTAACATTTCCTCTACCTATTTATTTTTCAATCCCCTTGCTTTATTAATTTAGTACAGAACATCTGCTAAAACCCGGATCCAAGTGTACAGATTGGTTGAATTTTCAGACTCTGTCCATTCAGTTTCATAATTTTGTACTACATTCTTTCTTGATCTCTTTGATGTAGTCTCCTACCATTGCATTGTTGGAAAACTCGACAAGTCAAGTGGTGACTCACCTGAGTTCACAAGTTTCTAAGGGTCACCATGTCAAAAGGAAAGTACTCACTCTACACTAGGAAAATGGACACAACTGGGACGAGTTTTACTGAGTTACTGGTTGATCTGGTGACTCATGCGCAGGTCGTTGAGTCAATGAGAGTTTCTGTCATGTAAAGCAATGCCAATTAGCATATGTTTGAATTTACATGTATTAATTACTTTGACACATTATTTTACTCATATGACTCTCTTTTGGGTTGGGTGATTGGGCTTCTCAAATCATGTGCAGTGTCTGCTTCAAGTATTAAAACTCTCTATTGTTGTGGACCATACACAGTCACACACTTTCATCGGTTATCACTAGCACAAGAACTGCCACTCAAGCATTTGCACCTCCAAATGGAGAAACCTCTGCATTATGCTCCATTTTCTTCTCTAGTTTGAGTTACAACTGAAATTAAGAGTGGAAGGAATGATTATATGCCAGAGTCATCAATTCATCATCATCCCACTTCTTCAAAATGTTTATGTACGGCCATGATTTACTCCCATGATGAAATAAATAAACAAATGAATATGAATGGCGCATCTCTCTTGAAACTTGAAAGTGTTGGATTTATTTGACGTTTTACTGTAATAATTGAATTTAATATATTAAAAAATATATATAACTTAGAGATTTAACATTTATCTACCAGCTTTTTCTAAGTATCACTTCAGGAGAACATGACTTCCCGAGTTGAGAACGAGATTGCGTTGGATTGTTCTTGTAAACATAATTTCATGTTTATTGGCCACATGAAGGACAAACATGCTATTAAATTTCTACTTCTAAATGCATCTAAAGTGTTTGATGGCTTAACCCAAAGGGGTTGGAGTGATGCTCAGGAATCTATCTCAATAAACAGGAGCTTTGAGTTTGATTGTCAATTCACTCTAAGGGGTCACTCTCCCATAGAGTTATTCAATGTGTATGGGTAGAAATACTTGCACATACCTTGAAAATTAGCTGAGTGCTCTAAGAAATCTGACACCTTGGTCATAAAAAATGGAACCATTCATGTTTAGAATGGCTTTAGATTTTGTTAGGAAATTGATTTGGGTGCTGATTTTTTTATTAATATTAGATATTGTCTTAAGATAAATTATTTTTTCTTATTTACCATTTTATTTTAAATTAATACATCAATCCATTACGATAAATAAAAATAAGGTTTAAATTATCATGAGATAATCTATGATGTCAGTAAAAACACAATTTCCTTTGTAAGAGATGTGATATTTCCCCTTCTTCTTCCATGCAAACAGTTGATGAACATTTTAGGAGTCGTGTAAGTCGAGTGCTGTAACACCTACAGACTTCTCGGTTGGAATAAGAACAAAATTCACTGCCAATTTGAAGTTGGTAAACTGTTGGACCCATCAATGCCAAATTCAAGTCTGTAACTACGGGGCCCATGCATATATTTGAACAATGGCAGAGAAAATTCTAAAGATTGTATTCATTCGAACCACTTCCAGACCACTCACTGAAATTTTCAAATTACAAGGAAGGTGAGATATCCTGTAAAAAAAGAAAAGGAATAGTGTTGTAATAATTTAAAATAATTTTATTTAGTTGGATGTGATGTAATTTTTTTTATTAATAATAGAGGTACAAAGTTTACTCTCATTTGATCATTTTGTCTCTTGATTTCAAATTTATCATTTGAAGATGAAATTTTATAAACTTTGTCACTCATCCGACGTACCATAGTGTGTAAGCTTATGATTCATTCGTATGTATGGCTTGTGTTCATCCAAAGTCCAAAGTTACAGAGAAAGAGTGACGAGGGTGGTTCCGTTCCGTTGTTTGTTCCTGTGTGGTATGGTGTGGTGTGCATGCAAATGCATGTTCCCAAAGTAATGTAAGACGTCAGGGACATGATGGCCTTTTCCAAAAATGGGTGAGATGTTTTGGTCTTGCAATAAAAGTGAATTGTACGCTTTTGACACTCACTATTTCTCACCTCTCTTCTCTTTCACTACAAACTACAAACAGAATAACAGTGTCATAGACATGGCTTTATCAATGACTTGCGCCTATTCTAAATTCACTTGAACATGGTTAAGGTCTCTATCTCCATCATCCATTGGTTTTTGAAATTTTAAGAGATTAAAGCTTTTCAAATAGATGATAAGTATACAAGGACCACCTCTGGTTATGGTCAACTCTCTTACACCTTATCATTACTTATGTTTCGATATATAAATGCTGATATTATTGTCATTGTTACTTCTCAGTTTGGTTCAGTCATGTGGTTAACATGATAATAGATAATTGTCAATCTAATCGGTGCTTATAGTACTTCATAAGTCCACTTGTATATCTAAAAATGGCTTAAATAGGTAGGTCTAAGCGTTTAAGTTGCTTTAATAGAGGAACTAGAGGTGCCACTTGGGTCAGGCCTAATTCAATCCCATATGAAAAAACAAATTGGGTCGAGCTCATTATTGGGCCTAAAGTACCAGGCCTGAATGAGAATTCCGGTCAACCTGGGCCTCGTACATGAAAGCCCAAGTCTCTCTTGAAACCTGGATTTGAGAAATAAATTATAAATTTAAGTTTTATTTAATTATTATTTTATATATATATTACATAAAATGTGTCCACTTTAGACCCAAACATACCCGAACACAAAAAAGCCCACATATACATATCGGGCTTGCTCCCCATAAATACAATTCAGTCCAGACTTGGGTTTCACTGGTTTGGGTTATTGGGCTTGGGCTCAAGTCCTTTAATTACAATTCGGGCTATGCTCAAGTAGACTCAGAATCCAACCCAACTTGCCTGATTACGGAGAACCGCACGTCAAGCGATCAAGGCTAATAAACTTAATATGTTTTAAATTTCCAATATACATGTATTTCAATGGAAATTGTATTCCAATATCAAGAATTTATAACTATTTTATAAATTTATTACAATACAACACATAGTATGTTAAATGATAAGCCAAATAAGTAAATGACTTCACATTTATGAAATGGAGTCAACATTTCATAAAAGTGGGTACAATTTCAACTATTTCAAAAGAACAAAAGAATGCTCGAATCTAATGCTGTGACAAGCGAAATGTAAGCAGCACTTTCCCATTCCAACAGTGAACTGCTTTGATATTTTCCTTTTTATCTATTTAAGTTTTCAAATTTCAACAAGTCTAAATTTCAAATTTTCATAACACTCAGTGCAATGCAAATGGCGAAAAAACTCAGCAGACAAGAACTTTTCAATGAAAAATCTTAAGATTTGTTTTGTGGAATTTGGCATATGAATTCTAAGAATTGTGAGGAAAATTAAAACTTAGAGAAGACCCGTGATGGAACATTACTGAAATATTAAGTAATATTCAAAAGCAAGTCAAACAAGCATGTCTGATTGGCCTTTAAGCAATCCTATTTCGGAAAACTTTCATCAGGCTCTAGTTAACTCTCATGTCCTCTCAAACTAGGGTAGTATACTTACTAGTATTATAGGCCTTGTAATATAAGCATCTAACAGAAAATAAATGATTTTAAATCTAAATTTTGCATACTACTGCAGATGTAAATTTGAACAGGATTAGATGAAAATGTGAATGTTGGGTTGTTTTAACCTGTATTTGACTTGTTTACAACTCATTATCTCTAATTTTATTACATCATAGATATCTATCGTATTCATAACTAGAGATGTCTGTTGTAAATAGATATCTGAAAAAAACTTCACTGAGGCAACATCTCTATTTGGTGTCCAATGTGAGACCCATCAAGGCCCCATAGACATACTTTCCCTCTCTGATGCCCGCCTACTCCCCTTGGATTGAGCCAGTTTCAAATTGATCTAATAGTTGGCTTAAAAATCCATCCACAATTACCTTGATCATTTTTTTAAAGACTAAGGTCTTCAAGTTTTTTAGAGCACCTGACTAATCTTTGGGGCATTTGCAAACCTCTCTATCCACACAGACCGGATGACATTATAGGGAGTGACCATTTTGTATTAAGAGTGATTTAAACCTAAGACTCTTACATTTTAAGCAGCTTCTTAACAGCCAAATCAACTCTCACAAATTCCATCATTTTGATCATTGATCTTTACAGTCTTCAAAATTACAATGAATGACCTAATTTTTATAATAAGCATCACCCAAAAAAATCCTTTCAAAGCACTCATCCCTGTCACTTAGACAGCACCCCTTTGGCGGCGACAAGGGCGATGGAAATGTCACCCAAGAGAAAGTGATTCTAGATAAATGAAACTTATAAACCACATAAGCCTCCCAACTTAAGCCCATACCAAGGCCTCCGATTGGGCCCTGTTTTATTTTCTTGTCCAATAGAAAAATGGGCCTGGGCTGGGCCAGTACAAGCTCCAAGTCCTAAGTATAGACTTAGTTGAGCTCAATGTATTTGAACAAAGAAGCCTAAAATGTTGTAATTGGGTTGGGCCACCTACTGTTTTCAAGGCCATTGATGGATCCGGGCGCGTAGTTAGCCGCAAATGACCAGCTGTGGTTATACACTTGGGTTTTCGGCGGCAGAGACTTTGATGCTGATGAGTCCTCACATAGTTTTTTTTAGTGTAACGATAGTTCTATGTGCTAGTGAAACAATAGTTCAAACATAGTTCATGATTAGTGAAACCCCTAGTTCTTTTTTTTTATTTTTTTATATATAAACATTTTGCTAGTATTATTTCATAATCAACAGTCGTTGAAATGGTAAGAGTTGTCTATACTTACTGATCATATGATTTCGCTAATCAGAATAATAATAAAAGGATCATTATTATCGCTAAAGTATCCATTTCGCTTATGATAAATTAACTTTTTAAATTTTACTTTTTTAATTAATTCAAAAATTATAAAAAAATGTTGAATCATTTATCATCATGAATAATTAAGATAATAAATACTATACTGAAAGGTAAACGATGTGGACAACTCCCAACTTAAACAAATAATCAGCCAACACTAAAAGTTAAACCTATCCGAAGCATGTAGATGAACTTGCAATTGAAAAAGAAAGAAAAATCCAATGGATGGATGGATGATTTTTGTCTTTAATATTTAACGTGAAGAGATAATGACACAATAAAAATGCAAGTAATTATGCAAAAACAGATGTAATTTATATAATTTGACAGTGTATTTACATGAAAAACGAGATACAAATTTTTTTATTCTATTTGAGAATAGAATTACAATGCTCTCTTTCTCATGTTTCTCTTAATAAAAATAAATTGTATAACTTTATATAGATAACTTGTAATTCAAAATGACAAAAATATCTTTATGATATAATAATTTAGATTAGGGCCAAAACCTATCAGTGGGAGGGCCAAAACCTATGGATCTAACATTTTTTTTCTTCTGTACTTAATTAGACCAATCTTTGCATAGATGAGCCTAAGTCAACATGTATTAAGTTTAGAGCATGTATATGTATAGGCCCATATAAATTGATTAGTTGGAAAGGTCATCGTTTGAATAGAGTGTCTATGAAAAACTGTTTTGAGTGTGAAGAGAGGGATATAATCGCCTAATTAGGGTCAAAGTGAGTCCCAACAGACTATCATTGCATATTTGAATGAAAATTACATATAGTGACCAACTTAAGAAAAACATTGTTAATTTTCATGAAAGATGTTTAGAACGTTGTTAACGAGGGTGCCCTTTGATGTCCAAAGGGATCTTCAATCCGTGTGGACCATTCATAGTCAGCTGAAATGACTTGAAGGCATCTTTCAGACTCATCTCTTCTATTCATACCTCTTTTTGCTTTGCTGTGTGGATGGAATTCTAACAGGGATCATTCTACTCATACCTCTCTCTTACACTCTTTCCTTCTCAATTCCCATATTTCTAAGAACATGCAAATGAATACAAGACATGCATAACAAGACCAAACTATTTTTTAATGTTATTTCCTTTGAAAATGTTCTTATTGATGATGTGATGTTTTGCATGAATTGAAACCTATATGTTACTGTAACTTTTTTAAAAAAAAAAAAAATTATTCAACTGTTTGATATAGAATATTGTAAATCCAACAATGAACATCATTAACAACCCATTTCTTACACAGAGTAGTGGTTTGGATTATATATACTCCAAGTATATTAAAGTTTACAAAAAAAAAAAAAATTATGACATTATAATGTCATATTGTAGTCAAAGACAAGTTAAAAATCGAGAGAGAAGAATAATCCTAATTATGTTTTAAGAGAGGAATAACTGAATTACTATAATTCTTCCCACCAGCTAATCGGTCAAGATTCAATGCTTTTACCCTTATAATAGTGAAGACTAAAAATCATATTTAAAATAACTTTAATATGTATGTTTTAATTTGTATAATTTTCTAATAGTAGAAGCTCATTGAGAAACCCTATCTCAATGAGGGGTTAAAATACTGGTTGGCTGATATTTGTCAGCATTATGGCAATATCCGTTCGGCCGATACATATTGGCCGATATATTTCTCTTTTTTGTCAATTTTTATTTTTTAATTCAAAAAAATTGAGAAATTGTGTGGGCGATATTTGGAGCAATATTTGACGATATTTGAAACATCAGTCGATATTTGACGATATTTAAAATATCATCCGATATTATGGCCGATGTATCAGTGGTATATGGTGGACCTGAGACAATATATATTGCCCATAAAAAATTCGATATATATCAGATATCGACTGATATTTTCACCAATGATCTCAACTCATGACTCCAAGGCATGTGACAAACTCATCATTTTTTCCAATCTTTCAAAGTGTAATTTATTTAGATTGATCTAGTCAAGGAGACAATGATTTAAATTTTAAAATTTATGATTGAGATTTAAATTTTTAAGAGCACGAGCCAATGATAAGCTTATCTTAGAATGTACCTGTTCAAAGCCAATAATACGTTTCTTGTTGTATTTATTGGCTTCATTCCTGCCCATAAAAGAATTACAAATTGGCCTATGATATATGTAACTGCTCCACTTGTCCAGTAGCTGCTTTCATAAGTAAAGGCCCAATATAATCAGAAAGGCCAAATCAACATCCTTTGAATGCTACATCACCATCTTTTCAAGTTGGGTGTCTACCAAATCATCCTTTTTTTTCTAAGTTCTTTTATTATAGCAGGCCAACAGGTGCATCATGATATATTTTAAATAAAATGATGAGTCATGGACAGTATTACTTCGCAAAGTTAGGTATTAAGTTTATTTTTAAAAGGGTAAATGATGATAGATTTATTGAAAAGATCCAATTAAAATTACTAAATCACTTTAATAAGATAAATCATAATAGATTTATTGAAACATTCAATAAAAAAAAATACTAAATCACTTTAATCAGATAAATCAAATCATATTTTTAAATGTCTTAACATTTAGAATTGAAGAGATATATGGATTTATTGATTTAGTCAAGATGATTTTCGATAGGTTGTATCATCAAATAGATGCCTTTCTAGGAAACTCATTACCACCCTAATTAGTGGGTCCTATACTTAAAGTGCACTTGTGATATTATATGTCTTGGCTAATTAAACTTTCGAGCGAGACTCTATAACAAGACTCATCAAATAGATCATGGACTCTATTAGTTGGTGTGTGGGATAAATGACTACATGGATATAAAGTTTCATTATCCGTTTATCATCTTAACCAGTAATCTTAACCTTTTTAATTTTGATGAACATAAATCATAAATTTTAAACGTAAAAAACTATAAAACACGAAAGTGTAACATATATCTTCTATTCATTTGGTCCTCATTATATATAAAAAAAAACATACCATATAGATCTAAGATCTATTTAGACAGAGACAACATCAATATCAAATTTCAATTGAGAAAGTCTTATTAGAATTGGAAACTTGATCGGCAAAAATCTAGATGGCCGATTAAGATAATAACCAAAAAGATTCGTACAAAGGGATCTTCACTTGCAACACGAGTTGCTTAAATTAGATGATAATGGGACAATCCAAACAACAAGCCTTGTTAGGATTTTTATTGGAAAAATTCTACCAAGACTTCTTTTTAGAAATATTTGATATTGAAGAAGTCTTTTAAATGTGTCTTAGATTTTCAAAAAGTCGATTGTTATATAAAATATGATCATTGGATTTATTTAATTTTAAAAGTTAATTGCTTACAATTATCAAAATTTTAAGAGGTTAAAATTAAATGATTAAGATGACCATTTGATAATAAAAATTTATATATTCTGTATTTATGTAGTGACTTGTTCAAACACATTATACTTTGTAGAATTCATTATTTATTTATTTAGTAAAAACGGGCGTTAGGAACTCTTGTTACAAAAAAGTCATCCTAACGTGAATCGTTTTATTGTATAAAAGATGGAATATTAAGTGGCAAACTCAGTGAAGGAAGGTCGAAAGAGAGGCATTATTAGTATAGTTGATGGTCCAAAATTCCCGCTGCCATACGGCTCTTTGTCCTGATGAAAATATATTCAAGATAGATTCATTCAACGCGCTTCTAACTTCCAACACACGTATCTAGCTTTTGCCACCTCATCAATAATAATCATTACTAGAGTATCTTCTTCTTCTTCTTCTTTATTTCAAGGCAAAATGATTTGCAGCAATGCATTGGAAGAGAAATGGTCAAAAGTTCATTGACAACCACTTTAGTGTGGCTGTCTTCTAATAATATTTTTATAATTTTGTTATTAACAATGTTATCTATTTTATTTTGTGTTGGAGTTGTACGTGAACAATTCCACAATATAAAAATAAATATAGAAATTTAAAAAAGATTTAGATTATTCCACAAAATAAACTACTCTTTTCAAATGGATGTCCAGTTCCTAACGCTTCGATCATATCTAACTTAATCTTTATCTTAAGTCTTAACCAATCAAGTCATGCTGAAATCTGAACACTAATTGAAAGTTTCTAAGATCTCTTGGCTGAGGGGTTGGGATAGAGACTCAGACCTCTACCATACAAGTATATTTTATAATTTTGTATTAGATAAAAGTTTCATATTCTATTCTCCTGTGCAATTATTTAGAGACAATCCCAATATAAATATATATTCTCTCCAAAGAAAATCGGTACTCCGAAGAATCGTGACGGCTTAATGCACAGTCATGACTCATGAGCAACATCGCCCCCTTAACTGATTTGACAATCATAACGATGATATTATAGTTTTTATATTTTTTAATAATATATTTATAAAATAATGATTATATGGTTGATGATATTTGATTCACTTGTCTATCTGAAACAAAAATAGGTTGAACAATAGAGATTTCAGACAAAATTCTCTCTCTCTGGTCGTCATGGTCATCTGATACTTTGAAAATGATGGGTCATGGTCATCTTTAGTTGTGCTCGAAATGACAAGGCACTTCACCTACTAAAAGTATGGGATTTATCCAAAAAAAAAAAAAAAAAAGTTCCCAAACCAAGTCGTCACCCGTCGACCCTTTTGGATATTTATTTATTTAATTAGTTAGAAATTTATTACAAAATAGTAAATAATAAAAAAAGTCCAATCTAGATCGTGCTCCGCCTACTGGCGAGGAATGTTTGTATCCATTTAAGTCATTAAATTCTTAAAGTAGTTTAGGATGAAGAACAGGAGAATGATCTCTTTTTATCCACTCACAAAATTCTAATCTATCCTTTATTAATTTTTCAGGGCTGCATTTTAGGTCAACTCATCTTAACACTAGGGTTTTCCTTCTATTATTTAATTAATTATTATCTAACACCTCTTACGACCACTTAGATATGAATTTTGAATATGACAACCTTGTGGAATGGGGTGCAACTAGATGTGACCTTCACTAAAATTTTGAGTAATTTGGATTTAAGAAAGTGATTATTTTCTAGATTAGAGAGTATATTACAAAAATGATATTATTAGAAAACTATTAAAAATAAATACTTAATAACAAAAAAAAAATTATAACAATTGATAAGTACTGATTGTTATGATCATAATAAAATTGCAGGTCAAATTCTATAAGTGATAGGAAGGTAAAAAGTTCATTGAATTTTTTATCAAATTCAATAATAAAGTTCAACTCTATATAAATGAGAAAAATTATATTATGAATAATGTAATTTAAATATTCAGCAAAGAAATATAATTTAATAGCTTAAATTTAATGTAGAAAATCAAATAAAATTATTAAATTAGAATGATTGTTAATTTATGCCTTTAATCTTCAAAAATCCATGGTAACACTAGAATGAATGGGTTGCACATGTCACCATAAACCATAGATTACAAGATTCCTTAACATCTATATGCATATTTTAGTACATAGTTTAGTCAGTACAATTAAAGAGTATGCTAATGTGAAAATGGTTCTAGGTCACAGAAAATACCTACTTCAATGTTAGCATGTGGGTCTATCTCCACACATAGGTCCCACAAGATAATAATAGTATGTTGTTTATGTGTATATATTTACATGAACTATTATTATAATTTATGGTCCTTTCTCGTTAACTTGCTTACAAGCTTCCCATTAAAAGGATTGGAATTTTTTTTGGTAATGTTTCTTTCAACTTATGTCATATTCAGGTGTGCAAAATTTCAAATCAAGGATTAGAAATATAAGGAAAAGAGATGATTTCTTGCACTAGTTTATTCCCAACATTTGTACATGATATCCATGAAAGAAAGGAGTAATGATAGATTATCATTAATCAAGATTTATACATGGTATCAATGAAATGAGTAAAGATTTCTTGATTAATCTTGATTAATGATAATTTGATACGAATCACTGGGGAAAAGGGAAAAAGAAAGAGGATTTACTCTGTACAATTATTTTTATTAACATTGATTTTTTTGATGATTTCTATTTTCATAGAAAATGAAATCTATAGATTTTGTTTTCTATGTATAATAGTTTCTTTAACTTTGTGCCATAACAAATTTCATAGTGGGAAAGATGTATGTTATAATTGTATTTTGAAAGAAAAGTTTGATTGAAAGGAAGAAGAGAGAGACGGGAGACAATGGATGACATAGGAAATAGAGCAAAAAGTATGAAAAGAAGATAAGATCCAGTCTTCCTACTCCTCCATTGATCTTTGGCCGGCTTCATGGATGCTTCTTCCATGAATACGTCAAAACCGTGTCTCCTTCCCGTCAAGGAGACAATGCCAATGTCTTCTACTCGTGTCTTTCTCCCTAACTCTCCTCATTCCTATAAACCACTCCATCTTTCTTCCTTCATCCCTCTCCCCATGTATCTCTCTCTCACCATCTTTCCCTTTCATTCAATCATCCTCTTTAAAAACCTAAAAAAGAAAAAACCCTAATCCTAGATTTGAATCAATTGAACACTTGGTCCATACATCACTTGATCCAAGTCTTTCTTTGCTTCTTCCGAGTGCAGGTCCCATGGAAAGTGAACAACATGAAGACTCTAAGGATTCAAGTGAAGAAAGTGATCGGACGGAGGCCACCAACGATGAAACCGGCACGGGCCGGTTCTACGAGTGCATGTTCTGCAAGCGGGGCTTCTCCACTGCTCAAGCCCTAGGCGGGCACATGAACATTCACCGGCGAGATAGAGCTCGAATCAGACAGCAGACCCTTCCACCCCTTTCAAATAGGCCGGCCGACGATGTCGGACATTCAGGTTTTATGCTGCAACACCAGTTATTGGCAGACCACCAGCCACATCACTTGTCAGCATCGGAATCCCTTCGGAACTATCATGTTTATCTTCCTCCATCCACTTCTACCACAAGATGCACACAGACATTTTTTCCAGACAATTCAACTGCTCGTGGGCATCGGATATTCGGTAAGGATTTCAGTGAAGGGGCACGGTCGACGCGACTGGAACCCATGAGCATCAAGGATGGAGAAGAGAAGAACGGTGAATTCGATTTGGAACTTCGACTTGGCTACGAACCCTAGCGTAGTATTAGATGATTTATTTTATTGTACAGTTTAGTACAGTTTAGTCTATTGCCTTTCTTTACTTTTGTGATCATTATTTGTTCTCTGTCTTTAGAAAAAGAAGAAAAAAAAGAAACAGTCTCCAATTAGATGAATTCGAATTGTGGATTTGTTATTATATGGTACTTGAGGGGACAATGGATTAGCTAAAACTCTTCTGCTATTTTAAGAATAAATGAAATATTATTACAATAATACCAGATACAATTCAAAGTTTCTCCATTCTATGATGAATTTGTTGTTCTATCTCAGCCTCTTCTCACTTGATCTACTAATTTACCGGTGCTTTGCGTTATCAAATCTTTAAACAGAGAAGCCAGATTCAAGACTGATTCGTCGACTCAAAGGTCAAGAACCTCTCTGCAAATCCATGAAGGTGGTCTGAAATCAGTGAAACACTTAAATACACTCAAATGGGCAATATGCCGTTCATCAACAACCGCATAGACATGGAAGCTTCCAGAGGTAGAAAATCCATTTATTTTTACTAATTTCTTCTACTTTTAGCTCTATAGAGTAAACTCTTCTTCTAGAGGTTTTTAATATATCAGTGTTTCTAATGAGCAGTATGCTTATTTAGTATCAATTGAAAGATTTGTTTGTTAAGACTATAATTCTACTTGCAAATTACATTCACTCCTTATCTCGATTCCTTTCACCATAGATATAATTGGGGTGATTAACCATAGAGTAATGTTATTAGAGCAACAAATTTATTTATGTTTAATTCCACTCGTCATTGGCATTTAAGTTGGATGCCCAAGTCCCTACTAAACACTGGTATTTTTAAATTTTTATGTTCTTTGCCCTTATTCTTGCACAAAGATTGTGTCAACCCCTCATCTTACACCTGTGTTTATCATCTGATCCAACTTCGTCTCTTGGGATTTTCAACGATCATATGTCCCATTCATACCACTTCATACTTACTAAAACTAGCCGTGCAGCCTGCATTTTATGACGCCGTTGGTTGCTAATTATAAGAGGTCTTATCGTGGTAAGGCCTATCAAGTCACATTCACTCTCTCAAATTATACTCTACAAACTTCAAATGAATAGCCATTGGAAATTTTGAGTTGATACTTGTGTCATTTTGGTGTTTTATTTGGATTTTCTGTTTTGAACTTTGATTAGATCATGCCTAGCAGTGAACCTAGCTAAATAGAACATCATCTTCTTCATTGGAGTTTTAAGGTGGTGAGAGTGAGAAATCTTGAAACTCAGCGCGACTCCAAAATCTATTGAGTGAAGTAACTCAAACAAGTTTTTCAATTCAATTTAGAAAAACAGATTAAAACTCGATGAATTACTCAACTCAAAATCCTATGTAGTCAAGTCAACTTGAACTCTCTAGTGTGTGTGTTTTTCGAGCTTTTAAAGTATAGTTAAAAGAACAATCCTTTAGTAGGCCCCATCAAATTCAAGTTCAACCGATCTATATAAAATCAAACTGTTGAGACCTTGTTTCTGTTGAAGATCACTACAAAATCTTTGATTTGGAAAAGTGAGGTGATTTAGCTAGGGATGTGGATTGGTTGGGCTTCAGTAAAATCCATGTTTGAGATGCAGGATCTGAATCTGAATATGAAATTGATCAGTTCCTAAAGTATAGGATCCAAAATCGAATCTACATATAAATACCTGTATCCGGATTTGTATATGACTCTGACCCATGTTTCAGATGTGGATTCAAATTCAAATTTTCTCTTATTATTTTGGATTTTGTTTCTTGTACTGAATTTATATCCTCTATTTATTTCATTTTCACAACTAATATGTGTGTCAATAGATTATCAGACTAGAACCTAGACATATCCAAATCCACAAAGAAAAAAAAAGAATCGGATATTAAACTTGGATCAGGATTCGAGTCAAAAAATAAAAAGATTGATAGTTTTCATCCAAAATCATTTATTTTTTGGGATATTTAAAATATTTGGACTCGAATATTTACTTGAAACATATATGCCATCTTGGTATGGACTATCAGATTCAAATCTAGCCATTCCAAATTCATAAAAAAAAAAATTGGATATTACATTCAGTTGTAGATTCATATCCAAAATTTTAACCACAGTTTTACATTTCCATCAAGCCCATTTATTTTAGATTGTTCAGCCTTTCAAATATCCATTTACATCAGCTTGATGTGAAGCAAAATCTTAAAGAAAACAGATACTCTCAATGAAATTTCATAACTCATTTGCATCGTATTTGATAAGAAATGACCCAAATAAGGAATAGTGAAAACTGAAATAAATAGAGGATATAACACATATTTGAATATGGGTAAATCTAAGAGATAAGTATAAGGGTGAAGGGACTTTTGAAAGAGATGGGAAAGTTCGAAAGTCCATCCAATTTGTATGTGCAAAATGATTGATACACGTCTCTCATTCAAATCCAGTAAAAAAAAACAATTATATATTACCTTGAATGTGGATTCAAGTCCAAAATTTAAAGAAAATTAAAAAAATTCAGCTAAATCAGTTTGCTATAGATTAAATCTTTAGACTTTGAAATATCCACTTACTTCCCTACATTTGGCTTGATATGAAGTAAATTCCTAAAAATCGATTGTATTTTTCACTTCTCATAGTGCCATTTGAGTACTTGTTATGCACCTTATTCGATAAGTAATGATCCAAATAAGAATTAGTGAAAATTGATACTCCCTCCCCTTTAAAATGAATGAGAAAAATGTCTCCATCATTTTTACAAATACAAATTGGATGAAACTTTTTAAATCCCACCATATCTTCCAAATCTCTTACACTTATTATTTGAATTGGATCAAAATAGATTTTTGAACTTTGATTGTGAACTCAAGAAATGGGTAAACACCACAAGACTCAAATAGGAAAAACTCTAGCTAAGGACAACTATGTATCATTCAATGAAAAGATTCTCCAATACAAGGAAGAAGGCAAAATTGAAAAATGAACTAAGACAATTCTTGCAAGTTTTTAATTCCTACTAGGAATCATAATATGTGTATATGAATTGTACCCATTGGAAGTGGATTATGATGGATCGATTGTATTTGTCTTGGAGTACTTCACAAAGACTAAATTCTTTTGCAACTAGTTACATACATGACAAAGGCATTGCCCCATTTTCTTTTTGCATATAGTCTATAATCAAAGGAAAAGTCTTGGACTCATGCATAAGGCCCGTCAAATGGTATAAGACTGGATCTTTTGAAAAGTTCTTTTATTGAATATGTAGTCCACCAAAAAATAATCTTAATTTTTTTTAACAGAAATAGTATATAAATATGCTGGATGTGGGGTTCGAACCCACGCGCACTTTTGTGTACCAAAAAATAATCTTAATTTTTTTTTAACAGAAATAGTATATAAAATATGCTAGCTGTGGGGTTCGAACCCACGCGCACTTGTGTGCAGAAGATCTTAAGTCTTCCCCCTTAACCTCTCGGGCAAACCAGCAGATATTAAAAATTATCTTAATTAAATCAATCAAGCTATGTTTTTTAAAACTACAAATTTAAAAACTAAAATAATAATTTAAACTATTTAAATTTTAAAGTGTTTAAAAAATATGATTTAATTGATTAAATCAAAGTGATTTCTGGTGAGTCATATATCAATTAATGACCTTTTCATTGGACCTATTATCACCCACACGGTGGACAACATAAATTAGTGTACAGAATAATATGATGGAGAGTGATCATTTCACCACTTTTAAGACCCAAAAATTCCATGTAGTTGTTGGGACCATTGGGCTCTGATGTAGGATTGTAAGCTATCCTTTTCTTATTGGCCCGGACTGCGGGCTTCTTGGTTTTGCTTTCAGCTTGGATTCCGGGCCAGGCCTGATTGTGGTTTGACCCTGGTTGAGGGTGGGCCTGTGGGCCTCTGTTTGCTTCCTGCTGGTCCGGGCTCTGCTTTCTTCGTTGTATTATTTTGGGCTTCTTCGTTTTCCAACAGGCCTAAACTTTGGCCCATTTTGGCTGCAATTTTTCTGCCAATATGGGCCCAAAATGTCGGGTTTAAGTGACATTTCAATATTAGATGCTATTTGGATTACAGGAATTGTATGGACTGTGTCCATGTGAAAAACCTGGCTTTGTAATAAGGACTAGGCCCAATGGGTAGCGAAGTGTCCACTTGTTAGGAATTTGGACTCAAGTGGGAATCTAATTGTGTATGATGATATTATCTATATTCTATAGGTCGCAATCTCTGACTCAACAGGCTTGACCTGAAATCTCTGAATTTCATTCATGTATATCTTGAAAAAAAATAAAAAAATTTAACCAACCTAACCCAATCTAAAATAAATCTGTGTCGATTTAGATAAATGAGTTCTAGACCCAAACCCAACCTGGTCCAAATTAAACAACTCCTTCTAAGCACTCTAATGTTTTTCTTTTAATTTATTAGTAGTAGCCTGTTTTTCCTGCCCCAAGCTCAAAAAGATTAGCCTATTATCTTATTTTTCCATAGTCCTCACTCCCACATAAAAGGAAAATTCTTTCATCTTTCATTTTCTATTAAAATATTTTTTTCATCTTATAT
This sequence comes from Chimonanthus praecox, assembly GCA_022113865.1. NCBI lineage: Eukaryota > Viridiplantae > Streptophyta > Magnoliopsida > Laurales > Calycanthaceae > Chimonanthus > Chimonanthus praecox. The sequence continues at coordinate 327,830 of CM039090.1, read as the reverse complement.
TTTATAGAAATTCAGAATATATCAGATTAAACTAAGTTGGATAAAATAAAATTTGCAATACATTCCCATCCTTCCTATTTGCAACCATTGAACGAGTCTAGAACAAGTCCAAGGACATTCATGAATGGGTCCTTTTCTTTGGACCCTGGACATGACCTGTACTTGATTATTTATATATAATATAAAATTAAAAATTAGATGAATGAATAAATTATCACAAAAGATATCAAATCTCTTGATTTTTAAGATAAAAATAAATAATTTAATAAATATATCAAATAGACATAAAAAAATTATATTTAATAGCTTTGATTTAATATATGGCAGACCCAATACGATTTTTTTTGAGTTGGAAACAAATTTTCACTAACTTAATATATAATTGATCATTTGTAGATATTTTTGTCTTCATCTATTGATTGATAGTAAGCAACAAATATGGATTTGATTGATGCAATAGTTTTATAGAGTTTTTGGTGATGTTCATGAACCTTGGCTATCTTTCCATGTAAAGGGAGGCAGCAAAACAAGACAGTCGAGTCTCCACATTGGGAGTGGCTGAAGAGACCGTCTTCTCTCTCTTCTTTTGCCAAAAAAATGACTGCAATGATATCATTGCATTGAAAAGGATTTCCCAATGCATTGCATCCTCTTTCCTTTCCCATGAGTCAAACACCCTAAACTACTCAATCAATGCTGTGTTGCACCAAACAATAAATTAATGAATAAATGGATGGATGGTTATTCATATTTTAAATGGCCCCCCCTCCCTTCTTTTGTGTTGGTGGGTGACAATGACCATGATTGTCTAATTTAGATGACTAATTTTTCAAACATGTTCAACATTTTTAATCTATTTCTCTTAATCTTATTTCCATTCATAGCTAAGGATGATACACACTGTCCTTAAGGCATACAAGGTAATAGAGAATATGGATATTCGAATCTGACACCTTCCACTTATTGAGACAAGAGATTACCAGTTAAATTATATCTATTTAAAGTGATTTTGATCGACCTTATAGTCAAACAAAGACTTCTCCAACCAACCAACCAACCACTCGTCATCTCATTTATGTCTAATTATGAGGTATAACCATGCACACCAACGTGCAAGGTGATGGCCCCCCATTGCAATTTTAGGGTCCAAACTTAGATTGGGGTAAATTGTGCCCTAATTAACCCTTGTATTTAAGCAGGCTTAGTTTAAATTCGAGTTTCTGGGTCATCTCAGGCCTTCAAATGAAAGTAAGGAGAACAACTTGATTTAAAATTGGGCCCTAGTTTTAGCCTGAATTGAACTCGGGCCTTGACAAAGTCAACTTGAGTTTAAGTTCTTCTGACTTAAGTTGAACCAATGCAAGTCAGACTCAACTCAAAATGCATGTCTATGTATGTGTACAGCAAACAAGAAGACCCCATTTCCACCATTATTTGATGAAACCCGAGTTTTGAATTCAAGCTCTTAATCAGGCAAAAAAATTCAGCCTGTATTTTGGCCCATTTTGAACTCAGTTTTTTATATTTAAAATAAACTATCGGCAGTAAATCTAAAAAAATTAATATATTAATTTAGGGCCCTTTTTAGAAAAGAAAAAGAAACTGTTATTTTGCAATATTTTCATTTCATATCTCTGAATACTGAAAATTTCGTGAAAGAAGCAGATAAAATGGAATTTAGTAATTCAAGACTTCTTTTGCCATGTTGAGATGATTATCTTATATTTAAAAGTTGTCTCTATCATTTCATCAATGGTAATATGGTGTTATTAAAGAAGCCAACACCCGATAAATAAGTAATAGTTTGATGATGACAAAGATGATGGGTAGTGTGAAATAAAAAACATTGACTAATATAACTTTCCAAAAACATTCAACATGAAAATCATATCTTATAATAGCTTGATTGTCATTCATGAACCATAAGTGGCCAACAATGGTGAAGAGTTCAAGACCAACTGTTTATATATATATATATATAGGTCATGTCAATGTTTTTCTTTTTCATCCTAAATTAGATTTTGAGGTGCTACGCTATGAGAAGTGGAAGAAATGAGATATATCCTCTAAGGCCCAATGCACTTAAAATAAAAATGGTGCATTTAAACATATATTTTTAAAAGGATTCAAGCCCAGTCAGGTCGAAGACTCCTTTACAGTTTAAACAACTCAACTCAATTTTTTTAGATCTGAATCAATTTGTATTTACTTTATAAAAAAGATGCTTCTTTAGAATACTTTGGAGACAGGTTGGGTGTGACCCTCCTTTACCTAACCTCACTCACATCTTTTGGAGTCAAGTCAAGTCAAGTCTAATCAAGGTAATTTTTTTAAGATACATTTCATCTGAACCTAAATTTGTTCACAAGTCAAGTAAAAGTTTGCCCATGCCGAATGATAGGTTAGAACTTTCAACATTTATTAATTATGATTTGAGTTTCATTTTTATTTGATGATCATAGCAATTGAATCAGAAAAATGTAAATTTAAACATTTGATGTCAATTGTTGTTCTAACTATTTATGTTTCAAGCTGCCATTCATATTTCTAGTTAAAATTTTGGGCCAACTCGAGCTCAGCGACCAACTTGTAATTCAAAGAACAGGGCCTAAGTCTGGGATGTGGTACCTCTAGTAAAACTGATAGGCAACAAAAAATGGAAGCTCAGGTAGTATTTTTGTTTAAACTTAGGTCTAGTCGAGTCTAGTTATAAACCCCTTAATCTAATAAATTTATTTTGAATCGAGTAGAAATGAAGTCAATTTAAAATTTTCAAGATATATGACCTGAGTCTATATATATATATATATATATAATTTCAAGATATATGACCTGAGTCTAGATATATATATATATATTTTATCAAATAAAGTCAAATTCACATGTCGAGGCAGAAATTTCAAACCCTAGATTTGGAATGTTATTTTAGCCTTAGAAATATTAGACCTTCAACTTGTCCATCCTAAAGACGCTAACAATTTCAGCCAATTGCCCATAAGGTGCTTGCTACATAGATGTGTCAAATCATTATTAGTAAAGGATAATCAGGATTAGAAAGGATAATCAATCACATGCACATCAGTTTGCATCGTATGCTTCCTTCTAGTTAAGTACAGTTCTCCGCAGATAACATTGTAATGGATTCATTAGAAACATATTTCATTGGATATTTAATTTACTAAAAATTATTTTAATTAGTTCAACCAATTCATACTTTTACCTCTCAAGTTAAAGATTTAAAAATAATTTAAATGAATCAAATGTTGAATAATTAATAAATTATAACTTGATTTATTCAATTAAAATGATTTTTAGTAAACAACAATTCAATAAAAGACATTTTCTTCATATCCATTAACGGTGCTTACGTCTAAATTTGCTTAATCAGGTGAACAGTTCACTATTATAGAAAGGTCAATCAGCAATCTAAACTATCCAGTCTCAAAAATCGCACTCATTTTCATTAAATGATCATAAACAACTGATTAACGCAGACGCGTCACGTGATCTTTTAAAGTACGCAAATTTGCAATAGTCGCTTTAATTGATGACTTAACAAATCAATCAACAACAATTTACATGAATTCTTTAATCACCTTATGAAGGGAAGGATGCAATTATCAAATGAACTAAATAAACGTCAGATGTGAAAGAACAAACAAATGAACATTAAAAGGTGTAGTAGATAATCCAAGCCCTCCCACTTTGGGTTCTCTGTCACTTTTGATGATCCAAGACAGGGATATGAATAGAATTTTATGCTTTAAATTTTGGTTATTTATCTAATTAGTGAGGCTTGAGTAATTTATCTAATAAGGTTCCATTTAGAATAAATAAAAAATAATCAAGTAGGAAGACTTGCGTTAAAAAAGGTTTGACAAAAGTTGATATTTCAAATCTAGTGAATCTTTGTTGCCTTGGTGAATGGTGACTAGCACAGTAACACAAGCTTTCTTTTTTATTTTTTTATCCTTTTTCTTTTCCTTTCTTAAATAATCCGGCAGAACCAGACATTATTTTTCATATTTAGAAACGAGAGTCGTCAAATACAGTGACAATAAATTTATTGGAGAGTCCTTGTTCTTTAAATACATCCTTTTAAAAATTACATTAATTAAATCAATCAATTGTATTTTTCTAAACTCTCTAGATTTTGAATAATTTTTTTAATTTCACAATTTTTATGAATATAACTTTTTTATAACCTCTTCCTCAAACAAATAATTTTTCAAATAGACTTAACACTACTTCTATTTGATGATCCATGTATCTAAATATGCATTAATTTGCACAGTACATAGCAGTGGTCTTGCGATCATCCCTTTTTCTTTTCTCATGTCCATGCAAGACAGATTTTTCAAATTCTGGCTGTGGCAAACCATGACCAGACCAACCCTTTTAAATCCTGTGGGCTTTGGCTTTTTCCTTTTTGTTTTTTAAGTTTGAGACTTTCTAATAAGTTTTTATATTAAATAAATTATACTTTTATATAATAAATCTATTAGATAGATAATTATATAAATATAGAGTGAGAATCATTAACGTTGAATTTTGATGGCTCATCAGAGTATATGAAGAATGGGGAGGTGGAGGTATCTTCAGATACATGAGAGGACTGTAATTTTAATTTACGTTTTTAAATTACAGAATACTAACCCTGTGAATTAAGAATTTTCAACTTTATTAACAAGACTAGTTCTTACATGTTCAGAGCTGAGAGAGCTGTGGGGACTGTGTGTTTGTCAGCTCAGATAATTGTTAATCCTAAACTCTAAATTCTAAATCCTAAACTTATCGATAACCTCATTAGCTCCTACCACGATAACAAGTGTTCTTTGTCATATCTAGTCAGACTGTCAGAGGTAACCAGCTTCAAAAGTTATACATGACTAATTTTGTGGATATATATGAGTTCATCACCAAAGATTACCTAGATACATGACTAATTTTGTGGATATAGAAGTGGAGAATTTATAGGTTGTGGATCTTGTTTTAGGTGTAAAAATTCTACTGAGACCTTATCTATCAAGATACACCATCTAATGGGTCTTGGGGGCCTACATAATTGGGCGTGAGGTAAAGAGGAGCATAAGAATAGGTTGTGTATGAAATTTCACCTAATCTGATCATATAGCTCTTGATTTCAACCTTTTAAAACCCAATGACCATATACTCAAATTAATTTGAAGGCCAAGATTATATGACTTGAGTTATCAATTAATAGAGAACTCAGGCACTCGGATGCAATTTCTGAGTTCGCCTATAATAGATCCAAGTAGCAATGATCCTTATCAAGCAACAACAAACTTTCACCGTCGACAGATGAGATTTGAGAAAGGAGATCTTGTGTCGGTTCACCAGTGCAAGGAACGTTTTCTAGTTGAAACCTACATGAAGTTGAAGATGAAGAACGTTTGGCCCTATCAAGTGCTCCAACGCATCAATCACGACTCCTATGAATTCCAATTGTCAGAGAACCTGAACATATCAGACACCTTCAACGTCGTGGACTGAAGCCTTACAAGAGTGAGATAGATAAAAGATCTCATGGATTATATAATTTATGAGAAACTCTGTAATTTATTCATCATAATATTGTGAGCTAGATTACAAAGATAAATAATTTATAAGAATTATATTTTCAAAATCTAAAAAAAGTAAGATATTCAAATTTTAAAAACATATTGTCTTTATTATTTTTATGTATTTTATTAAAAAGTAAGTATATGGATTATTATAATATTTAAAACACGACCTTTCTTAAATAAGACTTGAGAAGTGGGTCTTATGTTTTTCGTATCTCAACCAATCTCATTCCACATGTCTCTACTCTCTAGGAGTCTAATCTACAGTATGGATCAGATGTAGATAAACCTAACATTCAGAAGCAGTGAGGCCCACCAATCCAGAAACCACATGATCCACTTGAGTTGGGTGGGCCCTACACTCATCCCTTGCAGATTGGCAGGTCTTAGCTTATCCTGAAAAGGAAATGGGGTCTTGATGCCCGATGGTTTTAAATGTGCAGATTTTAGAATCCAGAGATTGGGATGGTGTAAGACGGCCCAACTCAACTCTAAATATTTGTTTCAGACTTTCAGTATGAGGTTTATTAAAAATTACCTTTCATTGTATCAATGAATAAAGCAAATTTTCAATTCTAAATAGTTGTTTTCACACATTCTAAAGTTTGAGCTTAATCTACTTAAAATGATCATAAGGGTCCTGAGTAGATAAAATATTTATATTATTTAAAGCATATCTCCTATTAACCCTATTTTGGAATGAGGACATTATTTTAATTAAAATCAATTTTTTAGGTTTTTCAGACAAAAATTTGCTTGAATTTTGGCCTTATCAATATTGGTCAATAGTCTTAATATGATTTATATTTTTGTTTGTATCCATACTTAAATCATACTTCCAACCACTAACTTTTTTTATGCAATACATCCAAATAATTTAATTTAATTTAATTTAATGTACTGTACATGCTATATAACAAAATCTACGTCTGGTGAGACCCATCGAAAATAAAAAGAGCCATAACTCGATAGTACTGCAGGAAGGAGGTATGCTTGCACGATGGAAACAGTGAGTACTAAGTAGCAGCATGGAAAAGCGTAGGAAAACAAAATTCATCCTTTGGCAGAAGTGAGAAGACCCCAGCCGTTGGATGTGAGCCGCAGAGATCCAACGGTTGCCATTCAACTAATCTTATTTTAAAATACAAGCGCTAATGAATTAAACTCAAGTTTTATTGATAGTTAGAATTTTAAAGTATTGATAATTAAGAATTATTTTTAAGTTAAATTTTATCATTCAAAACTAGATGTATCAAACTAATTTATTTTCATCATCTTATAAAAGTTTTATAAAATATCAGTCATCCAGTTCATAGTGAACCAGTTTACAATGTATAATTTCTCAAGATAAAGTTATCATCTACGATTCAAAGTTAAAATTATTTTTTATTAAATAAAGTCATCCTTAAAAGTCTAATTATGAGGCACATCACTCCTAAATTCGTGTTATCATGACAAAGCCTTTTTAGCACGAAGAAATCAGTCTCTCAGTTGTCCCCTAACCCTAAAAAGATGGTTTTTTCCCCTGAAATTCTATGAATCTGGCGATCCAAATCTCATGCTTTCCATGCCGTCCAAATCATGAGCCCTCTTTCTTACCCACAAGAAAAAAAAAATCATGAACCCTTTATGTGAGTGAAGTGCATCCAATAATCACACCAAATTGGTTGGATTGATTATCAAGTTATTAATCACCAAATTATAACATTCACAATCACAATAACTTAAAAAAAAAAAATGATAGGATCCTTCCATTGGAGTGACCTTCCCAATGTGAAGTAACCCATGAACGCATGAGATAGCGGTTCAAATCATAATAATGAAAAGTTTTAATTATTTTTTATAAAAAATTAAGTTTATTAAATTTAAAAAGCTATGATTTTCAATGACTAAGAGATCAGTAATTGAAATGAGATTAATGTTGAATGAATTTTTAACCTAACCGCTAAATCAACTCAAAATGAATTCAAATTAAATATGAATTCAATTAACGAGAGAGAGATAGGCCCATGCAAGGAGAAAGAGTGACTTTAGGCAAAGATGGACCCTGAGTCACATGGGTGATTTGGCTCTCATCCAAGAGAAAACTTTTCCTCCCATTGGACACAATTTTATCCAAGACCCAATTACATTAAGAGAATATCAAAATAGTAAATAGTAAATAGAAAACTAAAATAACAGAAAATAAAATAATAATTAGAAATAAAAGTAATAAAGCAATGAGTTTGATCTATTGACATTATATTACTTTAATCATTTTTTCTTAGTTCATTAGTAAATAGTACATTTTTCTAATTTCATGATTTTAATACAACTCGTTATTTTTATTTTCTGTTGTCTTAATATTCTATTTTTAATTTTCTTATATATAGTTTAAAGTTTTCAAATTTATTATCATATACTTTTTAAATAAAAAAGTGAACCTAGTAAAAGAAACATTTCATTTCAAAGACATATCAAAATAAAATCGATAGTAATAATAAAAGCTCCTCTATTTTAGAAAAGGAACTCCTTGTGCTCCTAGGGTTGGCAAGGTCTGATAGACTTAAAAAATAGTAACAAAATTCTTTTTACCTTGTTGGATCCAATTCAAAATTTTAATTAATGATATGTCTTACCCAACTTAGATGACCTAAAATTGTACAAAAACTTTAAAAAATAAGGTGTAAAAAATGTTTTCAATAGAAAATAGAAAATAGAAAAATATCAATAAAGGTAATTGACTGTGATTTTTTAACATAAAGTGAGGTACATAGACTGAAATCAAATGGTAAAAAAAGTGCTCAAGTGGTGTTTATCAAACTTGAGTTTGATTAAATTTGGGTACGAGAACTTAAATTTATGTCTATAATGTGAGACTAAGTGGAGTCAATTTAATTTTAACGTTTTATAAATATATAAAATAAATTTAATTTTTGAATTGAGTAAAAATTACGATATCTAAGTGATAATAATTAATAACGAATAAGAAAAGGGTAGTGATCTTAACACAACACTTTTATTTAATAGATACGGGAATTAGTGGATTTCTCATTTTACCCTTCATCTCTGTCGTACAGATAACTTAACAAATTATAATCGGCGAGTCATTTTGGTTCATTCATCAACTATTGGTTTTTTCTGTGTTTGATTCAGATTTTCAAACAAGATTGGTCTCAACGGATTTCTACAAATAAGGTATCAAAATTCATATACTTTAAAATTTATGAACTCCGTGACTGATTTTAAGTGAAAATGGTATAATTTTGGACTTAAAAACCGTACTTAAAGAATTTAAGAAAAATGGTCTTCTTTCTTATTTTTTTAGATACTATTTTTGAATTCTAAAACTATATCATTTTCACTTAAAATCAGTTTCGGAGTTCATAAAATTTAAATTAGATGAATTTTAATATATTATTTGTAAAAATCAGTCGATAAAATACGTCTTTAAAAACTCGAACTAAATGTGGGAAAAAGGCTCGCCGTTTTCAGAGTCATCGGCTCTCAGGTAAATACACTGATTTTTTACAATTTTTAAATTATCCATACTGCATGATGGAAGATAAAATGGAAAATTTAATTATTTTCGTGTTTGATTGCACAAAAATTCTATAAGAATAAACAAATGAAATACAAACGCAAAATGTGCAAAGCCCATGGCACTAAGGTAAATACTGGGTTATTGTGTTCTCTTTTTCTCGTCTCTTCATCTCATATCATCTCATCATCGGAATCATGGCCTGAAATGTTTGGACAACAACATTCCAAGTCAATTCCTCCTCCCTTTCTGCCAACGTGGATGCCCACAATCCTCTGTCTCTGTACACATGGCAAATCTGACGCTGGAGATCTATTCTGATGTTATACTCAGACTCAAAACCATTTGTATTCTCCAAATTTAAGTATCAGTAATAAATTTCAGCTAAAAATTATCGATTTTTTTTAATTCGATGGAAAAATATCACCAAAATTTAAATATAAAATTTCAGATGATATCATTAATTTTTTTTATGAAAACCCAAACTCATCGGTTCCAGATTGTTTATACATTAAAATATTTGAAAAAATAATATAAAACCCACTTCATAAATTTCACAAATTAATTCAATAAAGTATAAAGCTGATGTTTAAGCCCAATTTCAAATTTGAAAAAAAATGATTTCATTTTTAATTATGTTAAAAAATGATTCTATTTTTAGTGAGGAAGAAGATGACATTATATATAAAGTTTAATATAATAACATAACAACAACAACAATAATAATAATACAAAATTATTATTCAATTATACACACTTTAGCTAAGAGAGAGAAAAGCAAAATGGGCTTTCATAGGATTTAGTTAAAAATCCAAGACCTATTGTTTATTAAATAAGAGCAAAGAATGAGCCCGAGACTGACCCATTAGATTTGGGCCTATGCCATTTACATGAGTTAGTCACAAATACGTTCTCGGGATATTAACGGCAACTGTTAATAACGGGATATTTTCAAATTCTCAAGTTTTTAACAGGAATTTAACGGGAAAATCTCGCGGAAAATATAAATATTTAAAATAATAATAAAAATTAATATAATAAAGGGATTTTTTCTGAAAGATATTTTAATTTAAATAAAGGGATTTTCAAATTTACAACCTGAAATAAATTTAAACCAACAAACTGAATTAACATAAATAAGAATACAATAATGAATAGTTTCCATTTAAAATCTTTATTTATTTTTTTCTTTTGAAAGAAACCCTGTCTTGTTATTATTTCAAAAATCCTTCTTTCAAAATAACTGCATACACATTCTTAAGTATTCCATTATGTATTTGTAAATGCACACGCAGTAAAGTTCAGATAGAGTAACGAAGGTAGCCAGGTCGATCTTCTTTTCCATATTTTTTTTTCTTTACATTTTTGTGTAAACAAATAAAAGAATAGAAAAAGAGAAAATACTTGAAAGGTGGGTGGAATCTTGGTTGCATACAGAGATCAAGTGATTAAAAATAAAATGAAAGAGATGAAACAAGTCGAGAGTGATAGCTAAGAAACAAGAGGTTAGAGATATTTAACTTACCAACGAAACCGGCTGGAATCGAAAAAAACGAAAGTGAAATGGAAACTGGAAAGGAAACCCTGGGTTTTTTTTTAAGTCCTCCATGTTTGCTCGTGTCGTGTCCCCGTGCAGCACTGCGGCATGTGTGTCTGTGAATGGGATAGCCGTTTGAGGAGGAAAAAAATTTAAACGGTACCATTTCTCGCCTTAAAAACGCGTTTTTAACGATAAATTCCCGATAAAAATGGCATAGGCGATAAAATGCGTTTTTAATGCGGTAACGTTATTTTGCCAATATTTTCGTTGTAAAAATGAAAATACCGACGGTATTTGTTACACTGCTCACAACAACAACAAAATTCATTTTTTTCATTCACCACATAATAAAATAAAGACCCAAACCAATAAAAAATAATGCCATTTGAATTAACTTTATATAATCAATTCAAAATAATATTAAACACAAAAATTTTTTTATTGGGACAAAACTGTTATTAACTTTATATATAATCAATTCAACATAATATAACTTATTGCTGGCTCTGACTAAAAAGAAAAAAGTGATAATAGGTTGACAATAAATAATTTTTTACTTAACTATATTATATTTTACCTAATTCATTAGAAATAAAAAAAAAATATAACTATCTCGGCTAAGATTTATGCAATATGTATCAATCTGGATTTATACCTTAATACATATGGTCAATATAACTAATGACTGACATGGTCGAATTTTTTAACGACACGGGTAAAAAAAAAAACTTTCTTAACTCAAATTTATAATTATACTTAAGTTGAGTTGAATTGTATTAATATATTTTTCTTCAAAACACATATGACTCAAAGATTGGATTTTTTTTAATTGAGTCTTCGTATTTTAGTTCAAGCCAAAATATAAATATCGACATTATCAGTATTTTTAAGATACTATGATCGCAAGATCTTTAAGATTTTAGCCAAAACTTTGATTAAAGTAAATTTCAGTAAAGCTTTGGCAATTTTGATATAATTGATTTAAGCAAAATATCTGCTGAATAAAAATTGATTTGTACGTAAATTTGTGAGGGGGAGTTGGACATTTATGACTGAAGTTGGGTAAGATTTGCGGGTGGGGTCAGAAAAGGCACCGGCGTTGGCGACGAGAAACTGGCGAGAAAGGAGAAGGAACAGGAGTCGAGGAGAAAAAATGGCAACAAGGAAGAAAAGGGGGGAGAGAGAGAGAGAGAGAGAGAGAGAGAGAGAGAGGGAAGACGTGTGGAAGTAGTGGGGTAGTAAAAGAGACTATCTAAAAGAGCGTCCAGGTTCTCTTCATGCCCCAAAGAAATTCATTAAAAAGTACTCTTCTCTTCGGTCCCACCAATTTCCCCGTCCCTTTCTCTCTTACTCTCTGCATTTTATTTGAAGTTTCGAAAAAGGGTAGAGGAGAACGACAGAGAAATTGATAGAAATATACACAGAGAAATGGAAGAAGAATCTGAGATTTCCAACGTCTTTCTTTTTCATCTTCATCTTCATCACCTCTCATGAGCAGCTGCTGCTGCTGCTGTAGGTGCCGCCACACGGAGACTCAGAACAGAACCGCCTGTTTCTTCCCAGGCCGAGGCAAGTCCAGTTTCCGAGGCTGGTTTTGGTTCTGTTATTGGGTCTGGTTCTGGATCGAGTCCTCGGGTTTCCACGACGGATTGGATTTTCTGTTGCTCGAGTTTAAGATCCGAACTGGGTTTTGGGAAAAAGATCGTTTTTTGGTTTGAAGATGGTGGTTTCCTAGGTAATACTCCTTTTCTTCTTTTCACATTCATTTCTGTTCTGTGTCTTCAGAGATCGCATATTAGAGTTTTTTCCCCTTCTTCTTCTACTTTTTTTTTTAAAAAAAACCCCTGTTCTATACACAGATAATAAGAAGTTAAATGAAGTAGAGAAAAAGAAAAAAAATGGTGGTTTGGAGAAGGTTTTTGTGGTTTTGAGATGGGGTTTTTAGATCTTGGCTTCTAATAATGGGTTTTTCTCCGTCTCTGTATTTGATTTGATTCTGATGATGGGTATCCAGTTTTGTTGATTCAGTTAGCAAAGCTCAGATTTCCAGATTTTGTTAAAGAGTCGCCTCTTTTTTTTTAAAAAAAAGTCCTCTTAGATTTGTAGGATGGATTTTGAAAGGGCTTGCAGGTTTTGGGATGTTGGGTTCGTTGGATCTTAATTCTAGAAAGTGGATTTCTATTATTTGTGATTTGAGATTTTAATTAGAGGGTTGTTGTGGGCATTGTTTTAAAACCGAACAGAGGCGTTCAGTACAGTTTAGAGGGCATGTGATTTGACCAGAACCGGTTGCTAAGACGGTTCGATTTGTCTGATAGCTATTATAATTCTTAAATATTTTATTTTATTTTTCTTGTTTGCCTCGAGATCCTCATTTTCTATCATTTTTATTTTGTATTGTGGTTGTAATTTGATTTTTCACTTTTATAACTTTTGGCGATTTATTTTGAGGCATAACAATTAATCGTGTTTTTATGACATTATGTTAACATCACTATTCTCGGTTCTATAAGATCTTTAATTTTGTCAAATGGGTTTTCTTTTATTTTTGCGTTTGTGTTCTTGTGGATTTGCTTGTATTAGTTTTTGAAGCTTGGATTCCTGCATTTTTCAGATTTCTGATTCGAGGAAGTTGTAATTTTTTGAGTGTAAATGGACTGAAGAAGCTTTCACTGATGCAATGTTAAGAGCATTAGGACATGGGCTGTTGATTTCTTCCCTGTTCTTGTCCGTTACTGCCATAGGCACTGGCTTCTCTAACTGCAATTGTGACGACGACGACGGGCTTTGGACTATAGAAAGCATTCTAAAATGCCAGAAAGTGAGCGATTTGTTGATTGCACTGGCCTACTTCTCGATACCGATCGAGATAGGCTACTTTGTCAGCTGCTCAAACCTCCCGTTCAAATGGGTTCTCATCCAATTCATGGCTTTCATTGTTCTATGCGGTTTGACACATCTATTCACAGCATGGGTTTACGAGCCTCATACCTTCCAAATGATGCTTGCTCTCACTGTATTCAAGTTTCTTACTGCACTTGTCTCTTGTGCCACCTCGATAACCCTCGTGACCATGATCCCCTTGCTTTTGAGAGTGAAGGTGAGAGAATTGTTCTTGAAGAATAAAACCCGGGAGCTGGACCGGGAGGTTGGGATGATGAAGAAGCAGGAAGAGGCAAGCTGGCACGTTCGGATGCTAACCCAAGAGATTCGGAAGTCACTTGATCGCCATACCATTCTCTACACTACATTGGTTGAGCTGTCCAAGACACTAGTTTTGCAAAATTGTGCAGTTTGGATGCCGAATGAGGAGCGGACCGAAATGAACTTGACCCATGAATTGAAACAAAGGGATTCAACCAATCTTTCGATCCTGATCAACGATGCTGATGTGCAGGAGATTAAAGGAAGCAAAGGGGTTAAGATTCTACAACCAGATTCGAAACTAGGGTGGGCAAGTAGTGGTGGGGATGCAGAACCTGGTGCAGTGGCTGCAATTCGGATGCCAATGCTTAGGGTGTCGAATTTCAAAGGGGGGACGCCTGAACTGATCCAAGCATGCTATGCGATCCTAGTTCTGGTGCTTCCTAATGTCGAATCAAGAGTCTGGAACGACGAAGAACTAGAGATTGTAGAGGTAGTTGCCGATCAAGTTGCGGTAGCTCTCTCCCATGCTGCAGTTTTGGAGGAATCTCAACTGATGAGAGAGAAGCTGGCAGAACAGAACCGGGCATTGCAACAGGCAAGAAGAGATGCGATGATGGCAAGTCAGGCAAGGAACTCATTTCAAAAAGTAATGAGCCATGGAATGAGGAGACCGATGCACTCCATCTCCGGCTTGTTATCAATGATACAACAAGAAAATTTGGGCCCTGATCAAAGGGTCATTATTGATACAATGGTGAAAACAAGTAGTGTCGTCTCAACTTTGATAAACGATGTGATGGAAATTTCAACTGTGGATAATGGTGGCTTATCATTGCAGATGCGGCCTTTTCGGCTGCATGCCATGATCAAGGAAGCAGCCTGCCTTGCAAAGTGTATGTGTGTTTGTAAGGGCTTTGATTTTGGGGTGCAAGTTGAGAAAACAGTGCCTAATTTGGTGATAGGTGATGAGAAACGGATATTTCAGGTGATATTGCATATGGTTGGGAATCTCTTGAATGGGTGTGACCGGGGTCTCATGACATTACGGGTACTTAGGGAGAGCAGCAGTGAGACTGCCCAAGATCAGCGATGGGTTCCATGGAGGCCAAACTCCTCTAATGAATGTGTGTATATAAAGTTCGAGATCGGAATGAGTAGTCCACAACAAAATGAGAGTCCGTTGCCATCGGTACAACTTGCAAGGAGACCTATCAGCAGTAGAACAGAAGGGAACCTTAGCTTCAGCATGTGTAAAAAGCTTGTGCAGGTAAAGCTTACAATCCATTATTTTCATATTATTTTCATTTGATGAAATATAATTATCAGATCAGTTACTAAAGAAAAAAAGAAACCATCTTAACTTGATCATTGATAAATGGGCCCTTGGCCGTACAAATCCATAGAAATGTATACATGCTTGTTCACGAAACATCATAATCTGTGTGGTTGTTTGAAATGATTCACATCTAAGCCGTATTCAATATATTTGAAGGCATTTTGGTATAGAAACTACAAAAGGATTTTTGCTGTTGGTTTACTAATTCGCATGAAACTCCTAGACGCTAAATTGCCGACCATTCAGACTTTTTCTATGATTGTTGATCTTATTGCTAAATAACCATTCAGAACTTACAATAGAAAAATCTGTTCTCTTCCATCCCTGTTTTGGCAAAAATGTTGTTCAAAGACAACTTTGCGCATGTTTATTGATGGAAAGTTAGACAGACAACAAACCTGTCCCCTTCTGGTGGGTGGGGTTTTGCCTGCCATTCATTATCACAACAAAGATTATAGTTCAAAGATAAGTTTCTACTCGATCATTGATGGAAAACTAGACAAGCAACAAACCTATGCCCTTGTGATGGGTGGGACCTTGTTTACAAGGTTCTGCTAGAAATGTTGTTCCAATGTATATATTCATCTGATGTTCTTCCTTGTTCTACGACCATCTTGAAATTTTCGTGAGTGTGTTGCCTTTACTCCACAGAGTAAAGAAGAACTCATCATTGTCAAAAGATGTTCTCCTCCTGACTATATTTTATTAAATAAGCATTCATTTTTCTTTTTCATTGATGCTTTGTATGTTTAGCATTTCTGGTTATGAAAATTCACTATACTGAGAGGGTTGTATTTTCAAAATGGATAAATACAAGGCTAGCTATCCTAATATAAGCAAAATTTGTTAGGAGACACGGGATAAAGTGAAATTCCCATTTTACCCTTAGTGTGTATTGCTCATCAAGTATCGGTATCGATAACACGCCGCTTTGTATGTACATGTTCTGCATATCGGTACACCAGTACTTGATGAGTGGTACACCGGTAGGGGTAAAATGAGAATTTCACTCCATCCCGTGTCTCCTAACAAATTTTGCCCGTGTTAGGATGGGGGGCCTAAATACAATCTTGCTACTGTGTTATGGATTTTCGCTCCATAGGTTACCCAATTGATGCAAGTTATATTTGCAGTTATAGATTGCTTTTCTTTTTTGAATAATTTGCCATGACATTTCGGGTTTCCACGTGGCTGCATTGTGATGTGACTTAAAACTGGAAGTAATTTTTGTATTTTGTTGAAATGGGTGGCTTTCTGTTCAGCTGTGCTCTTGGGGTAGCTGGTAATTGTAAAACAAAGATGACATTATTTCAGTTCCGATTAGGACGCCTTTATCTTATCAATCTTTTCCCTTTGATTTTTGAATGCAATAAACAAGAGTTTAGAAGCAGAAATGAAGGGGTTTGAAGAAATTATGGTTTTGGATTTTCTTTTCCCAATTGAACACATTTGAAATGGTTGAGTTCATGATGCAAAATTTTCTTCTTATTTGTGTCATTTGAGAATTGGGGCCTTTTTGAAAAGAACAAAATATTTTACTCCAAAAACTTTTTCTAAAGATTATGTTGATTTGAAGAATTTGTCTCTGTATCTTTAGTCATATGCCTCAATGTCTTTAGTATTTGGATGGCTTTTGTTTGTTTCCATCTAAAAAATTGTTAATTTGATTTGAGATACTCCCTCTTTCCCAATTTAGTTGTCTTATATGGATTTTAGAATTGTCCCAAAATAGTTGTCCCATTTAGCATAAAGTGTGTTGAAAATGGATGAGATCACATGGAGCTAGTCTTATATAGAGAGTTCCTTAAAAAATACATATTTTCAAATAAGATAACTAAAATGGGACGGAGGGAGTATTATATTATTTCTATTTCATCCATAATATCCTTTTTTCCTTGTTGCTCACAGAATGTATTTAATGAATGTCTGTACTCTTATACTATGGCAATCATGGTAGTTTTGGAACTTCGCTTGTTATAGATCTCCACTCTCTTTTTTTTTAAAAAAAAAAACTTAAATGCATATAGTAATGATTTTTCATATCAAAGCCATTATTCCATCACAGAGCTAATGATTTTTTAGTCCTTTGGTTTATGAATCTAGAATGGAATGAGATTATGAACCAGTACATATTGTTCAAGCTTGATAGTGAAGTTACATTCTTTAAACTTGTTACTTCTATTACCTTTTCCTTTCTAATAAGAATTAGAAAAATGTTAGTTCTGCCCCCAGCTTGGAATTTAGCTTTTTTGAAAAATATCATACAGCTTGAAACATGTGTAAACATGAAATCTAGATCTACCCTGTTAATCTTACTTTTTATAATTTTTTCCTCATTGCTAAACCCTAGATTATGTAAGAAGGTTGTAAAAAAAACTACTGAACTAGACTCCATTTTTTCACTGGAATGGTCTGGTATGTAATGCTTTTCGGCCACATTGGTGAATTTATGGTCATGTCATCTGGCGATACAGCTACTACAGCTGATATATCTGAACTTGGCTCGAGATATTATGTTTGATAAATAATATTAGAGATTGTGTAGTACTGATTAAAAAATGAAAAAAGATGTATAGTACTTTATTCTGATTAACGGGCAGATTATTCTGGTAATTTTGTGTTTGTAGCTTCTAAGTTTATTGCTTTTGTCCTCTTGTTTATCTGATAACACCCACAGATGATGCAAGGAAACATATGGGTAGTTCCAAATTTACAAGGCCTTGCCGAAAGCATGACACTAGTTCTCAGGTTCCAACTACAACCACCCACAGCATTTCCCGAACCTGGTGGGTCTTCAGAGCATCCTCCCTCATCTTCTCTCTTCAGAGGCCTTAAAGTTGTAGTAGCTGATGACGATGATGTCAACCGAGCTGTCAGCCGTAAGCTTCTTGAGAAGCTTGGCTGTAATGTATCTGCTGTTGCTTCTGGATTTGAATGCCTGAATGCACTTGGAGCTGCGGGTCATTCTTTCCAAGTCGTCCTTTTGGACCTCCACATGCCAGAGATGGATGGCTTTGAAGTTGCCAGGAGAATCCGGAAATACCGAAGCGGGAGTTGGCCCTTGATTGTTGCTTTCACTGCAAGTGCAGATGAGGATGTACACAACAGATGTTTGCAAATTGGAATGAACGGTGTTATCAGGAAACCTGTCGTGCTGCAGGGAATGAGAGAGGAGCTTCGAAGGGTCTTACTACAGGCGAGCCAGGGTGTTTGAAAACATTGAAACCGGAGGCCGCCATTTTTTCTGATATCTTTGGGATGTCAATCAAATAAAAACTGAAATCCATCGAATCCCCCTTCCTCTCCTTGTTCATCATCAATCAGCCAGATTCTGGCATATAGATGTTACACACGACGTTCACACTGGAAATTCTTATACAGAAAAGGTCAGCTCTTGCTTCTCCCTTCCATTGAGTTGTATTTGGACTTGACAAATCATATTTTGAACTTAAAAATCAATTGCACAATTTGTGATTGGTTTTGCCACTAAACCCAGCTTCATGTTTGCTCGATACCGAAGCTCTGTGTATAAAGCCTTTGGAAAACTCTATGTAGGGATGCTGCTCATTAAAATTCAAATTGGGCCATACATTTTTTTGTCGGGATTGGTAGAAAATGACTATGGATAAGGAGTCGATGGAATGTGAGCTTCATTTGATCATCTTTGTAATTTTAGACTTTAAAAATTTAATTACTATTTAGTATTGATTTTTTAACTACTCATCTGACAAAATTATGGTGATTGAATAGAGTCAATGACATCGTATATAGATCTCATTTAACCATGTGAGGCTGGTTGAAGCGATGAACACTCAAGTGTCTTTGATTCTGCCTGCTTAAAACCTTCCTCATCTTCCCATCTCTTTGCATATGATCCAAGCTCAAATCAACTGAAAGTCACAAGAAATCAGATGAATGTGGTTGAGTTGTAATTGATACAACTAGGTTCGAGTTATATCAAAATAATATGAAATTGGTTTAGATGGAAGGGGCTATTTCGTAGGCAGAATCGATAAAATAGAATAGAGAATGAGTGGTGGTGACATGGCTCCATTTTAAAAATGAGATATATATGATAAGGTAGAGTATTGTTCGACTAATGTCCATTCCCTCTTTTCTTCTCTAAAACTGTTGTTATTGGAATAGTGAAAGCATGATGTTCATTCTTCATAAATTCTGCCAAATAAACTTTTCAACAGAGAGATTAGAATAAGTCTTTAAATATCTCTCTTAATGCTAATGCAATGTTAAAAATCTCACTCTTTAAATAAAATAAATATTATTAAACCCTAAATTTTATCAGTGACGATCAATTTTAAATCATATCACCTGAGTTAATTCAGACTCAACTAATTTTTAAAACCTTAAATATGAGAGATAAATAAGTGGTGAGTGTATTTCCTCTGTAGACCTAACCTAGATTGTACGTCACATTCTGTTGCAAGTAAACAAAGCAAAAGCTTTTTCACGAAGAAAAGAGAAAATTGTTAACACAGCAATAGCATGGAAGATGTTGCCTATTTTGAGGCCCATTAGTCTCACAGTACAATACAATACATTCATCATGCTCTTTCTCTAGCCCAGCCCAGCCCAGCCCACATGCAATGCATCTTCCTCTTCCCAAGAGTATTATTACTTTTTCATTTTTAAATTAAGAAATTCCAATTTCTCGTGATATTGAAATTCTTGGGGTTGAGACCAAGTCCTCCTCCTTGGTTACTAACTCCTAAGCCTGAGCTGGACTTGACGGACACCTTTTAAAAATATGTAGGCTCATGTTCATCAACTGTTGCCCTTGCTTACGATGGGCTTATCCATGCGCACGCAATATTTCGGGTCTACCAGAAATCTTAACAGTTAAATTTTGTTTTGTATGACTTACAGTATATTAATTTCTTCTCCATCCTATATTTATTATCCAATTTGACATTAATTTAATTTTTATACTTTAGTGATCTAACTTTATAGATTTCTAATCTTTAGAGAAAGTTGGGATTTAAAAAGCAGCATTTCACTCATCTAATCATGATGTGAAACTTTTATGGAGCAAAATAGCCCAATATAGGGCTCAGTCTATCTTCTTTTTAGCATCTGAGCACAACAGCCCTATATAGGGCTCAGTCTATTTACTTATTTTTATTTTCGACCGTTAGATTAAACATAATATATCAATATATCATCTAATAGTTTATTCTTTATTTAAAAAAAATCAATGATTAATAGATTTCATTTTTAATGGTATGATATTTTTTTATAATAGTAAAGTCCATTATTTATTTGATGCGACCTATCTGAATACCTACCTAAGATTCTGTTTGGGCGCCCGTGAAAAGAGCCCTGGTTAAAAAGGAATAAAAAACTTGGTTGAGAGTTGAGACTCTGAATCAAATATCGATATCGTATCAATCGACGATGCCGATATTTGCCATGTTGGCCATGACAGCAATATTATTTAATTGGCATAATAATTTTAAGCCACCGCTCTTTATTAAGAACAGATTATGGTAAAAATTTAGAATAATTACATAATAACAGTAGTAGTAGTAGATAATATATTAAATTAAATGATAAGAGAATACGGTGATGGATATGATTGGATAGAAAAGTAAAAGTTGGAAAAATTGCGTAGAACATGAATAAATTCTAATTAATACCTAAACAAGGGGTAAAAGTCTTTGCTAGTTTGCTTACAAATGAAGGTTTTCATTTTTCTTGTGATTTGTGCAGAAATGGCGTGATTTGGCTTTTTTCATTTCAAATAAATTGTGAGTAACATTTTTAATTAGATTTTGATGCTGAGTTTGTTAGATTTTTTAAAATATAATTTTTTTCTCCTACTTATCTATCACCTATAAATTAAATTTCACTTAATTTGAATTTATTTCAAATTGATTTAACTATAAAATTAAAAATTGATCTTAAGATCCTTAAAAATTATATTTTTTTAATCTATTAAATCGGTTTAAAGTAACCTTTCAAATACATAAAAACACTTACCCTTGGAGGAGGGCCTACATAGCCCAAGGCATATTGTGAAGCAAAGGTCTAAATATCGGCTGATACATATCGTATCGGCCGATATATATCGGTTTTTTTTAAACCGAGTAATATCGGCCGATATGGCCGATATTCGGTCCGAAATATCGGTCACAATATCGGTCGATATTCATAAATATCGGTTTTAAATTTTTTTTTTTTTTAAAACACCGATACGGTTTTTCGCAGTTTTTTGTGGGTTTTCGCGGTTTTCCGCGGTTCAGGATTTACGGTTCTCAGGGGTGTTCACGGTTTTTTGCAGTTTTGTCACGGTTCATCACTGTTTATCACGGTTTTTTTTCGGTTTTTTCACGGTTCTGATATTGGAGGAGAGAGAAAATGCCGATATCGGGTATAAGAGATAAAATTATCGGCCGAAATATCGTCCCGTATCGCATATCGGCCAAGCCGATTTTTGAACCCCTGTTGTGAAGCATAGAAAAAAGTGGTTGGTTTATGGTTGAAATTTCAAAACTAAGTAATATATTTTAGGAAAGTAAACATTTTCTATTCTTCAACGTCGTCATCTTGCATAATTAGTTGCCCAATCATTTTTGGAATTCCCATTTTGGCTTCATAACTATACGTTTTGCCTGTTTCGGTGTTGCGGCTTGTAAAAAGATGATATAAAAAACATAAATATATTTAAATTAATTATTTTTATCATTTTATACTAATGTATATAAATATAAATTAAAGATATACATTATTATTAAGTAACTACTTATGTTTGTAATCTTAATTTATAATAGTATAATTATCAAAACTAATTCAAGCATGTCCAAATTTTATCTAGTAAGGGTCAAATTGAAATTGAATTAGATAGTTTTTTTTTTTTTTAAATCCAATAACTAAACTTAAACTCTCTTTTTTTTTTAAAAAATTGTTAAAACTTAATACCATAGGCACACCAAGTCCATTTCATTTTTTTTAATCAAATTTTAATTATATTAAGTAAAAATAAATCATTTGAATTGAAAATATACTTTGTAAACTATCATTGGATCAAATTTCAATTTCTAATCATTTGATATTAGTAGTCAAAGTCACGAGACATCTTTGAATTATAGACACCTAAAGTCTTTGACCACTAAACTAAATGACTATAAATTGAATTTTTGGCTCAATATTAATTGTTTCTCATGAAGTTTTTTTTAGTTAGACCGTTGGATTCTATTAGTATATTTAGAAAAAAAAAAATTGAAAAAAATGAAATCTGTAAAGTAGAATGGGTGGGGCCAATGGGTTTTGGAATGAAACCCGGTACTAGAACTAAACATGTTCGGTTTCGTGTTTTCAATCAAATTTAGAATCTTTCATCCATCCTGTTAGATAAAAAAAAAAGAATTGACAACTAAGTCTCTGTGTCATTTTTTTTAATAATTGATGATCACTTGTTGTGAATCACATTATCTTGCACAATTAGGTAAAGAGCCAACAAAATAGGGTGGCAATGGGAAGTGTTTTGGCTCAATAAAATCACATTGATCAGATTAATAAAACTATATTTTTAAAATTATGAAGTTTAAAGATTAAAAAATAAAATAAATTGATAAATTTTAAAGAACTTAAAAATATGACTTAATTGATTCCACCATATTGATTTTTTATGAGTCATATATTTAATAAAAGATCTTTTCAATGAACTTATCATACTCCATTGATAGACAATTTGCTTAGGTGTGTGGAGTAATACTATGCACACTGGTGTTCAAATGGTCATCTCATTTTTTTATTATTTTTGAATATTATTATTATTTTGGTGTTTTTTTTTCAAAAAAAAGGGTGCAAAAGGTGATTGTGTTTATTATCCTATCCCAATTTGGTATACTATCTATCTTCCGTAGGTGCAACCTCATTAGCCAAAATAAACAAATGTTCATAATCTAATAATTAATTTAATTAATTGATGGTGACATACAATCATCGGGTACAGAGTACAGACGTCCACTTTAACATAGTGAACCACGTGCAATGGCATTATTTTGTAGATGTAATGTGACCCGCATGACCATTCCATTATTTATTCATTTTTCTTTTAAGAAAAATTAAATTATTGATGAAGCAGAATCAAACCCATCAATCAAGGTAGGTTCTAAGTTTCAAATTTTTGGAATAATTTCGAAATCTTAATACACCGATAAATTTTAGTCAATATTTTTGCCATTTCAACTTATTTTGTATTTATATTTTATTTAATTTAAAAAAAAACTAATGGTGTATTCGGGAAACTGAGTTTTTCACGTAAAAATTAATATTTCCTGATATTTACATATTATCTCTTTAACCAGTAATGAAAAATTGTAGGCGACAGAGGAAAAAATATGTCTTGATCAAAAATAGAAATCAAAATAGACAGTTATACTATAAAGTCCTTAAAGTAATATAACATTTTCGGTTTTAGGTTCATAGTTCATACTACTGAAAAAATACTACTTTTTTGGAATTTTCAGAAATATTGAAAGTACTGTAGCAGGCTGATATTTCAATTAAAAATGTCATAAAACTTGGTCTATTTTTTTTTTTTTTTTAACTCAAAGTATGTTTCAGCTGAAATGGCCAATATGATTAAAAATAAAAAAAAATAAAAATGCCTATTTAAGGTCGTTTGAATATATAAGTAGAAGACTCCAAACCAACAACTATTTTTTATAGATTTGAGGGGTTAGAACAGAAGACAAAATAAAACACGAAAGATGGAATAAAAAAGATATGATAAATAGTAACTAATATTTTAACTTTTAATTTTTGTTTTTGGATTTACACGTGGGAAATTAAGATACAGTCTTACTAAAATCTCCACGGGTGAGCCCACTACCCCTAAGAGACATCAAGATTAGGCTATGGGGGTTCGAACCCATAACCTTCCGCTTCCTGAGGTAAAACTTGAATTAGTTTAAATGAAGAAGTAAAACTTGAAAATTTAACTCTAATAGATTAGAATTTTAACACGAAATGATGATGGTTTATAATTTTTTAAAGATTCATATGACAACATTGAATAATGAAATCAAAAAAGAAAAGAAAAATGTATGAGTTGTCTAGTCTCCTAAATTATTTATTAGTTGTATTTTACTTGAAGTCCTAATCGCCCACGGTATTTGGCGGAGAACCTAAATGGGTCAGCAAGTGGGTCTGCAGAACTGGGGTGGCACATGAGATTAAATGCTAATTTATGATAATTGCCAGTGGGTTACAGGATTTAATTAAATCCATTCTCACTACCATCTAGAGAGAAACAATACGTGCAAAAACCAAGAGATTATCAATCTTCCAAATGAGAAACAATCCCAACTCAGTAAACTCAACTAGCCCATATCTTTCGATTGAAAAAAAATTAGATTATAATCATCATATAACCATGATCCTCATTTCACCAAACTGTGCAAAGGGTCCGTCCAAATATTGTTGGGTCTACCCACCTTTTGTCTTTATCTCATTCCAAATCTGGCCAAATTTTCTTAGAAATTGTCAATTACATTGTCAAAGTTTATTTAAAAATAATAAAAAAGTAGATGAGAAGGGTGTGTGTGGGAGTTGGTGTGCACCCCAAAGTTCAAATGCTTTCTATAACGGCCACTTGCCGTTATTTCTGATATTTTTATCATTTATTATATTGTAATGAACTGTACTTGTATCTTCCTCATTGGCACCTTTTCTCAAACTTGTGATCCAAATTCACATTGATTCAATCATCCTCACAATCTAATTGAGATTCATTTTATCTAAAATGAGTGCCAGATCTTGAGGTTTACGTCCTCCGAGAAATCACTTGTAGTGAATAAAAAATTATACTTGGGCTTGAGATTTAAATTATCAGTAAGTGTTCTCTATCTGTGAAATGATGAAAATTCGATATCTTTCTTGTCTACGTTAAAATATTTGACCAACCGCCTGGGCCACTGTGGATTTGGATCTGGGCCTGATTGTTGTGGATGAAAACTAAACAGACTGGCAGCCTTGTTGAGACGGTCAAAACTCAGTTAGATTTACCTTTACATTTGTTTTTATAAGGCAATAAGGTTTCTATGGACTTGATAAAGCGAGTCTTCTCCGAATTTTGACTTCATTCAACGAAATTAGATTTTGTGTTTGAGTAGAGTTTTCATATTTTTGAACCATTCAAACAACCCAGACTGGGAGTAGCATCTGAGGCCCTCTGTCAAACTGAAATATTTTTTTTGGAATTGAAATTTTGTGGAATCATATTGCGATCTGTATAGCTCATATCAAAGAATTTGGATGCGACAGAGGAATTTTGTTCGGCTAAACAGGGCCTCAATCGATTCGGTCCTAATTCTCTTGCCATACGCACATCAATGTGTAATATTTGAAGATCTTAAAGGATGAATTGACAAAAGGTCACACATGGAAAAGCCCAACTCGTAGATAACCAACCCTATATGGCACATTCAGCTAGCTGGGCCTAAAGTTGAACCTGAGTGCATGCACACAACGTACACATTAAGTGGGCTGAACTCTTTCTTGCCCCTGTGGGCCTTTTATAGCAAAGCTTCGATTCTTTTTATGGGGTTTAAAGGGCTAAGCCTCAACGTAAAGAACTAATTTATGTAGGCACCGTCGGATCACTTATAGTCTTAAATTGACATTCGTCTCTGCTCGACACTCGTCTTGTAGTAGTCCAGTTGTTCCCTTCTGCCTTCGGACCTGCACAAGTCCTAATTTAAGTTAGAATTCTAGGTCCTGCCTAAGCTCAACCCATTTATTTTTGTCTCTGAGGCCGAGAAAGAGCCATCCTATATAAGTCTCGGTAAAACCCAACTACTTTTATTAAAGACATGATCCTACGTGCCATCCTATATAAGTTTTGCTGTGGAGATTTGAGTTGAGACCTTAATTTTAGTATGTTATTATTAAATTTAATCAATTACTTTTTGATCCCACTCATATTTCGACCATCTTCCAACACACTTATAACTCTTTAACTCATTTTTATTTTGGATAAATTCAATGCAGGTCTAATTGAAATCGGTCATGAGTCAATCCTTGTGATGAAGTAGACAATTGAGACTATAAAGTGTACATTGTGTTGGCAAGTACTCATTGTTACAATCGTAAAGTTGGAAAATTCAAGTCTCTCGGGCGTAAGTTTGGTAGTCTGTCTTTAGAAAAAAAAATTATTATATTCAATTTCGAGTATCAATCCTTGATAGATAGGATAAATAGTTTTGATAACGATAGTGTACATTGTGTTGGCTTCTTTCAAACGAAGAGATATTTAGAAAAAGAAGTATATTTGTTTATAACTCGAGTACATGTGATGTACATTTTATTTTCTTTAATTAAAGCTCAAAAAAAAAAAAATTCCTTCCTCCATGGATATCCGCATATGAATTAAGAAACTTTATTCTACTTGAACATTGTTGTTGGGCTTGAATCCAGATTCGGGCTGTCTTATAAATAATACGGGCTGGGCTCAGTCCTGTTTCTAGCCCAATAGTTAAATAGGCTGGATCTCAGGCTATTTATTCTTCCTTGAATGGGCCTTAACGGAAACAGCTGAAAATGATTTCCGAATAGACTAGATATGGACCTTAAGATGGATCAAGACCTGAATAGTAAGATTGATTACTAAAGAGGTCCCGTTGGTTACTCAAAACACAAACTTCTTTCTCCTGAGATTCTTTATTAACATGTCTATGCAATCCAAACCTCTGGGCTTGGGCCATCTTATGTTCTTTTATTTTACAGTGGCCAGCCCAAACAGTTGTATATTTACGTTCAAGTTTAATTAAGTCATTGAAGTAAAATAATGGGAATCAATTTGAGCATCAGTATTTTTACTAGCTTTGGGCAGCTTCTCGTGATAAACTAATATTTTTCTATTTTGCTGTTCTACTTTATACTGTCTCTTCAATTATTTCAGATAAAATAAAAAAAAAATATATACTTTTTGTTAATTTACCGTGAGTTAGAACTCAATATTAATAAAATTATCGGAGGTCAAATCAACTTCTTAAAATAGTAAATGGTGAATAGTCAACAAATATTAAATTAGATAAATAGTCAACAATTAAATCATCCTTACCGACACTCCAGAATCTCTAATCCAACAAGCAACATAAAAGGGAATAAAAAGAGGAGAAAAGGTCCATTTTGGATGGCTGGGTCTACAAAATTGTAGACAGTTCTGAAGTAGGGCTCAGTCCTTTAAGTTACCAAAAAATTCAAATGTCAGTGATATAGGAAATAATTGGTCTTTGATGGGCTAACAAAATTCAGCAATATAGGCCCATTTTAAGTCCAAATTTTTATTTTTATAAATAAATAAATTTGAGTTGAAATTCGGCAAAATGGGCCAAAGTTTAAACCCATTCCAGCCCAAAATTTCAGCTTTATCAAAATTTCTGATAAATCCCAATATCTCAAAGAGAATTACTATCATTCTCCCCAAGATTTGAATTTTTTGGCTCATACAATTTAAGCCAGAGATTTTCATAGGGCTCACCAGTCACCACAACAATGGTTATCAAGAATGGTTCCATTTGAATTTTGAAGAACACCAATAGTACCATTTAATAGGATCCTGAC
This sequence comes from Chimonanthus praecox, assembly GCA_022113865.1. Lineage (NCBI taxonomy): Eukaryota > Viridiplantae > Streptophyta > Magnoliopsida > Laurales > Calycanthaceae > Chimonanthus > Chimonanthus praecox. The sequence continues at coordinate 300,114 of CM039090.1, read as the reverse complement.
TCAAGTTACAACACTCTTACACCTCTCCATATCAATTTTATGAATGATTCAACAATTGAAATATTACAATATCTAAAAGAAATGTAAGAGATTCAAGAATTTAACTATCGCAATACCTAAGAGAAATGTAAGAGAGAGACCCACAACCTGACATTAAGTACCATGTCATTTTAAAGATATTAAACCACCACTCATCCACTACTCATCAGTTCCTATCAAAGTACCAAACAGCTTCACCCAAACTTCACCAAAACAATAACTACCCACAGACCAATATAGAGATTACCCATTAGAGAGTGATCGAGAACCCGGTCTTTTAAAATTTCCCTACAAAACAAAAGGCTCAAATCACCTCATTTGCTCCAATATGTATAGCTGTTCTTCTTTATATGATTTATAAAAGTTTATCTTTTCTTTTAATAAATCAAATTAAATTAATTTTTTTTAAGATACTCAAAATTTAAATTTTTTAACAATTTTTTATATTAAATTATATATATATATATACTCCATCACCACATCAACTGATAAAAAAATGTTAATAAAGTTGAGATAAACTCTCCTGTAGTCTCTACTAACCACTCACCCACCCACCCAATGTAGACCCTAGTCTAGAAAACAAAGACAGAAAGTGCAGTAATCTCATGTACTCCATCCCCATTCCCATTCCCATTCCCATTCCCGTCCTCTCCTCAATTAAAACTTAAAACTTAAAAGCCACTCAATCAAAACCGGCTTAGGCTTAGGCTTAGGCTTAGGCTTAAGTGCTTAACCCTCTGCACCAAAACTTCCATCATTTTATTCTACTGAATGGAATGGATATGTGATAAATAAACTTGCTAATTATTAGGGTTTAGGGTAATCATGTCTTGACTCTTAAATATTGGAGAAATTTATCATTTCAGCTGATATTTTAAATCTGAGTGTCTATAAAATGAGAAAATGGTCAAATATCAATTCTTTTAAAATTTTGACAACCCAAAAAATGATATGATGATACTTGTAAAATACCGACAGATTTTTTTGTGAAATATCAAATTTTGAGCTAATCCATTTTCTATTGGAGGCACACCTACAGTATAGTCCTCTACCGAAGTGATAAAACGATTAAATATAAGTTTTTTTTTTATATAATTATGACAAACCAACATGGGCCAAAATATCAGCTTTTTTAATTTTGATTTTTGGGTTTTGTGAAAAATAAAAAAAAATACTTAGCTCTGAAATGGATCAAAATGGCCAAAAAAATTTCAGCTCCCCTTTAGAGTTTAGAGTTTAGACCAAAATGTCTTTGTAGACAGTATTTAAAACCTAACCTCTATCTGAAATAGCAAAAGAAATTACATTTGATTGTATGAAAATAAGTTTATTTATAATTTATTATCATTTTGAGAAGATTTAGTATTAAAAATAGGAAATAACTCTATCGATGATAACAGTGACACGTAAGAGAGTAAATGCAGGAGAGTTTGATCGGGATTTGCTAAACTTGGGAAGTAAGTGAAGCTTCAAAGTTAAACCCTTTACTTAAGCTAATTTTGTGACATATTAAATTATATCTGATACATCATTGTCACGCTTTGGACCATTTTAACACTTACACATTAACTAAAAATTTCTAGAAGCTTACTGGCTGTTTGTCCAGCAAAGTCATCTACATTACTGGATGGAATTTATAACAAAAGAAAATTACCAAAAAATATAAATAAAAGATAGAAAAATCTAGTGTGATAATGGATATAACCTAAGATAGGAAAGATTGATACCGAGTTACCAACATTAAAAAGAAAAAAGAAAGTAATATATTTGGGCTCGCTAGCCTCATCAAAATCATTGAGAGTTTTGGGCATCTCAAGTTTCATATGATGAATCTCAATATTTTTTTTTTACACTTAATATTAAAATGGTGATTGTGAGTCTTTCACACTTTTTATTAAATCTTAAGAAGAAACAATCATTCAAAGTAGCAATTTAAAAAAAAAAAAACTGAACTGTTGATTGAACCTTTCATATAATGGTTTTGGTCTAAATGTCTAATTTGAACTTTGATGTTAATGTAATATCATAAAAGACTTAATAGCTTGTTAAAATTAAAAATAAATATCAAAACTATAAAAATGAAAAACAAAATTATTACAATCACAGTATTATAATAATAATGGTGGAAATTGATTGATATCAAAGAAAACAGAGTAGAAAAATAAAAATTACAACAAATCTTGAAAAATTACTAATGCTTTGAATTGTGATGTTATTTATTCTCTCCTAACCCTGTCGTCTTTCAGGATCGAAAGTCTAAGAAGACGATTGGTGAAGGCACATTTTCCAATAGCCTTTACATGTTACATTCTCCTAATAAGGTTTATCATGCCAAGGACCTTATAGAGGGTCACCTACTGCACCAACGGCTTGGATATCCTTCAAGTCATATTTTGTCTTGTCTTTTTCCGTCTGCTTTTATCCCGTCTAATGTTTGTGATGTTTGTCAATTTTCAAAACAATCACGGTTACCATTTGCTTTTTCTACTTCTAAGTTTATTGCTTGTTTTGAACTGATTCATTCTAATATATGGAGTGCTCCCATTGCTTCTTATAATAGATTTAAATATTTTGTGTTGTTCATTGATAATTGCACACGTATTACTTGGTTATACTTAATCAAATCTAAAAATGAAGTGTTATCTGCTTTCAAAGATTTCTACAACATGGTCCATACTCAATTTCATGCCCAGATTAAAATTCTTCGCTCTGACGATGGAACTGAATATGTCAATGCTCTTTTCGTTGACTATATTCATAACAAAGGTATTCTTCATCAAACTAGGTGCGTGGGTACGCCACAACAAAATGGTGTGTCAGAACGGAAAAATCGTCACATATTAGAAACTGCTCGAGCACTTATGTTTTAGATGCATATTCCTAAGACGTACTGGTCTCATGGCGTCTTGACTGACATCTATTTGATTAATCGACTTCCTAGTCGGATTACCAATTTTAAATCCCCGTTGGAAATGTTGAAGAATAGACCTCTTAACTTATCTCACTTACGTGTGTTTGGGTGTGTCTGCTATGTTCATCGTCAGAGTATTAATCGTGATAAGTTCGATACCAGATCTTTAAGGTGTGTTTTCTTCGGATACTCTTCCACACAAAAAGGGTACATTTGTTATGATCTCTCATATCGCAAGTTTTTTGTATCACGTGATGCCCGCTTTGTTGAATCTGAACTGTATTTTTCAGCTCCTGGTGATTCTGAGAATCGGTTCCAGGGGGAGCACTTGTCTGACTTAGTACTGCTTCCTACTGTAACTGATGATGTTTCCTGCCTCAGAAATACTGTAATTATCTCTCCAGATAACCAACCAATGTCTACAGCAACTGAAATACCGACAACTCCTACTGAGGCTATATCTCCAGAGATCCAGCCGATTTCTACAATAACTGAAATACCGGCTCCTCCTCTGCCATTGCGAAAATCGAGTAAAGAGACTCGTCCTCCAAAAGGAATGAAAGATTTCTTCACTTACCATGCTGTATCATACCCAATGGAGGCTTCTATGACATATGATAATGTTACTCAGTCACATTTGACCTTCTTGAGTGCAATATCTAGTGAATAAGAACCACAAACATTTCGTGAAGCTAACTCTATATCTGTTTGGAGATTGGCAATGAAGGAAGAATTGGAAGTACTTGATGATGATAAAACTTGGAATATTGTCAAATTGTTTCTTGGAAAGAAGATTGCTGGGTGTCGTTGGATATACAAAATTAAGTATAAAAGTGATGGAACTGTGGAGCGACATAAGGTGAGATTTGTTGCCAGAGGATTTAAACAAACATATGGCGAAGATTATATAGAGACTTTCGCACCTGTTGCAAAGATGAACACGTTTCGAGTGCTTCTCTCCTTAGCAGTTAATTAGGGTTAGGAATTATCTCAAATGGATGTGAAAATATTTTTTTTTTGGATGGTGATCTAGAATAGGAGATATATATGAGTGTTCCATTAGGACATTCAGAAGAATCTAAAGTTGGATTTGTGTGTAAGCTAAGAAAGGCCATATATGGACTTAAGCAATCTCCCCATGCGTGGTATGCTAAGCTCAGTTCCGTTCTCGTGAGTAATGGGTTTCAAAGGAGTGCAGCTGATTCTTCTTTGTTTGTAAAAAAAGGTGTGTGTGGTACAACTGTTGTTTTAGTATATGTTGATGATATAGTAATCACAGGCGACGATAAAAATGAAATTACAAGACTTAAGACTCTCATGCACAAGAGATTTGCCATCAAAGACCTACGAGTGTTAAAGTATTTTCTTGGATTAGAAGTTGCCTACTCAAATAAGGGCATATTTCTCAATCAAAGAAAATATGTGTTGGACCTGTTGCAGGATATTGGAAAGATGAGAGTTAAACCCTCAGATACTCAAATTGACAGTGGAGGTAAGTTTGATAACGATGGTGAATTGTTATCTGATATTTGTCAATTTCACAGGTTGGTTGGTCGAGTGATTTATCTAACGATTATTAGACCAGATATTTTCTATGCAGTCAATGTTGTCAGTAGATTTATGCATGCACCTACAGTTACTCACATAAATGCTGTCAATCGAATTTTACAATATTTGAAGGGTTCTCCAGGAAGGGGAATATGGATGCGGAAGAATGGAAATAGTTTTATTACTGCTTACACTGATGCTGATTGGGCAGGTTGTCTGGTTGATCAACGATCTACAACAGAATATTGTACATTTGTGGGAGGTAATTTGGTAAGTTGGAAGAGTAAAAAACAGAGTGTTGTTGCAAGATTAAATGCAGAAGCAGAATATCGTGCAATGACCTTAACCACCAGTGAAGTTATTTGGCTTCGGTTCTTATTGTAAGATTTGAGTTTTGGTTCTAATCTGCCAACGTAAATGTTTTTTAATAATCAAGTTGTCATTTACATTGGTTCTGTGATACCCCTCCCCCTCCCTAAAAAGTCCCACATCGGTGGGAATGAAAGGGAGGGGTGGGTTTATTAAAACCACCCAATTGAAACTCATGCGTGAGGCCTTTTGGGTCGGGCCACGTGGGCCCGGGCCCAAAAACAAAATCGTGCGGATTTGAGCTGTGTGCGAGGCTTAAAGTGGACAATATCACACTGAATCAAGCTCTAAGCCCTTATTCGGGTCAGGTCGTTACAAATATGGTATCAGAGCCGAGTTCAACACTCGGACTGTGCGGGCTTATCATCATTCCTTAGAGTTGTCAAGTGGACCGGAGTCGAGCCGGGGACGGCTCGAGACTTTAGGGGGGGTGATTGTGATACCCCTCCCCCTCCCTAAAAAGTCCCACATCGGTGGGAATGAAAGGGAGGGGTGGGTTTATTAAAGTCACCCAATTGAAACTCATGTGTGAGGCCTTTTGGGCCGGGCCACTTCGGCCCGGGCCCAAAAATAAAACCGTGCGAGTTTGAGCTGTGTGCGAGGCCCAAAGCGGACAATATCACACTGAGTCAAGCTCTAAGCCCTGTATTCGGGTCGGGTTGTTACAGGTTCAAATTCGGTGTTTCGTGAGAGAACCAAACACATTGAGGTGGATTGTCATTTTGTTCGAAAAAATTTGCAAGCTAATGTTATTTTTACTCTGTTTGTTCGCAGTGATCAACAATTAGCAGATATATTCACAAAAAGTCTCTCTGCTATTAAATTTCAAGATATTTTGTCCAAGTTGGATTCAATCGATATTTTCACACCTACTTGAGGGGGAGTGTTGAATCAGAAAACAGAGGTTGAGTGCGACTCAGTGTCCCAACTCAATTAGGACTCTTGTGTGATTAGGAGTCTAAGTTAGATTTATCTCTAATTAAGAGGTGTATTTAATTTATATTTAGTTAAGAGTTACAGTTTGAGTGTGATAGTCCTAAAATTGGGTAGAGACTATAAATATATGTAATAGCATAGGGATTTATTTTATATATTTAAATTATATCTTTTGTACAATATCACGTGAATGGAAGTCATCCCATGTCGTCGATGCTAGATAGTGATGGTGAAGCTCTATTTTCAAGTGTCCAAGTTTGAAATATAGTGCAAAGTTAGCCAAGAAATTTGCAACCAAGGCTAAGTTTGACGAAAACATAAAAGCTATGTAAAGTAAAAATATTTCAAGCTTAATCATTCTCAGTTCAATGTGGTCTTGATCAAACAAAGATTTGAGATGGAGAGAGGATGGTTTCAAGTTTCAACCATTTGCTTTTACATTTTTTTTTTCTTTCTAGATGTATATTAAGGAAGAGATCTACTCGGAGGTCAACTATTGTTGACAAAAAAGGGTTCTTCTCTTTAACTTTTTTAATTGATATTGCCTTGCAACTTAATTAGAGAGAATATTGAATTTGAAAAGAAATTTAGTTCTAATACAACAATAATTGTGAATCTCTTATTGTCTTACCATTAACAAAATGAGAGCGGTGTTAAATGCAAGACATCATCTAAATAGGTGTGAATGGATAAGATGTGTGATAAACGTGTTGACTCCAAGGAATACTACACATTTTATATATTCTCACAAACAAGCGCAGAGAACTTCAAATATAACTTCACAGTTAGTCAATATCAAAAGTTAAGAGCTCTTTTAGAATATAATTTCTCTCTCAATTTTTTAATCTAAAGTCCTCATGCGTATTCACCAACCCCTCCTCTCACTTATCCACTTCAAACATGCGAGGCAGGTTTTCACACACTCCCATCCATCAAAATTGACTCAATTTAAATTGCCTGATATTTAATCTTTAAGTGAGACTCAATAACCCTATAAACAAAAAGGGATAAGAGTGACATAAGATAACCTTAAAGTTAGAAGAAATTAGTCTTATTAGGTATATACAATTACTAAATTAGACTAAGTTAAATAGATAATTAAAATGAACCTTTTTATCAACTCTATTTACTTAATTTTTTAAAAAATAAAATTTATTTCTATAATCACAATATTGATAATCTGACACTATTTTCCAAAAATACTAACATATAATTAAAATTAGGAGAAGTCAAACAATCTTTTTGATTGATCTCTTTACCAAAAAAACTTAAATATATAGTTAATAATTTTTACGTAAAAAGTTAACAGTGACAGTAGAAGTTTATCTCAATTCTCAGAGAGTGGGAGGGAGGATCGGCATGTACAAGAGACAGGGCCAGGTGGGCACGACCGATTCGTGGGCCCGATAGCCACGTGGACAGAGCTCCGCGTTTGTCGGGTGGAGGGATCCTCCCCCAACCTCTCTTGTCAAGTGAATGAATGGGTGGGGAGCGAGTGGGCCCTCGCCATCCCCCCCATCCCCCTCGTCAGCCAACCCAACCCCTTTTCTCTATGTGTCTTGTCGTTTCTCTACTTTTGTCGTTTTGACTAGCTTTTCCCCACCCTCCTCCCTCCTTTTCACCACCCTCTCTTCTCTAGGGTTTTGACATCCACCATATCATATCCTCGTCTTCTTTTTATGTATGTTCATGTCAATGTATTATGTCTGCTAAATTCTTGGCCCATCATGTGATTGATATCAAGGACTCACCATGTCATGATTATTGATGTGAAAATTCTGAAGAAACTTAAATTGATGTGACTCAGATGATTTGGTTGATTGAAATTGAAATGGGAAAGGAGGCATCTCTATTGCATAATCTAAACATTTGAACAGTTAGAATTAATACAATTTGATTGATTCAATCTCATTGAGTTTTGAGTAAAAAGTATAATTTAAGTTTTGATAAATTTTAATTGAATTTCAAGTTGAGATTGATTTTTAGACATTGACATAATTAATAAGCTAATCATAGTCTTGCATGTGGGATATGCCCTAATCTAATGATGGACCTCTTTATATGATGCATGGATGTCAGAGATCATTGCTTGCAAGATGTATCTATTTAACATTTATGAAATGTATCATAGAGAAAGTCTTTTCTTACAGAAAGTTCCTTCCTTTAGACATGTTGAAGGCGACTTGCACTCTTTTTTAAGGAAATTATGATGACAACACACTAATTGTTATTTAAAAGAAACGAAATTGGGTATCTTGGAGATGAAATCTTTTCAAGAAGCCAGGTGTAGCGAGATCTTTTTAGCGAAATAGACTCTCTAACATCTATAATGTTCCACGTAGTTTAATAACGTGCATTGCAGATCACTTGAAAAGGAGAAGGTTCTTCTTTCACGATCCTCATTCATCTTGGCCTCATGATTGAGGAACAAAAAATTACTAGCATCAAATTTTCAAAAATTAAGTCACACAGTTGGGATAATTGAAACTTTGCCAATTCTCTATCTTCTTCTAAATACATTTTGTCCAATCATGTCAATCATGTTGGGTCCATCAAAAAATTTGATACGCAATCTCAAAAGATTGCTTAACTTCTCCATGTAACTCTAAAGGATTGTCAAAATCTTTACTGGAGATCCACAGACAGCTTTTGCCAAATCGATCCAAGTGGGTTTGACGGGTAACCAAATTGAAAGCTCTAATGGGCCCAAGAGACTAAAAATTCAACTCAATTTAATATCATCATAATTCTAACATGATTTTAGACAAATTACAAGCTCACAACAAAGTTCAATTAGTGAGACTAGCCAAGGCCATGGGAGAAGTGAGGATCCATTCATTGGAGGCTATCAATATGGAAACCAATGTATCGTAAGGAAGGATGAGAACCAAGAAAGATCCCTCCCTTGTATCCAATCCTATATGGTCTTGTTTTGATGTACATATGCCATTATTACGGGACCCATTAGTCGCGTATTGGATGAATGGAAATCTCCAAAATTTATCAAACTTTTAGCATCCATCCATCCGATGTGTACTCAAAAGTGTATTCCAACTTCCAAATAACACAAAAATGTAAATTGGGGAAGAAAGAAAGGGAAATTTTCTTTAATCTCTTGTTCCAAAGAAATAAGTGGAACATGAGGAATGAAAATAGATATTTAAGATTTGACCTTGAAGTCCTCATATAGCATTTCCTCCGCTGGTGAATGGGAGATCAATGGTAGGAATTGACACAAGGCTAATCCCTGTTTCACACGACCAAAGAAGCATCAATTCTCATTCAATGTCGACTTGGTTGCTAAAAAATCTAATTCAATCCTAAACAAAAAATTTAGTCATCTAATATAAAATGAACATGATGAACCCGAAACTCCTTTTTTCCATCTAGAACTTCATAATTTCAAATTCAACTGTTCATTTCCGTGTCTTTGTTATTTCAACTTCAAAGCTAAAGCTATTGTCAGAGTTGAATTTTGATACTTGATACATGTAAAAGTTTCCTTTCATTCCATGACTAATGGATCCACAACATTAGCTAAAGAGATTTTTGGTGAAACTGATAGTAGTAAAATAGGTTTGTAGAAAGACACGTGGTGGTGAAATACGGAGATAGAGAGAGTTATACATGCGAAGAAAAATTAATTTAAGATATGACAGAGATGAAGGAATATCATCAGTTAGGAAAATTACATGTTAGCACAAAAACCTACTAACAAATTTGTCAGTAAAGCAAAAAATGGAAGTTTTCAATGATTTGTGTGTCAAATTGGAAAATAATGAGGGAGAGAAAATAATTTATAAGTTTGCTAAGGTACGAGAGCGGAGAAGTAGAAATGTTGATCATGTGAGATGCATTCAAGATGATAACCAAAGGGTTTTAGTGAAAAAACAAATAAATTAAGAAAAAATAGGAAACCTAGTTTAAAGATTTGTTGAAAACTCAATTTGAATACATAGATAAAATGGAAAGAGAGGCAAATGAGGGGATAGTAAATAAAAATAACAAAAACAGAAGTGAATCAAACCTTAAGAAGCTACGAATCAAAGGCAGTAGAAGGAGAGAGCGACCTTTGAAAACATAAAAGGAAGAGATAAAAAATGATATTTTATGCTGTGGAGTAAGTGATGTTATGCTTTATGATACGATCAATTGAAAAAGAACAACTAATAAAACAAAGTTGGACTAACTCATGTACTATCCAATGGAATCAATTTTGAAAGTAGACAAAGAATATAAATTATATTTTTAAAAATTTAACAAGAATCATTAAAAGCCAATAAGTAAGGGTGCAATTGAAAGAAGAATTAAAAATTAAACAATCCATTAAACAATCAAATAAACAAAACATACTTCTATTTAAAATTTGTAAAGTAGGCACATATCATGTTTAGTTTTCCAAACTCAAAAGATGGCTCTCGCTTGTCATTAAACCTAGTCAATTTGACTGAATGAGATTTGAAAATATTGTCCAAAGGTAACAAATGGGAGGCCTTACTAAACTCGTGAAAACCATGACCCTAATTCAATTGACTGGTATGGAAATTTCTTATTTACTAGTGAGAACTTTTACACATCCGTGTTTTCCACTCTTCACGATTAGTGTTGTGAATGAAATTTGAATCTGGTGAAACACAAAAATAGAGAATCCCTATTAAGTTGGGAACTGGAGAATTGAAGAGAGAAAGAGAGAGAGAAGGACCAATTTTCTCTTGTTCCGCTTGTATTTGGGGAAAATAAGGAGAGTTTTCCAAACAATTATCGAAAAGAGAAGATAAGTTCTCCCCTCTAAAATATTAATTTAATTGTTTGACCCAAATCTTAGAAACGAGTCAAACCACTCTCTCCTAGGGTTCTAACAACATAATTTTTTTCTATAATAGTTTATATAGAGAGAGACTTAAAATAACTTGTCGAGTCCATCTCTCAGCTTAGATCTATAGAATGGTATACATGTGAAGTATATCTTTCTTATTCATCAATGATCAAGTATAGCTTAGCTAGGCTCAATTACCTTTATTACAGTGAAGAACAACTCATGCCAAGTGAAATATGAAATCAAAATCACCATTAGGATAAATATGAGGAATTTGACTATGTTGTGCTGTTCTTTTTTTGGGTTCATTCCCTTTTCCATTCAAAATTAGATATAAGCTAAGGAGTCATCTGATCTTTCCTTCTCTATTTGGGTGCTACTTGCTTATCTAATGCTCAAATTGAACAGTTTTCGACGTTGCAATGCTACAATCACGGTTTGAAATCAAATCAATTGGTGGAGCTATCAATGACGATTGAAATTAGGTCAAGAACATCTCTTTTGAAAAGAAAAAACAATATTACGTGTACCCCACGATAACGACGACGGCTTTTGGACTCCGCCCTCTGCCGGCATTGGAAGGTTAACAAGCGCCTAAATTTGCTGTGGTTATGCATCTCCCACCACTCTAAACTATCATTAGATTTCTAAGTACTTTGATGCCAAAGGCTTAATGCGTGGTCCGCATTCTATTAATCTAAAGTTTTGGAATTATTTTTCTAGATTTTCTATTTGAATCGGGTCCTCGGATTCATACAAACCTAAACTTAGGAAAGGCAAATGACATGGAAGGAAGCACTAGTTGCAATTAGACTGTTAATGACAAATAATTTTAAATTAAGCGACAGTAATAATAGAGGTAAAGGGGTCCATTGATCTTTTGGATGTTCTATGCAAGTTGCTAATAATAATATATTAAGAAACTATTAGATACAACACGTGAGTCCATGTGAAGGGGGTCCCTCTGTGTTTGTTGTTCTTCTTAAATTATGATTGTTAACCATAGTTTCATACTGGTTCGGTGGAAGCTGCCCTAATCTAAATTTATGTCTGACCCATCATTTTCAACTCTAATTTGCTTCTACTTTTGAAGCAAGAGTACAGTAAAATTCCTCTAAATGGAAATATATTGCAAATTTTCATGCGATCAAGTAAGATATCTTTATTTCAAGAGAAAGCTAAAACAAAACCCTTATATAATATATGAATATCTTCGTTATCATCAATTATTAATAATTGGTAAGATATCTTTAATTCAAGAGAAAGCTAAAGCACACTAAAATTAAGTCATATTTTAAAAGGATAAAGAAATTGTGATAATATATATATTTTAAAAGATTAATAAATAAATAAAAATATCATTGTCGTATCTTTTATTGATTGTGAATTATATGGATGTATATTAGAATAACTCTCATGATATTGTTGAAAGAGATAAAATTGAGAGGAATTTATAGAGAACATGTGATGCATGAATGTTCATGAAGTTTCTTGGGACAAAAGCTGATGCATTGAAATCGATTCCTCATTAGTTTGAAGACAGTACTTAATAAAGCGCCATAGCTTTCCTCAGAGTGTTGTATTTTTCACAGCGTTCAACACAGAAGGTGGAACAAAACTGACGACTGTCCAAAACCACTGAACCTAAAGTCTTGACCAAGTCCCATGCACAGGCCAATCTCTATTAATGATTAAGTGACTGACCCAAATATATTTTATCCCAAATAATGTGCCAGATTTTCTCTTTTCTCTCTTTCATCATATTTTAGTAAAAATTCATAAGATCAGTTATATTCGAGATATAGAATTAATTTCTTATTTTAATAAAAGTATGGCAAACTCTTCTGCTTATTTTTTGTTATAAACTCTAAAATGAAAGAAATAGTTTTATAATTTTAAGAGACATTATTTAGTGCTCGATTTCTCATTGAAGCAAATGCTAAACTTGTGCTTCTGAATTCTTGAGAAAATAAGATTGTCGAAAAATGTGCATATGTTAGGATTTTCTAATCCTATTCATAGGTTCATACACTCAATAGGGATGAATGGATTCATTATCTCTTACTGACCTGTCCAAATCTCACAAAAGTTAGAACTATAATGGATCCCGGTTGAGCCGACCCATCCATCTTTCGGAATAGAAATTTGGTTCAAACTCTGGTTGGAACAGGAGTACACCACCAAGCACGAAGAAATGCCTACAAGTTTAGACTACATTCATTTTTTTTGAATTCATCTGACATAGGCATTAGCCTTTTGTCTTTGTTAGAACATATTCCTGTTTATCTAATTGTTGTTAAGAGCATGACAACATAAAGATTGTGAGGGAGGAAAGATTCCCACACGAAAAATTGCAGTTTGTTTATACTCACAGCATGGTGCTTTAGAATTGGAATTTCTGGGCAGAACTCCCACAGCCCACAAACTTAAAGATGGAATACAAGTTTTGTTGTGTTCCCTCCATAAAAAAGGGGTGATTTTTTTTTCCAATAACTGAAGTCCCTGCTTTCATGAGGGAGAAAATAAGAGAACCTCCTTTATGCGTCATTTTCTTCCTTTCCTTCTCATCTGGTCCAACACAATCTTTCTGATGTGAAAACCTTTTTTCTCAAAACTCAATAGATTCAATTCTGCATACACCAAAATGGAAATCCTAGTCTGGTCCTCACCCATCACTCATTTTAATACTATAAGTCAATACATGTAAAGTAGTATTAAACCCTATCCACCCGTTAAGTTTTGTCTCTCTTTTATTCCTAGTCGGAAGATAGATTATCCATCACTCATTTTCCCTTTTAGCATTCAATTTCATCCAAGCAGTGAAATTCTTCACTTACAAGTCATGTCATTCCTTTATTCATAAACAACTAGCGAGAGCTTGATAGCCAGCTAGCTAGATAGCTAGAGAGAGAAGAGAGCAGTTTTTACTGAGACTACACGAGTGTAAAAACAAGTTGTAACAAAAAATTACCAGCCCAGATGAGCTTATAAACAAGGTGTAGGAAGCAGATGTCTAAATGTTTCCATGTTATTCAAGGCAGTAAAAAGAGAATCAAAATCATCATATAAAGATTCTGCAGCAGCAAAGTTTTCGTTTCAAATGAAGATCAGGTCTTTTCAGGACTATGGTACAACGAAAAAATGACAATGAAATAGATGTCCAATTTTAGAAAATATGGTTGCCAACTGATAGATTTTCAATTTAAAGACACTTAAGTGATTATTAGAAAATCTTGCTACTGAGTTGTTTTTGGAGAAGAGAGAGACTGATGGCTGCCAAAGTCCAAAAGGATCGTGGTGGTTCCTAACAGAAATATATTTACTGTTTGTCTATCATTTAGTTAAAATGTCTTATTTTCCAGATACTACAATTTTAAATCTCTCAAATTTTATAATAGCCAAAATAAACTAACACCACAATGAAGTCATTTTCTAAACCCTAAAAAATATGTTGCATATTATGAAGAACATATTCTATTGCTTACCTTAACAACTGGGGATTAAAATCTCGTTTCTAGAGATTGAGCCTTCTTAACTTTTATAATAGTCAAACTAACATAATAGACCAATGGGGTCATATTCCTAAAAATAGAGATTAATTCCATAATCATCATCACCGTCCCACCAAATTTCATTTATTTAAAATAAATTTTTTGAGTATTATTTTTTCATTTAACTCTATCATAAAGAATAAAGAGGCCGAAGAAAGATAGAACTATATAAAACATTAAGAAGGTAAGTTCAAAATTGCTGAAATCTCAAAATGTACAAACATCTTTCTTCAAACGAAAATTCTCAAAGTGGCTGGTACCAAGGCTGTATGCAAGCAAATGTCCAGATGTCTGCTTCTAAAATTGAATGGGAGTACAAATTTTCGAGAAATACTCAAAGAACACTCACAAGCTGAAGAAAATCTATCTTTCCAACTCTCAAATTAAGACACCCAACCATACTCACTGCTTTGGTCCTCTTCAAACGCTTGAATCGATCACATCATATTAACAAATCATTCTACAAAAACACAAGGCCACAACAGAAGGTAGCTATCTCAATCTCAAAAGAAACCCCTTTTTTTTTTTTTTTTACAAAGAAACATAAGCAAGTATAGCCTTCCAAGTGTAGCCTCTCCACCAATTCAAAACCATCATGTCCACCAACAAAATCACATTTTATAATCGTATAAGATAAAGAGAAATAATCATATGCAGAAGACCAGACTGTTATAAAACTATATCTTACATTTTTATAAAATCCCATATTTTAAAATTTCAAATTTTATCAAATAAGCGGTTAAAATATATGACAATGGTCAGTCTCCTGCATAAGATCATTCTCAAGAAAGCTAGAGCAAGAAAAGATTTACAGATATAATGAAAGAAACCAATCCAAATTACAAGCGGAAGTCATATCGAATTATATGAGTCCATTTATAATTCATATGAAAAAATAACAAGAAAAAAAATGTTTCTAGTTTTCTACAGAAGAAAGAAGCATAAGCAAATAAATATTTCAACTTAATCAGCATAGATGGTTTAGTTGGCTCTTAC
Source organism: Chimonanthus praecox (assembly GCA_022113865.1). Lineage (NCBI taxonomy): Eukaryota > Viridiplantae > Streptophyta > Magnoliopsida > Laurales > Calycanthaceae > Chimonanthus > Chimonanthus praecox. Next base: position 284,948 of record CM039090.1, on the reverse strand, counting down.
CAAAGATATCAGATTTTATTTCTCTCAAACCAATCTAATACATGAGGCTTGTAGGTGATTATCCATATTTGCAGGATTAGTCAAATAAGAGGGAGAGATACCTCACCGGAAAAGAAATAAAAAAGAAGAAACAAGAAAATTCCAAGTTTCCAACTTCAAAGTAAGCCAAAACGTTGTGAAACAACAATTCAAGTCCATCCTTCCATCCTACCATGTTCAGTAAAGCCATCAGCAATCCCCCTCTAAAGAACCACAGCCATAAAACAACATAACCAATATAAAATCTCAGAATATATGATTCAGAAATGAATTTAAATTTCCTGCACTTCGGAGAATGTGAGTAGCTTTCCACTCCTTGTAAGGACTCCAACACAAGACCATCATATCTAATCGATCAAGACCATATATAATTATCCAAAACCTATGTAAATAACAACAACAGTAAAAAGCACTAGATAAGCATAAAAATAAGATTAAAAGAATGAATAAAAAAACCCAATAAAAAAAGAAAGGAACTCACCGTCTTATATTGCGAAACCAATAAAGATAAGCATAATTCAACAGCTGCATATACAAAAAGGAAAAAACATTTCTTTCTTCTTCTACTGTCATACAACATAAAATAGAACGAGTCAGGGTAGCGAGACTCTTTCTGTTATTTATCAGTAAGGGGCGCGAGCATTAGCCCAAGCATATGCATCATGGTTCAATTGTCCGCCATTCGGATGCAAGTTCGGCGCCAGATTGAAAATCTGGAGCGGTGAAGACAGGTCAGGCATCCCATGCTGCGGTTGCCCACTTCCAATTCCAGGCGGAGAGCTGCCCTCGCCACTGGCCATTGGTGGCACCTGTCCTCCCCCGCCGCTGCCTACATCTTCGTCATCTTCAATCGGCAGCCGCTCATACGTTGCATTTGCAAATGTTGCAGCAACGACCATGACCGGACCCGCCGCGATCAGCGTCCCCACGACCGTCCCCCCCACCACCTGCCCCTGCCCGCCGGCCAAGTAAACGGTCAGACCCGTCGATCCAGGTGGAGCAGGCCCAGGCAGGAATGCACCAGTCAGCGACAGAATTTCGAACCGGCCGTGGAGTGCAACCACCGCACCGGGTGCTGCCGGTTGCCGGAGAGTGACATTTGCTACTATCCCACTCCCGCTGAGTACACAAACACCCCTCTGCCGCCTGCGGGCAAATTGCGCAACACACTCCGCCACATCGGCGCCGCCGGCAACCTCCATGACGTGGCTGCGGAGGGCATTTGGGCTATCTCGGGTGACAAAGATGGGCGGCTTGGGCTTGTTTTTTGACCCGGGAGGGCGGCCACGTGGACGCCTGGTGCCAACCTCAACAGCGCCTTCCTTGGGCTCATCGCCGTTCTCCCTCTCGTCTTCTTCGTTGCTGTTGCCACCACCGCCACTGCCGCTGTTCTCGTTCATCATCGCTGCTTCTCTCTCATGTTGTGTTTTTAGTGCCGCCGATGTAGGATCGACGATGCCGCCGGGCAGCCCCACGTGCCCAGCCCACCACCTGTTCGCCAGTCTTGTGAAAAGGAAAAGTCGCTTCCAACACGTTTAATTGAGGGCGCAAATTTCAAATCAAACGGAAAATAAACTCTTAAATTCACGGACATAAAAGTTTCTCTCTCAAAAATACATATAAATATATAATAAAAAAAAAAGGCAAAGTACGAAAAAAAAATTCTCTTCTCCTTCTCTTCCTCTTTCTTGTTGTTGAGATTTAGAGAATGCTAATTAAAGAGAATAAGTGTGCATGGAGTCTTGTTCATTTGAGCTCATTTTCTCTCTTATAAAATGTAAAAGGACGAAACAACACGAATAAAAATCGAAAAGCGATGCAAATCGAACGTGGGTTGCTTTTCTTTTGATGTTTTTCTCATCCAATCTGAAGAAAACAAGAACAAAAGCAGAAGAGGAAAAAAAAAAAGGAGAAGGCGAAGAGAAGGGAGTGGAAAGAGCAGAGAGAGAGAAAAACTATTATTGTATGATGTGTTCGTCGTGTCGTGATTTTGGTGTTTTGGTGCCGAAGGAATAAATTTATATTCTATGTGATGTGTCGTGGGATATGCTGGACACTCCTTTGGAACTTGGAACACTTCTAAGCCGTCCAAATCACATGCCCCACTGTGATGTGATCTGATGGTCATACGTCGTGATTGCTCCCAAATCGATCGTGTGAGGCATGAGCCCCATCAGCAATTCCTTCCTAGACCGTTCAACAAGATGCGGCCCACCATTTGAACAGTTTGGATTTGGGTCAGCTCAAAACACTTAGGCATAATTTCTTTTTTCTTTTTTTGAAAATATTTTAAATTTTAAAGTTTTAAAAGAAGATGTTTCTTCTTTTTATTTTTCTCTCTTTTAATTTTAGGATTTGTCATAATTGAGCATGGCATGGCTAACTCTACTGCCAATTGTATTGTACACTACAGTTTGTTCTCGCTTTTCTATTCTTTCGATTTAGGGTTTTGTGGGGCCCAGTGCGCGTGGGAAGGTTGAATGGCAGCAGAGAGAAAATGTCATTTTCTTGCTCGTAGACGGATCAACGGTCGCCAGGTGAGTAGTAACAAGAAAGATTTAGAGTAAAAAAATGAAAGAAAAGGAAAAGTGGTGACTCTTGCCTTTAACCTTGACAAACGGATTCACCACCGTTTCGTTTCTCTTCCTCACCAATCAATCATCCTCACAAGTCACAACTTTGTAGCAAATTGGATGATTAAGTTTTTATCAAGTTTGTATTGTGATATACATAGTTTGATTTTATACATCTGTTTTTAACAGGGACTGTGATACAATTTAATTCCCGCAACAAGTCATTTTAAATAAAAATTTAAAGGCTATAAAGTTTAAATCAAATCCAGGAAGCACATCATAAAATCTAATATGTGAGACAATAATGAATATGAAAAAAGAATATATATATATATATATATATATATAAAACCTTTGGATTAAGTGGGTTCATAGAAAATATTTGAAGAACTGTAATTTTTGGTCTTCTCGAGTTAGGAGTAATGTCTCTTGGCTTGGAGATCAATTCTCTTTGTTCGTGACATAGCTAAGTCCACCATCCTCTACTCCATCGGCAATGGTGAGACTACCCGTTTTGGCGTGATCCTTGGATCAAGACTGTCTACACTCTTCTGGATCACTTTGGTAAGAGACCAAGTTACCGTTTGGGCCTTGACTTGGACATCCCTGTCTCCACTTTTATTATTAATGGGAAGTGGCATCTTCCACCTCCTCCCTCTGAAAACCTGGCTTTTGTTTGAGATTCGATTACTCAAATCCAGCTTCCCATTCTCCCTTTTTCTAATGTCATTGTGTGGACTGCTAATGACTGTGGATCTTTTAGCATCTCCTCTGCTTATAGCTCTCTTTATAGTAGTCTTGTTGACCCCCCTTGGACTGAGTTGGTTTGGTTTCCTGGCTGTATCCGTAGGCACTCCTTCTTTGCTTGGTTGTTGTTTAACAATTGGCTCAAGATCTGCGATCTCCTCTTGAGGCTTGGTATCCGCTGCCACTCTCTTTGCTCTCTTTGCTCCTCTGTCATTGAATCCAATCAGTATTTTCTTTGCTGTGATTTTGTTTTTTCCGTTTGGACCCTTCTTTGTGATAAATTCTGGTTCCATTGCAGCAACCCTGACATTGTTTCCCAGGCCTCATCTCTCATCAATTCTGGTCTTCCCCCCTTCAGAAGCTTGTTGCCAACCTTTTGCTCCCTGCTTTTGTATGGTACTGCTGGAATGAAAGAAACATGCGCATCTTCAATTCTTCTTTCAGTTGTGCTTACAAAATCTTCTCGGGTATAATTTCTGATATTAGACGTAGGATCTTCTTCCTCCTCTCTAATCGTGATCTTTCTTCGGTTAGCAGTATTTTCTCTGCTCTCTGGGACCTCCCTCTTCTTAACAAAGACTGATCCATTTTGGGTTCTTGTGCTTTCCCTCTCAGATCTCAGACTTGCACAATCTCTATTTTGCATTGCTACCAGCTGATCCTTCTTTCTTGCTCAAAGCAAAACTTGACCGTTGACAAGATCCTCTTGCCTGATCCTGAGTCTCTTTCGGCCCTTTCTTATCCCTCTTGCCATTGAAGCGTTAAGACCCATGCATGTGCCGTGATTGAGTTGCTTACTCGCCTCAGCATCAAACATTTGTACATTGCTGGCAAAAGAGATTTACCCTTTATGAGTCTCAAATCTTGGACTGACACATTAACTACTCCTGTTTTGTCTTATTTTGGTTCGGGAGTTTTTACTGAATTATAGATTTGTTTTTCGATCCCTTCGGGATTATCCGCTTGACCTGGGCTGTGGGTTTCTTTTGGCTCAATTTCGGAGTCTCATTTTTGTATATTTTTCGAGATTTTTTTCCGCTTTTGATTGAATCTTACCCATCGTTCAAAAAAAAAATGCTTTATTTAGCAAAATAGTTTTTAGCCCATATATCTCACCATTAAAATTAAAGATTGCAGTGCATTTACGCCCATTCCATATTAGCCCAATGCCCCAAAGCAAAGGACAGGAAAGGCCACCTCTCTTTTATTTTTTATTAAAAATATTTTTCATTTAATTTTTTTACTTTATATATTCTCATAAAAAATTTAGACGAATCAAATTAGGCCAAGTTGTATAAATATTATATATATGGTAACTCAATTCGAACTCAACCTCACCCAACCCATGGTCTCCACTTCCCATGATTGATGCATTGGTGCCATGCCCAGTCCAGCTACAACCCTTTTAAGGAAAATTTAAAGGACTCTGATGTTGGCCTCTGATTTCTCTCTGTTATTGAATTTCACCAAGGGTAGTCAGAGTTGGGCTCTTTTTTATTGGATTTTTGGCTGCAATGGTTTAGTTGGTTGGCATTGCTGTAAATATTATCTATGAATATAAAAATCAAACATGTGATTCATACATGTCATATACATTTCAGTAATGTCATGTGATATCAAGGTCTCTATAATTTAGTAAATTCTATTGCAATGGATAGTTTTACTTAGATTTTGAGTCTATTTTTATAATGTGATTAAGCATACATAGTAAATCCATAGGATAAGCTTAGAGATAGTGAGAAAAACAAATAAAGCCCATAAGACTTCTCATCCGGTTAAACTAATTATATATGTTTACATATTTTATTTAATATAATTATATATTAAATTTGTTAAAGTTTATTGATGCTTATCACATGTCTAAAGTGTAGACTAACCCAATATAAGATAGAATAAAAAGACTTAATTTTTTGCATTTTATTAGATCTAGATGACCAGTACATAATTAGAACATAAGTTTAAAAGATTTGGAGAAACCCATTGTAATACTGTTGGAGTTTGTAGCCATTGCTATTCATAGTAAGTAGAAACGGTAATTAGATCAATTATACAGCTATGGGATACTCACAACTTCCATTCAAAACAAGTCAATGGTTGATACAATTGTATCATAGAACACCACGTCTACCACGTGTCATCTAATACTCTCCTACAAGCTTAAGGGGTTGATCCCAATTAGTCACCATAGTTTAGTTCTTAATTTTTGAAAACACGATGTAATAAGCCCTTTCGTCAGACATTTGCAATTTGATCTTTGGAGTTGGTTGATGAATTGAACAAAAGAACTTGTCTCATAGAGAAATGTGATTAAGGATTGCAGTTGGCAACATGTTCATGAGAAAAACACTAGTAAGAGAAGTTGAACTCCAATGAAAATGGGAAAATCTGGATTGTATCATTCATTAATGAGACACATTTGAAATATATATATATATCGATTTTTCCTTCTCAACTATGCCACCAACTATACCATTTTGCTGTTTTTAAGTGTATGGAGATGAACCAGGAGGAGATATGCCAAAAGTAGAAAGTAAAATTTGAAATTTATGAGTCATGAATTTTCATACACTTATATACCTGTGGACTTAGTCTCGTCTTCAATGTAAGGTGGAGATACCTATATTACAAAAAACTAAAAAATGATATAGTATCTAATTGCAAAGCTTTAGTTTTGCAAATTACAAATATTTTCAACCAAACTGTTAAAACATCGAAAACGTCATACATAGACTTGTGATTTCATCCATCACAAGAGGAAATTCCAAACATATCTACTATAAAAAACTTAAGAGTAAAAGCCTATGCCATTAAAGGATGTTATCTGTGGTAGCCCCCAAACATCAGTGTGCACTTAATGAAGTGGCATGGTAGAAGAAGGCGCAGAAATAGGAAGAAGCAGCTTGTGGCTGTGGCTCTCAGAGCAGACACTAATTTTATTTAAACTAATAGAAGATAGTACACCATAACTGTTAATATGGCAGCTTCTGGGCATTGTTATTTATAACAAGTAGAACACAAATTAGTGATAATTAGATCATTTATTCAATTATAGAATCCATTTACAACAACTCAATAGTTGCTACAAAGGAATTTCATTAAAAAACAGAGAGAGAGAGAGAGAGAGAGAGAGAGAGAGAGAGAGAGAGAGAGATCTAAGCAATCTTAAGTTTGCATTGAAGCATTCATGGATGCGATGACGAAGAAAGCAGGTGGAGATAGATGTCTAGACCAATGTTTAGCCAATCCTTATCAATCTGCTGCAAGATAAGATAGCACAATTTATTAAGTAAGATTCAACAAGGTTTTAAATATTGAATTCAGTTTCTAACTTAATAAGAAATATTAATCAAGTCAACGTTGTAGCAGTCAAGCTAGATAGGAATTGATTGAATATCACTAAAAAAGTAAAAATAGAGTGACAATGGTCAAATTCTAACCAACGCCACTGTGATAGCAACTGGGTGAGGCAATTTAATCAAACCAACGTCCAAACTTGACATCTTCTGTGTCTGAAAAGCCAACTTAAGAAATCCAATGCATATATCGTAACCCTTGATACATTACTTTCTTAGAATTTATTGGAGACATAATAGAAAAATATTAATATCACCATCTTATTGAAGAAAATTATCTATATCAAAAGTTGGTAGAGAAAGATATATAAAGTTTGATGGAATTTATTCTATATCTCTGTGCATAATTAATTTAAAAACTTTCAAAAAGGGTCTATGCCATGCCATCTTCTACATCCAACCATCATTCAAATGCAGAAAATCACACTACTTTGGAACTTCTCATTGAAATATTGAATGTATATTGTATCCATTCCAATCTCCGAACCTCCATTTTTATTGCTACCAATACAAACTAAGCAAGCTAACTTTATTTGGAGAAAGAAAAGGTCCACCTTCTCACAGGCCTTTTCTACAAGAAAAGAAAAACAAACAGCAAGGTTAATTTAATCTTCAACTCACTAAAAAAAGAGTGAGTTGCGGGAGAAATCATTTCTGATCTATTATGAATTGCTGTAAATTTTGATCATCTGTTGGATTTAATTATTAGATCCAATTGTAAAAACAAAAGAACCCACCAGAGACATGCATATTTGAGATATATGTAAAACAACCGAAACATGACAATTTTTTCTCAAAATTTTAAAACAATTTTTAAGAAAAATATAAATTTAAAAAATAGGACAAAATAGAAAACTTATATTGAGCATATTTTGTTAAAAAAAAAAAAAAAAAGGAAAACTTATATCACCAAAGTCCTAATGTAAAATTTATTTTCACTACTATCTCGTGATGACATGTATCTTCTAATATTACAACTTATACATTTTTAAATTATAAAAACCTTAGTTTCATAAAAATGTTGAAAATTTGGAAAATCACATATATATACCCTATAAACTACATCAATCACCTCAAGACATTTTCATTTAATTCCATAAACACTAAGTATCATCTCATTAATTTTTTCTTCATAAAAAATCCCAAAATAGAAATTATCTAAGAGCAAAATCATATAGAGTTCATGAAATTTTGAAAAAAAAAAACTAGGAAAATCGCACAAGAACCCTACAAACTATATCAATCATTGTAAGGCATTTCCATTCAATTCCACAACCACTCATTATCATTTAATTATATTTTTCCAAGATTATTTAGAGAAAAAATTCAAAAAACAAGATACAAATAACTCAAAATGAACATACGTTTAAAAAAAAAAAGAGATTAAAAAAGGAAAATACCTTTCAAACATGTAAAATTTACTTTTAAATCTTCCTAAGATTCAAAGTGAAAACTATCATAATGTTTTTTTTTTAACATAAAAAAGGCCATGGCTGATACAAAACAAATGTATGGATTGTTTTTTGGGCAAAATAGGTATCACTCGTTTAATGGCCATATTGGCCAATACATAGCACTACCGTATTGATATCGTACATAGTGAGCGATAAATATAGATTTAGACCAACTAGTATTGTATCGTATCAATTAATTTTTTACCTTTGTTGGATGAATTAAAAAGTGAAATCTGATATTTTTTGTTTATTCAAAAGTTATAATTGAAAGTTTACACCAATTATTATGAACCAATTCACAAAACAGCTTTAAATCTAAGTCCCAAAACAAATACCCTTGACCATCCATCTCATATTATGCCCATTATATTCGAAAGTGAGTATGATGGTAGTAGATCTACATCAAGGATAATGGGGTCTACTAATGGATTTGAGTTTCCCAAATTAATTCTAAAATTACCCATTTACAAGGTCGCTTGGAAAGGCATGTTTAAGGTTCACTTCACCCAAACAAAACTTAAGTTTTTAAGAAGGAAAGTCTTGAAATCGATTCACCCTCAATATCTCTCGAATCACTCTCCGTAGTTGTTTACTCAGTGTTGTGTCGAATTGAGAGACTAGCACATGTCACAAGAACTACTCGGGTTAAAATGTCCCCTGTCCCAATAAAATTAAGACCCCTGAACACCTTGGTCATTAAAAAGAAAACCTTATCACCGTTGAAAATCTTACTAAATTGTCAATTCTTATTACATTAATTGAACTTCAAACTTTCTAAATTTAGTCACTATTTTGTATTTATGAAATAATAACCTTTGGTAGAGTTAGTAATTATTCATTATTACAATTTTAAAATTGTAGGACATCAAAAAGCAGGGTTGCAACTTAAGCTTTGATACAAGTAGAGCTCAAGCCTTGATAACATATATTAAGCTTGGGCCCAAACTACCATCCAATACAAAAAGATGGTATCTAAGGGGTTGTTTATCATTTTCCAGAAAAATTTCAAAATGGAATGTATAACGCAAGGAAACAATTTCAAGCTCGTGGAAACCCCAACAAAGTCATCTTTGGTTGCAAGAATAGTGGAAATAGATGAAATGGAATGGGCTGGATGAACTTGAACCTGATCCTAAATCCAAATACATTCCATTCCATTTCCACTTATTCCATAAAGAAAACTTGGAAAGAAATTTCACAGTATGAATTAACTGAAAAGAACAGTAAGTACAGGGGAAAAAGCCTGCACTACAAAGGAATCACAGAATCCTAAATATAGCCGAACCACATTCATAGCAGATGTAAGAACAGTATGTGGTGGCACCCAGCAAGTCTTTATTTTTTATTTTATTTTTTGAGAGAGAAAATGGTGAAAGCAAGTCCGTAGATATAAATATTGACTAAATGCAGTCACATGTCAGGGAACAAAACCATACATATACAGATTATGTAGTAGCTAGATACTGCAACCACACATCCATATTTTCAAAAGAAACCACGGTATTATTCACATTCACATTAGAAATATATCACAAGAACATGATTAAGGATGTTCACCAGTAGAAGACAACGAGTCTGCTCAGTTCTCGTAAATGCAACTTCAATTGATAGATGGTTTACTTGGTCAAGTAATAGATGAGTAGGAAGAGAACCACAAAGGAAGTCACAAGGGTAGCCATTCTGCGGCTTGATTTGGTCTCAAAAACCTACAAAAGAAAAGTTGCTACACTTAGCCATGCAGTATAAGAATTATATAAAACAAAAAGGAGATCTACATCCATTTACCATCTTGAACCTATCCATGGTTCCCGATAGGACTCCCCTTGAAGCATCCATGTCATTGCCCTGAACTCAATCCACCAACATGGAAATATTTATAAGTGTACCTCTTTAGTGTGTAATGTAAAATATAAGATGGGAGCAAACACTAAATTCCATACCATTCGATCAAGCAAACGGTTATGACCCTCCACCTCTTCATGTATGTCACCTGTCAACTGTTTAAATAAACACCACAATTCTATCAGTGTCCAGTAAAAGAGAAAAAAGTTAAAATCTTCCAATGAAACTTTATTATCAAAAAATAACTGCCCCAAACGTCCTAGTGAACAAGGAATCAACGGAAGTCCCATCCCCGAGATCAATAAAGTTTGATCATATTCATAAACAAATGTTTCCATATTTGGTTTAAAAGAGTAGATTGCCCTAGGAAATCAACTTCTTCAGTTCTAACAAAATAAAACCCGAGAGAGAGGTCAACAGCAGTAAAAAGGTGCTTCTAAGTCCACATAATTGCTAGAGAAGCCTGCTAATTCAACTTCTAATCAAATGCAAATATCAAACTAAGAATAAAGGTGATATCCAAAATTGTGCCAATTATCAAAATACCAAATTCATGAATCATACCAAGAAACTTGTATAGAATAACAGAAGAATGACTGAGATTAAAAAGAAAACAAGAAACAAATATTTCAGAGAACCAACTTGGGTTCAAGCGAGGCAAATCAACAAGAAAAACCATTTTATTTTTTCACAACAAATGGAGCTCATCAACTTAGGAAAGGCCTAAGATGGCATGCTGAGAAAATTAGTTCGGAAAACATTGAAAATGCCCCCATTAATAACAAGTTGGTGAAAAGGAAAGGCATTCCTTTTGTATACATTGAGATTATAAAGGACCCCCATCATTATTAGAGCAATTTATCCCATCAATCTAAGGTTAGCACTTACAAGTGGATTTAACAAATTTTCTCTATGGGTCAAATGCCAACTAGACTTCTATAGGACTTGAACCCACAAACTAAATATTGCAACCACAAGTACTTCGATCCGTCCAAGTTGACAACAAGAACAGTACACCCCCTCCCTCCCCTCCCCCACTGTAGAATATGCAAAATTGCATTCCCATGATGGGAACAAATGGAACTAAGAAGTATACATGTGGATGATGCCTAAGAAATCAATTATTCCCATTTGAAGTTCCTTAGCTATGATAAAGGACACAAAGTTCAATGGAATTCGAGAGAACATATTTTATATTGCAACTCAAGGGTGCATATCATTCCAATGAGTGTCAAGTCTAGAGATAATGACAACTGATGGTGGGCTAAGATCATGGGGGTTGAGTGGGTTAGAAAGATCTACGCCTACATATAATGCTTATAAAAAATCAACTTGAGTGAATGACTCTAGCCATGGTTTTGAAGGACCCAACAATCAATGGGTGATAGGGGTGTAATTTTATCAAGTTCAATCCCACGGTTAGAATGATTCAATTAATTTGATTCTTCGAAAGCACTATATACACACACAAATCTTTCAAACCCTCCCAAATCCCACGTGATTAGGTGGACTCCACATGGAGCTCTCACAATGAGAGAACTATGCAGCAATGTAACAAATCTCGCTGAGAATTTGGAATTTCTCGCATACTAATTGGGAAATATCGTTTCCCCATTTTTAACGGGATTTTCCCGTAAAGAATGCGTGAGAAACGACAATCTCGCCGAGAAATACGTTTATTATGTAAACCGTGTTTAACTGAGAGAGGAGCAAGAGAATGAGATAAACTGTGCAGGATTTTCTAATTCTATTCTACCAAGTACCCACTACCTCTCTATTTCTCTCACTGCTCTCTCTCTCAACTCACCAGCTGGCCGCTACTCTCTATGCACTCTCGCTACTCTCTCTCTGTGCACTCTCACTGCTCTCTCTCAAGCACTTTCTTGTTCGCAGTCGCACCCAAAAAAAAAACAAAAACCCCACCTCCATGTCCCTGGCTTGGTGGCTCCTGCTTCCTCGACTTCAACCGGATTTGGGAAAAACAGATGAACCCCTAAATTTCTTCCTTTCTTCCCTTATTCATATGGCTAGTTTCTAGATTCCACATCTGTGATTTATTATAGGTAGAGGGTCATTGTCAAGTTGCAAATGGATTGCTTTCAGAGTGGTGGGTAGTGGGAGTATTTAACCTGTGAGACATTTGGAAACCCATCAATCGCACTAAGCTTTTCTTTCTTTAATTCATCCTTTTAATTTATAAATCAAGAATTTGAGCTTTTTTTTAAAATTAGCTGCGCTTGGCAACATTAGATGCAAGCATAAAAGCAGTGAAAATAGCAGCATTAGCAACATGGCAATAGCAGCTGCTCAACAGAACCAAGTAAAATAGTAACAGTTTTAGCAGCATTAAAAACAGGGGAATCAACTCAGCAATAAGCATAACTCCTTAGAGTACCTCAAATATTTCAAGTGGAGCTGAACATTTAATATTTGACACAGCACCCTACTCGTCAAACTTGTGGTGCTATTGCCATTATGCAAAGCTACTCATTGATATGAAAATACAAAATTAATATTGTAGAAACATTGCATTGTCATCAAATCACTTTTAACGTTATCATCAAAGCCATCATATTGAAAATTGTTAGTCTAAAACATTAAATTTGTCAAAATGCATCATGTAAATGGGCAATTTTCTTGCAATTATTAATTTATTATATTTATTTCTATTATTTTTTAAATATTTATACTTTTTCGACAAGATTTTTTTTTATGACCAAAGGTATCCAAGTGTCTCGCCCGACTAGTCTTTCGTCGCATGTACATGCCTCCCTACACACATACCGGGTTCAAACGGTGGGACCTTACTATTTATATACTCGACGGAGAGTGGCCCTTCATTGGAGTTACCAGGGATTGAACCCAAGACCTCAATCTTAAAGTCTTGTATCTCAACCACTAGGCCAACCCCTTGGGATTATTTTCAACGAGATTTTCCCATTAAATTCCTGGTAAAAACCTAAGAATTTGAAAATATCTCGTCATTAACAGTTGTTGTTAATATCCCGAGAACGGAATTTGTGACATTGCTATGCAGCATCTGGCTAATCATTTCATATATATACAATCTAAGTTCTAGCCCTCAAGTAACAATTTGATGAGCTCAACAAAACCGGGGCCACCAAAGCCCCAATTATACCCCTTACCACCACCTACCCACATGATCCTTACCCAATTTAACCTAATCTGAGTTAAACAATCCATTGATCTAACCCCATAAATTTCTACAACTGAATAAAATTGAACCTATGGGACCCGTAAAAACAAGGCTTCACTTATTGGACTAAAGTATTTTTTTATAAGGAGCTTATTGAAGCAAAGACCTTTCCAAACAACCCATCTACATGGGCCATGGTGGGCCTTATATAAAAGTTCTCAATTTGTTATTTGAGGAAAGGCCTCTTTTGATCTTGACTGTGGCAACATAAAAACTACACAATGAGAACCCATGGAGTAGTGGTTTGCAGCAAATATAGTAATGACCAGGGACACAAGTAGTCAATTAAAAATTAAACTCAAATTCCATATTAAAGCTTTAGGGACAAACAATTTGCGGATTAATAGGAAGGAAAAAACCATAATACATTAAGTACAATTTTAGTGGGCCAAAGAGTGGAGAGTGGAGAGAATAAATAAATCAAAATTTACAATTTTGGTGCAAAATTTGATAAATTTAGATATTTGGCTGCAAAAATAGAGACGAAGAGAGGATAGCCAATAGGACGAGCACAGGTTGGGCTGAATGTAGGCCAGCCGGGGGATTTTTGTATGGTAGAGGAGTGACATGGCATTTATAAGGGTAAGGTAGTCCCATGAGACAACAATTGGACCAGTGATAAGGGATGGCAATTGACCTAGTTGACCGTCTTCCATACAGGTCGGTTTGATTGAAAAATCGTTTGATGTAAAAAACCTTAAAAAATCGTTCTGACCCGCCAGTCAACTCGGGTTTTCATATCAGACCATGACCAGTGATTGTTAAATCCGTTTCAAAACTTTAAAAAAAAAAAAAAAAACTGCTATAGTTCCCCAGCAGTGTGATTCAAGGAGAGTAGAAAAAACAGTAGAAAATATACCGGAGCCAGTGATGCTGGTTCGGAGAGCCGAAGAGAATGAGAGTGGGTGCGGAGAGGGGAACTAGGGAGAAGGAGAACGAGAGGAGCTGGGAGGGGTGAGGTTTGGAGAAATGATGAAGCTGAGATGAAGTGTTGGGAAGGGTCATCCAGTGTTGGGAAAATGGGAAGAGAAAGCATTGGGAAGGGTGTGAGTGATGGAAGTGATAAGAGGCTCAAGAAACTGGTGACTTATTAGATTTTGAATTAAATAAAAATTAGAAGTTTTTTTTAAAATATGATCTGCTATGTATGATTTTTTTAAAATATAATCATTATGCTTGTATATTCTAAGAAATTTGATACTTATAATTTTTGAATAAATACCAGTCTTATCCTAAAATCATTGGATAAATTTTATATTGTTTACACTTCACTTCAATTTGATGATACCAATATTTTTTTAGACGTATCTAAATGGTTAAATAATAAGATTTTAATATTTAAACAAAAAATTCTCAAGAATTCAAATAAACAATAATTAAATTAAATCTAATTCGAACTGCACCTTTCACGTTTTCATCAATAGTTAAAATAATTTCTTGAAGATGATAGATGAGCACAATATACATTCCATTGACCCCTCCAATTTTACACTTTATATAATTAAAAAAATTATTTAGAGCCCATATCCAATGGAATGGATTTTCTACTTTACATAATTTGATTTCCTTCTCTTTTAAGTGAACATTATTTATTCATTTCAAAAAATAATAAAATAAAATATTTGTTTTTTAATTTTTCAAAAAATTCAACATCTATTTAAAAAAAACAAATTTTAGTTAAAATTTTATTTTAACTCATCAATTAAACTTCAGTTAATAATTTAATATTATTTATAATATAATATTCATCGCACGGGTTTGAACACGGTTGAACCTGATTTAACCCGACCTTCCATCGAGACGATTCGATTGACAGGCCGGTTTTTAAAACATTGGTGCTAGAGAGGAGCTACACGCAAAGTCTCCATTTTGCATGTAGAAAGAGCATATTTATGTCCGCCAATTTTCCTTCAAAAATTCTGGAATTTCTTACTTTCCAAATGGTCCATAGGATAACTGAGGGGATCGTGTTCCATGCAACTTTGAGCCTAGGGGTTAGCCTTGATAGATACCACGATTCCAATGACAGCACAGGTGTCTAACACCCATGGCACATCTAATAAATTTGTGAATTTAGTCCAAAGCTCCCTCGTTGGGCAACTAATGAAGAGGTGATCGATGTCCCCCTCCTCTATCTAACAGATTGGACATTTGAGATCCACCACCAAACTGATCACTCCTCTCCTCCTGAGTTCCATTCTAGCAAACTTGAAGTCTTCTCGAGGCTATACACAATTTGAGGATATTTTCATATTGTGTTGGTTTTGGTTGCGCATTATGGCTCAAACACATGGCTAAATATATAAATTGTAAATATCAACCATAGAAACAGCTGAAGACAAGAATAACCCAAGAGGGGGTTGGCCTGACGATCAAGAAGTTCCACTCATGAAGGGAAGTCTTGACTTCGATTCACGCCCAACACCTCTCTGGGCCACTCCACGTAGTTGCTTACCCGATGTGTGTAGGATTGAGAGGCTTGCACATGCCCCAAGGACTAGTCGGGTTAAAATGTCCCCTGTCTAAATACAGATGTCATAAAAAAAAAACAACTGAAGACAAGAATAAGTTTTCAAATTTTAAGGACCTAGGGGTGGCAATGTGTTGAGTAGGGTCAGGTTCAAGTAGATTGCCTATAGATTATAATAGATTTTTTTCAACCATGCAATACCAAACACGAAATAGATATCCGAAAGAACGAGGGTTTTTTTCGAATAAACTAATTCATTTGAGACCCCTACATATCCATTTTTTTTACCATCAAAAGATTGGTCCTTTGCCCCTATGTTTTCAAACCAAGAATCTTTTGTAGATGAAGAGATGTCAAAAGGGCTTTTATTACTTCCCAAACAAATCATCCTCCATCCATATATAAAGAATGGTATCTATTTGACTACATCATCAGCTCCTAGTTCAAATCTAAGAGAGATTCTAGAAAATGTTTGCTATCCTGAAATTTTCTTGTCTTTCCCAAATGATAAGAAGAAGAAAAATGTTCATGGAATGTGCCATATTGGAGTTTTATCAATAATTTGCATGCATAGGACAAGACCCAATATTTTTTGTCCTTGCATAAGGAATTATAAAAGAATTGTTTCCAACAAAGATGTGAGATCCAATCTAACCGGATCTGAATTTTTAAAAATTGGGCCAACCCAACCCAACCCGATCCAAAAGATGAAATGGTGGCCCCCAAACCAACTCTAATTTTGAATGGAGAGAGAGAGAGGGATCTAGAGTTTCAAGAAACACAGTTTTAATACTAGTTTATGCTGCAAATATAGGGTATAAAGGCCTAATGAGTCCGAGGTCTCTGGCGCAGACACAATCCAATTCAAACTGGGTTGACCAAAACCAACCCAAATTCCAATTCTACTTCCAAAAACTAACTAAACCAAAAAAAAACTCCAAGTCAGTTGAGTCAGGTTCACAGGCCAAGTTACAAACTGCCACCCCTATGTGGACCAATTAGATGCATCTCATCTAATGCTTGGTGCTAGTGCGAAGAGCCCACAAAAAGGGTTGAGGTCTAGATAAAGATCAAACCCATTCATCATAAAATGGATGCTATTTTGATGCCCAAAAACCTTTAACAGTAGAAAATGGGTCAAATTGAAAAAGATCCTAGTCGAATGATGTCATATGGACATCTTCTTGGCTCCGCATCAATTCATGGCGAGTAATAAGTGATATAACAAGAATCTTTCAAAAAAATGATAACAGGAAAAGATGATAACCTACTGCCTAGGTAGACCTCCCTCTCTTTTCTTGTGTTACATATGAACCCTGCCTGGGTAGACCCATTTTAAGGTTCCCTCTCTTTTCTTGCGTTACCTATGAACAACATTTCAAGCTTTTTGATATTACTGTCTTTCACTAGATGCCATAACTAGCTGATTGTTATTGCACTTATTTAGCACTAATAAAAGTTCAAAACCTAGGGCTCAGCAACACTCATCCCCCCACCCTGCGCACGCGCACGCACACGCACACCCCACGGTCTATACCCAATTTGACCCAAATCCAAGCCATACAGACTAGTGAGCTAACACCACAAACTTTTATACTTATTCATCATCACCTAAAATTGAAGTTTTAGGACCTCAAAAAAGCATAGCTACACTTATCCAATCAAGGTGATTTTTTATGGAAACCTTATTCAATCAAAATCTCTCCAACCAAATCATTAATGGGCTCCACAAGACAAAGCATACAGAAACCATGTGGCCTCAGCTTAAAGGAAATGTACTATATATATACTTATATCTTTTTGTGTGTGTGTGTGTCTATATATATCTCAAGTACACCTTGTTGTATGTACATCCCCATCTCTTGTTCCTTAGAACATCAACAGTAAACGTTGTTCCCCCATCTCTTATTCCTTAGAACATCAACAGTAAATGTTATTGTCAGACAAGAGCTTATCCCACTAGTTTCTCTTCGTGTGAATGCAGCACATGCAAGCAGAAGAAAAGGTTATACACACACTTTTTCCTTTGTCAGGTCTTAGAAACAAAAGTCCTCTCTTGCTTCAAAGAAGTCAAGCTAAAGATAAATGCCCTCCCCCTGTTTCTCTGCACAATCAGCAGTATGCATTGCATACATAACCACACAAAAAAGAGCCCCTATCTTCACATATCATTAATCTTAACCCATTCTCCATACAGCTCCCCTTTCCTAAAATTGCTCCACAATAGCACCCAAGATTCTTCAATCTAAAAATGCTACATTAGTTGGGCATCCGGGCCACAACATACCACACCAAAGATTTTCCATAGTATTGTCAAAGCTTTTAGTTTTTAAATGCGGGGGCAACAGACAATTGCTAATTGTTTGTATGATCAACATTTGTACACATGGTGTTAGATAGGAAGTTGGCTCATAGAAATAATTTGCCAAGTCCAAATATAAAGGCCAATCCCTGATTGATGAAATAAATGGCTTAGATAATGATGATGATGATGATCAGCATTTGTGCACATACATATGAACAGTGTCACCATACCATAAAGATTATAAATAGATCTTTTATAGATCAGATAGATTGTCAATTAGCTAACAAAGCTTACCCTCTTAAGTATGTTCACCCTATCTTCCAATCCATCAATGGCTCTATCATTATCATGCTCATCAATCTCATGGGTACTGTAGGATGAAGTCGCCCTGATTCCACCCTCCTCAATACCATCAAACAAAGCAGTTCTGTTGCTGCGATATTCTCTGTATGCGTAGATGTCTGTAGTAAGTAATGAGAACGGCAAAAACACAAACATATGTGTGTGTGTAAATAAGCTTGAAAATAGGTATGAATTAGACAAGCAAATAAAAGAACAGAAAAGTAAATTAAGAAAAAAAAATCATGAAACTCTACCGTAGACAACATTAAAGCCATTACTATTAACCGATGGCGAATAAGAGTTCGGTGGAACAGACTTTGGGCTGCAATTAGGTTTGGCCTGACCAAGCTTGTTTTTTGACTGGATTTGGATAAAGCATAAAATCACTCATTTGTATGTGGCTTATGTCTACATAAAGGACCAATTGCTGACCCAACTTGCAGCAATTTTATATAGATATTATTAAGCCAGTGCTTGGCAGGCAGGCCAGTTTCTTATAACAGCATAAGACAGGAGATAGTAGAGCCGATCAGGCCCAAGCCTGATTCCTTAGTTCAAAGGATAGGCATGACAAGACTCAAGAGCTGCCTTGTCATTGACAATACTGCAAAACATATTTCTCTACCAAGGAAAAAAATTTACACTTCCTTGAGGCTAACATGAAAATCAATCATCATTATAACCATTCAAAGATTCATACCATCTTTTTTAAGATAAGTTTTATGAGTTCTATATTCCTACACAACACCATTCAGCATATGTTCTCTATCAGTCCACAGCCTAACGTTTCACTTATAGCTTCTTCAAACCAAGCCTTCTATTAGCCATGTTTGGATGGGGAGAACTTAAAACACAAGAGTCTCCTAGAATAGAACTTAGGAGAATGCCCCTATCCCCAATCTTGTAAGTTCTTCCAGAGACCCTCCTCTGAAGTTCTCCTAACCTATGCAGATGGTTCATAGGTGGAGAATTCAAATTACTAATACAAATACTATAGACAATTAATGTTCATGGCCTTAAAATCATTATTAAGTGATTCATTCATGTTATTTTTTATAATCCCTCAATCCAAGTAGAGTCATTTCCATCCAATCCATTTTCATATTCGAAGATATGGCCATCAAAAGATATTAGTGAATATCATTTTAAGAATTTGAAAGGATGAAAAAAAAAAAATATGGGAGCATACATCACTCCCTTGCAAGTGATAGTGGCAGGGACTTCTTTTTTTTTTTTTACATCTTTCTAAATTATACTCTAGAAAAAATATGGAAAGAATCTAGAAATATATGAAAAAGGAAATACTTAGTCAATCTTTTTGGTTGTCTTGGTATGCTTTATTGGTTTTATGGTTGCCTCGTATATAAAGTGTTATTTTTTGGACGTTTTCATTATTTATATCAAAATATTTTTTTTGAATATCATTTACATCAAAATATTTAAAAATATGAAACGATCTTATGAGATTCTACTCCATCTAAATGTAGACACTCCAACAAATTATCTATATAAGAAATTGAAATATCCAGGAACATGGTCCAACAACAAGAGACAAATGGTTGGTTGACTAAAAAGTACTTGTAATTTTGTTTGCGAAGTGCAAAAATAGAGACTACAACATTGAGGGATATATCAATCAATTTAGAGCGAGATTTCCCCCCTAAATCGTCACAACATTGTCTACACATTTTACCAATTGTTTGATTTAGTTCTCTTATAGTGAGCCCCACATCAGTGCAATTTTTCTAGAAATAAGATAAAAATACACATTTTAAAAATCAACCAACCTGCAAAAGGCAACAAAAGGGAGTTTGTGGCGAGAGAAATATGAAAGAGCTGAAGAGAAGTTGTGTTCTCCTTGCTGTAGTGGTGACCGCAAGTTCTCCTCGAAGATTAAAATATTGATTCAAGTTCGTACTTCTCAGTTAATTCATATTTTTTTCAACTGACTCATATTCAAGTTCGCACTTCACAATTCATAGTTTGCCAATTCATTGAAGTGGGTTAGTTTAGGTCCTCTTTTTATCAAAATGAAAACAGATTATATCAAGAAAAGAGAGATGCACATCAAATATATTGTACCTGGTATTTATAATTTATTTTTATGTCCATATCTGGATACATTATACACATTTTTAGTTACATATGTTTTAAGATCCTCCACTGACATAATAAATTAAAAAACACAATCTTCTATTTATCCTTTACACCAAAACTTATACTTTATCATCATCGTCAAAGCCACCAGTCGCATTTATCTGAGATCGACTCTTTTAGTTCTTCTCTTCCATTCTATGCTATAAAAAGCTATATCTTCATTACCCTAGAATCTATCATATCCCTCTTTACCCCTTCAAACCCACTTCTTGAAGGCCTCTTCTCTTTCTTGTTCCTTCTACTCGCATTCTTTCAATTTTCCTAACAGAGACGTGTCCAAACCAGCTTAAGCGAGTTTCCCTTATTTTGAAATCATGTGCTTTATCATCAACATCAAGTGAAACCCATTTGAAATTTCTAGATTTAAGCAAAGATTGATTCTCTCGCATGCATATATAATTTTAGAATTTATGTATATATCACATATAGAAGAAAAAAATAGTTATTTACACTTCAGAATAGATGGAAGCATCAAAAGGGATCTGAATAGATGGAAAGCAAAATATGAGAAAACCCTAGAAAATCTTAGAAAAGGAAAATGAGATTTTAGGGTTTTGGGTTGCAGAGATCTGAAATGGAAAGCCAACGTCCATGAATTATATATTCACAATCAGAAGAAAAAAGATGAAGAAGCTAAACCCGAAATTAAAATAGAGATAACCCGAATGGAATGGAATGGAATAGAATATAAAGAAGAAAGCACGAGGGTCTAGAGAGACGAACCTTCTGGAATTCATGCCTGGGAAGGAAGGAAGGAAGGAAGGAAGGAGAATCACTGGCAGCGATCTCGGAAACAGAGTTCTGGAACGGGTTTTTCAGTAACAGCTTTGGAAGCCGACGCAATACATAGATGAGTGTGCATTGCCACATGTCCACAACGCTTTCGTTCTTATATATACGTATTTTCCTTTTCTCCTTTTCAATTTTATACGTATAATATTTTTTTATGACGTACTCCATTATATTTTTAACTCACTAGTTCCGCCCATTCATTTAAAAATCGAATCCATCCTTCCAATTCGACTTAGTTAGATCTGGATGTTTATAGAGCGGTTTAATTTTAAAATGGTTTAATTTGCCAAAATTTATTGTAGTTTTAATTTTTTTAAGAACATTACTTTTATGACTGTGAGCTTGTGATATGATTATATTTTATAATTCATGTTAATATATAATAATAGAATTTCTCAAACATATGAATTTTTTTTTTTCAAAATTCTTTTACATCATCTCAACAATATGCACTCAAATTACATTTGTATGCATTACAATCTGAAAGAGTTAGGCCCACAATTAAAACACTCACTTCATAGAATGAGGTTTTGAAGTAGATTCACATTGAATCTCTTTAAGTCACTCTCTATACGGTAACTTCTCATCGACTAAATCAGTGTGTATATTAGGAGGTTTACACATGCTCGTGAAATTAATCTCACATTCAACGTAGAGTGGAGATTCCAATATTAAAAAAAAAATTGATATATTTTACTGTGCATTGAGTAAATATAAAAATTCCTAACCTGTTATGATCATAAGGACCATGACTGTAATACCTCTGTTCCAAAAAGGGAGGGCTTCTAGAAAAGAAAGGAGAGAAAATCATCAAGTTGAGTGTCCCTTGTCCCAAATTGCCTAGTGAGAGGGAATTACTCTAGTATATACGTTGAGATGTTTCTTCTTTCAAACATAAGACCTTTTGAGAGTAAATATTGAGTTGACTAATCAATGTTAAGTCGTCCAAGCTCCTATGGGCCCAAAGCAAGTAAATGCAACAACCAAAAAAGGTCTCTTGTTATATTATCACTAGCAAGTCCATTTGAAATGTATGGATCACTCGGTAGGTTGATATAATTATAGTATTGACAATAGGTCTAGTTCTATTTTATTGAACAACTGTTGAAGTCAATTTTAGACTTCTATAAATTACTTAGTGAGAACGTTTACAATAGAGCTTATCATTCAATGATCCATCCTAACATCAATGGGTGTGCAACAGCTCCACTCAGTTAGAGTTTTCCACTTGAGTGAGTGTATCTAATTCTAAATGGTTCATTTAACCGTTTGATTTGACTAAGATTGAATTATTTAATGACTGAACCATTTATAGACCCCCCCAACTTGAGTGTGAATCTAATTCTTTGTGTGTCATTTTTTAACCCCTTAGCTGATGGGAGTATTAATCCATTCTCGCTCTTGTATAGCCGCTCCTCGACTACAAGTAACGTCTTCCTTTTGGGCTCGAGGCCATTGCTTTACCATGGTTGGAGCCGCTTTCCTCATAGCCTCTTGTGGTCTGGGACAACTCTCCCAAACTTTCTTTGCTGCAACCAATGACTCAGACATCTTCGGGCCTCTAGTTCCTTGCCCCTAGAGAGTCTTTGCTTCAGAGATGGACACTCCAAATCAGAGTATGCCGATCCCTATTGTCACTGATTCTCATCATTTAGTGTAGGTTGAGAAAAGAATGCTAGAGGTTGACATAAAATTTGGATTGATTGTAAGTGGTAGGAAAGTCTCATCCTCTCTTATCTGGCTACTCTTGAGGGATTTGAAATACACTCATAGGAAGACTGTAAAAAAATATAGAACTGCTAGAGAATTATCTTGATTGATTTCCTCTATCAATTACTCTAGTCGTGAATAAAATGGATTTAAAGCATCTACACGTATTTAAGGTGATAAATCGAATCCCCATTGTTGATCCTATCCTGAATTGTGAAGAATCTTGGGCTGCGTTTGGATGTGGGGTAAATTTACAAGGGAGGGTTACACTCATTTACCCTCCATTACTCCTGAACAAGTGCAGCCTTGGTGATATGATACTGCGACATTCAATTTCGAGCTTCACCATCACAACGAGTCCAATATTTCGTATTCAGTTTTATGATTAGTTAGTTTTGTTAGCTTTGCTAGCTTCTCTACCGGTCTAGACTAAGTGTTTTGATATATTTATTTTTTGTTTGTTTATGCTTTTTGTATTTACACATCTTGTGACTTTTACTCTATTAATATAAATACTGTTTTAAAAAAAAGGTCAATATGAATTTCTCGTACTTAGATATTGAAGTAAGACTAAAATTTTATTAATGGATATATGAAATGTTTTCCTAATTTATTATCAAGATTTTTTAAAATTATTAAGGATAAAATAAGAGTAAAATGAGAGTTTTTTTAACTACAGGTGTACAAATCAAAATATGTTTAAATTAAAATTATAAATAAATAATAGAAAAGACATTCACTTTGATTATTGACGAGGCACGCACAATTTGATTGCCAAAATCCGTAGAATCTAATTCTCTTTGTGAAAGAAATAAGAAACCTGAGTCAATCTCGCCCCTCTTTTGTAGGGCTGAAATCGGGTTGAGTCAGAGTTCTTAAAATCCAATCCGACTCGAATTAATATTTATAGAATTCGACCCGAGTTTTTAACTTGAAGTTTTCGATTTGACCTAAATTCCAAATCGAATTCTGATTTGATTCGCATTCTGAACTCATTTTAACCTATTTTTAGCTGGGTTGAGTCGGGTAATGTGGAAAAACCTCAATTCGATGCAATTCGAATTGCATGTGGATTTTTGTCTTCTCAACCCGACCCAATCCGACCCGACCCGACCTTACCAAGCATGATTTTTCGGGTCGGGTCAAAAACCTACCCGACTTTCACCCCGACTCCTTTCCCCCTCTCTCACACTAGCCTCTCTTGCGCGCAGTTCGTCGCCGCCGATCGTTACTCTCTCTCGCTTGTGCAGCTAGGTACTC
Organism: Chimonanthus praecox; assembly: GCA_022113865.1. Taxonomy (NCBI): domain Eukaryota; kingdom Viridiplantae; phylum Streptophyta; class Magnoliopsida; order Laurales; family Calycanthaceae; genus Chimonanthus; species Chimonanthus praecox. Next base: position 260,687 of record CM039090.1, on the reverse strand, counting down.
TGTTATTCTATCCTCTCTCTCTCTCTCTCTTGCCTCTCTCTTTCTCAGGCCTTCATCTGTCTCTCTCCCTCACACACACATACACACACACAGTTTGACGCTATCTCTCTCGCCTTCACGTCTCTCATTTTTCATGGTTTTTTCTCTATTTCATATTGAAGAAAAGGTGCATGCATTGCCCGTACATACAGGTGCTCATTCTCTCAAATCCTCCTTTTTTTCAAATCGATTTTTTTTAAAACTCAAAATCCTTTTTTTTTTTTTTCAAAATCTCTTTCTTTTCAGTTCTAATTTTTTATTTCTTCAAACTGAAACCCCTTTCTGTTTGTATATTTTCTTGTTGAGACAAAATTATTTCAAATATCATTTTTATTTTTCACACTCACTTTGAGAACCCTTTCAAATTTGTTTTTTTTTTTCTCATCTGATTTTTTTTTCAAATATTAATGGCTTATTTGTTGCTGTCCTGTGAATTTTTTGCTCATATTGATGCATTTGATGTTGTGATTTTTAATGGCTATTTGTTAATGTTCTGTAGAAAATTTAAATCGGGCTGATTTAGTTGAATTTTTTTCTTTTGATTAACACGTAGCTGAGATATGTGATTTGAAGGTTAAAATGATGGATTTTGCCATGATTGCAAGATCCAAAAATCTTTAATTTATAGACGTTAGAAGGCATCAAGTCTTGGTCTTGCTTTCAGGGGCATTACTGTGTTCTTTATCCTTACATTTGAGCACTGCCAATTAAAGAGCTGTTATCATATCACTTGCAGTTAGATTGTTTTTACTGATTATAATTAAAGACAAGCTTCCTTCATGTTAAATGGAAGCTGCGGTATTATGAGCAGGTGATCATCTTATAAGAGGAACGAATTATCATTCGTTGTTTGCATATTCAGATTTTAGGGTTTTAGGGAATGGCGCTCGAAACGAAGCCAGAGACAGAGAAATGGTTGTGCGAGCGTTTGCTTGGTCAGAATCATCCCATCTCGGAGCGCTTCAGAGCTCTCTTCTCTCTCCGCAATCTGAAAGGCCCCTCACCTCGCCATGCCCTCTCCGCAATCTGAAAGGCCCCTCACCTCGCCATGCCCTCTCCGCAATCTGAAAGGCCCCTCACCTCGCCATGCCCTCATCCTCTCTCTCTCTCTCTCTCTCTCTCTCTCTCTCTCTCTCGATTTTGTTTTTGGATTTGATTCTGAGAAATTACCCATTGTGAATCAGTTCTTTCTGAATTGAATAGCTAGTTGTTATATTTACATCATTTTTCTCCTCACACTCGTTATCCTATCATTAACTGGGCATATACTAATTTGAACTTGTTTCAAGATTAATTTCAAGTCATATAAACTGGTAATTTATAACTTTTGAAACCATATGTGGAATATTTTTTTTTCAAATTGAATGTTGTCACATTTCTATAGAAGTCTAGATCTTTCGAACCAATTCTCAGAGAAACTGTTTTGAACTAGATGTCGATACCAATTTAGCCAATATTTGCACCATTTTTTCTCCTTATACATGTTACCATCTAATGAATCAGATTTATATACAATTAGAACCCATTTTGAGATATACTCACTGTTGGATTAAGCTCAAGTGATTTGGGTCATTAGAACTTTTTTATCTTTAAAACCATACTTACAATGATTTCTTGAAGTTGAAATTTGTCCACTTATATATAAAGACAGATCCTTCAAAGTAAGTTATTCACTTATTCTCATAACCTAAAATAAGCCCTATAAAAAGTTAATTATCTGGTTCACAATGAATAGTTTCACATAAAAATATCACCACCCAGTTTTGACTCTCTTTTTTTTTCTTTGGGAGTTCCATTTTAATTATATAGAAACCATAGCCACTTCAAAACAACAGATGTTGCAGCATTTCCCCATGTCGATTCAATGGTCTCAATTAGATTCGTGGCTTTTGGGTATGATGGTGTGTATTTGAGAGAGGTGATGCAATTGTTGTTCCTTTGAAGTAAATATATGGTTTTGTACTAAATCTTTGAGGTTTTGTTGATTTGATGGAAACTGCAAGGGACCAAGTTATGCCATTGGTAAAAATTGTTCCCATTGGGAGTGGACAGAATCTTAAGTTGAACCATTCACAAATATTGGTGAATCTCAATCACCTGTTTCACCAGTGGAGTGAATTAAATCAATTAATAGATCTACACATTTGGAATTCATATACGTGACTCAGTTACAAATTTTGGCTGAAATGTGAAATATCAGCCGGAAATTTTGGTCCAAACTTGGACCTAAATAGGAATTTTAGAAAGTTCAGTACTCGTTTGGGTACCTGGAACTCAGGGGGACAATGAAGTTTTCTTGACACAGAAATGGATCATTTTGTTCTTAGGATAAAGTGATTGGACTCCAAAAAGCTGACGTTGGAATCTGAGAGCAAGGTTGTCAAAATCGTGCGATTCGACTCGCGAATCGCACGATTCGTATCGAGTCGGAAGGTTTTACGGTTCGAATCGGTAGAAAATCAGAAATAATTAAAAAAAATGCGATATATACATGAATTGTGACTCGTGCGAGTTGACTCGCACGAATCGTCGACTCGCACGAGTCACATAACAGAAGCTGGGTTCTGTTTTTAAAAAAAAAAAAAAATTTAAAATATTATAACAGGTGAAAGGTCTCGAAAAGACCTTTCACCTACCCCTCCCTTCCCTCCTCTTTGCTCCTACTCTTTGCTCTTTGCATGTTGTCTTCGGCTACACAAACGGTGCCTTCCCTCCGACGATTCCTTCGCTCCTCTGCTCTCGTGGATCTCCTTCTCCTTCTGCAACCATTCGCAGGTGCAAGGTACGTTCTTCTTCTACTGCTTCTTCTTCTACTTCATCTACTTCTTCTTCTTCTTCTACTTCTTATTCTCCTTTTTTCGTTTTTCTTTTCTTTTTCTTTCTTCTTCTTCCTCTCTGATTTTTCGTTTTTCTCTTCTTCTTCTTTCTCTGATTTTCATTTTTCTCTTCTTCTTCTTGCTCTTATTTTCGTTTTTCTCCTCTTCTCTTCATCTTCTTCTTCTTCCTCTGTTTTCGTTATTTCTACTTCCTCTTTTCTTCTTTCTTCTCTTCTTCTTCTCTGTTTTCGTCATTTCTTATTCCTCTTTTCTTCTTTCTTCTCTTCTTCATCTTCTCTGTTTTCGTCATTTCTTATTCATCTTTTCTTCTTTCTTCTCTTCTTCTTCTTCCTCTGTTTTTCGTTTTTTCTCTTCATCTTCTCTTCTTCATCTTCTTCTCTTCCTTTTCTCTTCTTTCTTCTCTTCTTATTCCTCTGTTTTTCATTCTTTCTTCTTCCTCTTTTCTTCTTTCTTCTCTTCTTCTTCTTCCTCTTCCTCTGTTATTTTCGTTACTGCTGCTATCTTCTTCTGCATCGTGTTTTTGAAACTCCCAAACAGTCCCCTCTCTCCTCTCCTCTCCTTACCATTTCTGCCGCATGGAAAAAGATAATTAATTTATAATTTTATATTTAATTTAAAGTTAAAAATAATCTAAACAGATTAAATTTTTAAAAATTAAAAATAACATGATTCAATTTAAATGAATTTTTAAAATTTACAAATTTCTCTAAAACTTTAGTTGAATTTTTGAGGTCAATAATATTTTAGGTCATGATTTCTAACGTTAACTTATATTAATATACTATGTAAGTTTATTTATTATAGTTGAATTTATCTCTTGAAATATGAACGAAAAAATATCAGAAAAATTAAATGAGCTATAAAACATTGATCTCTCTAACAATATTACATAATTGACTAATTAGAGGCCTTTCACCTTTTTTTATTATTTGCATAATAAAAAATACCATTTAATTAAATGGAGAGAGAAATCAGAAATATTTATCTTCTTCTCTTCATCTTCTCTTCTTCATCTTCTTCTCTTCCTCTTCTTTTTTTTCTTCCTCTTTTCTATTTTTAGTTCTTTCTTTTTTTGTTTTATAATTGCTGTTTTATATCTTTGTTTTTTTTATTTAGTATTTACATAATGTTGTAAATATATTAATATCATATTAACATATTTTTATGCCTTTTTTTTTTTTATGATATTGTTTTGGATGTGGCTTTACAAATTTGTAGAGACTAGAGACTAAAAACAGTTAAAATGGTCCGAGGTCAACGAAGTGGTGAGAATGACGGATAAGATGAAACATGGCAGTTTTGTACTAGGGTAGAATCGGGCAATCATTTGCATGTGCAATGCAATTTTTGTAAAAAAAAAAATGTATGGTGGTATATATCGAATGAAAAATCATTTAGGAAAAACAAAGAAGGACGTATCGGTATGTGACAAATGTCCAGAATCGGTGACCCAAAAATGTCTTGAGTTGATGGGGCACAATGTGGACACAAAAAGGAGAAAAAGAGAGGCTCAAATGAAGGCTGGAAGACCTGAATTTTACTTTGATGATAAGGATACAACAAAAGGGAAATGACTGATGGAAAACTTTGTGAATTTGGAGGATGACAAGAAGCAAACAACTCTTAATAGAGTTTGGAAAAAAAAAGATAGAACAAATGCTTGTCGTAATATTTGTCGGTTCTTCTATGCAAATGCCCTCCCCTTCAATTTGGTAAAGAGTCCATTTTTTGAACCCATGTGTGAATCAATTGGGAGCTTTGGAAAGGGTTTGAAACCCCCAACATATCATGAGATAAGAAATACTTATCTCAAAATCGAAGTTGAAAATGTAGAGAAAATGTTGGAAAATCATAGAAAGGAATGGGCAAAAAAAGGGTGCACAATTATGACGGATGGTTGGACTGATGGAAAGAATCGGTCTATTACTAATTTCCTTATCAATAGTCCAATGGGGAGCGTATTTTTGAGAAGTGTTGACACCTCTTCAATTTCCAAGAATGCAGAGAACTTATCCAACCTTATAGATTCAGTCATAGAAGAGGTGGGCGAGGAAAATGTTGTGCAACTTGTCACCGATAATGCAGCACCATATGTAAGGGCCGGTGAAATTTTGATGGACAGAAGGAAACAATTATTTTGGGCTTCATGTGCAGCACATTGCATTGATCTTATGCTAGAAGACATAAGGAAGCGGAAGTTGGAGTCTTCTGCTATTTCCGATGCAAAATCAATTGCAAAATTCATTTATGGTCATGGTTTGGTTCTAAATTTAATGAGGCATTTTGTCATATATTTAATGTAAATTTCTGTGAGGTCTAGTTAGAGTTCCAAGCCTACTCCATCAACCCTTTACAGAAGCAACTCTTTCATTCTAGGTCCTGCAGACGTCTCTGTTCATCCTTCCATAGTTCCCCCTCAACTTCAGCTTTCCTAAACTGCCATATAGTTTGTTCTTGAATTTTACATAGCTTAGCTGCTATGTATTCTTTCTTTTGTCAATAAATTTTGAATGTTGTCAAAACAAAAACATTTACGAAAAATGATTAGGCAATTGGATTTTTTTTTGAAAGATTAAATCAGTAATTCTTTACAGGGATTGAGGTTTAGGGACCCGTTCATCATTTAACATGGCAAAACAAGATAGTCGTTTTAGATGTTCAAAATACAGATTAATTTTATGTCAAGATCTTCTGGTTGACATTTTCTTTTAATGCGTTGCAGCAACAAGAGACTCCTCTAGTTTGCTTGCACATGAGGCCGCGTTTGCTTTGGGTCAAATGCAAGATGTTGAAGCTGTTCCAGCATTAGAAGATGTTCTCAATGATCTTTCACTTCACCCCATAGTTCGCCATGAGGTATCGCATTTCTTTCCAGGGACAATTTTTTTTTTTTTTCATTCTTTGAGATGGTCTGTATGGTTTACAGGTATGATTGAATGAACAGGCAGCTGAAGCTCTTGGCGCTATTGGCTTAGAGAGCAATGTTACCTTACTAAAAAAGAGTTTAGAGTTAGATCCTGCACAGGAGGTTCGAGAAACTTGTGAGTTAGCCCTTAGACGAATTGAGGAACAAAGGAGTGCAAGTAATGACCTTGACGATTCAGCGATAGGGAAATTGCCCTTCCTGTCAGTTGATCCAGCAAAACCTGCTTCTTTTACTTCGTCAGTAGATCAATTAAGGTACTACCTTGATTGTTGAAATGTTAACATGACTCCTACCTGCAATGTTTACTGTTGCAATGATAAGCACTTACCAACTGTGCTATAAGTTTGTCAAAAAATAGATGCAGTGAAGTGATTTGATTTGAAACTTGAATTTGAGTTTTTTTCCCTGCTATTGTGCCATTTGATGATTGGTAATGGTCTCAATTTGTTAATTTATGTTTCATTTTTTTATTGCTGCAGGGAAATTCTTCTGGATGAAGAAAAAGGCATCTATGAGCGATATGCAGCTCTTTTTGCACTTCGAAACCATGGAGGAGATGAAGCTATCAATGCCATAATTTCATCTTTGGGTGCTGGAAGTGCTCTCTTGCGCCACGAGGTATCTCTTAACTCTTTAAATTCTTAGCATCTCATTATCATCCATATTAATTGGCAAGATGGTCTTTTAACTTTGTGGAACATAGATTTAATGTATCATTTTCTGCGATAGTTGTGCATTCTCAACCATATTTTACCAATTCTCATACTGAGAAATGTGTGGAACTGTTGTCTTTTGACTACTGTTTTGCATCGAGACATTGTGATTTTTAACACTTTCTTATCTTTCATTATTACATAAGTTAAACCATGAAAAATGATATTAAAAAAGAATTAGGGAACTGAAAATAGGATGAATCATATGATACCTGACCCAATAGTATATCAGGTCTGATTGTGCGAGTGGTGCCCATCATGCAGATATCTAGGGGTCTTTCAACTGGCAGATTCACAGTGGATACAACATAACCAAATCTTTTGATGGAAAAAAAAAATCCTAATCCTTGGTTGGTGCTAGGGATGCAACTCAGGTCGGGTAAAACCCGGACCCGCCTAGAATAAAACCGAACCAAAATTGACCAGGGTTGGGTCAGGAATTATGGGTTCTGGGGAAGGGTCGGTTCCTATGTTGAAGGACCCGTAAAATTCTCAGGTTGTGTCGCGTCAAGTAAATAAATACTCAAGAATCAAGATCTGCCAACTTTGAGGGTTTTAGTATATATACATACCCCACATACGCATGCCTCTTTCTTCCTTAGCTACCCCTTTTTTCCACAGCAGTTATTTCCCTATATTTTCTTCTGTCCATCCCATGCGAGAATGTGATGCTTTGGGCCTACACTCAGCCTCGTTCAAACTCTCAACCAGCTTCTCTCCTCTCCTCTTAATGCTCCCATGCAGGTTCCCCTCTCGTTCTCTCTCACTCTCAAGCAATCATTTAATCAATCTGGGTCTCTTTCTCTCTTGCCCCATTCGAAAGCAAAAACCCTAGGCCCTCTCTTTTTCACCCCGTTTTATGCAATATAAATTAATCAACTAACTCAACTTCAATAAGTAAAGGAAAAAAACTAAAATAGGCAACTATCATAACTAATTAATGTGGGATTGCTAAAATATAATTGGCAAGCAAATGGAACTTTGTCCTCACATCATCCATTGCCTTGCCTGTGCTTGAACCATTCCTGTATTGTATCATGAGTTCCTCCACTTGATCCATGCCATTAGAGGTTGCATCACACAAAAATCAGATCAATCAAACTCAATTTTTGTGATACAATGACAACCAAAGGATTGCGAACATCCCACTTTTGGTTGTTGGCTCTGCATTATATTTACCATGGCCCTTGTAAGATTGTAAAAGCTGTCTTGAATTACTTACAGGTTCCATATGTCTTGGGTCAACTGCAAAACAAAGCTGCTTCTGCAACCCTTTCAGAACTGCTCAGGAATGTGAATGAACACCCAATGGTCAGACATGAAGCTGCTGAAGCTCTTGGTTCTATAGCAGGTACCATATGATTGTGTGTCTGCATTTGATTTTCTCTTTTGCTATATTCTCCTTAATTTAAGTCCAGGCTCCATGAGGAAAGATAAACGTCGTTTTTACTTGTTCATTGTTCGTTCCTTCAAAATGTGTTTTGTAATAATCTAAAATCTCAAGAGGGTGAATGTTTATCTGTTTTATTTTTTTTATCACCATCATCATCACCATCAACACTGCCACCACTTCTGTCTTGGGTTGCCATTTGAGTTCTAATCTTCAAGTCTCCCATCCTAAACCATATCCTCTGTCACTCCACAATCTATCGTGCCCCTTTTATCCCTTCCTTCGGGATTTTTATGGCCTCCCTCTTTTTTTTGTATCCTTTCAATCCTCTATCACTCCATAACCTATCAGTTTTCTTATTTGTTTGGGATTAATGTAGAGGCTGGAAACAATTAGGTTGGCACTTGTTTCTGCCTTCTGCTCCAGCTTCTCGTTATTTATGTTGTTACCAATTTTTATATGGTATAGAAGAATCTCAGAAAGCACCTTTCTAAAAAAGGGGTCAGGAAAGAAGTATCATATCTAATGGATGCTGGTGATGTATTGGAGCTGTTCTTGTAAGACATTCAAACTCAGCTATTATCTGGAATACATTTTGATGCATCCTTTTTGAGCCTCATGGAGCTTGTGATGTGCATTTCCCCATCTTTCATTCCACCATATTTTAGATCTCTTGCCATCATCAATAAGCATCGCTTTCCCATTTATCTGGGAACGGCTCCATAGTTTGAATCTCTCATCATCATTCTCCTTATTTTAAATTTCTATTTTGTTTAATTGTAGACGATCAAAGTGTCGCCCTTCTTGAGGAGTATGCCAAAGATCCTGAGCCAATTGTCTCAGAGAGCTGTGAAGTTGCTCTAAGTATGCTTGAGTTTGAAAGATCTGGCAAGTCCTTCGAGGTAAGCAATTTGCTGGACCAATGCTCTTGCGATACGCCACAGTATGTGAGGAATTATAAGGTCCTTCCACCTTTAAGGACACTGGAGGTCCTTATGCACACATTCTGTGCAAATGGAGTCCATAGTTTGGTGATTGAGAATTTTGAATTAAGGGGCCTAAAAATAAAATAATCAAGATTGAAGAATCTTACCTGTTCTGTCATTGTCCCTTACTCCAGGCTGTTGATTGCACTGCTGTTCTTTCAGATATTTTAGGCATCCCTCGTCTTTGCTGCCCTGCCATCTGAAGCACCAAACCATGCATCATGTTACAGAATTGTATTGGCTGTGTTTGGATGAGGAGAACTTGAAGTACAAGAAGTCTCCTCACTTCTTCTTGGGTAAGAGAAGTGAGGAAAACTTCAACCCTCTAAGTTGCCCTTGAGATTGATGATTTGAATAGTTTAAGGGTGAAGAATTTAGTAAGATTATATAAGTTGTGTGTTAGGTCTTTTTAACTTTTTAGAATAATTATGAATTTCTAAAATAAAAACTTCTTGTTGGATTGAAATTTTATTTCAAGCTAGGCATGTGGGCTAACTTTCAGTTGGAAAATTAAATCCTAGCCACTTTATCTTAACGGTCAAAATCACCAGGAAAATTTAGAATAAAAAAAAAGAAGCAAAGACGCTTAGAGATGTTTGACCACTAAGATCATGTGGTTAAGATTTGATTTTCAGATGCAATTTGTCTTACATATCAATTTCTAAATGATCTTTCAATCCCATCAATTATATTTATATTAAACAAAAAATTTGAGGCATAACCATGTGCTATCCAGTTACAGTTGCACAAAACACTATCTTCTCTTCCTCCTGCAGGAGAAGTTTGGTCTCTATGGACCCACTTTCTCCTCTAAAGGAGATCTGAACATGAGAACTAAGGAGAACCTTCTCCCCATCCAAACACAACCATTGGAGTGCTATAGACATCTTGAGGGGTGGAAATGGGTCAAGTTTGGGCCGCAACATGAAATGCCTTAATCTTTAACAAGTTAATTTTGGTTGGGATTAGTCTTTGTCTAACCTAGGTTGAAAGGGGGTAAAAAAGGCAAGCATGACCCCCTTCTCCTCCTTTTCTTCACACACACACCCCACCCCCCGCCCACCCCAATACCCCCCCAAAAAAAAGGTTGGATCATACTGGCAAATCCTTTATAATACTTGTTACTTTAGGTTGTTGCTGGTTGATTTGGCAACAGTCACAAAATGCACGATCCAAACCCTAAAGAAATAGAACAACAAAAAAAGATTGAATGAATGGTTCTCCACTGATTTCAATCTTGGAGACGTTTAGTATACTTATATTATTTCATCCGAAAAGATACAGGTATGTATGAATCAAGATAGATTTTCTTTACATACAATCAAATCATCATAGAGGGAAATTAGGGATTTCTCTGCTGGAAATCCCTAATTTTGTTCAGTCAATTTCTCTGTTGAAGATCCCTGATTTCACTGCTGAAAATTGGCTTCTGATTGTCAATATTCCCCCGCAAACTGAGCCGCGGAGGAGGCCAAAGGCCCAGTTTGGTGGATAACACGTGATGGAGCTTTCGGGGAAGAGCTTTGGTAAAGATGTCAGCAACTTGCGAAGAAGACGGAACAAACTTGGTGACAATAGTGCCAAGAGCCACCTTTTCACGAACAAAATGATAATCAATTTCAATATGCTTCGTGTGAGCATGAAAAACAGGATTGATGGTGAGATGCAAGGCTGACATATTATCAGAATAAAAGAATTGGAGGGGATGAGAGATGGAGACCAAGATCACGAATAAGATAAGTGAGCCATGTGAGTTCAGCGGCAGCAGAGGCGAGGGCCCGATACTCAGCTTCAGTATTAGATCTAGCGACAGTAGGTTGTTTTTTGGCAGTCCAAGAGATACAGTTACCGCCGAGATAGGTGCAAAATCCGGTGGTAGTGTGATACCTTGCCCAACTGATGTGGGGGGTCCCACATCAGTTAAGAAGGAAGAGAAAGGGGTGTGTATAAGAGGCAAGCCCACCTTAAAATAGTGTGATGCCCCAAGAGAAAAAACTGTGCGGGCTCGCTTGTGTGCGAGGCCCAAAGCAGACAATTTCACACTTAGTTAGACCCTAAGCTTTGTGGTAGGGTCGGGTCGTTACAGGTAGAGCGGCGAGTTGTAGGACATCCTGCCAAATCAACATCTGAGAAGGCATAGAGTTGCATAGGATAGTGAGTTAGAAGACGAAACCCATGAGTGATAGTCCCATGAATATAGCGGAGAATACGTTTCACCATCTGAAAATGCAGAAGAGTTGGATTGTGCAAGTATTGACACACATAGTTGACGCTGTAGGAGATATCAGGACGGGTAATAGTGAGGTACTGTAAACCGCCAACAATGCTACGATAAAAGGACGGATCCGGAAAAAGGATCATTATCTATCGAGCTCGGGCGCAACTTGGTGGCCATAGGTGTGGAGACTGGCTTGCAACCTCGCATGTTGGCACGTTCCAAGATATTAAAAGCATATTTCATCTGAGTGAGGAATAAACCACCAGAAAAAGAAATAACGGAGATGCCAAGAAAGTAGTGAAGAGGACCGAGATCTTTCATGGCAAATTCCTGACTCAACTGTCCAAGAAAGGCATGAAGCAAGGAAGGGTTGGACCGTGTGACGATAATGTCATCAACATATAACAATAACAATAAAGTACACTAGTGACCATGATAGATAAAGACAGAGGAATCGGCGGTGCTGCAAAAGAAGCCCAGGCCCAAAACAAAGGTACTAAATCGGTCAAACCATGCGCGTGGAGCTTGACGCAGTCCATATAGAGCACGCTTGAGTGAACAAATATGGTGTGGTTGCACGAGATCTTTGAAACCTGGAGGTTGCTCCTTAAAGACAGGTTTAGTTAAATGCCCATGAGCCAGAGCAATAGTGAGAATAAGCCGGATCGTAGCAGGCTTGATAACAGGAGAAAATGTTTCAGAGAAATTAATGCCAGGAATCTGATCGAAACCTTTGGCAACAAGGCGAGCCTTCAATCGGTCTTAAGAACCATCAGACTTGAGTTTTGTTTTGAAAACCCATTTACAACCAAGAACATTTATAGCAGACTGTTGTGGAACCAAATCCCAAGTGTCATTGAGAGAGAGAGCTGACAATTCATTTGTCATTGCAGCAGTCCAGCCAGGATGTTTGAGAGTTGAGATAATGGACTGAACAAAATTAGGGATTTCCAGTAGAGAAATTCCTAATTTCCCTCTATGATGATTTGATTGTATGTAAAGAAAATCTATCTTGATTCATACATACCTGTATCTTTTCGGATGAGATAATATAAGTATACTAAAGGCCTCCAAGATTGAATCAGTGGAGAACCATTCAATCAATCTTTCTTTGTTGTTCTATTTCTTCAACCAGAATTAGCCTATCTGAAACATGGGGGAAACAACTGAATGAGGCCAAAACATTCTGTTCCAGTACATATTCCAAACAAAAAGCATGTGCCAGAATTTTCTGGTCCCTCTTCTAAGCATTTAAACTATTTTACCATTTTATATTTGTCTTATCTCCTCCCCAGTTAGGTCTTGTTTAACCCAATTTACATGATAGAACATTTTTATTTCTGAGTTTAAAGTTCATATTTTTATTACATTAAAAAGTTTGAATTAAAAAATGTCTCACTTTAAATAGTACCAATTTGTAAGTTATAAAGACTCTTGTCATTTTGTGTACAAAGTTAGAAAACCATTGCAATACTCTTTTAGAGAAAAAGAGCTGTTTTATATTTTCTTCTAAATCTGCCTTTTTCGAAATGGAACACATGGGAGTAAACAAAACAGCAAAAACATTCCCTTCTAGATACAAAATGACTGGTCGCAAAGATGGAGGTTGACAACTTGGTACAGAATTGCTACCCTAATCTTTGAAGTCATTTAAGCCTTGTTTTACCTCCTTACTATTTGCAGCATTTTTATTAGGTTTTGTGATTTTCCTTGCAGTATCTGTTCATGCAGGCACCGAAAGTGCAATAGTCTCAGAATGAAGCAACACATTGACTGCAGATTTTGTGACAAAAGAGATGTAATTTGTGCTCGAATATTAATTATTTATTTTCTTAGAAAAAAATTCTCAATGAGCTTTTGCATTATTGTTTGTATGTCCTACTTATCCATGTAATGGTTTTATAAAACAAAATGAAAAACTGATCACCTCCAAACGAAGGGTTTTTTGTGCCAAATGTATCAAACTAAGTAGTAATTAAGAAATGTAGAGTAGGTTTTGAATCAATCTTATTAATAGTGTGAAGACAGAAACATAATCATTTAGCATACAGCAAAAGTATGATACGAGATACGTTCAAGTTTAATACAGTCTAGGTGGTCAAAGATATAGTCTAGTTGGGACGTAAGCCTAAAACCCACATTCAAAATTTTGGATTTATTGGTGATAAGTTGTTTTACTTGAAAAGAAAATATAAAAAAAATGGGCTGAAATGTTGGTCAAATGTTTTTTTACTCGTTAAGGGTTCAAAATATTGGACAATTTTTTTTCATTTAATCTATCTTATTTAATCTAGCCAGTAGCCAGTAGCCACCACCCTTGTTATTGTACAGGAGCCCAATGGACCAAATGACTGAGAATCTCTATCTTCTACCAGCTGTTTTGTTTTGTAGTAAGTAGACCCTGAGGAATTTGTAATTTCAATTTTCACTCCTGTACTGTACTTTCCTATAACTAAATAAAATCTCTAGTTTCCGCTATCCACGCAATCGTATCTGAAGATATGGTCTATTGAATTGGCAAATTTGCTGCATCAAGATAAACCATGCGTTGTACCATTCGTAGCTGCCATTTATCCTATCCATATGGTTTAGTTTTCTAAGTTCAACCTGTACTTATAAGCCTAATAAAATCATGTAGCTACAAACTACATTTTGTAGCTACACAAGAAACGATGGCAACAAGAAGATTGATGTGTTCAGTCACAATGAAAAGAGAAAAACAACTACAATGCAGTAAACATGAGTTTCCAGGACATGAATATCTATCTCTTGACGTTCTTGTGTTTACTTCAAGGTGGTCAACACTGTATTCTCTCTCTCTCTCCCTCTCTCTAAATAACTCTTCCAAGAATAAATCACCAAAGCATCAATTCAACCCAAAATGGATGACTCCTGAAAGAATTACGTATAAGAGAGGATGTCCGTGAGACAACCTCACATTCATAGCAATGAAAGTGAAGAAACAAAATGAAATGGCAATACCATCATCATTGATGGTAGCAGTCCCATCTATCTGGGGTCAGCTAAATGGCAATACCAAAAGATTTAAAATAATAATAATAATAAAGAGAGAAAATGATATGGATGTGGAAATGAATGCCATGTCAACCCCGGCATGGCGTTCAGTAGATCTTGGGTGCTTACAATTAAAGTTGGAACTTCGGGACATAGGCAACTAACACACTTAATTTGAGGCAAGATGAGTTTTATGGGATCGTATGGAAAAGTAGCAGTCACAAGGCTGACCCAAGATGGTAAGGAAAATGGCTTCTATGGCAAACGACAGCAATGAGGATGATGACAACAATGATAATATAACAAAGATCATGAAGCAGAAGACACAATAACAATTGCAACCCTAATTTGTATGCTGAAAATCATTCAAAAAATCCATGACAACTAGCACAAGTAAACTATTATGTAGAAATTGTCTTACATCATTCACATTCGACCATTAGTGTTACATGGTTGACAATGAAATTTATATATAATGTACAGTATGATGATAACAAAATGAAAGTACAAAATCACATTAAGTGAATAGAATAAAGTCAATATTCAATAACCAGCATATATTTCATTTTTAGTTTATTACTTCAAAAAGCTTTTGTAGGAACAAGTAAGCAAATATATTTCTTTTTATTTTCTTTGCAGAAAGTAAGTTTCCATTATGGAATTGTCTCAGATGCAATAACAAAACACATCAACGCCCGCCCACACAACAACAAACAAGCAGATAAAGATTCAGGAACTTCTTTCCCATTCGTTCATGTATCAAACTTGGTTGGCTAAGTGGAACAGTATCAGGACATTAACAAAGAACATGAAAAAAAGCAGAAAAATTAATTAGCTATCGAGTCCCAAATAAAGATACCATCCAAATTAAGCTGTTAGCAATACAATCTTATTTTGATTAAAGGAACAATGTCACAGAAAATCAGAAGAAAGAAAGTAAAGCGGTAGTCCAGATCCAAACTAGCAGACAGTAGGTATGTTGTTGGCCAAACAAAATGGGGAATATACTCTTTAGATTTTCTTTTCTCGGAGGTCCCAAAAAGCACCTAAGATAGGAATCCCAATTTATAAAGTTTAATGGAGAGAAACAAAGAAACCACATTGCAAATGTGATACATTTGTGTCAACAGATTTTAATGAATCCACATATGTACAGCAGAAGGGAAAACATAAAGACATAACTTACAATAAAACAATACCCAAATGTAAGCAACAACAATAGGGTTGCTTCAATGTGGCAAAAAATTGTAATATCTGAATGTCAGCACAACTATCTCCAGCCCTGCATGTATAAAAGACTTGAATCCACGACAATAAAAAAAAAAAAAAAAAACCTTTATCAAAGCTGATACTTCTCAGTACTGCAATTGCCACTCCATCAAACCATCAAAATCTACACTACTTGTACAATCCAACAAGGCATTCTGTTGCTGCTCATAGCGGCATATGTAATTAAGTCCAACAAGAAGTTCGCATATAGCTTCCTCCGTCTTTTTTCTATCTGCAAAATACAAAGTCTGGAGCAGCAGAATGTTTGTCCTCGCAACAATTTGCTGTTGCTCAAAATTGTGTTCTGTTTGCCACCTAATCATATTATGAGCCAGTGGAGCAAGCCATTTCAGGATCTCATCGAGTGTAACCTTCCAATCATGAGCCAGAGGAGCATCATATATTGCCAAAGTTTTCACATAGGACTTCAGCTTTGTCCTCAGGGAAACTCTTAAGCTCATAGGCAACATCTGATACAAATCATCCCTTGCTTCCTCACCGACTAAATGAGGATAGCGAAGCAACTTCTCTATCACAATTATGACATTTGCGTAATGCAATGCAAGGGCAGAGCCACCGACAGTGGAGGGTGGAGCATGCATTAATAATGTACCTTTCAGGCCACAATGTAATCTGCTAGTGCTTCTGCACTTCAACTGTCGTGGATCACCACTAAAAGGGACACCCATATCAACACGATTTAAGCAACCAGATGAGTATGGAAGCTCTTTTCCAAGGCCATTCAGTCTGGTACTGCAATTTGAACCTTTGCAATTCTGGTTCTCATTCTCAATATTATCATGATCAAGCTCTGGTAAAGCAGAGGTACTCAGACTAAGACAGTCCATAAGAAGTCTTCCAGGACTGGATCTGCATGGGCTAACAAAATTCTCATGGCGAAAACTACCCATCTCCTTTCTCTGTGTTACCTTTCCCTCTGCGATAACAGACTCAATTTGACCTGATTTGTATCCACTGCAGTCACTGGAATTCAATGGCATTGGACCAGAAATAACTGAATAGTTACGACCTCCGGCATACAGACTGGAAAAGTGAGTATTTTCATCAGGCGAGGCCGAGGACGGTGAACCTTCTCCCACCAGCGCAAATTTTGACTCTAAAACAGAGTCCCCAAACACAAAACAAATTCTAGCATAAATAGTGCAGATTGTCCTCGCCAAAAGCCCTACAATCTTATCATATGTCTGGTTCCATAGAGAAATGTCTTTTAGGTGACCCACATCCTGCTTCTGCCATAGCACTTTCTGCTCAAATGCACGCCAGCTCTCCTCATGTTGGCTCTGCTTAAATTTATTCATTGCCTGCTCCAACTCATTCAGCACCTCCAATTCATTGTAGAGATTGGATGTGGATCCTACATACCTCTCCATCTTCCTGATGATGCCATCCATGTTCTTGACCAGAAATCCTAATTCCCTCACATCAATCCTTCCACTGATAATATCAGCATAAATGTGTTCGAATCCTAGCAATGCTGGCTCACTACACTTCTTCCCTAACCTGGAGACAATGGCCACAACCCGATTGAGATCATCTAGTTTCTCTGCAAGGGCAAGCTCGAGGAGATAGGATTCGTCGTCAGAGACGAGGGTTTTTACGGCTTGTGACTTCAGGATCTCAGTTTTGAGACGAGAGATCTCAGGATCGGTCAGGGATTTGTGGAGATGGACTGTTTTGGACATGACATTTGCCACTTCAAAGGAGAGAATGCCTATCGTGGCACTCTCTTTCTGATCATATGGTTTTTTGGTGTTCTTCTTTCTAGAAGGGTCTAAAAAGAAGGCGCTTTTGAGATTGCTACTCACCTGACTTCCCATCTTCAGGATCCAAGGCTCTGCAACCATTGCTTCTACTCCTTTGTTAATACTTCTTCTTTGGTCCTCGAGATGTGGAGGTCAGCAAGTAGCGCTTTTTCGTGCTTTACTGCCCTTGGAAACGAAAATCTACACCGGATTTGGAAAGCTATGCGACCATTTCCTCTGCTTTTTTGACACTTCTCTGGTTCTTGAGATGTGGACGTCAGAAAGCAGCGATTTTTCGCGCTTTCAGCAGCTGATTTTGGAGAATGCTGCTGAAGAAAATGGGAAAATCGCGAATTTTTGCCTCTTTATCGAGCGCAGATGGAGCTGAAGAGCGATATCTTCCAAGATCCGAAGCTGAGAGAAAGTGGGAGAAAATCCGCTTACGTTTCTTTAATGAATCGAGCCTCCCGAACTCGAATGCCGTTGCTCTCTAGCATTACACCAACCCTCGGTGTATAAGACATGGAGGCGAAATCTTCTTGGAGATTTTGGCTACTTTGAACTGGAAAAGCTGCAATTTTCGTCAGTTTTTTCGCTGACCCGACCTTCAAAATCCTCACTCTTTCTTCCCGTGCTAGACACGAGAATCCACCGCAGATCCGAAGAACTCCGAGCTCTGGAGCTCGTTTTCTTGGAAGATTTCCTCCATCAGCCTCAAGTTGAGACAAGCCGTCAACAGTTCCAAGCTCTGAGGCGGAGACTTGAGTTTCAGACGGAGATCTGAGTCAATCGATGAAAGATCGGCGCTGCTCCAGTAAGTGGAGCTCGCATCCTCCGTTGAATCTCTTCGTTTCTTGGAATTCCTACGAGTCAAAGAAAAATTCAGGAAAAAGACACTGTAATCTCCTAACAGCACCGTTTCTCGACCATTTTCTGCGATTCGAAGCTCGATTGCTCAAGAAACCTCGATTTTTTTTGGCAGCTACGCTTCAGTTTCTGAAAAATTGGCATATAAATGCAGAAAGGGCAAGAGCTTTGAGGCAATTTCTTGAATTGTACTTGGAAATTTTGCAGGGGGGTTTGGAAGGAGGAGAGGAGAGGAGAGACAGTGAGGGAGGATTGGAGGGAAATGGGATTGCATTCCAGCGGCGTTTTGGGGACGGCCTCTCATTTGTAGGAGTAATTGTTTCAACTTTCAAGAGGGAAGGATGGTAATCATTGCCCCTGTTTCATGACGTTATTACGGATATGCCACTGCGTTTGAGAGTTTGAACTTTTTCGGAGTAGAGAGGGTGGAGCATAGTAGAGCCACGCGTGTGATGATCGAGAGCACGAATTGTCCAGTACACGTGGCCTACAATTTTCAAGAAAGTTAATGACACGACCCTTACTAACTCCAACGACAAACAACCGCCTCTTACGGAATCCAGATCATAGGGCAAGGATTCATTGATGAAAAAAAAAATTAGTATCATTTGAATATATGGCATAATTTATAACCCATCAACCATATAAAATTAAATATAATTTTAAGATCTATTCAAATACCAGAAGGTATTGGAATTTTTTTTTATGGGTGGTCAAGTTTGAAATTGTTTAATTTTATGGTGAGACTTGGACCATCCTTGTTTTCTACAAATCAAAAGGAAATTAAATTATAGCTTTTAGAAGTATTTAGTTTTTAAATAAATATTTTTTTATTTAATACAGGCCCTGGGCTCGTACAGTAACTCTTAACTACTTAGCCATGAATTCAAAACATGTAACGACACGTTTTGGAATGAGGGACAGCTGTTTTTTGCTTCCAAAAGTCAAAGTCAAAGTCAAAGTCAATTCGATACCTAAAACGTTCGCTTTTAAATTTAGGACGAATAATGTTACACCGGTACTCTAACGTTAAGATGACTTCAAATAATCTTATTTGAAATATGTGAAGTACTTTTAAAAATTTTAATTGTTTAAAAATATATATTTATTTTTATAAAATTGTTGAATCCAATCATTAGATGGATCGAGCGATAAATATTTGATTAAAAATTTACAAAATCTGTCTCAATAATTTTATAAAATCTAAAATATATATTATATATATCCCCGTGTTTAAAAATTAATAAATAGTTTAATTTTTTTAAGAAGTAGACTTTATATATTTCAAATAATACTATTTGAAGACATTAGTTCTATGAAGATGACATCATAACATCAGTCCTCTTTTCAATTATTTTTATTAATATGGGACACTCGGATACTATCTCTCGGTGAAATTTTCAATCTTTTATGAAAGAATTATTTTTAAATAATGGAGTGAAGTAGAAAAAAAAAAAAATGTTGTCGCGAGATAGTGTCCCATGTTAGTAAAAACAACTGTACCTAAATCAATGCTCTTATTTTTTTACGGTTGAGACACTGTATTTCTAAATATTAAAAACATCATTTATTTTAAACAATATTTAATATAATTTTGTCTTTTTTATAATTATTATTTAAATTAAAATAAAGAACTTTTGTGTATTATAGAAATATGATGACTTGGCATTAAAGGGAAAATAACAAAGTCAACAATTTAAATTTATCATGAAGTTAGCCCAAGTGTTTTCCAACTTTGTCAAATAAAAATATCTTAAATGAGAGAACAAAAAATGTCTATAAAATTGAAGATAATGAAGATAACTTAAACTCGGATCTCAATTTAATGGTATCCACATGCCACAACCACACCCCCTTCCCTCTCTGACACCACTATCAGGGCCAGCCCTGAGATTTCAGTGGCTAGGTGAATTTTTAATATGTGGCCTTTTGTATACTTATGAAAAATAAAATCATACAATTTTTTTTTTTACAAAGTGTGAAACATCTAAATAAAATATCATAATCAAATTTATAACAAAGTATTATTTAAAATTTATTCTTCTATGAAATTGAGATGCAAAATTAATAATTAAATTACTATATTCAAGTTTTTTTAATATTTATTTTTCAATAGATAATATAGCTAATCCATTCAATCTTTCTTGTGACATTATAAACCGAAGATAAGATTTTATCAGTTTTAACTTTGAAAAACTTCTCTCTGCGGAAGTAACTGTAACTAGTATAAGCAACATTATTTTATAAGCAATTCATGCATTTGGAAAACAACAATTCATTCTTTTTATATAATTTAGTAATTCAATTGTTTCTTTTACTTTTTTGGTACTGCATCTCTTATCATATTCGAATGCGACACTAATGTAAATTCTCATTTGAAACGAAGATATTATTATTTTAAATTTTAATTTTTTTGAATTTTTAAAAAAATTAAAAATTAAAAATATCTTAATTATAATGATTTATACTTGTATATTACATCTAATACAATCTACATTAATGAAATGAATAAAGCTATATTTTTTCATCTCTTCAAATTTTAAAAGCTTTAAATTATTTTTAATTGAAAATTATCAATTCAATATAAGTTTCTCTTTCGCTCTATTTAGATCATACATATGTTTTAAAAATTCTTTATTAATTAAAATTATTGTTATTTTTATTATTATTATTAAACTCAATAAAATGAGGATTATAATAATAATTATTATGATTGTTACTATCATTATTTTAATTTTTTAAGAACTTCACTTTTTAAATTGAGTAGAAAAATTATTAATTTATAAATTTCCAATTTTGAGTATTTTAAATTCGAAATAATTAAAAATAGTCAAATGATTTCAAGTGGTAGTAACTTAAAATTTATAAATGAGATTAGTTGGGATTTGAATGCCGCTCTGTTTAGATGATACATATATTTTAAAACTCAATAAAAATGAGGATTATAATAATTATTATTATATATATTTTTTACTATTATTATTTTAATTTTTTAAGAAATCCAATTATTATTATTTTCATCATTATTATTAAACTCCGTAAAAATAATTATAACTATTATACACAGGGGAACACCATAATCGAACTAGACAATAATGTTTATGTTCTTTCATATGCAATATAAACTATTTAAGATATAATAAAGAAACTTATGGACTTGAGGGCCCTAGACGGCGGCCTACTTCGTCTATAATCAGGGCCGGCCCTGTCCACTATCCCTCCTCCTAATTATATCATTATCTCAATTTAAACCTATATTGAATTACAAAATCCATTTATCTAACCACATGATTTTCCATTATAAGATAAATATTAAATATTTAAAACTTTAAAAAACACGACTCTACTTGTCAAACAAAGGGAACTTTATATCAACACTCAATTTAAAGAAAGACTTTTTCATTTAATCTATCTTTGTGAACTCTTATTAGAAGAAAAGACCTCATTTATCTAACAAGTGAGGTATAAAGGATTTCAGGCATCTACGTTATCAAGTGTTTACAGTATTTGAATTTTATAGGATGTTTAAACAATCACTGTTGTGTATTGTATTATTTTGCACATTCAGACACGAGGTCCAACAAATGAGGTGGCTATAAATTTAATGGAAACACATTTTTTAATATATAACCCATTAAAATATTATATTGATTAAATTAATGAAGCTATATTTGTTTACTTCTCTAAAATTTCATGAGTTCGAATCTTTTTAATATATAAACTTTATAATTTTGAAAAATAGATTTTAACTGAAGTGATTTTTAGTGAACTACATATTAAAAAAGAATTTAATAAATTTATTACTATTCTATTTAATGGATTCTTACGTACCTGTACAGAATAACATGCTATACATTAGCTCATTTTACTCTCTGTTAGGAAGTGGATGAAAGGATAGATCCAGAGTCACGTAGATATTGTGATATTCACCTGGACATGGTAATATTAAAATGATATACATGTTGAAGCCATTATATTATCTTTAGGGTTCTGGTTTTTAATTTTAAATTATTAATAAATGATTTTAATTTTTAGTATTTCATTTGTAGCCGAGCATCAATCATGTAACTAACTTCTGCCACGTTGAATTCAAACGGTCAAAAGGGGGTTTGCTACTTTATGTCCGGCTTCCTTCAATGAGCGCGCATATATTACGTCAAATATCTTATAAGATTGCAGGTTTAAATTATACGTGTCATGTTATGGACAATAATGAGTTGGCGCATAGATGAGTTGAGGGAGTGGCCCTAATTTTTTCTTTATGTTGTGAATTATTTTGAAGTAACTTTTAAATAACAACTATTTAATTCAACTGTTAGATAAATTTGAAAGAAAAACTCGACAATTTTTAATTAAATTTAATGACCATGATTATGTTATTTTTTATAAACTAGCTGACAACGGATAAATATCTCCTTCGTTATTTAGCAATTTATGATCTCTATTTGAAGGAAAAAGGAAATTTATGTAATGTCTTTCAAAAGTCACAAATATGAAAATCCTAGTCCTACCTGTCTATCATTCCAGGCCAGGCCAGCCCAGCCCAGGCCAGCCCAGCCCAGCCCATGAATGGATAAATCTTTGAATACAGTGTTGGATATAGCAAAATGGTGGTTCAGTTAGATGTGTGGTATTTATTAACGTCGTTATGATTTTTCTCCTACTCCTCTCTATCACTTTATGTTCATCTATCTGCTCCATCGTTTAAGTTTACCTGCTCTACTTCAATCTTAAATTCCTGCTCTACTTCAATCTTAAATTCTCTCTCTTCTCTCTTCTCTCTCTCTCTCTCTCTCTCTCTCTCATTATTAAAATGTGAAAAATATCCAAGTAAGATATAGTAATCATGGCAAGGATTGATCAGAAGGGTAGTCCAGTGGTGGAACCATCCCACTCCACTTTGAATTGAAGCAGTAAGTAGATGAGGGGAAAGAGAAGTATAATCAACTATTGCAGACTTTCCAGCAAAGTTTGCCTCCAAACTTTCCTCACTGAAATTACTGTAGGAAAGAGTAGAAAAATTAGTTTACCTCACCACTTTCTTAGTTCTTAGTTCTTACTTCTTACCCGGCCGGGGAAAAACACACATACTCTTGAACACAAAGAAGTGAGACATTATTTATCACCACTAAAAAAATTTATGTCCGTCTAATTTAGCCCACCAGAAAGATTGGGAAGTGGTCAACGTGAAGCAGATTTATTTTGCCGATAGGGTGTATGCGTGCGGGCGCACGTGCTATTGAACAATGATGCACCGCCGGTCTATCAATGTATTTTTCTTCCTTTATTTTTAAAGCTTCTTTGCAAAAGACCCTGCTACAAACAATTATTTCATTCATTCACAATTTTCAGACTCCATCATAGCAATGTAAAATACGTGCACAGTGGCGTACACTTTCATCAACTCCTTCGGAAAATTTGAAATTATTGGTCATATGAAAAAACTGAAGATAGCAGCACTAGAAAACTGATATAAATGATATAATTCACATGATATTCTTCCGTTTGAATTTCAAAATGCTGTCAAATAAATTAGTATAAAATCAAAATACTTAAATGAGATTTAAAATTTCCATTATCAATATTTTATCAAAATATATACTCTCAGGACCCCGTTAAGTTTTTCAACTAAAAAGTGGATGAATAGAAGCATGGAAATGGCCGTTGTTGATGAGTTTGCATCACGCTGGTTCCTCCACTTGGCAATCACTGTACAAAATTATGTCATTTGAGACCAAAACTAGCCAATGTCGGAGGGGCCTTTTTGGCCTTGGCAACAAAGATCTCATCCACGACCTATTTATTATTAAATTTTAATTATAAAAAACATTTCGATTTAAGTGTTTATAATTTTAATTGTGTAGCAATCCTCACACTGGATTTTTGTGTAATCAGATACAGAAATGAGTGGATTTCCAACTTTACCCTTCACCCCTGCCGTCTTGGAGTGATCGACTCGCCAGTAACACTCCAAAACTGCGAGCCGGGTTCCTTCATCAACTGTGAGTTTTTCACTTAGATTTTCAAACGAGGTTTTTTCTCGACCGATTTTTATAAACAAGATATCAAAATTCATCTATTCTGAATTTTATAAATTCTGGGACTGATTTTAAGTAAAAATGTTATAGTTTTGGACTTAAAAAATTGTACAAAAAAGGATAAGAGAGAAGACCATTTTTCTTAAATTCTTTGGATACAATTTCTAGAAATTATTATTTTAATAAAAAAGCTATTTTTTGCTATTTAAATTTTTTTAATTAAAAAATAGATAAAAAGATGACCAAAATTTGGAAAAAAAAGAGAAGGAGAAAGATATCGACTGATAGCCGATAGCACTCATACTGCTCGGCCGTCTCACGATTTTAACCCCTAGCTTGACCTGCATTGGTCACTTCACTATCTTTCCAGTTTGCTTGAGCACAATAAAGGACATGGATTTTAAAATCTCTTTTAAGTTATTTTTTTTTTTGTTCTTTTAGCTATCTATGTTTGTAGATTTATATAAAAAAATAAATTTTATTTTTATAATATATTTTATATTTAGATAAATGTAGAATGAAAATGATATGGTGGATGAAACTCAAAATATGACACCTGTTGAGATTTTAGAAAAAAAATCAAAATGCATACGGTGAGAGTATGACTGAATTCTCTCTCATGAGCATTGCTCTGCACAAATTCATTTATCACCTTCAAAAATTAATATTCCATCTCTTTGAAATAATTTTTTGTCTTATGATTTTATTTTAAATCTATAAAAATCATGCCTTTTATTCATTTATATATATTTTTATCGTATTTTCCTTTACTCTTGCCGTCCAAATTTATTATTCTCCATCTGCTCCTTGTAATGTAATTCCTAACACCACATACAATTTACAAATTTTCATAATAAAATTATATCTAATCTTTTACGGAAATCGACTCTTCAAAATCCATAAACTAAAAGCAAAAGGTCATTCATGGCACTCAAGACGAAGTCCCTCAGCCTCAGCTCAGCAGTTCCAACCCTCATGACATCAATTATCCTAAATCCTAATCACAAGTTTAGGTCCCAAATCATCAACATATTATTAATAAAAGACCCAAAACAAGATTAGCAGAAATTAATCATTGTCCTTAACACAAATGACAACATGGAAAGCAGAGAGAAACCCCAACACAATTGACAAGAAATGGAAACTAGAACTCGAGGAAGATGATGGGTTTGTTGCTACCAACATCACCCAATGAAGAAATGCCATGTGGTTGGTTGTCTGAATAGGTGTGCGGTGTGCCCACAATCAACACCTTTGCCATCTATTACGAGAGATCTACATTAAATTAATTGAGGTTTCACCCTCCAAAATTTTGGGCCTATCTAATATCTTAATCATAATCTTATGATCTAACTTTTGAATCATCTGAAAATGATTTAGGTTAAATTCAATGATAAAAATCACTCAAGATGATTTTTTTTTTTAAATTTAATTAAAATATGTCTAATGTAAAAAAGACATGTTAGATTATAAAATGACTTAGTAATTGTAGAATATAATCAAATGAGGAAGTACAGCTTGTAAAATGACTCTAGATAAATAAGATTCTAGAATATGATGATGATAGTGATAATAAATCTAATATATCAAAGGTTGTGAAATGAAGAAGAAGATAAAACTCACCTTTTCAAATATGCAAATGTATACACAAATATATGTACTTTGGTGTGTTTACAAGTTTAACCATGGTTTGGCCAGGGTAACAATGGGTTGGATTGGCTATAAATAGTATTGGGTTTTCTCATTTTCTTTTATTGTGAGGGGTATAAAAATCATTTCAACGATATTGTAACGTCGATATGAATGTGTTGGTGATAGAGAAAATGAAAAAACTAACATGAATATATTAGTAATTTTTTGAAGTATTAAATTCATGAAAGTCAAAATTTTGATAAAAATAAAGTATATGTTAATTTTTTTAAAAATATCATAAATTTTTTAAAAATGCCTAAAAATTTTAAAAGATAGAAAACTAACATTAGAAAATATATATTATGAAATTCATTTTCTGAATATTCTCTAAGGACATGTATCTTCTGATATTACACACTAAATTTTTTAATCCTTTATTGTTGCACAGAATCTAGATATGGGGGGGCTAACCTACCCCACTTGCAGAAGATACAAAACATGGGAAGGGAGAAAAGAAGCAGGTTGAATTTCATCCTTTTGTTCACCACACTATGTACTGTACTGAAGTGTTTCCTTTTTTTTTAAGGGAACATCGATAGAGATTTTGGCTACTGAACCCATCAAGCCTTCAAAGTTGCCTTCTTTTGTCATCTCTCTCTCTCTCATTTGGATTCTTCCTCTTATTTATTATTATATGCGAGTAATGTGATTGGTTTTGGTGCCAAATGGAAGTGCCTTTCACTGTCATATTTAGCTAATCTTTTACTTTTTAATTTCTAACCGTACCGTTCTGGCTAGGCAAGACTCCTTCTGTACTGTATGAGCCTACCACATATTGCGGCAATTATTAGTTGGCATTATGAGTCATTGAATCGAAATTCTTATACTAAAATCTATATATATTTAAACTCTGGGTTTGGATTTAGCCACATCGAAATCCAATAACTAACTAAATTGAACGACAAATAATGCAAATAAATAAATATGTTTTGTATTAAATTCTACGAGAATAAAACTTTTTTTTAAAAAAAAATAAATGATTTGAATCCAAATTTAAGATTGACACTTTTAAGTGAATTCGAGTTTGGATCATATATTTATGAATCCAAATTCAAATTTGAAATTAGTTTGAATTTTACCTAAATCTGACCCATGTCTAAACCATTTAGATGGCTAGTTATTAAATTGGTTCGTGATCAGTGGATGGAACATATGGTCTTTTAAGCTTGAAGTTTATTGTTTTCATTCATTTGGGGTTTCCCCAAAAATTCAGAAAAATGAGACATTTCATTTTTTAAGTGCTGGCTCAAGTTGGGTCTGGCAAAGTCACATTCACGCCTAGTTACAAATTTCAGAAATTTAGACAAAGTTTGTTGGTCTGGGCTAGGGGCTAAAGGTCCAAAGCACATATATTGGCATTGTTGGTGTATTTGGCCCCTTTTGGGCCATATGGACAATAAGACCCTGTATAAATCCTCGCTAACATATGGGCTTAGGCCATACTAAATAGTAAGGGAGACTCACTCACCAATAACCATAGCAGTGACTATTGACCATTGGAGCTATTTTTGGGACAAAACTGATCCACAACCAAATCTCTCTTGGCGAGGATTGTCAGATTCCTGAGGTCAGTCAAATGCAAACAACAGAAGATAACTGACCTAAGATATAGAAAAAACCCAAGATCTGAGATGAGAATGAATACAAAGAGAATAATACTCTACATGTTGCAGGAAAGTGTTCCTCCCCTCAATGACAGAGAATACCGTGATTTTATATTATTTATTTATTACAAAAGCCCCCCAACAATAAACTTAAATTTGGTAGGTCAAAAATTGATAACACAGGATACGTATTAAGGACAAATACTGGTATTACAATGTATAATTGAGAGATATGATAGCCTAAAGTTTGGAGGCATCATATAAGTTTGAATATTTTCAAAGAATCACGGTTACCCACCCAATCTGCCATGTAATTTGTGATGAGGAGGAGACTAGAAATCAAATCAGAAGGAATATTCTTTCCAACTTTTCGCTCAATAGTGAATTTGTGAAAACTCTGTTCTTTATAGTCCTACCAAAAATCTCCACAAGAACAAGAACCTTCACTGAAGCAATGAAAGCGGTTCCGATCCCTTACAATGATCACCCTACCATATATCTTGGACAAAAGCTTGGTGGCAGAGTGACAGTCATCACAAACTCGGAGGTTCTTTACAATACGAATTGAACTGTTGGGAGATGTACTGATGAAACCGAAAGCCATTGCTAGTTTCTCACTGTGATAGGCAAGTGCTGTTTCTTTCTCTTCCTCGTCTATATTAAGGAACACGGCCGAGGTGTTTGCTACATATCCCACCTCTTTAAGCTTCTTGTTCATTTCCACTAACATTTCATGAATCTCCACGGTTTTTGGATGTGAACAGTCTCCCATGATAAACTCATGTATTGTGCCATTTACTTCTATAGCGCTGAACCCAGGTGTCTTTTTCATACCCGTTTCCTTCATTGCTTTTCTCACTTCAGCAACATCGTTCCATCTATTCGCTGCTGCATAGATGTTTGACAACAGTACATTGTAACCGCAGTTGTCTGGCTCTAGCTGGAGGAGCTGTTTTGCAGCCAATTCACCCAAGCTTAGATTTCTATGAAGCTTACAAGCAGCAAGCAGTGCCCCCCATACTATCTTGTTAGGCTTAACCGGCATGGTTTTTATTATTTCATATGCTTCATCGAGCAATCCAGCTCGCCCAAGAAGATCAACCATACACCCATAATGCTCTACCTTTGGAACTGATCCAAACTGGTGGGCCATTTGATCAAAATACTGACGCCCCTCTGCCACCAATCCTGCATGACTGCATGCATGGAGGACTCCAATGAATGTAACATCATTGGATTGTAACCTTGTTCCCTGCAATTCTGAGAAGAGCTCAAGGGCTTCCTTCCCATGACCATGCATTGCCAACCCACATAACATCGCATTCCACATGCATATGTCTCTATTGTGAGCATTAGTGAAAACACTGTAGGATTCATTTATATCCCCACATTTCGCATACATGTTAATGAGAGCAGTCACAAGCACGACATCAAATTCAATTCCTTCCCTTTCAACGTAGGAGTGGATCCACTTTCCACGATCAAGTGCTGCTTTTTCCGCACAGAGGGAAAGGAGATTAACTAGAGTCACTTCATTGGGTCTGACGTTTGCATTTCTCATCTGCGCAAAGAGATCAAATGCCTCATCGAGACATCCTGCTGTTGCATATCCTGAGATCATTGCTGTCCAAGTTGCAACATCCCTCTCATCCATGCCATCAAATACAGCTCTCGCACTCATGACCGCGCTGCATTTACCATACATATCTACAACTGCAGTTGCTAGAACAACAGAGAATTCAAACCCATTACGCAGCATATAAGCATGCAGCCATTTGCCAAATTGTAAATCTCCTATAAACCCACATTCAATAGCCAGACTAAGCATTGTAATCTCATTGGCAAACACATTCTTCTCCAGCATTTCACAAAAAAGCCTCAGTCCCTCTCTACAGTTCCCACACCGGACATAGCCTGCAATCATAGACGTCCAAGAAACAACATTCTTCTCAACCATTCGATTGAAGATCTGCTGCGCCACACCTACACTACCACACTTAATGTACATATCCAACAAAGCAGAATCCACAGGAACAACACCCATTGCTCTGGAGCTGGAGTTGGTGGAGCTGTTCTTTATTGCATAAGCGTGCATTGATCTTGCCATTGTCAGAACTGCCATATTGGCAAAAAGGCTGGCCATGTTTATGACGGCAACATCGCTTGGTTTTACCAGAGAGCAATGCATCTGTTTGATGACACTCAAAGCTTCATCGAAGAACTTGAAGCGTCCATAGCTTCTGATCATTGTACTGTAAGAGACCACATCTCTCTCAGGCATTTTTTCAAACACCTGACCTGCATTGCCCAAGTCCCCGCATTCAGAGTACATCTGAATCAAGGCGTTGTGTACAAACACGTCCCAATCTAGTCCAATTTTGATAACATAGCCGTGGATTTCTTTCCCTACTTGGATCATCGAAATCCGACCGCAGGATTTTAGGATGGAAGGCAAGGTGAAGTTGTCAATGAAGGTATGTGTGAAGCGCATATGAGAGTAGATTCTGAGAGCGTCGATGGGTCTTTTGTTCAAAGTGTAGGAAGTGATGAGGAAGTTGAATTGGGAGGATCCAAAGGTTGGATCGGGGATTAGACGGCTGTGATGGAAGTGAGTCCTGATAAGGTGGGCATGGGTTTGCTTGGTGCCATCTAAATCTAAGGTGGGGGTGTGTCGGTGGCGGTGTGTCGGTGGGATGGACTTGAAAATTGGAATAGGGTTTTGTAGTGTGAGTGGGTTAATGCGTCTATTGGAAGAAGGCATGAGATCCATTATATGAATTTTGACGAAGTCGACACACTTCAGAGACTAAGCATTTGTGTCTCCAGTCTCCACTCCTTTCTTTGTCAAAATTAAAGTTAAAATAAATAAATTGAAATTTGAGTTCTACTGAAAATTTAACATGTTTTTAATTTGATTCAGAATTATTAGTTGACTCGTTTACAAAGTTTGACTTGAAAAAACTTAGAAAAATGAGTCGAGTTTAAATCTTATAAATCAAGTTAATTAAGATTGACTTATTTGAAATATTTTTTTTTCAAAAATTTAAACTGTGATGTGATTAAAACTGTAGACTAGGATGTAAATATGAAAAACGAAATATGAGCATATTTTCATTTAAAAAAGCAGTAATTTTATAGAGTATAAAACCTTTAAGAGCAAAAATTTGATGAATAAAATATATCATAGAAATTTGAAAAATGTCTAAATTTTTTTAAAAAATAGAAAATTAATACGAAGAAACACCTAATATGAATTTTGTATTCTCTACTATCCCATACTAATATGCATCTTCTATTACAATTCATAAATTTTTTAAGCTTAAGAATCTGAATTTCATGAAAATATTGGAATATTAAAAAAAATACACAAACACTCTAAAAATTATGTCAATCACATTAATGGATCTTCATTTAAATCTATAAACGTTTGTATATCATTTTATTAATTTTTTTCTACAAGAGACTCTAAGAGAATTTGGTTTTCACTATTTTTTTTTAAAAAAAACTTGAAAACACACTACAAACTATGTTAAGCACATTAAGAAATATGCAATATTGTTTCATTAAATTATTTAAAAAAAAACTCCAAAATTAAGATTATTTTTGAGCAAAAATGATGAAAATAACTTAAAATGTCAAATTTTAAGGGAAAAAGTTTGGAATTGATAGATATCTTTCAAACTTTCTTATAAAGATTTTTAAAATAATACCTAATGTAAAATTTAATCCAAAAAATAGTCAAAATGGTATTTTTTGAAAATAAAAATAAAAAATGACTGATATTGTGCCATATCGGTTGATAAAAGCTTTACCATAACTTAGTTATGGGTGATTCGTATGAGAGAAAATTTTCACCCCTGCCCTACTGCATAAGTGCATAGTACATATAGACCCCAACTCATATTTTTGGATACACAAAGAGAGATTTAAAGAGAATTGCGATAAAATAGATCATGGGTCACGTCACGTGTGACTGGGTGGGTGCATTTCACAGATTTAAAATAAATAGGATGGTAGCTGAAGAAAGAAAGAAGAAATATAGATATAGAAATAAATAATTTTATGAGTTGGAGGTTTGGGCGTGTGTGTGAAGATTTGTGGAGTTGAATTTCAAAGAATGGAAAGCGATGGGTGCAGTCGCAACGTGCGGCGTTCGTTCGGCGGGAAATTAATTAAAAAATCAAATCGAAGGTTTCGTAGCTTCCTTCATCAAATAACACCCACACGCACTATTACTATTTTTCCTTGTCTTCTTTTCTCTGTCTCCCCATTCACCCAACACTCCACCACCCCTTGTCCCCCCCGCCCGCTCCCTTTCTCTTCTACTTTTTTATAATATCACTTGTATGTATTATTATTAATAAATTTACTTAAATATATTATTATTATCATCAACATTTATAACAAGTATTATTAATAATAACTTTGTCGAACAATTTTAGGTACACATCTTAATGAAAGAAACATCTATCAATTGTAATAACCTAAATTTTCCGTATCTTAACAAAGGAAAAATCATCACCGCTTTGTCTCTTTTGTCTCTAGTCTCTACTACTCTCTTCTATATTTAGATTTAGTTGAGCTACTATCCCATTCACTCAACAACTCTCCTCTCCTTTCCTTTCCGACTCCCAAACACCCAAACATAACCATACCCAATACCATCCATCATTACTCCACTCACTTGCATTCATTCTTTCACTTGTTTTCGATTCTTGGGCTTGTTTCAACTGCTCTTCTTATCCTCTCTCCTCAATCCTTATGGGCTCTGCCTCTGCCTCTGTCTCTGCCTCTCCCTGTGGTGCCTGCAAGTTTCTCCGCCGCAAGTGTGCTCCGGATTGCATTTTTGCTCCCTACTTCTGCTCGGAGCAGGGCCCGGCCCGGTTCGCCGCAATCCATAAAATATTTGGGGCGAGCAATGTGTCCAAGCTGCTAATGAATGTGCCTCTATCAGAACGTTGTGAGGCTGTGGTTACCATTGCTTATGAAGCCCAAGCCCGGATTAAGGACCCTGTTTATGGCTGTGTCTCCCATATCTTTGCTCTGCAGCAACAGGTACCAAAACTACTACTTCTTCTCAAACTCTCTATGCCTCAAAACGGAAGGCTTTTTTATTTTTTCTAATAGTTGATTAAAAAACTCCACAATTTACAACTAATGAATTTCTACATAACTAATTATATGCATATAAGTATATATATGTGTATATTCTATCACACCGACACTTGTAACATCATATTCAAGTGATTGAATGAAATCATCGGTGGTGAGATGGAAAATTATGTTGATGGGTTTTCCTTTGGACTGAGCATTTGCATAAGTAAGACATGTATCAAAAGATTTTTAATTTTCAGTTTACACTTCTCCAAGATTGATTTGGTGATTCCATGTCCAAATTATTGTGCTCCAATTACTCTCTCTCTCTCTCTCTGGGCACTAGCAGACTAGCACCACACGGGGGTCAGCACAATAAAGGGATAATAGTAGTTTAAAAGTAAATAAAAATAAAAATAAAGACATAAATTTTATACATAATTTTTTTTTAAAAAAAAACTTCAAACCGCTCGTCATGTCACAACAGATGGTTGAACTAGCATTCTTGACCATTATGTGGTTTCTAAAATTATTTCTAATTTCAATTTGTTGATGCCACAGAAGGATGTGAGATTTTGAGTGCTATTCATTTCATGGAATAAAAAAAGAAAGATATGTAGGGCAATCATTGAAAACATGATGCAACTATTGTGTTAAATATTGAATTGAGTAAGTTATTGAATTTTATAAAGAAATTAAAAGTATTTATAAAAAATAATGAATTCAACTTCTGTTTAAAAAATGCTGAATTAAAAACTTCAAATTTTAAAATTAAGTTTACGAAGGTTCTTTTTTGGGCAGCGATTCTCTCATGAATATTTTGTGTGACGAGATACGGGATTTAGGATATTGCTCATTTTACTCTTCCACTGTCGTACGAAAGCATTTAAAAAAAATTTA
This sequence comes from Chimonanthus praecox, assembly GCA_022113865.1. NCBI lineage: Eukaryota > Viridiplantae > Streptophyta > Magnoliopsida > Laurales > Calycanthaceae > Chimonanthus > Chimonanthus praecox. The sequence continues at coordinate 227,336 of CM039090.1, read as the reverse complement.
GTGATTCGGTCAGTGATCCGATTTGTTGTTCCTTATGAAAAAACAGTCTCACTTAAATAAATTTCAATGAACCGATTTATGCTTCAGTGGAAGGGTCAGTGATCCGGTGAATCGATTTGAATGCTAAAATGGACAATATAGTAAAACGAATGCCGGATTACACAAAATATCCCGTATAAGGATCGCTACACTTTTTTTTCTTTTTTGTTTCTTTCTTTCTAGAAGAAAGAATCCCATCATGACAGGGCCTGTTATGTGCTCATAATGAGGTGCCCCATCTGTTTCCATTTTTAAGAGCATGATGTTTTGGAATCATTAAAATTAGTGGCACCTCGCTAATGCTCTCTTTCTCCTTTATTTGAGAATATCACATACTATTTATTCATGATTAATTGGACAATCAAAGTAATTCTCTGTTGTATTAAAGAAGATTAAGTGGTAACCGAGTATGTTTAATGCAAATATGCAATTGCTAAGTGAGATCAAAGACTCACCAAATCTAGCATTTCTCTGTCAGGTTGCATGCTTGCAAGCCCAATTGATGCAATTGAAGGCCCAAATGGCTAACAACTCTGTGGATCCACGATTTCTTGAGAATTATTGCCTTCCCAACATCATTGGTGGTCCACCACTGCAGCCACCGTATCCGAACATCAATTCTATGTCCCCACAAAGTTCCACTGATTGCATGGACCATAATTTTAATGGCCTGTCGATGCAGTATAGAGATGATATCATGTCACAACCATCAATCAAAAAAAGATGGCCCCAAAATGAGTTAAGTGAGCTCCAAGCTTTGGCTTTGAGAATGATTAGAAATTGATCTGATCAACTTAAGTTATGAGTAGTAGTCCATGATGTGAATACTTAGTTAGAAAGAGCCTAATGTGTTTGATAAGCCCATTGGGTCCTCGTGCCTTTGAAAGACAATAGCTATACAACAATCAAATGTTGCCCTATCTCTTCACACCCAATATCTTTATCGGGAACTTTGAGCACTTGCTGCACTTGCCTGCACTGCGCTCTCTCTCTCTCTCTGTATATTTATATTCTCTAAACAATCTAATTTTATAAAGCTACCAACTTATTGATGATGAAAACATCATTCTGTGTGTATATGCATATAGTTTACACTGAATTTGGTACAAATAATCAGTGGATGCTACTTGAGCCCACATGGATGGGTAGATTTAAGAGGCCTTAGCCTTTATATGATATCTATAAAATTTTAGTTTAATTAGACAGGAGAAATTATATTTTTTGAAGACCTCAAAATTTTACATTTATACAACGATCGAAATTCATTTTGTTAGACCAATAGATTTCAAAAGTCAAACTTGAATATGGGTACAATTCATGTGGGTTAGGTGGGTATAATAAGAAAATTGGATCCATTAGGTCAACTATGGACTCCCCACGAACTAAAGTTTATATAAAAGTTTCATTAGAACTTATATATAGGATCACTTGCAAATGAATTTGCATGAAGTTTGACACACACTTTGGATTGTGGGGTTCATAATGGATCAAATTGATCAATTCTCTCTCTTACACCCACATACCTTACGCGAATTGCACCCATATCTAATTTGAGACAAATTTGATTTTTAAAGCCTATTTATCTAAGTGACGAATTCCCACCTTTAGATAAATGTGAAATTTTAAAAAATTTAAAAATATATTTTCTCTTATTTAATTAAAATAAAATTTTATATACATCATTTAACAGCAAAAACCTTTCAAATCCACTTATCCATTTGAACTCAAGTGGACCCGTTGAAGAGTTTCATCAAATACATTTCTCCCTCTCACTCTTGTTCTCTCTCTATATACTCTTAATCTCTTTACTTCATTTATATATGAAGAAATAATTTACCGTGATCGTAAAACAAGTTTTTATATTTATTCTTTTACACACAATCCAACCGTCTCCCTACTAACTTTAACCTTTGCACGTTTTGCTCGCGTTTTCAAACGAGCCGGTTTCTCAACCAATTTCTACAAATAAGGTATTAAAATTCATCACTCTGAATTTTATAAATTCCAAGACTAATTTTAAATGAAAATGGTATAGTTTTGGACTTCAAAAATCGTATTCAAAGAATTAAGAGAGAATACCATTTTTCCTTAATTATTTGGATACGATTTTAAAGTACAAAACTATACCCTTTTCATTTAAAATCAGTCTCAAAGTTTTTAAAATTCAGAATAGATGAATTTTGATACCTTGTTTGTAGAAATCAGTCAAGAAACGATCTCGTTTGAAAATCCTTCTCTACATTAGTACTTAATGATAGTTCGGACCATTCTTAGGATCGTCCGAACAATATTTGAGTATTAATAAAGGTTCGGACGCTGTAGAGGAACTTAATTTTTAAAAAAAATGAGGGATAAAATAGTAATTTCACACGAGATTTCGAAATCCTGTATCTGCTGAAAGAAAACTCCCGTGTCTAAATGCCCAGCCTAATAAAAATATTGACTAAAATTTATGAACTTATAAAGGGGCTGATATTTTCAATATAAGTGAAATTTGAAACACAAGTCCAAGATCAATTGAACTTGTCAAAATATACTGTGGTCTTATCGTTGATCTCCACCTTAAGTTAGTAATAAGTTCTTTATAAATAAGGTGATTATGCATTTAATGTGAAATCACGTGAGGGATGTCTTTCTTTTTTCTTTTTATAATAATTTAGAAAGAGAATGGAGACATCTCAATAGCCGTAGGGTCAGTTGGGTTTTGGGCTTTTAAAAGGGAAATTATTATATTTAGTTTGTCGGTTTTCCAAGTTCAGTGTTTCCAAGTACTTTGAACTTAGCTTTTAAAAAAGGAAACGTCAACTCTACTAAGGACTAAGACACATTAAGGAATAAATAACACTCGAGGAACTTGATAAATAAAATATGTATATTTTTCACTTTCCTAGTTGTTTGTTTCCTTTTCTCATCATCTCTGATGAAATTATTACTTTCATTCAATTGAATTATTTGAGTTTTATTTTTCTTAACTCTATCAACCTAGTGACTTAGTTTAATTATAATAAAATAATTTGTTGTTGAAGATGGAATTAGAATTGAATATGATTGATAAAGTACTTTATAAATAATATAATTCAAAAGAAAGTTTTCATTCAATAATAAAAAAATAATGACTTTATAACAGTCAAAATTTTCAAGTTGATAATCACAAAGCTTCTAAATTTGACCCACTCATTTCTACATCCCCCATTAAAAAGTGTGTATCAAACTTCAAAGTTTAATAAGCAGCTGGCCTAAATAGAGAGAATCCTCAAATCTAATCTATCTAAAATTTTGATAATGATTATTTTGAATAAATAGTATGTTACTGTTTTTAAATGCATAAGACTGGTAGGAACGGACCTACTTATTAAAATGTATATTTTTTACCATTCAAAGATGGCCGATGAGATACATCCGTCGTCATTCAAACATGATCAATGGATGATATCGGTAGATGGTGGATGGTAGAGTCCTCACTCAAGTAAAGACAAGAGGGAGACGCACTTAAAATGGTCCAAAGGTCCACCTGTCCTTCAGTAAACCCTAAACGTGCATGCATTTATGTTGAACTAGTTTAGGAGCAGATGGTCCAATCAATCTAATCATATGGCTAATGGCTGCATGTGGATCGTAGAAGTTTATATGCCAAATTAACTTTATATATTATATGTCATTTGATAGCTACTATGAAATTTCACACTGAGTTGGATCATAGAAGTTTGATATTTTTTATATTTATTTTAAAATTATTACTTTTATTGAAAATCACTGAAATATGCCAAATGCAAATTAACCACTATGTTTTCCTTGTTAAATTTTCTAAACTCTTTTAATGAAAAAAAGGATTTTTTTGAAAAAAAAAAAGGGGTCTCATTTTTGTGCTCTTCATTTCCCACCAGCTCGAAGAAGAAGAACATCATAGATAAAATATTTATCTAATGATTTTATTTCATTTTAGAAATTAAGAGTTAAGACGAATCTATTATCTAATTTGAATAGTTTAAAAGTTGTCATGTTAACTATCCAACCATCCATGCTTTTAATCACATGGTAGACCTGATCGTTGAAGTTACGACTCAAAAACTTAGATCTCTGGTAGAACCAGAGCTACAAAATTTCATCAAAGTTAGACTATATGTTTGAACTGAAAAATTTAGAAGGAAATTTTGATTTAGGATTTACCTATGTGTACCTCCACTCTTCTTTCTCTTCTACTTTTTAGCTAACCCACCAATCTGTTCTTTTAGAAGTGTGTAGTGACCATGTATGCACGTGTCTAGACAAGATGATTCCCAGATTGGAAGCACAAGACAACATGAGTAGTAAATGGTTCTGTGATTTTTGTGCTAATGTGAAGTACTTTTCAAGACCTAATGTGAACAGAGAGAGAGAGAGGGAAAACACATGAAATGATAAGGTATTATTTTAGAAAGTAGGTAGCCAGTTTTGTTTGTCTTGTTAGAAGAAGAAGAAGAGATGACTCAGAGAAGGGGAGTCCGGATCTTCTAGAGCTGAAGCTTGATAGGCATGAGAAATCACACAATGAACTAGTGATATCTCACTGCATATTTCGCAGTTTTTCACATGTTAATTAAAAAAAAAAAAAAAAAATTACAATGAAAGATAATTCACATGTGATGAGATATCACTTATTTACTACTAGGTTTCTTTCCATATGAGTACATGGGTATCGATTTGGTGCTTGTAAATTATATACTATTCTTTTAAAATTAATTTAATGTAATATTTTAATAATTTAACTTGTTAAGTAAATCATTTTTATCACAGGTTGATTCAATTAAGTTCATTCATTCAATTAAAACACTTCAAACTGTTTTGAGTCATGATATCAGTATTATAATATGTATTATATTTGAATATATATTAATAAAAATATGATAGATTTGAAACCATATTAAAATCAGGATGCAACAATAGAAAAGAATGAAATAATGATATTAGTAGAGTAAGAGAAGATGAGAAAAATCATAATAATCTTGAAAACTCTAAACTATCTTAAAAACTGAACAGCCTTATAGAACGGTTTAAGTCCAATCAAATTCGATTACATAGTTCGATTGAATTTTAACCCACTGAGTTAATATGTTAATTCAACTTAATCATAAACAATCAGTTCATAGAAAGAATTGATCAAATCTAGAAGTGAATGCAAGTTCAAGATAGGTGAAATAAATACGTTACGAAGAATTCAACTTGATCATATTGAATTTTTTAGGCGGATGAGGAATTGAATCAAATTTAGTTGAGTAACTCAAATTTTTTTTCTCTCTTTCTAACTTATTGTGAGTCTTGAAGGCCTGTCCCAGTCCCAGTAGATACTTATTTTTAAGGCATGGAGTGCTATCTCCATGGGTGGATAGAAGAAGACAGTGAGCATAGGTATTAGATTTGTATTTGAGAGTTGAAACATTTCTTTCATGGATTCCTATGTCCGTTTCATCAGGAAATGGATGGAGACTCCTAACGTTGAGGCCTTGGCTATTATCCATCTATGAATAGGATGAGAATGGCTTATGAGAGTTATTTTTATTCTCATGAAGGAATTTTAAGCGCTGTATAGATCATATTGCCTCAGATTCTCAAAGACAATACTTCCATGACCTGTTCAAGTAATTATCTGAGAGCAATTTTATTTTACTTGAAAGAATAGCATCAATTGTATAAGAAAATAGGTTTTCAGTCCAATTCTTAAATTGCATGTGCATCTATTCAGTGGAAGCATTCCTTATAGAATATGTTCAACCATCGAGGCTAGGGATTCATGATCGATAACAAATTTTAGACTGTCTGTGAAAAATAAAATAGAAAGGTAGTTCATGTGTAGATGACTCCTATTATCAAATAAGGCTGACCGAAGGTGATGATAGACAGATGAAGGCAGCATGTTTAAGTGAAGAGTAATGCATGCCGTACATGACTCTTTTTTTTTTTTGCGTGGTAGCAAAATTGATCATGCATGTGTATCAAGCGTGATTGAGATGCGAAAAGGCTGCTGATTGAAGGTCCTCCATGCATTGGAACTGAAAATAATCGCTGCTGCCTGCATTCAAGCCATGTTCTTTGGTCATGCTCAAAGTATGATGATTGCCGGCGGAATTTGGATCCACAAGCCCATTCCCATAGCAGAACACAGATTCCACGCTCATGGAAGGAAGATCTGGTACTGATGGTTGTGCGGACATCAAGCTCTCTACATGAAAGAATCCGTCACACTCTTCCTGGTAGGAAGGGAAAATACCAATGACTTCCTCCTGCATAGGGCTCGAAGCTGAACTGTAGCTAACGTTTTGGACGGTGGCTTGAGCCTTCAAAGAAGCTAGCTGTGCTTGTAGATTTATAACCTAGAAAATAACCCAACAACGTTCATTTGATGAAATTGCTGCACCTTTGGTGAAGAAAATAGAGCCGTAACAATGTTGAAGTATAGCTTTGATCGATCCTACTCTACATTTCGTTTAGAGATGATTGGGGCTCAAACCTGTTGTTGAAGTGCGAAGATCTGAGAGACGCATCCGTAGATAGGGTCTTGGATCCTCGCTTGAGCTTCGTAAGATATTGTGACTGCAGCCTCAGAACGGTGTGATAGTGGCAGTTGTGCGAGGAGCTTGGAAATGTTGCTGGCACCAAAGATCTTGTGTATGGCTGCGAAAAGTGTGGCACCTTCTTCATCACTGAAGTATGGGGCCAAAATACAGCCCTTTGCACATTTCCTGCGAAGGAATTTGCAGGCTCCACAAGGGGATCCCGACCCTGCCATCTTGCTCTGCTCTCTAATCCCACCACAATCAATATGTTTATAAACATTAGAGAGAGGGATGCTCATTATTTTTAATAGATACTTAATTACACCTTGTCTCCGTAATGGCCTACAAATTTCATTATTTTTCTATACATAGTTTCTTTTTCTTTTCTTTTTTTACACTTCTTCTCAACTTTTATACTCTGCATTTGAGATTCCCTGAAACAACTTCAAAAGACATAGTACAGATGGAAGAACAGAAACACTTATTTGCTTAACAAGGACACCTCATCTTCTCTCTCTCTCTCTCTCTCTCTCTTGAGTGCGATGTTTGATGCCCGGGTTCTTGTTAAATAATTTAACAAAATCAAGTACAATTAGGAAATGGGTGATTTCACATATTGAGTAGGATTAGGATAGGATCCATGCGAAACTCATTTTGAGCCATGTTATGGAGGATCAATCGGGATTGGTGCACCAGACAACCAAACAATTTGATTAGTGGCCTAATTATAATGTTTATTTGTTTGTCTTTTCTTACTCGCATCCATATTGTTGCCTCGTCTTTCTAATTCCCTCGAAATCGTAGGCAACCCAAGATGTAGTTGGCTGGTTTGTGGTTGACAAGTATTATGATGAGCACACAAAAATGATAATTTTACTCTTATATTTGGACTAGTTAGCAATTGTTTTGTGTATTTTAGAATATATTTAATGAGATTTTGGAAGTTCTGCAGGATTTACAAGGAAATATAAGATATGAGAATCTAAATGGTGAATTTTACAATTTATGGGCATAAGTTGGTATTTTTGGAACGTTAGAATTTTTAATAATTATTTTACTACAATTTTAAGGGTTTTATTTATAAAATAATTATTTTCCATACTTTGAAAAACCCATTTATTAAGTCCATTAAGAAAAGCCCATAAAGAAATCCACATGTCTGAATTCTATTTTCATCATCTCAAGATACATATCAGGAAATTCGAAATTTACAAGTCATTATGAGAGGATTTTCGAATTTGGCAAGTGGAGTGAGGAAAAAGAAAAAAATAAGAAGTGGAGAAAAAGAAAGAAGGTTTGACACAGCTTCAGTAATTTGGCCATAAAGTTTCACTTCAATGTCCGATTGGTTTGACTTTTTTTGGTTGGAAAGAAGACTTCAAGGGATACAACTTTTTAGTTTATGACTTTTCCTGATTCGGACGTTAAGTAGGTCAAAACTGAGCTGTTACATGGTACATATGTAAAAAATGGAATTTTGCACCCACTTTCCTTACACGAATTTTACTATTTTTTCCACTTCTTTTCCTCATTTGAGCCATTCCAAGTTTAGCACAAACCATATCAACCATTAAGTGGCTATTGCTTTATTTAAATCTTTAAATCCAAATCATTCATTCCACATCCTTTCATCTATAAATACTCCCTCTCCTATTGAGAAAATTGAACTTGAGCCTTGAGATTTTGGAGAGTTTGAGACTTTGGAGAATTGGAGAAGAATTTTGGGTTAGTATTTTTATTTTCCATTGTTCTTTGTGATTAGTTTTTCAATTTTAATTACATGTCTTAATGTTCTTTTATCTTTATTTTCTTGAATTCAATGTTAATGTCTGATTAATTTCAAGAATAAATTTGAAAATTCTATTAGTCTTTTTATTTTGATTTTTCTTAAAACCAAGTTCCAATGTATTGTAATTCTTAATTCCAATTTTTATTAATAATTGAAAGGGAGAAAAATACTTAGAATTATGATTTTCCACTTATTTATTTTTGTATAATGAAAATTTGATTTATTTAATTCTTTTTATGGATTTATGTAAGAGATTATTCTAAGTTGTTCAATGAAGGCAGAAAAATCTTTAGATTTGAAATTGTAAATTGAAATTTTATTTAGCCTAACGCCGAATTTGAATTTTCTTAGTTTAATTGATTTCATAAATTTCATAATGAGGATTTTAATAGATGAAAATTTTGAGTGCATGATAAATAATAAATGTGAGCTCCATATTCTAGGCCTTGATTTTATTTTTAAAATTTGAAAAATAAAGCCTCCATAATTCTTTGATCCAGTTCGAATGTAAATATGTACATTGGTAATTTTAGGTGTTATTTTTATTTTTGTTTTAAAATTCAAAATTCTTGAAAATTGTGGAAATAGGTTGGTTAATTAATTAATTGCATCTTAGTTTTGTGTTCTAAGTTAAGTTAAGATTATTTATAATTTTTAGATCAAATACACAATCTTAATTAAAATTGTATCTCTTTAATTGTTAAATTATATTTTTAGATGCGATTTATAATTTTAGATCATATTTTCTATTTTTAGAATGTTTCTAAATTAAAATTAAATTTCTTAGATTAGATAATTAATTCCATATTTAAGATTTATTTCCATATTTTATAAATTTTTTAAAATATATAGTTCAATGGTGTATTTTTCATGGATATATTTTCTTAAATTCCGATGGGTTCGATTTCGCACTCAATCGTTTTATTATCTAATGATTCATACGCTTCCGAGTTATAAATTTAAAATTTACATAACATATTACTGGACGATTGATCAAATGCTCAGTTCATCTTACCAATGTGATTTGAGCATGTTAATCAATCCCTACCATTGATACCAAGTGAGTCATCTTAGCTGGTTAATAGACCAAAGCTTGGTCAGTACTAAAACTTGTGATGCTGAGTCGTTTTCTTCATCAGCCATTCATTCGATGACCAATGAGATTAGATGGTTAAAATTTGTCAGATAAGAAAATATTCTGTTTTGATGATCCATTCATAATTTTGGAACTTGTATATTCCTCCATTCAGCATCCTAATGTTGATCACTTCTAGAAACAGAGCGAGGACCAACTATAGATCCACTGTAGTGTGGAGATGTGACCCCACTCGTCTGCCAAATCGACCATCCTCACCACTCATTCTCCAAATATACAAGATTACAAGTGTTTTAAGTTTCAATGAGTAGCTTAGGTTAAACAAGATTAAGGTGGATTTTCGACTGCACAATCAGACGTCGGAGGAATTAAACATCCCTGACAACCATTGTTCCACCATTTCATGTGCTTTGCTGGCCACTTAACCATGATTGGAAGGCATTAGCAGATGGAACAAGGCAAATTATCAAGTGAAATCATTAAAATAATGACACAGACAATAATGTGAGGATTAAACTAATCTAGAATTAAGCCCTCCATTCTAAATTAGGTTGAAAATTTAAATAAGTCATACCAATAACCCCACATGAACCTTTTTTCAGCCTGTGAAAGTTACTTTTTCATTGAATGTGATTTTTTTTACTAACCTATGCAGTATGCGCTACGCCCATTGCCCATCTTAGCTTGTAGATTAATCAAACAGTTTTTTTTTTTTTTTGAGGTTTTGTTTGGTTGCTTTAATAGTAGTTAAAGTTCAATTATCATTAGCCTTTAAATTATTAAATTAAGCAATTTTAATAGCCTGGCTGTTTATTCATTCGTCCAACAGTTCACATTATGAGTGAGAAGCGACGAAGGATATTGATTAGAAAACAAGCCTAGATAGATAAAAAGAAAATATCTACTATGATGATGAGAGGTGCTATTTATATTATATTATAATTAGATGCTGATAAATGCTTGAAACTAGAAATATAGTTGACGACAATGGTGCATATTTAACTTCAATGGATTAACTTAAACAACAATAGCTGTCAAGTTGTTATAGAAGCTGAGGTAAAAATCTAAAATTTAAATTAATATTTAAAATTAGATCTTTCTTTAAGTAATGTTGGATAGTTCAAAATTCTATCAAATTTCAGAAAAAATTTAAAATTGTAAAAACTCTTAATTTCAAACAACGAAAGAAACTAAGTTACACACATTATATTTCAACTTTTCGTACAATAAATTTTAAGCTCTGGTCCACTTAATTTTGACAAATTTAACTTGTTTTAATTAAAATAAATTTATCAGGTCAGTCAAACCTAAACTATTTGATTTGATTTGATTTTTAAAAACAATTCTTTTGAAGCATGACACGAAAAGAGGAGAGAGGTGTAATATACTGGACCATAGATTTCACATATTAGATAAGTGATTATATTGATATGAAATTTTACTATTAATTAATAATATAAGTTATATAATTTTGAAAAAATATACAAACTCTTGAAAACTATATCATTCATATTAAAGGCTCCTCATTTAATTTTATAAGGATTTGTAAATCATTTCATTAATTTTTCTACAAAAAATTCAAAAATAAGAATTATCTTAAAAAATCCGACTTTTATGTTTTTTAAAAATTGAAAAATTATATACCATATGAGAACCTAACTGTTTACAAATCCAGTATGGGTAAAATTTGGCAAGACTTGATAACTGCATAGACAAAATGTTGAGTCTGGCCCACTTGACGCCGGTCAAACCGACAAAATGATCTCCAATGGGGCCACTACACGTGTGCATATGATTGTTAAGTTTCTTTGTTTATTGCCTAATCTTTGTTTAAGTTGCAAAGACACTTAATCTTTTATAAAATAAGTTCCATGTCCCCAGAACTACCATTAGGATTTAAAAAAATTCACTCGACTGTGACATCTCTCCTGTATTGATTATTAGTTTGATATATCTTTTAGGAATGGCCCATTCCGTAATTATATGGTTAAGCACAAGAAATAAATAATAAGAAATGGAGAGATGGGTAGCTAACAAGCGTAGCTTAGGATTTGGGTCATTTTCTAACCCATTATATATCTAAAACGGGGCCCAAGTCATGATGGTTGTTGGATCCATGCCATTGGATGTCACTGGAAGCAGTTTAACCGGTCGATCCGTCCGGGTAACTGGTTGTGGAATATGTTGCAGAGGCCGATGGATGGTTAAGCGAAAAATATGGAAAACTTCAGTTCATGATCTAGCGTTTTAAGACTTTACGGTGGATCATAAATTAGTCCTTGGAAATCTGTTCTGGTTATTGTTTATAGTTGGATTAAGGTCATGTGTTGTTTAATGCGGGGGCAGATTTTCCAAAGTCTAGAACCAAATGCAGGATAATCTATTCTTTGGGTTATCATAAGAAGAAATGATAGGGAATTAGGGATGTTTTTCAAAGAAAGAAGACCTCCTTAACTTTTGTCACATAAAAACCAAAAAATGGATCCCATCACATGACTGGCCAACATTGACTAGAAACAATTTCAGTTCTAGGATGCTTGACCAAGAAATTTTTGCAATAGTCATTTAGAGAATTTGGATTATACAATGAGAAATGGTCGCATGATGTCATTTTAATGGTAAGTATGACTTTAACGAGAGATATTTACAACATGTACGGTTGGATCTTTTAAAAATCTAAATTGTTCATTAAGTTCTAAATATGTAAAACAATTGAACCTATTGCTGAATGGATTAAATGAGAGGGATGTGATAAATTTTATAGATTTTTTAATCAAGTATTGTTCATTTAATCTATCAAATGATAAGTCCAATTGTTTCACAAATTCAAAAGAATACATATATTCATCTTTCTCCACTTTAAATTTTTAAGAGATTGATCTCAAATTTTAAATAGCACCTTTGAAGTCATTCTTTATCACTATAATGACAATATAAGATCATTCCTCCTGATACCTATAAATAATTATCAATAATCCTCACTATGGTTTAATCCAAAGGTGAATACATTGGTACATAACATTTTATGGGAATTGGAAAGAGCATTGTCCCAAGGATAAAACAATTTTGTAAACTTGAGGTATGGATTATATATATATATAAGTGCGATGCATATCTCTGAAGAACTGTTCTTAAGCATGTCCATGCATATGGCTTGATGGGCTGCATTTAGGACCACACGGATGGATTAGTTTGCAAGATTATCTTTTATGTGATGCGTATAAATTTTTATCTTAAATGGATAAAAGAAATCATTTCTTTTTAAGACTTAAAATTTCAACTTTATGTTGACGGTGGAATTTCATTGAGTTATATCAATGAGGTGAAAAAGTCAAATTGGTGTTGTATCCAATATGAGTGCAATTAATAAGATCTAGAGTTTTAAAATAATACTGATTTTAAAAAGGAAATTTATTATTATGCCTTTTAAAGATTAAAAATGGTATGGAACAATCCATATTCCATCTCTAACAATTAAAGCAAATGAACTTGAGTGAGTTGAGTTGAGTTGTGAGTAGATTATTGCATTTTCTTTTAGCCTTAATTTTCTTAGATATGCTTTGCGTCTCTATTATAGTTTATAAATTTAACAAATTTTTAGTGAGTTAGTCTGAGCTGACTTATTCGATAGGATATTGAGTCAAATAAATTAATAAATTTTACCAAATTTTATTTAGTTGAAAATTTCAACCAAAACTTTCTTTTACTCTCATATTGCTTGTCGTTTTTGCCACTTAGAGGTGAATGTCACCATTGAATACGATGGGCCCAATGGTAGAAACATAAAAAAAAAAGGTGTCTAGAAATAATGGAATTGTTGATCTTCCATCCATTCTAGAAATATGATATGTCCTGCCATTGAATTATTTTGATCAGCTTTTAAATGAAATATTTGTCAGCTTGGACAGAAGCTGTCACGCCCCGACCGAAAGGTAGCCCCGGAATGTGATTGATTTTTTTTTTTTGAAAGATAAACTAAACATCAGGCATTCTCACTGGGCCGGATCAACAGTTGGGTCCAGAAGTCACACATGACCCTATCATGTGGACTCAAACATGTACCATATGCCTACCCCATAAAATAGACATTAACAACATCAACATATATCATAATCAAAATCAACCATTGATTCATACATTCAAACATAATCTCAACCACTACAAAGACAACATAGCCTAATACATTAAATTAACATAAATTAAGTACCACATCCGGGTACTTAATAAAAGAAAACGGTTCCAAGAACCAACAGGAAAATATCAGGGTATTCCCCTCCGGGGGATTCCCAAAGCACCGCTATAGCTTATCTAACCTAAGCCTGATAAAGAGGGTCCTCCTCCTCGAGTTCATCGCCTGAAAGGTGAGTGGTGTGAGCTAACTAGCCCAGTGAAGGATAATTAACAATGCAAATTAAGTAACAGTTCAATAATATCACATGCTTGATAAAAATAAGCATAATCTCAAATATATCAACATCATTAAATCACTGCCATTATCCACCATAACGCCTGCCGACTACACTGAAACCAGTATTAAGTCCCGACACGGTCAAAATACATCATTGCAAATACATCTCCCGGCTCTTAAACTTAGCCGATACTGACACCCTCAAGTCAGCAACTGACGACAGCATGGTCCGCCCATGGTCCAGTAGACATAAACCATCTCTCATATGGCCGATATTGGTTCAATAGCCCAGGTACGTAGAAGCAGTCTTTCATACTCATACGATCAACATCATAATATCACAATCAATATCAGCACTCTTACCATAGTGCATCGTGTATAGGCATATGAGCGGGTTCATCAAAACTGAAATCACTCATTGCTCAATAAAACCCTGTTTACAAAATTTGCAGAGTTAAGTTCCCTCACCGTTATGTGTGGTTTACGCGGTCTCTGTTCAAACAACACACAAGTACACAATCAATATACATAACAGATACGTACACATACGTAGTATTTGGAAATCACACGTTTTCCCACAAAATATCCGAGGTATATGGAATTGAGTCTCCTACTGGGTTTCTATCCTTTTTAAATTATCATAATCCACAATATAATAATAAATGAAAAGGGGTTCAGTCCAAACTCATATTGTCTTCTAGGCATGGACCAGATTGACTTATTGAGTTAGGTTTAGATCCTCGGGTCACTTCTCGGTTGTCTTCTAGATAGGACCAGATCTGACATTTTGAGTAGGCCTCGAGGTCACCTAGTGCCCGACTATATAGCGTCGGCCTGAAAGTGAATCACTCAGTGCCCGACCAATAGGGTCGGCCTAGAAGCGGATACAATAGTATTTACACTATAAGTAATAAGAGAAGAAGGTTAGTACAATTTTAATTAACAAAAAGAGATACTAATCATCACATCACATAATCTAACAAAACAATAATTTTTTTTTGAATAAAATAATAATATTTATTTATTCAATTTTTTTTTCCAATGGGAACCAACATTTAAAAGCACAAGCAACAATAATATCAAATAAAAATATTTTTTTTGAATAAAATAATAATATTTAATTATTTATTCATTTTTTTTTCCCAATAGGAACCAACATTACAAATCACCAGCAACCATAATATCAAATAAAAAAAAATATAATATATATTTTTTTTCCTTTTTCTTCCTCTTCCCCGTTCACTGTTTGCAACAGACCGTGAACGACCGGTGAACAGTAAAACCGAACTTGAGCAATGGGGGATTTTCTGAACTCGGTTTTTACATCTGACCGGTCCGATGGATTCCTCTGGGAGTCCTCTTTCCATAGGGAGAGGTTTGGAGCTTTGAAACTCAGTAAGCCATCCGAACTTAACACCGGAAGCTCACTGATACGAGGAACCCTAGAATTTTCTCTAAATTTTGAAATTGTTTTTCTCACTGAAAATAGAGCCAAATTCAAATTTTTTTATTAAAAACCGATCGAAATTGAAAGGGGAATGCAGTGGTTACCTTGGATTAAGTTTTTGGGCTGAAATCCGAATTTTTGAAAAAAATCTCCTCTAAGGTACTGTTACTGAAAAACAGAGAGTCGGCCGGGTTTTGGCTGAGAAAGACTGAGAGAAGAGAAGAAAATAGGTGGGAGTGAGAACCGAAAACTAAGCCGGTTTTTTATAGGTCTTTTGGCCGGGAAATCAGGTGCACGCGCGATGGGATGGGACGACGGCGAATCGCCGGAAAATTGGGCAGTAGAGTGCATGCGCCTGGTGGCTGAGACGTTGCTACAGTAACCGCAGGTTATTTTCTGCTGTTTGCAAATCAGCCCTCCAATATTTTCCAAATTGCAGAAAAGCCCCTAGTTTTAATAAAAACCTGATTTTTAACTAAAACAATAATTTCAAAAGCTCAAAAATTTAATCCAATCTTACAGATAGGTTGGGTTTTAAAAATCTTAATCACCATAAAAAATTTGGAATTTAACTCTTATTAAAAATCATTTATTTAAATAAAAACCATAAATTTACACTATTTACTTAAATAAAGAATTGTTAAAATAAATAATTTAGAAACATCATTTTGAGATGAAATGAAATAAGTAGACCATTCTCAAAATGGTCTAGCATAAAATACAAATTTCAAATTTTATTTCATTTTCAAAACCCTTTAAAATAATTAATACTCCCTTTCGGGGTTTTGACGGGCGGGATTTAAATACCATTTTCTGAAAATAAATTCATTTTAAAATCAGAAATGCAAATCCTTTATTTAGGAGAACATTATTTACCAATAATATACACATATCAACAATATTTAAAAAAAATATACACAACAAGTGGTAAATTACCAAAATGCCCCTCCAGCTTGACGAGCTGAATCACTGAGTTTTCGGGCTCAGATTGGGCCAAACTTGGGCTTTCCTCAAAGCCCTAACCAAAATCTCCGAGATTAATCGGTTAAACAGGAATTTACGAGCTAAAGCACGCCTAATTTGGGACAGGGTATTACAGAAGCGATATGAAAAACCCGAGTTATGTTGGATTTTATGATCCAAAGTTCAAAAGAGTTCAAAAACCTAGGCTCGACTGGGCTGGGCCGATTGACTTTTTTTTGAAAATAATAATAAAAAGTTCAAGATGGGCTGAAATGGCCGATATTATAGAGGAAAATAAAAAATTTCAGATTAGGACTTAGGAGAGGGTTTATATTTCATATTTTAATATTTGCTTGGGTTGGCATCGAGATGAAAATTGGAATCTAAAACTGACACTCAAAATCGCCCTAACATTTTAAATGGGCTTGAGCATTATTTCTATCACCATTAGAAGTAGACTCAACTTGGGGCTTATATGCCTTCACCTGACTAATAATTAGGCTAGATGGGTTTTGTTGTCTTAATATCAAGTATGAACTGAGTCCAAGCTCTGCCCTTTCTTTCTCCAGGCATGAGAAATGGATTTTGCCCATACATTGTGTTTGAACATTGAGTTTCAGCCGATTGATAATTTGGTGGATTCTTGGGTTTAGATACCCAACCAGGTTAATATTTAGGGGTGCAGTTTGGGTGGGCAGGTCAAGCCTTGAGTCAATTTGAGCTAGGATCTATGTTGCAATTATAGAGCCCTAACTTTGATTGGGCATAAGCAGAACCTAACTATTTTAAATCAGGTTTGCATCATCTTACAAAAGAAAAAAGAGCTCAAATAGCCTTCGGTCCCTTTCTCCCATTTACCTTTTTCATTTATTGTTTTTTCCTATTACTATCTCAATATTGTTAATGGGTCATTTTTAGATATGACGAAAACTTGTCTACACTAAGCATATGGGCCATTTAGAAATGTGGACGGGGAGTGGTTGACTGGAATGCATTTGTTTATATTAGGGATTAGGTCCATCTTATTATTAAAATGAATTGAATTGAATTGAAGGTCAGGATTTTTAATTAACATATCATTGTAGATTGTTTAAGATAAATTATTTTGTATAAAAGTAGTAATTATATATGATGGGTTCTTGGGTTTAAATCAGGTTTTAGTCTAAATTTGGGCTTTTAGGTCAGATCAGGCCCTTAAAATACTAGGCCCAAGATCGACCCAATTTTATGTTAGCACTAATTTTAGCCCAGATTGAGTTCAGCCCTTCAAAAAGTTTCTTGAAGAGATATGTATGACATCTCTCCGATGGCCACTTATATAGAGTAAATTAAGGGAATCTAAAGACCTTAATATACAAACATTTGTATCCACAAATTCCCGTTGCAGTATGGCATGTAGATAGCAAAACCTCTTTTATGTTTTTCTTGTAATCCAAGGCAAACACTGATTATAAACAATCTAAACCGTTATGAACAATGGGACACAAAGGGAGGCAAACACTGATTATAAACAATCTAAACCGTTATGAACAATAGGACACAAATGGGGGGAACGATCGGAGTGAGCTGACAGTGAAATGGAGCGGCAGGGTGTTGCCATGATCGGAAAATCATCCGGAAGATTTGTGCTACTCCTCGGCCATCCGATCCTCTAACATGAGGGGCGGAGGCGAGCGGTGAAAGGAGAGGGATTGTGACGCATAATTGAGCTGCATCGAAGGTGGAGCTTGCCTCTACAATCTCCCAGATGGTTGATGGGTCTCCATGGAATGAATGGTGATTGATGGACGGGCGAATTGGGTGATGCGATGATAGAGGATCTTGGACGCTTGAATGGTTTATAATCTCCTCGATGAGTTAATATGGTTAATACAGGATTACAGGGAGAATGAGCAGTATCGGCCTTGAAATTTCAAGGGGCATAGGCTCAACACACTAGTAGGGGCCCTAGATCTATGAAAATTGCATGGTGGGATCCCTAGGCCATTAGTCAAATTGGAGGAACCCTAATCGGCCGCCTATTTGGCTTTAAGCCATGGGCCCATGGCCAACCCTGAGAAGTAGACAGACTGCAAATGTGGTCATAAATCATAATAGCGTCAAACCTCCCAAAATAACAACCAGGCTACGATTGTGGAATAATAAGTGTTTTGAGTAATTAGATAGATACTGATCATTGATTCAAATATGGAATAGAGAATGATGACAATAATGCAATTTTAAAATTGAGAACACTAAAGGCGTGTTTGCTGATTTTCTATTTGTCATATTTTAGTTTAGTTAGGGAGAATAAATAGTATAAAAATAAATAGGACTATTCTGATTGGTAGATGATGAAGAAAAACCAATTTGAATTATTTCCCTTGCCCAGATGTTCGGATAAAAGATTTTTAACGAATAAAAATATGAGATTTTCTCATTATGTAAAGATAATATTTTAATAGAAGCAATAAAAACATTAGATTTCCTTGCCTAAATATGATAACATATTTTATAACACTTATTAAACAACGTCGATCAAATCTAAGGGTAGTGATTTTTTTTTGTTTTTTTGCAACATTGGTTTTCTTGAAGAAACAGAGGAATGCCACTTAATGGTGAAAGCTTGCCCTCCTTTGCAATGTAAAATTCACAAAATTGAAGATATAAGTAAGTGTTATTATTTAGGTGTTTTCTTTTTTAAATAAAAGAACAGTTTATTTGATTTTTTTATATGATGCCATTATTTAATTTAGTACTCCTTTTGTTTTAAAATAGTTATCTCATATGCATTTTAAAAGACTTACGAGATGCTCGAGAGAAGTTCATAAGCTTTTTGAAAGTCTTTCCTTAAAAAATTCAAAATTTTAAAATAGAACAACTAAAATAAGATAGAAAGAGTGAAAAATAAAAATAAAATCTTTCTTTATTAAAATGAAAGTGCCTCAATCACAGAAAAATAAAAAATTATTTATTAAGAAAATCAATACGGGTAGTTGAGTAAAAAAAAATAAAGAGATAAAGAAGAAAAAAATTTGACTACCCGGAATCAAAATCAAATTCAAGATCTCCACGTTCTAGTCATCACTCTAGCCTTTTAAATTTGTTAATTATATTTCATTATTTTTTATAAAATTAAAATGAAAGAATAAAATAATCATATTATCATAGAAAATTTATGGCCGCCCATCCTAACAGGGGTGTTTTTTGTTAGAAGACACAGCTTTTAAAAAATTTATATGAAAATTCTACTTTACCCTTTACCCTTCCTAATCTTTTAAAAAACGAAATTATATGTACACCGCTCAGAATTATAGGTACACCGTAAATAATTATAGGTTACCACTGTGGATGTGTTCTGCATATTAAAGTTATAGTTAATTTCAAAATGATTGGTGCAATGCTCATAATTATACGTGCACTGCTGCTCTACTTTAGATTTGCATACGTAAGGACAGAGTAAAATATGAATTTCACTTTATTTCGTATTTTCTAATAAAAAAAACACCGTATTAAAATAGAGTAAAATATGAATTTCACTTTATTTCGTATTTTCTAATAAAAAAAAACACCGTATTAAGATAGATGGCCAAATTTATATAGAATCCACTTATATAATCTTCTTTATATTAATATTAAAATTAAATTTTGTTAAAGATGTACATAATCTAAATCCGAATTTCGTTGGGTGAGGCTGAATTCGCGGGCGGCGGATCAGATGAGATCAAATCAATTATCAAAATGCCCAGACAAAACCCCACCTAAAACCCTAACCCTAAATTCTGATGTGGCTATAAAATCTCCTTCTCCAAAACCTTACTCCTGTCACAGTAGTCCAAAACCCTAGTCGCTTCTTCTTTTGCTGCATTGCTTCAAGGTATGATTTTTTTTTTTTCTAATCTCATTTTTTTGGTAATATTTCTCTCTCATTTCGTCACTCTCCTTATTATTTCCCTCTTTACATTTCGCTTCACTCTCCTTATTATTTCCCTCTTTCTCATTTACAGTAGATTTTAGCTTTCAGTACCTCCGACGTCGATTTTTTTTTTTCTTATTTTCCTGGGTTTTGGGGCTATAATTGCTTGATAAAACCCGTTTTCTTTGTTTGTTTGTTTGTTCAATTCCTGTTGTTAATTTTGGTTGATTTTTGTTCATCTTGCGGTCTTTCGTTGTTGAAAAAAGCACGTTCGAAGGCTTTCAGGCGATTATTTCATATTTTAAGCCTGTTGAGCTCAAAAGCCGTGCGACATCTCAAGTCGTCTTCTTCTAATTTCCCTCTTGACATGTTTCCTATTTTTCTCTGTTGAGAGGATTTCTTGTAGGAAGACGGAAATCCCATTCCTGTACATCTTTTACATTGTGCAAGACTCAAATCGCAGGAAGATATTTTCGTCTGTTTTTCCATTTCTTCTTTATTGAGGAATGCTATGGTTTATCACTCTAGACATGTGATGATCTAAGGGATAAAGAAAGACAACAGTGGAGTTAGGAATTTTTATGGCGTATGATAAGGCCCAAACGGATGATAGAATTTGAAAAGCCTACTCAAGATAGATGGCATTTTGACTTTTGATGATGATGATCTAAGATAAAATGTAGGAGGAAAAATCTTATCCGGAAATCCAAAAATGTCAGTATATTTATAATTCTTAAGCTAATACTTTTATGTAAAGGGCTTCTCTACTCAAAATGGTAAAAATTAAGAGCTAGTTTGCATAGTTAAATTTTAGGATTTCAATTAAAAATAGAAACGTTTGGGCTGAATTATAAGCTGAAGTATCGGCGTGCTATTATAATTTCAGTATTTTTTGAAAAGTCAGAAAATAGCAATTTTTCATGTGACCTCAGCTTTTAACCAAAGATTTTTGACAGGATTTTTCCTTTGAGTGATGATTGTTTTCATCTTTTGTGAATCTTAGCTGTTTGATCAAATTGCGTTATAGGCTTTACTTTTTCTATTTTTTCGGCCTCGAAGTATTACCTGGATTCTAATAATTTCATTACCCAACTGATTCTTCCAGTGGAATTGATAAATCTCCAGGCAATGTAATCTGTTGAATTTCATTATTCCCACTCTAAAATTCCCTTTTCACCAAGCTTGAGTTCATTGGGAAATTTTGTGAGTTCCATGGAATTTCAGAATTTACGAATGCAGAGCACACCCTATGTGGACTTATAATTTGATTCTTGATACTAGTGAATGAGCTACTTCCATTGTATGGTTTCATCTATATGGACCCTCAAATGCTTAAATAATATGCTTGTTGATTCTCTTTCAACCAGGTAAAAATGTCGAACCCAAAAGTCTTCTTTGATATACTGATTGGAAAAGCAAAAGCAGGTAGGATTGTGATGGAACTATTTGCAGATGTTACCCCAAAAACTGCAGAGAATTTCCGGTGCCTCTGCACTGGGGAGAAGGGGATTGGAAGGTCAGGGAGGCCCTTATACTACAAGGGTTCAATCTTCCATCGCATAATCCCCAATTTCATGTGTCAGGGAGGGGACTTCACAAGGGGCAATGGAACAGGTGGAGAGTCCATATATGGTTTGAAATTTGAGGATGAGAATTTCAAGAAGAAGCACACAGGCCCGGGTGTGCTGTCAATGGCAAATGCTGGGCCAAACACAAACGGGTCACAGTTCTTCATATGCACAGAGAAGACACCATGGCTTGATGGGAAGCATGTGGTTTTTGGACAAATTGTGGATGGTTACAGCATTGTCAAGGCAATGGAGAAGGTGGGGTCTGACAGTGGTGCGACCTCATCACCGGTTGTGATTGAAGACTGTGGTGAGATAACAGAGAAGTGATTATCAGGATATGGCAATGTCAATGTGGAGCAGAGTTGTTGGCAGTTGGTCACCATTTTGCAATGATGATGGCTAGCAATGGTTGCTCATAAGTTCTACATGGAAACATTGCAACGGGGCATGTATTTTGATTGTCCCCGCTGAAAATATGATTGGATGTTTATGATATTTGTTTTCATGTTTAAATTGAACAATGTGGGTTTGTGCACTCCTGAGTTTTAGGGGTTATGAAAAATGAAAATTGGGCTTCAATGCATTCTTTATATGTTGAGACATTGCAACCTGGAACCTACAAGGCCACAATTGCCATGTTTGGCCAATTGGTTTTCATTTTCAACATCAAAATTTGCTTTTGATCAATTCAAACTGCTTTTGCTTTTATATACACCCTCTGCATCTTCGCTTGCTGTATTCAAATTAAATTGAGAATCAATCCTTTCATTGTCCAATATGATGGTGTGTTACTGCAACCTTGAAGGACTGTGGACCGTGGAAGTAAACAAAATGATGATTTAGGAGCCCTCTGTCGGCTCTTCAGTTGCTTCATGTTTGCCCATGCAAATGTCGGAAGCCTTTTTTTTAAATCCCTCTGTTTCTACCATTGCAGATTTTGCAGGGTTGAGAGTTTTTTTCCCTTCAACTTTTCTTTTTAAATTCTATTTCTATTCATCTATCTTTCTCTGCTGTTGCAGAGTTTCACTTGATTTTTAAAAAAAATTAATCTCTTTCTTTTTTTTTCTCTCTCTGCTGTTTGACAGTTGAGATTTTTTTTTCCTTGATTTCTTTTAATTTTTCCTGTCTCTCTATCTATGTAGAGTTGATAAGTATTTTTTGCTTTTTTTTTCTTTCCACTTTCTTGTTTTCGAGTTATTAAAATTGTTTCCTTCCATTTTTTTATCTCTCTCCAAGCGTTGTTGAGAATTTAATGCTTTTTCTTATTTTTAATCTCTCTCCCTCTTTCCTTTCCATATTCTTTCAGTCTGTTTTTTCTTATTTCTCATAAATGAGACAAGTTAAGTTGACGGACCGACCCAATCTTAACTTTAATTTCTTATGGCTCGGGTTGCACCCATTTTGACTTTTTTCCTATAACAAATATTATATTTCTAAATTCAAACATATTAGAATGATATTTCGAGTCACCCAATGTTTCATTTGTACAGTATCTATAATCTTAATTAATGAGCATCAGTAGTTTTTTTTTTTTTTTTTTAAATAATTGACTATCCCGCAAAAATATTGAGAATTGGTAATGTTTTCTATCCAAAACGCAATCTTAAGCAGAACAGATGATGATCAGAGCAATTGTAGAATATGAACCAACACTACTAATTGAAGCCACTCTGCAACATGAACCACAAAGGCATCCTAAGCAATCTGACATTCTGACCTACGTTTGGATCGTATTTCATAATGATCAGATGGTGTCAAAAGAAATCTCATCCACTATTATAAGACATAAATGGATGAGGAAAAATGAAAAAAGAAAAAGAAAAGAAGACGAAGAAGCGGTGAGCATGTGAGATTGGGAATTGTGATGATGAGTGGTGGAGAGTACATATACATGTTTGTGAGGCATGTGTATGCATGAATTGAGAAGAATAGCAATTGGGTATTGGGTGGTGAGTGATGGAGAGGTGGTGTTTGTGTGTTGTATAAAACAAAGCGTGAATGAAATAGTGAATCAAAATCTCAATTAATTATTCTTACTAAAAACTCGAGTGCAAAAACTGGGGTACAGAGCTTTTAAGAATTGGTACTGACTTGCATTTCAATTCAAGAATGCCCAAAATTGAAATAATCTCAAAAGAAAGCTTGAAAAGAAATTCAGAACATAGATAAAGATGAATAGCATTACTTTAATAGCACAGATGCAGCTCTGATTGTAAATAAAAGTGAGACCTACTGAGCCCATGTCCGCAGGTGCTCAAATATCCCTTCCATCTAAACTATCTTTGTTTTAGGAGCTACCTTCTTTTTTGACTGCTGCTTCGGCCACGAATTCTTCATTCCTAGGAAGAAAAGCAATGCGCCAAAAAGAGCCAAACTCTGCAGAAACATTTTCAAAAAATACCGATTAATTTTGTTACCACATGAAGGAAAATGTTCAGACGAGACGACAGTAGAAGGTGCTCTAGGTCGCAGGCCCAAGTTTTGAAAGTGACCATGTCAGGAAGATAATTGACTTTCCATAAATGTTTGTGAAAGCATCATGATATTATCATGGAATTTGTGAATTGAGAAAATCCTAAATTTTTTTGTAATATTTGCAAAACTTTCACACAAGTCGCTAATAATTTCTAAATTTTTAACATGTACTTTTTATTTAAATATTTAGATAGTGGTAACGATAATTTCTTTCAAATGGGGACAAGAAGTGCTCCAGAAACAAAGCAAACATGTTTGGAGAGAGCGACAAACAAAAGCTAGGAGACTGCAAGGTAAAAACAAGGATGGCACTTGACAAATAAGAGACCCACAAAACTAGAAAGGGTCTAACCAATGCCAATACATTTTTTTTTTCCAAGCACATAGTGGATCACTTTTTGGAATCCTATGAAACTCATTTCAGGAAGAAGCCCAGTAGATACATTTGGCTTTGACACAGATACCAACGTTGTAATGAGTTTCTTCCCTCTCTCTGTGAAAAATGTCCTAGAGTTTTCTTTTCATAACCGCTGCCTAAAAACCCAAGCGAACACACATTTGCAATCTAACCTCTGTAAACTTGACGAATAGTTGAATAAATTCTGGCTTGTTGAAGTCATAGTTGTAGAAGTCATGGAGGATGGGAGTGAGAAATACAAGCTGCAGAAGCTGCACAGAGATATTTTCTTTTGTTAAAAATAAGTATGAAGCGATGAAAACATACGAGAAATTAAAGCATGGGAGTAATATTAAGGATTTGAAGATTTAAGATGAAAACGGACCAGGAGATAAGCTCCCAAACAAGTGCCAAAAACAAACAGTATACTTCCAACCCCCTTCAAAGCTATAAGAGCAGCAATTATATGTTTGATCTGATGAAATTGAAAAAATGTTAGAAATGAAATTGAAAAAATGATAGGGAGAAATGAAATTGGCAAAGAGATAAGGTCTCACTTCGATTTCTGGAACATGTAACCCAAGAATAAAGTTTATACAACTAGTGAAACTATTAAACTTGGGTCTCAAGGCTTTGGCTGCTGGCCCACCATCAACACCGAATGTATTAAACCTGAGCAAATACAGCCAGCATTAGTACACAAGCACCGGAATACCATCATTCTCAAAGTCTCCATTCGATTTCTTAAGAAAATGAAGTATGATTTTCCTTTAAAAAAAAATTAAGTTCGACTTTGTTTCTGTCCCTAGTGACAGATAAAACAGAAGATAAATCCTCATAACCAATAGCCAAATATGCAGCATAAATAGTGCTCAAAACACAATTTTATTGCGTAACATTGAGAGGGTATAGATCAAAGGCATTAGGAGGACAGTGCTAACTTTGAAACCATGGAGGAAAGTAATAAAGAATGACATGTTAGATTGTAAATTGAGTAAGGAAATATTTTAAGATAGGGTCAATTGAAGGAGAACAATTAATAAAGTCGACCTCAAACAGATGAGATATTGATTGTTGATGATGATAATAAAAACACAACAAATGATACTAGAAGCGACAATGCAAAAACTTTGTTTTGTTTTGTTTTTTTTTAAAGAACCACAGAAGGATACTACGAGACTGTGATAATAGAAAGGAAGAGAATGGGGTAGAGACTTCTAAAAGCAAGCCTCGACAAGACCATCTGTTTTAACCCAATTCAATACCAGTTAAGTATGGTTCCAGTTGCTTCCTTGAAGCAATCAAATTGGTCAAAAGTAGAAAATCATTCAGTTCGATTTCATGACCAATTATGGCCACATGGAATAATTTTTCCTCTAGTTTTTGGGACCGATTTCACCAATCAAATTTTAATGAAATTCATAAATGATGAATAAGAAGCATTTCCCACAAACCCCAGCTCCAATATGTGAATCTGCAACCTAAATAGCTATACAGAAATTGAGGGATGGAATTTCACATACAACACCCAAATTTACTCTTGAAGTGAAAAAGAAGAATAAAAGATTCTCTTGTCCTACTTCAGTAGATGAGGACATCCAACAGCTAAAGACCTAAAACAACCCCCTTGAGAATGAATTTTTTTGGAGTAGTGGGCTTAGTTGCGGAGGTTTCTATAGGACTGTGTTTAAGTTTTCCACACGTAATTCAAAAAGAAAAAAGAAGGTATATTCAAATTTCAAACAATAAGAGTCGTTGGTCTCAATGATTGATGAGCTCAAAGGTAGCATCAGCTATTTTTCTTGATGTCATCATCTACACCAATGATTATAATATGTGCATTTAATTGCAATCCATTCTAATAATAAGTTGATCATTAATCTCAAGACTAAAACAAAACACCACAGCTAAAAAATCATATCAAACTCCATTCATCATCATCACCGTCGTTATCAAAAGCTTTACTTTCTTATTCTACTTTTATATTCAACTCATATTTGACCTCAATCATTTTCTTTAATGCTGTGTCCCAACCCCTCACCACTCTCTCCTCGTAGTTGTAATCCTTTGACTCTTGACCTTGGTGTTGTTTGATCATCTAGAAATGTGCCTAGACAATCATAAATGACACTTCTCACATCTTTTGTTTCATATGAGCTAACTTCTAAACTTTCTATAATACACTCATTTTTAATTTATCTTTTAAAGTTATAAAATATCCATGTTATCATACCATGCACATCTCTCCACCATTATTTTATCTCATTGTCTCTTTTTTTTTCTCATTTCTAGCACTCAACTCTATATAGCATTGCAGACTAACATGCCATTTAATCTCCTTGACATTCTTATATGACATGACAGTCAACCTAACTCTCATCCAACATCCCATACACCAAGTTTAAAATTAAAGCAACAATTTGACAATAGTATAAGAACCCATTTCTTACATAAGTATAGTTTAACTTGTTATCTTCATAGTCTAACATTGGTGTTCTCTAGAAGTAGTGGGTTCACCTCTGGGGGTTTTACACCAGGTATCCTACGATTTTCTAAACATAAATTTAAAAAAATAAAATAAAATATAAGAATCCATTTCTCATCATTATTGTCAAAGTCATCGTATTATTTAATAACCAATTTCCTCCCTAAAATGTAAAATACGCAGGAAAGTTTATCATAGAAATGACAAGGCAGATACAAGGATAGAACGATAAACAAATACTGAAATCACCTAAAAATTCTAAACAGGTAACAAAAGGAAATAAATAAATAAAAAATTAAAGGAATTTGACTGTAGCCCAGAAAGGACAGATTCCAGAGCATCGACGATATCCAAATTCCAATCGTCCCCGTCCAGGAAGATGGATGAAGGTTAGGATCATCAAAATTTCGATCTGGAGCGTTTTTTATGAAATGAAAACAGTAGAAGAAAGAAGCAGCATTTAAATCACGCGATTTGATGGACGAAAATCTCCAATGCATTTGCAAATTTTACACAAAATTGGTAGATTACAGAGATAGAAATGCAAAATGCAGAGAGAGAGATCTGTAAAGAATCATACTCGCGCCACGCGGAGAGAATGAAAAAAGATGCGAAGAGAAATCTGCCCGCAATTGACGTCAGTCCCATCTCTCTCGACAACCCTTCAAATCTCAATCTCAAGAGGAGAAATGGAATGGAATTCAATATAAAACAATGATAATAGAAAATCAACAAGAAAGATTATTTGTTATTTCTTCCTGGGATTAGACAGACGACTCGCTGACGATATCGGTGATACATACAGATCCAGTCCCCTGTAACTTGTAAGCAAAATTTATATTATTTTAGTCTTTGTAAAATAATCAAAGTTTTAATCTCTACATTTACAAGTCGATGATTTTCTCCTCACGTTATGGTCAAGTTTGTTGGTTTTTTCTTTTTTTCTAAATGAATTTCCAGATTTTATTGGAGACTTTTAAAAAAAAAAAATTATCTCAGTAGATATTTGCTTTTTAATGTAACAGTATGTTTTTATGCAACTTTTTAAATAAAAATGATTTGTATATTAAATTATTTTCTATTATTTTGAAAATGATTGTCTTGGTAGCTTAATTATTTTTCACGAGAGAATTCGGGGTTGAAAAACAAGAACTTTAAGGTTTATGACTCATTCCATTGACTAATCATGGTTAAATTCAACCCATATAATCCAATCCATCCATGACTTGTGATGCAATCCACAACCCACAACCCAATCCATAACTAAAATCTGAGTCATGACTTAAGTCATGGGCTATGATCCAACCTAATTAAATATTTCTTTCATATTGTTTTTTTTTTTATGGAAAAGACATCTTCAAATAAATCAATTTCCGTGAAAAATAGTTGTACATAAAAATATTCTAAGATGTGTTTCATAAATTATTTCCAAGAAAAATTTCATAATGAGTCTTTTATGAATGGACAATAAATAATTTTTTGTAGGGTCTTTCAAATATATATCCTTTGGATTAAGTTCTTGTTAGACTTTCATGTAAGTTGTCGTGTACAGTCTATAGTGAATTTAATGGATTCATTTCTCCACACACTCCATGCTTCCATAACTTGCACCCATGTCTAAGTTGACATCTCAAAGCTAGTTGATTTACAATAAGAAAAAGTTAATTTTTTTGAAGATTTTAAAAACATTTTGACACTTTAAAATTTGTTGAGCTTATTTGATGAATTTTTACAAACAAAAGAATTGAAATTTAAAAAAACTTAACATTATTTATATGATTTTGTATGCATCATATATATATATATATATATATATATAGAGTCAAGAGTCAAAACCTTCCAAATCTACTGTCTGCATAGGCCTACATGGGACTCACTAAACTCTATGTGCTCGGAATTCTGAGGAGATTATTGTAATATATAATCTTTTAAAATAAATTTGTGAGACTTTTAAAATAAATCAATTTTGTAATCGTTTCTTCTGCTTCTTCTTCACCACGACAATAGATTTGCCCTTCATAATTATGCAAATTTCTCCTTTGTTGTCTTTCATAACTGCTCTCGTTGTGGAATTGGATCATCTTCACTTCTAAATTTCAAACTCTTTCCGCAATAAACCCATTAAATTTAATAGGTAGAGCAACTCAACAGTGACAGATCATTAGCAGGAACAGAGCACAATGCATTGGCTTGTGTCAACACAATTTCTAACACCTGCTGCCATCTGTTTACTTACACTTTGCAGAAATTGATCTTCTCTTACCCCTTTCAATTTCTCCACTTCTTATTTCCATCCCCAATTGTGAAATTTCATATTCTAACATTGTGATTCTTTGCCAAACTCTGCAGTACAATTATTTCAATAGATCTCTGAAAACAGAAAAAAAAAAAAAAAGTTTTGGTTTCAAGCCAGAGATTGGGAGAGTATGTTTTATTTATTTTTCTTTTGAATTGATAGATATTTAGGGGGATATTTATGTATTCTACATATTAATATCACCTCCAGTGGAAAACAAAAATACCCATATTAATATATTATTCAAATAAAAAAATGTCAAACTGCAAACTTAAAAAGATAATTTGACATCTATGTAGCAATTTGATATTTATCTTTGACAAAGTATTTTTTGTCCTATTTTCACAAGTAAAAGGAAAAAAGAAAAACTTTATTCTAAAAAGGATGTTGGGGGGTATTCTATAGTTAATCCAAAAGATTAGTGATATGCAAATCAGTGAAGATTTTTTAAAATAATAATGAAGGATTGCTAAAATTGTTTCCCATCATCAACAATGTTCACATGCGTCTGAATTTTATAAGGCCTCATGTGGAGTTCACCAACTCCCACTACCTCTCTCACACCCTTCTATTCTATTCAGGATAAATAGATTGGATTCCTATATCAAGTTTGAAGTTTGAACCTATTTAGAGTTAGATATCACTTTTAGATAAAAACCTATTCAATAATTTTTTTTTTATCATTTCTAAAATGTACCTTGTGACTCAGGTGGGCCTGTGTAATGCTGTGAATATCGCTCATGATGTTATATATAGATTATAGAGAGAGATCCATTGCACATCCAGTTGATGAATCTATGACAGATCATCGCATTCTTTGAGATCTACAACGATTGGAAGCGTCGCCAAGTGGATCACAATAGATGCACATGCATATATTTATTTTGGGTCCCCGTTTACACATCTGGATTTTCTTTCTCTACACATTCATTTTCGGATGGAGGTGGCTAATTACCATTTTGTTCCTGTGTTTTCATTCGTTCGAACGAATTCCTAGTTCATTTCTCCCTTCGTTCGAACGAATAAACACATACCCCATCTAGTTTGGTTCATTCGAACGAATCCCTCATATAAATTCATTGGTTCAAATGAATGAAACGGGTGAACAGTAACGCGGGTTACTGTTCACCCGTGTTACTGTTCACCCGTCTTCGAATGAATGAAACGGGTGAACAGTAACATGGGTTACTGTTCACCCGTGAATCAGTGATTTATTCGAATGAATCTATTTTTTTTTAATTTAAAAGTTATTTTTTAAGCATTGTGTATTTTTAAAATTTCTCAATTAAATATCCAGACTAATTACTATAATATGATAAAAATAGTTTAAGACTTTAAGGTCTTTTGACACTCCTAAATATTTAAAACACAGTATTTTACAAATAAGGGTATCCCTAGAGTATGTCGAAAATACATTTAAGAGTGTCAAAAGATCTTTAAGTTTTAAAGTATATTTATCAGGTTATCGTAATTAGTCCGGATATTTAATTTGAGAAATTTTGGAAATACACAGTCCTTAAAAAATAACTTTAAAGTTTTAAAGGAGATTTTATTATTTAATACACTATGCACATCATTTTTTAAGCACCGTGTATTTTCAAAATTTCTCAAATTAAATATCCGGACTAATTACGATAACGTGATAAATATACTTTAAGACTTTAAGGTCTTTTGACACTCCTAAATGTGTTTTCGGCATACCTTAGGGATACCCTTATTTGTAAAATACTGTGTTTTAAATATTTAGGAGTGTCAAAAGACCTTTAAGTCTTAAAGTATTTTTATCAGATTATAGTAATTAGTCTGGATATTTAATTTGAGAAATTTTAAAAATATACAGTATTTAAAAAATAACTTTGAAATTTAAAAAAAAAACTGATTGAAATTTTAGAAAAAAACTGATTCAGCAGACTGATTCATCAGAACGATTCATTCGAATGAATCAGTTTTTTTTTTAAATTTCAAAGTTATTTTTTAAATACTATATATTTTTAAAATTTCTCAAACTAAATATCCAAACTAATTAGTATAATCTGATAAAAATAGTTTAAGACTTTAAGGTCTTTTGACACTCTTAAATATTTAAAATACAGTATTTTACAAATAAGGGTATCTCTAGGCTGTGCCGAAAACATATTTAGGAGTGTCAAAAGACCTTGAAGTCTTAAAAGTATATTTATCAGGTTATCGTAATTAGTCCGGATATTTAATTTGAGAAATTTTGAAAATACACGGTGCTTAAAAACTGATGTGCATAGTGTATTAAATAATAAAATCTCGTTTAAAACTTCAAAGTTATTTTTTAAGAATATCCGGACTAATTACGATAACCTGATAAATATACTTTAAAACTTTAAGGTCTTTTAACATTCCTAAATGTGTTTCCGACACACCCTAGGGATATCCTTATTTATAAAATACTGTGTTTTAAATATTTAGGAGTATCAAAAGACCTTAAAGTCTTAAAGTATTTTTATCATATTATAATAATTAGTCTAGATATTTAATTTGAGAAATTTAAAAAATACACCGTGCTTAAAAAATAACTTTGAAATTAAAAAAAAAAATAGGTGATTCATTCGAATGAATCACTGATTCACGGGTGAACAGTAACCCGCGTTACTGTTCACCCGTTTCATTCATCCGAAGACGGGTGAACAGTAACACGGGTGAACAGTAACCCACGTTACTGTTCACCCGTTTCATTCGTTCAAACCAATGGATTTATATTAGGGATTCGTTCGAACGAATCAAAATAGATAGGGTATGTGTCCATTCATTCGAACGAATGGCGAAATTAACTGGGAATTCGTTCGAACGAATGAAAATACAGGGACAAAATGGCAATTAGCCACCTCCACTCGAAAACGGGTGTGTAAAAGCAGAAAATCCGAATGTGTAAACAGGGACCCTTTATTTTTCAATTGTAACATGAAATATTTTGAAGGAGTTATGTTATGTGGGTTTTTCTTTTTTTTCTCTTTTCTTGTAATTTGGTTTTCTTCTCATCTCTATATTTTGAACGAGTTATGATGTCTGGGTTTTTACCTCTTTTTTTAAGAAGGTATAGTTTTTGACCTAAAAAATTATAATTAAAGAATTAAAAGGGAAGACAATTTTTCTTAAATTCTTTGGGTATGATTTTTTAAGCTCAAAACTATATTCTTTTCACTTAAAATCACTCTCCGAGTTCATAAAATTCAAAGTAGATGAATTTTGATACTTTATTTTTATAAATCGATCGAAAAATGGGCTCGTTTGAAAATCCAAGCAAAAAGCGGGATAAATCCACAATGAATCAGAATGGCTCGTCGGTAATTCATTTTTTAAATTATTCATATGACATGGTGAAGGGTAAAGTGAAAAATCTACTAATTCCCATGTCGGATTACACAAAAACACCATATGAAAATAGGAATCCTAAAGTAAATGCATCTTAAGTTTTGGTGGAAAACCATAGACCTTAGGGTTGTAACTGCCATTTTTTTAATAGAAAATAATATTCTATTATTTTAAGTTATCATTAAATTCACTTCATATGATTCTTGTACACCCATACACTGACAGCTTTTCAACCTAATTCTAATTTGCCTTCAAAAGTCTGCGGTGAATTTATCT
This sequence comes from Chimonanthus praecox, assembly GCA_022113865.1. Lineage (NCBI taxonomy): Eukaryota > Viridiplantae > Streptophyta > Magnoliopsida > Laurales > Calycanthaceae > Chimonanthus > Chimonanthus praecox. Next base: position 194,327 of record CM039090.1, on the reverse strand, counting down.
AAAGTGAATGAATGATCACTAAATCGCATTTATTAAACCCACCCACTATTTCAAAATCTTCAGATTTACCTGTGAAATAATTAAATTGGATCTAAAATATGTCACACGAGTAGTTGGTCCTTTTAATTTCAAAAGAATAGTATTTTTATCAACATATCTTTTAAATATATGTTATCTGCAAAATACTAAATACAAAATCTCTAAAACCTTTATCTGATAGTCTGGTTGTTAATTTAGATTAGTGAGATACATTAATAAAATATACAGGCGAGAGACGAATCATGATCTTAAAAATTTAAATTCATTTAATAGATGATTATATAAATATAGAGTATAATTTTTTCACAAGGTAATTTCGTATAGTATCAAACAGCGTGTCTCGAGACTCATTACATCCTTTTTTATATTTAAAAAGCCGGATCCGCGCCGCGCCGAACGAACTCAAAGTTACTACTGAGTGGCATTTCTGTAATTTGGGTAGAGAAGCCTCAGCATTTTCGTATCTTCACGGCAACTTGTAAGTCTCCCGCGGCGGCCAAACACGTCGAAAGTGTCAAAGGCTAGTCTCAAACACGTGCCGGCAGAAAATACGTGTAAAGAGCTTTAAGACCTTGTGGAGAAATTTATTATTTGAAAATTTTATTTTCATGTTCTATAAGTGTACATTCTTCAAATCAATTCATCTTTATAAATATGAAATCAATTTACAGAAGAAAAGTTTTCCTTAAGAGATGATTAAGGATTGTGATGCAAAATGTTCAACTTTTTGTGCTATTACTATTATTAAACGATCCTTTTCAAATAATCATCCAATCCAAAGATAATTATTATGTCCTAAATTCTTTTAAGTTAATAAAAACCAAAGAAACTTGACTATATGATGTATTAACATCTAATAGAAATTTCTTAAACAGAAAAAGGAGATAAAAGGAATAAAAAAACTTTGAGTTTTTTTAAGTTCTGTTAATCCAAACAAACTCTGAGAAGTTGCAAGTCCTTCCGATGGACGGAGTGGGCTTATCACACGTGCTGGTATTCCACACGTGTGAAGACGGCTAAGTGCTATACGTCTAGTTGCTCGACTACCCGTAGGAAATACCTCTTTTTAAAAGAAAGGGTGGTTTTGGCAGCGCTTTCAGACCCACGCCAGTTTTCTTAGCCTCTGAGATTGCTCTCGAGAGGAGAGGAGAAGAAGAAGAAGAGACAAAGATTCAAAGAGAGAAGAAATGGGATTCATCTCATTTGCTGGAAGAGTTCTCTTCGCTTCTGTTTTCATCCTCTCGGCTTGGCAAGAGTAAGATCCTACTCCTCTCTCTCTGCTTTTTTCTTTTTAAATAATGATTAGTGTAAGATCAAGCCTATTTTTCTCTTATTTCCAATAGATCTGATTCCGTTTCTCGATTACATCTTAGAATGTAAATGGGTTTTCTCCATTTGCCGTCCTCTTGTGATTTTTCCATGTAAGCTGGTTTTTTTTTAATAAACTTTAGGGTTTTGGCTCCCTTTAAATACATTCGCTCCATTCCCATATTCAGATCTCTTTTATTTTTTATAATTGGCTTCGATCCAGTAATTTTGTTTCCTTTTTGGCTGCTTTTTATGCCATTCGCTTGCTGATGAATGTCCATTTGAGTACGGAAATAGATCTGACATATTTTTTCAGGAAGATTGTTTTGGCAATTCTATTGGACGAGATTGTGGAAGATAATTCTTCCAAAAACAAAGTGTTTTTTTTTTAAAAGAAAACGTTTTCTCTTTTAGCGGATTTTTTTTAATGGCTTCTTTCGTTTTTTCGACATTTGAAAGAAATCCCAGACAGGAAATTTTGAATGGGCTTTTTGTAGGTTCTTTGCTTCAAAGGATGGTCTTGGGGTAAGTTCTTTTTTCTCATTGTGAGCCGCATCTGCCCTTTAATATCTCATTTCTAGTTGAACTTGGCGAGGAGTTCAATGGACATTGAGATTTTGAGTGGAAAGATTTGAAAGAAATTGGTTGCTTGGAAGCAAAAAGATGTTTGTTTGGGTGTTGGGTATGAGGTGTTTTTTTCCCATAATGTGATTCATGTCCTGAACCCTTGATTATCTCTTTATTTGTTGCATCACTCGCTGCCATTACTGCATGACCAGAAAATATCAATGAGTTTGACCCCCTTAGCGTTGACTTCATTGGAATTTTTTAAGTTCGAGGTTAATAGAACCTTCACAAATTTCCAGCTGATACAGTTTACCTTAAACACTGTATTTCTTGTTTTGTTTCATTGAATCAGCTCTACATTTGTTGATTCGTTGTGGCTTGAAACTGCCCAGGTTTAACGAATTTGGGGTTGATGGTGGGCCTGCAGCCAAGGCTTTCAGACCGAAGTTTGACATTTTTACAAATCATGTGACCGCCCATCTGGCTATACAAGCCCCCGAAATTGAAGTAGGAGATTTACCTTTTACCATTTATTTTTTTTCCTGAAGAAAAATCAAATTTCCTGTTTTCGGTTGACATGTTACATGTCCTTTTAACTCACAAGAGATGTTACTTGCAGATTAAGCAAATTGTGGCAGCAACTATTGCACTGAAGGGGATTGGTGGCATTCTATTCATCTTTGGCAGCTCTTTTGGGGCATATCTCTTGGTCTGAATGTTTTTTCTATTATCTTGTTATTTTTTTTCAAGCATCTACTACTCCGTTGGGTCCCTAGAGAGAAGAAACATAAGATGAAAATTGCATTTTTTTACAGCTCATACATTTAGCGGTTGCTACGCCTATTTTTTGTGACTTCTACAACTATGACACTGAGAAGCCGGAATTTATTCAACTTTTTGTGAAGTTTACACAGGTTATCAATTAAGATTTGGTTGTTGTTGCCATTGTGTAGCATCTTTTTCCTTTTTTTTTTTTTTTTCTCCTTTGGAATGAAGCTCCGGTCTTCTTTATTGTTTAGTTTTTCCCTTTTAGAATTTAGCGCCTTTTGATCCATTTTTCTTTTTCTCCTTTCAGAATTTAGCGTTTTTTGGTGCCTTGCTCTTTTTCCTGGGGATGAAAAACTCAATTCCAAAGAGACAATACAAAAAGAAGGCGCCCAAAACCAAGACGGTCTAATAGATTGGAAGGGGATTAAAGAGAGTATCTATTTGCAGGAGTTGGTGGGATTTGGTTCACATTATCATTTGGTCGGCATTTTGGCAATGCTGCAAGGTTCACTACATGTTTTCTTCTCCATGTTCCGGTCATTATTAGGGGTTTCTTTCTCACTGATGTTGTTTTATAATGCCCCATTTTCTAGTTTTATTATTAGAACAGTTTTTGTTATCATTAGACAGGCAGGTTTCCTAATTTGTTGCTTTGTTTTCCCTTCATGTAAGCAATGGTTTGATTCTGAACCAGTACTTTAGTGAGATTTGCTTGGTGATGCTCATCTACGGGCATTTTTGAGTGCTTTACTTTGTAGAATGGTGCTTGCTAGAAATTTTCCAATTGATTTGAGGGCATTATTTTTTGGGCTACACCCACTTACCATATATTCGTGCTTCATTCGGTAAAGTCTTTCATACACCATACCCCTTTTGATTCATTCACTCGACACGAAGGAAGCATATGGGATGAGATTGTTAACAAAGACAGACCTATTAGGATTTAGGAAGCCAAGTTGATGAGAATGAGATTTCAACAGTTTTCATGACTGACATATGACGAGGTTTCTAGTTTTTTTTTTTTTGTAATGAAGATAGCAATTGAAGGTCATTGAGTTTCGTCTAATATGTGGGTTCCCCTACCCGACCTGAACTATGAGAATGTTATTTATTTATTTGTGATCACTAGGATTTAAGAGTTTTTTTGGTTTTGCATATTGACCATAGAGGGAGTAAAAGCGTATAAAGTTGGTAGCCAACGAGGATTAGCATCTTTTGTTTTTACCTAAATGATAATTTTTTTGTTTTGGAATGTGAGGTTTGTAATTCATTCAAAAATGAGGGGAAAGCCCCAAACAATACAATCAATCAGTGCCCACAACCCGAGCCAGGTAGATGACACAATCAACAATCGATCCAAAATGGCTGGTCCATAAGATATACAGCAACAAGATCAAACCAGCCAACACAGACAAAGATCTTATAGGCCCACACAATGGCAGGCCCAACAACAAAAAAAAAACAAAACACCAAAACTAGCCCAATTCCAAAATCCCACTGCCGAATTGGCCAGCAGGCCCAGGCAGATCAAGATCAAAAGGGGGGAGGCTGAGCCTGAGAGGAAGAAATCTTGGAAACAGAGCAACCCAGGGTGGCCAACAGAGGAAATTCCAGCAAGGGTGAAAAGCATGGTTTTACAGAATTATGATTTTTTTGCTTTGTTTTTAGTTTTATTTTCAAGATTTACAACCATAAATTAAAGAACGGCATAAACTTGGTCTTCAATGCAAAATAGTGGTTGTCTTGGGGGATCTAAAATCCATCACAAACGTTCTATCATAAAATTTATCTGCTAGATTATGGCCTGAACTGAAGCGGAGGAATTAAAAAAATCATCCACTTCGGTAACAGGGAAAGAAAACGAGGTTATAGTCGGGATTTACGGTGAAAACTGTCGGTGCAAAAATAATTTACCACATTCAAAACTATAAATATATAGAACAATAAACCACCGAATTTGAATTAATTTAAGAGGATTTTTTTCGAAAAATTGATTAAAATCAATAAAAAAAAATCATGCACTCCTACATTGATCTCTACTAATTCATAAGCTTCGATCTAAGAGCATACGATCCTTATCTTCCATTATAATTTAAGATTTTTTTTTTTATAAAACCGAAATTCATAAGTAGGAAATGAAACAAATATCATATAAATTTAATGAATCATATTATGACATCTCCTTTCAATTCCATAAACATTCAATACTATTTCATTTCATCATTTTTCTAAAAAAATCTCAAAATAGAGATTATTTTAGAGCAAAAATTCAAAATAATGGTAAAAAAACCATAAAACAAACAGATATAAAGAAAATGAGATTAGAATGGAACGTATCATTAAAATTTTTACTTTCAAGCTCTTTTAAAATTGCAGTTAATGTAAGATTCAAATTGAAAATGAAGAAATCAATGAGGGTTTGTTTGACGGTCGAGAACCCACCTGATATACTAGATGTTTTGGATTTAAGTCATTTTCAAGTCTCAACATAATGTCTATGGGTAAAGAGTTTTGTATATACTATATACTGAAAGGATTAAGTAGATTGCTCTATAAAATCTCTATACCTTGCTCTTAAAAAAATTGAAAATGATGATACAATAGGCTTTAGAAACTTAATATGATTCGATTCGATCGATGAGGGGCTTAAAATAGACCGAAATGACGGTCCAATCTCAGACCACCTGTACTGAGCAGTAACGTACACACGCCAATCCAGACTTGAGCCATGGATATCGGCCGACTTCTGTGGTTGTTTATCCGTTCATTAAATGTTATTTTAGTCAAACTCAAAATCTTGTGAAATATTAGACTCAAGTATTTTTTATTGTTATTTAAGGAGTCCACTTCCCTTATAATTGAGTGGCCCCCTTGTGATCGTGAATTGAATGTACCAAAGCAACAGAGGCGGCGTGGCAATATCCTGTGATATTATTTTTTTTATTAAGAAAAGAGTGGTATCAATTATCAAACAAGGCAACTTGCACAAGTGGATGTATATAATATTTCACCTTCTTCACATCTTATTCTAAGCCTATTGACTTCTGCAGCCATTGCCATTGAAATATTAAGCCTCTTTATCTCTTTTATCTTTGAAATTGGAACAGCAAAGTTGGAAGATTGGCACTGGCATATGCTTTTTATAGTCTTCTCTTCATCATCATTTCAAGACAAAAAGGTTAGCACTTATGTTATGCTTGGATAGATTTCTCTTTATTCACAACATAAATACTTATTTGTTGGATTTCTATTGTATTTGCATGAGTTTGTTTAGGGCTTTAGGCTTGTGTGCATGATAAAGAAACAATGAGCTTTTTATCTTAGTTTAAGGTTGCATTTGGATGAGACAAAACATTTTTGAGTACCCTAATTTTAATCACTCAATAAATTCATAATAAAGGGGAGAAGAAATTAAGTTTAGAAGTAGGAGATGGTTTATGTCAACATGATCTTTGAGTGAGTCAAGAATCGCCCTTTAGAGATTTTCTTTCTACGTTGAATTCAGTTGTCAGAGCAGTGAGTCGTGTTTCTCCAAGTAATTCGGTATTTTAGCTCAATCCATAAAGACCCTCATTTTATTTAGTTTTTGGGTTTTGCAGAGTATCCATTTTAGAGGACAATCTGGTCTGCTGCTGTTTATTTGCTTCTATTGAATAATTCCCTTTTTCTTTTTGAGGTAATCTAATTCACAAACTCCCACTTTTGTTTATTAACAATGGTGGGACTCACTAAAACCCAAAATCCTATTTTGAGGCGATCTTCATCTCTGAAAGAAATTGAAAGTTTATAATTTATGATTCTCTGTTTCTCGTTTGGTTTTGAAATCATAATATTTCAACAGGCAGCTTTTTAACTGCATAAAATAATAATAGCATCGAGTCATGGTTTTGATCCAAGCTAACATCTTCAATAACAGTGTTGAAATGACAATCACTGGAAGTGAAGAAGCTGTCGTGGGAATTGAATCTGATTACGATCGAGCAGCAGAAGTGAGCAAGTTTGATGATTCAAAACTTGGAGTTAAAGGACTAGTTGATGCTGGCATCAACGAGATCCCAAAATTTTTCATCCACCCTCCTGGAAACCGGCCAAATCCATCTGACACCAACTGCACCCATCTCCAAATTCCCATCATCGATCTCCAAGGAATCAATGATGCTGATCGGAGGAAGGAAATTGTCAATGAAGTCGGACAAGCATCGGAAGTGTGGGGCTTCTTCCAGATGGTTGATCATGGAATTCCACTTGATGTTCTAGACAATATGATTGAAGCTGTACGTAAATTTAATGAGCAAGAAGATATAGAGATGAAGATGGAGCTTTACAGTCGCGATCTGAAGCGGACAGTGAAGTTTTCATCTAATTTTGATCTCTTCCAATCAGAGGCTGCCAATTGGAGGGACACACTCACTTGTACTAACGACGATTTCAATCCACTGGATCCCCAACAACTGCCTCAGATTTGCAGGTACAGCAAGTCTTTTAAATTACAATGGAATGGACAGACACGTGTGTCAAACATGGCGTGGCCCCATATCATACTAGTCCATATGCATTGTATATGGTCGGTCTATGAGTCCCTATTCAAACTGTTAGGGCTTCAAAATGTGGCCACATCTTATTCCTGCCATCTTACTAAATTATTTTTTGTGTTAGGCCCAAGTTGGACTCAGATTGGACCTGGACCATGCATGATCCGTTGACAGCACTGAATTTTCCGTACTAGAATGCAATTGTATAACAAAATAGAAATTGAGTGAAGTAACTAGATCCACAACACTAGCAATCTTACTAATTTGGGCATGGCCATAGATGCGATGCACTCTAATTCACTTCTTATCTTTGACGTTTTGCAGGACAGCTATGATCGAATACATAGAACATGCAAAGCGATTGGGTGAGACATTGTTTGAGTTACTATCAGAGGCTCTTGGGCTCGACCCAAACCATCTTAAGCGCACCGAATGCTTGAAATCACAGGCCATGGCATGCCATTACTATCCGGCATGCCCCGAACCAGATCTGACCTTGGGAACCAGCAAGCACACGGATCCGGCATTCCTCACCATTCTTCTCCAGGACAATATAGGTGGCCTGCAGATCCTTCATCATCATCACTGGGTTGATGTCTCTCCAATCCCTGGAGCTCTTGTAGTAAATATAGGGGACATTCTCCAGGTATGGCATTTGTGGCATGTCATTTTCTGGGCTTGGATAAGCTTTGAGTCGCCATTCCAACCTAGCCCATGTATATCCTGACCAGTCTCTAGAGTTTAGGGTTCACGAGCACCTAAAATTCGTATACAGACTTTTCAGCTTTTTTTTTTAATACGAAGTTTAGGTCAGCATCAAAGCACTAGTATTGGCTCCTGTAACTTCTTACAAGTTACAACCAACACTGTGCAACAGTTTCTTAGAAAAAATATTCAGGCAACCCAAGTCGGGGTTCAATCCTTGCTCAATTCTCATGATATTCAATGTTTTAAACTCCACCCATCCAAACTCTAGTGCTTCAACCTTAACATTTATAAGATGCTGTTCAAGTATCTTTTCAAAATTCAAACCCTCAATGACCTGCAATATGAAAATGTTGGAGCAGTTGATTCTCAATAATCCGTAAAAGTTTTAGAACTTATCATATTGAATCGGTAGAGTATTTATTATTTATAAGTGTAATTAGTGAGAAGAGGATATTTTTTATGAAAATATTTGTATAGTTTATGTAGTTTGTATTTGACATTTCATAGTTATTTATATATTTTAAATAACTGATTAATATCATTCATAGGACATCATGTTGATATGACTGATTTGAGTGATTTTTACCACAATTGAATCTCATGCAACTCAACCTTCATCCAGAACAGTTTGATAAATGAGTCAATAACTGAAAGATTGATGAGATTTGACACTAGTATTGTATTTTGGTGTGTAGATTATGAGTAATGACAAACTAAAGAGTGTAGAGCACAGAGTGGTGGCCAGCCATGTGGGACCAAGGGTGTCAGCAGCATTCTTTTTTAATCCAGACCGTAGTGAGGAAGCGAAGCCCTGCGGCCCCATAAAGGAGTTGTTATCCCATGATAATCCCCCCAAGTACAGGGAATTCAAAGGAAGAGACTTCATTGCATACTTCATCTCACAAGGGCTACATGGAAAATCTACTCTACACCATTATAGATTGGATAAATGATTGTACATATGTACGGCAAGATGGCATGTTTGAGTATGAACCTTTGCTGTTTGTGTTTCTACTCTTGGCATATGCAACACCTGAGTAGGGAGGGACCCGCCAGTTTACGTCTCTCTCACAGATTCTATGCAATTCAAGAAGATGCCATACCAATGTCATTCTAATCCTCACACTTGCTCTGCCACACAACAACTTTCGTCCTGATTCATCCTAATAAAGGATGTTGCAAATAGAAAAAATACGTACAAGTCAATAGTTCACACAAAAAAGTTTGATTTTCAATCAAGTAGCAATACATCTCAAATTGAAACAAATACGAGCAAGCACAACTAAAAGAAAGGAAACCATATCCATATCCACACTTGAAGAAAACACAATGCGTGTGTAAAGAAAGATGGTCATGAACTGGAAATGCTGATCATGGTCAGACAATAAAGCACCGACTCCAAGCATTGACTATCAATGGCTAGCATCTTAGGTTCAGCCATCACACACATATTTCAGGTTCCAGTAACTGCATGAGTGACCACAAGATATTCATCCGCTGCGTACTTCTGTTCCCCTGTCCCTGCAATGAATTTTATCATAATTTTAGAACTTATTTAACACAATACCCAGGAAAGTGTTGACATGATCTTCACATTGCATAACTTACCACCAGTCCTGCTTATGCATCATTTTTGTTATCATTGTCATCAAAGTCTCATCCCATCCAGTTGGGGTCAGAAACTACCAACATTTGCATAACCCATGTATTATCAATTCAAACCATTTTTTTAACAGTCGATGCACGACTCCAAAATATCTACCTTAAAAAGCCTGACATATATGGGCCAATGTTTTGGCCATACCGGCAGATATTTCAGTCATAGAATGCCCGTACTGTATTTGATACTTGCCTAAATATAACTGATATGCTAAAAAAAATCACACTGATGCATGGGGAGCCCAACAAATTTTGGGTGATATTTGGATCTTAGGTCCAAACCACTCCACATATTACTCTACCCTTGGAATTCAAATATAGTCTAGACTGATGTGTGTTTGACCTATGTTTACTGTTGGATTGAGTATTTATCAAAGAGTTTTAACTTTGATGCCCAAAAATAAGCATTAAATCATTTGATGAGAGGCACAATCACTGGTATAACATGTCAGAGATGCTGGGCTTGAAAACTCGGCTGTTTAAAGTTCTCCTTGTTGCAATAATATGTTTGTGTTATACAATAACATAATAAGTAGATGAACTGTGTAGCATAAACTGATCACAATGTAATAAAGTGCAATAGTCCATGTGGGGCCAACCTGAGAACACCACCAATCAAGGATGGATGGATCTAAGGTCTCATCATGAATTAAGGATGGACCAAAAATTCACCTCCATTCAATAAATTCAAAACAAAAACTACATTCACTGGATGATGAGAACTATCGTTTAAGGGCCCGAAGATTGAATCTATAGTGCATCATACCTCTACTACAAAGCATGCCCATGTCTTCCCAGCACGGGCCTCTGTTACACCTTTTAAGATGGTAAAACCCAAGCCTTTAATGACCTCAGCTATCTTGAAAAAAAGGCTGCATTCCTTGCATAACATCTACATGGATTGATGAGAATGGTCTCATTTAGAGAGGGAGAGAGAGAGAGAGAGAGAGAGAGAGAGAGAGAGAGAGAGAGAGTTACAAACCTCGACAACCATCTGTCCATTCATGTCCAGGTTCTCCACAATAATAGGGCAAGAATTAGAGTTGACTCCAACCTCGAGAGCCCAGCTTGCATGGAGTTCGTGACTGCTGTTTCCTAGTAAATGGCTTACATTTTCGCAAAGCTGAATATCCATAGATTAAGAGGACTTAACTGTCTTTTGTGGGAGGCAGGTATCACAAATGAAACTGAAAGCTGCAGCATGTTTCTTTTACACATCTCACAAAGTTCGTAACCTTCTATGCCAACTCAGCCAAGTGGAGCAGTTGATACCATTTGACCAGTTACCGTTACTTGTGAGTTTTCAATAAAATTACTGTGGCAACCCATTTCCTTCCTTTTTTCTTTTCTTCTTTTTTATATTAATATGGATACATTTTTTTTCGAGAGATAGGGATATGATTGAACCATTCCCTGGTAAGTATTCTCACAAAAAGATGATTATTAGTAGGGGTCTAAAATAGCTGAGTTGGCTCATGACCTTGCTGGCTAAGCTCAACTCTCCTAAGGTTGGGTTCATTTTTTCAGCTCAACAAGTCGAGCCAAGTTTTTATTTTTATTTTTTCCTTAAAAAAGATTATTTAAGAAATAGGCTGAGTTTGAGAAAGGCCTTCCTCAGATCAGTATGGCATGGGAGTCGATCATGTAGTGGTTTGGCTCAGCAAGTTAAAAACAGAGTAGATATGATTACCAAAGTCAAGGAAGTGCCCTTGCTACGTGGGATTAAAGTTGCTTCAAATGTTTAGATTTGAAAAATCTTAAAACAATATAATATTAGTACCCCTTTCTATCTTCTTCTTTTTTTTTATTAATGAATGGTTTTGGAGTTTACACTTGACAGACCTAGGACTAAATCGAGGTTCAGAATTTTTAATTGCTGATGGTTTCTTAATTACTGTTTACCTTTTTCTGCATCAGCCCATTTCCCATGCAAAAACTCATGCATGCTCACCCAACAACAGACAAGATTTGACAGCATTAAACCCGAGTGGTGTTAATATCCCCTTTCCACTGTTTGCGAAAACTATTTTTTCTGCTAGAAATTCTACAAAAATGGCATGTCTCCTACTTTATACACAGAAACACCAGGCGTTCTTACCTTCCAAAATTTTGTCATCCTTCCCCAAAGGAAAATAGATTCTGTGGTAAATGGGGAGGTTATGATTTTCCATAATTCCTATTTTCCAAATGGAAAATAACAAACCACCTCTAAGTGCAGAGAGAAATGATTTCTAATGCAATTACGAATAACAATTTGCATTATTTATTTTTAACACAAAGTATATTAAATAGAATGTAGTAGAGTAGAATGGAAGTGCAGAACTCAAAAGTTTGAGCCTAAATAGATGAGAATGGCTATGATGACGATGTCAACAACTGTGACAGAGCATACTAAATCAATCTTGAGTATGAGCTTGAGCCAAGCTCTAGACAAAGCATTTGAGGCTTGCTTAAATGCTTCCAATCCAAGCTTGAAGTGAAGCTGTCAAGATTGGAATATGCATGAAGCAAGGTTGAACTTGACCATTTGAGTGAAATCAGAGCTGAAGGGAAATCTCACTCAAGCTTTGACTGTTGATAGCCCCAGTAATTCATTCTGATGAAGGGGCAGAACCAAGGAAGATAAGGAGGAGACAGCAAAGTCAAATTTAATATAATGCTTTGACCATATTTTATATGTTATCCCTCTAAAGACAGAATTCCTGGTTCCACCCATTGTTCTGATGTTCTGAGTGTTGAAAAGCAAACTTGACAGGATATTGTTTGTCCTCTTTCTTTGCCCCAAACAATTACCATCAATCTACAGATGTTCATTTTGAGATGAATTGCACCAGATGCACTTCTAATAGAAAAAACATCAACTCTGATATTGTAACTAATTAAAATTTTGATACATGCAAACATACACTGAGATGGTGGTATTAACGAGTCAAGATCCTATGTAAGTGCTACAACAGAGGACCAGAGTAAATAATATGAAGGCAAACCTTTGATTCCGTACATCTCTTTAGCTTGTCAGCATGGCTAGTGACACTTTGTAAAAAGAGAATATGCTTGGCTGTGCGTTCAAGTAATGTGTCAATACTGCACTGCACATCAGATAATATCAACAATTTCAATGCATTTACATGGCCAGAGATCCACATGGAAAGTAAAATATATGCAAATCAAACTAAACAAAGATCATGTCAATATTTCAGAGTATTTACATGATAAGAGAACTACAGAGAAAGTGAAATAGGTAAAAATCTGGCATTGCCAATATCATATGGGAGATTGGTTGAGGAAGAATTACCTTGGATCCATTTGGCACTATATCCCGCAGTTCCTTGATGCGATCTTGGATAAGCTGTCTGTCCCTTGGCCTCGGTCTACAATTTTCAGCACATCTAGCCCTCTTTCTGCTAATTTTAGATAGTTCAATATTTCTATCTGACAGCTCACTACATCTATCTTGAGTTCCTGACAGTGCACCATTCAAAGACCTTACAGCATATGGCTCAGATGAAGCTCCAGCAGAACTCCTGTGCTGACACATATCCTCTTCTGCCATGAAAGTAGACAACAGAACTTGACCACTTCCACTATTATCATGCTTAACATGCTTCAGAGAATGTAGCATAGGTTCAGTTGTCAATAGCGAGTTTGAAGATTTACACAACGAATTTTCGTGTATAGTAATGGAAGTACCAGGATAAGCATGAGCAACAACTGCCGCAAGAAGATGCTCAGAACCTTCTGACTCATTAAGCAAGACACTGAGCACCCTATCTGGGTCCTCAACAAGCCCTTCACTTTCTGCTAATCCTTCCTCATACCAGACACGAGTGTCTTGCCCCTTCCTGAAAAGATGACCCTAGCATTTCATGCAGCTCACACCGAGCAGAGAACTTTAAGGGAGGATTTATAGTGTTTAGACCACTCGCACTGGTCTGAGACATTGATTTACCCTCAAAATCATTTCTCTGTTGCATGCCAATACATTCAGCTAACTGCTGCTCCTCAACTTCATGATAAAGAGCTCCAGCAGACTTCACCCCCTTCCTGATCTACAGGGTCAAAGGTTAGAGGCAAGCAATAATGGTCCACTTTATAAGCATCAAACAGCTCTGCACCACTATTCAAGTTCATATTCTGTACGCAGACATCACATGAAGGGCCAACAATGCATTTTGCAGCCAAACACATTTCAATAAGGTCATTGGGATTATGCACACCAGTTATATTGCTATTGAATAGGTTCAATTCCATCTGTTTCTGAAACTCACAGGCGAGCTTTCCAGGTCTTTGTTTAACTAACTCCACACTTTTGGCTATAGGCATTAGCGACTTAGCTACCACTTGGACAATATCACTTTCATGATGATCACAAAGTGTACGAACATCATTGCAGAAGTCACTGCATTTTCCAGGAGATGGAAAGTGAGGCTGAAGAATTGGCCTCTTGTTGCTCACAGCTTGATCTGCTCCATGTACATAATTGGTGGGAAACACAGGCTGTGTTTTGAATGAAAGCTACAAGTCAGTTGCTTGGAAGGACAATGATTTTTTGTTTTTGGTAAGTAGACCTGTATATGATTTGAAAATACAAGAGAAGTAATATACCAGATTTAAGCTGTTCCTAACTTGAGGACATAAATCAGCAACCTTGGAATCAGGAAGAAGTGCTGATGAGGAACTTTGGGGCAAACCAAATACATCTTTGATGTGACTCACTAACTTCAAGTCTTCAACAACCTGCTTCTCAGAAGAAGGTAAGTCAGAAAATAGTGAATGGAAGATCAATTAATGCAAAAGATGCAACTTTATACACATGCTCTCTTTTTCTTTTCATCATCATTATTATTAGTAGTAGTATTTAAGTGCTCATGGTTGCAACAAGGTTGTCGATTGAAGTCCAATGGACATCAGACAAGCAATCTGCCCATAGAAAAAAATTTGCCAAATCCAATTGCATATACCAACCCTAAATTGATGGGATCAATGACTTTGATGTTGACGATTGTGGTGTTGTTATTAAGAGAAAACGGGGTGGGGGGGGGGGGGGGGGGTACGCTTTTGGGTGGTTGCACTTTCTTCTTATTCATGACTAAATATGCCAAGACAGACAACATGATGTATTGTTTGACATTGTCTTCTAAATATTTCTCTAACATTTCCACTTTTGAAAATCAATTGCCCAAAAATCCTATATATTTGAGATTAAAATCAGACACAGGTACATTGGTCGTTTCAAAGACCATGCAACCTCTCTCACGCACCATGCACACACACACAAGATGTGAGGAGAAAGTTACATAGTGGCACCCTATTTTAAATCATGTTTGTAACAGCTCCATATATGAATATTTACCATACTATAGGCCTGTACCCCTTGGTGATTCTCAACAATGGCCTGATCTTACTCTAAAATCTAGTAAACTTGCATCTCAGATATTTTTCTTTAAGTTGCGAATTTTAAACTAATTTAGATGTCCAATTGTCAATAGCCCATATATAGCCACCACAGCACAAAGATGCAAGAGGCATTTGACAACTCATTTATAGCATCAAATATGAGAAGATATACCCAAGAGTAATTACTGAGTACCCACCAAATGCTAGATAATAAATGCCATTGACTAAAACCCACATGACCACATCTAATAAAACATTCTACAAGTGCAACGCCGAGAAATTAAATGCCCCAATAGGTGGTGATATTTGGATTCTTTTAGTGACAGGTTATGGTTGGAATTACTAATATATTCATTTAACTTTGTGTTATTCTTACCATATTTAAGGAGCCAAGTTGTACAACCCCATGTGGAACGACAGCTAGAACAGCAACAGTCTACGAAAGGTAAAAAAAATTATAACCTCATCAACAGGGCCTCAACAGAACAAGTCAAACTATACTACTTAAAACTAAATGATAAAATATAAAAATCACTACAACTGCAAAAAAATAATAGTAGTAAACAAGTCAAGAAAGAGCCCATTAGCCAACCACAAATAGATGGGACAAAAGCTTTGATGATGATTATCATGAAAGAATCAAGAGAGAGAGAGAGAGAGAGAGAGAGAGAGAGAGAGAGGGAGACAGAGAGAGAGATGACGGCGATGACGATGATGAAGAATTGATGATGAAAGAGCCTATCACAAACTAACGACAAAAAAAAAAAGAAAAAAGAGCCTACAATGGCAAAAGAAATCAAAGAAATTGTTTTAATAGTTTAGTAAAATTAGTTAGAGTGAATTTATAAAAAGAGATAATGCTTAATTGGGAATTTTGATCTATAGGAATACCAATATAGACGTGCGACTTGGGCTAGGCCCAATCCAAGCCTGCCTCCAAAAATAGGCCCAGAAAATGCAGGCCTTGGGCTTGTCCTCAGGGCCAAAGTATTATGAAAACAATTTTCGTTAGTTCATATTGTAGCATTCCTTTTATAAATTTATCATGGACATAGTATTTTGAAATAAAAACAAGTTCAAATATAATAAACCAAATAAAACAACTATGATTCAGTTGAAGCATATTCTACAAGGATCCTATTTATCTACCTCCAGAATCAATATTTTATAGTGTTCAACATGATAAGATGTGCATGTACAAGTAACTTGCTATCGTAGAACATGAACAAATAAATATTATAAATAAAAAAATAAGAAAATCTTTCAAAAAATATAAACAAATAAATAAATCTCTGTATCCTAGTGAGTATATGGGTATCCAGTTAAACAAGTATCACATACAAAGAATACTCAAATGTTATTGTTTCTAAACATACAGATGGAAACAAAAACTTTGATGAAGATGATGATGACTGTTGTTCCTGAATGCAAGTCACTGTTCTTACACCTTTAGTTTCTCAATAAGTCCCTTCACATTCTCTATCTTCAATAAAATATTTTCTATTCAAAAAGAAATATAATACAACTTGCCTAATTGTCAACACTTATTCTACTTTCTTAATTACTAGAGGCTACATGATCTATATTTTAGCTCTATATTTTCCTCAACTCTATCTAATTGTTTAAGCAATCAAGCATCTTCTATCAAGAGCCACCTTTGTTGGATGTCGAGCGAGTAGAATCGATGCTTACACCAACATAGTAGATTTCATCTTTAGAAAGAAACAAAAAAGAGAAATACCTTGACCCCAGCTGCAAATTGTGTTTTCCATCCATCTCGATACTGTGCATTAAAAAAGAAAATCAATGACGATCGGTAATGTTCCAATGATGTAAAGGTGATCTTCATAACAAAGTGAAAAAAAAGGTAGTCACCCACTTCTGTTGATGACCTGGAAACAGAGGCAGGCTCATCTGCAAACATCCACCTATGCCTTCCTGTAGAGGCGACTTGCCCAATAATCCTGGCCAAGAAAGCATTTATGTGAAACTTTAACAAGACAAAGATCTTATTCATGTTCTATTAGGCACTCCAACGTTAATCTTAGAATTTTCTTTGCTTCAGCAACTATATTTAGTACTTATGCTGTTCTGAAAATTTTCTATTTTTCTTTATTATTTAGTTGGAGAGACTTGTTTCACAATCTGCCCTGCTTCCATGCAACAATCACACATATAGAATTCAATGTGAAAGGAGAACTCCAAAGAACTTCAGATTGCACCACTGCACAGCATAGTGGAGAACTTCAAAAAGCATTCACAAGTAAACAACTTGAACCAAATAATGCATACGTATGTAATAGAGTCAGAACATGGGGCATTTCTATAAGGCAGCAATTGGACCTGCAGTGCTATACAGCTAATTGCTGGGCAATAAAGAAAAACATATGCTAAGACAGATGTGTGGGCTAACAATAAAATATTGAATTAGGAAAAAGTCCATTAAGGGAAGTCTAAAGTTTTCTTTGCTCTAGTAGAAGAAAAGAAAACGGAATGACATTTGAGATGTTATAGGCACACCCATAGAAGACCAGAACCAGTTTATTGGTACTGGGAGAAGAGAACCGGGAGTGAGGGTACTAAAAAATTGATCTGGTAGAAGAAAAGAAAACGGAATGAAATTTGAGATGTTATAGGCACACCCATAGAAGACCAGAACCAGTTTATTGGTACTGGGAGAAGAGAACCCGGAGTGAGGGTACTAAAAAATTGATCTGGTAGTGAGGGTACTAAAAACATGGATTCATGTGGTAAGACAAGACATTAAGATTATGGTGTGATAAAGAAGGTGGTTCCTCTCTAGATGGTTGAATGAAAAAGTAGAACGTGGAAAACTAACACTTAGATAGATGAGATAAATTAGTTAGATGATGATGACCTAGTACCATCACCATCACCCTCAGCCTAGAAGAGCTTGGGATGGTTTTGATTGTTCAACAATTAAAACAGTTTGGCTTCAATGCATTGACTATGGAGTGAAATGAGGGAAAAGCAAACAAACTCTCTTGCAATAAAACATACCCTTCACCTAGAGAATACACAAGATATGACATCTTTGCCACAGCTAATTCAAGTGGGTCTCCCATATAATGGCCACCGAGCAAGTTCTCCAGAGCATTGCAGGAGCATACGTTTGTCACATGGTTCTTAGAAGGATCAGATGGTTCATCCTTATCATAATACGCATCTTCCCAAGTCAGCATGCTGAAATAAGAACCATTCCAGTAATCAGGAGAAAAAAATAATTACCCCAAAATGTCCAACAACCAAAATAAGGGCTACTCTGTTCCTATGTCAACACATAAACGAGCTTCAAGGAAGTAACGAGAACAGGTTGCATTTATAGACTAACAAATATGCAGCAACACAAGACTCCTGAAAACATGACAAAAAAGGGTGACGCCACAGGCTATCCTAAGAAAGACTGGCAATAGAAAAATGAAGAAGATTTAAACTTTCTTTTCTTGAAGATTTAAGAATTAAACTTACATCCGAGCCCTGTGTTTAAGCTTCCAAAACACTGCATATTTCCATTGTGTCTTACAACAGAGGCTCCTGAGAGTCTGCTGCAAACGATCCCCCATCACTAACTCCCCTCTTAAATTGACCAGGTGAATACCTCTTTACCCCAATTCTCCCCCTTCACTTTCAGGTTGGAACTACTAGCTGCCGCTGTAAGAGCCTCTTCCTGCTTGCTTCCTCCTCAAACCAGCACGCGACTTTATTGGCGGTCCGACTGTAGGAAGCAGCAAATGATCCATAACCTCCCTTACTCTCCTCTCTATCTTTCCCTCTCCTTGAACAACAGAAACCCCAGCTTCAACTCACAAAAATTCTCTCAAAAGCAAAGTCACGAGGACACAAGACAAGCCAAACCGCCCATTCAATGATGAGTGTACCTATTCCAGCAACTTCGTAGAAGCATATCCCAGCCATAAAATGCTGAGAATCTTCGATTCCTTTATTGAAAGAGGAAGAAGTTTAAAAGAATCCCAGAGAAAACTTACAGAAAGCAATCAAAGCCCTAACTAATTACCGCGCATCAACAGTAACAGGGAACAAACCGAAGCTGATGCAGACGCAAACATAAGAACAGCTAGCTTAAACCAAGACAAACGCCTGCAATCCAACTGAAATCTCAGACAAAGTGAAGATTTTCAAAAATTCTATTCCTCAATACTTCAAAATCAAAACTTTCAGAAAATATTAGAAAAGAAAAATCAACAATTTCTCTGAAGGAACGGGTTTGAATCGAATCAAACGAGGCTACAACAAGAACGTCACTTCTCGAGCTCATAAGAAGCGGTTTTTTCAGCTCAAATCAAGACAAACGCCCGCAATCCAACTGAATTCACAGAAAAGTAGATATTTTCAAACATTCGGTTGCTGAATATTTCAAAATTGTGACTTTTCAGCAGATAGATGAAACAAAATCCAAAGTTTCTCAAAAGGCATGGGATTTGAATCGACAGTGACGTTAGAACGAGAACTGAACTTCTTTAGAGAAGATGCAGGGTTTCTGATCTCAAAAGAGGCTGGTTTTTAAGTGGAAGCATCTCCGTAGCTTTGGATTCCGGTGGAGGCGAGTGAATGCTATTGAATGGTAGAGAGAGTTAAACATGTCAACTGCTTTTGCAGCCATTAAAGGAGGAAGTGTTGTTTTATTAGGGTTCTCGCTTTTGGATTTGGTTGCAGCGTTTGAAATGCGATCGGCAACCCAACGGTCTGCGTCCCTGCTTGGGTATATATAGACATCTCGAACCGTCGAACCACTTCTTCTTGCTCCCGCTTTTGTAAAGAACCGAGCGGACCACCATCCACGTCAGCTAAGTCAATTTATGTCACAATATAATGAAATTTTTAACTATGTTCATAGGTCCATTTTAATTTATATGGCAATCTTGTATGGATGTACCATTTTTGGATCCTTGCTATTGAATTGATTATGATAAATAAAAATATTTATTTAATAATTTATTATTTATTTATTTATTAAAATCATTTAATATATATTACATAACGATTCGTCTCTCTAGTATAATATTTTCCGTTTTGAACTCTATGAAACTACATGGCTTTATATTAGGCCCAAATCTAACCCTTAGACCCAAAAGGTCTTGTGCTTAGATAGGAGGAAACAACTCCGAGTTAAATCTCTCTTCCAATTCAAGCTCCTGGGTGACGTGCGACTTTTCTCATATATCCAAATGGTGGATATTACATATTATTATAAATAATTTAAACCTCTATATTAATCTATTTATTTATCTACCAATTTTTATTATAAAATAAAACAATAATCAAATCCGACCTCAATTATAACAGCATTGCAAAGTGCGATTCGGAGAGTCTATCAGACCTCTCTCTTCCTCAAACTCTAGTATTATAATAATACGCTCATGAAAGGGCGTGAATATATTCAGTTAAAAATATTTGTTTATTACTAAAGGTGTCTAAGCATCTCACATAAAGAAGATTTTATCCAAAGGATTTTACATATCGAGTTCAAGTGATGAGAAATTAACTCCATGAAAAATGTATTGTGTTATAGAGGTTGAGAATGAAATGAACATTTAGATCTTCTTTCAAGAAGCTTCTTGACCTCTAAACAAGTAGCTTGATTATTTTTAAGCTAAAAAGGGTATTGACAAGTGAAGAAGACAAAGGTAATTTTGATTTTGAGTTGCATGCTTTTGAATTTTCAGTGATGGCGAACAACATGATTATAGGGTCAGAAAATGCCTGGTTTCTTTGCCCTCCTCATCTCTTTCATCCCATATTCAACAGAAACCATCCCCATCAGTGGCTTTTGAGCAGCAATGATTGAAATCCCTAAAGGTGCCACACATCCCTGCCCTTTCATCAATCCACACTTGAATTTGCAGAGCACTGAGAAAGTAACAAGTAAGAAGCATCGCAATGATCGCCGTCACTTTCGCACTAGGCTGCTACACATGGTGGGATCACATGTATGTAGATACAGAGTCGAGCTTAAGTGTGTCACGCTATTACGGTCTGCTCTTAACCCTAATGCATGGACGATCAACTCTCATAATAAAAACGATCATGCGAGCCTACAACTTGAGGTGTTTGAAGAGACATTTCGGAAAGTTTGAATATCAATACATAAACATTGTAACTCACCAAAAATTATTTTGATTAAGTCATATTATTAAAAAAATTAAAAATACTTAAGCGTATGATTTTTTTAAATATGATTTAAGTGATTCCTGTAGAGTTTTAAAGAGAGATTTTAAATGAATTTAGAGTCTCATGCTTAGCAGGACCGGCCTTGAGATTTCAGAGGCCCTAGGCGAACTCTTAAAATGGGGCATTTTGCCCTTATATAGACTTAAAAAAAAATTACATATTTTTTTATAAAGTGTGAAATATTCAATTAAAATATAAAAATTAACTTTATAACAAAGTATTATTTAAAATTTATTCTTCTCGGATTTTGATATGCAAAATTACTAATTAAATTAGTATATTCAAGTTTAACATATCTTTTTCAATAGACAATATTTTTTTATAAATTTATAGTTTTTTCATATTTTATTATATTTTTTACTTTTTATTATTTTTTTTAAAATAAAACACTAAACACTCAAAACAGATCTCCTAATCATGAATCAAGTTCTAACCTTTAGTTTAGAGGAGAGCGAGAGAGAGCGCAGTGAGAGAGACTGAGAGAGCAAAGAGAGGAGAGGTTGCTGCAATAGTCACTTGAAATTTTATTTGATTAGCATTTTCGGATTTAAAAAATAGAAGGATATAGAGGAATGTGATGGATGTAAGTTTTCGAGCGTTTCGAAAACTGAAAGAGTCGAATGGAATACAAACTGATGCGAAAATGCGGAACGAAAGACGAACGGACATATGACCGCGGAAAAGCCAAACGAAGAAAACTCGGAAATCCAAATGAGGAATGGAACCGCGCAGAACTGCGAGAAACCGCGAATAATCGAGGATAAACTGCTCAGAACCGTGAATAAACAGCACAGAACTGCGAAGAATCTCGCGTCACGCGCGTTCCGCAAGAGAATTCGAGTTTCTGGGCCAGGCGCCCAGGCCTTTTACGGGTTATTTGGATATTTGGAGGCCCTGTCTATTTGGAAGCCCTAGGCTCCAGCCTACTTCGCCTATAGGAAGGGTGGGGCGTAATGCTTAGGTGTGAATGGTTTTGTAATATCCCTAATGTATGGATGATCATGACATGTGACTGGGTGGTAGCGGTTACTTGGCCTGAAATATGGGCGATTGACACAACTCATTTATCATATGGTTTAGTGCAAGTTAAAAATAAATAAAAAACTTAGACTCATTTTTAATAAAGATCGAATTAGACCTATACTTTGTGCAATCCAACCCACTCAAATTATTCAAATTTATATACACATTGTTTTCTGAGACCTAAGTCTTTATCATTATTATATTTTAATGATTGGAGACTTATTTTTATGGATATCTCTTTGTTTAAACATATCAATATAGTATGTATAAATTCAATTATCTATTTAATTATATGAGATGACCTCTGAATTAATTCAGTGCAATTTGAATTAATTGTTTCGAATTAAAAATGAGTTTCCTTGAAGATATATTACCCTCTATGAGATTGATATAGATTGAATCATAATATAATGACTTAAGTTTAACATAAATAAATTAAAATTAAACTCTCAAATCCAAATTATTATTATTTTTTATTTAAAAATAGCATTCTTCTTTAGATGACAGTGGACGGTGAACAGTGGTATCCAGACAGTAGAGCAAATGTGACTTGTATGTGACAGGTCCAGCCACAAGAATCCATGACATGTGGATCACCTCATTTTCTTTTGGTGCCTCACCAGCCCACACCATTTCACCTCTTGGTGCCATGATTTGCGCCGATGGTGCCATTACAATGGATTGTCAGTCATTAAATGTCTAATCATTTCCTCATTTTCAAACAATGCCTTACAAAAAGCAGGATTCTTCATAATCCCAATCACTAACCATGTTGATTGTAGAGTAACAAGGAAAGTAAAAGCATGTCCCAAGAATATCACATTAACTATGGTTTCACAGGATTTACAAAGATCTTCTATGATACAGAGAATTGCACTGACTTAATGATGAGAGAGAGACTCGTTAATTTGAATTATCAGCCCTAACCACAATGGAAGGCCACCCACACATTATGATTGTCGTTTTCCAATTTCTCCCTCTATTCCTTCCTTCCTTCCCTTCAATATCTTATTCTTATTATGGACAAAACCAATATATCAGTGGCCAGGTAAGGATAATGTAAGAGTCCAAAGCACAAAAAAGTAGATATGGCCATGCTTTAAGACGTAATAAATCCATCAAAAATCTCTATTTTAATCCAATGAAATTAATGTTTTTAAGTAACGACAGTTGGAGACATCATAGTTATGTGATATTAAAAATTGGATTGCATGTGAAGCTCTCAAACTGAGTGACCACACCAGCAAAGGCCTGGGCAATATGATGGTAACTAGATTTTATAGCCATGCTTTTTACTACATGTAATCTAAGTGGGTGCCTCTTTCACACAGTCTTGATATCATTCATTTCGAAAACAGAGGCACCGCACCGCAACAACCATTTCAATTTCTAGTTGAACATCAAGACGCTACTGGTCAATAATATGCCCTTCCTTATCTATGAAATTCAGGCATTAAACCTTTTATAATTTAAAAACACTAATAGAGATTTTCTTTTCTTTTCTTTCTTGTCAAAATTTAATTTAATGTTAATACTTCCTAAGTTCCAACTAAATGAGTTTTGCGTCCTAAAAACAGATGCTATCATCACTAAAAACAGATATAGAAAGAGAAAAGCCAAATGCTTTTGAAATGCCGGACTATCGCAACTTTCCTCCATTTCCATTTCCTTTCTTAATAGTTAACACAACTACTATAGTATAGTATAGAGTGATAGACAATTCGACATGAAGATCCTCTCCAAGATGGCAACATTTCCTTGGTCCCTCCTCTTTATTGTTTTCTTCACCCTAGCCTTTGAGAAAATGAGGGTTTTGTTTTTTATAAATATAAAATTGGTAACTAATTTCATGAATACATGAGTTTGAAAATGGCAAAATACAAAATCAAGTGCACATAAAGATATAAGGATTTGAATTTCAGTCTCACAGAAGTATCACACAGGCTCACAAAAAAAAATTATGTAATGAGATTCTTCATTTTTTTATTTATTTGGTGATATGTGTATTATGACTTATAAGCATCCAACTGAGTTACAACTCAACGTAGACTTTGTCTCTGATTTTTAGATCAAATATGACAGACAATATTAGCTTAGCTTTATTTTTTCCAATTCCTTCGAATACTCATATTTATATACAAGGACTGAAAAAATAAAACTAAGCTGAGATAGCCCACATATCTTTACATAAGAATTAAGATACTTAAGTCCCAGTCAACTCGATTAGGGTATTGGACTGAGTCACATGTCACTTTTATTTTGAGGATCTATATCAAAATTAGTTGAAAAAGAGTCAATTACACATTAAAAGAATAATCTTAATGAGATCTTTCACTCAACTCTGGACCTCATTGACTGAGTCAACTGAAAGTCTTGTTCAGTTCAAAAAATTCCAAATTTGTAGAGTATGTTTTAAACTCAATCTTTCCATCAAAACCTATACCAACAATAGATGGTTAAAAAATGTGAATATAAATACAGAAGAAAATTTGAAATATATATACATTTCTACGTACAATACAAATCATAAATAAAGAGAGAAATTTATACAAATAAATTCATATGATACATTAAAATTCTGCATCTCCCATCTGTTGAAGTTTTACGCTGGATTTTCTATGATTTTCCACATATAAATTTAAAAAAAAAAAATTCCTGCATCTCCACTATTTATTTAAGGAAACTCAAAACTCAAAAGAAATAAAAATTTTAAATAAATAGTAAAGATGTAAGATTTGATTCTATTATATTTTACTTTTCTATAAAATAATTTATAAAAATATAAAATGGATAATTAAACTTGAAATCGAGGATAATAGGACAGAGACGGACACTTCTTAATGGCTAATGCATACCAGTATCCGTTTGCTCAGCCATGGCCATGAATATCGTGTTACATTGAATGTGAATATTACTTAAACAGCCTCTACTGTTAGGTGTGGGCTGGCTGTAGTAGGTGGGATTTTGGTCGCTAAAGAAAGGTACTTTTGTCATTTGGTGAATGGAGGGCGGGATGGATGAATAATCAACACCAACCTTGGGGCCATCTGGTCCGTGGATCACCACCAGGCAGCCAACCACTCCTCCTCGTTTCACCTGTTGACCCAGTGCCCTTCTTCTCCCTCCGTGGCCATGCTAGCTTGGACATGAAGCTACGACGTGGCGTTGGGGCATACTCGAACGTCTTCGCCGTGGGCAGGGCCAGACCTGGGGCCCATATTGGATCTTGCGCCGGAAAGATCTCGTCGCGTATACGTACGGTATTGAGCCTTAGGTACCTAGTCTCAAGGGACTCCTTTGGGATGTTTCTAGCCAACAAGGGTGAGGCACCACCCCAATGGTTAGTCCCCATTGATGGGTGCTGAGGTGTACGGAAATCCACCAATTGCCTCTGCATCATCTCTCTCTCTCTCTCCAAAGATGTATGATGTATCATCTCTCTTTGTAGTCTGTAGTTTGTAGTAAGATTTATAAGACAATCCTCGATATGGAGATAAGCACAGTATTCTTTGGAAGAGTTGGGTTAAAATGACCATCACACCCTTCTGCCGAATATGTCTTATGTCTTATGCCTTCTGGAAGAAAATATGCAAATGAGTTCGATTTAGATTGAATGATTTGAATCAAAACAAGCACATAGCAATTTGATATTCTCTCTCTCTCATTTTAATTGTCTCATTTGAAATATTTGTGTTTTTTAAGGAACTCTCTCTATAAGACTAACATTTCATGTGATCTCATACATTTTCAATACATTTTATACTAAATGAGACAATTATTTTGGGACAATTCTAAAATTCATATAGGACAATTAATTTGGGACAAAGAGAGTATAATTGAGTTTCAAAATTCTCATCTAATAACTCTACAAAATCAAATAAAGAATTGTTGATGTGAAAATAGTAAAGGAAATTACTCTCATTAAATGTATAAAATTATCTGATTTAAGCTGAGTAGAATAGGTCGATGAAGTGAAACAAATCAAATGAATAAAAATGTTTAATTAAATTCTTTTTCTTAATCGTTTTTTTATACTTTAATTTAGTGACATCAGTGTAATGATGGAATGATATATAGTATTAAAATTAAAATTGAATCACAAGAGTTTTTAATTTTGGTAGTGCAACATTCATGTTTGGCTTAAGTCCAACTTAGGTACTCAATGCATGATAGTGTATCTTTTAAAAATGTAATTTTGGATTGCCATGTTGGATTGAAACTCTACGTGTTTCTATCATAACAAAATATCCTTCCTATAACATAGTGCTACAACTCGGGTCTCGTCGGGTTGAGTTTCAAGATACCTGACCCTACTCGGTTTAATATTTATAGAAACCAACTTGATCTTACCCGAATTCTCAACCCAAAATTCTTGACCTGACCCGACCTGAATTCTAACACAAATCAACCCGAATTCTGACCCGACTGGCATTTTGAATCCATTTTAGCTGGGTCGGGTCAACTTGTAAAATCCTCAACCCGACCCTACCTGCTGACCCGAAATTCTCAATCTAACCCAAATGATTTCTCGGGTCCAGTCATGCGGGTCAGGTCAAAACCCTACACGAGTTGCAGCTCTACTAGTAAAACATTTGTATTGGCATTCATAATTTCATATAAACAAGTTCAAACCATATTGATCCAAAATAGTAATGAGTAATAGAAACTAACTTAGAATTTAAATCATCACCATCGCCGTCTAAGTCGTGTATTCCATCAAACTACTATTGACCTTTATATTTAGATTTTTGAAACTGCTTTATCGGCTAATTGCATATCTGATGCCCATGAGACTTGAACTTACAACTTTTCAACGTTAACAACAAGCATTTATCAATTGTATTAGAGGTTCTTTTCTAAATCAGAATCTAAATTTGAAAATTAATCTGCAAGAGATTACATCATAAACCAGTTCATGTCATGGAAAAGAAGGTCCATTTGCTTCTAACTTAACCATTTAAATTAATCAGCCCATGGTTCAGCGGTGAAGCATTTTTATCACAGCAGCAGTTCAAAAACTGAACTAAATCTCGACTCAACTCAGGTAAGGTCTAACCAACATATCATAAATGAGTTGAGTTGAGTTGAGTTGAGTGGAGGCTTGTCAACTCGAGCCCACATCGGTGAAGGGTATTTGGGTGAATTTGAAGAAGAAAAATTAGAATATAAAAGAGGTCAGGTGCCGGACATTCAATTCTAAAATCAAGTGATCGGTAACTGGGAGAAGTGAGGACGAGACAAGAAGAAGGCGATGGATTTCAAGTAATCATTTTGGACAAAGAAAAATAAAAGATTGTATAAGCCTGGCATGTGATGTGCTAGCATTGAAGATGGAATCGATGATAGCTTTGATTCTGTCGTTTGTATTTTAATTCAAAATTAATCAGCTAATTAATTATGACATGAGCAATTGAAAACTAAACTCACATGCCAACAACTCATTTGGCCATGTTTAGATTAATGTCTTCCATTTTTTAAAAGACCCACCTGTCATTCAGAAGAAAGCTTGATCTGTTTAGACAAAACTTATTCTGTGTGCTTAACAATATTGGAGGTTTACTTGGAAGATTTTGTTTTTAGCTTGTATGGGAATTGGGATGCTCACTTTATGACGTTGATGTTTGTGTATAGAAATGATGTTGCTCACGTAGTAAGTGATAGTAAGATAATTAATTTTATATTGGAATGAGGAAAACTCTTGGATCTCAACATCTTTCGGGGATAGTTAATGGATCCTAAAATCAATTATTTATGAGAATATTCGCTATTGAATTGAAATACATCATAGTGTATGATGCATTAAGAGATCCATATACTTAAAGCAAACTCTTGGATAATGGGTCTAAAATCAATCGTTTATGAAGAAATTCTCTATTGAATTGAGATACAGTAGAGTGTATGGTACATTAAGAGACCCATAGTGTGTTTCAATCTAATAAAAATGATTGATACAACAGATTAGCCTTCCAGCCCATGCCCAATCTTCACATTCCATCTCTCAAGCAATGATTGTAATAGATAGATAAAAGATGATATTAAATATATGGTCAATCTTAATGAGTTTTACCAAACATTTTAAATGAAGTGACTGGAATAAATTTTTGAATGTCTGTACTCTTGTCGATCTCATTGAATGGCCTAGACTACCAAACAGGTGGTGTTGTTGAAGCCATCTATCTATTCAAGTTGACATAGCTTTCTACATATAAGTCCTACTGTCCTACAAATATCACTGGATATCATCTCCTCGGCCTACAAATATCACCTAGTGGGGCTTCAAGTGCAATACCAACTGCAAAGTCCAGTGATAGGCCCTTTTATAGCCTAAACCCACCATAATGAACATGAAGCTGTGCCCTTTTAAAATATAATAATAAATCGGCCCAACATGAACAACCCAAACTCAATTAATCCCACAAATACAACGGAGGAGCTCATTTCGTCCTTTACGCTTTTGAATGTACCCCATGTGACTCTTCATTGGAACAGCATGGAAACCAAACAAATTCAATTTGCAAAGCTGCATTTTTAGATCTGGGAAAAGAATGAATGATTCTAACATCATAAACGAATTCATCAATACATTTAGACCAACCTTCTTCCACTGAGACCAGATCAATTTCTTCCATGTAACACGCATTTCCGATTAAAGTCAATTTTCCTTAAGAAAATGCTCAAAAGCTTGGGGCTGTGTGATGAGGGGTATGAATCAGATAATCTTAGCCATGGCCATCCACTCTAGCCATTTCTCAAACAATATTCATTTTGCAAGAAAAACAAGGGAACAGTAAACTTTCCTCCATTCATTATGTTTCTGAATCACCGTACATTGTGCTTGGCAAAACTATGCATATCCTGAAGCACACGATAACTAATTTGACATCTCTTGTATGAGAAATACTGAGCTAATAATGACAATAGCCTCAAATCATACATGTGGGGGAGAGACGCATAGACTATTATCAATTTCAACAAGAAACTACTGTTTGACTGACTAATGTAACAGTTACAAGCTGAAAAGGGATATTGGTAAAGTAAAACTTTTTACATTTCAAAGGGAGGGAGTTGTAAATTGAAGTGATTTCACTACCAATCAATCAAATTACAGATATGTGAGTAGCAAATCATTACACTACTATGCGCTGGGAGGTAACCTTGTATGGTCTTGAGATGTATCGTGGTCAGCTGGATGCATCATTTGCCACATTGGAGGGAAACCACTGTAGGCAGGGAAGGCCATCATCTTGTTTACAGGGGCTGAATAAGCTGCCAACTGCGGCGGAATAAATCCAATGGGTTGAACAGTCATGGATTTAACCTGCTGTTCCATCCTTTCTTTATCTGCCTTCAATTGGATCTTCTCTTCCCGAAGTTCATTCTTCTCTGCCTGTAAATAGAGACAAATATTCATGTTGCTGACACCGAAATCATGCAAAGCACATGGACAAAAGAACATACCAGAAGTGAAAGTTAAACTGGTCAGGCAACGTAATGTTTGGAAATCAATCACACCATACTTTTTTGGAACACTATTTTTTTTTTTTTTTGTAACTTAAAAGGGTACTACTACTGATTAGTGAATGCTGAGTTCATAGAGTTCATTGAATAGGCCATGTATAAACACAACTCCTTCCCATCTACTCCCAATTTGGCATGAAGATCTCCCACCATACTTCTCATGGACCACATCAAAAGGTGGCTTCAGCATCTCTTGATGAGCTCCAAATTTCTTTTGGCATATAAGAACCCCCAAGTCTCACCTGTGCAAGCTCTCTCTCTCTTTAAAAAAAAAATCCTTCCACCAAAACCAGCCCATGCAATTTTGCATTTCAGACATAAGTAATACCATGATAACCACGAGTCAGTTTACTGACCCCAAGAAGGATCATATAATTGATCCTTGGTCTCCTTTGTGACTCCCCTTACAGCACAAAGCCTAAGCATCCTCACTCGAGCTTCCAACTTCATATAACTTGAAGCATCCCCAGAGTAGAGAGACAGGCATGACATTTAGAACTATTGACTGGAGTGACAAGTCAATAAATTCCGCCGATGAAGAATCAATGCTGGTATGTGCAAATGACGACGTTCAAGCTTAATATTGCTCGACGGGTGGCTTCTTCGAGAAAATTTCCATATGATCAGAAGAGACTAACTAGTGGAGACTGGCAA
This sequence comes from Chimonanthus praecox, assembly GCA_022113865.1. Taxonomy (NCBI): domain Eukaryota; kingdom Viridiplantae; phylum Streptophyta; class Magnoliopsida; order Laurales; family Calycanthaceae; genus Chimonanthus; species Chimonanthus praecox. The sequence goes on along the minus strand of CM039090.1, from coordinate 163,944 downwards.
CTATCTTTATCATGTTTCTTTCTTTAGCATTATTTTACTAATGATGCTATGTTTTCCGACCTAATAGCTCTTTGGGCCCCTTCCCCTCGTACCTTGCTCTTTGAAAAAAAAAATCCCATCTCTAGGAGAAAAAAGACAGGATCAAATAGCCCCAAACACACAAAGTGACTTGACTCCAACTTAAAAAAAAGGGTATACCAAATTTTTGGGATAGCATGATTACTAAAATCAAGCCTTAAGGTAATCAACATTGAGAATCCCACAGGATTTAGCTATCTAACAAAACCTTTTATCCTATGGGGAGCATCTGAACTCCATACTAATTTCTATACGAAGGTGGTGCTCCTGGGAACAATCAAAGAATACAAGGATCCGCTTAAGAAGATACCACTGTGTTCCTCTGCCCATAACCCTCCCCCCTCCCCCCCTCCCCCCCAATTAAAAGCTCAGATTGAACTACAGCAAATGGAAAAAAAAGGGAAAATGGGAGATAGAGATTTCACATCGAGAGAAAATCAACCTCCTTGTTTTAACTTTGAGGAGAAACATGCCTCCGAGCTCAAGGGTTATTTGTGGGGGAAACTCTTCTCTGCTCATTTCATCATTTACTCGCCTATAAATAGTCTTTCGTGTTGCAACATAAAATGGAAATGACAATATTTGAAAAATACAAAAAATGACAATAAATATGCAAAATAATCCCTAAAATACATTATTAACCTAGATCATTCCCACCTCCTTGGCAACAAACCTTGTCCTCAAGGTTCAAACAATATCCTCGAGCGGCGACCTCTAGTACTAAATTCGTTGAATGCATAAAAAAGTCCAGAAAAAATGGAGGCCCGGGTTGACTCCAACACAAATCTGATAATTCCAACAACGTTGATTGCATGTTGTTGGCATTAGGGCAAAAAATCGGCGTCTGCAACTGAATGAGCATAGGACCCAACTCTTTGCCTATTGGAGTGAACCAATCAAAGTGGACTGAAAAGGATGTCAATAAAATTGGTGGACTTGGCAGATATCTCAGATGAACCCCTTTGATCGTACTAGTGTCGGCCACATGAATTGAGTCAAACTCGATGGGGTAGATCTGAATTTCGTCCTCGTTAGCAAGAATATCATCACCCTTAACTTCTGCCACAAAAGATTTTTGCGATGTGTTTCCTGACAGAACACCATTGTCAACAATAATTTCATCACAAACCATCAGGAATGACATGGCATCCTTAATAGTAGTGGTTGCACCACTGTCTATTGGTGTTTTGCAAGCTTCTTTATGGAGAACCTTCTCTTCTAGACAATCAATTCTGTACTTGAGAGTGGCCACTATTTTTTTTTTCTCTCCACCATGTCGTTTGATATTTCTCGAACAACCCCTTCGAGGATGGTGACACGTGCTTCCATGGGGTTCATAACAAAATGGTGTAAAAAGACGGAACTTTTTTTTTTTTTTTGTAGAGCAAATGTGGAAATAGAATTAAAAGAAAGTTGATTTTTTTTTTTCGGTTGGGTGGAGGGGGGAAGGGGGGGGATGCAGCTTGCTAAAAAATTAAAAGGAAATAAAATTAAAGAAAAAGGTTCTTTTTAGTTGAAAACAAGCATGTAAGAAAAATAAGACGAAAAGAGAGGAGATTTTTTTTTGATAAGGTGAAAAGGAAGAAAAAGAAAATGGTTGAAGAAAAGGTTTAATTTTTTAAATAAGTGAATCGAACAAAAATGAAGAAAAGAAAATGGGGAAATTTAGCAAATGACTTAAAAGGAACGAAGGAAAAGAAAAAATCAACGAAAGTGTGCTGAATGGAGTGGGGTAGGGAGCGTGGATGGTGGGTAGGATGAGTCAAAGTAGGGAGAGGTGGAAAGGGGCCGTGGAAGAGGCAAGCAGACGGACGGATGACGGATCACGAAGGATCTAACAGAGGCTATTGCTACTGCTGATGCTGTTTCTTCTTCTTATTCTTCACTCTCACTCCCTCTCTCTGAGCAGCAGCTACTGCTACTGCTACTGCTACTGCTACTGCTATTGCTAATGCAGTATCTCCCTCCCTCCCTTATTGAAAAAGAAAATATGAGAAATGAGGGCAGATCTGACTCTTGAAACAAATCTGGGTTGACTTTGCTTTTTTTTTTTTTAGCAGTAATAAGATGGTAAATATATTGAAACAAAAGACATGTTACAAATACATGAAGGAGTCTACAAGGCTTGAACCCAAAATAAAGAAAAGAGAAAACAAACAAAAGTTGTAGTCCTAAACAATGAGTCTAAATACAATGAAACTCCAAAATGTAGGTCCCATGGCACTCCCTAACCCTCCCCTATTAGTTACAAGAGGAATACGCCATTGGTTGTTGAGTCAACTCCGATCTTTGCGAAAAAACCCACAACACCGTTGGTTGATCACCTAACCTGCGCAAAGGAGATCTCATGGCCCAAATATAATTCTTTAATTTCCCTCACTACTGTAATCAATTTCCGAAGGGACCCTTTTCGTCTCCTTAGCCCATTTGATCACATTCGCCAAATACCCCTCTATGATTAACTTCCCCTACCCGATAGACCTCCACACGTCAAAGCTCTCCTAATAGCTAAAAGTTCAACCTTGTTAGAATCCCTCACACCCACTGATTCTAAGAAAACAATGGAGGATGTACCATTTGAGTCACGAAGAACCCCACCTATTCCTGTTGGCCCTGGTTTTCCTCTAGCGGCTCCGACGGCATTAAATTTGGATGCTCCTAGCCGAGGGGGAGAGCACATCTCAAGAATGCTAATCCTTCTAGGGGCGCTACACGTGTCATTTCCACAAAATAATGAAATCCGTCATTTTGTAACCTTTGAAATCCTAGCACATTGAAAGCCAAGCGCAGAGCCTCCATTTGACCTTCGTGAAAATCCCATTCTCCTTTGATGCCTTATTCTTGAAGATCCTAGTATTCCTCTCCTTCCAAATAGACCATAAGACTGCCTCTGGGATAGTGAACCATGCTTTCTTCATTTTGGATGCAAGTCCTATGGCATCCAACTTCCCACAACTCCCCCATATGATCTGTCAAAGCCCCCACGACACACCCATCATGCCCGCAAAACAATTCCCTAGATGTCTCACCTTTGGGCAAGTTGCAAACAAATGATCTACATCCTCCTCCTGACCTCCACACAACATGCAATGGAGGTCATCACCCGGTCTCAACACACCTCTCCTAAAAAAATCCTTTCTAGAGAGAATTTTACTTTTTAAAGCGCAATAGACAAAAGTTTGGACCAACCAGCCCATTCCAAGTGGAGGAGGAGAGGTCATCCTCGTTGTGAGGATCGAGAAGGGCCAAGTTAACCGCTACTTTCACTGAGAAAGCCCTAGACGAAACTCCCATCCAAATTCTCATCTGCCTCCTCCCTCAAGATAGGGAACTCTCCTAGCATAGACACCAGGTCCTCTAGACTTTCTTGCTCAAGTGTTCTCAAGGTTCTTCTTAACTCCAAATGGCGGTTCGCCCTTCCGTCCTATAATATAGTCTTGCACCTTAGCTTGTCTATTTGTGGCTATCTTAAAAAAGCCTACACCAGAGATCTGACCAAAAGAGTGTCATGTCCCACTGGGATCCTGAGTTTCTCCCTAAAAATACTCCCTACCCTGTCAATTCGCCACGAAGTCCTTATTAGTGGAGATTCAATCTTTTCCACTATATCATTCAAGTCCCACTCACTTGGGTTTTCTACTCCATACCTTGCGACTAGAATTTTTCTCCACAGGGCTTCCCTTTCCTTCCCAAATCTCTTACTCCATTTACGTAACAAGGCTTGGTTTCTAATCTCTAGAGGAACTACACATAATCCTCCATAAGGTCTTGGCTTTGTTACTTCTGACCAGGCGACCAAATGAACTCTTTTTCTATTTTCCTTATCCCCCCCATAGAAAATTCCTAAATAGTTGTTCCAGCTTCCAAACAATTCCTTTAGGCATCTCGTATATGGACATATAGTAAATAGGGAGATTCCCCAACAACGATTTAATGAGAGTTTGTCTACCACCTATGGAGAGGTAATTCTGTTGAAAGTAATATTGGATAAAAAGGAATAATAATGAAGAGAGATAAAAGGATTGGGAGAGGAATCACTCTCTTTGAAATGTATTGTATTGTGTGTTTTCCTATTAAAGGATACATGATAAACAGTAAAAAGGGAGCCAATTAGGGTGGCTAAAAAAAGAAATACAGTAAGAGAATAATTATCTATAATAAATCATGCAATCATACAGTTGACTTTCCAAAATAGGATAAGTCAGGTTAATTAGCCTCAATCGGTTCCCACAACACTCCCCCTCAAGCTTGTCCAAAGATATCAAGTAATCCCAGCTTGCTAACAACCGAATCAAATTGAGTTCAGGGAACGGACTTTGTGAAAATGTCTGCAAGCTGATTTTTTTTTACTTTAGATGAGGAGTGAAAAGTCAATCTTTGAAAATATGCTGACGAAGGAAGTGACAATCAACTTCAATATGGTCAGTCCACTCATGAAAGACTAGATTGGAAGCAATGTTGATGGCCACCTGATTGTCACAGAACATGACGAATGGATCGGCAGAAGTAAAGCCCAATTCAGTAAGGAATTATCGAAACCACAACAATTTAGAAGCAGTATTTGCCATGGCACGATAATCGGCCTCAGCAATTGAACGAGCAACAACTAACTGCTTCTTACTTTGCCAGGCAACCAAATGTAAACCCAAGAAAACAGAATAGCCGAAAGTAGAGCGGCGATCATCCGGAAACCCAGCCCAATCAACATCAGAATAACCGCGAACCGGACAAGTAGGGTGGTGTGAGCAGCGATCATCCGGAGACCCAGCCCAATCAGCATCAGAATAACCGCGAACTGGACAAGTAGGCTGGTGTGCATAAAACAAACCTCGGCCAGGAAGTGCATTAAGATACCGAAGGATACAGAACACAACATGGAGGTGAGTGTCCCGTGCTTCATGCATGCACTGGCTGACGACACCAACATAAGATATGTGCAATCTCGTGATGGTAAGATAAATGAGTTTGCGAACGAGTTTCTAATAAAAACTTGGTACGTCAAGAAAATTCCCATCAAATGCAGATAATTTGGTGTTTACATCGGAGTATCAGCGGGTTTGCAGCCAGAATAGCCAGTGTCCTGGAGGAGGTCCAGAGCGTACTTCCGCTGAGAGAGATAGAGGCCACGAGAAGACCGAACAACTTCAATTCCAAGAAAGTGCCAGAGGGGCCCTGATGTAGCACAAGTATGCCAACCCAAAAAGAGGGAAACTTCCCCATTCCCAGTTGCCGACCCCAATGGAAGTGGAAACCCAACAATTGCCTGTTTTTTTTTCTATTTTCCTTTTAATTTTCTTAATTATTCTTGTTTCTATTTTCTTTTCTTATTTCCATTTTCATTAATAGGCTTGATCATGTATAAATAAGTCTTGGATCGGATTGTAAAGATAGATTATTGACTATGAATTGATTATTGGGATTTTCCTGTTATCTTCATCTTCCCCGGTGGATTCCGGTTCTTGCTCGTGGATTCGGGCATTCTTCTCCGACGACGGTGTTCGACGAAGTTCTTCTTTTCCTCTTTGGGTCCTGCTACCAACGACATTTGGGGCTTCCCCGGAGTTATCTTCTTCCCCACCTCTGCCTGCAAGCAGAAGGTTGGGACACGCCAGGCCAGCGGACGTTGGGTACAACCAGTTGATCTATTGTGCCTCTGCTGTCTTATTTCATGCACTCCGCACCTAGTCATTCAGTCTCTGCTTGTGAAACAGAGCACCGCCACAACCTTGCCCACCCAGATCTACTACCCCCATCGTTCTCAGTCTTCCATCGCCAATAACCACTCTTTCACCCGAGCCAATCTTGCAGACACCATCCAACCCATTCACCCACACTCTTCCTTCCCGTTGTCGCCCAACTAATCCAACTCCACCATATTCTCCGCCCAGCAAGATGCGCACAGAGGTAATCTTGGAGACAGGTGCCAAATATTAATCAATCATGATCATCATCTAAACAATTTTCCCCCTCAATCTGGGGTTGGCCCTCATATTTGGATTTTGCCACTTTTCATAATGCCAAATACTACTAAACGAGGGGAATTCCTAAAATGTATATGAAGTTTTTTTTTTTTTAAAGGTGGAAATTCTCAAAGGTGCCACTTTCAAGAATTCATCAAGTCTACTCAAAATTTGACCTATTAAATTGACAAAGTTGGCATTTCATGTTTTGAAAAGATTGCCATTAAATTCAATTTCCATGTAGATAGTAGAGTTCAAAGCAAAGACAGGTAAGCTCAAAACAATAAGACATGCAGACGAATTGACAGATTTAACTTCCAATACACTCAGCTTTTGTATCGCTTCAAGAAAAAAGTCACTTGGTTTTTGCATTGAGTTCCAAATAATAAGGTGGGGTAAGTTGTTTCCAGCAAAGGTGTGGATGCAAATGATCAGACATAAGTATATAACAATTTTAATAAACAAGGGATATTAATAATCACTACCACCTGCTACTCCTGACATGAAATATGGCAACAAACCTTTAAAACTTTTATGTCTTCCTGAAGCTTCTCATTGGTCTGTTTGAGCTCCTGAGCTTCAGTTCTTAGCTGGTTCAGAACATGGATGGCATCACTAAGTATTGAAGATTTATCGGTTTTGGCAGGCCTTCCAGGCTCCAAAATTGAGCACAAAGTCGAAAACCTAGGAAGAAAGCACACAGATATTTCAATACAAAACTTCAACTTCTGCAATCTTAGCATTTGCTAACTGTTCTGTGTTTGGCACCAGATTCTTGCAGTAGGCTCATCACCATACTAGGTGTAATGCAAGGGTGACTTTAAATGGCCAACCCTCCCAAACAACAAATCAATTTAATATCATCTGGCCCTGGTGGGCACATATTCAGAAGTGTGTGTATAAAAATAACAAATATTCAGATATTTTAAAGAGGAAAGATATTCAGATATGAAGCAGGTACATACAGAAGTATAGTTGATTCTTAAACATAAGTCCGGCAAAGTTAACCCAAAGGCGTTGTAGTGATGACCAGGAACCCACCTCAGGAAGCAGGAGTCCTTAGTTCAATTCCCACTCCACCCCAAAGGGACACTCCCCAATGATTTACCCGGTGTGCGTGGGTAGGGAGGTTAGCACATGCCCTGAGGATCAGGCAGGTTCTCTAAGAGGCCTAGAGCCCTGGGCACCTTGGTTATCATAAAAGGTCCAACAAAGTTTCCATGAAATTTGACCAGTGGGTCCGTAGAGAAAATAGCCATAATTGTAGTTCATTAACAATTAACAAAAGGTGTATTTGATGTAAATTACAAAGGATGGGCAAAATACTGACTCAAAATTATTTTCCTTCAACAAAAGAGAAGAATTACAAAGCATGTAACATGTCTATCTCACTATAGCTAAAAGTGTAGACCACATCATCATTCACTGTCAATTAGCTAGAGGCACTTAGGCTTTCTTAAGCTGTTTGTTGATCATTTGGTAACAAAGGACAAGGGATAGGGTTACTCTAAATGCCTAATAATGCATCATAAATCTAGAATGGGCTGAAATTAAATTTCAATTAATACTGGCAATTAATTAATATCAAATTTACCACAAATAAACATGCAAATATTAAGAATAGAATGTGTTAAATGGATTTAAACGGCTAATGATAGGCTAGATGGGTGACATATGAGAAATAAAATATAAAAGAAAGGGATAAATAGGTAAATGGAGTTGGGGGTAAAGTAAAGTGGGGTCACGGAAGTAAGAAACAGAGTGTAGTGACTTGCGGCAAACAAAATGAGTGGGTTCGTGGGGTATAGAAGTCACATGTGATGGAATATGGGTTGCGGCAACACCATTTGGAGTTGGGGAGGCCTTACGGACGCAAGGAGGGGTCGCATGGAGAGGGACGATGGCTAGGAGATGGTCTTAGAGGCTGCGACGATGAGGGACAGTCCTAGAGAGGCTCGGCTGCACTAAGGAGGGTGTGGGATGACTGGCGAAAGTCAGGGAGGGGGCTTGGGGTTGCTGGCGACAAAAGTATGGGCTTGGGGAAGGGAGGCGGAAGCCAGGGGGACTGAAAAAAAAAAGGGCACGGCAGCAGTAGAGGGGGCCCAATAGGTTGCAACAACAGTTTATATTGCTGTAAATGGGGTAATGAAAGCAAAGGGGATGGGTTTTGGGGTGCACGGCAGTTTAGGGGATGGTTTTGAGTTCCAAAAGAAAAATAAAGAGAAGGGGCGAGAGAAGAGAAGAGAGATAGAGATGTGTATCTAGAAGAGAGGAAGAGGCTTCTCACCATCTTCTTGGCTTCTCGCCGTCTCGATTTCTCACCAAGCTTCGATGGATTCCACCATCATCATGCACCGCAAGTAAGGGAGCAAAATTTCTTTCATTCCTTTGATTAACTGATTACCCTAATGAGGGTTACATAGCTTTTATAACAAAATTACAATGGAAACAAAGACCAAAATACCCCTAATGACAAAATGACTAAAATACCCACAAGTGTAAAAACAAAATACCCTCAAATAAATAAAGAAAATACATTAAGAGATAAAATAATAAAATGATAAATCAATCCAGTCCAATGCTCCGCATCATTTGATTATACCGGGGTCAATAACTCAGCTTTTCCATGCTCGATTGTCACTCAAGGCAAGGCACCAGTATGTGAGGTCTGACTCCAGTTGTAGTTCAGTGGTCTTTGGCAAAACAGAGAATGTGTGCTTGTGGGGAAGAGTTTTGGGGTGGGGGGCAGTTACAGAATGTGTCAATCAAATATTAATTTCTAACAAACTTGAATGGAAAAAAGAAGCACAACAAGTACACAAAAACCATACATGTCATTTATCTTGTCCCTCCGCAGTTTTTCACGGCATGCTTTTGATCCTGGCCCACTACATGATTCATTGCGCCCCCTGTAAATTGTAAAGGGCAATCATTAGGTAAATAGATGGCATTAGATGCTTGCGTATCATAGACCACTATTTTAAGTGGACCATCAAAGTTAAGACTATACCATAAAGAAATCTGAATTTATTGGATAATCATGAATCCTATAGATAGCCAAGTTGAGCATAATTACCTTAAGCAACTTAAAGGATCTTAGAACTCCTCAAAGTTAATAAGAGGTCTTCATACATTTGTTCCAATTTTTTAAAATATATATTCCTTCCAATTTACCTGTCTTTGTTTTAAAACTTGGCATCATCATTTTTTTATAATGACGATAATTTGATTATGATTACAAAAAAATAGGAAGACTACATCACACCAAGGGATATTGTAGGTTGAAAGATGACTAACATTTTCACCAAAAGAAACAAGGAAAGAATAAATTACAAAAATAGGGGCACAGAATAAATTACAAAAATAGGGGCACATAGCACTGGAGATGGGTACAACACCATTAAACTATTATATACACAGGTACAATCCTCATTATGAAATACAAAAACTCTACTCCAACTGAAAACAATAAGCATTGTATCCCTGCAGACACCACACTTCATTAGAAAATCAGTCAAACCATTCATGGCTTTGTAACATGATCAATTGAAATATCCAGACATCTGCAAAGATCCTTGATCTCCCTGAAAGTCAAGGAACAAGAAACACTGATGGACATGACCGATATCCAAATAGGAGCATGTAACCCTCCTCTTAACAAGAATAATCACCTGTCATTAGCACCTTCAAGGGCAATGCACAAATTGTATGGCAACCGCTTGCGATGATCCACCTCTTATGTTTAGTATTTCATATTAACATGTAAATCTCATAAATGAAGAGATATAGAATGACATGCAATATAATACTAAAGTGGTGTCATCAAAACCCGATTCCCCTCAGAGGCATGCAATGCAACTAAGCAGACTTGTTTAGCATTTTAGTTCCTTCAGTCATTTCCAACCAAAATCTATTATCAACATCCTTAATTCTCATGCCAACTTAACATGTAAAGCTACCTAAATGCTTGTCTTTAACATCCCTTGTTGATGAGAAAGCCATCTAAGGTAAGTTTCCAAATAAGGAGTAACAAAAGTAGAAGGGCGGTAAAATAGGAAATATCCATGTCACTCATCCCTTTAAATCTAGAATATTGGTATAATAGTATTCCTCTCTTCACTCTACGACTGATTCCTCTCTATATCATTCAAGAAGGGTTCAAGGTAGGCCTGGCAGGAGATAGACTACGTAATACTATCTTACCTAAAGGTAAGTTTCCAACTAAGGAATAATTAAAGTAGAAGGGGCGATGAAACAGGAAATATCCATGTCACTCAACCCTTTAAATCTAGAATATGGGTATAATAGTATTCCTCTCTTCATGACTTATTCCTCTCTATATCATTCAAGAAGGGTTCAAGGTAGGCCTGGCAGGAGATAGACTACGTAGTACTATCTTCCCATCTGGTGGAACATCCAGAAGAAATTGCAGTTTAAACTCATACAATAGTATACTAACCCAAATTAGGATCCAAAATGTCGTATCTTATCAGGAGTCAAACACACCCCATGCAAGTACAGACACACAATCATGAGGAATGATCACAATGCCCAAAATGTACAATTTGTGCATATACAAATTTATGTGTATATTTTGAAATAGTGACAAGTGAAAAATGATTATACAATGCTGGTCTATGTTGCACAGACTCTTCAAAATGTATGGCATACTTCGAACACTCGTACCCTTTCTTCACACTGTTCTAGTATTTTTTAACATTATTTTTCAAGATGACACAAATATTATAACACCTCCCTTCTTAGAACCTAATAAAACATCGATATGTTTGTGACTTAATTCTATAGAGAAAAAGTAGTATATTATTTTCTATCAATATTATTTCACACCTTATTTTCATTTAATATAAATTTAAATTTAAATTTTATGCGAATATGATGTTGTGTCCCCCTGTCCTATTTTTTTGGCTTGCCGAGCCCAACACCTCACACCTATGTCAGACTTTGCATACTCGTACATATGCAACTTAGATGCTTGTGATTTTGTGATTTATGTCTGTAAAAAATGTATGTATATTTGAGAATAGGAGTACAATTTTATTTTAAAAAGTAAGATAGAAGTAAAGACAAAAAGGGGCTCAAGATGGGACTCATGATTGGAAGGCTTGAGACGATTCTATAATAAGAGAAATGATAAGAGTGTAAAACGTTATACAGATTTATTATAAAAAAAATATCAAAAGAACTATTTTCTGAAACAATTCCAATTAACTTGACATAAAAGGATTTTCAACAAATATTTCCACCATATAATAGGATTCCAATAAAAATTAGAAATGGTGGGGCTGCTCAAGATCATGGCATCACTAGTGGTAACAATGATGCCACTATAAAGAACATGTGGAACCATCAGCTGCTAGCATGAGTCGAATGGTGGGTTGTCCCTTAGTCACATGTAGGCCACCCATATGGGCTTACTCCACACCATCCAATCCAAAAGGTCTTCTCCATTGGCCTAGAAACAATCTAGCCCACTTATGTTTGCAATGGTGATAATACTTTTGTTTTTTTTTTTTTCCCTATACCTCACAAAAAGATATCTTGAAACCTCTAAAAATCTAAAGTCTGGCCACAACCTGTACTAAATTCTTAAAATCCGAGAGAGGGACACACGTCTGTGAGTTTCAAGAAGCCATTTCATTGGAGTAATTCTATATACTTTTGTATATAGGTTCTCTACAAAACCATAAAACGCATTGCAGAGTTCAGAGTGACCAACTCTGAAATTGGGAGCTAAAGGCTTACCAATTTATAGCAACATCAAAGAGCATTTTCTTACCTTACTCATGCATCCAAGAAGCCCCTTAAAGTTTTGCCTTTGTAACAATGCTCCCAAGAAACTTACAGAAAAATCTTAAAAGTATATCTTAATGGAGACATGGAATAAAGTCAAGACAAATTTAAAGGGGGAAAAAAAATCTAAGCAAAGACCGTTGTAAATGCTCACATCTAGCAGCCCCTATTTTAAGAACAGGAAACTGACAAAGCCAGCTAGATGAAGGGTAATGAAAACCAAACAAAGTGAGTTGTATGCTCACATCTAGAAGCACAATTTCAGATAGTAAAGTGACTACAACATTATCTTCAGGATACTATCAAGTAAACAGTGAGGAGTAATTTAGAGTACACCTCCCAGATCTGGGAGTGACGTCTCATGATCTACCCTACTCATTATTCAAGCATATTCTCTTAGAATAGAGCCCAGAGCCCACCATTTCAAATATCATCCGACCCCTTCCCACACTTCCCACACATACCCGTAAATCCATGTAAAATAGCAACTTACTCCATATTATGGACAAGATGTAGAGTACAATAAAGACACAAAAAAATGTGTATGCAATACACTAAAAGATGTTAGGCAAGGAAGTGTAAGACTTTTTAAACCACCACACCATTATAAACGAGTTAACAAAAGATATCATCTTCCAAGAGTAAATATCATGTGCAGATTCAAGGCACAAGGCGCAATCAAAGCACCAATTGGTCCTAGAGCCTAAGGCGCAAAGCACACTCGTTTAGATATTTCAAAAAAATGTGTAGATTCATGGAATGGTGTAACTACTGGATCAATATTAACAAAATACAATACCACCCATACAAAGCAGCAAAATATATTAACAACTTATCTTTCAAGCACATTATATAAACATCTATTGTATGTGAAATGACAAAAAGTCCCACGTCGGTTAATTCGAGAAACCAATGACTCCATATAACACTTGAGGCACCATTCTCTCAACGCTTAGCTTTTGAGAGTGAGCTACCTCAAGAATGTTATCATGTCATGGTTTTCTAACATGGCATCAGAGCAGGTTCCACGTGCATCCATAGGGTCTAGCTGCATGTGAAGGTGGGTCTAAAGTTTCCATGTGCAGCTGCAAAGCACATTTGCACGTGCGTCAAGTTTCCATCTGCAGTCGTGGGGTCCAGCTACACGTGAGGGAGGGTGTGAAGTGACAAAAAGTCCCACATCGGTTAATTCGAAAAACCAATTACCCTATATAACACTTGAGGCACCCTTCTCTCAACGGCTAACTTTTGAGAGTAAGTTCTACCTCAAGAATGCTATTATGTCATGGTTTCTAACATTGTATACATGCAAAAGTATATTGACTACTAATAAGAATCTTTAATTAAATATTATTAACAATTACTTCAGGTTAATTATAATATTTAATAGCTATCACCAAAAATTTTAAAAATTAGGGCCATTATAGAAAAAAAATCAAAAGACTAGGTGAGGGCTTAGGTGCAAAGTGGACTAGGCAAGGCACAAAAAGGGTCTAGAACCTAGGCAAGGGCCTAGGCACAACTAAGGCATCCTTTGATTACTATGCTCATAAGTGCAAACTCAAGTACAATAAGAACATACCTTTTTCGTGCAGAAATATTTTGCGGGGAAACACGATCAGAAACTTGAGCATCAAATTCAGTGTCAGCACTGCAAGTAAGAAGCATTTGCAATCAGGGGGAGAGAGAGAGAGATCTTGAAACAAATTCAAAAACAGAAATGCACAAGTTAGCAAAAGATATCATTGTGCAGAAGTCAACATTCTTTGCAGTCTCGTGTTCAAGGGTAAATAATTTACCATTTCCGGGTGACCATATGTTCCTGGGACACAGGACCAGAAAGTGAAGCATCAAATTCAGTGCCAGCACTGCAAGTAAGAAGTTTTTGTAATCAGAGGGCGTGACAAATATTTTAAAAACTAAATGGATAAATAAATGGTCAATATGAGATTGCCATGTCAAAGAAACAATATACAATGAACAAAACAATATATAATGAACCAATTGACATCTGATGTACTTGTACATGAGGTTGCAATCTCTGATCCAAGCCAACACGAACAACAAGAACTTGACAAGGTTTTGGGTCAAGGGTTTTGAACCAAAAATAAATTGTGTCAGGTTGGGTCAACATGAATTAAATCCAGTACCAGACTGAAAGGTCACATTGTACTACTCATTCAATTCTGGCCCATGGCACAGGTCTTCTGTCATTAATGCCAAGAACCTCTCTCAATCTCTCAGCACTACTTGTGCTAAAAATAGTAAGAGTGCACCAGCATCAGCTGGTCTCCATACTGTGTTTGGCCACAATGGACACCTTCCATTCAGAGGCCTTCTAAAACAAATTCAGCAACTAAATCTGATGTAGAACAGATAGCAGACAGGTTCTTGAAGAAATATACACGAAGAGTCGACAAGAAGCATGGCCCACGAGTGATGCAGGACAACTAATAGGGTGGCACTAAATGCCTAAATGTGGTTTCCTAAATATTAGGAGGGATGAAAATAATGCACCTTAAATCTAAAATGGGCTGAAATTAAAAACGGAATTAATATATGCAATTAATTAAGATAAACTTAGCACAAGTAATCGCGCAAATTCCAAGAATACAATGAGTTGAAATGGATTTAAATGGGTGGTATGAGAGAAATAGCATATAAAGAGGGAATAATAAGTAAATAAATGAGAAAAAAAGAGGTCAGGTTATTAAGTTATGACTTACGCACGTGGGTAAGATGGTAATACGCAGTAACTGATAAAAGATAAGGGAAGGGGTAGGGTTCACGATAATCAAAAGAAAGAAAGGAAAGGCTCAGTTGCGGCGGCGGCAAAGGGAAAGGCTTGGGAGAGGAACGAGCTAGGGGCGAAGGCTTGGAAGGGCAGATTTGCGGAAAATGACACCCAGGGTAGCAGATCTGGGCTGATTTGGCTTCAAGGGAGAGTTCTGGCAGCAAGAGGGAGTCAAGGAAGAGGGGTGGGAAAGAAGGATATGAAGCAGGGAGGAGGGCAAAACTGGTTATGCAACAATGGGCAGCAAGAAGAAACGAAAAAAGGACGAGAGAGACAGAGAGAAGAAGAGGAATAGAGGAAGATAAAGAGTACCTGAAGATGTATGGCCTCACGCCAAGCCTCATGCTCTTTGGAATCACTCCAACAGTCAATCGCACCTTGCAAAGGTATCTTGCGAAAAATCTCAATCTTTATTCATCAAAATCGTATGTAATAATGCTTACAAGAGAGGGCTTTTATAAGAAATACCACCCTTAAATAAAGAAACTCCGAAAAATAGCCTAAAATGAAAATAAACTCACTTCAAATAGAAAATCCTAATTTCTAATTACAACTAAATCGAAAATATAAAGAAATAATAAAAAGAAGCTCAATAGCCGTATGTGGATCTACTGCTCCGCATCAACGAGTCTAATCACGAGCTGGGCCCATCCTCTAGTTTATTTAGTAGTTATTTTATTTTTATTTCTTTTATTATGTTTGATCCTAAGTTTTGGGATCCTTAGTGGTGTCAGTCTTGTAAACTAAATCCCACTAGGTCACCATGTATCTTTAGATAGAGATTTAGAAGCCGTATGTAATTTGGAAGTTTCCAAAGTCAAGAGTCGCATGTAGGAGTCAGTCTTAGAGTCCTTGTAATAGTAGTTTCCTCTTGTGTGTTTTTATTTTGCTTATAAATAAGATGTAAGAAGGAGGAACGAAACACACCTCTCTTTCAAAAAGATATTGAATCGAGTAAAGGAGATCTCTCTCTGTTTCGCTGCTTCTCTGCCTGTGTTGCAGGTTCGTTCTCCACTGGTTCATTCAGTCCTGATTCACCTTTGTCTCTGGGCATAATCCCAGAAGAATACCATCGTTGATTGGGCCTTATCCCAGTCCTTCACCACTGCAAGTCTGCCATTCCAGCTGCTCTACTTTCGCCTGTACTGCCAGCACCCCGCTGCTTCAATCCACAACCAGTTTGCCTCGCCACCTTATTCTTTTTGCCCAGGTACTGTAACACAGTCTAACTTCTTCTCCTTCCCTTCCTTCCATCTTCTTCTTCTTTCCTCCTCCTGCTGCGAATCTTTTTCTCTTTCTCCTCTCCTTCCACTTCTATCGCTGCCTCCTTTTCTCCACTGCGCATCTAAGGCCAAACTTCCATTCGTTTTTAAGCCCTAAGTTATTTCACACAGTTGCCAAAGTCCCTTTAAGCCTATCCCACGTGCATAACTTAATACCCATTCAGTTCCTCTCCTTTCACTCGTGTAACCAGTTTACTGTTCATCCCGAGTCATCGTCGGGACTGGTTAGTTATTTTGATTTCCTCTCCACTTCCGCTACATTAAAATCTCAGAGCCATTATAAGCAAGAGATGAAAATACCAAATCTATAGTCGTCTAAAAGTGGCCAGAAGGTGCCATATTTCGGTCGATTAGCGGGCCATGTTTGGCGAACATGGTCAGACCTTCCATTTTAAGGCATTCTATAATGAATTCAGCCATTAAATTTTAAAGCCATTACAAGCAGATGGAAATCCAAAATCTGCAGCCATAGAACAATGGGTAAAGAGCAGTAGATTTGGGCCAACAGGTCGTTAGTATTTGGACACAATTTCAGTTATTATAGGCAGGAGATCATCATGAAGAATATGACAAAACCAAGGTCAACTAGCACAGGCAGGAGGGTGTCAATTTTTGCCAATTAGTAGGCTACGTTTGGCCAGTTTAGTGACTTTTTTCCAATGAATTCTACCACCAAACTTCCAAGTCATCATATCCAGGATATCAAGATCCCAAATCTGTGCTTCTCTAATACTGACCAAAGGGCTTCAGATTTTGTTTGGCAGCAACCCATGTTTCGCAATGATAGCCACCTTGTGTTCAGAGACCTTTCACAACAAACTAGACCGCTAAATTTTGTGGACACCAAATATTAATCAAATTACAAAAAAGAGATGAAGATCCCAAATCTGCACTCGTCTATCAGCAAAATAAGTGCGCCATATTTCAATAGGCCAATAGGCCATGTTTGATCACAATAGTCAACTTTCACTTGGAGGCCTACAAACAATTTGGTATTTCAACCACAAAAGTTCAAGATAAATATAAGTAAGAGATAAGATCCCAAATCTACGGCCATCTGATTTAAGACGGCTAACAGGCCATATTTGGTCTAGACAATTATCTTTTGTTCAGAGGCCTTCTGCAATGAACTCAACCACCAAATTTTAGAGTCACTACAGGGAAGAGATGGAGATCCTAAATAATTGGTCATCTAAAGTTGGACAGAGGGTTCTAGATTTCAACCAATCGAAGCCCATGTTTGGCCACAACAGTCACCTTCAATTGGGAGGTCTTCTATAATGCATTCAGCCACCAAATTTCAGTCATTATAGGCAAGAGATAGATATATCAAATTTTCAATCTATCACCAAATGAAGGGTGCCAAATATAAGTTGGCCAGTAGACAACGTTTGGCCACAACATTTACTTTCCATATAGAGGCCTTTTTCTATAAATTTGGCCATCAAATTTTCAATTTATTGTAAACAAGAGATGAAGTTCCCAAATCTGCAATTGTCCAACACTGGCCAAAGGGCACTAACTTTCAATCAAGCAGTGGACCATATTTGGCCTCGATGGTCACCTCCCAATCTATAATGAATTTGTCCACCAAATTTCAGAGCTACATAAACAGGAGATGGAGATCACAAATCTACAGTCAATTGACATTAGTCAGAGAGTGCTAGATTTCAACTGATCGGCAGGCCATGTTTGGCCATGACAACCACCTTCAGTTCAAAGGCCTTTTGAAGTGAATGAGCCACCAAATTCCAAAGTCAAGATAAGCAAGAGAAGTAGATCCCAAATCTGCAGCTGCTTAACAATCATTGAAGGGTGCAAAATTTTGACCAGTCGGTGGAGCATCCATGTTTGGCCACAACAGTCACTTTCCATTCGAAGGCCTTCTGGAATGAATTTTGATATTACCAAATGTTATAGTCATTTTATAGTCATCAACACTAACCCGAAGCAATTAGATTTCAGCCAGTCCATAGGCCATGTTTGGTCTAGAGTCCTTGGCTATCACCAACCACTTGGAAGCCTTTTCAAAAGAAGTCAATTAAATGCCAGTAATAATAAGCAGGAGATGAAAATCACAAATTTGTGGTCACATAAAATTGGTTGGAGAGCATAAGATTTCAGCTCATTGGTAGACAATGTTAGGTCACGATGATCACCACATGTTCAAAGGCCTTCCATAATGAATTCAGCCACAAAATTTTAGTGTCATATAGGATATATTGATTCCAAAGATTTTAGGTTGTCTAATATTGGCCTGAGGGCACTAGACTTCAACTGGCCAGTAGGCCATGTTTGGCCACGACAATCAACTTCCACCCAGCGGCTTCTACAACAAATTCAGCCACCAAATTTTGCAAGTCATTGTTGGCAAGAGATGAAATCCCAAATCTACATTCAACTAAAAATAGCTGGACGGGACCAGATTTTGGTTGGCCAGCAGGCAATATTTGCCATAACTGCCAACTTCCATTTGGAGCCCTTCTACAATGAATTCAGTCACCAACTTTCAGATTTAGTATAGGCAAGAGATGGCGATCCCATATCTACAGGCATTTAGCACTAGCCAGAGGGCACCAAATTTCTACTGATTAGTGGCTCGTGACAATGATCTTCTGTTCAGAGGCCTTCCACAATGAATTCAACCACAAAATTCAAAGCAATCAAACCATAAAAAGTCTTCCTCTTTCCCATAAAATGATGTGTCCATAATTCTCCACACTTCCATCACCTTTTCCTCTAAGCAAGAGTAATAAAGCATATTCCTCAAGTTAAGGTTCTTCACAAGATGATTGTTGACCACCAACAAAGCCATGTTCTCATTCCCGACTCCTACTATAGTATTAATCAAATGAACCTTTGAGCTTCATAAGGTATTGCAATGTTGCACTAGAAAATAATAAGCATGAGAGAAGGTTGTTATTATAATCGAAGGAACACTTCCCTTTTGTTAGGATCGTGGGCCCCCCCTCATGCCCCACACATGTGATATTGTCCTCTTTACTGACCCAAGTCAATGGGTCCCCTCACCCCCACACATGGCTTTAAAATGCGTCACGTGAAGTTAGATTTGCACATCGGAATGTGGCTTTGTCCCCCACAAAATATTGTCGTCTTTGGTCCCACAAGTCCCATGAGTCCACCCAGCGACCCATGGCAACCCTCAAGGCTTTTTTCCCAGCATGTGTGCCAACAGGAGTCCACCCTCTACGTCTGGAACGCGTTACACTAGATGAGGGAGGCGACCCCTCATATAAGCTCCCAAGCCTTGCACCTCCTAGGCAATGTGGGACTTTTTCACCCACTTCCCATGGCAGCACAAGTGACCCTTTTCGTGAGGTTGTGGCGGTCAGTTCACTAGGGCGGTTAGTCCATACGGGCTAAGGATAACACTGGTGGGGGTCCCCCCACACTAGCGCTGGATTCCTGGCCCCATAACTAACAATCTCCCCCTCAGCAACCACGCTGAGTTCCCGAACCTCGAACCTGGCTTTGATACCAATTGTTAGGATCGTGGGGCCCCCTCACACCCCACACGTGTGATATTGTCCACTTTGCTGACCCAAGTCAATGGGTCCCCTCACCCCCACAGGGTCTATTGGGCACACAGGGCTCGCGGCTTTAAAACGCATCACGTGAACTCAGAGTTGCACAGTGGAATGTGGCTCTATCCCCCAAGGGATATTGTCCTCTTTGGTCCCATAAGTCCCAGGAGTCCACCCGGCAACCCATGGCAACCATCAAGGCTTTGTCCCAGCACGTGTGCCAACAGGAGTCCACCCTCCACATCTGGAACGCGTTACACTAGATGAGGGAGGCGACCCCTCATGTAAGCACCCAAACCTTACACGTCCTAGGCAATGTTGGACCTTTTTCACCCACTCCTTATGGCGGCACAAGTGACCCTTTTTGTAAGGTTGTGGCGGTCAGTCCACTAGGGCAGTTAGTCCCTACGGGCCTAAGGGTAACACTGGCAAGAAATCCCCCCCCCCCCCCCCCCCGGCGCTGGATTGCTGGCCCCATAACCAACACCTTTTTTACATGTGTCATGAATCAAAATTGCCTTATCATCAACACTTAGGACATGGCCAACAAAGGCTTCAAAAGGTCACCCAAGCCACTACAAAAGTAGCTAATACATAAAAGACTTCAAGACCCATGCCATCATCACTTTCCTGTTGAGGAAGACTTTGCACTCAAGCATCATCACCTCTAAGGTCTTACCGAGCTAAGCTAATTGTGTTTGAATCAACCTCACTAGACACCAACTACGACTCCACCAATGATCGACTCAAGAGACATCAGCTTTTCATGAAAGGACAAGCAAACTCCTCAATATCCTTTTAAGGTTTTCATATGATCATATCAACTTCTACCACAAGTCCCAGCAATGTCCTAGACATGAATTCATGCTATGATCATGCATGCAAAAGGATATGATAGGAACAAATCCAAATTACTTTGCCAAATTGACTAATTTACCTCCATCCACATTTTCATCCTGCATGGAGAGCCCTTAGAGAAAGATAAATTGTCATTATTAATAGCATTAGTTTCTCCTTCTAACCAGGATGTCATCAAAAGTAAATGTGACTTGGTGCACCACCATCGAAATCCATTTTTCAACTCAATAAGAGCTACAACCTAACATTCAGCAACCAAACATCCACTCAAAGGCATGATGATGTAGCAAGCATTTGAATTCAAAACTTTGAATAGCAAGATTAGGATTAGTTTTTGTAATCAAATTTGAAATCAGATAGTATTTTTATTTTTACTTTTATTTTTTTCTTTGCATTTTCCTCTTGTATAAATACCCCTCTTGGGGATGTAGTTCAGGAACATAATGAATTAAAATTGATTTGGGTTTTCCCAGTTATCTCTTTTTCCTCTCTTCTCTCCCATGGATTCGGGTTTCCTCTTCCCTTCTCTTTCTTTCTCTACTTCTTCTACTTTCTTCTCTGCTTCTTCTTTCTATCTTCTTCTGCTACCTTCTTCTTAGGGCTGCAACTCGGTTCGGGTTTTGGCCTAACCTGCATGACCCGACCCGATAAATCATGTGGGTTGGGTTACAAGGGTCGGGCCATAGGGTTGGGTCGGGTTGAGAAGAGAAAAACCAACACGAAATTTGGGTTGGGTCAGGCTAAGGTCTTTAAATTTCAACCCGATCCGACCCGAGATTTCTTTAACTTAATATAAAAACCTCCATTCCTCCACCCTCAAGCCCTAATATCGTTTTTTCAGTCCTAGAGCGTCCGCAAGTTTTTTTCCTCCCTCACCGGCGATTGCTTCTCATCACCGCTTTGCCTCGTCTTAACCTCTCTCTCTTGGCCGAGTTGTGACCCCCTTCCTTATTATTCTTCTTCTTCTTCCCAGTCGGACCTAGGTGAGTTTCTCTATTTTATTCGGGAGTCGGGAAATCGAATCTGCTCTCAAGATTCACTAGAAACGAGTTTAGCCTCAAGTCCAAGTCCACCATCGGCGTCGAGTTCGCAACTCGGAGCTTGAACATTGATGGCAAGGTAATCAAAGCCCAGATTTGGGACACAGCCTTCAAAAACCACCTCTCCTTTTCTTTTTCTGATCTAGGTTTTTTTTTCATATTATGTGCTGCTTTTTTTTCTTTATACAACTTTTGTTTATGAATCTTTGGATGTTTAGGTATTGGTTCCTGTGGATTTTATCTTGATGTGGGTGTGATGAGATATGAGGTCTTTTAGTTGGGTTTAGACATGGGTTTTGTAGTTTGAGATATGGAGAAGTGCTTTATGTAGATATCTTGAATTTAGTAGCTTATATTGAAGTGGGTTTTTGGAGAGTGTTCTTTGTTCTTCCTTTAAAGAAAGTAGAAAGGGCAATTTTTTAGTCGTAGGGCTTAACCCATTACTAATTTTTGTCAGAAAATGGTTATTTTCATGAAAGTACTTCCCTTTCCATGCATCGAAACAGAGCTGAAAGGAGGGTGAAAGTCGGATCGGGTCGAGCCAATAGTCCGGTTGAATGTATTACAAACTCGGGTCGGGTCGGATTGGGTTCAATGTGTTGTGACATGGGTTAGGGTTGGGTTTATTAAAACCCGACCCGTCAGACCCAAGTTGCAGTCCTACTTCTTCTACTTCTACTTCTACTTCTTCTTCTCTCCGTCTTCTCTGCTGCTCCACGCCACTTCTGTAGCGCCATACAGACTCGCCTCTGCAGCGTTTCCTACCGCTCAACAACCTAGACTTGTCCAAACAGTGCCTAGGTACACTTGCTGGTACACCTCCTTCTTTCCTTCTCATCCCACCTCCATTTTCTTTCCTTCTTCCACCCTTCAACTAGACCATCCCACCTCACCCATTTCCTATTAGACTCCACCAACCCATTAGGCACTCATAACCTTCAAATCCCAAACTTCATCCGTCAGACCCACCTTCCCATTAATCACCCACTTGCATTTAGTTTTCCATTTAAACCCCAAGCTCTCCTTTGTTGACCGATCCCCTCCATTGGCCATTTAACCATTAATCCCATTTATTCATTCCCAATTAAATACCCATTTAATCCCATTATCCTCATTAATTCCATTTAATCCAATTTTAATTTATAATTATATCGAGTCACCCCTAAACCCAATCCTACCCGCTGCGTCACATGAGGGCATCCACCTCAGTCTTGAACCATAATAAAGCAAAGCCCCAATTCTTCCAAGTTGTTCTAACTTGACAAAATAGCTTACACAAATCATCTCCACCAGGCGCTCCATATCCTCTCTTCTTCAATGTTACTTCACAAACACCTTTAGTTATCTCAATCTTGTTTCGATCGAACTTAGATGAAAGCTTGTCAGAAGCTAGTGATCTCAAAAGAGCACTCACCCCACCAATTGGAGCAACAGAGAAATGAGTACAGATTCAACCTTCGAGAGACCACAGAAACCAATACCCTCCTTATTTCGTGATTTCATCAACCACCACCTTTTATGTATGTATCATCAATGTCTTGCAAGACACAGAATAAGATTTCCCCCCTTGAAGATAAGATTTTTCCCCTTAAGAGAACTTACGCCCATTACATGTTGTTCATAAATGTATTCTCAGTTTATCCCATTTTCTCAATAAACAGAAACTGAAGTTGTTACCAAAAAGAGAACTTACGCCTATCATATGTTATACATAAATGTATTCTTAATTTATCCCATTTTTCTCAATAAACAGAAACTGACGTTGTTACCAAAAGCTACCCCATACTGGAAATACGAATAAGTCAAAGAAAAAAGCCTTCAAATAACAACAAATATTCACATCAATTAAAACAAAGATGCATCGGAATGATATGAGAGTTACTAGAATTTGTGAAAATAGGTTTTAAATCTCCTGATAAAAGGATCCATCCAGTCCAAATTGGAAAGGGGAAGGAAAAAAAAAACCTAGAAAATAGCAGATTCCTCACCAAAGTTGATTGTCGCAATAGATGTCGGACAAGACATCGTAGTCCCAACTCCTGTCCTGGAACGGATCCATCCCTCTCTCCTCTCACTCTCTCTCTCTTCCGGATTTTATTTTGCGTTTCTTTGAGTGATGGCTCTCATGATTAGTTTAGATTGGCGGGGACTTTGCAGTGAAGGGAAATCCCGGCCGGTTTCTCTTACTTTGCCAACCTCTTGCGCGATAAATGGGATTCGATTTCAATTCAAATTACGATAATGTCATTCGTTATTAAATAAGAATGAAGTTTTTATCTTTACTTTTTAAATTAATATTAATAATTTAATTTACAAAATGTAGCTGAAAGTTTACACCAATTTATTATAAATTAGCCATTTTATAATAAATAATTTCTCTTTTTATCATATGATCTTCTTTTTCTGAAAGGTATCTCGCTTTTTTTCATATTTGATACTTATTAAATCATATAAAAGTATTTTTTTTCATTCCATCTTTTCAGATTACAATTTATGTGGGTTGGACTGAATTTGTGTTTATCAAACTTAAATTATAGTTGAAATCAATCCATATATATATAATTTTTTAACCTAAAAATAAATTATTGTATTTGTAATACCCTGCCCTAGATTAGGCTTGTTTTAGCTTGTTAATCCTGTTTAACCGATTAATCTTGGAGATTTTGGTTAGGGCTTCGAGAAAAGTCCAAGTTTGGCCCGATCTGAGCCCGAAAACTCAGTGATCCGACTTGTCGAGCTGGAGGGGCATTTTGATAATTTACCATTTGTTGTGTGTATTTTTATAAATATTGTTGATATGTGTATATTATTGGTAAATAATGTTCTCCTAAATAAAGGATTTGTGTTTCTGATTTTAAAATGAATTTATTTTCAGTAAATGGTATTTAAATCCCGCCCGACAAAACCCCGAAAGGGAGTATTAATTATTTTAAATGGTTTTGAGAATGAAATAAAATTTGAAATTAGTATTTTATGGTAGACCATTTTAAAAATGGTCTAGTTATTTCATTTTATCTCAAAATGATGTTTCTAAATTGTTTATTTTAACAATTCTTTATTTAAGTAAATAGTGTAAATTTATGATTTTTATTTAAATAAATGGTTTTTAGTAAGAGTTAAATTCCAAAATTTTTATGGTAGCTAAGATTTTCAAAACCCAACCTATCTGTCAGGTTGGATCAGGTTTTTGAGTTTTTAAATTATTACTTTTAGTTTAAAAATCAATTTTTATCAAAATAGGACCCTTTTTGCAAAAAATGGAAAATGGAAGGGCTGATATGCAAAAACCTGCGATTTACTGTAGCACCATCAGCTGCGTGCGGCATGCGGCGTGCCCTGCTGACCGATTTTCCGGCGATTAGCCGTCGTCCCATCCCATCGCGCATGCGCCGGATTTTCCGGCCAAAAGCCTATAAAAACTGGCTCAATCTTCGGTTTTAACTCCCAGCTTCTCTTCTCCCTTCTCTCTTCTCTCTCTTGCAGTCGAGAATTCCATTTTTTTCAGTAATAGTAGCTTAGGGAAAAATTTTCAAAAAAATCCGGATTTCAGCCCAGAAATTCAATCCAAGGTAACCACTGCATTCCCCTTTCAATTTCGATCGGTTTTGAATCAAATTTTTTTGAATTTGGCTCTGTTTTCAGTGAGAAAAACGATTTCAAAATTTAGGGAAAATTCTAGGGTTCCTCGTATAAGTGAGCTTCCGGTGTTAAGATCGGATGGTTCGCTGAGTTTCAAAGCTCCAAACCTCTCCCTATGGAAAGAGGACTCCCGGAGAATCCATCAGACCGGTCAGATGTAAAAACCGAGTCCAAAAAATCACCCTTTTCTCATTTTCAATTTTACTATTCACGGCTGTTCACTGTCTATTGCAGACAGTGAACGGGGAAGAAGAAAAAAAAAATAAAAAAATATTTTTATTTGATATTATTGTTGCTTGTCATTCTTAATGTTGGTTCCCATTGAAAAAAAAAATTAAATAAATAAATATTATTATTTTATTCAAAAAAAAATTATTATTTTGTTAGATTATGTGATGTGATGATTAGTACCCCTTTTTGTTAATTAAAATTGTATTAACTCTCTTCTCTTATTACTTATAGTGTATATACTATTGTATCCGCTTCCAGGCCGACCCTATTGGTCGGGCACTGAGTGATTCACTTTCAGGCCGACGCTATATAGTTGGGCACTGGGTGACCTCGATGCCTACTCAAAATATCAGATCTGGTCCTATCCAGAAGACAACCGAGAAGTGACCCGAGGATCTAGACCCAACTCAATAAGTCAATTTGGTCAATGCCCAGAAGACAATATGAGTTTGAACTGAGCCCCTTTTTACTATATTATTATCTTGTGGATGATTTAAAAAGGATAGAAACCAAGTACGAGACTCAATTCCATGAACCCTGGATATTTTGTGGGAAAACGTGTGATTTTCAAATACTACTCGTGTATATGTATTTGATCTGTATATTGATTGTGCACTTGTGTGTTGTTTGAACAGAGACCGCGTAAACCACATATAACGGTGAGGGAACTTAACTCTGCAGATTTTGTAAACATGTTTTATGATGAGATAAATATTGAGCAATGAGTGGTTTCAGTTTCAATAAACCCACCCATGTGCCTATACATGATGCACTATGGTAAGAGTGATGATGTTGATTATGATATTACGATGTTGATCGTATGAGTATGTAAGACTGCTTCCACGTACCTGGGCTATTGAACCAATATCGGCCATATGAGAGATGGTTTATGTCTACTGGACCATAGGCGGACCATGCTGTCGTCAGTTGCTGACTTGAGGGTGTCAGTATCGGCTAAGTTAGAGCCGGAGATGTACTTGCAAGGATATATTTTGACCGTGTCGGGACTTAATACTGGTCTCAGTGTAGTCGGCAGGCGTTACGGTGGAAAATGACAGTATTTGATGATGTTGATGTATTACTTGAAATTATGCTTATTTTTATCAAGTATGTGATATTATTGAACTGTTGCTAACCTGTTTTATATTTACTTAATTTGCATTGCTAATTATCCTTCACTGGGATAGTTAGCTCACCCCACTCACCTTTCAGGCGATGAACCCGAGGAGGAGGACCCTCTTTATCAGGCTTAGATTAAATAAGCTGAAGCGGTGCTTTGGGATTTCCCCGGAGGAGAATACCCTATTTTTTCCTGTTGGTTCTTGGAACCATTGTCTTTTATTAAGTACCGGATGTGGTACTTAATCTATGTTAATTTAATGTAGGAGGCTATGTTGCCTTTGTAGTGGTTGAGACTATATTTGAATGTATAAATCAATGATTGATTTTGATTATGATATATGTTGATGTTGTTAATGTCTTTTTTATGGGGTATGCATATGGTATATGTTTGAGTCCACATGATAGGGTCATGTGTGACTTTTGGGCCCAACTGTTGATCCGGCCCAATGAGAATGCTTGTTGTTTAGTTTATCTTTCAAAAAAAAAAAATCAGTCACGTTCCGGACCCACCCTTCAGATCGGGGCGTGACAGTATTTTTCTTTAAAATAAGAATTATATATTTTATTAATGTATCTCGAGTTCAAGTTTTTTTGTCGAGAACTTTTATGAATTAGGCACGAGTTCGATTAGAATTCTAATTTAGACATATAATACTTTTGAGTTAGAAAATTAGCCTCACTCTAGCTTGAGTTAATTTCAACCAATTTTTCTTGATATCTCTTTGCCATCTCAAGTTACATTAGCCCAAATGGTAAAACTAGTCCCTCCCAAATCAAATTCACTTTCTTAGCGTCCTTTGCTTCTTCTTTTTTTTTTTTCTGTCAAGGTTTAGTTTGATAAAAAATTATTTATATTCATTATGTCATGACTAATATATAAACCAATGTCTTAAAGCACTGTGAATTATAAAATCATCAAAAAACATTTTAATTGAGCATTTTGAACTAATTAATTTAAATAAATATATTAATGTGAAACCCCTACCCACCGATGTGGGAAGAAGTCTCACATCGGTAGTAGAGGAGGAAAGTTTGGAGAATTTAAGTGGGTGGCCTCCCTTCTACTCATGTGACGTATTTTGGACCGGGTCAGGTGGGCCCGGGCCCAAATGCAAAACAGTGCGGGCTCGCTTGTGTGCGAGGCCCAGAGCGGAAAATATCACACTAAGTCAAGCCCTAAGTCATGTATTCAGGTCGGGTCGTTACAATTAAATTAAATAGTAATAAAATTCAGTGACACACACTTGTCTAATTTTGATCAAATTGTAATAATATAATTAATTTAATAATTCATTATATTATTATAATTTTATGTTAAGATTATGATCAGCAATGGTAGTCTGATCCATTTTGTCCGACCTTTTTTAGGTCTCCAGTTCTGTATTTTAGTGTGGAAGGTGGTTGTTTAATTTTCTTCAGTCGGCCAAAATGGGAGAGAGTCATGCATGTTAATGCATAAATGATATTCTCTAGTATTAAAATGAAAATATTAATTAGATTTCAAATATGTTATGTTATTAATAGTGGAATATTTTAGAGGTCATTACCATGAAATAAAAATGAAGTCTTCTGCAATTAGTATTTAATCAAAGTAAGTTCATTTTTAATTTTCAATCACTTGATTTAAGAATAAAAAATAATATTGATTAATAAGTATTATTAACTGTTGATTTTATTTTTTCTAAAAGTAATGTGGCTAAAGACATTAATGACTTAAAATTTGGTACAAGAGTCTAGGTGAAACTTCCTCTCATTCAATTCAGTTGACATATTTATTCTATATTATTTAGAGATTAAAAATAATTGGCTATATCAAAATGTGGTATCTAAAAAAATAATTTTATTAATACAAACCATTGCATTTTTAATCAAGGTAATCCTTGCATATTTTGTTGAATGAAAAAAATTGTAAAGTTTAAAATTTTTAAAAACTAATTTAAAGTAATAAAAATATAAATCTATATTCAATTTTTTATCAATTTAAATTGCTTCGATTTTTATTTTGAAGGTTAATATGCTCTAAAATATTCCATGTATTATAGTAAAATTATAAACACATTTTACAAGCAGAACTCCCACCCTCCAAGTTTTAGTTGACCGAAGTAAATTAAAAATATACACCAACATTCATATACCTCGGAACTGAGCAGGGTTTATCAAGGGTTTTTAGATTTAGGCCTCTCTCAGCTGAGGCTTGAAAGATCCCAGACGGCCAGAAGAACAGCTGCTGCAGGCAAAGCCCATGATGAGAAGAGCTTCTTCTTCTCTCCTATCTTACTACCTTTCCCATTCCAAAACCCTAAACCCTCTCAAAAGTCCCTCCAGATCCTTCCTCTCTCACTCTTCCAACCCACACCCTTCTTGCATCAAGCCCTGCAAAAAATCCCAAGCACTACTCCTCCACAGCCCGAAACCTCAAAACCCAAACCCCCATCTTTCTACCCTTGCCCATCCCTCTCCAATCTCCCCACGCCAGCGCAGGATCAAGGACCGGGATGCCTTCGAAGAAGCGTTTGAATCAGCGTCTTCGACTGATAAAATCCTCGTTGCCTTTGCTTCCATAGAATCTTCCTTCGCCCCCGACAATCCCAAGCTCGGCCTCGCCTGCCTCAAAGTTGGCCAGCACCTGGACGCTGAAGGTGCTGACCCCGAAAAGGCTCTTGCTTTTGCCACCAGAGCTCTCAAGATCTTGGACCACAGTGACAATAATAATGAGCCCCTCACCGTCGC
This sequence comes from Chimonanthus praecox, assembly GCA_022113865.1. Taxonomy (NCBI): domain Eukaryota; kingdom Viridiplantae; phylum Streptophyta; class Magnoliopsida; order Laurales; family Calycanthaceae; genus Chimonanthus; species Chimonanthus praecox. The sequence goes on along the minus strand of CM039090.1, from coordinate 134,853 downwards.
CATGGCTCTCCACCTTATGGGCTCTGTGAATTACAGCTTGAAACGTTTCAGTGACAGCTTGGCATACCTTAACCGAGCAAATCAGATTCTGGGTCGGATGGATGAGGTGGGCTCAGGTGATTTCGATATCCGCCCTGTGAATCATGCGGTTCAGCTCCAGCTAGCCAATACCAAAACTGCTATGGGCCGCCGGGAGGAGGCGCTGGCCAATCTCCGGAAGTGTTTGGAGCTGAAAGAGATGATTTTGGAGCCTGGCAGCAAGGAACTTGGCATTGCCTATCGGGAGCTGGCTGAAGCTTATGTCTCTGTCTTGAATTTCAAGGAGGCCCTGCTTCTCTGTTTGAAGGCACTGGATGTACACCGGGCACAATTGGGTGCTAATTCGGTGGAGGTAGCTCATGACCGGCGTGTGCTTGGTGTAATCTACAGTGGGCTGGAGGAGCATGAGAAGGCGCTTGAGCAGAATGAAATGTCACAGAGGGTTATGAAGAGCTGGGGTCTTGGTCCAGACCTTATCCATGCTGAAATTGAGGCTGCAAACATGAAGATTGCTCTGGGGAAGTACGATGAAGCCATTGAGACGTTGAAGGGAGTTGTTCAGCAGACAGACAAGGAGAGTGAGATCCGGGCGTTGGTTTTCATTGCAATGGCCAAGGCATTGTGTAGTCAGGAAAAGTTTGCTGACTCAAAGCGGTGCTTGGAGATATCTTGTGGGATTCTAGACAAGAAGGAGACTGTTGCTCCTGCTAAAGTGGCAGAGGCGTATGCGGAGATATCAATGCTTTATGAGACAATGAATGAGTTTGAGACAGCAATCTCACTGCTGAAGCGGGCGCTTGCTATATTAGAGAAGCTCCCAACAGAGCAGCATGCAGAGGGCAGTGCCTCAGCACGAATAGGGTGGCTGCTTCTGCTTACGGGTAAGGTGCCACAGGCAATCCCTTACTTGGAGAGTGCAGTGGAGAGGTTAAAGGAGAGCTTTGGACCAAAGCATTTTGGGGTGGGTTATATTTATAACAACCTGGGGGCAGCGTACTTGGAGCTCGACAGGCCGCAGTCAGCTGCACAGATGTTTGCAATGGCCAGGGATATCATGGATGTATCCCTTGGGCCACACCATGCCGATTCTATCGAGGCCTGTCAAAACCTTGCAAATGCATATGGTGCTATGGGAAGGTTAGGACAATTCTTCCTTTCATTTGAATTAACTTCCATTCTACATTTTGTAGTTTGACTGAAGTATTATATGATGATCCCAACTGAGAGAGATTTTGTGGTTTGTTTGGCCTGAAATTGTACTTGTGATGCCTGCATTTCCAAAACTTTCTTCAAAGGACTTGTTTGATTCACCTTATTTTGCTGTTAGCCAATAGTCTTTATCCTTTAATATCCCGATCTATCATCTGGTGGCTTCAATGACTGGTGTACTAGGGCCATGTACACACAAAGAAGGGTAGAAGAAGAGATGGAGCATGTAGAAGTTGTCATTGTAAAAGGGCCAACTCCTTCCCTTTTGTCATAAAGTACTCTAGAAATAAAAGTGTACAATGAAAAGAGGAAGGCTGTGTTTGGATGGGATAAGCGACTAAGCGAGGAGACTTCTCCTGGGTTGTCCCCACTTCTCCTGTTTAGATCTTCTTTGGAGGAGAAAGGGGCTCCCACACCAAACATCTCCTGTGATCTCTGACCAATTGTTGGGGTTTTTAAGGCATCTGGAAATGCACCTCAAAAGCTCTAATAGATGCTTGATGCCTTTTGAAATGGTCAGTCACACAAGGAATGAGCAAAGGAAGTTCATTCTGGGGTGGCCAATGTGGGACTTGATGAATCAGATGGAGGAAGAGAACGATCAACAAAATCAGCAATGGAGAGCTTTGTGCTGTTGGGCTGGTAATCTCTAGCAGTCATATTTCTCATGAACAGGTTATTTATTGCATGTATATCATATGAAAACCATCATCCTCTATATATACGCGTGTTTAGATTTGCTTTTTTCATGAAAACTAGTGAAATGGCTCTCCATGTGCTCATTGGTTGAAAGAAAATTGGTCTTCAAAGATCAATTACAGAGTTGTTGAGTTTTTGTTTGGGCCCTATACAGGCCACATTCCAATGCGTCTTACTTAGCCATCAACATTGAAACACATATTTAACATAAGGTTTGCTCCCACTTTTTTTGTGGATTATCCATTATGGTTGTCACATGTGCCATAAGGTTTTAGTCTCACATTCTTGTAAGTTGTGACTTGTCTATTATGGTCATAGTTATCATCATGTGTTTTTTTTAAATTACTGTTTCACTAATGTCCAATGGATCATGAGGTTTTTCTTGCCATAGTGGATTTGCCATTCATGACAAGGCCAAGTGTTTTGGGTTTTTTGCTTGGGCATCCTAAGACACATTGTACTTGCACATAGGCTAAAAACACCACAAAACCATTTATTAAGGGATCAACTATTATATTTGTTGAAGGTAAGTAACTCAAGGTGACCTCTCTCTTTTCTACCATATATCAAATGCAGTGAAATGTTATTCAATGTTCATACGTTTTCAGCTTTAGATTCACCTTGTGTTAGTTTCATTGTAGCCCGATCACCGCATTACATTTATGAGAAAGCCTCTTAGCCATACCAAGCTCCATATCGTCTATGATACATTTCATCCAGATGAAAAACATAATAACTATGATACCTTTTGTTGTTCTTAACCCCAGCAAAATCTACATTTGAATATCCCAAAAGTTCATACTCATTTGCTTGAAAAAATAGCTTTAAGCCTTTTCTATCGGATGGAGCAAATATCCTGACATTAGTTGATCAAATGGGTTCATCATTTTGGTCCCAAATTTATGTCTGGACTTGAGGTAGTTTTTTTTTTTTTTTCATTTAAAGGACTAAAGATATTCAAAATCAAGTGTCCGTGGAGATTCTTTGACAAGATTGAGGGAATTAGACAATCTATCAGGGATTGTCATTTTGCTCTCTTTGGTTCCTAGATCTGCCATCTTTGTGTCCGGTAAGAGGGCTAAACAGGGTCCTTTCCTCTCTGCTGAGTCTGTGGTCAGACTATGATGAGGTTTTTGTAATGGCTGTTTGGCTGATGGCAGGCCTCTGGTCTGGTTTTGTGGCTGTGTGGTCTTGTATATGCTCCTTTTTGTGAATAAAATAGTTAGCTTTCGGAAGAAAAAGAGGTCTCGTGCTGAGGAAATATTGTGATTGTAGAAAAAAAATTGTGTCATGGAGATTTTACTGTCTTAAATGATACTGAAACTTTAGGAATGAAAACCTTTTTCTTTTTCCTCCTTTTCCTTTTCCCTCACACATGTACACCCAAGAAAAAGGAAATCTTTTATTATTCCCACGATGTCTGATAAAATCATAGAATGGTTGAAATTCATCAGGGGAGATGGGTTACAATTGGAGAGGACATATGGGTGTCCAATTAGCTATTCAAGCTAGATTTTGGTATATCATATTCTGTATCAAACCAAAAACTTGAGATTATCTGAGATTGCAAAGAAGTTGTTGGATGCTAAGTAGTTTGGGCTCTAACGTTTCAGAGAAATATGCTGGATTACCCAACACAACTAGAAACTCTCCTCAATCCAATCAATGACAATATTCTACAAACCAGGGACGTGGATAAATATGTTCAAAGCAAGGAATCTACCAGAATCAAGTAAATCCATAGCAGTTAAAGGTATACCTTAGTTTTTTGAATTGAATAGGCCCTCACCTATTCTGCAAACCCTTTTTGTGCCTTGCCTAGCTAGGCAGGCTCACCTTACTTTAGCTAGTTTTATAAGAACTTCTAAAATAAGCTTATTTTTTAAGTTTTTATTAACAGCTGGTAAATATTGTAGTTAGAATGAAGTAATTGTTAGTAATTCTTAATGAGAAACTCTAATTATTAGATTATATGCTTCTACATATATAATGCATACTTACATAATGTGCTTGAAAGCTTAATTGCCAATATATTTTGGTGCTTTAGATGAGTGGTATTGTACTTTGTTAACTTTCATTCAATTAAGACACAAATCTGTGAATCTGCACATATATTTGAAATGTCTAAGCAAATGTGCTTAGCAAAATTAGGCTCATGCTTAGACATGCACCCTGCTCTTTAGCCTTCAAGATTCCTTGGTATGTTATTGTGCCTTGTGCCCCGACAACTATGTGTAAACCTATATACTCCCTTATTAACCCTTCCTCACATGCTTCCTTTCCCTTGAAAGCAATTCAATAATCAGTTCCTCCATTTGGAGTCAAAGGTTCCTAGTGGACTGCCACTTGAAAGAAAACCTTCACTATTGACCATTTATAATTTCTTACCTTTCTAATCCCAAACACATGTTTTCTTTGGTGGAGTGGCGCAAAACCAATTCCGACCATCCAACCTCTTGAGTTGAACACAACCACGACAAACACTTCGGCCTTAGGCTTCATCCAGGTTCTTCCATCAATCTCTTGGCCCTTGCTTAAACTGGGAGGAATGAATGGTTTCCTGGAGCTTCATGGGACGGATGTTTGCAGTCCCACTCCCTCTAATCTAACCTACCTTGCTCATCCGGGCCTACCAGTACAATAAGATAATGAGGGTTGTATGCTCTGCTTGGTGGTGCATGTTAGGATCGTGCCCCCCCTCTCACGCCCCACGCGTGTGATATTGTCCGCTTTGCCAACTAATCCAGGTCCCCTCACCCTTGCAAGGTCTTTTGGGCACACCACAATGTGGGCTCACAATTTTTAAAACGTCTCACACTAGATGAGGGTGGCGACCCCTCATATAAGCACCCAATCCTTTCACCTCCTAGGCAATGTGGGACTTTTTCACCCACTCTCTATTGCGGCACAAGTGACCCTTTTTGTGAGGTTGTGGTGGTCAGTCCACTAAGGAAGTTAGTTCCTACTGGCCTAAAGGTAACAATTGTGAGGGTCTCCCCCACACCAGCAGTGGATTGTTGGGCCCCATAACCCAACAATCCCCCCCTCAACAATCACGTTGGGTTCCCAAACCTCGAACCTGGCTTTTATACCAATTGTTAGGGTGAGAAGCCCATTCTTAATGTATTTGGAATAACCCAAGAGTGGGTGATTCCATTAGTGGACGTAGGTCTTTTCTTAGATATAAGAAAAGTTTTCATCTTTGCCTTCCAAGAGGCATAGTTCGAACCGTCAAAGTAAGGAGGTATATTAATGGTCATGCTCTCTCCTCTATGCATGATTCTAGCTCAGGATCTATTCAAGACGATTACATCTGAATAAGAGAATTCGGCTCTGATACCAATTGAAAGTCCGAGGCTAGAAGAATGCAAGACCTAGAGGAGGAGGAGGAAGGGAGTGTGTGTGGGGGGGGGGGGGGGGGGGGGGGGGGGGAGAGAGATAGGTCTGAGACAAAATTTAACCCAATTTTAATTTTTATTCAAATTAATTTCTAGCTCAATGATAACCAATCCACAAAACAAACCAAAGAGTGTGCAGATGTATGCATGCATAATAAAACAACCACAATTGCAGGAGAGATTTATAGTAGCCCGGTTTATAGAAAAAACTTACGTCCACTGATGGAATCACCCACTCTTGGGTTATCGCAAATACACTAAAAATGGGCTTCTCACCCAAGCAGTACAACCTAGTTTTTGAGAGGTTCGACCACAATGGTCTAATCCTCGACGCCTATTTTTTAATGTGGTTCGATTACAAAGCTCTAATCCACCGTACATAAACAAAAGTAATGATTGAATAAAGAACACTTGCCTTGGGCCTTCGAAAACCTTTATGTTGTGTTCTTTGACAGATCTTCAAGCTTCGGTCTTCAATATTGAATATCTTCCAGGCATGGGCAACCGCAGCAGAAGGGCAAATATAGGAATTCAAATGCAACAATAGGTCCTAGAATTGTTCTCTCATAATCCTCTTCATTGAAGGCTAACAAGCCGTTTGGATATGAACATTTGTTTGAAGAGATTAGAGAGAAGGGAGAGACCCTGAGACGGTTTGAAGGTAGTAGGTGATCCTCTCCTGGATGGCTTGGAATGATTAGGGTTAAAAGTGCATTAATTTTCTTAATGCCAATTAGAGAAACAACCCTTGTATTTATAATAATTTTTCCAATAGTTGGATCTTGAGGGGTCGAATAGCGTCTCTCGAGGAGTCGAGACCCAAATAAGGAAAGACAACTCATTTTAACGTTTTAAGTCATGAGGGGTCGAGGAGTGTCCCTAGGTCTCGAGGGCTCGAGCCTGAGAGTAGATAAAATTTACAGACTGTGTCAATTTGCTCTCTGATAGACAGGCGAGGGCTCAAAGGAACCGTGAGGGCTCTAGCTCGAGGGGTCGAGAGATCTCGAGACAGACAGGCTTCCAGATTTTTAGAAATTTTCCATGTGTTTGTTCTTTTTAACCATATTCAAGTTAGGTCCATGCAACTAAGGTGTGTTGGGTTCAACCTATGGTCCTTTAATGGCCAACACCTGAAGAGTTGACTTGCTGCCGCTCCTGACTATCTTGATCAACCCAAAAATTTCAGCTACAATCATCCAAGGCAAGTCTCAACTTATTTCACGAAATTGACAATACAGGGACACGGATGAACCAGGGCACTAACAGTGCAATCGAGGACTGCTTGGCTCGGGGGCGTAAAAGGAGCAGTAGTCATTGACTACCACATTTTCGTACATAGCCCCTTTGGATCACAGATTTGGTCCGTAGTCTTCTTTCTTTTCCTTTAGTTAGGTTCTCCCTAATTCCTTTTGGGTCCTTGCTTGTGGATGGGGTCTAGCTCCTTCATGGAGAAAGGCTCAATTTCATAGTGACCTGCACTTAATACAAAGATGGAGGCAGAAGATTTTTGAGGATAAGGAGACGACGAAGCATTAACAGTGGTCGCAGTCAGAATGGACAAGTGTAGAGTTTGTGGGTTGCTCATAGGCCGATTTTAGGGCAATTGGGTACTGTTGCCTTAACCTCTGTTCATGGACATCTGTTGTTATCACATTATTTGTTATATACAGTAGGCTACCTAAGTTTCTGCTCCTCCTTTCTTTGCATGGTCATGTAGGTGTGTATTCTAAATGAAATTCTTTGTCGTTAACGCTCCTAAAAAGCCCACCATGTGTCTATTTGTTGAGACGAGAAATTCTTGAAACTGACATCTCTTCTAATAGAGAGAGAATTATTTAAAGATTACAGCAGATGTATCTAAATGGATACAATTATGTCTTGGCTCTTGACAGATAAGTGTAAATCTCGAGAAATTGGCATGTTGGTCATGGCAACATGGAAGTCAAATGGTTTGCCCAAATCCAGGTGAGAAGGGAGGACTTGTATGTTGGTCATCCCATGCCATCGGATTACAACATCTGCATGTGTTTCAAACAGGAAAAAAGAGAGAAGAAAGGGCATCCATGTATGTGTTTATGAAAAAGGAAAACAATTTTTACATCTTTTTTTTGAAAATTATGTTGAGTCCAGTATTGGAAGTACATAATTCTCTCCTTTGCGAATATTTTGTTTGGAATGGTTAGTTTTTTGGTTGTACAAGTTCCATTCTTCGTTTAATTTAGATGGATATACAAGTTCTAATCTGATGGAAGTTTTTAATGCCTATTGCTTTGTGATGCAGCTATGGCCTTGCAATGGAGTTTCAGCAACGTGTGATTGATGCATGGGAGAACCATGGACCAAGTGCCAGGGATGAGTACAGGGAAGCTCATCGACTTATGGAACAACTGAAGAAGAAGGGCCATGGCTCATCAAATGAGGTTCCTAGAAAGGCCTTGACATTACCTCATGCTAGTGGAGTTGTTTCCACAAAGAATGTGCAACCAGATGTTGAGGTCAGTTATAAGTGAGAGACTGCGTCACCTTGAAGTCTTCTCAATAATTGTTTTGCAAATCACTTTCTATAGATGGAGCTAATAGTAGTTGTCCAGTGCTCACACTGGTGGTGGTTTTTTTCAGTGGGGGGGAAGGCATTGGAAGTTTATGTTCCCTGTAAATTATGCATTTAAATAATCTAAGATTATCACATATTTGAAAACTATTCTTTGTTGTCCTTAGTACAATCAATTTCAACTAATATTCTTTTCTTGCCGTGAGGATGGTCTTCTTAGTTTTTGTAGTTTTGTGAAGTTCAAAGTTTCTCAAATCACACACAGTGCATGTTTCTCATTAGATCTTAAGGTGGTCGTACTTGAATAAATTTGTACTTGTGAAATATATGTGGAGCTCAAAATTCATTCCTCTGTGTGTGAGAGAGAGAGTAATGAATGATTTTGCTAATGTGGGAAGAGTTTGCTGAAGGGAATGTTGCATTCATTGATTCATGATGGGGAAGAAACCTATTCAACAAGAAAGTGATACAACTAATGATGGTGAATTTGGACTCCAGTGGTCTTAACCACACATTTGATAGACTAGTCAGATGGTTTGAATTGGCTGATCTTCACATTTTTGGGGTTAAACTTTACATGATATTCAGACAATTTGGACAACTTGGATAGATATGCGAGTAAATTGCATGTGAGGTGTACGTACACAGTTTGCTTTTTGAAAGGGTTGCTTTCAATTGTGATTTATTTTGTAAATTTTAGGATAATCCCATAAGCATAGTTTAGAGACATGTTTGAATTGAATCATCCTGGGCTTGGTTGAGTTTCAGTTTCAATGTGAAACTCATTTCTACTGCAATTTCTTCAAGATTTTAATCTAGTTTTACGAGGGGGGTAAAAAGCTCAACCTTGTCCCGTCCATAGTCCAAAATACTTGGGCAAGTCATTTTACATTTTCTTCTAAAATGCATGGTGATTCTCAGCTCTAAGAAATTCATGTGAAAAAAAAAGGTTATAAACGTGGCTTAAATAATTATCAATTGATGTAGAGAAACAAGATCAGTCAATGATAGAGCTGATTTCTTAGAGACAGCTGATCGGGATGGGTGAGATTGTAATGGCCGGTTTGTTTCTTTATAGTACCTTGTCGATGAGGTTGTGGATGAAAATATTGTCCAAATTGCATGTCAATTCTACAAGATTTTCAATCGTGGCAACGGTATCTTTGATGCATATGGACTCGCTCATGGTTTTGGGGCCCACTTAACAGCATGATGAACCGCACTTCTGAGGTTGCTAGGTCAAAACCCTAGCTTTGTAGTATGGAAATGAATTTCTTGAGCTTGGAGGAGAAGGTTTCCAAAAATGGCTTCTCTTTACATGGTCACACACTTAATGGTGGTCAATGGACTCTCCTTGAAGACTCTCACCCCACTTTAGATTCTATTTTTAAGAACATAACACTTGGAAGAATTCTATTGGTCGGAAACATTACACTCCAAGACAGCAAATTCCCATTGGATAGCAACTCTCTCCTCCACATCACCTTCCTATCTGGCGAATTCTCATTGGGACTGGTGTGTGAGGCATCTCCAACAAGCTTTGAACCTCCAATGTGAAGCACAAGGCAAGCATTGGCATGGAGGGAATGAACATGATTGTTGGAGACATGTCACTAGTCCTAAGTGTCATAATTTGATTGGATATAAATTTTTTCTTTTCATTTCCGTTGGTTGATATTATGTGGCGAATCTTTTTTCCATAACTATATATTATAAATAGAGGTCATTGCTAGCACTTGTAGATTATAGAAGTTTGATCAATCTAAGTCTTGGAGTTGTAATTTGAATCAAGAAGATCCAAATGTAGATTTTAGTGTTCTTGTAAGTTCTCTTTTAAATTCTAGTTCCAAAGCTTATTTGAATTAAGTTGTAGTTTGCGTTTCCTCTTTGAAATTAGTTCTTTTAAAGTTATTTAAATTTCTACTGTTTTTGGGAATTGCATCTTTCATTTTTAATTCAATTTAAAATTAAAACTAGTTTCATTAGAAATTAGCTATAATAAGATTAGTCTTAAATTTGTCTTTGGTTCGGCACGACGTCGAATGGAAGTTTGATAGATCCTATTTATTGGAAGTTGATATTATCTCTTCTTTGGATATTTATAGGCCGCGCATTTAGACACCCGGATTTTTTTTTACTAGACACCAGTTTTCAAATTTTTTGGTGAAATTACCATTTTGCCCTCCCGCTTTTGATCCTTCTAACGATTCTGTAGTTTATTTTAGAATCATTCGAAGGATCATGTTATTTAAATAATAAAATTTCATTTAAAACTTTAAAGTTATTTTTTAAGCATTGTGTATTTCCAAAATTTCTCAAATTAAATATCCGAACTAATTACGATAACATGATAAAAATACTTTAAGGCTTTAAGATCTTTTGACACTTCCAAATGCTTAAAATACAGTGTTTTACAAATAAGGGTATCCGTAGGCTGTGCCGAAAATATATTTGGAAGTGTCAAGAGACCTTTAAGTCTTAAAGTATTTTTATCATGTTATCGTAATTAGTACGGATATTCAATTTGAGAAATTTTAAAAATATACAGTGCTTAAAAAATAATTGTCTACGTTGCCGATGCTATAATAAAATATTCTTTAAAACATAGATAGTTATTTTTTAAGAACTGTGTATTTCTAAAATTTCTCAAATTGAATATCCGGACTAATTACGATAACCTGATAAAAATACTTTAAGACTTTAAGGTCTTTTGACACTTCCAAATTATTTTCAGCACAGCCTAGGGATACCCTTATTTGTAAAATACTGTATTTTAAGCATTTGGAAGTGTCAAAAGATCTTAAAGTCTTAATGTATTTTTATCATGTTATCGTAATTAGTCCGGATATTTAATTTGAGAAATTTTAGAAATACGCCGTGCTTAAAAAATAACTTTAAAGTTTTAAATGAAATTTTATTATTTAAATAACATGTTAATGTAGGATTCTGTCATTCATTCGAAGGATGATCATTCGAAAATGATTAGTATAATACCCTTATCCAGATTAGGCGTGTTTTAGCTTAATAACCTTGTCTTGACCGATTAATCTCGAAGATTACAGTTAGGGCTTTTAAGAAAGCCCAGGTGTGGCCAATCTGAGCTCGAGAGCTCAATGATCCAATTCGTCCAGCTGGAGGGGCAATTTGGTAATTTACCACTTATTATAATTATTTTATAAATTGTGTTGTTATGTGATTATTATTGGATGATATTATTCTCCTTAGTTAACGATTTGTATTTCTGATTTGTTATATGATTATTATTGGATGAAATTATTCTCCTTAGTCAAGGATTTGTATTTCTGATTTTAAAATAATTTTATTTTCAGAAAATGGTAATTAAGACTGCCCGTCAAAAGCTCGGAAGTTATTCTTTCAAACCCCAAAATGAGGTTTCTAAGTTATTTTATTTAATATTTGTTTATTTAAGTAAATAGTGTTAAGTTGTGATTTTTTATTTAAATTAATGGGTTTTAGTGAGTTTTAAATCTCAAAATTTTTATGGTGATTAAAGTTTTCAAAACCCAACTTATCTTTAAGGTTGGATTAAAATTCTTAAGCTTTTAAAATCATATTTTAGTTAAAAATCCAGTTTTTATTAAAACAGGGACTTATTTGCAAAACTGAAAGTCTTAGAGGGCTGATCTGCAACCAACCCACACTTATGGTTACTGTTGCGGACGTAAGCCGCACCTGCTTGCAAGCTGCATGTAGTGGCTCAACGGCCACTTCTTCCGGCCAAATATCTATAAATTTGACCCTCCTTCAGCAGATTAACTCCCAGCAAATCTATCTCTTCTCCCTCTCCCAGTCTCTTTCTCAGCTGCTGTTTGAAAACCAAAACCAGCCAACCCTTAGCCTCTGTTCTTCCCAGTTTTTCAGTCATCCGTAAGCTTAGAGGGAAAGATTTTCAAAAGTCGGATTTTCAGTCCATGAATTCCAGTGAAGGTAATCACTGTGTTCCTCTTTCAATTCCAGTCAGTTTAGAATCAAGAAAAACCGGTTTTGGCCCTGTTTTGAGTGAGTAAAACCAATTTGAAGGTTAAGAAAAACCATGAGTTTTCTTGTACCGTGAGGTTTCAGTGTTAAAATCAGATGTCCTAGTGAGCTTTAAAGCTCAAAACCTTTCCCTTTGGAAAGAGGACTCTCAGAGGAGTCCATCGGGCTAGATGTGGAAACTGAATTCGGGAAACCTACTGTTTCTGGATTCGCATTTCACACAGTGCCTGCCGTCACTGTCTGCTTGTGTAGACAGTGAGGAAGACTACTCTCGGACGGTCCGAAAGTTGATCTTCGGACGGTCCGAGGGTCACACCCGTCGGACGGTCATAAAAGACCCCTCGGACGTTCCGAGCTTTACCCGAACCCTAGAAGCGCCCGAGGCTAGCCTAACTCAACCGGATGTTCCGAGCAGAATTCGGAAGGACCGAACCCCACTTGGACAATCCGAGCCTCACTTGGCATGTTCCACGGCACCAGACCCACTAAGACCCGTTTGTCGAGTTCTTTCGGTTCGGAAGGACTTCGGATGATCCGAAATCCGATCTTGAGACGATCTGAAGTCAGACCCTCAGTCCGAGGTCAGTGACTAGTGTAGGCAATGGTTCGGATGATCCGAAGCTACAGTACCTGGTTCCGAGGGACCCAGTTTTTGAATGTCCAATATTGTTTGATTGTTATATGATGCATGTGATGTTAGTACCCTACTGTTAAATTAAAATTATATCAACCCTCTCCTCTTATTACTATAGTGTACCTACTATTGTATTCACTTCAAGGCCGACTCTATTGGTCGGGCATTGAGTGATTTTACTTTCAGGCCGACACTATATTTGTTGGTGTCACGCCCCGACCCGAAGGGTGGGCCCGGAACGCGACTGATTTTTTTTTTTTTTTAAAGATAAACTAACACGAGCACTCTAACTGGGCCGGATCAACGGTTAAACCTAAAGATCACACATGATTCTAACATTTGGACTCAAACACATACCATAAGTCTACCCCACAAAAGAAACATAATTATAACATCAATATAATATCATGAACAATCAACTCTAACCATTCATTCATACATTCAAAACATAGTCTCAAGCCACTACAGAGGCAAGCGGGTTAATACATCACATTGAAAATAAATTAAGTACCACATCCGGTACTTAATAAAAGCAAATGGTTCCAAGAACCAACAAGAAAAGATAAGGGCATTCCCCTCAGGGGGAATCCCGAAACACCGCTTCAGCTTATCCATCCTAAGCCTGATAAAAAGGGTCCTCCTCCTCTGGTTCATCGCCTGAAAGGTGAGTGGGGTGAACTAACTAGCTCAGTGAAGTAATATCACATGCTCGATAACAATAAGTATAATCTCAAGTAATACATCAACATCATCAAACATGCCATCATCCACCGTAACGCCTGCCGACTACGCTGAGACCAGTATTAAGTCCCGACACGGTCAAAATACATCCTTGCAAGTACATCTCCGGCTCTGACTTAGCCGATACTGACACCCTCAAGTCAGCAACTGACGACAGCATGGTCCGCGCATGGTCCAGTAGACATAAATCATCTCTCATATGGCCGATATTGGTTCAATAGCCCACGTACGTGGAAACAGTCTTACATACTCATACGATCAATATCGTAATATCACAATCAACATCATCACTCTTACCATAGTGCATCATGTCTAGGCACATGAGTGGGTTCATCAAGTCTGAAACCACCCATTGCCCAAACCCATCTCATAATAAAACCTGTTTACATAATCTGCAGAGTTAAGTTCCCTCACCGTGATGTGTGGTTTACGCAGTCTCTGTTCAAACAACACACAAGTGCACAATCAATATACACAACAAATACGTACACATAAGTAGTATTTGGAAATCATACGTTTTCCCACAAAATATTAAGGGTTCATGGAATTGAGTCTCCTACTTGGTTTTTATCCTTTTTAAATTATCATAATCCACAATATAATACTAAAAAAGAGCTAAGTCCAAAACTCATATTGTCTTCTGGATATTGACCAGATTGAGTTATTGATAAATCCTTGGGTCACTTCTCGGTTGTCTTCTGGATAGGACCAGATCTGACATTTTGAGTTAAACCTCAAGGTCACCCAGTGCCCGACTATAGTGTCGGCCTGAAAGTGAATCACTCAGTGCCCGACCAATAGAGTCGGCCTGGAAGCGGATACAAATAGTATTTGCACTATAAATAATAAGAGAAGAGGGTTAGTACAATTTTAATTAACAAAAAGGTACTAATCATCACATCACATAATCTAACAAAATAATATTTTTTTTTGAATAAAATAATAATATTTATTTATTCAATCATTTATTCATTTTTTTTTTAATGAGAACTGACATTACAAATCACAAGCAACAATAATATCAAATAATTTTTTTTTTCTCTTCTTCTTCCTCCCGTTCACTGTCTGCAACAGACAATGAACGGCCGGAAACAATGAAAAATGGATTTGAAAATGGGAGATTTTCCGGACTCGATTTTTACATCTGATCGGTCCAATGGATTCCTCCGGGAGTCCTCTTTCCATAGGGAGAGGTTTGGAGGTTTGGAGCTTTGAAACTCAGTAAGCCATCCGATCTTAGCACCAGAAGCTCACTGGTACGAGAAACCCATGGAAATCCTTAGACCTTTGAAATCATTTTTCTCACTGAAAACAGAGCCAAATTCAAAATTTCTTGATTCAAAACCGATCGAAATTGAAAGGGGAATGTAGTGGTTACCTTGAATTGAATTCCTGGGCTGAAATTCGGTCTTTTGAAAATTTTTTCCGAAAAAGCTCACTGTTGAAAAATCAGAGAAACAAAGAAAAAGAAAGGATTTTCAAACAGCAGTTGAGAGCAGAGAGGGAGAGAAGAAATTGGTGGTAGTGAAAACTGAAGATTGAGGCCAGCTTTTATAGAGAAATGGCCGGGATTTGGGGTCGGACGGCCACTGCATGCAACCTATGCAGTGGCTGCTCACGCTGCTACAGCAAAAAGGACTCCATTTTGTCAAAAACTGAATTTTTAACTAAAAAAATAATTTCAAATGGTCAAAAATTTAATCCAGCCTTACAGATAGGTTGGGTTTTAAAAATCTTAATCACCATAAAATTTTTGGAATTTAACTCTTATTAAAAACCATTTATTTAAATAAAAACCATAAATTTACACTATTTACTTAAATAAAGAATTGTTAAAATAAACAATTTAGAAACATCATTTTGAGGTGAAATGAATAACTAGACCATTCTTAGTCTACCATAAGATACTAATTTCAAAATTTATTTCATTTTCAAAACCCTTTAAAATAATTAATACTCCCTTTCGGGGTTTTGACGGGCGAGATTTAAATACCATTTTCTGAAAATAAATTCATTTTAAAATCAGAAATACAAATCCTTTATTTAGGAGAACATTATTCACCAATAATATTCACATAACAACATAATTTATAAAAATATACACAACAAGTGGTAAATTACCAAAATGCCCATCCAGCTGGGCGAGCTGGATCACTGAGTTCACGAGCTCGGATTGGGCCAAACTTGGGCTTTCCTCAAAGTCCTAACCAAAATCTTCGAGATTAACTGGTTAAACAAAATTATTAAGCTAAAACAAGCCTAATCTGGGGCAGGGTATTACAGTCGGACACTGAGTGACCTCGAGGCCTTACTCAAAATGTCAGATCTGGTCTTATCTAGAAGATAACCGAGAAGTGACCTGAGAATCTAGACCTAACTCAATAAGTCAATCTGGTCAATGCTCAGAAGACAATATGAGTTTTGGACTGAGCACCTTTTTATTTCTATATACTGTGGATTATTGTAATTTAAAAAGGTTAGAAACCGAATAGGAGACTCAATTCCATGTACCTTAGATATTTTTTGGGAAAACAAGTATGATTTAAAAATACTACTTGTGTGTATGTAAATGAATGCTATGTATGTGACTTATAATGATTGTGCACTTGTTTGTTTGTTGAACAGAGACCGCGATACCACACATATGCGGTGAGGGAACTTAACTTTGCAGTAAGATGTAAACATGTTTTATTTGAGATGGATCTTGAGCAATGAAAGGTTTCACATTTGATGAACCCACTCATGTACTTAGATATGATGCACTGTTGTAAGAACTGTTATATGAAATGCTTATGATGTTGATCATACGTGATATGTAATACCGCTTCCACGTGCCCTTGACTATTGAACTAATATCGATTATATGAGAGATGGTTTACGTCTACTAGACCATGGGTGTCGACAGTTGCTGACTTAAGGGTGTCAGTATCGGCCATGGGAGGGCCGGAGATGTACTTGTAAGCATGTATTTTGACCGTGTCGGGACTTAATACAATGGTCTCAGCATAGTCGGTAGGCGTTATGTTGGAAGATAGCAATAAGGGAAGAAATGATGAATTATGAAAATAATGATGAGATTTTACTTGATATTGTGAATTTATTATCAAGCATTAGATATTATATTACAACTGTTGATTATTGCTAACCTGTTGTTTACTTAAAATTGCACTGTTATATTTCCTTCACTGGGCTAGTTAGCTCACCCCACTCACCTTTCAGGAGATGAATCTGAGGAGGAGAACCTTCTGTTTGAAGCTTAGAGTGGATAAGCTGCGGTGTTGCTTTGGGATTCCCACTGAGGGGAATACCCTTGTCTTTGCTTTTTGGTTCTTGGAACCATTAGTTTTTATGAAGTACGGGGTGTGGTACTTGATTTGTATTAACATGATGTATTGAACTACTACGCTTCTGTAGTTACTCTGATGATGATGTTTGAATGATAATTCAGTGTTGGAATTATGTGATCATGTTATGTGTTATTGCTTGTGTCATGTGAGGGGACTTATGGTATATGTTTGAGTCCACATGTTGGGATCATGTGTGACCTTTGGGCCTAACTGTTAATCCGGACCAGTTAGAATGCTTGAGTGTTGCCTTAACTTTAAAAAAAAAAAAAAAATCAGTCGCGTTCCACGTCTATCCTTCGCGTCAGGGCATGACAATTAGAATCATTCGAATGATTCAAAAATAAAATGTAGAATCGTTAGAAGGATCAAAAGCGGGAGGGCAAAATGATAATTTCACCGAAAATTTTGAAAACCGGTGTCTAATAAGAAAAAAATTGGGTGTCTAAATATGCGGCCCATTTATATGATTGAAAGTTTAATATTCTTGTTCTTGGGTGTATATTTTTTCCTTCAAAATAAAAAAGTAACCTTATATCTGAAAGAAGGTACGAAACTTTTGCAGTTTCGTAACAAATTGTCATATTTATAGATGATAATAGGTTAGTTCGATTCAGAGACGACATGTGCCAACCATTACTCTAAAGTCAGACATTTTAAACTCTCATAATTTTAACCAAATTGCTATCACTACATAGAAAACATCAATTGAGAAATAATAACCACTATGACCTCCTTGTTGGTAATCTAGCGTGGCAATTACTCAAGTTCTTCGTAAGGGATTAAAAGACGCAGAGATCTGTGGAAGTCAGAGAATCCCAAAGATGTGGCATCTGTTGTTTATTATGAGTAAACCACAAGTGAAACATATGCTTGGTCAAAAGAAACATATACATTTGTCATGTGTAATGTCCTTGAAGAGGCTGCATTTGAGCATCTACATCTCGGATGTTGTGTATTCCACCAAGTCCTCATATGCATACACAGTCGTTGCCTGTAAGTCCTTACTGTTTCTCTTGTTTCTCCTCCCAGACACTGCATATGGGTCCTCCATCTTCTATTTTACCTTGTCCTCTGGCCTTCTACTTAGTTAACCGTCAATTATTTGGCTTCATTATATACTGATTTTTTTTTGGATTAACGTGTGAGAAACTAGACACAGTCTTATTAAAACTTCCACGGATGATCACACTGCCCTTAAGGCACACTAAGATTAGGCCATGGGGGATTGAACCCGTAACTCTATCTATAAGCAATATGAAAATGCATGGGAAGAGAATGCCATTAAAAATGTAATTGGGTGAGAATTGTGTACTTAAAAGATCAAGGATCGGAGGGAGAAAGGTTGGTGATGACCCGTGCTGTGATTTTGTCTATCAAATGGGTATGCAGGTTCGTATACTTACAGCTGCCTTTGGATTTTGCACAGATTTTTGAGTGAAAATGGCTCTCTAATGAGGCCCATGAAAAATGATAGAGAATAGACAATGAGAGCATTATATTTTCTTCAATGGAATAACAACTCTTTTACTTTGAATATAAGAAATGAGATAATTTTTTATCTTCTTCTAGGTAATCCATCTTTCAAGGGATAAAAAACAAAAAATAATGAGAAAAAGAGTGAAGTTTTCCTTGCTCAGAATGAGAAAATAGCATTTATTTTTAATAAAATAAAAGTTTTGACACAAAAAATAAAAATATCAATTTTTTATGATCCAATACTATCCCGTTATTGGAGTATAGTTAATAGATACAATATCAAATTTCATGGGTCGCTGCTCCAGCCCAGAAGTATTGATTTTCCCCTCTTGATTTCTTAACATTTATTGATTTGACTAAAGAAACATAAAAGAAAGACGATAAATGGGTCGGTTCGAAGTCTTTGGGTGTAACATTATCAAATAGTTTATTCAATTTCTCCTAAGACAACAAATGGCAATATGGGGAAGCTAGTTGCCGAAGAAGTGGACGACGGAGATGGTGTAGACCCATGTGAAATGGATCGGATGAATCCTGGAGACTGTGAATCAATGTAGAGAGGTTTTTGAAGCACAGTTTGAAAGCTTGAGACTTAGATTCAACTCAAAATTCAACTGTGTCGAGTAACTTGAATGAGTTTTGCAGCTCTAACTCAGAAAGACTTGGTACAAGTAGTTGACGAATTCAGCCGAAACCTTATCAAGTCAACTTGGGACATGCCGTTTGAACTTTTTTTGAGCTTTCAATCTATGTTATGAAGTGATGAAGTTTTTGAAAGGGATAAGGTTTGATGGAGGGTTGATGATGTTTTTTAGGATATTGAATGGGAAGAAAAGCAGAGATAAATGAGAATGATGATGAAGAACAATGATGTGAGGTGGGATCAAAGAAACTAATACAGAGAAACACTAATAAGCTTAGAAATTCTTAGAATTGGAGGTCATTATGAGGTGGGTCTTTTTAAAATGAATCATGAAATGAAGAGACTTTTGTTCCTGTGGGAAGCATAAAAAAAAAAAAAACAGAATCAGAAATCAGAAATCAGAACTCAGAATCATATGTGGAGCTCCACCATTTAATCAGGATTCTGGACATTTTTTGATTTTTTTCAAAATTCAATTAATTTGAATTATTTTTTAAACTTTAAAATTTAAAGTCTTTAAGAACATGGCTTGATTGTTATATTCCATAAAAAAATCTTTTCAACAATCCTATTATCACTCTGTTTAGCCGACTCTATATCTAGAAGATAAAATATACACTGCACCCACGCTAAGTATACAAATGATTATTTTTTATAGAATAATATTTTATTAGCAGACATATTTGAATTGCACGATGGATGCGTTGAACGAGATGAGAATTTGAGATGCAGCATTCTTAAGGTGAAGTTCATTCTTCCCGTTTTATTGTTATTATATTCTATTACTATATTATTTTATCATTTCTGGACTAACAGCATGAATATAGTAATGAGATATATGAAGGTGAAACTCATTTGTTGATAAAAAAATAAAAATAAATAGTTGAATAACATATCATGAGAATATTGAATGATGAGAAGAGCAGTCTATCTATCAAATTATTTTAGTCTAAAAAACAAATAAAATAATCTTTTATTCACCGATGAGAATATTAACATCTACTTAGATTAAATTAAACTTAAAAATAAAATAAAAGTATTTTTACATTTCAAAGCCATAGTCAAACGGGTCCCACAGTGTGATGATTGCATTGATGTGAAGTGGTCATCCTTCATGATAGCTTTGGTTGGTGAAGAAACGTAACACGTGCGACAAGTAGGTCTTTGGTCAGATTTGACGAGTGTCCCTCGACTTTTGACACCTAATGGATACGTGAGTGTAGAACTGTATAAAAATGTAATGTATAGTTCAATTTATTTAAAATATTCTTTGAGAATCTTATAATTTAATATAAATATATGAAAATGAATATCGACAAGTTGAGCTGATCTTTAGATCTTCATTGGGGTTCAGGATTTAGAATTTAAGGTTTAAGATTTAAATCATGACAATGTCTGATGAGGTTAATATATTCTAATATTGATCAGTAGATATATTATTATTATTTTGGAGATGTCAAATTTAAATATACGAAAGTTTATAAAAAAGATCATAGAAAGACCATATAGAAATGAAATAAAGGTGACGTTAATAACTTGTAATCTTGTAGGTAATATTGGAATTTTATGGAAAGAGTTGGACCATCATTTTACAGGAAGGAACCTTAATGTCAATTCAACTTTCACTGGAGCCATGATCTGTACAAGTTAGAAATATTCTCTTTTCTTCAAGACACATTTTATTATTAAGTCAATAATTATTTTTTCTTTTTAAAAAAAAAGAAATCTCTTTTCTTCCATTTATACATCAACTCGGACATTCAGTTTAGATGCAACATAGTCGTCATTCGAGGCCGACGGACATCAGTGAGCATGTATCATCAACATCAAACCCCAATGCCTTTCCATTCCCTATCCTTCTTCTTCTTCTTCTTCTTCTCCATCAATCTTTCTCTCTCCTCCATCCGTGCAGAACTGGATTCTCTCAACCAAAGATCTTCGTTATCTGTAGAGAGTTCCGAAGACGTCGTCGTTTCACCTGATGGCAGCTTTTCTGCTGGGTTTCGTAGTGTGGGCGACAATGCCTTCTGCTTTGCAGTGTGGTTCACCAAGTCTTCTGAATTCACGCCTGTTTGGATGGCGAACCGTGATCGACCTGTTAATGGAAAGAGATCTACTCTTTCCTTGCAAAAGGATGGTAATCTTGTCCTCAGAGATGCAGGGCAATCTGCCATTTGGACAACAAATACTGCTTCGACTTTGCCAGTACAATTACGCCTCTCGACAGAGGGCAACCTTATGCTTCAAACCTTGGAAAACACCACTCTGTGGCAAAGCTTCGATTTCCCCACCAACACTCTCCTTCCAGAGCAGTTGTTTACCAGAAATACGAAGCTCATCTCATCACGAAGCAGAAGCAACTACTCCTCTGGGTTTTACTCTTTCTACTTCGACAATGATAATCTTCTTCGCCTTCTCTACAATGGCCCCAATGTATCGAGCGTCTACTGGCCAGACCCAGGCTTCGTTAGCTGGGATAACGGACGAAATGCGGATAACAGCAGTAGGTTTGCCATGCTCGATCTCTTGGGCTTTTTCCAATCCACAGATGAGTTTACATTCTATGCTTCTGATTACGGGATCGGACCTAAAAGAAGGTTGACCATGGATTTTGATGGGAACCTTCGACTCTATAGTCTTGATGGGAAGAGTGGGAATTGGAGGATTTCATGGCAAGCCATGTCAAATGTTTGCCAAATCCATGGCCTATGTGGACCCAATGGTGTGTGTGTCTACGAACCTGAAGCAAGATGCACATGCCCTCATGGATTCAAGCCGAAAGATCCGACTGATTGGTCTCAAGGCTGTGAACCCACATTCAGTCTTTCATGTGATCCACTTGATTCCACCTTCGTCACTCTCCTTCACATGGACTTCTATGGCAACGATTTCAATTACACAACCAACATCACCATCCAACAATGCCGGAACATTTGCCTTGAGTTGTGTTCTTGCAAGGCATTCGTGTACAAGATAGAGAGTTTAGTGAAGGAGGGTTCAGGTAGGTGTTATCCAAAGACGGCATTGTTCAGTGGCTACCGTGCAGTGTCTTACGATGGGTGGATGAATATTAAAGTGCCGAGAAATTGGGCACAAGACAAAAGCCACGATCTAGTTCAAGAATTGAATTCCACCAAAATAAATTGCAATCCTGATTCTCATATGGAGCTGGCCACAAGGTTCGAGAGGAAAAAGGAGAACGTGTTTTTAAGACACCTCCTCTGGTTTGTGACTGCCTTGGGTGGTGTGGAGCTGATTTGCCTGGTTACAGGATGGTGGTACACGTACAAGAACAAAGGTCCAAGCTCAGTCGAGCAAGGGTATATCACTTCTGCCACAGGATACAAGAGATACAGCTATGCGGAGCTAAAGAGAGCCACTCGAAATTTCAGTGCAGAGATCGGAAGGGGAGGAAGCGGAGTAGTTTACAGAGGAAGGTTGGTGGACAACAGAGTGGTTGCTGTGAAGCGGCTTGAAGGTGTCCATCAAGGAGAAGCAGAGTTTCTGGCTGAAGTAAGCATGATTGGTAGAATCAATCACATGAACTTGATAAAAATGTGGGGCTTATGTGCTGACAAGTGTCATGATTGGGAGCAAAGGCTTCTGGTGTTTGAGTACATGGAGAATGGATCACTGGCTGAGAATCTCTCCTCTAATGCTCTTGACTGGGGGAAGAGATTCGGGATTGCAGTTGGCACAGCAAAAGGCTTAGCTTATTTGCATGAGGAGTGCCTCGAGTGGGTACTGCATTGTGATGTCAAGCCTCAGAACATACTCTTGGATGCAAATTACCTGCCTAAGGTGGCCGATTTTGGTTTGTCCAAGTTGCGAGACAGAGGCAGCAGTGTTGATAACTCCAGTTTCTCGACGGTCCGAGGCACCAGAGGGTATATGGCACCGGAGTGGATCTTGAATCTGCCCATTACCTCTAAAGTCGATGTCTATAGCTATGGGATTGTGGTGTTAGAAATGGTGACTGGGAAGTTGTCTATCGGATTCAGCATGGTCGACGAGAGCAGAGGAAGAGAGTATGGGAGTCTGGTTATTTGGGTAAGAGAGATGATGAATGCCACTGCCGATGGGATTGAGGAAATCATGGATCCAAGGGTAGATGATAAATATGATGAGGTTAAGATGAGATTGCTTGTTAAGGTTGCTCTGCAATGCGTGGAGGAGGACAAAGATGCAAGACCCACCATGAGCCAAGTGGCAGAGATGCTCCTACGCCATGAACACAAACATTAACTGCTGCTCAATCATATTTACCACTTTGGAGCTCGTCAGTCAGTATTAGCAACTAATTTACCATCTGCAGCTACATTGCGTTATAGGACTTTGATGATGATTATCTGTATACGCTAGGTAAATTAACACTAAAGATGATGATTATCCGTATGCTGTTCCTTGTGATATTCGTTTAATTGATGATACAGTGTACGCAGTCGATGTTGTTAATGTCATGTTGTATATAGGGAATATCTAGCTATGAAGTATTATTAGAATTTACCACATTTAAAATCAGATATTGTGACTTCCCTGTCACAAGGAATGAGCATCCAAGTACCGCTCACTGTCCTTTCTAACATAATATGACATGAGTAGATTATTAAAGGATAAACTACGTCATAGGCAATTTACCATTTTGAAGAAAACATCAGCCATCAGTGCTGAATATTGATATAGTTTGAGCCTTGAGGATAGTTGAGACACGCTTCTGGAAGTAGAATCGATGGAGGTGAAACTGTGGAAGCTTGTCGGCTGACGGTCAACAGAGAAGGTGCCGGCCTGACGACTGCATCCAAAGTTGAAGAGAAGATGGTGGTAAGTGAAAGCACCTTTTAATATATATATATATATATATATTATTTTTTTTTTGACTGAAAACAAATTTGACTTCTACTCTCCATTTTATTATTCTAATTATATAATTTTTATAGTAAATAATTTGACATCACACGACATTGATGTTTTCACACTTAGTGATTAAACGAAAATAAAACTTAAGATAACTTCCTTTTTCCTGATCCAGGAACTGCTTCACTGATCGCCATCCTTTGAGGACCTCAATCTCACCTTTGCCTGTGACAATAACTTGCATAATTTTATAATTGACAAGATAATTTATTTGGAGAGAGTAAAGTTCGACCAAAGATTTACGTCAACATTTTTTTTTATAATAATTATAAAAAATAACATTTCACATGTTTCCGAACTTGTTTCAACTATTATTCACATTGTATATTACCTGAAATTCTGAAATTTCAGTCTGATTCAATTTTGTTGTATTTCTGAAATATGCCCAAAAAAGAAATTTTGCAATTTGACACTCTTACATTCAAAATTTTAGATTTTAAATGAATTTTTTATTGACTCGTGACTTGTGAGAACATGAGAAGTCGAAGAGTCACACCTCATGATGGAAGAAGGATCATATTTTCTTATTGGGCACCATTTACAAGTAATCTTACATGTCTAACTTGGCTAAAGCGACTTCTCAATTACGACTAAATCAGCGTCGCTGTTTTTTTTCCAATCTTTCTTAGAGAATATTTTCTTTTCCATAATTGAAAAGTTGATTTCTAGCTTTTTCAGATATATTATTATTTTATAAATTTATGAAAATTTTAAGCACAATGGTTAAGTGTTTATTATTATATATTGAAATTTGATATTCAAATTATTATTTCAAAACTTGAAACTCATACGCAACTCAAAATCCTTTGAATTAAAAGCTTGATCATATTCTTAAAAAACCTCACTCAACTCAAAACCTTGTTAAGTTAAATTGAAATAACTCACTTGAATCATTTCATGCTATAGATGTCAAATAAATAGCATTTTTAAAGAATATTAAGCAAATTCAACTGTAGATTGATGGAATAAATCTCTATTATATAGTTCCACCATTTAAATTATAATTTTTATAACTATTTTGTGATTTTTTTTATTTTATAAATTAGAACATATTTGGTGTTGCTTTTTAGGTTTTCTTATAATTTTTATTAATTATATATGATTTGATGTCTTAGAATTTGAGCAAATAGTTAATTTTATTTTCCTAATACTAGAAGAATATCGTGTAGATATTTGGACGTGGTTGTATATACGATAATGCGAAGCGTATGCATATACGGCCTTACCTGTATCCGACCCGAATCCGACCCGTTTGCATCCCTACTTCCTTCCCCGATTCTCTCTCGACTCCCGCGCCCCTACTTCCTCTCGGAGAATCCTCCTTCCCTCGACCGACGGGATCCCTCCTCGGACAGACAGGTACAGTCTCTCCTGTCTCTATTTCCCTCTGTCTGTTCTCTCACTATACTCTCTCCTTTCTCTATCGTTCACTTCCTATCTTTTTTCTGCCTCTCTCTCTCTGTCTGCCACCATTTCATAAAACAAACGGGTAAAAGCTTCTAGCTGATGCTGTTCTTACTGCTGCTTTTTTCAGTTGGCGTCCTTTCTATGCGAGTCTTGTGTTCCTCCTCCTACTTACAGTGAGAGAAGGAGAGAGAGTTTGAAAAGATGCAGCGTACAATTGGTTCTCGGATTTCTGCTCAGTTTCTCCGCATTGCTCTCAACAACATAACCGGTTCCAGGTATTTATGTCTGTTCATGTCATGAGGCTTTGATTTAAGTTAGTGGAATTTTTTTATTGGTGCCCTCCAAATCATCAGCAATTTGTTTATTTTTCTTTATCTTTTTAAGGTTATCTTTCCCACTCAGTATTTCTTTCATCTTCTCTGTTTCAAATCCTTATAAACACTATTTACCAACACTGATTTTGGGAAGAGAAGTTATAGACTAATTTTGGTTTTCTTTCTTAGCACTACCCTGCATTTGTTGCCAAAACAGACTTGTGCTAGTGTACATAGAAGCACACTGATCCAAGGCATTGCATACTACATTTCAGTCTTTTAAGTGTTTGATAATTTGATCACTTGCTTGCAGAGAAAACCATTTCCTCAGTAATTATTATCCAGAATATTGTCAATCTTGATTTTTTTTTCTTTCTTAATTAGAACCCATGACATTAACAGTCTAAATATCAAAATACCAAAGGAAAATTCTAGGAATTCAAATAGACATAACATCAAACAGTTAGCATTCGGTCTGTTCGAGCATGAGTAATAGTGCAAAGATGTCTCAAATCCAAGTGATCCTGAATCAGGTCAGGCAACTGGTAGATCATGCATCTGCCAAAATCTGATAGGGCTTTAAAGTGTTCCCCAGTTTAGTTATTAGAGTACTACCACTATGAAGAGGGTGTTAGGCTCTGTAGAGCCTGATCATCAGAGATGTTCTATTGATCGGGTCGTGGGTCAAGCTCTGTGTTGAGCTCGTGGGGGCTCAAAGGGGGGCAAAGCCCCCTTGTCCAAGGGCACAGGGGAGGAGCCCCTGAGCCGAACTAATTATTGGAGGGCAATTTTGTAATTTTATATTGCACCTTGTGTAAATCCTAATTAGGGCAATATATAATGTTCTTTTCTAAGAGAGAGAGAGAGAGAGAGAGAGAGAGAGAGGGAACTATGAGTGAAAATTGTAACCGAGAGCCAGAGTCGACTTTCCTTCGATTTCTTGTCTTTGAACATAATGGATCAGTGTTGAAACCGTGGACGCATTGAAAGGGAACCACTTAAATCTTAGTGTTGTGGTTTGCTTCTCTGTGTTGATTTCTCTTTTTCTGTTTTCCGATATTGTTGTTTGTGTGTGGTCGGAAAGACGTTTCCTCCCAACAGAGGGATTAAAGGGGAACTTGGTCTGTTTGACAATTTTTTCTTGTTTAGTTTATGAAGATATCAAGATTGAATGAAGGTCATATTAGAGCCAAACATGCAACCATACCATTCACGGTACCTATGCATGAACTTCTGTCAAAATCTGATGATACTTCAAAATCCCTTTGTTAGTCGTTAGAAAGGACTACCGCAATGGTGGGAGGTGTTAAAGTAACATCTGACCCATGTTGTACTTTACTCTTGTATAGAAGAAACAGAAACAAGTAGTCCACTAAAATGTAGATTGAACCAAGGTTGTATGGGAGACAACCATGTATATGTACAGGTGATGCTATTGTAGCACGTGCTACTGTAATTGACTTTTTTATGGTAGCTGTTGTCAAATGCATTGAGAAAGGTGTAAATTGAGTGCTAATGTGCTATAAAAACTTTGTTCAGAACCATTGTTAACTTTGCTGATTTTGGATTTTGGTTTATTTGCCAGGATTGGGACTACAAGGATGGAGGTATCTGTTTACTTCTATTAGTTTTGTTTCCAACTCATAAAGGTTATGCTGAGAGACAGAATATTGAAAGATTTAAGGTCCATCAATATAATATACAAGTAGGGCTTGACCTTCAATGAAGAAAAAAGTGCATGACTGCAACTTTATCATGATTACTCTGAAAATTAAAAATGGCAAAAGATGAGGTTTGTTTAATGCAAAGGATGGCCATGATCTTGTATACTTTGATGCCATTCCTTCCTATCACTCCTTATCTTTCAGTAATCTATTCCTTGATGCATCCAAATACTTCATTTATTAGGGAATCTCTTTGTGGCGGACAAATACTTCACTTTTGGTATATTATTATTGTGATTTTATGGTTGTGTAGGTTGGTTGTGCTGCTCGCAGTTGCAACTATTTCTCAACTGGATTGACTAGAGTTTCAAATGGTGATTCTGACAGAACTTTACAGGATCAATGTGACTCTCCGGCAATGGTATTATCTGAGTGTTTTTTTTTTCTCAAATCAAAGACGAGATTATTTGTACTTACTATGTTGGTTATGCTGCATTCATGTAGTTTTCTTGGGCGTGATCAGAATGTGGTATATAGTTGTTCTTTTGAGATTCACCCATTTTTTTTTGAAAAATAACTTCATTAATTCCGAAAAGAATTACAGAAAAAGACAGAAAGACCGAGAGAGGCCTCCCAAAAACACATTACAAGAAATGAGTAACAACTTCGGAATCCAAACTTAACCCCTGACGAGCCAATTCATCTGCAGCAGAATTAGCTGAACGATGAACCCAAGCGATCTTGAAATCGAAAGAATCAATAATAAACCGAATTCTTTCGATTTTGTCCGAAAATCTCCACGGACACATAGAACCCAAAGCCCAACTCACTATAACTTGTGAATCACCCTCGATGAAACACCCATGAATCCCTTTCTCCTCCAACTCCAAAATACCATGCCATAAAGCCATTAATTCTGCTTCTATAACTGACCCATGAGGAATGAGCCCAGCATAAGAAAACACAGATGATCCAGGGTCGGTACGAATAATCCCTCCATAACCAGCCAGGCCAAGATCGCGCATGCAACTACCATCAAAATTCAGTTTGAGAAGCCCATCGGAAGGAGGACTCCAACAAGCTTGATGAGAAGTCCCCAGATCATGAGTATATGAGTCAGTAGAAGTCCAATCTCTGTAAATATTTGAAATAGAAACATCCGGACGCCGAGTTGGCCCGACCAACCACTAAGCAGCCCGAAACTTAATTAAGTCTAGAAGAGACAAAGCCGAGTGAACCTTGCCATGAAACACCCTATTGTTGCGAACCAACCAAATAGACCACACAATGCTCAACATAGTCACCTTCCACAACCTGCGCCGAAAGGAACTACCTGACACCAACACATCTTCATTAAAAAGATCGGCCCATGAAAAAGGAAGACAAAAACTGATGTCTAAACTCAGGAAGAAATGCATCCAAATCTGATGAGAAAACTAACAGTGAAGTAGAAGATGATTTACCGACTCCGCATCCAATAGACACATAGGGCAAGCATTCACAATAAGCATCTTACGCGTACGCAGATTATCAATCGTCAAGATTTTCTCCAAACCAGCAAACCATCCAAAGATCTTAACCTTAAAAGGAGAGGGCCCCTCCCAAATTTTTGGATGAACTAAAGGAACTTCGTTACTCATTACCAGGTTCTTACAGAATGACTTAACTGAGAATAAACCATGAGCATCGATCTCCCAAAGACTCATGTCCTTTCCAGAACCCTTCACAAAAACATTCCCTAAAAGAGACATTAGGGCCATCCAATCTTCAAACATCCAATCCTCTAACTCCCGTCGAAACGGAGGACTCCAGACTGCCTTGTTATTAATAACCTCATAACACTCATTAACCGATACAGTTTTATTTGAAGCGAGGGAAAACAACACCGGGAATGACTGGGCCAAAGAAGTATCACCCAACCATTTGTCTGAGCAGAAGATGATGTCATCTCCTGTATAAACACGATACCGGATGAAGCGATCAAAGGCCGCTGACAGAGAACAAACTTTGAAATTCCGTTACTAGAGTAATGCATGACTTAGAGGGGGGGTGAATAGGTCGGTTTTCAATTTTAATTCCCTTTTAAAATTTTCTTACCGATTTATACTTTAAGTAAACAAAATGTTCAATTCATGCATTCAATCACATATAACCTATGAATCACGGATACTCCGAAACCATCGGATTATCCGTGTCGGATACGTTTCCGACACGGATACGTATCCAATTAAATAATATATATTTTAAATACCGATACGGCTTGGATACACCATCCAACACGTACAGATACGGCGGGATACGGCTAAACAAAGGACACGGCACACGGGACATGGCAAAACACGGGATACGGCGAAAAACGGGAGAAAAGAGGGGGAAAAAAAGGAAAAAATAAAAACTTACTTCTGTTTCCTCTGCTTCTCGCGAAAACCCTTCGAAACCCTGAAATTTCGAAACCCTCTTCTGCTTCTCGCGACAACCCTTTGAAACCCTCAAATTTCGAAACCTCCTCTGCTCTCGATTCGCTGCCTCTGCTCTCGATTCGTTGCTCTCTCCTCTCTGCTGCTCGTCTTCTTCTGCATCTTCCGATTCGCGGCTCTGCTCTCTGCTCTCGAATCGCCTTCTTCTCCATCTTCTCTAGCTATGCCTTTCTTCTTCCTCTTTTTCTTCTTCGTCTTCTCTTCTTCTACTTCTGTTTTCCGTCTTCTTTTTCTTCTTCCTGATTTTCGTTTTTCCCTCTTCTTCCTCTGTTCTTCTTCTCTTCTTCGTCTTCTTCTCTCAGTCGTCTTCTTCTTCTTCTTCTTCGTCTTGCTCTGTTTTTTTTCTCTTCTTCTTCTTTGTCTCTTCGTGTTCTTCTTCTTCGTCTCTTCGTCTTCTTCTTCTTCTTCGTCTCTTCTTGGCCTCCTTTCCACCCTAATATGCAGTGGAGGATTTGAATTTCACTTTTATTATTCTGCTTATTACAATTAGCCCTTAAAATAATTTATATTTGTTATTGTAATTTGTCGGCTGTACATTTTTAACTATTTAAGTAATTTTTTATTTTAAGATTTTTATCTGTAATGGTAAGGCATAAATACCTTCATTTTATATCGTTTCTGGTATTTGATGGAGATATTAATATTTGAATACATCATCAACTTTTAGAAGTATTTGTTGGGTTACTGAGAAATCTACCTCAAAAAATAAAATTCTGTATTTAAATCTCATTCTAAAGCACCGATATTTGATTCTTGTCCTTTTACACGAAATAGTAAAATACAGTGATTTATTTCATTTACTGTAGATTATTGGTGTTCTGATAATATGGGTCTATCTAATTGTATATTTTAGTTAATTAATTGTTTTTTTTTTTATCTATGTTTGCCGTTCAGCCTCTTTGTCAATTGAAATGGCTACTGGTGGTGAGGGCAGTGGTAGTAGGTGTGGTTCATCTAGTAGTACAACTACAAGTAGATTTTGTTCCTCCGAGGCTATAGATGACCATTGTCCTCTTTGGTCATATGTTACAATATATCAAAGTAGAGATCTAAATGTTGGAGGTGGAAATAAGAAGTGGAAGTGTAATTTTTGTAATAAGGATTTCAACGGTTCATACTCTAGGGTTAAGGGTCATCTATTGAGGCAATCTGGTAAAGGGATTCAAATATGTGCTTCTGTGACTGAAGAATATTTAAGGGAACTCTTAAGAATTGTTTCTGAGGCTGAAGAGAGGTCTAGACCAAAAAATGTTCCCTTACGCAATCGTTCCATTGCAACTCTTATGAGCTCAGCATCAACTAGTGAGGGGAAAAAAAGACGAGTTGGAGGTACAAGTGCTTTAGAAAAAGCATTTAAAAATGATGTTAGAGATCGGCTTACAAGTGAAATTGGTAGAATGTTTTATTCAGGTGGTTTGCCATTTAACTTTGCTAGAAATCCCTATTATCTTAGTTCATATACTTTTTCTGCCAACAATCAGATCGCTGGGTATGTTCCTCCTGGTTATAATGCTTTAAGAACCACACTTTTACAAAAGGAGAGAGCAAACATTGAAAGGTTGCTCCAACCAATCAAAAATACTTGGCATGAGAAGGGGATGAGCCTAGTTAGTGATGGGTGGAGTGATGCACAAAGGAGGCCGTTAATCAATTTCATGGCTGCATCTGAGGGAGGCCCTATTTTCTTGAAAGCTGTTGATGGGTCAAAAGAATATAAAGATAAGCACTACATTGCCAAATTGATGATAGCCACAATTCGTGAGGTTGAGTCAGAGAATGTGGTGCAAATTGTGACCGATAATGCTCCTGTATGTAAGGTAGCGGGGTTACTTGTTGAAGGTCATTACCCTCACATATTTTGGACTCCTTGTGTGGTGCACACATTATATCTTTCACTAAAAAATATATGTGCATCAAAAAATACAGAGAGGAATGATAGTGTTTTTGCTGAATGCCATTGGATTACTGAAGTTTCAGATGATGCATGTTTTATTCACAACTTCATTATAAATCATTCTATGAGATTGGCTATTTTTAATTCCATTGTACCATTGAAATTGCTTGCTGTGGCCGAGACACGATTTGCTTCCACCATTGTGATGTTGAAGAGATTGAAGCTTATCAAGCTTGACCTTCAGGAGATGGTTATTTGTGAGGAATGGAGTGCCTACCGGGAGGATGATGTTGGAAAGGCTCAAGCTGTGAAAGAGATGGTTTTAAATGATGTATGGTGGGACAAGGTTGACTATATTCTTTCTTTTACACGCCCAATCTATGAGATGCTCCGGTTGTGCGACACGGATAAGCCGACCCTTCATTTGGTTTATTATATGTGGGATTCAATGATAGAGCAAGTGAAGGCGGCGATATATGGCCATGAGTTGAAGGAGCTAGATGAGCAATCTACTTTTTATGGTGTGGTGTATGATGTACTCATTGATCGATAGACTAAAAGTTGCACACCACTACATTGTATGACTCATTCTTTGAATCCAAGGTAATTTATCTATTTCGATTATTTTTTTAGATTTTGAACTTCATGTTTTACAAACTAATGTTATGCTTTTCTAACTTATAGGTATTATAGTAGTGAATGGCTTGCTCAAGCTCCGAATAGGGTTGTACCACATAAGGATCCAGAGATATCTGATGAGTGAAACAAATGTTTGAGGAGGTAATTCCCTGATGTGAATGAGAGGAAAGCTGTTCTGACAGAATATGCAAGGTTTTCAGGAGCTACTGATCTATTTGGGTCCTTTGATTGTTTACAAGACAGATGGGACTTAGATCCAAAAACATGGTGGGTGACCTATGGATCTTCTATACCAAGACTGCACACGATGACTCTTAAGCTTCTTGTACAACCATGTTCATCATCGTGTTGTGAGAGGAATTGGAGCACCTACTCATTCATCCACTCCATGAAAAGAAACAAGATACATCCTAAGAGGGCTGAAGATTTGGTGTTCATACATACAAATCTTCGTCTTTTGTCAAGGAAGAATGAAGGCTATGTAAAAGGACCAAATAGGATGTGGGACATTGGGGGAGATCAGTGGGATCCATTTGACGGAGCTAGAGTTCTAGAGGTTGCAAGTTTGTCTCTTGATGAACCAGATATGGAGGCAGTTGTTTTTACTGATGCCGGTGAAGGAAATGAAGAGATTGAAACCTTCAATCAGATTTTGTAATAAGTTTAAACATGTATTTTGTGAGTGACTTATATTTTGTTGAAATGTTGACTCTTTTTATCTCATAGTAGAATTTATGATTTTTTTTTGTAAATGTTTGAATTTATTTTATAATTTTTTAATTCGGCGTATCCTGCCGTACCCGTATTTTAGTTTTTCAAAATTTGCCGTGTCCCCGATGCGCGTACCCGTATCGGTGCTTCCTACCATATAACACAAATATTTTATAGTGGTTCGGTTTCAACAAACGTACATCCACTGTTAGACTTCCAACTCTAGGGTCGTCCCAAATATACTATGTAAGGGTCTCACACCCAAATAGTACAACCTAGTTTTTTATATAGGTTCAACCCAATTGGTCTAATCCTCTACACCTATTTTTTAGAGTAGTTCGAACACACTGCTCTAATCTATTTTACAATGTTTAAAATAAAACAAGAAGAAAACTTGCCTTGGGCCTTAACCGTTTTCCTTTAAGCTCTTTCTTCTTTACTGAACCTGTGTGCTCCTTTCCATCAAATCAGCATCATCAACGTATTTATCAGCACAGCAGTAGGACTTGGGTATGACTGGTTTAAGTCCTATATGAACACCTTACTCTTCATCAGGATTAGGGTTGTGATCACCCAAACATCCACGAAGGAGGATGATGAAGAAGGTGTCTAGAGGGAAGGCCGATTGATCACACACTGTAATCTTGTTCCTGGTTTTTCTCTGTGTATTTTCGGTCCTCTAAACAAAAGGCTTACTGTTATTTTATAAGACAGATTAAGTTCTGCAGTAAGTCACGCCCGCGAGGCCTCGCCGCTTCTGATGAGGCCTCGCCAGCGGTAAGTTTAGCAAAGACAGCACATATGTGCAGTTTAATCCAATCAGACAGAATCCAGCCAGATACCAGCCACCTCATATTCACCGTGCATGATTTGCAATTCAATTATCTTAGCCATCAATCAAGGTTAGATGGAAGATTGTAAGATGGATTACACCTCATGGAGGAGCCTTTCCATACTTGTCATGGACAGCTCCCCAAGGGTATTCAAATTCAAATTTAAGTGAGGTGGCAGCATCTCACCATATGGACAAATTTATTTACCATAATAAGCTTCCAATCAATTTACCATAATTACCCATCTCACCATGTGGATAAATTTATTTACCATAATAAGTTTCCAATCAATTTACTATAATTACCTCTTAATTAAATAGACACAGATTTTTACTTTCTAAATCTGCAAGAGACTGAGTCAGCTTGACACAGGGTCAGCTGGACTCAGCTCAGCTCAGCATAACTGGCTGCGAGGCCTCGGCAGATTGCATGAGGCCTCGAGGCTGAAGGTCACTTATTCATTTTATTTTCCAATTGATTTCTAAGGTATTTGACTTAGCCTAAGGTCTCCTACGGTTCACTTACCTGTGTGCCAATACTGTATTTGGTGTAGACGCTTCAACTTCATAGTAGATCTTCTTATTCATCCAAGGCAAGTCCAACTGAGTCACGTAATTGACAATAAGGGTGACTCGGACGAACCGGGGCACTTACAAACTCCTTTCCAGAAACCTGATCCAATACCATTAAAATTAGTGACCCTCCAACCGGAATTAAGCAAACTGTATTTCCTTCTCATGATAACCTTCCAAAGACCGTCCGAAGAGTCACCCATACGCCAAAGCCATTTTCCTAACAACGCTTCATTAAACTGACGAAGCGGACGAATCCCAAGCCCTCCGTTCACCAACGGTTTGCGAACCTGAGACCAGCTTGCCAAATGAAATTTTCTTCTTTCCCTGTCATCATTCCACAAAAACTGCCTCTGAATCCTTTCTAATTTGTCAACCACTGCCATTGGACATTTGAAGATACTCATACAATAGACAGGGGGACTAGATAACACAGCTTTGATAAGAATGATCTTACCACCAATACACAAATATTTCCCTTTCCAAGCCGCTAGCCTCCTTTCCATCTTATCTATGAGCACGTCCGAACAAACCTTTTTAGGTTTACCTTTGCATAGGGGAACCCCCAGATATTTGGCCGGGAATGAAGCAACTTTGTACCCCAAAACAGAAGCCAACTCCACACACTGCCTATGTTCAATATTCACACCCATTAGCTCACTCTTGTTGAAATTGATTTTCAAACCTAAACAAATCTGGAACCACTGAAGGACTGTATGGGCCGTTTTTATAACATCCACATCTGCTTTAAGGAAAAGAACAGTATCATCTGCATATTGTAAATGAGAAATCTCAATATCCGTATTCGTGATGCGAAAACATTCAATCCAGCCGTGGGAAAAGACCTTCTTAAACATAAGGTGAAGAGCCTCTGCCACCGTGACAAATAAGTAAGGTGATAACGAATCTCCCTGACGGACACCTTTTTCTATTTTGAAGAAACCTTTAGGGCTACTGTTAATCAACACCGATAAATGAGCAAAAGACAAACAAGACAAGATCCAGGCTACCCAACGTTCACACAACCCCTGCTTCCCCAGACGCAGATTTGGAATCCAGGCATTCATGAGCAACCACCATGGAATCAACTATCTGACGACCTTCCAGAAATGCACTTTGCACTGGGGAGATAATAGAAGGCAAAACCATCTTCAAACGATTGGCCAGAATCTTGGCTAAAATTTTATAAGGACCACCTATCAAAGTTATAGGCCGGAAATCATTCAAAGCAGCACCACCAGACTTTTTGGGAATCAGAGTAATAAAACCAGACCCCAAATCCTTAGAGATAATACCTCTTTCGAAAAATTCAGATAGAAAAGTTAAAATATCCTGCTTAACCAAGTCCCAAAAATGCTTGAAGAACAAAATTGGAAAACCATCAGGGCATTGAGCTTTATCCTCACCCAACTGCCAAACTGCATCTTTCACTTCAGACTCATCAAAAGGACACTCCAGCATCGATCTTTGATCGACAGAGATTTCTTTAAAGAAATAGAAGAAGGAAGAGGGGGATTCCTTCGTGAAGATGCAAATAGCCTCTTGTAATACTGAACAATCTCCTCACAAATCTCGGAGCGATCATCAATTCTTTCCCAGTCCACCAACAAAGAATGAATATAGTTTTTCCTCTTTCTGATACTAGCCATTTGATGGAAAAATCTTGTGTTCTTATTACTCTCTTTTAGCCATTTAATCCGAGATCGTTGCTTCCACTTAATCTCCTCCTGTAAAGCTTTCCTTTTAAGACCTACTTTGAGCTCCTTTCTTCTGGTTAGCTGATCCGGCGAAAGGAGGTCCGTTTCTTCAATTTGATTTAGAAGTTGTAGCTCCTCTAGCCACGATTGCTCCTCAGCTTTCTCTTCTGCACTTCTAGACAAGGACCACATTCTCAATTTACCTCTAAGAAATTTTAACTTCTGCATCAAACAAAAGCCTTTCCAACCAACAGGAGAAGTCTCCCTCCACCAATTATCAACCAACTCCGAGAAGCCCTCCACCTGAAGCCAAGACAATTCAAATCTAAATGGAGTTGGGCCCCAAGAATCCAAAGAAGAATCCAAGATAATGGGAAGATGATCAGAAACAATATTGGTTGCAGCACGTTGAGAGGAAAGATGAAAATAATCCACCCAGCTAGAATCGATCAAAAATCTATCAAGCGGAGCTAGACTTGGATTACTTTGCATATTCGACCACGTAAATGAGGCACCACCCAAAGGTAAATCCAAAAGCTCCAAAGCATCAATCCATCGACTAAAGTGATGCATTTGAGAAGAAATTCTACTACACCCTTTCCTTTCGGACATGCGACGCACCACATTCAAGTCTCCTCCCACACCAAGGCAAAAGACCATTACCAATTCCTCTCCCCAACTCAATCTCCTCCAGAAACTGCTCTCTCAATGCATCTTGATTCGGGCCATACACATTCGTCAAAAGGAAAGACTTCCCAGAAGAAATTTCTTCCAAAACTGCAAAAATAGAGAACTCTTTAACCTCAGCTACCACCAGCTTCAGCTTGGCAGAGTCCCAAGAGTCCAAAGACCACCAGAAGCCCCATCAGAGGCTTTAGCTAACCACCCCAAGCTCCCTAAACTCCAAACTGATCGAATAAATCTCTCCTCTATCTCAACACATTTCGTCTCCTGCAGGAATAAAACGTCAGGTTTTTGAAGAAAAACCATTCGTTTCACCTGGATCCTCTTCTCCACCGCCCTCAATCCCCAAACATTCCAGGACATTACCTTCATCTAGATACCATCTCATCACCCACTGAACCTATCACAACCAGGGAGCGATCATAGTTAATAGAGGATTGCAACTTTCTTAACTCTCTCTCCCTCTTTCGGGTTCGTTTCTGCCGTTGTTCTGCATCCTTGTCTCTGCGTTCTGCCTCCCAAAATTCGGTCAAGATTTGCTTCAAGTGCAAACTCCGAGTTGGTGAAGAAATCCCAAGCAGAGCTCCGACTAACAGCAACTTCTTCTCATCAAAAGAGTCTGTTCGCACAACCAAAGCAAGTGTGTCTTCCAAATCCGCATCTTTAGCCCAGTTTTGAGGTCCCGGTGATCAGGCAAGAGACCCTTGAGACATATCCTTGTGT
This sequence comes from Chimonanthus praecox, assembly GCA_022113865.1. NCBI lineage: Eukaryota > Viridiplantae > Streptophyta > Magnoliopsida > Laurales > Calycanthaceae > Chimonanthus > Chimonanthus praecox. The sequence continues at coordinate 97,588 of CM039090.1, read as the reverse complement.
TGAGAAGAGACCTCAATCGGAGGAACTTGATTGAAACCACCACTATCAAAAACATTATCCCTGAACATGGAAGTCTCGGGGACTTCAAGCCGAGAATGCCGTTGGGCCATAGAAGAACACCCGACATCTGCCCGAGAATGGGCCAAAGGGTCAGGCCCGTACTCAGCCCTAGAATGGGCCAAAGAAGCTGGCCCGGCCTCAGCCCGGCTTTGAATGGGAGTGACAAGAGTTGGGCTTAAGTTAAGTTCAGAGTTTGAAATCCGGCCCAGGGGAACCAGGGTCTGCTGAATGGCCTGAGAGTGAGACGGAAGTCTCGGGTCCGAAAAGGCCTTTCGCTGATCCAAAATAACCTGTTTAAAAGATTTCGCAGGTAGCCCTAACTTTTCGAGACTTTTCGAGGCGTCTCCATGCGAAGCGGAAAGGGTCTCCATCGTTTTCGAAAATCTCAGAAAGTCTTCCACCAAGGGCTGCGAAACGAAGGGAGGGATTTCCGACGAGATTGAAGGCGGAAGAGTAGGGACGAAATCAGAGGCGGGAACTTTCGCTGTCTCCGGCAGCAGCTCGAGTCACCGAGAAGATTCCTCCGACTGAAACACATGCATTTTCCGAGAAAAATCCTCCGCCAAAGAAGATGAAGGTAGATCTCCAACTCCGACCCCCTCCACGACCCCATCGAGTGGCACAGGGCAGTGCAACCTAGGGAAGTTGTGTTCTGAAACCAAATCTGCCTTGGGCACAAAAGACTTTGGCTCCACCTCAGTCCACAGATCAAACCGAAGGTCCTCCACTTCCAACCAGAGGTTTTTCGGGATTGCAGTACGAACAGGATGCCTGATCTTGATACGGGCGAATTCCACGATCTCCATGTTCAAGCAGTGACCATCAATTTCTTCCACAATCCCCATCATCACTCCCAGTTTCCAAAGAACCTCCTTGCTCCAAGCATGCAGTGGAATTCTGTGAAGTCGAACCCAATCCACAGTCAGACCTGGCCCTGTCGACTCAGACCATCCATCGATTCTTGATAGTGGTCCGTCAGCAAAATGAGATCCATCAAAGTGAAATCTTTGCCTATCCTCCTCGGAATTAAGGACGATCCAGAACAGAATGGGAGAAAGACGTCTCACCGAAACCAGCAATTTGAAGGCCCACCCCTTCATCAGCCAGTCCTTCACATCTTGAGGCGAAGAATGGGAATTCCGAGCGAGTCCAATCCAGGTACGATTCAAACCTTCTATATTTTTCTCAGATTCAAAAACTTGAATAAAAAAATTACTTGGATCAGACACCGTAAGAAGGAAGGATTTTTTTCCCCTCCCAGAACCGTTGATATCTTGCTCTCAAATTTCTTATTGACTGAAGGCAATCGACTTGGAATGGTACCAACTGACCTGTGATTTTCATGCCCAAAACGAGCCTTGTTCACCCGTAATTTTTTTCCTTGAAAGATCTTTCCGTTCATCAACTTAATCGCATTACCCATCTCTTTTTCCGTTTTGAATTGCACAAAGGCAAAATTTTTGCATTTACCAGATCTACGATCAAAAGGAACAAAACAGTCAAAAACAACCTCTACCACACCAAACTCACGAACCAGATCTCCTGATCCCCAATCTGGGATGTTCCCGACGAGCACCGAAAAACTGTCGCGCCACCACTCTACCATTTTCCTCCTCCAAGATCACCAAATCTTTTGGATCATCTTTCTTTTCTTATAAGCTATCTTTACAAACAAGGTCATCAAAGTCATCATCATCACTGCAATATCATCCCATACATCAGGTTTCAGCGAACAAAACATCAAACGTATCCAAACCCCATTAGCACTCAAGCCTGTTGGACATGGGGAGAGATGGATCCCATGACTAGAATATATTGATGTGAATTTTTCAACACATTTTTTTGTTCTCTATTATGATGATTTTGATCCTTCTAGAAGCAAGCTTCCACTCAAATTGTCAAATAGCTCCTTAATCTTCTTCTGAAGTTTAGAGTCTCTAGTGATAGAAATTGTTTGTCAGCCAAATCCTTGGACAACTCCACGCACTAGACACTACTTTCTTTTTCTTTATAAATGAAATGATAACATGACTCTCGAACCTGTAAGCTTTTTTTTTTCTTCTTTTTTTGTGTGACAATGAACACTTTTCAACTTTTCTACATGGTCATGTCCTAGATGCCATGGTTATATAGGGTATCCTCGATGATGGAGGTAGTTGTCTGGCACTTTGTTTGTGAGGTGAGTGGTGAGCACTTGAGCATCTTTGTTCAGGTGATCTTAATGGTGATGATATAAACTATTTAGTTTGCCATTTTGCCAAGCTACAGCAGGTGAACATTGATGACTGCACTTGACTGTAGATGTGGCCACCTGATAACAGTGGCTTCCAGTTGTCACATCTTTCTTTGGCTCTTTGATACCTCAATTATCAAAGTAATATCATCCTGTTTACCTTAGGGACATGTAAAGCTCCACTCGAATCAATGTATTTTGATGGATGGCTACCCTTGATATAAATTTGATTACACCCGAATGGTTGACTATCATCGTCACCAGTGCTTGTCCCATGTATCTCAGTGCTGCTGAAAATGTGAACTGCTTATTCATTGCTCCTTTGCCTCTTGGGTTTGGGGTCTGTCCATATGCCTTTTCACGGTTCAATGCATAAACAGTCTAATGGATCTAGAACTAAGTGGAAATACACATATAATTTGGGTGGAGTTGCTCAAGGGTCAAGCCTAGAGTGACAAATTAAATTCGAGTCAAGTTTTGTGCTTGAACTGTAACCCATATTTAAAATGGGTTGGGTTAGCCCTCCCATGACCCATATTATGGGTTGGGTTAGTCTGGTTTAGATTGGTTCTAACTCAAGTTGCACCCTTACAACTTTTCTCCCCCACTCGTAGGAAAGCAGTTTCCTTGCAAATGGCTTTTAAAGTGGAAAATCATTTTTTTTCCAGGCACATGAATAACTAGACCTTTTCATTGAAAATATGTTTTCTCAGGAAACACACAAAATAAAAAGTAAATGAAAAACTACCTTGGTTTTTGCAAATACTACCTCGTTTTTGTGCCAATGCCCAGTTTCATTGGAAGTCCTATTTTCAATAAAAACAAAAACATGGATTTAATCAAGGAGAATATGGTTATTTTCCTTTCAATGCTGCCATGTAGATTTTTTTTTTTTTCATTGATTATATGATGATTGAGTATTATTTCCAGATCCCACATGATATTCAGTCCATAGAAAGACGTTCAAAGAATGTAGCAAACGTTCACAGCCGTCAAATTGGAGAGAACATTTCAAAGAAAGATAAGATGACGTTTCTTGTCAACACAGTAAGTGTTAGGGAAACATTCCTTCTAATTAACCCCATAAGCAGTAGGGCGAATCCTGTGTCCATTTATTTTGTTTATGGTCAAATTCTATTTGGAAATATAGGATTAGTCAAACTAAGTCCTTTTCACACGCTTTTAATGCATTATGTTGTGGCTTAAATCTGTTCATTTGAAAGGATATTGCCATTCATTTTGTGGAACATATTTTGTGTAGTTTTGTAGTGTATCCATGGAATCATTTGTAATAGATAGTACTGACCATAATTTTTTAGTTAACGGATATTTTCTGTTTACTATTTCTATTATACTTTCTCCATTTATGTGGTAATTTTGAAAAATACATCATCTTACACTTTATCATATAATCTCTCAAATATATATATATATGCACGTGTGTCTTAATGTGTAATACAAGCAAAATTGTGCAAGTCATTATCCAACAGAGTTTTAATTTCTGAAAAGCAGCAACATGTGTTTCTATACTGAAGGTAAGAGGAGATGATTGATCATCTTCTATTTCCTTGTGAGGGGTGAGACCAATAGGCTCACTTACCCAAGCTAGATATGAGTGGATTCATTTATGACGTGGTTCGATTACCACTCAGTGGAAAAAACGATTTGCTTAGAGATTAGCACTGCTAAGAATTTTATGAGATATTTGCAAATAAACAATGAAATTTTCAATGATCAAGGAGATATTCTAAGTTGCACAAATTATAGTGCAATTTAACTCATGAGCCACACTATGAAATTTTGGATAAAAAACAATAGTCTTATCTAAGACAAGAATTAAATATATCTGAAAATCAATTTGGGTTTATGCCGAGTAGGTCAGCAACAGAAGCTATTTTTGTACTAAGATAACTTATAGAGGAATTTAAGAAAAAGAGGAAGAACTTTCACATGGCTTTATTGATCTAGAAAAGGGTTATGATAGAGTGCCGAGCAAATTGATATGGAGAACTTTAAATAAATACATTTCTAACAAATACGTAGAGATTGTTAAGGATATTTATGATGGCGTAATATTAATATTAGAACCGTTTGTGGAGAAACATAGGAGTTCCCAGTTGGAGTTGGACTCCACCAAGGATATGCTTTAAGCCTATATACCTATTTGCACTAATCATGGATAACCTAACATCAAGAATCCAAGATGAGGAGTCATGGTGCATGTTTTTTGCAAATGATATAGTATTAATTAGAACCCCAAGGAGTTGGCCTAGTGGTTGAGACATGAGACTTCAGGATTGAGGTCTTGGGTTCAATCCCTGGTGACTTCAATGAAGGGCTACTATTCGTGGTATATGTACAGAGTAAGGTCCCACCGCTTGAACCCAGCATGTGTGTGTAGGGAGACGTGCACATGCCGCTAAGGACTAGTCGGGCGAGACACCTGGACACCTTCAGTCATAAAAAAAAAGTATTAATTAGCGAGAAGAAACAACAACTCAATACTAGTTTGGAATATTACAGGAGAACTTTTGAAACAAATGGTTTAAGAATTAGTAGAACCAAAATGAAATAGTTGGAGTGTAACTTTAGTGGAATGGTTGATAGTGAGGGTGAGTCAATAAAAATTGGAAATGATTTAGTGTTATGATTCGATAAGTTTAGATACTTGGGCTTTATGGTAGACTCTAAGGGAGGTCTTGACTGTGATATAATTAATAGGATGGGAGCAAGGTGAGCAAGCAAAATGTAGGCTAACTAGTGGAGTTTTTTTGTGATAAAAGAGTCCCATATTGTAGAAAAGGACGATTTTATAAAATAGGTACCATATAGGGGCCAACGTTTATTGCTCTATGAAGTCCACTGTTGTTGTTATTCAACCCAATGGTGGATATCAGTTGAATGGGTCTCAAATTAGGACACATAAATTCGTATGTGGGTGGTTGATGTTTGTGGGATAGATAAGAATCATGGTCTTATTTGCTATGATCCTTATAGAAGATTCCACATTTCTCATGATATCAAGAAGCAATATAAGTAGGTAGCTACATCTTTTGAACAAAAAAAAGAAGTTAGCTAGGATTTTTTTAGGAAAATGGAGTATGGTATGTGATTTTTGTTTGAAATGAATATCCAACTAGCATGAGCTTATCTTTTGAAAATAAATAAGGTGTGTCTTGGTTTTACGTTAGTAACTACCTCTGGATGGTGATGAATTATTTAATAGTTGGCCATCTTGAAAACAATGCTTAGCTAAATTAATCAGTTTTTTTTTTTTTTTGGAATGGTGCATATTTTAATATATGAAGAGGCACCAGAGGTGCAAATACAAAGATAGAATACAAATAAAGCTAGTATCAGAAATTATTGGAAAGGAAACCAAACAGATAGGCCTCAAGCAAGATCAACGCTTTTTTTTCCAGGCGTGCAAGATGTCGGACATGGAAATATTCCGGAACTCCTGCAACGACACGACCCAAGAAGCACACTTAGCAAGAATACGATGACCAACTGCCGCACTAGATTCACTCTTATCTCTGAAAATCCGATTATTCCGTTCCCACCAAAGGCTCCAAAGAGTTGCAAAAAAGGATAACTGCCATAGTGAGGTGCATTTCGGTGAGACATAAGCAATGTCCTTGGCAAAAGACAACTCAACAATCGTTGATGGCATAACCCATGACACTCCAAACTAATCAGTTAATAATAGTATGATGGTACCTATATGGTTTGTGGAGTATAATGCAGGTTTCTATTGTACTCTCATGCACTAACTTCATTTGAATTTGATATTATTTTGGTTCATCAGATAAGAAACTAAAGAACTTGAAATTGACAGCTTTTTGACCTCAAAGATTCAAAGGAGGGCGTTTATGGTGCTCTTGATGTGTGGGTTGCATGGGAGCAAAACTTTCCCATAGTTTCACTGAAGCGAGTGTTGCTAGCTCTTGAGAAGGAGGAACAATGGCATAGAGTTATTCAGGTATTGATTAATTTCTAAGATCTATTATTTTTCTTTGTGTTATTCTGGACCATTACTTAGTGGTCCTTTTTTTTTTTTGCAAGCTTGAGCATTTTAGGCACTAGTAATAGTAAACGGTGATATCTTCTTTATAATTTTTAGCAGAAAATCATAATCTTGTCATTTATTGTTGGCTAAAGCAATATTTGTAAGGACAAGAGCTTGCAACACAAGTATTTGGTTATCTTTTTTGTATATAAGTATTTTTCAATACAATTTGAAGTCATAAAGCTTGGCTGTTATTTAGATTTATATCGGATTGATGGAAGGCGTAGTGTAACGTACAATTGATTTTTTTTTTGAAAAAAGAGAAATTAGATTAAAGAGGAGAAAAAAGTACAAAAGCAAGAGCTTCTGTTTTAAGGAAAGATAAAGTAAAAGAACACGACCATAAAAGAACTACATATTAAAAACAATAGTCCCGATTGAGCTAGGCCATCTACTACATTTTCTTAACAAAGGATTTTCACACCAATAGAGTTCTTGCACATACAATGTATAACAACCTGTCCCTCTAGCACAATATTGTTTGTTTTGGACTTGAAAAACCTGCACGGCTTTGCATTGGGCCCAAGGCCTTGTGCTAGACGGGAGGGGTGCTCCCTCTTGTAAGCCACAACATTTTCCATCTCACTGGCGGTATGGGACCTTGTCCCCTCTCTCATTGTCGCTAGTGCACAAGCAGCCCCCTCTTGGGCGGGGGTATTATAATTCAGCTACCTTAAAACCAGAATTGTCCATGGCTCTGTCATAATACACAAGCACATGAGTAGGCACACAGGCAAAGGGTTGGACCATTCTCTGATACCATTTGTAATGACTCGCCTCTCTAGCACAATATTATCCTCTTTGGGCTCGAAAAACCTGCACGACTTTGTATTGGGCCCAAATCTCACCCTTGGGCCTAAAAGGCCTTGTTCTAGAAGGGAGAGGTGCTCCCTCTTATAAGCCACAACATTTTCCATCTCACTGGCAGTATGGGACCTTGTCCCTTCTCTCATTGCCGCCAGTGCCCAAGCAGCTCCCTCTTGGGCGGGGGTATTACACAATGTCTCTCATTTCAAGAATCATGTCCGAAAGCTTCCAAGGGAAAGTATAAGAGTAACACCATTACATTGCACCTTTTGAGTTGCCTTCTACAATAGCATTAGACATGCCCAAAAAGTCGAGTTGTCTACTGCTTAATGTAAGAGGCTAAAAGTGAAGAAGACATATCCCCAAGGACACCAATGCCACCTCTTCTTGATTCTTCATAAAACTACCATCAAAATTTTGTTTGACTACATCTCTTGATGGTGGATCTCTATGAGCAGCAATACTTGGATCATGGGAGGGAAGCAAACACAAAGGTTGATCCTAAAGAAAATTTGCCCCGGTATTGCCTCGAAACTCTGTAGAAGATAAAACCTGGGAAATAACCATATACTTAGCCAAAGTAGCCACTTGATTGGGTTATGGCTTATTTTTTAAAGCTTCGTCATCATCATCATCATAGCCACTAAATCCCATCTATCTGAGGCCAGCTTTTTGAGTTTTTTTCTTCCACTCTATTTTATAAAAAATCATACTCTCCGTTACTCTGCACTCTCTTATATCCTTTTTTACCCTTTCATCCTTCTCGTCCCTTCTACTTGCTTGTTTTCGATTTGTTAACTAAGGCCTGTTAGTGGTCTTATGTACATTTCCAAACCATTTTGGGTGACTCTTCTTCAATTTCTCATCCATTGGGGCTACGTTAAAGATTTCTCTAAGCTTGATTGTTACATTTTTTTTTTTATGACGAAGAAACCCAATGATTGTTACATTCTTTCCACAATGCCCAAAGGATAGTGGCTAAAGTCATATGAACTTAAAATTGTTTGGTTTCCTCGATCTGCTAACTCAGCGGCTGATGAGATGGCGTGTCAGGGGTTGAATTTGTCTTCAGAAATTGTAAATAAATTCTTGTAATGGGTTGGAAGGGCTTTTGGTTGTTTCTTGCGTATAGTGGGGTCCTATTGGACTGCCTCTTTGTGGTTCTCTTGTTTTTCTTTTGCTTTTGATTAATGAAGTTAATTTTTTTTATAAAAAAAAAGATGATATCCATATCAAATGTGATGAAGGCCTAACATCGTAACTGCAAGAAAACTGCACATTTTCAAAGATTTTCAGCGGAATAACAGTTTACACCCAAATTCTACAATCTAGATCAAGGATTTCAAGACTTAGAAACTCCGGACCAATTGTCCCTTCGACTTGTGTTAGGAGAAAAATCAAATATGGATTGGATAACCGAAATTAAGTTTCACACCATGGAAAGATAATTAAGGTTCAAATCTCACTAGGTCAAATTGTCACCTTGCAATTGATCACGAATGAAAATTAAATTCAGTCTCTACTGAATTAAATTCTGTTAAACAAACTGAAATAAGTATTTCAGATACGAAAAAAATATTTTAGAAAAAAAAACAGTTTTTCAATTTCTATGCGTTTTGGCCGATCGGGCCCATTTTAACTCAATCGAGTAACCGAAAAATTTCTGATTTAAATCAAATAAATTCTGAACTTCAGAATGAGTTATCTGAGCTCTGAATTACTCAATTCAGTACCAGAAATCAGTCCAAAAAAATCAGCAATAAACAGTTTAAGGAAATCTTATTATCGAAAGCCGAAATCAAAATCATGTAGACCGAACTTAGTGAATTTAAGTGCTGTTTTCTTTGAAATTTCTTGACTGAATTCTGAATGAAAAATGCCAGTAGATCTGATTACTGAATTAAACAATAAGTTTTAAGATTTTTTGCTGAAAAAAATAGAATTAATTCAATGAAAAAACAGTTTTAAAATTCTTAGAAAAAAAATAAACAACTCATAAGTTGTGGAAGAGCGAGACTTCTCCTTTCTTGGATTCAATTGAATTTTTTGGTGTGTACAAAATTTGACCATGGTTGGTACTTATAATCATTCGAGCAACTAAAAACCAGAAATAATAAAGAAACAATTAAATTCACTGCCCAAACTGGGATTGCACGCCAGGCCTTGCTGAATTGGGCTTATTGCTTAATCTAGCTTCATCCAATGGCTGGTCTCCAAGTGGATTACTTACATCAATTTTTGGCATTAAAAATCAGAAAATAACATAACATCTACTGAAAAAAATCTGATCCCTTAATTCCAATTTCTTTTCTTGCAAATCACCTTCCAATACCAGGTCTGGAATCTGCTCAAACTTGTCCCACACTTCCCTGCTTGATCTGCAGTGCATTCAGCCACAAAATACAGATTCTTGCTGATTTTAATCAAGCCAAATCATCCCAAACCAGTCCATAATCTGGTCTACACGTCCAAGCAAGAAAACATGAAAATTGCTAAATCTGGGCTTTCTAATTTGGTCATGCAGGCCCAAAAACAGCTAAAATGCCTCCAGCTTGCTATTTTTGGCAAGATTCCCATACCATGTTGGCATCAAGGTGTTCTCCATGTCAGCATCTGATGTGGCATTCGGATGCCCAGGTGGTTGGCAGCAAATGGACTTGATATCGTGGGCATTAGAGGCTCAAAACAGTGCTAAGCAGTCCTGGGTCCATGGCTGGTCCAAAATGGGCTTCTTTCTTCATGTATGTGGATTCATTATGTTGTGTTTGAGGTCCTCTCTTCCATCCATCAATTCTAGCTTGCATTTGGAGAGGAAAATCATCAAATTTGCTTTCATGGGTCTCATTCTCATCTAATGGATCTTCATGAAGTTTATTGGGCTTGATTGAGCTTCTGATGGCTTCATCAAAATGGCATTTCAAGATACCAATTCCAAAGCACCATGTATTTATGAGCTCATCCAAACTATTGGGCAAGACCCACAATATGTTGAAAAGCCTAAAGAAGTGCCAAGTCTATCTGCTAACTATGCCTTTGTAATCTTCTCATGGAGCACATTCAGCTTCTTAGTTACTTTATTTATAGGAAAGAAAAACTGTAGGCATTAATGGAAAAAAAATAACGTTTTCTTTCAGCGCTCTTATAGATATATCTTAAATTTTGTTCTTCCATTGTCGAGGCATGAATTTGTGGTCATGCATTTCTTTTCTAGCTTAATTTTTCCTTTTGGAATTTGACTCTCTCTAGGTAATAAAGTGGATGCTGAGTAAGGGGCAAGGCAAAACAATGGGAACTTATCAACAATTAATACGTGCATTAGATAAAGACCTGAGGGCCGAAGAAGCACATGAATTTTGGGTAAAGAAAATTGGTCATGATCTGCATTCGGTGCCATGGGGGTTCTGTGAACTTATGATATCAATGTATTATCGAAATAACATGCTAGACAGGCTTGTTAAGGTACTCTTTTTCCTACTAAATCTCATGTATTTATTAATACACTTCTATGTTGATATTGGATGGTTCATTGGAGTTTTTCCTTTTCAATTATTATAGACTGAAGTTCTTCCCTTTTCTGTAGACTATAGAATAATTGCATATAAATGTAAAGGGTATCTTAGAACCTGTGTTAATTATACTAGTTTTTGAATGTGCTCCATACGCCACCAAAGGTTATGGCATAAGATTTTTCAGAAAGGTTAATATGGCTTGTTTTTTTTTTTTTTTGACAATACTAGTGCCTTACTTGAATCTATTAGATAGGTAAGGTAAAAGGGTGAAATGATGTTTCTCACCATATGTGAAACATGACATAGAACATATACAGCTTCCTTGTTACAAATTTGTGGCACTTTAAAACTGACAGAAGATCGAAAGCCAGATCATGAATTTTGATGAAGATGCAAATTCAGATTAAACATCTTGATGCAGATATGTGGCTTCATCTTTCATTCAGCATCTGAGTTGGATTCAGATTTGGATTTAACAACGTGGAGGCAGAACTGGATTTGAAATTACTTAAATCCAACCCGAACTGACCTGTTTATATCCATACAAATGTAAGCTGAAAGCGATGCCAACAAGTTCAACAAAGCCAACCTAAAACCCATTTTCCTATTCTTTAGCTATTAATACTTGGAATATTCATATTTTCTAGTTGCCAACCTTGACACCTTTCTAATTAAAGATAAGTTTATTAGGTGCCTTACTCAATCTTTGTGATTTTTTTTTTTTTCTTTTTGTATCTCCTCGTAATTGTTCCTTGTTAAATGACTGTATTTTTAAAACCCATACCAAATCTTTGTTATTATGTATTGAAAATATCTAATAATTATAGAAGTTTTATGGATCTATTTTCTTTTGTCATAAGTTAATAAATGTTGATGAGATAAAGTCTATGGTTTAAAATGATCCAAGTTTTATGTCCTTGTTACATAGCATTTACTTGTATTGATGTTTATGGCCCAATTTTTGGACAAGAATTACCTTTTAGCTTACCTTCAAAGAAGCTTCATTTTATCCTCATTGATAATAAACTGTTATATTATATTTCATGGTAGAGCTGTGACCGAATCAGTACTTCACAAGATGCATACGTTATGTGCTGACTTTTGAACTTCTTACAATGCACTTGTAGCTTTTTAAGGGTCTTGAAGCATTTGATCGGAAGCCCCCAAATAAATGTATAGTGCAAAAAGTGGCAGATGCATGTGAAATGTTGGGTTCATTGGAAGAGAAGAGGAGGCTTCTAGAAAAGTACAAGTACTTGCTTGCTGAATCAAATGAGGAGAATGACAGGAAATCTAGAAAATTGACACACAAGAAGAAAAAGAAAGCTGGTAAGAGTCCTTTCATCATTTTGAATATTTAGATTTGTAGATGAGAACTTAAAGTAATTGGGTTCATTCAAAACCTTGATAGGATCCATTAGGATTCATGAGAAGTCCTTAACAGGAAATACCCATTTTTGTTTAAAAATGGTCAAGCTAATACTTAATTTTAGTCACAAAATGGTTATTTTCCATCCTTTCTATGCATCCAAGAAAGCTGTAGCACAGATTTCATTCATGGGAACTATTCAAAATCTTATACATAAAGTGGTTATTTCTCTAGTTTTTTTTAGTTATGAAAATATGATTGTTCTTTTGGCATACCCCCAAGTCCTCATGAATTGCCGTGCCTCCATGCCCATCTAAGTTATCCTCACCATTAACTTTAGACACAATAGAACATTGTTTTAATGAGCCATACAAACTTGGGGGCTTTATTATAAAAAAAATAGGGGGCCTGTGAATCAATGTTTGAGGTGATTGAATGGTGGGTTAAACTCTGCAGTCTCCTACAAACAGATGTCATTCAGATCCTACTGACATGTCTACAAGACTACCCAAAAGAAAATAAAAAATGTGGGTGGGTTCATGGCCTTCAAAAAGGGTTTAGGGTTTAGGGTAGACCCTAAACCCTGCACAAATGTCCTCAACGATATTCCCACAAAATAAGTACCCTTATCATGGTTTAAAATAGCTGAATCATGGCAAACTTGGCTATACAATATAAATTAGCCAAGTCCTTCAAAATTTGTTGTGAGGTTAAATGATTACGGAAAATATAAAAAATTTAGAATGCCAATTAGTGATGTTAAATTTACGATGAAACGTTGTTAAACATAAGTTTTTGCAGTTTTACTTCTACTTTTTTTGTTTACTCATGCCACAGTACATTGATTTCCGTAATCTGTAAATCTATGCTTTGACACCACTATTAAAAATGCAACTTAAAAAGGAAAAATAAGACTCAGTGAAAAAACTGTGGGACAATGGGTGGGTGATCTTAAGGACAAAACATCAACCTCCAAACAGAGAGGGAAACAATGTGGGGGGTGGGGGTGGGGGTGGGGGTGGGGGTGGGGGGAGAAGCGGGCATGTTTTACGAATAGTGTGTAAGTTTAAACATTAAAGTGTTTACCATCTTTCACTTTCATGGTTTTTGTTCATTAGTACCCTTATACCTTAGTATCAAAGTAATAAATGTCTTAGTCCATACATGACACAGGACAAGGGATAGGGTAACTCTAAATGCCTAATATGGTTCCCTAAGGATTAAAATGGGATGAAAATAATGCACCATAAAGCTAAAATGGGCTGAAATTAACCATCAATTAATATATGCAATTAATTAATATAAAATTTAATTCAGATAATCATGCAAATAACATCCATGGAATCTGATGTAAACAAATAAAGGGTGGAATGGAATGGTTTTGAAGGTAATGGGGACATATGGTTTAAACAAGCAGAGGGATTTAAATAAAGAAATAAGGAAAAAATAATAAAGAAAGAAAGGCACAATAGTATGGAGAACAAAAAGGGGACTTGCGAATGGAATTACAAGCAAGGGTCGGTTTAGGGGTCACGGAACATGGGTATGGTGATAACGGCGAACAGGGGAAAGGGCAATGGATTCGTGGCAAGCAAAGGAATGGGTTTATGGGTTCATGGAAGCAGCAGAAAGGCTGGGAGAGGGGGGATGAAAGCTGTGGGAGGTTTTTTTGATAGGGGTGAAACCAAAGGGAGGGGATTAGAGAGAGAAGAAAGCTTTAAGGTGGTGTAGGAAGGCTTGACTACGATGGGAAAGGGTCATGGGAAGGACTGTCAACACACAAGAGGGCTGGGAGGGGATTGGCAAGCAGTTTTGGCTCTGAAAGTGGGGGCGGAAGTAAAAGAGAAGGGAAAGCAGGATTGGACAGTAGGAGGGTTGGTTTTGTGAAGGGATCAGCATGAAGGAAGGCTATGGAAAAAAAAAAAGATATAGGAAGAGAAGAAAAAGAAGATAGAAGAGTACCTGAAGAAGATGGTGGCCTCACGCCAAGCCTCTCGCCCAATGGATTCACTCCATAGATCTATGGCACAAGGTTTGCGAAAACGTCAAATCTTTATTTCATATCATCGTGTGTTTATGCCTCAAAGGGCTACAACATATATAAACTTTCAACTTACTAAAAATAAATAGCAAATACCTAAACTATCCTTGCTAAAAAAACAAGAAAAGAATGCTATGGAAATAGAAAACCACGAAAATAGCAACAGCAGCAGATGCGCCGCATCAATAGATCTATGCAATAAATGCCAAATGAGACTATAAAATTGAGAGATAGATAGATAGATAGAGTAATGTCCTTAAGATATTCTTAATAAAAATATCTGATGTAGAACAAGTGGCCGATAAATTCTTGAAGACATACTCACGTCGGATTTAGGAGTCCAAGACCCATCTCTCTTAGGATTTACTATTTTCGCATTATTTTTAATTTAGAATTATTGTGTCACAAGAAAGTTAGGTCGGTAGCTTTCCTATTTGATTTAGGAATCCTTTTCTATTTTGATTTCTTATTTTTTTTCTTATAAATACAATGCATGTAAGAGAGGGACTCACCCTTTTTACGGAATGAAATAAAAGTATATTTTGCTGATCTCTTTGCCTTCAAAGCATCGGGTTGTCTTCAAACTTCTGCCCAAGTTGCAGACAAATTATTGCTGGCACGTTCCAGTCTTCACATCATCGGGTCTTGGGCTTAATCCCAAGAGGATACCTTCACTGCAGTTTGGGCTTCATCCCAAACCTTCGCCGCTACAAGCTTCTGCTCTGTTACCATTTCGTCACTGTTGCTACAACTCCTTGTTCCAAGCTACTTCCAGCCATAAACCAGGTACTTGATCTTTTCCTTCATCTTCTTCTTCATCCTCTTCTGCTTCTTTTCCCTTCCTTTCATCTCTCCCCTTCTCTGAGTTTCCACCGCTGCTACTGCCTCTTCCGCTGCCCCCCTTTTCGTTTTTCCCTTTCCTTTTCTTTTTCCATTCGTATTTCACCTTAAAAGCAGCCCTAATCCCTTACAACCCACGTGCCAACCACTTGCCCTTTTAAGTTGCTTTCACACGTGTGACCCAAACTTACGCGTGTGAGGTCTAATACGTGTCGGGACTGACTTGTTTCGATTTCTTCTCCGCTTCCGCTACATTAAGTGGATCAGAGCCAAAGTTTCCTGTATCCAGTGACGATCTGGAAAAAAAAAAAAAAAAAAAGAGGAAAATTTCAGATGGCAGTCAACAACAATCAGTTTGTCACCACCGCTCGATACATTTAAAGCTGAGATGAAAGCATAGATAAAAGAATTATTCACAGAATTTCGTGCAATCATGATGGCCGATTTCAGAAACATCAGCAAGAATCAAAATGAAGCGCCACCACATCGAGAAGAGTGGGATGATGAGGACGTTGAGCAAGCAACTGCTTCTCAACTCCCACCCACCCAATCCCGATACACAGAATTCTGGCGCTTCTCGCCTCTCCTCTGACAACAATAACTATCGACCTAAGGTTGAACTTCTCTCCTTCAATGGCCTTCTCCACATCGAAGAATTTATGGAATGGGTCTCCAAGGTTGAGCGTTTCTTTGAATACATGGGGGTCCCTGATGCAAAGGAAGTTCCATTGGTTGCTTTCAAACTCACTGGAGGTGCTTCTTCTTGGTGGGAGCAAACTCAACAGGATAGATCCAGACAAAATTTGGCTCATATTCGTACATGGTTTCGCATGAAGCAGCTTTTGAAAAGTCGGTATCTGCCTCCTCATTATTCGTAGGTCTTATTCAACAAACTGCAGGATTGCTGCCGAGGTACACGATCTATTCAGGAATATATTGATGATTTCTATCGCCTTCTCTCTCTTAATGATCTTCATGAGACAGAAGAGCAAAAGATTGCACGCTTTCTACGTGGTCTGAGATGGGATATTCGCAAAGCACTTGCTTCTCATAGCCACTTTGCTTTGACATCAGCTATTAGTGCCGCCCAAGCCAATTCCCGCCATAACTCATCCTGCCCCTCTTTTCCTTATAACTACTCCCAGAATCGCAATAATAACCACCAACCGGCATCTATCCAACCTCCTCCCAACCCCAACTCCCAATACTCTAACCCTCACTCATCCAATAATTCCCGCCCCTACAATAATAACCGTCCACCACCCCAACGCTCCACCTACCCTTCACAAAGTCAGCTCGGTCACTTATCCTCATCCTCAAACCCTTATTCTCGCCCAAACATGGACAAGTGCTTCAAGTGTGGCAAAGTTGGCCATCGATCACATGAGTGTCGCAGTCGTTTGGTATTGATTGACTCTGAGACACCCGAGCACGATCCTAATGATCCTCATGATAATGAAATAGCAGATAACTATCAAGTTGATGATGATCCATATACTGTGATTAAGGTGAAGAGCTTGTTTGCTCTCTTGTGGTTCGCCCGCTCTTGTTTGCTCCGCATGTGCCGCATCA
The DNA here is from genome assembly GCA_022113865.1 of Chimonanthus praecox. Classification (NCBI taxonomy): domain Eukaryota; kingdom Viridiplantae; phylum Streptophyta; class Magnoliopsida; order Laurales; family Calycanthaceae; genus Chimonanthus; species Chimonanthus praecox. The sequence goes on along the minus strand of CM039090.1, from coordinate 81,088 downwards.
ACCACAGCGCAAACACATCTTTCGCACTACATACACCGTCAAAAGCAAAATTTGTTCTCTTATTATAGACAATGGTAGTTGCGATAATATGGTCTCTCAATTTTTGGTTGATAAGCTTCAACTTCCAGTTCAACCACACCCCAATCCATACTATGTTGGTTGGGTTGATGATACATGTCGCCACCAAGTCACTTCTCAATGTGAGGTTCCCTTCTCTATTGGTAAGTATCAAGATACAGTTCTATGTGACGTGCTTCGTATGAGTGTCAGCCACTTGATACTTGGCCGGCCTTGGCAATTTGATGTTCACTCCTTACATGATGGCAATGCCAATACATATACCTTCATGCACAATGGTCAGAAAATTATTTTTGCTTCTCCTACACGTCCTCTCCAGCAGTCACATGAGACATGGACATGCCTCATCTCTGATGACATTATCAAAGATTCCAGAGAAACAGGTCGTATTTATGCGCTTATGGTCCGTCCTGTCCCACAGGATACTCATGATGTTCCTCCCCAGATGCATCCCCTATTGGATGAGTTTTCCTGTCTTCTACCTATCGACACTCCGGATTCTCTGCCTCCTATGTGCAACATTCAGCATCATATTGATTTCATTCCTAGAGCCAGTCTTCCCAATATTGCACATTACAGGATGTGCCCCAAAGAACATGCCATTTTGCAGGAACAAGTTGAGGACCTATTAACCAAAGGATTGATTCGCCCTAGCATGAGCCCTTGTGCAGTCCCAGCTTTGCTTGTGCCCAAGAAAGATGGTTCATGGCGTATGTGCATTGACAGTCTAGCAGTCAACAAAATTACCATTAGGTACCGTTTTCCTATTCCACATTTAGATGACATGCTTTCTGGTTCAGTTATCTTCTCCAAACTTGATCTTAAGAGTAGTTATCATCAAATCCGTATCCGGCCTGGTGACGAATGGAAAACCGCCTTTAAGACCAAAGATGGACTCTATGAATGGCTTGTTATGCCTTTTGGTCTCTCCAATGCACCTAGTACTTTTATGAGACTGATGAATCAAGTCCTGCAGCCTTTCATTGGCAAGTTTGTTGTGGTGTATTTCGATGACATCCTCATCTACAACCGCAATTCGGATATTCACATATCCCACCTGCAGGAGGTTCTCAATGTTCTTAAAGCCAACACGTTGTACCTCAATCTTAAGAAGTGTCACTTTATGACTCCGAAGATTCTCTTTCTGGGCTATGTTGTTTCTGCCTCTGGTATTCATGTGGACAGTGCAAAAATTCAGGCAATCCGAGATTGGCCCGTACCACGTTCTATACACGAAGTACGCAGTTTTCACAGCCTTCCTTCATTTTATCGACGTTTTATTCGTAATTTCAGCTCCATTGCAGCACCTATGACAGAGTGCCTCAAGCATTCTCCGTTCGTCTGGACTGATGAAGCCGACAGAGTTTTGCCTTTTTTTAAAAAAAGCTGATTACAGCCCCTGTGCTCTCTTTACCCAACTTTGAGAAGCTATTTCAAGTTGATTGTGATGCTTCTATTATGGGTATTGGTGCTGTGCTATCTCAAGATGGTCGCCCTGTTGCATATTACGGTGAAAAGCTCTCAGGTGCCCAACGAAAATGAACTACTTATGCTATGGAGCTCTATGCCGTTGTCCAATCCTTAACGTATTGGAGACCTTATCTCATTCAACGCGAGTTTTTACTATTTTCAGATCATCAAGCATTGAAGTTCATTCAAAGCAATTCTTCCTCTAATCGTTTGCATGCTCACTGGATCACTATTATCAATGAATTTACATTCACTTTGAAACATAAATAGGGCCAACTAAACAAAGTCGCCGATGCACTAAGTCGTCGTTCTTCTTTACTTGTTACTGTGCGCAGTGAGATTGTGGCCTTTGATTATTTGAAAGAGCTTTATCCTGATGATTCCGATTTTGCTGAAATATGGGCTAAGTGTTCCACCAGGCAAGGTGATACACATGATTTCTTGCTTCATGAAGGTTTCTTGTTTAAAGGGAATCGTCTCTGTATTCCCCAAGGTTCTCTTCGTGACCCCCATCATTCGCGAACTTCATGGCGGTGGACTCGGTGGTCATATGGATCGTGATAAGACCATCTCTCTTTTTGAAGACCGTTATTACTGGACTTCTTTGAAACTTGATGTCAATTCCTATGTTCGTCGTTGTTTTATCTGTCAGCAAGGAAAAGGTTCTTCACAGAACACTAGATTATATACTCCTTCACCGGTGCCTGACGGCTTGTGGATTGATCTCTCTATGGACTTCGTCTTGGGTCTTCCCCGTACACAACGCGCCCATGATTCTGTTTTCGTGGTTGTTGATCGGTACTCCAAAATGGCACATTTCATCCCTTGTAAGAAGACTATGGATGCAGTCCATATTGCCAATCTCTTCTTTCGGGAAGTCGTTCGCCTTCATAGTGTCCCTAGGTCCATCACTTCAGATCGTGATCCAAAGTTTCTTAGTCATTTTTGGCTAACTCTTTGGAAACGCCTTAACACATCTTTGAAGTTCAGTAGCACCGCCCATCCGCAGACAGACGGCCAAATTGAAGTGGTGAACCACACTCTTGGCAACCTTATTCGATGTCTTTCAGGTGAGAAACCGCGCCAGTGGGATCTTGCACTGACTCAAGCAGAGTTTGCCTACAATGCCTCACCTAACAGGTCCACAGGCCTTCCTCCCTTCAAGATTGTGTATTCTAAAGTGCCTAATCACACTTTAGACCTTGTGGCCTTACCTCCTCTGCCGGACTCCAACGTAGTTGCCAATGAGATGGTTGACTCAGTTACCGAACTTCATGACACAGTTAAAAAGCACCTTGCCGACTCCAATGACAGATACAAAGCACATGCCGATAAGCATCGGCGTGCACAATCTTTTGAAGAAGGTGACTTTGTTATGGTCTTCCTACGAAAGGAGTGTTTCCCCGTCGGTACTTACAACAAGCTTAAGATGAAGAAGATTGGCCCCTTGCATATTCTCAAGAAAATAAGTGGCAATGCTTATGTCGTTGACCTACCTGCGGATTTGCATGTCTCTCCTACTTTCAACGTGAAGGACATCTTTCCCTATTACGATGGAGATCCAGTACATCTGCCAAATATAAACTCGGAGTCGAGTTCTTTTCAAGAGAGGGGGAATGATGTACAACAAGTGGCCGATAAATTCTTGAAGACATACGTCGGATTTAGTAGTCCGAGACCCATCTCTCTTAGGATTTACTATTTTCGCATTATTTTTAATTTAGAATTATTGTGTCATAAGGAAGCTAGGTCGGTAGCTTTCCTATTTGATTTAGGAGTCCTTTTCTATTTTGGTTTCTTATTTTTTTTCTTATAAATACAATGCATGTAAGAGAGGGACTCACCCTTTTTACGGAATGAAATAAAAGTATATTTTGCTGATCTCTTTGCCTTCAAAGCATCGGGTTGTCTTCAAACTTCTGCCCAAGTTGCAGACAAATTATTGCTGGCATGTTCCAGTCTTCACATCATCGGGTCTTGGGCTTAATCCCAAGAGGATACCTTCACTGCGGTTTGGGCTTCATCCCAAACCTTCACCGCTACAAGCTTCCGCTCTGTTACCATTTCGTCACTGCTGCTACAACTCCTTGTTTCAAGCTACTTCCAGCCATAAATCAGGTACTTGATCTTTTCCTTCATCTTCTTCTTCAACCTCTTCTGCTTCTTTTCCCTTCCTTTCATCTCTCCCCTTCTCTGAGTTTCCGCCGCTGCTACTGCCTCTTCCGCTGCCTCCCTTTTCGTTTTTCCCTTTCCTTTTCTTTTCCCATTCGTATTTCACCTTAAAAGCAGCCCTAATCCCTTACAACCCACGTGCCAACCACTTGCCCCTTTAAGTTGCTTTCACACGTGTGACCCAAACATACGCGTGTGAGGTCTAATACGTGTCGGGACTGACTTGTTTCGATTTCTTCTCCGCTTCCGCTACATTAATATCAGTAGGGATTAATCTCATACAGAGAGAGAGACTAACTTCTTACTACAGGATCTTCTATTTGTTGCTTCAGTTCGGCCTTTTCATTTCTAATCTTCATTTGGTTTGAAGAGCTAGCCTTCAAATAATTCTCATATTCCTCAAGAAAGGATAAAGGAAAAGGTGATTTTGATGAAAAACAATGAAAGGCTCAAGGAAGAAGAGGGTCAATAATGTTTTATTTTATTTTTTTGCATGATGATGAGAATTTTATTGCAAAAAACAAAGAGGGAATGATACAACAAAAAAGCCCACCAAGGCCAAAACTAAGAAAAGAAAGAGCACACCTGACAGGAAAGAGCTTAAAAACAGGGCTGCCTTGAGCCTTTTCTTTGTTTTTCATCAATATCACCTTTTTCTTTTTCCTTTTTGGCGGAATATGAGAAGAATTATTTGAAGCTAGCTCTTCCATCTAATGAAGATTAGAAAATGAAAAGGCCAACTTGAAGCAACTGAGGGAAGACCCTGATGCAGGACTGCTCTGCATCAGATCCCCTACTAAGATCAAGGCCAAACTGAAGCAACCAAAAGGTCAATGATGTTCAAACCTTTCAATCCAGTCATTTAAATGGAAAATTTGTCAAATCTTTTCAAAAACCAGAAGAGCTTCAAAAGATATTCCTTTTTTCCTTTTTTTGGGTGGGGGGTGAAACATGAGAATTCATTCTTTGAAACTCCTGCTGCTGTTTTATGGTCAATCAACGAGGAAGAATTGACCAAGTGGCCCAGATAAGCTGAGTCCTACCTTTTTAACTGAATCCCGCCCCTTGCCCCAACTCAAGGTAGAGATTCAACTGGAGCATGGCCAAGTAATATAGAAACTTTAAAGCATCATGTAGTGACATTTCAGTACTTCTCAAGTTAGATTTGAAAAGAAGTATTTTTGGTAGTATGTATGTTCGTGGGAAAAAGAAAAAATAAAGTACTAAAAGTGTTCATAGAGAACCATCTAAAAGGGGGGAAAACTTGCACATTGTTAAACAAAGTTTCCAACATAAGTATATCTTCATTTCAGTGAATTCACATTGGTGCTCTCCCTTCAATGCTATTTCATTTCCAAGTTTCAAACTTTATTGCCTCCTTTTTTCCCTAAAATGCTATTTCCATTCTTTTTGTGATCCAATCAAAGGCTACCTATGATTTTCCTTTTTCTACCTTTTCTCCATCATCATATTTGCTGTTTGCTTGCATGCTTTTCATTATCTTTGTTTCATTTGTTGGACCTTTGTAAATTAATTAGTAAATATTGAATGTAGCTTTGAAGCTGTTTAGTAAATATTGCTGTTCCACATACTTAACAGCAATTGTATCACATTCAATTGATAATTTCATACTGTTAAACTGTTTCTAGAACCATACCAAACCCACACTTGATGCCGGTAATTGTATCACATTCATTTGCAAATATGATTTATGCCAAAAACTAAGTTGCCTCAATCACTCACGCTATCTTCTTAGGATAAGCACATGGATTATTATCTCTGTATTATATTACTTTGTCTAGCTGTTTTGGCATCTTCATAGACGAGAAAGACTGGAATAACAGGGACTGCACAGAACGAAACATTGGGAAGAACTCCAAGTGTAGAATGATACACAACATAATTATATGATGTAATATTTTGGGTACTTTTCATTTGTGAGCAACATGCCTGGTGTAAACCCCTCTCTCTCTCTCTCTCTGAATTTGACAGAGTAATGATAGAGAGTTGCCATTTCGGCAAAAAATGAGGTGAGCAGATACATAACAAAGACAATGAGGAACAGCGACCAGAGCAAAAGTGGGTGGAACTGTACATACACAATCTTCAATTTTTGGTATGTTTAGAATTTTGTAATCTTCAGATGCAGTCATATTGAGTAACCTCTGGCAAAACTTCTTGCTGCTAGATTACTTGATAGTTGGATTTTTGGTAGAATTTTCTAATAGAAACTATTATCATTGTTGTTATAGCAGCTACTAATTCCGTCCATATGGGATTTGACTTTTTGATTTCTTCTCTTTCATTCTAATCAACCGAGTTACGCATTCATATCCATATTCGATCTTGATCCTACCCACTGCATCAATTTTCTAGCAAGCTTTGTACGAATCTCTAAAGACGACCTACCACCTTAGCTTAGTCCACAGAGGATTTGAGTTTGTTATAATATTTGATGTACTAAAAGAACGACTTTCAAACACAAAATCTTGAACAAATTTTGAAGAATCCAAAATGGACTCCGAAATCTTCCTTCGGAAACTGCTCCCTTGAGCCTCTATTTTGGGAATACCTTCATCAAGACGGAATTTAAGAAAATCGCTTTCTTGAAAGTAACCATGGAAAACAGTGCAATTATTCTTTGAGCAAACTGACCACCTCTCATTTAAATGACTTCGAATTTTCTTTGAAGCTACATACTCGAGGGCAGGGGTTTTAATATTGCCCCAGTGAGTTGCCGGTATAAGTTTCTCTCCGAGAATATTTTTTTAATTAATGATCATTTTTATAATTTATAGAGTTTTAGACCCTTAAAATACAGAAGAATAGAAAACATGGAACACCTAGAGCGAGCATATTTTTTTAATAAATGGTCATTTTTATGCAGTTTTAGAAAACGAATAAAGTATGTCCTTATAACTTGAAAAATATCTAAGAACTTTAGAAATTGTCTAAATATTTTATAGAGGAGGAAACCAATATGTGGAAACACCTAATATGAAATTCATATTTTACGAGTATCCTCACTGACTTGTATCTTCTATTATAATTCATAAATCTTTTATTGTATAAATTTCTAAGTTTCATAGAACTATTGGAATTTTAGAAAAATTACACACTTAAAAAACTATATTAATCACGTTAAGAACTCTTTATTTAATTATAGAAACAGTTGTATATCATTTCATTCATTTTTTCTAGAAGAAAGTAAAAAAATAAGAAGTATTTTAGAAAAGTCGGCTTTTATCAGATTTGGAAAAAAATCTTAGAAAATCACACATAATCTTATAAACTATGTGAAAACATTAACACATCTCCATTGAATTCCATAAGCAGGGAATATTATATTATTATTATTATTTTTAACAAAATGGTCAAATTTAATGAAAATAACTTAAGATTTGAATTACTTGTTTCTACTTTTTTTTTTTTAATCACACCCAACGCTAGATTCAACTCGAAAATCGATCAAAACCATTTTTTTAAATTAAGGAAAAAAGAATATTGGCTAATGCTGTGCTGTATTGACTGATAATGCGGCTGATACAGTCGACACGACCTTCTCATGGCTGCAACGATACATATCGACATCTATGGAACTTGGCCGATAATAAAAGCACAGGCGGTCAACATCTGGAAAAATTGTTGTTTTGATTTTTTTTTTTTTAATCTTGAATTAGATTTGATTTTAATAAAGTTTAGAAGTAAGTTATTCAAATGTAAAATGTATTTGTCCATTCCAACTTTTTTTTTTTCCATTTACATTTGTCTGTTTTGAGTTATTTTTATTATTATTTTTAAATTTTTTTGCTCTAATGTAATCCCTATTTTGGAGTTTTTTTTTGTATAAGTAGTTTAATGAAGATATTGTGATTATGAAATTGAATAGAGATGTCTTAATGAGTTTGATATAGTTTTTTTTAGAGGTGATAATGATTTTTTTCAAATGGTGTTTTTTAATTAGTGACACCGTCTTTCAATAGAGATATTTTATCATATCAATCATCAATAGGCGATTCACATCTAATCTCATGCCAGCCTTTCCCTTTAAACAACGCAATGCATTATGGTAAAATTTCTGCTATTTCTTGAACTCATTTATAATTATGTTGTCCACTTTTTCCATTAAAAAGACTTGTATTATCTGTTTAAATTTTCATGTTCTATGGTAATTTATTCCTTTCACGATTACTCAATGGATCTGGTCCACTAAACATGGATTTTGATGCAAAAGTTTAAACAGTTATTTTTTTAATCTCTGGCTTTTACATCTATATTGGATGTGGATGATAGCAAATTATGATTGATCGATATTTGTTTATACACAAACTTTCGTAATAAGAATATTAAACAATGTATATATATATATATATATTATATATATATAATATAGTATTCAATATTGATGGTTAATTCTTACCTTTGTTTGTAGAAGGTCTTGCGATCAAAGTCCCTTCAACATAAAAATTGTCACTATCTTTAATTATGTACCTGATGTGTGCGGATCGAGAGGTTTTAGACATACTCTAAAGATTAGAGATACTTTCTTTAACTACTTGTGTCATATTATTCAACATGGATTGGATTAGGGATGCCTTCTTTTGACTCCTTGTGTCATTATTCAACCTACATTTTCTTTAGTATTCTTCTACTCATACGCTCGCTCTCGTGGATTTTAAATTATGGATTTCAGTTCAGTTCAGATCAATTCAGACATTCTACTCTAAATAAATCATAGACTAGGGGTATGACAACTAAATTCATTTCAACTTCATAAGCGAGGAAAACGTCACCAATTGCTGCTTCTTTCAAACAATTCAAAATTTTCCATGTAAGTTTCAATTGATGGATCTATTTATAATCATGTACCACGTGTACCATTGGATATAGGAACCCATCCCTCTGTCGTTCTATACTTTTTATTCATGTCACCAGCAAAGGATCAGATTTAAAATATGATAAGATAGGCTGCTATTTATTCTTATGTGAGCAGGCCCACCCCCACCAAGTGAGGCAGTAGATCCATAGGAGTGACTACATTATTTCTCTTCTTCCATATTATATCTCTGATGTCAGTATATACAATCTCACTTGCTTATGCCAAGAATCTAATGATGTTTGAAGCCAGTGCTTCCATTTGATTAAATTGTGCAAACTTCACTCTCACTCAGTCATTCTATTGGACAGGTCATCGCTTTGATCTTACATTGTCAGCATTTAAAGCAGAGCAAGCCAAACGAAGCCACAAGCCCGGACAGTAGCATCATCTCTTTATCAATTACTAGTTCCAACTAGGATCAGAACATGCATGACCAATAATTGTGATCTCAACTAAACGCAAATGCCTTAGCTTACTTTGGGCACTTAATGGGTTGATTAGAGAGTCAGGGTAGAGTGATGGCAGGACAGAATAGCAGAAAAAAGAAGATACTCTCCTAACAGCATGAATAACAAAGGCAACGTCATTCATGTGATGTCACTCAAAAACTGAAACAGAGATCCGATACCGTAGATGAGTGGCAGGAATAGCACGAGTTAAACAAAGAGAGGGGAAAACAACACCCACGTATCCAATCAATAAATGCCACCTCCTTAACTCTAAAGCCATCGGTTTGACCATCTAGATACAGAGTATCGAAATCTTTCTAGAAAAAAAAACAGAGCTTTTCATCTGTGTATGACCCACCACTCAAGTATCAACCATTTTTTTTCCTCTTTCTTACCCATCCAATGAGTCTTCCTCTTTATTGTGTTTAAATCTTACTAGTCGTTACGTTTGAATTCACGTGTATTATCATGGAGGAGGATCCTAAAGGGAAGGTGGTGGAAGGACGAGAAGCCCGTTACCGGGGTGTACGCCGGCGGCCATGGGGGAAATTTGCTGCTGAGATTCGTGACTCAACTAGGCATGGCGCAAGGGTGTGGCTTGGCACATTCAACACAGCAGAGGAAGCAGCACGTGCATATGATTGCGCTGCGTATTCCATGAGAGGGCACCTTGCAGTACTCAATTTTCCTGATGAATATCCTTGTCAAAGAGAGAGCTCCACGGTTCCTCCCCCTGCTCCATCATCGTCTTCCTCATCAGCTTCATCTTCATCTTCGTCTACTTCCCAGAGTGAGAATAGAAGACAAGTCATTGAATTTGAGTACTTAGATGACAAGGTGCTGGAGGAGCTTCTTGGTTCTGAAGAAAAGAGGGAAAGCAAGTAGCTCTTAAGAGTTTCAAACTTTAGTGCCAGAAGCTTGGCTCAAACCCTTTTTCGCCATTCCATGGTTTTTTTTTTTTCTTCAACACTTCCGGAATATCTGTATTGGGGAGAATTGAAGGTACCATCAATGACACAAAGTCAAGTCACATTTATAAAATTACGATTGCTTGGGTTTCGTGGCTCAAAACCCTTTTGGGCCTGAGTTGTGTGATGGGCTCAGGCCCAGTAGGCCCAATCTGTGTATGTTAATATATATTGTTCTCTTTCATTCTAAGGTTTCTTAGGCTGTGCAGTTTCTGTAGGAGAGAAATAGAGAGGAGAAAGAGAGACTGAGGGGAATGGTGGGTAGGATAATAATTCTTGTAACCTGCGGGTATGATCAGTGAAATCCTTATAACCTGACTTCTTTCTTAGTGGAATCTTAGCACGTCCTGTGGACGTAGGCAATCTTGTCGAACCACGTAAATCTTGTATTTCTTACATGATTTGATTTTGTGATTTTATTTTAATCCCCAACAATATATACACACTGGAAAAGCCAAACTTTAGACATGACATCTAGTTCAATTCTAAAAACTTAAATCAACATGACTATTCATGAAAATTAATTATTAAAATTTTTATAATGAAGAAAGTTGCTAAAATTTTATAATGATTAAAACATCTACGATTTTATAAGCTGGCTCCATAAAATTTTCCAATGCCATGGACTCGATAATCTCTCCTAGCAAATTAGAAGTTTCCTATATTTTTCTCTTTTTTTCCCTTATGATCAGACATCAGCCTTTGTAACAAGACAAGTGAATTATATAATTTTTTTTTTTTTTATAAAGTTAGTATTTTCATAAGGTGGTAGTTTGTTCAGAAATCACTTTCATCAATAGCTTATGGCTAGAAGTCACTTGAATATTGTCAAGAGTCCAAGGTCTTTATGACTCTTCCACATGTCACGTGTTTGAATGGGATTATAGAAAATCTTATGAATGATAAATTTATAATTTAATTTTTTATAAAATCTTACAACAAAAGGTATTAACCTGTGTCGAATTACACAAAATATTTGTAAGAAGATCACTGCCGTTAGATTTTACGATGATATTGCGATTGTTTTTTGTTTGGAAAAGTTGCTCCTTTTTATCTGGAATTCTCCTTTGCCAAGTAAGCTGGTACACAAAATACCCGGCCATGGTCTAACCAAGAAGAAAGCGGCAACTTTATAATAAATTGCGGAATACGGATATGGTTTGAGAGTGTTTGACTTGGTAAAATCAATTGACGATCGATCGATTTGTACGTTGAAATGGTCCTCATGTGGAAGACAAGCGTTTAATCCGCATGGTTGGCGGACACATATACGGACAAGTAGATATAAATATTAATAATTCATTAATTTTTAATTAAGAAAAATTTATAGCTTTTACAAAATAGACATTTATATAAAATAATTTAAAATAGAAAAAAATTAAACACAAGTTTAATAAATTTAAGTGATTTATAATTTTTTTGTGAGATGTGAAACACTCTCAAACGGGTGGAAAAGCTACCACTTCTGGTGTCGACTGAAACTGAAGTAAGCACTCAATTACACCGACGATTCCTTCACTTGGGTTGCTGTAATACATTTTAAAATAAAAAGCAATACCCATCTATTAAGAGAAGAAAGTTAATCATACTTGCTTTAATTAGGAGGGAAAAAAAGAGACCCATGAATGCCCTGCGTAGCAGCTACCATGTATCAATTTTCCCTGCATTTGGGCCAAAAGTCCAATTCGGCAAAAGGATTAAAAAATAGTATTCCTCAGCCACAAAGAATTGCCTTCAGACCCCTCACACACACACACTCGTGAATGAATTCTAATAGCTACTCTTTGCCATCCATTTTCTCTTGTCCTCCTCAGGTTCTAGAAGCTCCTCCAGCAAACTATCATCCAAATATTCAATTTCGAAGACTTGTTTTCCATATAAAGTTGAAGAGCTCTCCTTTTGTAGATTAACATTTTCGTGCAGGATCGTACTACCTGTATCATGGTGAGAAGGCCAAGGAGTATAAGAAGATGATGATGACAATGACAAAGAGGAGGAAGATGTTTGTGGATAATATTCATCAGGGAAATTGAGAACTGCAAGGTGACCCCTCAATGCATAAGCGGCTCGATCGTATGCACGAGCTGCTTCCTCCGGGGTGCTGAATGTGCCTAACCAAACACGCCCCCCTTTTCTAGTCGAATCACGTATCTCTGCAGCAAATTTTCCCCAAGGCCGCCTCCGGACTCCTCTATAGCGAGTCTCTCCTCCTTCCTCTTTGGACTCTCCTTCCATGCTTCCCATGACGAGGGAGCCTAACGCCTCGATCTCTATCTTATTAAATGGGTCATGGATGACAGAGTCAGGTCTGCCGGTTAGAAAGTGCAGCTTCGAGGAAAGTCCCCCACACAAACACATTCTCCTGTTACTCTTGAAAGTGGTAGTCCGATACTGTTTGCTTGCGACTTCGATTGATAAAGTGATCATATTCTAATTTATAATTTGAGGCAATTCACAAGCAAAAACTCTAAATCTCTAATGCAACAATAACTCAATTTTGCACTCATGCCATCTGTTTCGCTGACCTCACCAAACTAATTACAGACGGTGATATGCTAATTTAAGGATAAAGTCTCATTTAAAAATGTTAAACCATTTAAATTAATAAAAAAAATCAAAGGGAAGTTCGAATTCTTTCATTTAATTTAATTACATAGTCATAAATGTTTATGAGATTAAAATCTTTTCTATTTACAAATCATAGATCATTATTTTGTTTTGTACGACCATTGTAGTCATTTGGAGTGGCTCATTATAAGCATGGAATTAAAATTGGGATTAAGGCCCGTATTACTGAAATTGATTTTCACTCTAATCTTACTCACCAAATAATTTTTAGAAGAGATTGTTCTCTTGTATTTTTCCAAGAAATAAATGATCCATTACGACGGGTTTCCAACTCACAAGACTAATCTTATAGGTGGAGTGACTCAGCCCCATATTAGTCCTTAGTTTTTCCTCCTTCACAACCGATGTAGGATTCTCCTTTGCACCCCAACAGTCTTCACCTTGAACGAGGCTTTCCGGTGGATAGAACGTTGCCAACCATCCTATTTGGTTAGAAGATCCCTATAACTGCATGTTGTGGCTTGGGGACCTATCTCTGATACCACTTTTAGGACTCGACTTCTTCCCAAAAGACTAACCTTATAGATAGAGTGACTTATTCTTATATAAATCCTTAGATTTTTCCCCTTTCATAACTTATATGGGACTCTTGTTTGTACCCAAACATGGTCCTGGCTAGCTTATCCACCCAGGTGTACGAGGGTTAGGACGAGGGACATTTTATGTGAAATCTATCCTGCTAGATTTTTTTTTTTGTTTGAGATTTAGATTTAGATCCATTATTGACATTGATTTGATGCATGTTCACATGAACTAAAATATAAGAAGAGTAAGCAAGGTATCCACCCGGGTGTATAACTTCCATGTGGCTGTCGTTTAATCTAATTGTCGTAATTTACATTAAAAAATAATTATAATGATTAAAAGTAAACTCAATAAAATACAAGTGAACTATATTTCAGTTAAATTTTCAATTTATAGACATGTGATCTTAGTGGTCAAAATGATAGTCAATTGTGCACTTTTTAAGGTTGTCTAGTTAATTTGCCCACTAAAAACAAATAGGGATTTTTGATAAAAATATCTTGAAAAATACAATTTTGGGTGATAGTACTTACATTAGTGATCGAACGATCTCAATATGTAACTGTTATTAAGTAAATTTTAAAATGACAGTTCTTTATTTCAGAGCGGTAATTGATTTTCCTTCATCTAAGTTATTTTCTTTTATACTCTTTTATCAATTGTGTGAAATATCTTCAAAAAGTCTTAAAAATTTATTGATTTTTTTTCCATGTTTTGTATATACTCAAGAAAAATATATAAGAGACTTTCTATTACTCTTTTGTCATGATTTTATTATTTTAAATTATTCAATGATTCTATATTCAATTTGATAAGACTAGATAATCTATTATATACTACAAGTTAAAAATATACATATATATTTATTTACTTTATTCGGTTCTTTGGTGGATGGATGGATGGATGGATGGATGGATGGAGTTTGAAAGGGTGGTGTTGCCCTGTCCACCAAGCAGTGAAATGACATTGATAGAACATTGTCGACTGTGATGAACACACACCCATGGTGTTAGACAAATGATGCGGGCCAGCCCTTGTGTGGGGCATGGCTTCTGATGGGGTAGCAGGTAGACAAAAGAAAATCTTAGCCACTCAAAACTTCATGTTGAATTATTGACTTTTGACAATTTATTTTCTATAATAAATAAAACAATGTTTTGTTGTACCAGTGATGTGACAAATATAATTTTATAAAGAAATGACCACAAATTGAAGGCATGTGGGTAAGGGGGATTGAACTTGAGCAAATTAAATGAATGATGATTCCTGCATCCCATCCCACGTCTTAAATTAAATTCACAATTAACAACATCATAATTAATAAATAATAATAAGATACCAAATCTTGGAATTGGGGTTGGAGTTGGCGCGGAGGACCAATGTGGGGGATGGCTTTGAACTTTGAAGACCTCATATTTGACCACGTTTTTAGATGCTTCTGGAAGGCTACAATATTCATCTCTATTTTAGCCGGCTGGCCATATCTCTCACGCTTAGGGCTGAAACTTCCATTGGGCAGGATGGATTTTGATAAATCCAACTCTAATCCATGTTAAAATATATTGAATTCGGCTCAACCCATATTGCTAATCCGATTTAGTCAACTCAATCTGACTTGAATTTCTAATACTCTAAACTCGACTGTTGAACTAGCCCGACCCAACCCGATCCGATTAGAAAATTAGGGTTAGAGTGACTTTTATAGTTAGAATTTAGACTTGAAACTTAAATTCCTCAGTCCAATTCGAATCGAATTTCAGTTGGATTTTTTTTCCCTAATCTGACTTGACCCGAATTTACAATTTATATAACCCATCCCTTACTATTTTCGAATCGGGCCAAAATCTAACCCAAGTTTCACCCCTGCTCACTCATCATTATTTATTTACATTGGAGAAGATCGTCCTTGCTTTCTTTTGATAGAGCACCATCATTCCCCAGTCAGGCAATACAGAACTACGAATGGTTCTTCAAGGTGATTGTTTTGAGTACGAAAAATGGACATAGTCGTATTATGCAATTTTTTTAAATTTAATTATATAATAATATAAATAAATAAATTTGATAATTATAATAATAATAATTAGCTTTTAACAACTCTATCTTTAAGTTTATTAAAAAAAAAACACCACACTATCCTAAAAAGATTATGAAATTAAAATTTGTTAAAGAATAATATACTTTCTTTCAAAGAAACTTCACCGAAAAGCCACTTCAAATAGCAACAATCAACTTCAAAGTTTATAAGTAGTATAAACTAATAAGCTCCATCTCTAAATTAGCTTTCTCACTCCATCTTTTGATTAATTTTTGCCTTCGAAGTAAACTTCGATTGACCAACTTCAAAGCAATAACAATTAGCCTCGCATACAAAATCATTTCTATATGAATTTTACATACTTTTTAACTATTGACATGACAAAAGTTAAAAAAAAAAAATCAATCAAACTCACTAAATCCAATCCTAACATCTATTTTCTAATTTTTATCCATTTTTATAATTTTTCTATTTTTAATACTAATAAGATAAATATTGGTTGATCTTACAACTTCAGTCAGACGATCCTACCTTGACCTCCTGATCTTCTGGAAAATCAGACGATCCTATCTTGACCTCCGGATCTTCCGAGAAATCAGACGATCCAACCCTGACCTTCGGATCATCCAAAAGTTAGTATGATCTAGTGGCCCATCCAACTTCTTCCAATGGGTGTTTTGCCTTAGTGGATTTTCTGGTTTCTCCTCCAATGGATTTTGATGTTTGTCGTTTTTCCAGTTCGTGTTTGTTGTCGGAGGTCCGCGTGAACTTAGGATCTTCCTTCGTGGCACTTCACATATCATCCATCTAGGTGAACGGATTTATCTCACTGCTTTAGCATGTACATACGCGTTTAAATATCCTGATTATTTGGACAAGGAGCAATGTGAATAGAACGCTTCTTGTGTTGTGACCCACTCGGTAAGGGAACCATTGAGATGAATATGTGACAAGAGACTCATTCGAGCATGCTCGTGTAATACCCTGACCCAAATTAGGCGAAAGTAGTTTAATAAATCCTGCTTAGACTGGTTAATCTCGAAGATTACGATTAGGGCTATCTGAAAAGCCAAGGTGTGGCCCAATCTGAGCTCGAAAACTCAGTGATCCAGCTCGTCCAGTTGGAGGGGCAAAATTGTAATTTACCACTTATTATTATTATTTTATTAATTGTGTTATTATATGATTATTATTTGATGATATTATTCTCCTTAATCAAGGATTCCTATTTCTGATTTTAAAATAATTTTATTTTCAGAAAATAATATTTAAAACCGCCCGTCAAAACCCCGAAAGGGAGAAATAAATATTTTTAAATGGTTTTGGAAATAAGAATTTTTTTGAAACAAGTATAGTATGTTAGACCATTTTAGTATGGTCTAGTTTATTCTTTCAAACCCCAAAAATGAGGATTTTAAATCTTTTTATTTAACGCAAGTTAAATCACGTAAATAGTGTAAAATTATGATTTTTATTTAAATCTATGGTTTTTGTTGAGTTTTAAATCTCCAAATTTTTATGGTGATTAGAGTTTTTAAAACCCAACTTATTTGTCAAGTTGGATTAAATTTATTTCATCTTTAAAAGTATTATTTTTAGTTAAAAATCATATTTTTTATCAAATAAGGGCCTTTTTGCAAAATCAGAATTTGTGGAGGACTTATCTGCAACCAAACCAACCGAACAATAGTTTAATGTACCGGATATTGCATGCAGTGGCCCCATGACCACCTTCGATTGCCTAGATTTTCTATAAAATGCCTCTCCATCAGCTGGTTTAACTCCCTCCAAATTTTCTATCTCTCTCCCAGCTACTCTGTGAGATCAAACGAGCTCTGCCTTAGCCTCTGTTTCCCAAGTTTTCTTAACCGTAGCTTAGAAGGAAGAATTTTCAAACACCGAATTTTCAACCCAGGAACTCAAGTGAAGGTAACCACTGTGTTCCTCTTTAAATTTTAACTGGTTTAGAATCAAGAAAAAATGATTTTGGCCATGTTTTGAGTAAATAAAATTGTTTTGAAGTTTAAGGAAAAACTTGATTTTTCTTATATCAGTGTGGTTTTCATGTTTAAATTCAATGGCCAATTAAGTTTAAAGCTCCAAACCACTCCCTATGGAAAGATGACTCACTAACGAGTCCATCTGAGCGGTTAGATGTGAAAATCGAATCCGAAAAACCACTGTTTCTGGATTCGTATTTCATAGTGTTGCTGCCCGTTACTGTCTGCTGTTGCAGACAGAGGAGGAAGACGACTCTCGGACGGTCCGAGAGTTGTGCTTCGGACGGTCTGAGGGTAACACCCTTCGGAAGGTCCGAGAGTGACCTTCGGACGTTCCGAGCTTCAACTTGAAGTCTCGAAGCGTTCGAAGCTAGCCATTCTGAGCTGGACGTTCTGAGTCCTATTCGGAAGGACCGAACTCCTCTCGGATGATCTGAGCCTCACTCGGCATGATCCGAGACACACAGACCCACCAAGACCTGTTTTTCTCTATTTTCGGTTCGGAAGGACCTTCGGACGATCCGAAACCTGATCTTCGGACGGTCCGAAGACAGACCCAAGTTCCGAAGTCTGTGACTAGTTTAGGCAGTGGTTCGGATGATTCGAAGCTACAGTACCTGGTTCCGAGGCATGTTCCGAGGAATCCAATTTTTGGATGTAAAACCTTGATTGATTAGTGATGTATGTGTTAGACTTAAGTTTTAATTGAGATGTTTGTACCCCTTAATAATTAAAAGTGTACTAACCCTCTTCTCTTATTACTATAGTGTATATACTATTGTGTTCACTTCCAGACTGACTCTATTTGTCGGGCACTGAGTGACTTCACTTCCAGGCCGACGCTATATCTGTCGGGCACTGAGTGACCTTGAGGCCTTACTCAACATGTCAATCTGGTCCTATCCAGAAGACAATACGAGAAGTGACCTGAGTATCTAGACCTAACTCAATACGTCAATCTGGTCATGCCAAGAAGACAATATGAGTTTTGGACTGAGCACTTTATTACTATATTATGGATTATTGTAACTTAAAATGGTTAGAAACCAAGTAGGAGACTCAATTCCATTTACGTTGGAGATTTTTGGGAAAACAGTATGGTTTTGAAATACTACTTGTATACATTTGAATGCTAGGTATGTTGACCTATTAATGATTGTGCACTTGTTTTCTTGTTGAACAGAGATTTCGATACCACACATTTTCGGTAAGAGAACTTAACTTTACAGTAGGTGTAATCAGGTTTTTATGAGATGGGTCTTGAGCAATGAGTGGTTTCAAGTTGATGAACCCACCAATGTACCTAGACATGATGCACTGTTGTAAGAAGTGCTTATAGTAATTATGAATGTTTATGATGTTGATCATATGAGATATGTAATACTGCTTCCACGTGCCCTTGACTATTGAACCAATATCGGCCATGTGTGTGAGATGACTTACGTCTACTGGACCAGGGGTGTCGACAGTTGCTGACTTGAGGAGTGTCAATATCGGTCATGTGAGGGCCAGAGATGTACTTGCAATGATGTATTTTGACAGTGTCGGGATTTAATACGATGGTCTCAGCATAGTATGTAAGCGTTACGTTGGATGACAGTAGTAATGGAAAAGATGATGATAATATATATGATGTTGATGATGAGATTACACTTGATGTTGAGAATTTATTGTCAAGCATGAGATATTACATTGCAACTGTTGATTATTTAACTAATCTGATGTTTCATTAGATTGTATTGTTATATTTCCTTCACTGGGCTAGTTAGATTATGTCACTCACATTTCAGGAGATATGCCCGAGGAGGAGAATCCTCCGTATGAAGCTTAGGATGGATAAGCTGTTACGTTGCCTTGGGATTCCCACTGTGGGGAATTCCGTTATCTTTCCGTTTTGGTTCCTTGAACCTTTTGCTTATGTAAAGTACCGTGTGTGATTTTTAGTTTGTATTGATGTGATGTATTGAACTACCATGTGTTCCATAGTAACTCTGATTATGTTGAAATAATAATTCACTATTGGAATTATGTGTTTATGTTTGTGTCTCTTTTGGGTAGACTTATGATATGTGTTTTAGTCCACATGTCGAGATCATGTGTGACCTTTTGGCCTAACCGTTGATTCGGCCCAGTTAGAATTCTTGAGTTTAGTTCAAAAAAAAAAATCAGTCGCATTACGGGCCCACCTTTCGGGTCGAGGCGTGACAGCTCGTGTCAACTATATGCGATATAGTTGTACATCATATTGGTGATGTTATTTAAAAACATGTTGATTGTTTATGGGATATTATGTTATGCTAATATACGATATTATGATGTTATGATAGAGATGCATGTGTTAGATAGTAGATGATGTATAACTACTATGCTATGATGGTATGATGTATGCATGGCCATGATGATATGCATAGATTTAGATGGCATGAATGGGGGTGCATCTATTGGGACTATGTGTTAGGTTGCACCAGCTTATAGAGACTCCCCTAGTACGGTTTGGATACTTAGGGTGCAAAGTAGATGTGCACCGTGGGTGGACCATGGGTTGTGATAGATGTAGACCACTAAGTGTTGAGTGTGGATTTGTACTCCCTAGAGTGAGGAGAGAACCCTAGGATGTTGGATAGGTCTTGAGTAATTGTGGATCACTGTGGATGACATGAGTGTAGGGTCTTAGGGAAACTCCAGATTTGTCATAAGAGTGGGAGCCTAGTTGGTTGCTTAAGTGCTAACCCTGGAGGTTTCCCTTGATGTCCCGACTTGCAGGTATGAGTGTCATGGAAGCCAGACGAGCGGGAGCCCTGTTGCCCGCTT
This sequence comes from Chimonanthus praecox, assembly GCA_022113865.1. Taxonomy (NCBI): domain Eukaryota; kingdom Viridiplantae; phylum Streptophyta; class Magnoliopsida; order Laurales; family Calycanthaceae; genus Chimonanthus; species Chimonanthus praecox. Next base: position 61,070 of record CM039090.1, on the reverse strand, counting down.
ATGCATTGACATAGAGGCCATGGACAGTTGAGTACGCGAGGTCGTGGATGTTGAGTGCATTTGATAGTTCGATGAGTGAGGAGCCCGGTTGGCCACTCATGCCTGATTGTGACATCACTGGTTCGAGAGTTGAGGATGGCTGCCCCGCGGTGCTGTTTCAGTGACACAAGGATGAGACGATTTGGATCTCTTGGGGTCAGTTGAATGGGAGACCCGTTGGCCGCTCATGTATTGACAGGAAGACAACGCATGCGAGCCATACTCGTTGTCGTGACTTTGAGAGGTGTGGGAATGACCGTTGTATGACCCTGCACTGTGATGTGGAGGTCGCGGATGGGTACACCTCCCAGATCCGTAGGGACATGTGGTTATTTTTACCGTTGACGTGCGGTTGGACTGAGATGCTAGAGATGCCTTTAGAGTCAACATGGGTTGACTTGGGGGTGATCCTTGTCTAGGCCAGAGGCACGTTAGATGTTGATCCGCTGTGCTAGGTTTGAGCATGTGTTGGTGCAGTCTTGCATTAGGCATTTTAGCCATCCATACATCCATGTTCATTCATATGTGTAGTGTGTTGATAGCATGTGATATATGTGTTTTCCTCTCACTGGGCATGTTAAGCTCACCCCTTACCTTGTAGTTACTTCGATGGAGGTGAGGTCGGGTGACACTTCGACCATGTTCAGGAGTGGAGCTATGAATTGATCATTATTAGTTTTATATATGTTTTGTCTGAGAGGACTATGTTATATTTGAGTTTTTGTTTCACATGCTTTACGGGTGAATGTAATAATTGTGAGATTGCTTGTTATTACTTTTTCTTCGTTATGCTTGGGTTATATTTTATAATAATATAGTTTGTGGTGTATGTCATCGAGATGGGAGGAGTATTACTCCTTTTAAAAAAAAAATTATCTGAGATAACATTTAGAGCATTTTGGCAGTTTGTATCAGAGATAACACGCTTGTAGCGGAACGGGGTGTTACAGGTGGAATAGATATCTAAGATGGATGACATCATTTGTGATTATTATTATTTAATTGTGAATAAGTAGATGCCTTTGGACCATTGTACAAGCACACCAAAATCAATTCAAGTTTTCCTTTGTACAAGTTTTGAGTTCTCTCTTTGAGTTCTTGTTTGGTTTTCTAGTGTCTTCTACTTTGGATTCTAGTTTTAATTTCTAATTTTAGTCTAAGTATTTGATGAATTTAATTTTTAGCTCTTGGAATTGAATTAAGAAATCCAATTCTAGAATTTTAGAATTCTTCTTTTGTTTGATGAATTTTGTATAGTGTCAATTTCAACTAAAGAAATTTTCGAACTTATTTTGTTTTTCCAATAAGAAGCTGGAGTTTTGGTTCATCCGGTTCACCATAAATCTGGATAAGTTATGTGTAGACAATTACTTCATTAAAGTTGATCTATGCACATTCTTAGACACTGTAATTCTTTGAATTGGAGTTTTTTTTAAAATCTGTTATTGTGAAATTCTTTTTTCTTTTATCTTCAGGCATATACAGATGTTAAACTCGATCTTACTTTTCATCACTCATAAAGACAATTTAAGGAGATTATAAATGTGGTCATATTAAAGGTTAGGATAGCCCTCATTGATCTAAAACAACAAGATAGGGTGGAAAGAGATGCATAATGATTAGCATTCACAAATCATATTGATGTGAATCTCTACTGTTTCAAGAAAGAGTTGATGGATCTTTAGCATTCACAAATAGACTTTGTTCCTGCACGGATAAATAAAATACAATACTTCGTTCGTTTAGTAGTCATTTTTAAATCAGGGAATGGGTAGAAAAAATTTAAGACATTCTTCTCTTATTCCTCCTTAAGCCATTTTAATTATAATACAACTCCACTTGTTAATATTGAAATTAATAATCTCTTTATAATATGAATTGTTTAACAATCGCTCCAATAAGATTGTATTCAAAATGAGTTGTATTAAAGAAAAGTATCAAACCACAATTTTATTTTTCTTCTGTCAGCATTATTCTTCTATTTCTTTTATATAAAGTATCAAACAGATAATAGACATGCTTTTAAATATGAATTGTATAAAAAAGGGTATCAAACTACAATTTATTTTTCTAAAGCAACTGTTCTGTCAGCATTATTCTTCTATTTCTTTTATGTCAAGTATCAAACAGATAATAGGCATGTTTGTAAATATATATATACATTCTCACACGAGTCGGATCAACCCAATATATTATAGTAAAAACGCATTATTACGATGATTCAAATCTGTAACTGTAAAAATGTAGCACAAAGGACGTTCATCGAAAAATCTGTTTAGTGAGTCTAGGGGTTTAAATATCGGGAAACTGATATCTCCGATATTTTTATCTCTCATTTTTTTTTTTTTTTTTATATCAGTCTTTTTTCTTTTTCCGAATTCAAAAACAGGCTTTTTAAAAAAAAAAACTGAAAATCACAAATACAATTATTGGCTCCCGTCTCATAAAGGCCCAATTTGTTTGGATGAAATGAAATGTAGGGAAATTAAATTTCCCAAATGTTTAACTTTTAGTTCTTTCCTGTTGCATACGGTTATGGAAATTGAACCCTCAATTTATGAAGAAAAATAAATTCACGGCTTCACCACATGGCGGATCGTGACATGTCAGTGTCACCGGTTCGTCACGGGACGAGGTGTTACAGTATGGTACCAAGTAAGCAAGGGGCATCCTCAACTTACTTGGTATCAACTCTAAAAATGCTCCATTTAAAGTTTTTGTCTTAGGCCTCAACTTGTATTGATCCGGCCCTGACTAAAAACCCCACGGATGAGCCCATTACCCCTAAGGCATACCAAGATTAGACCATGGGGCTCGAACCTACAACATCCTGCTTCTTGAGGTGGGAGGCAACTAGTTGAGCTATACTCATGTGTGTAAATTTAATTGTGTCTTTTTTGTTTTTTTTTTGGAAAATTAATGACAAATTTATAAAAAAACAACGAAATATTAATGTGGCTTAATCAAAATCGATGAACATTCATTATGATTTTTCTTTTTTGATGAAAATTTAATTATGTCTTTTCGTTTTTTGATGGAAATTAATGATAAATTTTTAAAAAACAATGAAAAATTAATGGTGGCTGATTTTTCGTTTTTTGATGACAATTTAATTGTGTCTTTTCGTTTTTATTGAAACTAGTGATAAATTAAAAATAAAACAATGAAAAATTAATGGTGGTTGATTTTTCCTTTTTTATGACAATTTAATTGTCTTTTCATTTTTTGATTGAACTTAATGATAATTTTTTTTTTAAAAATGAAAAATTAATGGTGGCTTAATCAAAATCGATGACCATTCATTGTGATTTTTCATTTTTGGATGAAAATTTAATTGTATTTTTTTATTGAAGGAAATTAATGATAAAATAAAAAAATGAAAAATTAATAGTTGCTTAATTAAAATCCATGAAAATTTGTGGTGGTGACTTTTCATTTTTTAATGAAAAATGGTGATTTTTCGTCTTGGTCATTTTTTGAAAGCGATAAAAATAATATTTGAATATGTAAATAACCAATATTTAACGAAAAAAATTACATATTCATAAAGCCCATAATTTTCTTTATTTTCTAAAAAAAATTCTGATTTTTTTAAAAATAAAATAAAATTCGGATTGGAGAGAAAAATATCACCGATATATTGGTATTGTTGATTTTGATATATCGGCCGATATATCGTTATTGACGATATTTAAACCCCTGGTTACCATTAAAATTTGAAATACAATATATATTGAACTGTAATATCCCACCCATATGGGGTGTGGGAATTGTCCCACATTGCCCATGAGATGCGTTGTGGGGGTGTTATTAAAAGGGAGCATCCTCCTCAACCAACACGAAGCCTTTTAAGCTTGGCCTAGTCGGTCGAGCGCAAAGTAAAACCGTATAGATCTAAGTGTGCCAAAAGCGAACAATATCATGTTAGGGTCGAGTCATCACATGAACCGTCTATAGAGATAACTCTACACACTATCTTGAGTTCCTAGCATAATTTAGTTAAATGTTTTTTGTAGTTCAAATTGGAGTAAATAGTATTTTGTAAAAATTAGAGTTCATCGATCTTACACAATCATATTAGCAATTATTTATATGATTTCTTTTAAAAAAAAATATTTATAAAATATATAAAGCTGCATGACTAGAATATAGTCAAAATGAAGTTTTCTAATGACTATTAACTGTATTGGATTAAATCAAATGAATAAATATATTTTAATTTTTTATGGGTTCGAGCTCTCGTACTATAATTTTGGTGTGCCTTAAAGGTAGTAGTCTCACTCGGGGGATTTTACGTTGGATATCCCACAGTTTTTTATACGTAAATTAAAAAAAAAATTAATAAAATCAACATATAAAAAATAATTATATTAAAAAAATGAAAGTATATTTAATATTTTAATATATTTTTTCCATTTTATCCTGCCGCCCACGTCCGTAATATATGTCAAGTTGTCAACGTCTCACATTGTACTTTTACTGTTAATTTTTTTTTCCATTTTATTCTTTACCAAACCCTTAAAAGTAACACGTGATGAAGTAGGGTTGGGAATCCGCTACCTATCCAGTGGTTCTGGAAGGGTGCCAGTCTGCTACTCTGCTAGATGGCTGTCCTTATTCGCTCGTTCAATTCTCCGATTCTTAATCTGGTGTCGTTGGATAGGAGTCTCTTGCGCAGGCAGGCGGACAGATGTGCTAATGTCCGTCGTCGAGCTATGACACGCGCCGTAGCATCGGCCGGCAACCTCAACTTAAAGAAGCGGATAGCGGAGTTCTATGACGAGTCGTCGGGGGTGTGGGAGGACGTGTGGGGGGATCATATGCACCATGGATTCTACGACCCGCACGTGCATCCCTCCATTTCTGACCATCGATCTGCTCAGATACGGATGATTGAAGAAGCCCTCAGATTCGCTGGCATTCCTGGTTTCTCTCTCTCTTTCTCAAGCACTTGATGAGGGTAATTAGTTAATTAAGGGTGAAGTAGAAAAAAAAAACTTTTTACTCCTTCCTTCGTACTTTTAAAAATTCTTTACACAGAACAGATATTCATAATATTCAAGATAATCCTTAGTTAAGCTTGCAAAATTTACCCCTCGTCCAAATTCATTCTCTATTTTAAATATTTAATTCTATGCTAGCATAAGTCAATAATTGCACTGCTTTTATTTCCTTTGTTATTTATATTTTCATCCGTTTGTTTTAGTTTCTTTTCTCGTTTGCCTTTTCATTATCTTTATGGGGGCAAATTATTGAATTTGAACGTCTACCCTTATGATGGGATATTAGTTGAACCTTTTCCCTTCACAAGCAACATCTACTGTTTAATTAAATGCAATAAGGGTGAAGCTACTGACAAGATACCATACTTGAGGAGATGATAAACTTCTACCTAATGGTAAATACCATGCTCACATATTAATGCAAGGACAAATTGGATCACCATACATAACAGCATGTCATGCTCGCTGGTTAATCCAGAGTTTCAATCATTAGGAAAAAATAAATAAAAACAGGACCAAACTACAGACAGAATTTTCCCCAAGCAGCAGTGATTTTGGCCATTGATTTTTCATCAAAATCCTCAGCTTGGAGAGGATAAACCACCTTATGATCCCCCATTCTCTGACTGACCTAGTGAGACTCGGAATCGATCTACTCGGTAACACAATATTAAATGAAAAAGAGATTGAGACGATAAATTTTTTTTAACGTGGTAAAACACTTAAAATTGGGAAAACGTCAACGTGCCAATCTAGGCAAGATTTTTCCACAATCATTTGAAATATTTTGCAAATATTCACTGAATCGGCATCACAACTGAGAGATATCTCAGTGGCTGGGCCTGAATCATAAACTCAGTGGCTGTCTAAGTAAACTGGGCCTATGTTCACGGGAGATGATTATGCAGGATTTGGCCAGGAACCAGCCTTCATACCACCATCTCCACATTGGTTTTCAACAACGTATCTACACTGGTATGCGATGCCTATAGAGGCCTCCATGACTGATTTTGGGGTGGTGATCTTTGAAGAGTTTGCTTCAAGAAACACTTGAATTTCTTTCAGAACATTGATAGCAGGTTGAAATGCAGTAACATTGTAACATTGGTCACCTAAGGAGTGACACAACCAAATATCGTTGTTGAAGTCATACATATCCAATATCAACCCCTTATCACCATTCTTGGACTCTTTGCTGTGCCCTGTCTGTCCATGTGAGTGGTTTTAATTTTTAAAGGTAAATGGATTTTGGTTCTTCCTCTGGCCCGCCTCTGAGCAGCTTGGTGTCCTGTGGGACGAATTTCATGGTGTCAATCCCGATCTGCATATGCATGACATGGTGTTTTTCTTTAGTGTTTGAAACTAGCCAGCCAGCCAATTGTCGTTGAGAGTTACACTGTTTTACTGAGTCAAAATTCTGACCCATTTTACGGATCACCTTATAACTCCTAAAGTGTAGCAGTTGAAAATCCTATCCAAGTAGCCTAAACTCTAGAGAAAGTCGGCATACATCAGATGCGGAGACCAACACCTTCTGATTGGTGCCCCTCCCAATGCACAGACCAATCAGAGGGAGGGTTAGCTTGATTCAAGAGTTAGGCCAGAGCTTTTCTTCTTAAACCTGTTCAACATTTTATGCTTGAGAAGCATTGTTTCAAGGGTTAAAGATTCTCTCTCTCTCTCTCTCTCTTTCTCTCTCTCTCTCTGTTATTTGGGTTATTTTTTTGGTTTTTATAAAGATAAAACTGTGGTTGGAGAATTTATGGTTGATTTTCATGGTTTTGGTGGATTGTAGATGATTCGTTAAATAAGCCCAGCTCTATAGTTGATGTTGGTTGTGGGATAGGGGGCAGTTCTAGGTATCTAGCAAGGAAGTATGACGCCAAATGCCAAGGGATCACCTTGAGCCTTGTTCAAGCTCAAAGAGCACAGGCCCTTGCCGCTGCTGAGGGATTAGCAGATAAGGTATTTTCCTTTTTCTAATGTTAATGATCAACATCTCCTCTGTTGTTTTTATAAATTTTATTTTCACTTAATGAGGCTAAGCTTTATTAAAAAGTGTTCTTAGTTTCCTTGCTCAGACAAAAGCAATAATAACTGCAACAGGAGGGTGAAAATGAACCTCATATTTGAGAAATGGGGAATAACTAGGTCCTCAATTGTAAATACCTACAATTTCTCCCCCATCATCATCCTAGGATCTTTTTTCTGAGTAACTGATTTTCATATGTTCTAATAAAAATCACGATCTCCATCATCCTGCAGTTTTCCAGAACCTCCCAAAATTTCATACAATGCACTGACCGTTGATGATGATGAAGCACTAAAAGCTGTTTGGAAGCCCTCCAGCCTTTCAATACTTTGGCCATGATTAATACAGGAATGGATAGTCTGGGAAAGGGCATTGCCACCAAATGGGTCCAAAGTCCAGATCATTTTAGGAGCTGCACAGGCACATTCTATGTTTGTAATGTCCAACAAACCTCCGAATAAACAAGTGTCTAGATCAGGAATTTGCTAGAACTTTACATGTGATGGCTAAAAAATCGCACGTGGTTTTAACTTTTTGGATAGTTTAAATAGAAACAAGAATGTCAGTGTCACTGAGTAGACGGGAAGGAAGAACCTTCTGATTAGGCAGACTATGATAGACGCCTAATATGATGCCCTCTTATCTGGGAATGGTAGTTTTCATGTCCCGTTTCATTGAAGCACGTCCAAACTCAAATCAGCAACTCTAGGAGATTCTCTAGATCACTAGAACATGGGTTGACACTACCAAATATGGAGTGTCAATTGATGGTTATATATTTGTTTATTTATGCTGGGGCCCTGTAGATTTTTATATTTCATTTTCGGAGAAGAAAATGGGTCTTACTACACTCGGTGACATTCTCTCTAATGGTATTAGGTTACATTTAAAGTTGCTGATGCTCTGGAGCAACCTTTTCCTGATGGACAGTTTGACCTGATCTGGTCCATGGAGAGTGGAGAGCATATGCCTGACAAAACTAAGGTGAACAAACATACAACATCTTCTCTTTTGAATCCGTTGTTATACTATTGTCTATTGCAGAATATAGAGACTTCATCTCGCCTCTATCTAATTGTCTATGTAGACCTGACTTAAACCATGTATAGCAACTCATTGGACACATTGATCCATTGGTCTAGAAACTTGTATGAACGTTGTGGATCAATGCATCCATTGGTATGCATCTCTATTAAACAATGACAGGGTCTGAGTAACAGAGGAACTGCAATTTTAAAGCATATCTGTAATTCCACAAGGTAGATGCTGGAAATGCAAGATCAAAGAATGTTAATTTTTGTGCCTTGTGTTGTGGTTGTGTGTCTGGAACTGTATGTCTTCTTTCCAGTCTGCAGCATGTAGTTGTCATCTTCTTAATGAAAATTGTTTCCCTTTTCAGTGTCTGACCCGATCTGCTTATGTTGTACAGTTTGTAAGTGAGCTGGTTCGTGTGGCTGCTCCAGGTGCCACAGTAATAATAGTGACATGGTGCCACAGAGATCTCTCACCTTCTGAGGGTTCCTTGCAGCCTGATGAAAAGAAACTCTTGGATAAGATTTGCGACGCTTACTATCTTCCTGCATGGTGTTCAACAGCTGACTATGTCAAAATAGCCCAATCTTTTTCACTTGAGGTAAATCCAGGGAATGTTCTTTACCATAATTGAGCTCACGTCTCTGGGCATTTAGGTGGTGTGTTGGACAGTGGACCAACTTTAGGATCTTCCTAATTCTCGAAGATTGAGGATAAAGGGTTTGATAAAGAAAGATCTTCTTATTATAAGATTGTGATTTGATTTACATATTTTGATAAAAAGAATAATATTCACCTTTGACACTAATCCAAAATAAAAGAGAAAATATTCATCTATAAGATGAAAGCTTGACTTGATATTGTGATTTTTGCATATTTTGATCAAAAGAATAATCTTCTCCTTTGACGCTGATCTAAAGTAAAATGGGAAGTAATTGATTAGAAGATGAAAACTTGAGTTGATTGATCCTTGATGCTCTCCAAGGAGTGTAGGAAGGGAGGAGATGTTGGAATGACACAAAGGATCCAATTGCTTTGAAAGAATTGAACAAGGAGTTGTATGTGGTGAAAATCTTGTACCATCATGGTTCTATAGATGATAGTGAGAGTGATATGTCTTCCAAGTTTTTCACTATCACCTCTGAAGAACCAAATTCTGCCTTAAATGAATTCGTTAGAGACTTAGTGAAAAAAAGGAAGGATTACGATTTACAGTGTGATGTTCCATTGTATGAGAAACTATAGATGTTGTCACTGTCATACTTAATTTTTACCCTTTTTTTTCTTCATTTGACAGGATATTAAGACAGCTGATTGGTCTGAATATGTCGCCCCATTTTGGCCGGCTGTTATACGCTCTGCTTTAACATGGAAGGGCTTCACTTCACTGCTTGGGAGTGGTACTTCACGCCCACACTAGCACAGTAAATCAAATGCGTTGTTTTTAGTTCTTACCACTGGGTCTGTTTTGATCTCTCTTTTTTTTCTAGGATGGAAAACCATCAGAGGAGCACTCGCAATGCCACTGATGATCGAAGGCTTCGAGAAGAAGCTAATTAAATTCTCTATTATTACTTGCCGAAAGCCTGAATGAAGTGCTACACTACGATCCCTGGAACATGTGCAACTCATCATCTTTAGACATGGCTCGATAACTCTCTTTTTTTCAAAAAAAAGACATGGTTCTTGAATAGTTGTGGATATACTCCACCAATGAGAGATGGATTAGTACCAAAAAAAGCTCTTTATAAAATAGTTGCAATGCATTAAGCTACAATACAAAAGCTTCTTGAATAAATGATGGTAATAACATATCAATTACCCAGTTTTGAATTTACATGCAAGGATTTATAACATTGCTGTATGAATTTGATAGTTACTATTGGCAGAGTAATCATGGTCCATCTGCCAATATGCAAAATAATGAGTTTAGGTCGATCATACTATATATTTAAGGAAAATGTTATATTCATCTTCAAATTGTATCCTTTTATACCCTTGTGTTGATGTGATGAGTTATTTAATTAGTACTTTAATTAACTTCTGAAAAAAAGATTTTTTTTGAATTTCTACGTGAATTTAAAGCGTATAAAAGGATTTAAGAGTAAGGGGTGATATTATTTCAAAAGTGATAATAGGTGCACTGTTATATTTTTTTTTTCTATTTTGCCCTTCCATTTCTTTCCTCTCTACCTCATCGTAACTTCTGTACTGGCTTTCTCCCTCTACCTTCTCCTCTCGTTTTCCTCTTCTGTCTTTCCCCCTCTTCTCTCTCTGCTCTTACTTCTCTCGTCTCTCTCCTCTCTGTCTGTCTGTCTCTCTCCTCTCTGTCTTGCCTCTCCCTCTCTGTTTAACATGCCCACAAAGCTTTCTTTACCAAATTTTGGTCTTGCCCACTACAAGTTTTGCGGTTCGATTTGGACACCTGATGGGGTTCATGAGCGGCAACAAGCGAGCTCATCGTTGCAAGTTGCTGACAGTTGGCTTCGGCTCTTACAGGTTGATCATGAGAAAAATGAACAGTTTGTTCAGTTGTCAACAAAGTAAAGTGGGGGTGCAGAAGCTCCAGACAAAGTGGAAAGATCAAGCTGCGATAGTGTAATTTACTGGCAGAAGAACAGTTAATGGTATTTTGAGCCTAGCTGTGTAATGATCCGTTGGGGTTGTGGATTTTTATCTGAATGTTGATAGTCTGGCCATTTTTTATGATGATGGTTTTTTTTTTTTTTTTAAATTATAACCCTCAGAAAACATTTTAAAATTAAAGACATAATATTTCAAAAGATTACAAAATGAGCAACGAGTAAACTTCCCTTCATATAATTTATTTTAATATTAAACGACTCACTATGTCTTAGCATCACCGTTTTATAGGGATTTCCTCTCTCGAAATGTTTGCTTGTTCTCGATGTGGGACTGGGAGTAAACACTTTCAGCCGCCTCCCCTTCTAAAACGGTTAGAATTGCCCACTCTTAAACTTGAATGTACTTAAATGCATTAAGAATCACAATGGGTAATGGAGATATATGCTTAAATGCTGGTCATGATTTCCTAAACTAGTGGGTCCTTCATTTAAGCAGGGCTGGGTGATAAAACCAAGATGCGTTTTTAAAGGTGGGTCCCATGTAAGCTTAAAAATATATACAGAAGTGGGTCTCATGTTAATCAAAATTATTCAAAGTTTAATGTAAGTTTTTTCTTTTAAGAGAGATTAGAATATTTTTAGATTATTAATTAAAAATAAAGATCAATTGTTTCATTCAAATATTGATTTTGATTTAAAATTATAATAATTAATTTTTGAAGCCATGAATGAGTTTTTATTATTTTTAATAAAAAAATATTGAATAGTCTTTATAGAATCATTAATCTAGTGAACTTTGAGTTTTATTCACATGTATCTATTAGTTAATAATTTAATATTATTTATAATATAATATTTATGACATGGGTTTGACCAGGTTTGACTATGGTTGAACTTTATTTAATCCGACCTTCCATCTAGATGATTCGATGCACGGACCGGTTTTTTAAATATTGGTCCTAACTAAATTAAGAAAGAAAATAAAAAAGAAATCACGGATACTCTTGATTGTTTTCTCTTTTTTTAGAGACTTCTCCTTCTCATATGAATATGAAATAAAAAACATAAACACAAAAAACAATACCCTATTCCCATCATTTCTGGACTTGGCCCATCGAACATACAATTATTAGCCCAATAACTTTCAAAAATTAGCTCACTTTATCCTTTAAAATTTTTGTACATTTTTTTTGAGCGGTAATCAAGAAATTTATATTAAAATAAAAGATTGCAAAGACAAAAGGGAATAAGAGGTCTAATTCAAACAAGAAGAGGGAAAACAAATAACAACCAGCAAAAACAGAAAATAGAATGTGTAAAAAAGCAAAAACTCCTCCAAGCTCAAAAGAGGAAAACCCTAGAAATAGTTGGGTGACTCCAAATTTGGCAAAATAATTTTTTTGTAAAATTTATACATGGTATTTATTCTTGTGGATGTGCCTGCATCAATTTTTAGGTGGATAAGATGTAGATTATAACTAATCATAGATGATGATGATAATGGTCACAATAATCAAATAATATAAATATAGAAAGTGCAATTGACATGATCATATGCCTTCTACAGATTCACCTCGCACACGACAGCTGGCTCTTTCTTACAATCTTGTTAATGGTAAGGTTATTAGAACCGGACCGTCTAACAAACCGTATTCCATCCATTTTGAGTTCAACCGAGGTAAAAGCTGGTCAAGTAATAATATAATATAAATATTACATATAACATTAAGTAAGATATCTTTTACAAATAACATTAATATAAATATTATAAATAACATTAAAACTCTGAGTAATATACCAAAGCGGTGAAAGATATGGGATACAAATGGTAAGAAACCTTTATATTTCAAATATATCTATTTTTTAATATTTTGAAAGAGAAAAGTTTTCAAAAAAAAATTTTCAAATTCTGTGAACCTCGGTTCACATCGGTTTTTTACTGTCCTATTACCTAGATGATTTTTTTACCTGACCGAACCGCAGACGCGGCAGTTCCGATTGAACCGCTGGTTCGACCGCGGTTCGGTCCAGTTCTAATAACACTGGTTAATGAATGCATGCATTGGTAATTAAGATACCATCTAAATTTGTTTGCGTTTTTATAGAATGCAACGTTCAAATGTGAGACAATCAAAGGCATAATTCGCCCAAACTGCTAACCAATATTTTAGTAATGATCTTGAAGAGCCCACAAACAAGGCTGATCAGTCTGTTTAAAAAGCTCCATTTCCTTTCCACCTTACGGGTTAAGGTAATGAAGGTGGAGTTGAAGCCCTTATGGAGTCTGTTGATATTGGCTCGAATAATATACTAGATTCTCTCCATGAAATTCTAAGGTATTTAGCAACTAGCATATTATGAGATAACCTTTTAAATGGAGTAGGTTTCTAAATAACAAGGGATTCTCACATTGCTTCAGAGAATGGTTAGGAGAAAAATCAGCATGGTAGAGACGTGTACAAGGAACAGCCGTCTATGGTGTTTTTAGAATGGGACACGGCAATATGCATGGTTTTATATATATATATATATATATATATATATGTGTGTGTGTGAGATGAAGGCTTTATTGAGAGGTGCCTTTGGGTCTCATGCCTTTGCCCTAAGTGCCTTGTGCCGTGCATGTGAAGAGGGCCACATATGACAGCATGCAATAGTGAGGTCACACCGTATGTGTGGGACACGCTTTTATCGGAGATGTTCGCATTTGAGAAGCACGTCGGGATGTATTCGTAGGATGTAAGAAGCGTAAAGGGAGCAATACAGAAGTTAGGTTCACTATTCTGGATATGAGAGAGATTCACATCATCTGATAGGTGATGTCGGTGTGTTGTATACATGGGTGTATAAGAAACTCGGGACTTCAGGTTTGGGCTCATGATTCATGAGAGTTTTTAATATTGTACATGTATTTCTTTCTCTTTTATAGTGAATATTCTGTCGCTCCGTGGACGTAAGTCAGGTGGGCCGAACCACGTTAAAATATTGTGTTGTGCTGTATGTTTATTTCCATTCGATTTTTCTTGTTTCCGCGCGTAACGCTAACAGAATCTTCCTCCATCATAGAATTTATTAAAGACGTCCATCAAGTCACTCTTGATTATGTCCCAACAATGTTTAAAGAAAGCCATTGTAGATCCTTATGTGGTAGGTGCTTCGTACAACACCATTTCATCAGTGACTGCATTTCATCTCTGATAAAGGATCTGTCTAACCATTGAGCTTTTTTCAACGGAAAACCAAAGAAAGTCTGTACCATCCAATCCAACTCCAGTTGTCTCCTTATGTGAATGTAATTTTTGGAAATACTCAATGACCTCTCTCAGTATCCACTATTTATAATGAATGACTTCCTCATCCACTTCCAACCTTACACTATTGTCTACTTTACACCTTCCACTCGCCACAAGGTGGAAGGCCATGCTTTTATCTCCCTTTATCTATCTATATCACTCTCGATTGCTGCCTCCATGCCCCCTCCTCCCTTCGCAATATGGATTCCAATTCAGATTTCGAAGGAACATGTGTTGGGCTTCATCTGCAGAAGGAAGATCCTCATCCTTCATTTTCTCAAGAGAGTGGATTTCTTTTACTAGCCTTTTTCCCCAAATCCATATCCGTCCAAAACCTCCCCTTTTCCATTTTTGACATTCTACTTTATCAACAATTTCTTATCAAAGTATAGGTTGTCAGCCCTTGAATTCGCATTCATTCCAACTTTCTTGAGTGACGGATTGAAAATCCAAAATTTTCATCTAGGAATTCTCAAATAAAAAAGGAACATTTGTGTGGGCCAATAATTTGATCAATTATTAGATTTTATAGATTTAGATTTATTTTGAATTAAATCTCATAATTTTCAATAATTGTCATATTTTAAGTCTAATACAATGCCAAATTGACTTGAAATTGGATTCTTTGGATATTTTTACAATAACATATTCAATAAGCCCAAGTTTATGTAATCCCGGTATGTACGCAGGAAGTTATGACATGTTTTTTGATAGAGTTTTCTAAAGTGACAAGTTTGAGTCTATAATTAATCCCACATAGGTTATGTTGAAACCTATCATGTAGAAAGACTTCAGAAATACTAATGAAAGCCTCATGGATCCACCCGTAGGGGTTTTACGCTAGGCATCCCACGGTTTCCCACACGTAAATTCAAAAAACAAGAAACAAAAAAAAAAAAAAAAGCCTCAAAACTAGGGAGAAATGAATTGAGTTATAATATTTGTGGAGTTTTGAAAGGCTTCAACCCAAATCCACATAGAAGAGCATTCCTAACGAGACAATTTCGACATAAGGTGGGCTTGGCTTGATTGGTTCCAAAAGAGCAATAGAGGATCGAGAATCAAGCATCCTCTATCAATTATTAGAGGTATTTAGATGATTTATTTCAAATAAGAGATAAGAATTTCCTGAGAATTTATTATTTTTGGAATTGAGTGGCGAAGAATTCATTGTTGCGCCCTACTTCTTGTGTGAGTTTTATTTTGTAGATGGTAATTTATTGAGTTTATTCCTTGTGAGCCCAATCTTCATATCTAGAAAAGATCCTCTTAGATCTTTATCCTACACCACAATCCCCACCAATAACTAAGATGATGGCCTGTGATCTACGAAAACTCCAGAGAGAATGGAAATTGTCGAGCAGGGATATTGACTATCCCAACTATCTGAAAGCAGGAACCTATTTAGTTTTGGTTTTATAGGAGGGTTTGGCCTAAACCTACTTCCATGCATAGGAGAGTCAAAAAAGTTGAAAGCTAATATGGTTGCTGACATTCTTCTCATACACATGATCATCCTAGCATTCAATTTTTTCAAAGAGAGATTTATTGCGTTCAAGTCCCCACCAACTACGCAAGGCACCACCCACCTTGCTACCACAACTATTATATCTTCCCATAGTTGTTATTCGCTTTATAATTAATAGCCCTAAATATTTAGGCAGGCCCATTGATCCCTAAAAGAAATGTTCCTGAATTCACATGTTATAAAGTGATTGGCAGTACTAAATTTCTCCATGGTTAATACTGTTGGGTTCCAGATCATCTATAAAGCTCCTGAATTCTCCATCGGCTCAATGCAGACACCATCCTGCAGATTCTCTTTTTCTAGGAATCTCAAGATTAAGGGATTGGGAGAAGCTGATTTAGCTGCTTATAGAAGGATTACATATACCGTTTCTGTCTCAATTGGATCCTTCAAAAATCTCTTTTTCTCCAATGCCCCAAAACCTCTGTAACTCCAACAAATGAATTACGTCTTAAAATATTAATGACCACCAAGCTCCTGCAGACTTATCTCTGTCTGCACCTCCCCTTCTCATAATTGATAGATGAAGAAAGCCACTCTAATACCTTGAGACCTCTTTTGCAGAAATATTAGCTTTATGTTTCTTGAGGTTCCCATCTTCTGTAGTCATGAAGATATCATTCATGGTCTCCAAAAATAAAATTCCTTATCCCTAGACAAAGAGATGGAGCCCAACTTTGTCAAAAGTCTTGGATCTCTATCACTGCACACAATGACCACTTATGGCAGTTTAGAATTTCCAAAATCCAAACCATGTTTCCAGTGTGAATGGGGCATGGCTCAAAAGCCACCCAGGCTAATTCTCACTCTTATTATGACCATTGCATTCAGATTATTGATATTTTAACTAATGGTCTATTTGAACACATTGATTATTGAGTTTGTATTCAAATGTTGTCCAACAATAAATAATCAGGTTTTGAGTCGAGGTGGGGGGGGGGTGGGTTGCGGGGCGGGGGTTGGGGGTGAAGATTTCTAACAGGAGGAAAGTTGATCACCTTCAACGTGCACCTTACCTATCAACTTGTTCAACCCTCCCACTCATTTTGGATGTCTGTACTAGCAAACAGCCTGAGAATGAATCAATTCAGGAGGTATTGTACTTCAGACTAGTTTTTATGTGAAGGACACAACGTGTTGACTTTTCTTTTCGAGAGTAACATGGGAGAATCATGGAGGCTGCCACATCAGTGGTTAAAATTCTGGTACATTCAAGAGTGCCCAACAGCATTTTCCATTAATTTAACTAGTGCATACATGCACAGTGAAAGCAACAACAAAGGTT
Source organism: Chimonanthus praecox (assembly GCA_022113865.1). Lineage (NCBI taxonomy): Eukaryota > Viridiplantae > Streptophyta > Magnoliopsida > Laurales > Calycanthaceae > Chimonanthus > Chimonanthus praecox. The sequence continues at coordinate 44,273 of CM039090.1, read as the reverse complement.
CATGCCATTGTCATGGCAATTAGCAGCCTAGATGGGACTGCACATAGAATTAAGCAGCTGTAGATGAGGACTTATTTAGAACGTATAAGGCAAGTAACATGGCTTTCTAGAAAAGTTGGTGAGAGTAGATACAGTCAACTTTGCTTATCAGCCCCACCCCATTCAGTGGAAGCCCCAGTGGTGAATCCCAACTTCAGCATGACATCCTCCAAGCGTTTCACATCTGTTAAGTAAAGAAATCCAACCTACAAAAAAAGAAAAAATTACACAGCTTCATCAAATACATGTACAAGTGAAGACCTGCTATGGAGCTGTTTTGATCATATTTGCCTTGGGTGTATGGAAAGTTGGGGACTCCTTATTGTATCTTTTATTGGGTGTCGAGTATTGTACATATAGCGTCTTTGCTTTTCTGATTCCTTTCCTTTTGTTTTATCTGGGAACTTCGTATAAATCTTCTATACTTGGATCCGTCTCATGTGTATATTTTACTTAAATTAATGAATTCATTTGTCATTGTTTCAAAAAGAAAATACATGTTGTACAGATTATTTTAAATGGGTGAGTTCCCTATTGGAGACACCTGTACTCCATGAATCTCCATGACTTATCTTATCAAAAGCTCAGGTTACTAGAAATTAACATATTTCATTAGAATGTTTATACATAGTATACATTATCCACAATGCTTCCATTACGAAGCAGTAATCATTTTAGAATTTTTAGTACCATAGAAAATTTTATCAACTTAGGAAATCTTAATTATGTGTCAAATACATAAACTCTTGGCTTGATGAATATGAAATTCAGCATTGCTTGGGGTCCAGTGTTAGAATATATATTTGTTAGGACTCTAAGTTTGGGTTAATCTCTAATTAAGAGATGTATTTGGTTTAGGATTAGGATAAGAGTTTTGAGTTTGATTGAGATAGCCCTCGGGTCGGCTAGAGGATATAAATACAGTATGATCAACCTAAACACGATCCTATTGAGTGAGCCTTCAATAAATACGCCTCTTCTTCTTTTCCTCTGCCGGAGGAAATACATCAGCAGAGGGAGGGAGGGACATCTCAATCAACACTTTCCCTTACAGCCTGTGTTGCTGTATTTGCACCTAGATCTGGAACGACAGATCTTTCCACAAGACTCAGTGGCATAAATCTGCACCGGCGGATCATCTCCTCTTGACTGCCCTTTGCAATGACCGTCCATCTCTCTTCACTGTCGCACAAACAGACCCAGACTACCATTGTTCCTCCCTACTATCTTCACCTGCCTGCACAAGCATCTCTGTCTCCCTGCAGCATTGGTGTCTCTCTGCTGTTTTACCGCTGCCTCTGTTTCAGACGCTCCTCTCTCCGAGCGTCCCCTCTTCGTCCACCCTTTTGGACGAGATCTGTTTGGCCGAGATATGCATGAGGTCTCTCTAGTCTCAACCAGCTATGAAATACAGATCTGAACAGAGAAGATAGAAGAGCAGATCTACTGTTGTTCCTCTCTGTTGGGCAAGTTCCAATTCCCTTCTCTGTTCTTGGATCAGATCTGTATGCAAAAAATTTGGGACACCTGCACTGAGTCTTGCTGCTTCCATTCGGATCTCCCAATCAGATCTGATTGGTGCTTGATTGCTGGGCCGCCTCTGACTTCTTGTTACCACGTTTGCACGCTGCTTGATCCTGTAAGAAGGTCATAGTGAGATCTGCTGCTGCTTCTTGTTTTGGATCTGTACTGGCCTCTTATTGCCAGATCTGTTTGAGAGATCCGTTTGATTGGGTTCAAAGCCTCTCCACCATCAAGTCTTCTTGTCAGAGGCTGTGTCTGGGTTCTTTTTTGTTGCTGCCATTTATCATTTCTCACCTGGCCTGTTCCGGCGCCGTCAGTCCAGTCTACAGATCAATTGACCAAGGGGTTGCCTACGTCATCATCCACATGATGGATGTGTCCTCCCTTTACAGCCTCTTCTAATTTGTGTTGGCTAAGTAATACAGATCAGATGAAGAAACTGGATAAGCTGGATGCCACTGACGATGAGAACCTGCAGATTACCTCTCTTTGCTTGGGGCTTTTCTCTCCAGCTGTCGTTACTCCCACCTCCGACGTTGCCCTTGTCTCCGGCAGATCCGCTACGACTGCCCAACCTTTTTGTTGTCCTAAGATCTCTCTTATCAGATCTCTTTGCTGCCCAGATTTGCAGCATCATTTCTGTTGATATTATCATGATGCACAAATTGGTGCTTCAAAGCCCGTTTCCGCATAACCCATTTGTGTTTGGGTTTCTTCAGTGTCGTTCTTCCTCCGACAGTGCGTCTCTTGCCGTGCTATTTTCTCGCCGATTCTCCAATATGAGATGGCCTGTTTTGCCAATGGAAACTTGTGCTATTTGCCGGAAAATTTTCATCGGCTTCATTATTTAGGATGACTATGATTCATCCTCTCTTTGATGGCCCTCCCGATCTTGGCTTTCTGTTGTTGATTGATCGACTTCATGGCTCCAACTTTTTTGGCATTTTCTATGCCCTTGTTTTTCAGGTCATTCATTGCTTGTATTTATCGCATACTGTGATCATTGTTTTGCCGGACAACTGTCTTATGACCATTGCTATCGTCCGTGCCAATTTTTCTTTTACAGGCCACCATCTGTGTTTGCCGCCTGTTACTTTACAGTCAATCAGTATTGCCACTTCAACAAATTTTCGCAACCAATCAGTGTTGCTCCAGTTAGCAGTCAATCAGTGTGCTGCTTCTTCTTCAACTCATCTTCTATGGCCAGTCAGTGAGCCAATGTTTGCAGACTTGGATTTCTTTCCAAGCTTCGCGTTCATACACGCTTCAGCTTGCGGGTGCGTGTAAGAATATATATTAGTTAGGACTCTAAGTTTGGGTTAATCTCTAATTAAGAGATGTACTTGATTTAAGATTATGATAAGAGTTTTGAGTTTGATTGAGATAGCCCTATGTAATAGGATAGACTTGAATATACAGTTTTATAGTTTCTACATCCAGCTCCAACACAGAGGAACCCTCGTCAAAACTACTACATCAAGCAGTAGATTTTCAACATCTAATGGATTAGAAAATCTAGAGAATTTCAATCATCTAACAGTTTGAAACAAATGAAGATCATGACAACTAAGGCTTTCCTGCAACTTGAAAGCCGGTATTAGGATCCTATCAGAGAGATGGCATTCAAATGCTCAGAATAGTTTGTGAGATACCAAGGCACAGGTCCTCAAAAATGGGCTTAATATCCATTGAAATAGGTCATTGATCCAATCAAGGAGACACCTGGCACCATTGTTAGTTTGGACATCCAGTTGCATTGGGCCACCTATGCTGAAGGCTCATTCCGCTTATTTTCAGATTCTCACAATTGTCATGTTTGGACATCCACTTGCAGCACAACACCAATGATATAGTGTTTTTTGTTTAAATAGCAATCCATAAAATCTCACAATTTATTGTCAGATTTTCAAATTATCACTAGTTTTATGTCACTAAAGAAGCAAAATGTTATATAGGTAATTTCAGTTTAATTAACAGTTGATAAGACCAAAGCATCCTGCCATGGGATTCCCTTGATTGATGGTTTGGATTATTAAAATGATCACCATTCAAAGGCTTACCTTGCACACGCCACAGACACTCATGTAGGACCCATTTTGGCCTCATGTGAAAGATCCTTTACAAAGGCTTACGCTTAAATATGGAGCACATTGCCTTTATAGGGATCAATGAAACCATGTTTTTCAAGCCACTTCCCCTCTCTTTCTCCCCCTTTGCTCCTGGAAAACCAAAAATAGAAAAAAAGGGCTGCTTTAAAGAATTTCTTTAATCCTAAACTTTTGTGGCCTTTAAAATATGGCTTGATTAAAAAGCACTATATACTTAATAGTAGGGCTCGATAGTGGCATCTTGGAACAATGCATTATGCTGTGAGAAAACCCGAGTATGGAACTATTTCTGTTGTATGATATATAAATACAACAACGTGTAAATTAATTCAAATAGGGAGTAGAAGTACTATATCATAGTACAACACAGATGAAAATGTTATATTATCTTTTAAACTTAGAACCAACCTTTTTATGTCCATTTGATGCATCTTAACCGTTAGATTGAGCATCACATTAAAAACATTAGTTCAATGGCCTTATTTTGATCTTAAAAAGTTTAGGGCTAAGATGATTTGATGAACCCCATGATGTAGGCGATGAAATTGGGCCCAATGGTGTAGCTGCTGGTGGGTCAGGAAGGACAATATGTGGGACAAGGTCATGCTGATGTGGGGTGGGTCTAGAAGTGAAGGTGTTGGTTCTAGATTGGGTGTGAGGTCTACCACATTATTATCCACATCAATTTCATTAGACACACATTGAGAATCTGTAGCAAACTCATATTTTTCATCGCATCCATTAATGTGACTTTTAATTTTAGCGTGCGACTCATGAATGTATGATGCAGATGCATGTACAGACTCAGATAAAATGGGTGACACTGACACTGGAATAGGATCTTTGGGTGGGGATGGTATGGGGTTACTTCTTAACCTGAATAGGACACTTATCTGGGGAATGCTCATAGATTCGGCATTGAAGGCAAAATGCATGTTTCTCCATTGTGGTTTCGATGTTGATTAAACTGGTATTAATGTCTTCAAGAATCTTAAAAAGTTGTGTGGTGTCCATGTTGAAAGTCCTAAAATGATCAACTCTAAGAATGATACAATGCAAAAAAAAAAATTATAATTAATTAATTAATTTTATTTTTTTCAAAAAATAAAATGTAACCCAAGACCGTGGGTGTTTAAGGAATCAACCCAACCTTACTCTGATACCAATTTGATGCAGGACCAGGTATAGAGTAACCCTAAATGCCTAATTTGGTTCCCTAAAGATTAAAAGTGATGAAATAATGCACCCTAAAATGGGCTGAAATTAAATGCCAATTAATATATGCAATTAATTAATATAAAATTACCACACATAGTCATGCAAAATATCCCTGGAATATGATGTAAATAAATACATGAAAATTGAAATAAAAGGATGGAGTGATTTTGAATGATATAAGCGTATGTGTGTTTAAATGAAATAGCACATAGTTTTAAATGGAATAGACTAATGGGACGTGGAGTTAAAGGGTCTTAGGGTAGAAACGAAAACAGGTAAAGGGGATTGATAGAAACGAAAGAAAAGAGCAAGCAGCGAAAAGAAAGACGATGGGAAAGAGGGCAGCAGAAAGGTGTGCAATGGAAGAAGGGGCTTGCAACAATGGGAAAAGGGTCACATGGGTTACGGAAGTCATAGAGGAGGTAAAGGGCTTGCGGTGAAGCTTCTATGGCCTTATGTGCAATGACCCGTCCCGAATTTTCTAATTTTCGAAGAGATTTTTGGATCTCTGAGTTGTTTTAGGGACCTTGGTAACAGTGAAGAGAGTGTAGACGCCATGGTGGGCCCAGTTTACCTGTTTTCGAGTTCGGAAACTCGAAGGGCATTTTGGTAATTTTATAATTGTCATGAAAACTTGTTCAAAAGTCACACGTTTTCTCGCCTGAGATCTTTCGGATTCTTTCTTAGAGTTTTTCTCTCTTCTGAAAAGATTTTTTTAAAAAAAAGACTAAAACCCTAAACCCTAACCCCCTTATAACTTACCCTTTCCGTGACACTGTAGCCGTCACACTACAGTGCCGCCGCTCTTCTTCTCTTCCCAGCTATGGTCTCCTCCTTCTACTTCTTCCTACCGATTCTCGGTAAGTCTCTCCTCCTTTCTCCCTCTCTCTCTCGGTTTTCTTCTTTTTCTCTTCTCTACCTCCGACCGGCCCACCTCCGTTTTTCCCCAAATTTTCTCTTTTCCTTCTCTTCGATTTTTCGGGATTTCCCCCGGTTTCCCCCTTCTTTTCCTTTTTCTTTCTTAGATTTCCATCCCTTGCTCGGTTTTCCTTGTTTTCCTTCTTCTTTTTCTCTGCTTTTCCTTGATTTTCCCTTCTTTTCCCTCTTTTTCTCCCTTTCCTGGATTTCCCTTGATTTTCTCCCCTTTTCCCCCGACTCATCAGAGTTACTAAGTCGCTCGGCCGAGTGCCGAGTCTACTCAGTTGGTTTTCTTTTTTTGCTGTTCTGAGTGAACTCGGCCCTTGGGCTGAAGTGGCAACCCAGCCACTCAGCCCATTGGCCCAGACCCGACCCAGACCTGGTCCGGCCCATGTCTAGCAAGCCCACATTTTCGGCCCAATCCACCTTGGCCCAGTTTCCAGACCTGGCCCTTTTGCAAAGCCCGTTTCAAGCTCGGCCCAGTTCAGCCCGTTTTGGGCCCGCCCCAGTTTTAGGCCCGTTTTCTTCAAGGCCTCTTTTTGACCCGTTTAGTCTTAATTACTCATCTGTTCTTCCTTATTTCAACATACTGAACTCCCTTTAGTCCAACAAGTCGATTACTCTCTTTGGACTTTCGACTTCACAAGCACGATGAGGGGATTTACCACAATTTTAGCATGCATTGTATATATATATCAAATATGTATTTCCGGACATGAGGTGATTCAAATGGAACCCTTTATTTATTAAGCCACTTGGTAAGGGTGAACTGTTGAGAATAATCATGTGGCAAGAGGTCTATTTGGGTGCTCTCCTATCAACTATATGCTATTGTGAGAAACATTAATTGGATAAATTGATATTGACTATGATACTTGAAAAATGTTGATGATACATTGAATGTTTGTTTATAAGATGCAAATGCAATCCTGTCGAATATGGAGATGTGTGTTTAAGTAACTTGTTATGTGTTGTTATCTCGCATGATGAAGTATAATGTTGATTTTGGATTGTTATATTAGAAAATGCATATGTTGTTATACATGTTTACGTTGTTACATGTGATTATAAAATCATTTGCATGCATGAGAGGTAAACCGCAACGGGACAGCGTGCCCTTGGGTATTGAGATGGAGAACTTATTTTGTGTCTATGTTTATGATGATGGTGGTTGTTGGGAGGACTTCCCCGTTACACTCCGTCGGTTGAGACCCCCATAGGGGATGCGGGTCTCCCCGTTGCGTTCCGGCGGTTGAGGTGCCTACCCTAGAGTTTGGCTCCCCCAGGCGTGGTCGAGGTGGTTTTCCGACACGGCTCGTGTGGGTGAGGCAGTTGGGTATTCTTTAGTTTCCCGATGGTATTGATAGGGGGACTGGGGTTTGTTGGAGGACCCGAGGTGGGCTATGGAGATGGTTCCTTGGTTTTGGTCAGTGGAAACATCGGTTAATAGAATAGTTGAGTACTGTGGGCATGGGGATTTTCTCCGCTTATGATGTTCATTGCCCCTTTCATATGTGATCTATAACTATTTTGTTAATATGTGGTATGTTTATCCCTACATTGGGCTGTTTTGTTCACCCCTTACCTTTCAAGTGCTCCGATCGCGGAGGGGCCAGGCGGGTCCCTTGAGCAAGTACCTGGAGAGGAGTAGTAGAGCATAGAAGCCTATGTTTATGCTATATTTGATATTTAAGAACTTTAGTCACATGGACTCAATCACATGTTTGTTTGGATGACTGTATAACTACTTGATTAGTTTACATTTGTGGTTCGTTGTGTTTATTCTAGTTTTGAACTTGTGGGCTGTTGGACGGGAAGTAGTTACCCCGTTTTGGGGAAAAAAAAAATTGCTGCTACTTTTGTACCCGATATCTGTCTTTTGCGACTTTCTGAGGTTTTTCGGAGATAACAAGCCCGTAACGGGACGGGGCGTTACATTATGGGCTTGCGGCGAAGGTTTAAGAGGGAGTAGGGAAGGGGTGAAAGCAAAAGGGGACAGATCTGGGTGGGTTTGGGGAACTGACGAAAAGCATATTTGGTTCTAGGAAGGTAGCAGTAGCAAACAACAGCGAAGGGATGGGTTTTAGTCGCAGGTAAAGGAGCAGGGGAAGGTTACAGCAAGGTGGAATGGGCAATAGATGGGTGCGGTAACTTGTATGGGTGGTTTTGTGGGCTGCGGAGAAGGGGATGTATGTTGAGTTTGGAAAATCAAAAGCGAACAAAGAAGATAGGGAAGGAGTAGAGAAGGAGGAGGAAAGAAATCACTCCCAAAGATAAGTCGCACCACTCACTAGTATTTGCGAAAACTTTCTCAAATTCTTATTCATCAATCGTTAACTTTCGATCAAGCTACAATAGGGGTTTTTATAAGCTTGCCTTACCCAAATAAGGAAACTAAAAATTACATAATTATCCTCATATAAAAATAAACTAACAAAAAAGGAAAGAAAATAAGGCATAACGAAAATACCAGCAACATGACACGGAAATAGCAACATGGAAGGTATGCTCCGCACATCCCATTTTAGACCTTTTGATAGTCCGCATGATGATCTATCCAACCCTCAATTTCTTTTGGTCAGAGTTTGAGACACACCATCAGACATGACTCATGAGAACACTGGGGCTTTTCAGCACGACTGTCTACAGACTTGCCACATTTATTAAAATATATATTTATATTCATATGTAGATTTTTTTTCTTTTGGAGGGGGGGAGGTAACAACATTTATAGATAAAGAGCACAAAAATTGCACCAAAAGAAAATTTTAGGCAATCATAGCCCATTCAAGGCAAAACAAAAATAAAGATTACAAAGAAACTACAAAATAAGGAACACAAAGAGCTAGCCTATGCCAATGCTCTCCCCTTCTAGGTATAGAATAAGTCAGACTTGGGAATCCCATTGAATTCTCGAAAGAGGAGCTCCATAAAATCCATTTTGCTTGAACACGAAGACAATAGATTGGTGAGATTTAGCTTTATTTATGGAAACATAGTTATTTCTCTCCCACCAAAGGGTCCAAATGACAGCAGAATAGGCAATTCTATACATAATTGCAAACTTGGAAGATCTTGAATGCTTTTCACCTACAAATTCTTACAATTTTTAGAGGTTTGAAGAAGCTTACTTAGAGGTTTAAAGAATCTTACTAGTGTTTCAAGTGATGATGCCCTATTGTAGACTGCAACACCAGCACGCCTTTTAGTCCGTGTTTTTCTTGATCCTACGTTTTTTCCCCACCTAAGAACATCCCTACACCAAAATTCAGTCACAAGTATGAGAGCAAAGCAAATAAAAACTAAAATAATTTGATAAAGTGTTCATTAATAAGTTGATGAAGTGATTAGTGAAACACCCATTTTAAGAAATATATGGACATTAGAGCCCCGATTTATCCGTGTCTCTGTATTGTCAATTTCGTAACAAATTGTCAGAACCTTGCCTATGGAAGATGAAGATATTGCATGAAGATTATTGGAAGTCAAACTAGCCTTTGGAAGTCAAACTAGCCGTTGGGACATTTTTCTATAAACTCAGAGCCCATTTCAGAGACTATTGAATTGGAAATCAATCCTAAATCTTCCTAGACACTCTGAGAAGAGGTCCCACCATAGTTAGACACCTTTAAACCTCTCAAAATCTCTCAAATCACATCTACAAACATCAATGGAATACCAAAAGCAATTGTAAGCTTTCTTTGATATGATTTAGAGAATATTCTAAGGATTTACTGTAATATCTTTACCTCACCTTAGCCCTAGCCTCCTCTTCGGTTGCAAATACTGGAGTATCTCAAGCATTGAAGATCAAAGCGAGGAGGCATTTTTCAAGAACACATTCAAGATCTTTTTGGAGCTACAAAGGCAAGTGTTCTTTTTTTTTTTTTTAATTATACATTGTAAGGTGGAGTAGAACTTTGTGATTGAACCACCATAAAAAATAGAGAGTTGAGGAGTAGACCTTGGTGGTCGAACCTCTCAAAACTAGGTGTGTATTTTTAGGGTGGTTTACTCTTGGGTGAATCCAAGAGCGGATGTAGGGTCAGTTGAACCTAACCACTATAAATTATTAATTTGTTTGATGTGTTTGATTCTTGTTACTTGCACACACTTGGTTTATTTATGCTGGACATAGATTGGTAAATTAATTCACATATTTTGATTAATTGATTTACATACTTTAGTTAATAATTTTTTTGGAAAATAAATTAGAATTGATTAAGGTTATTTTCAAACCCCCCTCTAGGACCGGCATTGTTCTAGCCTCGGACTTACAATAGAAAGCCACTAGCTATGGATGTAATACCTCAGCTTGAGGCAAAGAAAGACACCAATTAGTCATAACTATTGAAAATATAAGAAAGTAACAATAATCAATAATAATATAATGGAGCATATTTGAAATAAGAGATGGAATTCAAAGTCTATCCCTTCCAGCCAAAAGACCTCATTGTATGGACAGCTGAAAAAAATGGAAAGTTTAGTACCGAGTCAGCAAAACAGATCATCTATGCAGAAAGAGAGACAATATCTTGGGCTGATCTAGCTTGGTTCAAAGGGAATATCCCCAAATTCTCTATTGTTGCCTGGAAGATTTCCACAATAGGCTTAAAACCAAGTGTTATATAGCTGGGAAAGGGATAACTTGCAATACAATTTGTGTTTTTTGTAAGAAGAACAATGACGATTGTAATCACTTATTTTTTCAATGTGATTACACAAGCTGGGTTTGGAAACCCTTGATACAGAAAATGGGTATGTCCTATCAAACTCCACTTTCCACTGAGCTTGAAATTAGAAAATTAGTGAACAGTGCCAATAATGACAAAGTTTCCAAAACAATTGCTCTCTTCTGTTTTCCAACCATGGCTTGGTTCATATGGTCAGAAAGAAATAATCGTATTTTCAATGATGCTTCTACCCCAAAGGAAGTAATTTTGAAAGAGATTACACATGCCATTCATAACAGAATCATCTTCCTCTTCCCCCCTGAGCTTTTCACAGCAGTACCCAATTTAATAACTGCAGACTGGAACCTGCCTGGAAATGGCAGAAACCATCACTCTCCTACAGTGAAAGTTTTACCAAAAATAAAGGCAGACTTCTACATCCTTTCATTCTATGATAATGAATCAACCCTTGCTGGTTTTTGCTGTCTAAACAAGGATTTTGAATACAAAGGACATCTTCTTGAAACAATTCAAAGGGGAAGGCATGATGTGAACCTTTGCTGCTACTATAAACTCATCCAAAAGGTTCTTCTCTGGGTTAGCTATAGCCTCCCCACAAGATCCATTGCTTTTATAACTGATGACCAGAAGTTATAGATGACCTTTTTCACCCTGAAGAAGCAGATTGGAGATGGAAAATCCAAATTTTGGCAACCAGAGAATGCTTATCCTATTTTGCTTCATGGCATATCTCTATGCCTATCAAAGAAACCAAAACTCTTTTAAAGAGTTTCAAATCCAGTAATGCAGGAAATGCATCCCAGCTCTTTGGACCTATTATAAACATAATCTAACAGCATTCATCACAAAGCAACAGTAAATCCTGGGGAGTGCAGCAAAGGCTCTGTTATGAAGTCAGTGACCAAAGAGAAATCTGGATGTATTAGAGGATGTTGTGTATGGTGAAAGTATCTTTCCTTTTTTATAGCCTTCTGCAGCCTGGAATCTAGTTAGTGCTGGAATCTAGTTAGTGGTAGCAGCCTAATTTAGTTTTTTTCTGGAGCATTGTTTCTCTATCCCATTGAAGAATCAGTAGCCTAATTAGTAGCAACTTTCTTCCGTCTGTAAAGCACAAGTTTCTAGCAGCAGCAATCTGTTTGTTTGATTGATTATAACAGCAGAAAGCCCTAGAGGTCCAGGTGTGTGCAATTGCAGATCTGGGAAAATTTGAGTAGCAGTATTGTGTTGTTTGTGCTGCTTCTCTGTCTCCTGTAAAATGTAGTCTTTTTTTCTATATCAATTTTCTAAAAGACTGTTTCCAGTCTGTAAGTGTAGTCAGATATGTTGTATCAGTTTTTTATTTGGTTTTTTCTCAAATTTTGGGTTTTTGTACTGTATTTTTTGGAGGTCTCCCCATTCTTTGAATGAATAAAATTGTTTATCATTCAAAAGAAAAACAATATTCAGTAAAACCCCTATAAAATAATACTCTTGGGACCAAGAGAAATTATTATCTAAGCGGGGTTATTAATTTATCAATAAATGAATATTTATTAATTTAGAGAGAGTATTATGTTTTTACTACTTGTACATGTATAGCTTATAAATCCAAAAACAATGGATGTGGTCAAAAGTTACTGCATAGAAGTCCAAGACACTCTAAAAAAGAAGGGATGACAGTTGTGTTTTACGAACTGTTTCTCCAAAAGAGGCCTTTCAAGCAGTAGTAACCTTAAATAACTACTTGTTACAACATGAAAAAAAATATACCAGAGGTGGTGTATGCATTGCAAAAAATTAAGGATGAGGTTAAGTTCAGTTTAGGTACAAAGAAAAGGCAGAAAACTTTATATGCATATTTTGATAAAGTGTTGAATTGAGAAAATAGAAGTTGTCAAGTAAAAAGTTACTCAATACTGTATTATGAATTTTTGTTTGCTGGTTTTTTATGTACTTCATCAATTATTAATTTATATTTCGTTGGGCCCTTAAGGATTTCTAAAAAATTATTACCTTATGTATTTGGCGAGGTTATTAATTTAGTACACTGGGCCGAGTTGGGACCAAAAGATTTTATTATTTAAGCAAGGTTATTAATTTATTGAACATTTATTTATTGAGGTTTTACTATAAGTTCTCTCCAACATAAATAGCAAAATATCATTAGGAAAACAACTCTAAATTGTATATAGGATTATCTTGGCAAGATTTCATTTTATAAAAGTAATGAGGTGCACTCCCTACGATGATTTAGGGCTAATGAGTGTGGATTGGTGTACTCATTCACATAATCCTCCATAAGACTATCTATAATCTTTCTTCTCAGCACGTCTTTTCTCCTTTCATCCTCTTCTCTTCACCTTAGTCTCTTAAGTTTAATAGAAAACCATCATGCATGCTCTATATGTTGTGGGACCCACTTCATGCCATAGTTGACTATATGGGACCCACTTCTAGTTATAGTTGACTAGAATAATTTCATTGTGGAAAGTTGACTCGAAATATGTCGCTAGCTGTGTAATTTTATTCTAAGTGGTTATTCTTTGATTCATTTCCTTTTTAGCCACCATGAATGGCTCCTCTTTTGTTATTTATACATGTAACCTCTACAATCGATACACAATACAATACAGAGAGAATTCTTCTCCATTAATTCTTTTCTCCTTCTTTCTCCTATTGTTATTCTATATGGTGTTAGTCAGAACGATTTTTTGGACACTCTTAAGGGGATATTTTGTCCATTTTACATTTCCTCGTCGGCATCACTGTTTATCGCCGCGATCTGGTGTCATTTTTTTAGCCCCGATCTCTAAGGACTACTATAGTGGGCCTTCTCCTTTCCTCTCCCTTCTTCAGTCTCAGACATACTTGCAAGGATTTCTAGCCGTTTGCAGACTTCCAAAAATCTACTATTGTTGGTCCTCTGTACCAGTTTATTGTTCCTCTGTACCAGTTTTTCTTCTCGGTTGTCCATCTCTTCTCCGGCATGGCTTCTGTGGGCGTGACCCCCCATACCCCCGCCGTTTTTCCAAGGTCTATCCATCTGTGCTGGCGGATCTGCTATTTGAACTGCGTGAGACCCCCCCCCCCCCTCTTCTGTCCAGCCTTTGTCGTTGTTACCTAGGAAGCAGAAAACCCATTTTTCTGGGTTTTTTCCTTCGATCCACAAGGATACTAACCTTCGGCAACTTGGATCAACACCAGCGTAGTCGCCCCTGGCCCACCTATCTTTGCCTAAGGTTGTTAGGTTTTCGGTCAACAGTGGGCCCCATTTTTCCAGTTCTTCTCCTCTACTGCCTAGGACGCTGGACACTGTTTTTTCTGGTCTTTTCTGCCAAATCTGCTGGCTTTGACCTTGGATTGTCTTCAATCCACACTCTCTACTTTCGCCCCCTGCTGGCCTTTGGATCCCACCCGGTTGATTTCAATCCCAACACTTGTTGTGTAATTTTATTCTAATTGATTATTCTTTGATTCATTTCTTTTTAGCCACCATGATTGGCACCTCTTTAGTTATTTATACATGTAACCTCTACATTAGATACACAATACAATACAAAGAAAATTCTTCTCCATTATTTCTTCTCTCCTCTTTCTCCTATTTTTATTCTACACTATATCCTATAACCAAAAGAAAAGTTTAACTATAACTTAAAAGAATGTACAGTTGTTAGATTGCAATGTAACTGATAGTATGATGTATGATAGGGTCAAATGAAGAAGTAGAACTCATAAAGATAACCCCAAATAGATGGGATTTTAGCTTATGATAATGATGATACGACGATGATAAGAATGCACAGAAAAGGTCATAGATTAAAAAAGTAGAAAATAGCCTTAACCTTTCTTCTTCTGATAAGTAGTCGCCATCAAGAAGTTTCTTGAGAAGTGAATCCTACAATAGGGTAAATGGTATCTTGTAAGCATATTGTGCAAATAATTGACAATGAAAGTGTCCATCCATATCCAATGAATCAAAAAGAAAAATCTACATAGCACATTGCTCAAGTAAGAATAATTTAAAGTAGGCCAAGAAACATGAAAATAGAAGGAAAAAAGCAAGAAAGAAAATTAATGCAGGAAAGCTGGAGGAATCTTGTCTAAAGGAAGCTTGTTATTTCATTATTCTGGATGTACACAGGCATTAGTACATACCTGTGCTTCACATCGTACTACTGCCACCACACGAGCATTGTACTCATCAATGCTCAACGGAGGAAACAGAAAGTGCCTTCGAGCATATAGCTGGATTATCTCAAAAAGTAAACCAAATAAGTTGGATGGTTGAATCAGCAAAACAATCTTTCACTCAACATGGTGAAAAGAAGTAAAATAGATTAGAGCTTAATTTCATTGTAAAATAATGAAGACATAGCTAACTCCTTAAGATCCTTTATTTTTTGGTATGCAGTTATTGCACTGATTAGATGCATGAGAGAATAGTCTAGATGCATGAGAAATTTGGAAATTTCACTGAAGGTCAAGCAAATTAGTCCCAATACTCTTCACTGCCAGATTGCCTACTTTAGGTGATATCTTGCATCAGTGGCATTCTTCTCAAATAACACTATTACATAAATTACTGATTAGCAACATTGATTGTTGTAAGAAGTGCACTGCTACTCTGCTAGCTTTTATAGTAGACTGAAATTATCCAAGCAACATTAATTTGATCTCTTGCACAGTTGGACTACAAAATATATCCAGGATTTCATCATTATCGATGATAAAGAAAAAGTGTACATGTCATCTTGCAAACAGAGTAAACCTCTGTTGCACAGAAAATTCTAAGCACAATCAGAACCTCCATATAAAATTAGTTTTAGAAAACACCCATATCATTAAATATCTTCCATAGGTGGTATAAGACACAGAGACGGGTGTTAGACGTGGCAACATCAAGGGGCCCAATCGGCAAACATGTCCATACATACATACATACATACATGTACTAAAATAAAAAGTAATACTACTTTTCAAAAAAATAAAAAATAAAAAGTAATACTCTAACAGTACAGACTAACAAAAATATGCTAACAGAAAATTGCAGTTCTAGCTCATCATCATCATCAAAGCTATGCTCCCATTTACCTAGGAAAAATATATATTAAAGTTATTTAAATAATATAATGTATCTATATATGGAACTATGTTACAGTAGCATGGATTGTATAAAAAGAACGGAGAACTAATACTTTCCTGTTAGTTGTATCAAGAAGGTCCATGTGTTTGACGTGAATCAAAACCAATAAATTTTTTTTCAGAAATGTTTTATCCTTGTTATATGAAAAATAAGAAAACTATGAAATAGTACTAGGGATGCCAATAGGTACCCAACGCCCAAAGTTTAAAAAACGCAATCCTAAAAAAGGAACGCATGGGTCTATATCATGAATCTGCTTGCAAAATGGGACTGGCCGCTACATTCGTCCAAACACTATGGGTGAATATTGGGTCTAGATCCAGCCCTTATTATCTTGGATAGAAAACCACGAAGTATATATTTAGAAATAGTATACATATAT
Source organism: Chimonanthus praecox (assembly GCA_022113865.1). Lineage (NCBI taxonomy): Eukaryota > Viridiplantae > Streptophyta > Magnoliopsida > Laurales > Calycanthaceae > Chimonanthus > Chimonanthus praecox. Next base: position 28,268 of record CM039090.1, on the reverse strand, counting down.
TTGATATACTTTACATACATTATACAAAAACTAAAAAAATATTAACGTTTTACAAATATCAAGAAGCCACTCTCCATAGTGTTATCCGATGTAATGCAGGACAGGGGATATGGTAACCCTAAATGCCTAATGTGGTTATAAAAAGATTCAAAGGAATGAAAATAATACACCCTCAGTCTAAAATTGGCTGAAATTAATCAATCAATTAATAATGGCAATTAATTAATATAAAATTTACCACACATGATCATGCAAATACTAAGAATATAATGTCTTTATTAGAAATAAAGGGAAATTAAGCAAATTAATTATCGGGTCAAACAGTCACAGGATGGTCGCGGGTATAGGATGGGTGACTTATGAGGCATGGTTATTAAACTAAGGGCTTAGGCATGGATATATTAAGGTTTCTATTGAAAAAAAAAAAAGATGGGATATGAATGGAGAGGGCAAAGGCTTCGTTCATGCGGCAGAAAAGGCAAGAGGGATAGAACGAACAAAGGGAAGCAAAGATAAGGACGGAAGAGAGGCAGAGGCTCACAAAGGGTTACACAAAGGGCTATGGGAAGGATCAGCCACACCTATGGGGCTGTGAGAAAGTGGCGACAACTCTAATGGGGTTATGGGAGGGTCACGACAACAACAAAAAGGGGGTTTGGAGGTGACGGCACATATGAGAAGGGATACAGGTAGCGGCGACAGGGGAAAAGAGGTTAGGAGTGACAACAGCAGCAGATCTAGGGATTTTGGAAGGGGCGGCAGCAAGAGAATGGGTTTGGGAGGGTAGCAAAGAGAAGAAAGAGAGAGAGATGAGAGATAGAAAATACCTATAGGGGATAGAAGATTTCACACCTTCGGGGCTTCTCGCTAGATTCCTGCGGCCTCTTGCCTCTCTGATTTCTCACCAGAGTTCCATGGTTTCTCACCGATACCGTGCGTATGAGGCAAAGGTAAATCTCTTTTTTTTTTCATTCATCAATAACCATCCGTTCAAATAACTACAAGAGGGCTTATATATGCTTACAAAAAACACATGACTAAACTAACCTTAAATAAAAGAAGAAGAAGAAAGTAACTAAAAATAAACTACATAATAACTAGGGAAACAAGGAAACGAAAGACTCTGAGGTATGCTCCGCATCACAGTGTGTGTGGATAGGGAGGTTTGCACATGCCCCAAGGATTAGTCAGGTGCTCTAAGAGGCCTGGACTCCTTGGTCTTCAAATATATATATATATATATATATATATCAAGAAGCCAGTCAGGTTTGGGCAAGTCCAAGAAACAGGACCCTATTTGGTTGGGTGTAGACCACATCTTGGAAAACAAGTTCAAGTCCAAGTTTATTATGAACCAAATGACATTCCCATGTATAATCACAGTACATCAAACATTAGAATAAATACTGTATACAGGAACATGACTTACAGCATTCGCTCATATGTGTTTTTTACCTCATATATGCAGTCTCCAATGTATGCTAAAGATGCCGCATTGTATACTGATCGGGGTTTTTTCACTTTAGGTGCAATTGGTAACCATCTATCATAACCCAAATATTGATCTTGATCATATCCTATAAACAAGAAGTAAAATGTAAAAACCATAGCAGTAAAAAAAAAAAAAAAGAGAAAAAAAAAAAGTTTAAATGACACAAAGAAAGAAACCATTGATTAAAGTGCAAAATCCAACATCAACATAGATGTAGAACAAGGTTGCTTCACTGAACAAAGGAAATGAAATGAGTTGATTTGTTGATGTTATAAGATGGTGGTAATGACAATCAAGATGACAATGAGGGAAGTGGATGCACAGTGGCGAAACTTTGCATTGCAACCTCATCAGGCCATCTCTTACCTTTCAAAAATAAGGGGAAAAGATCCTGATATAGATCCTAGCAACGACCCACATTTTCAAAGTCAATCTCAAAATTGGGTAAATTCTCATCAAAGTGGATTCATTTTTAATCATGGAGTGCATTTGGTAATCAGATCGAGCCTACTTTGGTATGAGGTTTCAGAGGTAAGTCTACTTTAAAGGTCAATTTTGGGGGTTGTACATTGTCATAACAACTATAAAGTCTGTACAACCATATGGATGGGCCCATTTTGGCCCTATTTTGTTCCCCAACCTCAAGATCCTTATCTTAGACTTGTAGATCTAACCCTAACATATTGTTCAAACCTAATTGAGACCTACTTTTGCTCAAAAATTAATTTAAAAAAAAAAAAAAAAAACTAATCCCTTTGGCAAACCCTAGATGGTCCCATACCCTAATTCATCCTTTTGGGTGATTTATTTTTTAAATTTAGAAGACCTAAGACAAGGTTTGGCAAGATTTAATTAATCTTTTGAGAGATTTTGATTGAAGGTCATAAGGGCATTATGTGTAGGTGTCATTTTCTTTTTCTTTTGAAATTCTTTAATTCCTTGTGAGTGTGAATTTTCATGTTATTTGTTTTATTCTTTTGTTAATAGTAATTTATCCCTCTAATATCTTATGTGAATCATGGATATCATTTGCATGTCATTTTAGGCTTCAACACACATTTTTACATTCTCATAAGAGCATCCATCTAGCATTTAAAACCAAGGTTTCCAATATTTTGACATGTCCTTCGTCGTTGAGTGACCAAAAATTGTACCTTTAGAGATTAAATTCTGTGGAGGAGATCTCAATGACATGCGAGCCTATCAAACAGTAGACTATAAGTGACCAAGTCCCCTTCCAAAATATTTTGACATGTCCTTCGTCATTGAGTGACCAAAAATTGTACCTTTACAGATTAAATTCTGTGGAGGAGTTCTCAATGACATGTGAGCCTCTCAAACAGTAGACTATAAGTGACCAAGTCCCCTTCCAAAATATTGTTGATACCTTCCCACATGAGGCAAGTTTTTTTTTTTTTTTTTTTTATGTCTGAAGGTGTCCAGGCGTCTCACCTAACTAATCCTTCGGGGTGTGTGCACACACACACTGGGTTCTTCGATGGGGAATAACCCCATGGAAAGTATCCCTTCATTGAGGTTATCAGGATTTGAACCCAAGACCTCAATCCTGAGGTCTTGTGCCTAGACCACTGGGCCAACCCCTTGGGGTTTGTGAGGCGAGTTATGAGTATTGAAAAAAGGAATGGTGAGAAGTCTTGATTTTAGAAAAGTTTTGTTAAAGTTCAATTCAAGTGAAAACATAAGGCTTTGATACTTCTTAACAAATCATCTAATCACAGGAGTAATAAAGATATGCATTAGAGTAGTTTAGGCATTACAGTAGTTTTTTAGGATTATCTTTTAGGTTTTTCTACTATTTCTCATTATTATATGCTTTATGAGACTTCAGTTCATTTTTAGTATAGAAACTTGACTACTTAATTAATTTTGAGGATATCCAAATCCGACAATGTGAAGTGGATGCGGATATAGACTTACATCTAAATATCCAACATGATCCAAATCTGAATTCAAATACAACAATATTAAGCAGATGTGGATGCTGATATTACCTATATCTGATCCAAATCTGACCCATTTACATCCTTGACAATCTAATATATGTGGAAACAAACTCTCCAAGGACACTCCTAGAGCAACCTAATCCAGTGCGCATAAGTGATGACTACAAGCTACGGGTGACCTGATCGCTCAAGTTACTTCTCAGTAGATTTTTCATAAAATTGGCACAACGGCACTGCTAAGCATCCTTCCTTGTGCCCACTGGACTGTTAAAGCCATTGATCTAATTTTCACCTAATTTCACACTAATTCCACTTTGAAAGCCATTGTTCTAACCCAATGAATTTCCAAATGTGCAATTTTGATGGCCATGGCTTCTCTGGTCACCATTAACCAGACGGAAAGAAAACACACAAAAATAACCAGACGGAATGAAAACGTGTATGGAGATAGCCTAGAAAAGTCTCCGTCACAGATGACATGTATCTATCATGTACCGTCCAAAGGGTCTCAGAAAACAATCACAGAGCATACCTTGTACGGAGAGAGGGCTGAATTTCAAATGCTCGGAAACAGGTACCCCATTTCTGAAGGAGGTCGTGGCGTTTGGTTCTGTTCTCTGTGTTTGAGGGGCTCTCTTTGAAACTTTGTTGGATAAGTTGGGAGCGGGTTTTGTTGGAGGGACCGGGGCAGGATTGGGATAGAGATCCCACGAGGCTCTCAACCTCATTACCGAACGCGAGACAGAAGCCATTTGGAGCTGCATTGCTTGTTCTCGCGCTGCAGCTAGCTGCAAGCACGCCGTGACAAATAAGAGATGGGCGGCGTTTGGATGGGGGAAAGTTCCGCAAGTTTCTAGTGCGCAGGGAGCAGTGACCTATGTTGATTGAGGAATTTTCGTAATGAGCAGCTCTGGCCAGACTAGCGTACTTCCCTTGGAAGAGATAAACAGAGTAACTATTCTCCACATGTAGTGTAGTGTTTTCTTTGTTTCTTTTTTCTTTGTTTTTCCCGTGTAGTTGGATTAGATATAAGAAAAAAGTTCAGATAATATAATTTATTTATTTTTCAATTCTATTATTTTAATATTACAAAATAGATAATAAAATCTTAATTATCTTTTCATAAGTAAAATTTTAAATTTTAAGATCATAAAATCATTATAATCTAATAGAGTTTAAATTTTATACCATAATATCGTCATTATTTTCTATATATTCTATCAGAAAATATATAGTCCATCTCAATATATAGAAATCAATCTCTCTAAATAAGAAGACTTGATGTTAGTTGTGTATTCTTAGCGGCAAAATAGTGAGAGATTTTGAGATAAATTTTCGATCATTCTTATGAAATCTTATGAAATCAAGGAGGAATTAGTTGCATAGATTGAGATAAATTAGGAACTATTTGACTCCCATTTGTATATTTATACAAAATCTTTGATAATGCAATCAAGTTTCAAAAATGTAATGACCTAACGTGAGATCATGCATTTCAAGGAATTTATGGACTCCAAATCACAAATTAAGAGTAGTTTTGTTGTGTAGGTCTTGTTATGAGCTTTCCAGCCCAAGTTTAGTAAAATCCGAGTTCAAAAACTCAAAATATAGTCGATTTAATGGAAACATGTTGAACTATCTGCAAGCGATCGGACAACCGATGGATAGTCCACCGATCAAATCCAATGATTTTGTTCGGGCCAAAGATCAAGAAAGCATACTGTTTTTGTTTTTGGGTGGATCGGTTGACCGAAGCTTGGGTTCGGACGAACGATGAAAATCGAAAAATATTTCGGTATTTATTAATTAATTTCTGAAAATTAGTGTAAATCTTTGTTTTTAAATAACAATTTAGTTTTGAACAAATAGACCATGAAATTTGTACACACTCTTTCTCTTAGTAGAACATGGGACAAAATTTGGTTTGCTCTAATTCGATATGGTTTTCTCTAAAAATCCCACCAAGTTCGTTTTGGACTCAAAATTGAGTTATTTAAAATATCTCCGAGTATTTATTTTAAAAAGTGGTAAAATGCCTTTTAGAGTTTAGTGCATAGTTTTTATTAAAAATATCAGATTTTGCAAAATAGTTGCCACGGAGAGCGTATTTTAAAACAACTGCAAAACTGGTCACTAATCACACGAATAGTGTTTCGAACACTATTCATCAAATTCGTTCTAGTTTTAAAATCGATATTCTCAGTGTTTGTTCCCAACCAAAATTGTCTGTTTATCTGAATCGGTGTTGTTAAATCCTGCAAAAATGTCCATCCGAGCTAATTATCAAAGATCGTGCTAGCAAACCCTAAACCCGACTGTCGCATCTTTCTCTTTTCTTCTTTTTCCTCTTGGAAATGGCAGACATGTTCCCTTCTTTTCCTTTATCATTTCATGGGTTGTTGATACGGGCTGATCAGTGAGGGTAGACAAAGTTTTATTTTTTATCATGTCCAAGCTCATCTCCAATCAGGCCAATCCAAGGTGTTCGTGCAAGCCTTAACAAAGGCTCACATGTGTGGATAGCTTGCTTGTTGCATGATCAAGCTGTGCCCGACTGTAATAGCCACAAGAACAATCTAACGAATTGAAGAAACCAAATTACTATAGGATTAGATGTTTGGGTCGGTCCTTAGTAGCATTTCTTTTTCTTTTCTTTTTTTTATTTCAAAGGTTAATGTTTTGTTTGAATCAGGAATGTTGGTGGGAGGGTCGGCTTCTTGTAGGGATAGGAATAGTGTTTTTTTTTTCTTCTATTTAAGAGTTGTAATACTGTCGATTTGGGCAACCATCAGATTAGAAATAAAATTTTAATTTTCTCCATTGAGAACCCCGTGAGGTTTGGACAGTGAGAGTCCAAGGAGACATCTCAGTTGGTAGCAAGCTCTGTATGGTACGTACTAAGTCTTGCAAGTCAGGCTCGTTAAGGATGTTAGTTGATGAAATCCCTGCAACCATGTAGATCTATACTAATGATTTCTTTGAGTTAATTTAATCAAGTTATAGTTTATTGAATCATTAAACCAACGAAACTGCTGAGGTTTAATAGCATAAAATGGTCCTTTTCTTGAACCCAGAAAACTGTTGGAAACAACATGAATCAAGGTATTGGATGACTGAATTTTAATTTTTGAAACTAAGTTTGATTATGTGTTTGATGTTAATTTTGGTCAATATTAAAGGATGTATTCCTAGTTTTAGATCACTTTTGAACAGATTTGTTTGGGGTTTAATCCCAGCTTCAAACCTAATCTTGAGGGATTAAATTAGTCATTAAAACTGCTTTGGGTCGAGCTTTGAAATCAAACAGGTTGTTGTCTTATACAACCTTAGTAGGATGTCCACTGGTTGTGTGTATCGAAACCAATCCAACCCCAGCGTTGAATACAGATCCGGTTTGTAGTACAAGTCCGCTTGTGTGCAACAGGCCCAGTGGCAGGTTTATCCGAAGTCAAGTCAGACCCGAACCCAATCCGAACCAAGTTCAATCATGCCATAATATCCATTAGGTTCCTATAGTCATTTGTTTTTAACAAAACCCATTGAATTCTTCAAACAACCTGATTAACTTGGTCAAGTCAATTGGAGAACCACATCAAGAATTGGTGATGATTTTTGTTTAAACTTATTGGGTAAGTTTTGAAACCCCGTTGCATTTATTTTAATCCAGTTGATTTGATTCAATTAATTCCAAGATTACTTGAGTTGGGTATTATTTGATAAGATCACGAGTTGTGTTAAACCACATGACTCTTGATTTATACGACCAAGATATTTGAGTTGTATCATTGCTTCCACTTAAACAATTGAGTGAGGTATTTTAATCCTACCCAATCTGCATCAACTGTGATGGCACACACCAGTCACGAAAGAGAGTAGTTACGATCATGAAAGAGAGTAATGATGGTCTGAGAATGTCACCTGATGGAAGAGAGAGAGACCATTAGTGTCAGCATGGAGATAAATGATTTTCGGGGAGTGAAATTAAAGACCCGACTTGAAAATTAGAAATTATTTTTGATAAATAAACCCTTTGACATGTGAGGATAGAATTCATGTGTGCGGGAGTGTGTTGGGAACCACCTCGTGGGACCCCAAGAGCTTGGATAAAATTTGGAGATTTTCTTTTGTCAACCTCGAGGGCTCGGAACTGAGGGTTGAGCCATTTACATACAGAAGAACTTCGAGGGATCGAGACCTCGAGGGTTCAAGGGATTCCTGAGGGCTTGAGACTACGCGAAACTGACTTATATTTAAAGATTCCATTTGTGTGAAAATCTCATTCCACCTCTCCCAGCCTACCTCCTCTCTGTGAGAGAAGCCCATTCCAGCTTAGAACCTCTTTCCTCCTCCCCCTTAGCTTCAATCTTGCTGATTGCATGTACCATGGATGGAATTGGACTCTCTCAAGCTTCCCTTCGCTTAGGATTTTCCTCCTCGAAGGTAATCTCCTCATTCCTTTCCCTCTTGTTTCATGTCAGTGGTGCGTTAAGCTTGATAAATGATGGGGTTGGGAAATGAAATGGAGTTTGGACTCTCGCAAACATGCTTGAATGTTATTTTGGAACATGGGTAAGTGTGTTGCCAAGTCCCCTATGTTTCAATGCATAATGTTGATTGAGAATTTCCATGCTTGCTGTGTTTGATAGAGTGGTTGAATGGACACTAATGCATGCATATTTGATGTGCATAATTATATGAGGCCGTGATGGATTTCTCTATGCTTGAATGAAATGCATGAATGTTTTTAACCAATGTATTCCCATGATTTGGATTATGATATGCAATGAAGTGGAATTCTTGGGATGGCTATGGGCATGATAATATGATGAAGCCCTAATGCCATACTTTTTATGATGAACACATATGTTTCCCAGATAATTCTCATACTTTGTTGATGGTAGTATTTTCTTACATTTTCATGTATTGATTGATTGATGGCCATCTCTCATATTGAGATGTCAATAATGAACTACGGTTGATTTGATGCACATCGTGGTATATAGTGTAACGCCCCGCCCTTTTTCACATGCATAAATCAGAGTATATATTTTTTTGGATAAGTGAGAGAGGACGGGCTATTACGACGCGAGTCAAGTCCGAGTTTCCAAAATCCGACCCTTCACTGGCCATTATTACATGTGTGTGGACTAAGCCCACTAAAAACATTTACACACGCTTATCTTATTGCTTGCGGAATATGAATAAGATGCTATTCATTTTCTTAATATCATTAAGCAAGGAAAGCTAATCACCATAAAATTTCAATAAAACTAAAGATTATCAAACCATAGCAAATAAGTTCTAAGATGTCCCAAATAGTCTAAATTATTACAACCCAAAATGAAAGTCCTCCGAATACGTCATTGAAATCAAAATTAAGCAATTTAAACTTCAATCTTCCAAGCTCCTACGCTTGAGTCCCTTCCGGTCCTACGTCCTTTTCCTTAGCATTTCATGTTCCATCATCTATAGGGTAGAAGTAGGGCATTAGTTAACATACCTAGTAGGTATTCCAATTAGGGTTAGGGTACACATATGAGTAATATTAGAATATCATAAATCAAGGGTTTATACATCATTAATGACATATTTGTAAAAACATCTTATAAGTAATAAAACAATGCATGATGTCCATATTATAATCATGCTAACATAAGTATCATGTCATGGGTGTCAATGTCAAATGAAATCTCACCCAATGTCCATACCCAATCACATCATAAATCAATCAATGTTTTCCTTGGCCAATTATGTCCACAGTGTTTGAGGCAGCAACCACCATGGCACTGTATACCCATCCACAAATTAACTGGGATTGCCGGTGGAGTGTGGGCTCCTCTCTCTGCGTAGGGTTTCGGGACTGACTACCCATGAGCTCTTTGACCCAATTACGCTGTACTTTTCTATCAACTAGACACGGCCAAATCTCAACGGTTCATATAGCTTCATATAAGCTAATCTCAAGCCCAAGTCATGTCTGGACCGCTCAGAACTTGGCTTAATGGTCATATGTGTTCCCTCCCATGCCATGTATGAGGTAATGTATGCAGGAATGTTATTTCATTTAAAATATATCATATAATTGAAAACCAACTCATAATCATATACAATTTATTTAGCCAATGTATTCATCATATTTTGAATAAACAAGTGCCATATTATACTCCATAGTATTCTCAATGAGGTAGGAATCCTACCAATGTCCGATATACTATCCTTTCTTGTCTTGCAATGATAACGCTAACGGTCGCGTGAAATAAATCGCAATCCCTTTGCGAACCTCTTTACCTCATCAAATTCAAACATACATATTAGTTTGATTTTCCATTTTAATTTTATCATCCCTATTTCCATCTAAGTTCTATGTTCATTTCTCAATGCACTTACGCATCATAGTCCTTAGACCCGTTAAGACCCTCAATAGGGTTTGGCCATACAACATGACCGAACCTTATTCTCTCAAAAATGTATCCATGTCCACAAAAACCCATCAATGGGGTTCGGCCATACAATATGGCCGAACCTCATTCTTTGGTTTTTGACCCTCTTTTTAAGTTTTGTATTATTGTAAACAACGTGACTCAATCATCATTCATTTTTTTCCATTTCTTAATCTAATAATCCCAAGTTAGTCATTTAACCTTTAAACATACATAGATCCATAAAACCATCCAATCATAATCATAGCATGGGTTCGGCCATTCATTATGGTCGAACCTATGTTCCCTCATGTTTGATCATTCATCCCTCTTATAAGTTCTTAAAAAGGATTCATCAAAACCCTTAAAATGTTAATCCCATGGATTTGACCATATCATGACCGAATCCATGATGATCCGGATTGATCTTATAGTTATTTTGTTTCAACCCATAACCATCCTTTGGATGGATTTCCAACTCCATGACCTTATAACATTTTTGGCCATTCATTTCAACCAACATGGAACCCATGGGTTCGGCCACACCATGGCCGAACCTATGGTTTCCTTAGATTAATCCCCATTGCTTTTATTAAGTCTAGACATACATTTCCTTCAATGAGTTGCTCCTCCTCTTTGGCTCTTCAATCTCCTTCTTTTCTTTTGATCTTTCTCTTCTTCCTTAGTTCTTCTTCTCCTTTCTTTGTTCTTCAAAATCTTCAAGTGTATGGAGGTAGAGATGGGAGAGAGGAGAGGAGTGGAGATGAGTTTTTTGTTGCTCAAGAGAGGGGGGTCGGCCGAGGGGTTTGGAGTGCCCTTTGTTTAAGTTTTTATATTAAAACTTTAATTTCTTCCCTCCCTCTCATAATGGCTTGGTCTAACCAAGGAGGCCCTTGGTTTTCCAAGGGTGGCTTCATTGCTTTTGAGGTGAAGACCCTTGGGTTCCCAAGTGTCTAAATACAATGTACCTAGACAAGATACCCCAACTCTTAATCTCCACCCTTGATCTTTCCTTAAATGAAATCCTAGCTTTCCATCCTATCCCTTCATCTTCCCAATTTAAGACCTCTTAAGATAAAACCCTAATTTAAGATTTAAAATTCAAAAGTGGTTGACCAAGTCAACTCATGCCATGGACGACCATGCACCACATGGCACTTGGGTCCCATTTGGCCATGTCACTTGATGTGTCACCTCCACTTGTATGCCACCTCAATTCTACTTTTCACCTCACTTGATGACGGGACATCCTTGCTTAGATGACTTCCATGTGATGACATGGATGCCACATGGCTATGCCACATCACCCACATGCCACCTCACTTGATGAGGTGGACTTTAATGCATTAAATGCACTAACTTATCCAAATTCAACTAACTTAACTAAATTTATCCAATTATTTTCAAACTTCCATATACTATTTTATTTTATTATTTTAATTCCATTATCCCCTCTTATTATATAATTTATGCATGATGATCTAATTCATCAATTATTTTTAAATCAAGATCACCTATGACCCATTGTGTAATACCCTGACCCAGATTAGGCGTGTTTTAGCTTAATAATCTCACTTAGACCGGTTAATCTCGAAGATTATAGTTAGAGCTTTGAGGAAAAGCCCAGGTGTGGCCCAATCTGAGTCGAAAGCTCAGTGATTCATCTCGTCTAGCTGGAGGGGCAAAATGGTAATTTATCGCTTCTTGTTATTACTTTTATAAATTATGTTGTTATGTGATTATTATTGGATGATAATGTTCTCCTTAATAAAGGATTTGTATTTCTTATTTTAAAATAATTTTATTTTCAGAAAATAATATTTAAAACCGCCCGTAAAAACCCCGAAAGGGAGTAATAATTATTTTAAATGGTTTTAGAAATGAGATAAATTTCGAAACAAGTATTTTGTGTTAGACCATGTTAAGTATGGTCTAGTTATTCTTCGAACCCCAAAAATGAGATTTCTAAATTATTTTATTTTGTTTAATTAAGTAAATAGTGTTAAATTGTGGTTTTATTTTAAATCAATGATTTTTAATGAGTTTTAAATTCCAAATTTTTTTTTGGTGATTATAGTTTTTAAAACCCAATTTATCTGTAAGGTTGGATTAAAATTTGGGAGTCTTGAAAATCATGCTTTTAGTTAAAAATTCAGTTTTTATCAAATCGGGGGCTTATTTACAAAGCCAAAAGTTTTGAGGGACCAATATGCAACCAACAGTAACCTCTGCAGGTTACTGTTTCAGACGTAGGCAACCTTCCCATGCATTCGCATGCAGTGGCCAACCGGCCACTTCTTCCGGCCAAGTTCCCTATAAATTCAACCTCAATCTGTTGGTTTAAGTCCCAGCAAATTTTCATCTCTTCCCTCTCTCTCAGCCAGAGTTGTTCCGAGCTATCCCAACTCCCTCTCCCGGCCTTTGTTTCTTTCCAGTTTTCACTTACCGTAGCTTAAGAGGAAAGATTTTCAAAGATCGAATTGTTAGCCCAGGAACTCCAGTAAAGGTAACCACTGTGTTTCTTTTCAAATTTTAAGTGGTTTAGAATCAAGAAAAACCGGTTTTGGCCCTGTTTTGAGTGAGTAAAATCAGTTTAAAGTTTAAGAAAAACTATGAGTTCTCCTGTACCCGTCAGCTTTCAGTGTTAAAATCCAGTGGCCTGCTGAGCTTCAAAGCTCCAAATAATTCCCTATGGAAAGAGGACTCCTAGAGGAGCCCATCGGACAAGTTAGATGTGGAAACCGAATCCGGAAAGCCTACTGTTTCTAGATTCGTATTTCATATAGTGTCTGCCTTCACTGTCTGCTGGTGCAGACAGTGAGGAAGACGACTCTTGGATGGTCCGAGAGTCGATCTTCGGACGGTCCGAGAGGACCCCTCGAACGTTCCGAGCTTCACCCAAAGTCCAGAAGCTCTCGAGGCTAGCCTAACTCTCCCGGATGTTCCGAGCAGAGTTCGGAAGGATCGAACCCTACTCGGACGATCCGAACCCTACTCGGACGATCCGAACCCTACTTCGGATGTTCCGAGACACCATACCCATCGAGACTTTTTTTTGGATTTTAATCGGTTCGGAAGGACTTCGGATGATCTGAGACCCGATCTTCTGACGATCCGAAGTCAGACCTCAGTTCGAGATCAGTACCTAGTTTACACACTGGTTCGGATGATCCGAAGCCACAGTACTTGGTTCCGAGGCATGTTCCGAGGGACCCAATTTTTAAGTGTAAAATGCTATTATTTTGATTGCATGTGATGTTAGTACCCCCTTGTTAATCTAAAATGTGTACTAACCATCTTCTCTTATTACTATAGCGTATATACTATTGTATTCACTTCCAGGCCTACTCTATTGGTCAGGCACTGAGTGATTTTACTTCCAGGCCGATGTTATATTTGTCGGGCACTGAGTGATCTCGAGGCCTTACTCAAAATGTCAGATCTGGTCCTATCAGAAGACAACCGAGAAGTGACCTGAGTATCTAGACCTAACTTAATAAGTCAATCTGGTCAATGCCCAGAAGACAATATGAGTTTTGGACTGAGCACTTTTTTATTTACTATACAGTGGATTATTATAATTTAAAAAGGTTAGAAACCAAGTAAGAGACTCAATTCCATGTGCCTTGGATATTTTTGGGAAAACAAATATGATTTCGAAATACTACTTGTTTGATGCTATGTATGATGACTTATGATTGATTGTACATTTGTTTGTTTGTTTGAACAGAGACCGCGAAACCACACAATTACGATGAGGGAACTTACCTTTACAGTAAGATGTAAATAGGTTTTTATTTGAGATGGATCTTGAGTAATGAGTGGTTTCAGATTTGATGAACCCATTCATGTGCCTAGATATGATGCACTATTGTAAAAAGTGCTTATGGTAATGGTGAATGCTATAATGTTAACCATATGAATTGTGATACTGCTTCCACGTACCTTTTACTATTGAACCACCGCCGAGCTGAGGTGTCGGTTACGTCTATTGGACCAGGTGGGTCTACTGTAACTGGCAAGGTGTGTTAGTACCGGTTTTGAGGTGTATACCGGAGATGTACTTGCAAGGAGGTATTTTGACATTGTCGGGACTTAATACTATTGGTGTCAGTATAATATCTAGGGGGCTACGTTGGATGACAGCAATATTGGAAAGGAAATGATGAATTATGGGACTGATGATGATAATATGCTTATTTGTTATCAAGCATGAGATATTATTGCAACTGTTGATTATTATGCTAAACTGTTGTTTACTTAAAACTGCACTGTTATATTTCCTTTATTGGGCTAGTTAACTCACCCCACTCATATTTCAAGAGATGAACTCAAGGAGGAGAACCCTTTATTTCAAGCTTAAAGTAAATAAACTGCGGCGTTGCTTTGGAATTCCCACTGAGGAGAATACCCTTAATTTTGCTTTCTAGTTCTTAGAACCATTTTCTTTTGTAAAGTACCGAGAATGGTACTTAGTTTGTATCAATGTGATGTATTAAGACTACTATGCTTCAGTAGTTACTCTGATGATGATTGAATGATAATTCAGTGTTGGAATTATGTGATCATGTTATGTGTTATTGTTTGTGTCATGTGAAGGGACTTATGGTATATGTTTGAGTCCACATGTTGGAGATCATGTGTGACCTTTTGGGCCTAACTGTTGATTCGGCCCAGTGAGAATGCTTGTGTTAGCTTAGTCCTTAAAAAAAAAAAAATCAGTCGCGTCCAGGGCCCACTTTTCGGGTCGGGGCGTGACACATTGGGTCTTAATTGGGTAATTGACCCATTTCCTTGCCCATCCAATAAATTTATGAGCTAAGGAAAATTCGGGGTGTTACATGTAGACAATTGAGAGTATTATGTCTCAGCTTGATCAAAGAATACTTGTGTTTTATTCATATAATGAAAGTGATGAGATATGTAAAAGTCATGCATGTACTCATGTTACTCATGGTCCTACAATGCCTAATGTATGTTAGACTTGATATGTCAACATTGGAATTGTTGGGCTCGCATTCATGAGTAGGGACATGGTATGATATTCTAGTGCGTCGGAAATGTGTAAAGGCTAGAGGGGATTGATGAGAATGTGTGCATCCCTCGACATTGACCCATTAGTGCTATACTATAGATCCTCTAAGTGAAGCCCAAAGTGGCTTGGGGACCATGGGATACCTCGAGATGGACACACGAGGATTGTCGCATTAATATGTAAGTGACTAGATCACTTATGGTGTGATATGTATACATCCCTCACGAGATTATGATTATAACATGGTGTGTGTACGTCCCCCACGAGATTATGATTGTGGTGTGGTATAGGTACAACCCTCATGAGATTATGATTATAAAGTGGTATAGGTACGTCCCTCATGAGATTATGATTGTGGCGTGGTATGAATACATCCCTCACGATATTATGATTGTAGCGTGGTACGAGTACGTTCCTCACGAGATTATGAATATGGCGTGGTACGGGTACGTCTCTCACAAGATTATGATTATAATGTGGTACATGTACATCCTTCACGCAATCCTTAGCATGGTATATGATAGCTATGATGACCTGGTCCTGTTTAGCGGGTCAATAAAATTAGGTAGAAATAGACTAAAAATGAATTTTGATTGTTCTTGTGTGTTAGTTTATACTTGTATAAAATTGTATGAAACACATAACACATAGAACATTCTAATTTCCCCACTTCACACACCTCCTCCTCAATTAGATTACACAATTTAATATTTCTGTTGATTTTAGAAACTTAAATTAGAAAGAGAGAGACCGAAATTAAATTAAGACTTCAATTTTATAAAGTACAAAGAATGATTTTAATTACTCTTCATTTCTGAAAGGGAACAATTTTAATTTTCGTTCTTCTGAAAATTTAATTTGAAAAAAGAAGAAAACTCAAACTTGGAATTAATTAAATAAATTAGACATAAAATAAGTTGGTTTTAGTGTTGGAAAAATTTTGTAAACATTAGATGAATTTTATGAAAATTATCCTTGGTTTTATTTTCAAAATTCAATCTTGAAAAATAGTTTGACATTACGATTTGCGAAAAGACCATTTTGCCTATGCCATAAAATGATTTTGAAATAAATAAAAAACCCAAGTTTTTAGGGTGCATGGTCGAAAATTTATCTTTCAAAAATCAATCCACACGTTTTTAAAAATTTGGGAAATCCTAAAATTTCTAGGCCTACACGATTTTTATTAATAAAATCTTTGGAAGTAAGTAACACAAATCCGTGGGACATGGGTTTGTCCCTACTTGGGCCCATGAATAGGATAAATTTCCTCTGTTTAACTTGTTTTCCCATTTAGAAAATTATAAAATAACTAGGAGACCAAATTAGAAAACCAACTAATTCCTTTCCTAATTTATCTCTCCTTGGCCGACTCCTATGTTTATTTAGGGTGTTAGGTGTATGTCTATTTCAAAAACACACCCAACGAAAATCTTTTTCTTCTCTCAATTGGACAAAAATAAGAAGTCCTCCCTCTCTAATTCTCCTTGGTTGATTTTCTCTTGGGTCTTTGTAGCGTGCCCCTTGAGTTTTGAGTCAGAGGTGCGGTTCCACTGAGCCTACTGGTGGTGTTGGTGATGGAAATAAATGAGAATGGAAGAAGAGAAGAGAAAAAGCGGATTGATTTGAGGTGGTCCCAGCCTCCTACACGTTTACACATGAAAATGGGATAATAATCTTACTTGCTTTTCATTTCGAAGTTACCACAATTATAGATTTTCCTCCTTGAAACATGAAGGAAGTTACAAGGATTCAAATTCGAAAACAACAGATAAGATGCAAATTTGAAAACAACATATAAAAGGAAACTTAGCCTAATCTTCGGTTGACAATTCAACCCACCTAATCTTATCTCTTTCAAACGCATGTTATCTCCAACCGTATGAATCCTTTATTTGAACAACTGTGTGAAAACGCCCATGACTCGTGCCCGACTCAATTAGGCACGTAACATTCCCCCCTGCTCAGCTCTGACGTCGTCCTCAAGGAGGAAATCTGGTAACTTGGCCCTGTGTTTGTGGTAAAATGCCCAGAAGTCGTCCTCATTCTTTGAGTCACTCCCTTACACCTTGGTCACTGCTTTATCCATTTGCTTTATCACGCTCCCACTGCGCGCCTCTCCAACTACACTTAGTACTGGTATAAGACTAACATGAATAAGGCATAAATTAGACTACTATCCTACAAAAAAATGATAATTGATGTAATGCTTCAATGAATGACATTGATTCAACGTCACCTATAGTTCCACCCAATTCTATAATATAAACATCTATTAGACCTTCTTTTCCATATAAAGAAATAGTAGATACAGGTTTAATCTGGTCTTTAATGGATTCAATTATATGCTGAACCACTTGGATTGTTTTTCCAAGATCGTCACCTTTCATTTCCTTGTCAGTGACAAACCGATATATATTCCTAGTGGTAATATTGTCTTCTTCAGTCACATCCAAGAAATAACTCATTGCTCCATCAACTCAAGTCGTGCCATGCGAGTGGGAATGACATGGTTAGTGTCTCCTCCCACTGTAAGAGATCCTCGAGCCGACGACTTTACCGTTGAAGCTTCACCACGTTCTTGAGTTTGTCCATTGCAGAGCATCTCTAGGCAAGACTCCACGACAGTCAATTGGTTCACCATGTCGTCCAACCTCCTGCCTTGAATCTCCATCCCCTTCTTCAAAAGATACATCATCTCATCTATCTTGGTGTCGAAAGTAGCTTCAGCCATTGAAGGAACCTTGCTTTGATACTTTATAGCGTGGCCCTTGAGTTTTGACTTAGAGGTGTGGTTCCACTGAGCTTACGGGTGGTGCTGGCGATGGAAAGAAATGATAATTGAAGAAGAGAAGAGAAAAAACGGACCGATTCGAGGTGGTCCTAGCCTCTTACATGTTTACACATGGAAATGGGATAACAATCTTGTGTACTTTTCTTTTCGAAGTTACCACAATTATAGACTTTTCTCCTTGAAACATGGAGGGAGTTACAAGGATTCAAATTCGAAAACAACAAATAAGATGCAAATTTGAAACAACATATAAATTGAAACTTAGCTTAATCTTCGGTTGATAATTCAACCCACCTACTCTTCTCTCTTTTGAACGGATGTTATCTCCAACCATATAGAGCCTTTATTGGAACAATCGTGTGAAAACGCCCATGACAAGCGCCCGACTCAGTCAGGCACGTAACAATCTTCCATCTTCTCAACTTTTAGAGGCATGCATTATTATTTCTTTCTCCTTATTCTTCTTTAGGTTATTCGATCTTGCGTAAATAATTTTGATATGTAGAATAATCTTATAAGGACCAATTTTAGATTCCTAAATTCAAATTAGAAGAAATCTTGATTTTTGTGAAAAGTTAGAAAACTTCAAATTTACCAAAAAGGTAAACATTTAGACACTCTACTTTTTTTAAGAGACACCTCAATTCAAAATTTTATATGAAATTACCATTTTGCCCCTCAGTTTTGTATAGAGGAATTGTTTTTTTTTTTTAAAACTAAAAAATAAAATAGTAATTTTCACATAAATTTTTGAAATGAAATATATCTTAAAAGAAAAATAGAATATCTAAATGTCCACACTACAAAAATTATCAAATCAAATGCAAAAAGAAGAAGTTATATTCTATCCCTCTCTAATTATTCGTTTAGCAGAGGTGAAGAAAAAAAAACGAAGGACCGAAGACAACAGCCACCAACCAAGTGGAGCAGCAACAAAGGCAGCAAATGAGGAAATAAAAGAG
This sequence comes from Chimonanthus praecox, assembly GCA_022113865.1. Lineage (NCBI taxonomy): Eukaryota > Viridiplantae > Streptophyta > Magnoliopsida > Laurales > Calycanthaceae > Chimonanthus > Chimonanthus praecox. Next base: position 9,602 of record CM039090.1, on the reverse strand, counting down.
TCCAAGAGGTCACAGTCAGAACTCAGAACGCAGACTGGATACAGTCCTACCTCTTTTTCCAAAGCCATCTGTCGACAAGTCCAAGGCTGTCTTCGTCCTCCTAAGCCCCCCAAAACTCACCAGTTTTCTTCACCATCTTCTCCTCTCGGACTCCAGTCGGATCTCAGGTTCTTTCCCGATCCTAATTCTCGGATCTTTCCTCTCGTTCTGTGATTTTTCTTTTTCTTTATTGATTGGAGTGGATCTGTGGTGGAGTTGCGATTTGAATGAGACCCACTTCGATTTTCACTTCTGGTTTTCATTTCACTTCATTTCATTTTTTTTTTTTAATGTTTTTTGTCAGCAGCTGAAAAGTCATGTTGATTGAATACTGATAGGATCGTACTAATGATCACATGTATGAGACCTGACCTTATGGTCAAAGTGTTTAAATTTCATTTGAAGGGATTTCTTGCTGAAAATTCCTCAAAAATGCACTCTTTTAGATATTGTTAGAGTTCCTCTGTTAAAAGTTGGCTTGAGTTTGAACTCCTCTGCTTTAATAATTATGCAAAAGTTAGTAATTGATCATCACTTGTAGACTAAAGAGCTATGTAATTGATTCCAATAATGATGGTGGAAATTAGGTGATAACATGTGAGCTAGTAGTAGCATAAGTTACTTTGGTAGAATAAGTAATGCATGATCACTTGGCCACAAATCATTAAATTATTTACAAAAACTCAAGGGGAAACTTCTTAATCTCCCATTTAGGAAGGCTGCTCTTTGAATATTGAGGTGGGCTATATTATTACTGAAAAGAACTTTAGTTGTTTGTTTTAGCTATCCCTTTTTGTTATTCAATTACATCATCTAGGTATGAAATACCTTTTCTTTTTTTGTTAAATTCTATGCTGTCTAGACACTTAAAAGTAAGAAATTTCCCCATATTATGTTCCTTCCGATTTTTTCATTTTTATGTCTGAAATCCATACTTTTACTTATCCATGCCATTTCCAGGTATATAGGTTATATCCAGGTTTGTAATTTATAGAATGGTCATGTGTGATTTCTGAGCCTCCTGTATTTTATGTTATTTTTCTAAACAGAGAACTTTGTAACAGGATTCTTACAAATCACTATTGCTTTAAGGAATGGCCTTTGCTTCTGCATTCAATGGCATTGGTTTTGTCAATCCGGGGCAGCGCAGTTTGGGTTCACATATACACAGTTCTATGATTGGTTATGATTGTTTGAGTTTCAAAAGATCTGACAGGTGCTTGAGGAAGCATTTCTTCACAAATGTCAGAGCTGTTATTGCAGATCCAGAGATAGATTTTAAGGACCCAGACTGGAAAAGGAAACTTGAGGAGAATTTTGAAGAGAGGTTCAAATTGCCACATTTAAAGGATAGGATCGATATAAAGCCGAGGCCTACCACATTCTCTCTCAAAAGCAGGTTATTTGGATTGTTTAATCTTTATTGGATTCTCTTGTGTGATCAATTGCCGTAATTCCCAGATGTTATGCATGGAGTGAAGCACATTTCCAATCTCAAACTTCTTCTAGTTTTTAATCTCAGTTGAACTGTAGGCAATCTTGCTTGTTGATGCTAAAAATGCTCCACTAACACTGGTTTAAACTAGCTGTGGCTGTGTTTTTCTATTTTCTGCCTTTTTAACATTTTGTTCATGATTATTGACATTGGCTTTACAGGGGCCCTATAGATGTGGATGCTGTAGCTGGAATGGAGAGGCGAAATGGCTATGTATATGATGATGATAGGGCACTCTTAAAGGTGTGTTATAACAGTACTAAGATGAATAGCTCAACACTATATCCTGTATTTAATTTTATAAATTAGCAGTTGAGGGGACTGTAGTGTCTGACATCGCATATCTTATGATTTCTACCAGGTTATAAAGTATTCTTCACCAAATTCTGCTGGAGCGGAATGCATTGATGCTAATTGTGGTTGGGTGGAGCAATGGTATCATCATCTTTCTCATCAACATTTTGTTATGGGCACTCAGCACTTTTTTTAGTGATAACCTATGGACATGTAACCTGGGGATGCTTTCTTCCCTCTTCACAGTACATGTTAAACAACTGCATTATCATACATTTATATTCTTTTCTCATTTATGTGGTGTGGGGATCTAGCAAGCCTAATTGCTTGAATGGTTTTTCTCTGTGGTTGGTTTGGAAAAATTGCAATGTATCTGGACTTCTGGTCAACTGTTCGCATCTTGGATGGGCTTCAGCCCAAAAAATTGCACAGCAAAAAATGATTATGATGATTTTTTTGGATTCTTCCATAAAATTATTAGCCGGTGCAAACTTTGGTGATTGAGTGGATGGGTAGAAGTGCCCTTTTCTTTGAAAATTATAAGTAGGAGTCTTTTAATCATGTCAAAATTGTGGTCAGAAGTGTTGCACCCTAAGATATTGTTTGGTTTCAGATACTATCCACCCAAGAAGATGGTTATAAGCTGCATAGTTCAGATATGAGTATGTTCACCTATGGAGGACTGTTGGTGTGATCCACTGAGCCGCCAAAATGTATAATGCACTTAATCTGTACGCATCCACTTCCAATGTGCTTGTTCCTCTGCACTGTCATGTGTGCAACCATTCTCTTGGATTGGATATATGCCAAAATACAATAATGAGTTTCTACTGGCTGTTAAATTAATGGGCTTCCTCTGGTTTGTTGCATCTAATTGCATAATGATCCTTTTTTTTTTTTTTAATGGTACTAATATTTTAATTAATAAGGAAAAACAGAGAACAAACAGAAACAGGCCCAAGAGGGCCACAGCAGCAACAAAAAAAAAAAAAGGAATCCAGGGAAACCCAGACCGAAACTGGGAACACCTTATGGAGTCCCCAAGGGCAAAGATACTAATAAGCCTTACAAAAGTCAAGCCCGCCAATAACCACCTGATCTCAAGTAACCCCACTCTTAGCTAAGGAATCAGCTTCACCGTTTGCCCCCCTCAAAATGTGGGCGAAGGAGAAAGACCTATTTCGGCACAGGTCGATATTTCTTCGATAAATATCAGCATTCAGCCAAGGGAATGAAGCAGACTCTGCAATCCACTTGATTGTGCACGAGGAGTCTCCCTCCACAATAATAGGAAGGAAACCTTTCTACGAAACAAGCTTTACCAAATAACAAAGCTTTGGCTTCAGCCTCATAAGTGAAGCAAGGACTGCAGGGCCCAGAAAACGCTAAAATGCAATCACCAAGATGGTTACTGATCCACCCACCAATACCTGCAGGCCCAGGGGCACCCAGGGCACTCTTATCGAAATTGAGCTTGAAACAACCTTGGGGAGGAAGCCGCCAGTGAACAATAGGTACTGATGGGGAGGGGTTGTCACTCAGTAGTTGAGTGATTGTTTTTGGTTAAGGAAAAACTGCTAAGGGATCCTTAGGCTGGTCTTTATAGGGGATGTGCCATTCATTGAGTCCACTTTAATGTGCTGTTGCACCAAGATTCTTAAGAATCGTCATTACATAGTTCACCTGCATTATAAATGGGCATCTAATCCCATAGAATTTATTCCTCAAATTTCACCTTTATGTGGTGTTTGCCAATTTCAAATGCAAGGATTGCATTTGAATTGGAAATTAAGCAACAATTACCATTCAAAAAAATAAAATAAAATAAGCAACCAACCCCCCCACCCACCCACACACATTTTCTTTAAGAAGGCCTTTTTTTAAAGATAGGTGGGGATGGATTGTTTTTTTTTCTCTGTTATTGAGGCAAGTAACAAGCAAGGGAAAATCTGGTAAAAAACAATAAGGTACCTCATTCTAACACCTTGAGAATCAATAGAAGTGCTTTTGTCGCCTTATTTTCCAATTTTGCACTGAAATTGTGAAAAGGTGCATAGTATATATGGAAAATGGATTCTCTCCATCTTTATTTACTTGTGGTAATTGAACAGTTTTTTTTTTTTTGGAATGATTAATTGAACACGTTGTTCCATGGAAAGAACTTGTGTATTCATTGGATTGAGCGGATAGATGACTCTGATCAGAGCTAAAACATACTTTTCTACTATTATTGATTGGTGTTTCTCATCTTATGCTAGGGTGCATCGTGCGGGGCCACGGAAACAAATATATTTTGAACCCAAGGAAGTAAAAGCTGCCATTGTTACCTGTGGAGGGCTCTGTCCTGGTCTAAATGATGTAATCAGACAGGTAAGTGATTTATTGCTACTGATCCCTGTTTATTTCTTCCATAACATCATCATGACCACCATCACGATCATCACCTTCAAAGCCTTTTTTATCATCTAGCTGGGGCTTGTACTACTTAGAATTGGATCTGGCAAATTGTTTTCCATGTGTCATCTGCCTACCTAACGCCATACTAATTATATTGAGTATTTAATTTGGGAAAGTGTATTTCTCTCTTTTATAGAAATAAACAAAAAAAAGCTGTGATGGTTGAGCTGTGGCGGACATTTGATGTTTGTGGTTGAACTTTTCCTTTTATGCATATTGCCTCTTGGAAAGTTCAACATGTGAGTTTTGACTATTTTATCCATGGGAATATTTAAGTCTTGGATGTTTTTTTTTTCAAGTTATGCTGCACCAGTGAAGAGTTCTCTTCACCAATTTTTTGCTTTGTATCGCTTCGCTTGAGCTTCACTTTCACATGTGCATGCAGATAGTCTTTACTCTTGAAATCTATGGTGTGAAAAAGATTGTTGGGATTCCATTTGGTTATCGTGGGTTTTTTGATGAGGGCTTGTCTGAAATACTGGTGAGTGTGGGTTTTGACTCCATATAAAGGTCATCTTGGTATATTTTTTAACTTCATTTATTGCCTAAAGGACATCTTTTGATTTTCAGCTTTCACGTCAAGTTGTTCAAAATATTAATCTTGCGGGTGGAAGTTTGTTGGGAGTTTCTCGTGGAGGGGGTAATATCAGTGATATCGTAGACAGCATACAGGTACTATAATTTCTGACATGGTTGGTTTAATTAATGGGTATCCAAGTGATTGTTATAAGATGTTTCGAATAGATGCATTTTACCTACTTATTATTAATTATTATTTTTAATATTAGGCCAGGGGAATTGATATGCTCTTTGTACTTGGTGGGAATGGTACACATGCAGGTGCAAATGCAATACATAGTGAGGTATTAGCTCTATTTCTTTCACTAATTTCGGAAGAAAGATAATTGAACCTATTTATTCTGCATTGATGGAGTCAAGAATTTGTTTTTATGAGAATTGAGCATTTTCAAGTCACCACTTCATCTGTGATTACTTTGTTGTTGGATCTTCTTTTTATTATAAGCAATCGGGTGTCATGACATACCAGTTAATCAGCTTCTGGGCCAAAACCTTTCTTTTTGTTCCCAATGTTTAATTAGCACGTCTATTTTGCCACTGGTTTATGATTGTTCTACCCATTAGGATGTGATTCAATATTATAACTGATATATTTCTTCCATTGCTTTTAGTGTCACAAGAGAAGGATGAAAGTTGCTGTTGTGTGTGTCCCAAAAACTATTGACAATGATATACTTCTGATGGATAAGACATTTGGATTTGATACTGCTGTGGAAGAAGCTCAACGGGCAATCAATTCTGCATATATTGAGGTAACAAGATTGCACCTCCTATAGAATTTATTTTTTGCCGACTGAAACAAAATATAGCGTCTCTCAGATAATTTCGATTTAATATGTCCATTTTAGATGATATCATAACCTGGTTTCATTAGACTGGCTCAGGCCCGCAGTGCATATCACGGTATTGGTCTGGTGAAATTGATGGGAAGAAGTAGTGGTTTTATAGCCATGCATGCATCACTTTCTAGTGGACAGATAGATGTTTGCTTGATTCCTGAGGTGTGTATCACTAAATATACATACATACATATATATATATATATATATATATATATATATATATATATATATATATATATATTTCATGGAATCAATTTGAGTGATTAATGTTTGAAATCTGAATGTAGGTGCCTTTTAATTTAGAAGGACCATATGGTGTTTTACACCATCTTGAGCATCTGGTAAAGACAAAAGGATCAGCTGTTGTTTGTGTGGCTGAAGGTGCAGGGCAAGTAAGTCATTTCTGCATGTATCATTGTATGGGATGTTGTACACATGCAACTAAAACATTGGCTGCTGACTTTCTCATGTTTTCTGGGAGTTCGGAGTGAATTTTTTCAGTATTAATTCAAATTTAAAATATAAATTAATGAAACATCTCCCCTTGTCAACAAAAATATAGATAACAAACATAAGAATTTATTTTGGCTCTTTGAAGATAAACATTTAAGGCTCACATGGGAGATTCCAGGGGCGAAACTCAGCTGGTTGGGAGTTGGGACCATAGGAGCCTGAGTCTCACTTGTCTCAGTATAGCTGAACTTCAGCATGAGTCCAAATTACATTTTCAGGTTCGTTTCAGTTGGGCAAATCTTATATAAAAATATATAGCACGTATGGATATGTAATATTATAGATGAACATGTATTAGAATAAATAATGATTCTTTCGGCTGGGCTGGGGTTTTAAAAGTTTAGGTCTGAGCATGCACCAAATATTATTTGGGTTTTCCTTTTTATCCTGGGGGCCAATCCTGAGAACTCTCAGTCAGAGCCCAGCTCAAGTTAGGCATTTCTGTGCTGGCTTGGTTTTTGCCATGCCTGAGTTGCAGCACACTTGGGTTTAAGCTGAGACTGACTTGAGAATTTCTCATTCAATTGATGCAAGTGTAGGAACCATCACTTCTCATAACCTTGCTATTGTATGTTTATTAAAAGGGAGTGGTATCTGATATCCTATAAAGGTCACTATAAAGTTTCTTCCTTTAAGTTCCAAATATTATTTGCGAGAATACGTTGTAATAGTTATTTTCGTGCATTTTGGGAATACATGCTAAACAATTTGCATTTAACTTTTTATCCTTTATTTTGGATATTTAAGAATATAATGTGTATATTTCGACAATACCTACGGTATATGTTTGTATTAATAACGAAAATGGGAGTTTCATGGTAAATACGAGTTTTTTCTATTTTTACATTCAGGAATTGCTACAGAAGTCAAATGCTACAGATGCATCAGGGAATGTGGTACTTGGAGACATTGGTGTCCGTATCCAACAGCAGGTTAGGTTTCGCAATGTCAAACTAACTTTGTCATTCTTCTATTCTATTATTGATTTCTTGACTCTTTATCGTCAGGCATTTTCTCATCTATCTAGGGAATTTGTAACTGTAATGTGAAAATAATTAATAAATGATTTCTGAAGAACGACTTTTTGTGCTGAAAACTGATTATGTTGTATGTGGATTATCTTGGCCTTTTACATGCTCGAGTTAGAAGACAGCTTATATTATGATGGAAAATAAATATAGTTCCTATGTTTGTACTACCTAAAACCTGTAACCCATATGGACCTAAGTTCTAGGTGTAACCCATCTTTTGTTTTACTGTTGTCGCTTATTATTTTTTTTTTTTGGTCTATACCTTTTAGACCTTTTACTTGTACTTTTCGTTCTTCTTTGTTACCGCTAAAAAAAAAATGTAATTTTTTGGATGTGTTTTTTATAATCATGATATTGAATTATTATCTCTGGCTCTAGTGGTAATTAGCTTATATTATGTTTACAGATCAAGAGACATTTTAAGGAGATTGGTGTTCCAGCAGATGTGAAATACATTGATCCAACTTATATGATCCGTGCCTGCCGAGCAAATGCATCTGATGCCATCCTCTGCACTGTTCTTGGACAAAATGCTGTAAGGATTCACTTCTACTCTCAAATTTCTGTCATGTCATTAACTTCATCTCCAAGTGAAGAAAAGCACACATCTGTGTTGAAGCTCTGGAGATCAAAACTGCTGAATGTACAATGACTAAGGATTTCTACAGGTTCATGGTGCATTCGCTGGATTCAGTGGGATCACGACAGGCATATGCAACACGCACTATGTCTACCTTCCGATTCCTGAAGTCATCACATCACCGAGGGTTGTTGATCCCAACAGTCGGATGTGGCATCGGTGCCTTACATCCACTGGCCAACCCGACTTCCTTTGATTTCCCGACTCTTCTTTTTCTGGCTTGTGTACAACAATGAGTGATGCTGCATTTGTGCCATAATTGTAGCTTTATTGTCCATCATTTTGACATAATTGTTGCCATGAAGGATAGCGATGTTCAAAATAAGAATTTTGCAAGTTCTCCAATTTTGTACCAGGTGTTTAGCATATACATATATATAAATATATATATATATATATATATATTATATATATATATATATATATATATATAGGGTGAAGAATCCTTCTGTGCATATCTTAGTCTTCTGCTGTTTTTCCAATTTAGGAGTTCTCGATCCTCGCCTGATATATCTTCTGGGCCTGCTGTTTTTCTAGGCTTTCAATCCGTCGTCGTACTTTATTTTCAGTTTTGGCCTTTGGGCTTTGTTGTTCTTGGTGTTTTCTGTTTGGATAATAGTACCATCTTTCAAAAAACAAAACGCAAAAAACAAAAAACAAAAATACATATTTTAACATGAAACGGTAGAGTAATGTTAAAAGATAAGACTAGGAATGCATATTTACTAGACCTGTAGAAAGCCCTAGTAGATGAGAAAATGAGAGAAGGGCGCTTAAGGTGGTCCTGTTAGGAAAATAGAAGGGAAGCTAATTGAAGAAAGAGGAAGACCTGAAAACTTGGTTGGAAGGGGTAAATAAAGATATGATAGATTGTAGGGTACCAAAGAGTGAAGAAGGATAGATAGATGGCATAAGTGGTTCGATGATGACGATTATGATGTCAGTATAGGAAGAAACCTACAGTTCGACCATACCCCAAGGTTGGCTGAGAACCTTACGAAACCTTTAGCCAAGGACGAAGAGGATGTCTTCTTTTTTTCCTTCTTAGGTGTTGGATGATTTTGTTCTGTATTCTTTTTTCCATTCCAAATTTGCAAAAAGTAACCATTAGCAAGAAGAAAAACTACCAGATCAAAGGCAACAATGGGAAAAACATAGCAATTTGGTTTTTGGTAGTACTGATTCAAACAAAACCAAAAAAATGGCTGTTGGTAAACAGATTAAAATATTGATCAAGAAATGAGGCAAGTATGATGGGTTTTCTACAGTGATCATGGAAATACAGTGGTTATAAACAGCGACTGTGAATAAAGCGTTGAACTTTGTAACTGAAGGTTGATGCTTAGAAAAGTTTGTTGTTAGTAATGTTTACCGTCTTTTTGTATTTTTGGCATGTTTAATAGCTAACGTGGTTTGCCTCTCCAATTGACTTACAAGGCCTAGGGGCATTTCTTATAGAAAAAAATATTTTTAAATTATATATAAGTCTTGATGCTAAGGGTCTAGAAGCCATCTAGTTACTGCCTTTCGGTACTCATGGCATGGTCTATATCTGATATGGCTTAGACATTACAGAAGATCAATGCTCTTAATTTGTCCGTCTCTCTCTCTCTCTCTCTCTCTCTATATATATATATATATATATATCTCCATCTTCAAGAATATTAGCACTTCTTTTCTTTAAAAAATTTGTATTGAGATGTCTTCTAGGT